>OU862883.1:12551004-15051004 GCA_917880725.1 Selenia dentaria | reverse complement strand
CACATATCCTCCAAACAACAACAGTCATCATCATCATCATCACCAGCTGGTCGGTCATTAACCCTACAGTGATATTATTTTTATTCTGGAATATATATGATATTATTTTTATTATATTATTATATATATTATAAGCTTTTTTTTTCTCTTTTTATTTATTTTTTCCTCTCTTTATATTTTCTTTTTTTACATTTTTTTTTGTATTATTCCCGTCCGAATTAATACCCCTTTAAAAATGGCGTTAGACCGGATCAATCCTTCAACGCCAGACAGATCAGGCATATTTTTTCATTTACACATTTCAGAATTTTCTTTATTTGTATCGTTTTATTGTTTTTTTTAATCATCTTTAGGTCTATGTACAGTGGCATTCGTGGTAATATGGTTGAACATCTTGCAAAGATTCTTCAGAGACTTATTTCCACTTACTAATATTATATTATTTTTGCTCACAGGCATTATTTTGCTATTAATCACAGATATGGTGACACACATCACAGATATTCAAGGACATGGTGTCATAAGCTAAGTTGACATTATAGTGATCAGTTTCATGAACAAGGTTGTTTCATCGCTATCCGCCGTCACGCCATCACGTGAAATATCTAACGGGCCAAAAGGTCCCCAAAGTACTTCAATGCAAATTTTCGTAGGCATACTTGTAGATTCTATTAGAGCCATTAATTTTTTTTCAACCAATAGGTACCTATCATTGGCCAAGATAGCAGAAATTTCGAAAGGACCTTTATACTTTTAGTTTAATTCTATTTCATGTCGTTCTTTACTTTTAGCATAAACGTAGCCTTTGGTAGCCTACCAAAATGGTATACTTAGTGTTTTTTATACCGTTTACGGATATAAAATAGCTTCAATAGATAATTTACTACAACTAATTTTACCGCGACCGCGCGCATTTTTTTAAATGGCGGATTTTATCGGGGTTTTTGCAACCACTGGTTTGTAAATTCAATTATCGTAGGACGCTTCCCCGGTTAACTTTAGATTTACCTCTGTTAAATCGAATGACGTCATGTTAGGCCAAATTAGTTTTATTTTTATTATCAGAAGCATTAGATTGCGCCAAATCAAAATTTAATCTGCTAAGCTCAACACAGCCTGTGATGATTTTAGATGTTTCAAGCGAGTCACACGGAATGCCCAACATCAATTCTATCAGAGTGAACTCAGTTACTCTACAGCGAGTGCTATTCAAAGATAGTTGAATACTTTCCAGTTAGTCTTCCCAAGATTGATCAAAATTAGCTTCAGTAATTGTAAGAAGATTTATTCAAACATTGCATTACGCGCTCGACCTGCCCATAAGTTACTGCTGCCTACTGGAGCCCGTAGTGAGCATACAGTTTTGTATTGTTGCTTTTACAGACTTCCTAATTATAGGAATTATCATATGAACAGACACGATCAGATATTATCCTTTTTGGTGCACCAAATAATGCAACGGCATTTTTAACTGCTTTGATAGTATCGGAAGAGTTTAACGTGAACGTATGTTTCAACAAGAATTACTATGTAAAGGCATGAATGATAACCGTACAGTATTCATTTCTGTCACTTACCGCTTAATTTTTCTGTAAGGTCTAAGTGAACCGTATGCCAAGGAACTACCTGATTTTGGGATTAGATGTAGACGTAATTGTTGAGCACCTAATGGGTCTTTTGACGATTTACATATGACACAAGAATCCACAAAAAAAAATTACATATCGTACCATACGTAACTATACGTAACCAATAGAGATCGTACAATTTGTCAAGATTGTTTTTTTGTACCCTAGATGTTTTATTTCATCATGTATGTGGCTTATAAGAGACAATACGATAAGATATCAAGGATTGAGGTAGCATAGGTAACCATTTCGTAATATTACTTCGCGGTTTTTTTGGTCTAATGTCGTACGTGTTTTAAAATTACAGAAGGCAACACGTAAGATTGAAATTTAGCAATAAGGTCAAGCTCTAAATTATTCAATTTTATCTGTTGGGGGTTAGAACCAATTCCGAGCCCACACCATCATTTTTTCACCATTAGAATGGGACTTTCAAAAGGGGAGACATTTTCTTATACATCTAACAGATCGATAATTTTCTCGTTAACTATGTTCAGCGTGGTAGCAGACAAACTATAGGGCCTCTTGTGCACAGTCTTAGTAAATAAAAGAACTATTAAATCTATGTCAATCATAATTTCGTGAAATTCTTCCGACTTAGAACAATAGTTAAAAAGTTTTAGTCTTGGCAAAAGTTATTTTGTCATTATTAATTTCTATAGATATCAGTCTTTAAAATGTCACGTTCTTATAAGGCAGCTTTTCATCCAGCAAAACGTGGTATAAACATCAATTTTGTACACTAACCAACTAACAATTAATCTGTATCACAGATGTAACGTTTATGTATTTAAAGCTTAGTTTAAGGTAGGTACTACCTACGTATTTTTTTAAACTGAGCTCCGGTTGTCAAGCGCAGCTGTTTTATAGGCGACTGTGAGGATGGGTTTGCGGTGAGTCAACCGCTCCCCCGTTGCGCATGTTCCGTCAGAATAGGTGGCCGACGCCGATTCATATATCATATATCTATAACGACTTTATTTATTGATTACCTGTCATTACATTTCATCACCCTTGACAGTATTTGTGCTTTTTTTAATTTCACAGTAGGTTTCCTTGATAGTTTTTGTTAGTAATGTAACCTATAGTAAGTCGGAACCTTGATATATATTAACTTAGCATGATAATGGTTTTACTTTCCGTAGTGAGTTCTTGAGGCCTGGCTTAGTAAACCGATATAGCACTACATTTGGGTCTTCAGACGGTGAGGACCCGCACTTCAAACATTTGCGTTTGTTCTCCTTCATGGTCTTGGTCACAAGAGTCACTGCCTCATTCATTCAAAACAACTAAGTAAAACAAGTACCTACTGATTTTTTTTTTCGAACGGACTAATGCTGTTTGCCTCTACCGGCATTTACAGCGTCACCGAATAGGTGCCGAGCGCCAAATAGCACTCAGCCAGAAACACATACATGACATAAAACACGGAGAGAGAGAAACTATTGCATCTCGATATTATACTAAACCAGGGCGAGTTTTCACGATCAGAAGAGAACCAGCTTAAAATATTAATTTAATAATAATTTATAATAAATAATTTAATTTCAAAATACTAATTTAAATACTCTACTATTCTAGTTTTCAACGTGATTGCCAAAAAAATAATTCAAAGACAAAAATCAGGCAGAACCAACAAATTTGAAAGAACAATGCCCACGATCCATATATGCGTTGACCTGTCATTCTAATTTTTATATACGTGTTGTATAAGTATTGACTGTTTGTACGAGTATATATATAGATAGTGCATTAAATTATCTATTAGGCGATATGCAGACGACGCGGACGGGGCGGGGCGGTCTTTTTGACCGCGAAAAAATAAAGACCGCGTCTGCCCGCCGATGCCCGCGACTGCCATCGCCTCTACGTAGTTACGAATCAAAGAGAATATAACTTACGAATATGCCGCACTGCGGTCTTTTTGCCCTCCGTGTGCGTTGGTAGTATAGGATTCCCTTTGCGCTATCGTTCGCGGCCAAATTGACCGCCCTGGCCCGCCCTGTCGTCTGCAAAGCATTAGGGATTACTTTAATAGATAAGTATATAAATATTTTTCAATTTGTCAATCAGAAAAAAAAATACAATGAAAATAATTCTTGAGGTTAAGTATGAGGCCTACTGCCTAAAACCAACTACGAAATACGTAGTATCTTATAGTCTGTGCTACGTAGTTTTGTTCGACGGATTTTACTATTTCTACTGTGAAAGTGAAAAAACACAAATACAGTCAAGGGTGATGATGTGTATGTGATATGTATTTACATTTTAAAGTGATTAGTGTTTATGTTATAGTGATGACGATATATGAAATCTAAACATCATAATGCGTATGTATTTTGTTGTGTTAGTAGGTGCGTAATAGTATTTTTTAGAAATTGAGTGGTATATTTACAGTGGTATATAAAAAGTATGTTAAGTATGTTTTGAGTCAAACATACTTATATAGAATATATTCAGCATAATATAACAAGTGAAAACTGTAAAATATTTAAAAAATATATATATTTACTAAACAAAATCCACAGTTCTTATTATAATACAACAATTTCTTACCCCCCCCATGATGTCATTATTACAATGAAATTGCTATTGTGTCTGGAGGTTTGACCCTTGATGGAATAATTAACTATCTTACGGCCAATAAAAACGATTGTGAGCGTTTTTAGCGTTATTTTCACCAACTTGGGGCTATCCGAACGCACTTATGGTTTCTACATGCACAAATAACGTAGGGTGTTCTACATGTCAAGAGAATATAATCAAAACGTGTATTATAAGGAAGTAATATTGCGCGGGTGATATTACGTCAGAGGGTGATATACTCATATACTCGGAACAATAACAGGGCATTGTTCCGAGGTGATATAATATATAGATAGGGGAAGGACGTGTACCTGTGGACGCTTGTACCTTTGGACACTACATGTTATTTCAAGATTGTTGTTAATAAAAATATTCTGAACGCACCTTTGGATACATTTTTTGGTGTTGGCAACCATGACGTGATTTTGTTTCCGCCTGCTTTGGAAAAGGGTCTACGAGATTATTTAGAGTCAAAAGTAATTTATTTAGTTAAATTCAATCGTATTTCATCTGGTCTTAATTGTATTTAAACTATATTATAAACAACGCGGTCACATTAACTCGACGCATCTCTGGAATGCGGGTCCCCGCCCGCTTCCCCCCGCATTTCCTTTTCTCGCCCGGCAAGTGTCAGTACGTTCAGCATCTTTGTAACCGATACACGCGTCGATAATTTGGCTAATTTTCTTGCTAAATTTGACTTGTTTTCTGTTTTTGTTATATAATTTATACCTAGTCAGGTCATAAGTATTGTCACACAGTAAAAACTTTTCTTTTAGAATGCTGGCCACAAAAAAGTTTATTGAATTCGAATTGTTCATGAAAATAAAAATTTATACTTTTTAGAATTTTACTCATTTTTAAATATGGAGTGGACGCTTAAAGAAGACCGTGTTGCAGTTATTGCGTTGCATCGTTGCGGTTACGCGACAATTCAAATTTTTGACATACTGAAAAATTTTAATATAACCAAAAGATCTAAAGATTCGTTTATCGTACCATCAAACGATACAATGAAGACTCTAGTGTAGATGACAGGTCAAGAAGTGGTCGCCCTCGGTCTGTTAGGTCTCCAGCAGTGATAAAAGCTGTGAAGGCGCGAATTCAAAGAAATCCCAAACGTAAGCAGAAACTGTTGGCCCTTCAGATGGGGTTAAGCAGAACCACGGTGAAAAGGATGTTAAATGAAGACTTAGGGCTTCGGGCATATCGAAGAAAAACAGGACATCGTTTAAATGCTCGTCTAATGGACCTGAGACTGAAGAGATGCCGCGCTTTGATGAAGCGGAACGCGGGAAAAAAATATCGGGAAATTCTTTTTGGGGATGAAAAAATTTTTACCGTAGAAGAGAGCTACAACAAACAAAATGATAAGGTGTACGCACACAATAGTGAAGAAGCGAGCAGCCGTATTCCGCGTGTCCAACGAGGTCATTTTCCATCCTCGCTCATGGTATGGTTGGGAGTTTCTTATTGGTGCTTAGCAGAGGTACATTTTTGTGAGAAAGGTGTAAAAACGAATGCAGTTGTGTATCAAAATACAGTCCTGACGAACCCTGTGGAACCTGTTTCTCATACCATGTTCAATAACAGGCACTGGGTATTCCAACAAGATTCGGCGCCAGCTCATAGAGCGAAGAGCACACAAGACTGGCTGGTGGCGCGTGAAATCGACTTCATCCGGCACGAAGACTGGCCCTCCTCCAGTCCAGATTTGAGTCCGTTAGATTACAAGATATGGCAACACTTGGAGGAAAAGGCGTGCTCAAAGCCTCATCCCAATTTGGAGTCACTCAAGACATCCTTGATTAAGGCAGCCGCCGATATTGTCATGGACCTCGTTCGTGCTGCGATAGACAACTGGCCGCGCAGATTGAAGGCCTGTATTCAAAATCACGGAGGTCATTTTGAATAAACTTTATTGTCATAAGAATCTATGTTTTGTTAAGTTCATTTTGGTATATAAATGGTTACATAATGAATAAACTTGTTTCAATTATTTTATATTAAACATGAGACAGAATTTATGACCTGACTGTGTATATATGGTTATATACAACAAATGTGTGTTTTTCCTATTTTTTTGCTCAATATTAATAACGGTAACAAGTAGACACCTTAAATTTTCACATAAAATGTAGTTGTATATTACATTTCAAAATAAATAAAGATTTTTTATTAATTTAACAAACTTAATTTTTAATAAATTTTTACTCGATTTTATTAAAGGCCACTTGGCCGGTTATTTGCACACCGTACTTGAGCGCCAAAATGACGTCACATGGTCAAGCGTCTAGTTAATGTGACCGTGTTGTAAATTTAGTTATAAACGTTATTATTCTAATTTCCATAACTAAGAAATATTTTTTTCATTTTTATCCTACAAAAGGAACTGGTGTAGGAACCTAATTTTTTTTTGACGCGTCCGAAGGTACATGCTGCGACATCCATAAATACACTGAATAGCTATAAGAAGCAAATGAAACATTATGAAGCTAAGATAGTGGGGACAGTTGGACATCGCACATATACATTGTCAAATTCTATGGAAAAAAAATTAAGAAGAGATTTAATTTCATAATAGGAAAAGAGGATCTGTACGAGGTAGAGACAAGGACATTACTATTATCAAATTGCTTCCACCTCAGAAAGTGAGAGGGTCAAAAACTTCAGGATATAATTGCGTTTGATTTTTCGTTTGAGGATTACATTATTCCTTGAGACTAAATAAAAACTAATAAGTTTTGATAATTAAAATAATATAGGTCATCAATCCTATCCTATTAATATTATAAACGTGAAAGTTTGTATGTATGGATGTATGGATGTTTGTTACTCTTTCACGCACAAACGGGGGGGCTAATGTTGATGAAATTTGGTATGGGGGTAGATGAGGCGCTGGATTAACACATAGGATACTTTTCATCATCATCATCATCATCATCCATCACCACGCGGGTGAAACCGCGGGGCGCAGCTAGTATATAATATAAAAACTGATACACACACTAAACACACCTAAGAAGTTACCTAATTACTTTTAAGTTAAATATTCGTAACACATATTCATTATTAAATATATTTTCCTACTTTGGCTGTTTATTTCTGGTAATAAATTTCAATGTCCAATGGTACAATCTGTGTCCCAAGGTTCAAGATGCTCAGTCCAAAGGTACATGATAACACTGTACCTTTGGACAAAAGTACTACTTTGAAAAATACTTCTTGTATACCTAAAATGTCATACCATTTTCAGTTATACAAAAATAAAATAGAAGTCTCAAGTAATATGTAGTATGTACCTACTGTTTCATAATACTAACTTAAAACTCTGTAAAGCATAAGAATATGGGAAAAAAATACGCTACTATGATTTATTTTCACGAACGTCCAAAGGCACACGACACCCCTAATATATTATAATATAAGTAACATTCTGGCATCACTCAGTGATTTTCTACCGACTCCCAAAAAAGGAGGAGGTACTCAATTAAGACTGTATGTTTTTTAAATATTTGAAACCTCATAACTTTCGACTGGGTGAACCGATTCTCAAAATTATTTTTTTTGTTTGAAAGCTGGTGCTTCCTATTTAAATTTCATCAAATTCGGTCCAGTAGCTTTTGAGTTACACTCCAATAAATGCATAGAATGGAAATCGGTATTACATTTTTCAAATTGTACTTGTCACCTTCATGTTACACCGTGTAACATGTGTTGTTATTGTGTTGTGTGTGTAACATATTATCTTACACGACTTAAAATGTTACTTTTACGCATTAAGTTATAACGAATATCAAAACAGATTATAAGTAGGTACCTAAATGTTAAAAAGGACCCCAAATCTATTTGGAACTTTTTAAGGCGTAAGAAATCTAAATGAATTAATACACGAGTCACAAGAGACGGGCAATTGTTGAGTGAGGAAGAGTATGCGGAATCTTTTGCGTCCTATTTCCGCTTTACGTACAACACGGGTGCGGCCGGCGCTTGACCCGTCATCGTGAATGGCTGTCACGTAATTTTTGAATAACCATTGCTGCATATTTTCAATTTATGTTTGCTGGAAGGGCACTAGGCTACCTGGACAAGTGGAAAATCACTCGAGTGATCCCAGTCCCAAAACGTTTCGACATGAATGAATATCGACCAGTGTTGTCACTCAATTTATCGCGTTGATTATCGCAATAATTGGCGCGTTGTCTAAGGCGATGATGGGTAATGACGTTGAACGCTGATGTGGCCAAGCCACAGCGATTGTTAAGACAACCGGGACTGCTTAAAGGCCTATTCAGACCTGAGCGTTATCCGCTGTGGGTAGCGAAAAATACCACGCAGAACTCGATGGGTAAATAGTATGAAGTTCCATAACAGCAGCTAAACTTTTACCGCCTAGTGATGCGGTATTTTCTCTTGTTTGGCAAAACTAGTTCCGCCCCGGGCGACGCGGGAGCAAGTAGCGAGAGCGACATGCTTCCTGCCTCCGCCCCGCTAAAGCCCATCACACACGATGAAGATACTATAAAATATATATTATCTTAGAGCAGATTCGGACGAATCGCTCACAATATAATTCAATGAGCAACCACACACGGTGAATAAACTATAATATTTTACCTTAGAGTAGCTTAAGATGCTACCGATATTCGAACGGCATGTTAAGATACGCTCAGACTACTGCAGATAATGAAGCCATCTTAAGATCGTGACCGATACTGATCTTAAGATCAAATACAGGTTGTTAACAAAACCGTTGCAGTAAATGGGCGTCTGGTCTTCAGTTACCGAACAAATTAATATTTTCACAACAAAAACTAATAAAGCTTCACATTATCATACGTAGCTATTTTGTTTATATAAGATATATATATTCTTTGTAAATTAAAATGAAACTAACGTCTGACTTAAGCGAATCAATAACTTGTTTAAACAAAGGAAATCATCAAAAAAGTGAAACCTTCTATCTGCTAACCGAACTAGTGGTATGACAAGTTATCTTATTAGAACTTTAAAAAAATGTCTGTGGGCTTAACCTCATAAGTAGGTTTTGCTAGATTGTAGGTACTATGTATAGATCAATCAAACTAGGTAACTACTAAATCGATGTTGGTATTCTTGATGAAATTAGGCTATATTATATTATTAGACTAGCTGCAGCCGTGACTTCGTTTGCGTGGCCCTTTAATGCTTTCAGTACCCAACAAAACTGGTCCAGCCTTTTCTAAAAATAAATTAGGATTATAGAGACAGAGAGACAAAAATGAAAAAAAACTGGTAGGTATCGTGCAAATAACCACATAAATGTAAGAAAAAGCAGTTTTTTTTTCTGAAAGATCTTTGTAAAGTTTAAATTCACCACGGTGTTTCCTGTGTTTTATGTGATCTTCTATCCAGATTCGTCGTTTTTTACTTTTAGCTAATATAACGATTATATCAAATTCACAGTGCCAACCATCATCCGAGGAACTGTCCAACAGGTCTAAGAACAAAATACGCTTGATCGTAAAATCAAGAATATGAACACTCTGTATATTATACAGTGTGAACGATCGAGACGTGCGGCTCCCGAGACGGATTCCGATAGAATGTACGCTTGTAATATATTATAGTATCTGCGCCGTGTGTGGTGGGTTAATTTAACATAACTTATACATTCGACGTTATAATATATATTATCTTAGTCGTGTGTGGCTTAACCGTTGCCATCGGATATAGAGATATCCGATGGCAACGGTTCAGCCACACACCGCGCGCGGTAGCGATATCCGCTTTGGTGTGAACAGTGAAATTAACGCATAACCTTTCGGACTTCTCTATCACTCACGGTAGGAATCAGGTTTGAATAGGCCTTAAAGTGCCTTCCGAAGCACAGAAGCGGTTTGTTGGAAATGCCACTAGTGGTCACACAACGGCCTTTTTGGCAATAAAATTGAAAGGCTCAATATCGCGACAGATGCCAGTTGTTTTGAGGATGACTCGAGACGCATCGGTTAATGTTAATAAAATATGCTCCTACACACTTGCATGATGAGGTCACTCGTATCAGCGATGAGGTTACTATGTTAATAGGTAATATCATACGATGCGTTTAAGTGAAGCAGTTATCATGCATTTTATTCGTTACTAGCTGACCCGCCAGCGGCTTCGCTCGCGTGTTATGGTTAATTAGAGTTTTTTTAACTATCCCACGGGAACTCTTTAATTTACCGGGATGAAAAGTCCTATATGTTGACCAGGGATATAAGCTACCATCATAGAAAATTTCATTTACTTACATCGGTTTAGTCGTTTCGGAGATTAGCCCGTACAAACAGACAAACAAAATATTAAAAAAGAAATTTAATTTGTTCGATTCCATTCCTCACATCCACTGACACGGTTTTTAGCTTTTATTTCATTGTACAGAAATTCGACCTCTACAGTTTTTAACCGAATTCAAAAATCGAGGCGGTTATATGTTCGTGTGTATGTATTTTTTATGTGTATGTTAAATCGATTTCTCCCCCATTTGTGGACCGATTCTTAAAATTCTTTTTTTGTTTGGTAGAGTACCTATGCTTCCGAGGTGGTCCCTTTTAAATTTCATCAAAGTCGGTCAAGCAGTCCAAAAACTGAAAATTGTTACGCCTATATTGATGATATCATCATTGACGGTGAATGACAATTTAATCGATTCCGTAGGTAGAGGGTCACTATAAATGGTGGAATTATTTTTTTACCAAAAAATATAACGGACTTCAATATCAAAAATTGTGAAATAACTTGTCAAAGTCGGTTCCATTTTTTGGTATTTTTTTTTAATTATACCTAATGTTTACAGTGATATAGTGATAAGTTCCTATATAATAAACCCAACTTCGACTTTCAACTCAATACATCAGTAACGGAGCATTTTAACTGTCTATCACAGAACACTCATCATTAGTATAGGTAGTACCTAGTGTACATAGTAACTAATAGTTGCTTCTAAGTAGATTCTAGATACCTATATACGAGTAGGTACGCTACTGTGGGGATATAGTCAAGCTTCGCGTGAAGCTTAGCTTAAAAGCTATACTGATTGGAACCGACTAAACTATCAGCCGATAGAAAGTCTGTGGTCTGCGGGGACTCTAAATCATACCTACATAGCGTAGTAGGTACGATAGCTTACTTAGTCGTGGTCACGATGGCATTTATAGCGGTCGCGTTACTTAGTCTTGCGATTTTACAATCATCGGCTCAGATTGCTACAGCAAGCCTGAACAGTGTTCTATTCAGCGGCGATTATGAATTCATAGATTTATCGTATCCTTTCGACAATCAAACGGTATATTGGCCAGGAAACAAAAATTTTGAATTTACTAAAGTGACCGAAGATTTTATAGGTGAAGACCATTCTTGGTAAGTTAATTTTATTATAATTACATTTTGTTTTTGTAAATTAGAAAAGGTCCATAGATTGCTTTGAAATTTTGTCAGTTTGGTAGTAATGCAATAAACGTTGTGGTACCTACACACACTTATCTAAGCTGATATTGTATAGTTCAGAACCAAACCTTTTTTAACCTTTTTTTTTTAAACCAAACCAAAAAAAAATCTCACTCAAAACATGAACGGTATCATATCACGGACTTAAAGAGGCTGTCCCTTAATTACCAAAGCAAACAGTATTTTAATAATTAGATATAGGTAGTTCTAGAAGTACCAACATAAAGTAATATTCTCTCGCTTTATAATATGATTATTAGACTGATTAAATGCTTCTCATAAAAACTCATGGTTCTATCTCAGTTAAATCGGCTGTTTTATTGAGATAATAATGTTTTATCATACTTAGGTTTCGATGATTTTGCCCTACATAATAAAATAAATAAACTATGCCGCGAGTGATTTTGGCGCTTTCCGGAACGTTAGGTACGTTCCGGAAAGCGCCAAAATCACTCGCGGCGTTCGCACACCCATTCCCGCTACGTTCTGGTAACCGCCGAAATCATTCGCGGCGTTCGTACACCCATTCCCATAAAAGCCCACAATCATCGTGAGTGAGTTCGATACGTCACCGAAAACGCTCACAACGCTCGCGGATCGAAGGTGGGTTTACGTGGTCTTTGCGAGCTGTCACTGTCAACAAAAGGGAACGGCAAACCAGGGCGCGTATGTTGTGAGCGTTCTAAGAGTAAAATACTATAGTTGAGCGGTTGATCGCGACGGCGCTTACCAGAACGTGTAGGTGCTTATACACATTATATACATGTATATAATAACCTTATTTTATGTTTTATTTACCTATTCATTATATTAGCCAGTTGAAGTGGCAGTGGGCAGGGTACTCAGAATAGATGGCCGATGGGGCCGAAAGGTTCTGGAGTGGAGACCACGGACCGGCAAGCGCAGCGTAGGTCGCCCACGGACAAGGTGGACATACGACCTGATGAAGGTCGCAGGACGACGTTGGATGCAAGCCGCTTCCAACCGGTCCTTTTGGAAAATCATGGGGGAGGCATATGTTCAGCAGTGGACGTCCTACGGCTGAGATGATGATGATGATGATTCATTTAAAATAGACTTGCACTGGCAATGATCACTCTCTTGATGTTAAGCATTAATGCAATCTATATATACACAAATAAGTATACGAATACGATTGTGTATTCTATTATCAAAATATTTTATATTTTATACCTACTAGTACTTACGTAATAACTGGGCACTAATTGAATTTATAGACAATATTTGCAGTTATCAGAAATAAATGAACCCGATCCATTATTGTTTGTTTACTAAAGTTTTAGGGTTGTTGCCAATGTTTTCGAAGTTTTTTCGGGAATGTCTCTGATGTGAGAGTAGTAAATGCGTATATACATATATTACATAATTTATGTACATTTTAATGCCATTCTAGTTGCAGATACAGTTAAATTTTAATAAAAGTTACCCAAAATATGCACGATCTGATTTTAGACAATATGTGCAACCATCTGAATAGGAGCCAAATATGCAAATCTTCTTTGGTAGGTACTCATGGCATTGCAGCAATTTGCAATAAGTAGTACCTATAGGTACTTGGTGCGTACCTACTTAGTATCTGGATGACCGAACTTTGCTCGATTTAGATACCTACAAATACAAAGTACCAACACATGTTCCGTGAGAATACTGTCACCGCGATTCAGGATTTTGCAATGCGACCGTAGGCCTACCATGAGGTTACAACATTGACACCAATCGATGCTCGCTATCGACTGTCGCTAAAAATGTATGGAAAAATGAACAGTGCCACCTCGCGGTCAATTGTAGAACTAAAACTGACAGAGAGTACGCCAATTACAAGCTTTATTGGTAGGCGAGATCGAGTATCGACTATAGATGGCATTTATGTTGCCGTGGTAGAGCCACTGTTACGCCATCAAGTTTGAACGCAACGAACAAACTGTTGTTTTACATTGCCTGAAAACACGGATAAGACGACGTTTTCTAAAAATGAAACCTAGCTAGATCGATTTATAACCCCCGAAACCCCCTGCGTACTAAATTACATGAAAATCGCTAGAATCGTTTCCGAGATCCAGATTGTATATACATAACACAACTATTTATCCTACTTATTAATCAATACCTATTTTCCACTTCTAGGTATGCAGCCAAAGAGTTTGTTGCAGCAGAACATGGAGGCACCCACCTCGACGCTCCGTACCATTTTCAAAAGACGGGAAAACGAGTTGCAGAAATTCCACTGGAGAAGCTCATAGTACCTCGTAAGTAGAGAATATAAAATAGATAAGTACCTAAGGACCTAGGTATAGGCAGGTATTTTTATTCATAAATTTTGAACATAATACACATAAGGTTTAGCATTTTAGCAGGTTTAGCATTTAGTTTAAGTGAAATAAGAAATGGTGCAACCAAATATCAAGCAATTAAATAATGCTATTTGTTTCTGTATGGAACGTGCTAGCATAGAAGATGATTACCTATGGTGAATTAAAATTAATCTGGCAAGATAATTTCGAGTACAACCTTCGATCATATATAAGGACCTTATTTTTTGATTTGATTTGGACCTTTCTTTTTTGATTATATGGCTCGTTCTGCCCCAGATTAGGTACGGGGCAGAATGGGATATGTACAAGATTTTTAAAGTAATTTCATTATTTGTTCCTAATAACTGTGCATTAATTATGTTACTAAAACTGTAAATATGTGATTATTTGACTTTATTTATGTTAATCTTTAGAAAGCCTTGGTTATTTTCAAATGTTAAGCGGCTCATTCTGCTTTGGTGTCCCCTAAACTTCGCGAGCCTCATAACTATGCATTAACCCACACTTTCTACTTTCCCCTGGCTTAACAAAGCCATTTCAGAGTTTTGAAACCAACCTACCTATCTGCTGAATTTTCCAATAGGCTTAGGTACCTCTGTAGACTGACTGTTTGAGCAAAATACCTATAAGTTTAAGTTCCCTTGTAGCCTTTATTGTTGTTGCTTTGTTGGACCAATGTAGTATTTACAACACTATTAGTTGGCCAACTGTCAGATTTGGCCGCATTGTTTTTAAAGGGCCCAACAAATGTGCCCAACGTTGGCCTAACCTATTGTACCGAACGTAACTATGCTGAAAAAGACGTTGGCCCTTTTGTATATTTTGCAACCATAGATTTAGTTCAAGCGGGGCCACCCACTAATTGCCTCCTTACATAGGACCTACGATACATTTAATAAATTTTTTTGTTCCAAAAGTTACTTGGGCCAATGATAGAACCCCAACGTAGCCCCTCGATTGTTGGGCAACTGTGAGGTTTGTCATTCCCAAAAGTAGTTGGTCCGATATTACAATCATCATACGCCCTTTATCTCTTTTTATACGTTGGCCATTCTCGCATCTTCTTAACAGTGGCACTTCCTACTTATCTTTAACGTTGGGCCATCGTCGGGTTATAAAATTAGATTTACTTGGGCGTAGATTTTGAACATATAACTTTGTACTTGACCTGAGAAGTTGCTTATACGAGCCCTAGCGGCAGTCTGGAGATACTATACATACTGTACACAACAGCAAGAAATTATTAGCATGCGAAATTTGTACGATTGCCGGGACGCGAACGCGGTGATGCGGCGCGTAAGTCAACTTCAATGTACTATGAACGAAGTACACGTTTGCGTGAAAATTAAGAAGTTATGCCATGGCTGTCATACAATTTTTGCACTGTTATCTAACGAATTCCAAAAAAGGAGGAGGTACTCAATTCGACTGTATTTATATATATATATATACGTTACCTCATAACTCCATTCGACTGTATTTTTTATATTATAGACGTTACCTCATAACTTTAAACTGGGTAAACCGATTCTCAAAATTATTTTTCATTCAAATTTCATCAAATTCGCTCCAGTTGTTTTTAGTTACACTCCAATAACTGAATAGAATGGAAGTTGGTTTCAAATTTTTCTAATTGTACTTGTTTATAGTAAGTTCTTTGAACAATTTCCAACAGAAAATCTGCGTGTTGGTGATTGTTTTTTTTTCTCAGGATGAGATCTAGACTAACGTTTATACCTACATAATCAATATCTCGTTGGATCACAAACCGCGGTCTAATGTTTTGAAGTCGTAAGCCTACCTTTGTAGTTTCATGGAAAATATAACGTTGTTTTAGGCCCACATTATACCAACAACTAATTACCCGTTGAATTATCAACTGCAGAGTTCGTAGGCCCGAGGTGTATTTTTGTGGGATAAACAACGAACGTTTTGTTGGCTGGTCAACCGTTAAGATCGTTGGGTCCGCTTTTGGTTCTTCGTGGTAAACAAAAAGTTGTATTATCATCGGTTAGGCCAACATTTTACAAACGGAGTTAATTCGTCGTTTTGGCCCAACGATTGTAGACTTAGTAGGCCCGACGTAGTATTTTCGTAAATAATACAACGAAAACATTGTTTGGTCAATCATTTAGATATTTGGCCCACTATTGTTATTACATGGTAAGTATTACGTTGTTTACACATCGGTTAGGCCAATGTTATACCAACATGGCCAACTCCTCGTTGGCCCGCCGACAGTGGCGTTAGTAGGCCCAAAGTAGTATTGTCGTGGGAAGTACCTACAATTAAAACATTGTTTGGATAATTCCATGACAATAAATGCAGTCGGCCAAGTGTAGGCCTTTTATATTCGTATTTCTCGTTAAAAATCCAACCGTTTGAGTTGTAGGGCCAACGTTAAGTGTTTGCTAGAAGTAATACAAATTTTGTTGCAGTTGGCCATATCTTGGCCTTTTGTATGGTAAAATCTCGTTAGAAAACTACTGTAGGAGTTTTAGGGCCAACGTCAATTGTTTGTTAGAAAAATTACAAATTGTGATGCAGTTGGGCATGTTTTGGCCTTTTGTATGAGAAAATCTCGTTAGAAAACCTACCGTACCAGTAGTAAGGCCAACGTCAAATGTTTGTTGGTAAACAGGATCGATTTAATGCAGTTGGCTATATGTCGGCATATTGTATTCAATTTTCTAGTTTTACATCCTACCGTATGAGTTGTAGGGCCAAGGTCAATTATTTGTTGGAAATAACAGTTTAATTAAATGCAGTCGGCCAAGTACGGGGTGCCCCAGGGTAGCGTGCTTGGCCCTACCCTCTTTATGACATATATAAACGATCTTTGCAACCTTGATATAAACCAAACTAAAGTCCTAACCTTTGCTGATGACACTGTACTGATTTTTTGTGTCGACGACTGGAAAGAGGTCGTGAACACAGCTCAAAACGGTCTTGCTACAGTTGCTGGTTGGCTCCAAAATAACCTCCTCACCTTGAACCCGAGCAAAACCAAGTTTCTTGCTTTTCGAATATCAGAACGAACAAAGCCGCAGAATCCTATCCAACTCCGATTACACCACTGTAATCCTTCTGTTAGTCTGCCTTGTAACTGTCCAGAGATTGAATAAGTTGAACACATAAAATACCTGGGTATCAACGTCGACCACAGTCTAAACTGTCATATCAAATCGACGCACTTTCAAACCGGCTACGAAAAATGATCTACATATTTAAAAAACTCGGTTCAGTCTCCGATCATAGCACTATTAGTAGGTATGGTCTACACAACACTTTGCGAATCAATTCTCAATTATGGTATTGTGAGTTGGGGAACAGCCGTTAAGACAACTCTTCTAAAACTTGAAACAGCGCAACGTGCTGTACTTAAGACGAAATATGCGTCAAATTTGACGATTCGTCGTTACGAATATTTAAAACTAGACCATTTAAAACAATTAATTGACATTTGTTTTTTACGTCTATTAACAGTTCACAAAATTCTTTATTCGGCTATGGTCACCGAAACACGATTAAATAAATTTGGCTCGATAGAAAAAAATCGTAAACTTTCCTAAAAAATACCCTTTTTGCCGTTCCCGTCGGTGGAATGAATCAACTTCATTTAATTCCTATCAAAGATATTTATAAACAAAAATACACATTTTAATCCTAACAAACACACAAATCCGTCTATGAACTCAGTTTTCTGTAAAAATGTAAGATTATTTTAAAAAAATAAAGTAAAGTTAATATTGAAACCATTGAACCAACTTGTCATAAATCTTTACACCATTATAATTACCTACTTAAAATAACGTACCTAATTAGTTAACAACGCAGGCGAATTGAAAATCATAAGTCAGTAGAATACTATCAAGTAACCATACGCCCGCGAGTGGCTATGCTGGCTAGACCCCTTGCGCCGCCCGGCGGTCTGAGTCTGCTTCACCCCCTCAATATCCGTGTAACGTCTCTACCATTTCACCTTAAAGTTGCTTACCGGAAACCATACATGTATCCCACTAACCAACTCTACCAAGACACCAACCATCTAAGAGTTAGGCAACTGTACATTAAGGCTACTACACTACGATTTCACAAAACGGCCCAGACATGTGACTCACATTAGTTTTTTTGTTAAATAAATACTTACCTAAATAAAATAAAATAAAAGTGTAGGCCTTTTGTATTCGTATTTCTCGTTCAAAATCCAACCGTTTGAGTTGTAGGGCCGACGTTAAGTGTTTGTTAGAAATAATACAAAATTTGTTGCAGTTAGCCATGTCTTGGCCATTTGTATGGTAAAATCTCGTTAGAAAATCTACCGTAGGAGTTGTAGTGCCAACGTCAATTGTTTGTTGATAATAACGCTTAACTTGTACCTACACTGTTGGCCATGTGTTGGGCCTTAGTATGTGAATGTTTTGTTAACAAATTTGCTCTATGCCCAACGTTATTTATTCGTAACAAAAACCACTACAAATTCCCAACTCTTTCCCAACCGTGTGCCAACACAAATGCTACTAGGGTTATAACGATTACTCGCGGTCCCTTGGTCCTAAGAGGTCAAATCTGGTGTCTACGGATTCTTGTAAAATAGGAGAGAAATGCGTACATAGTCTGATTGGTATAGGTAAGTAGCGAACTTCCTCTCTCCAAACATTTGGATTTTTTCGATACCTAAGTAATCTTGTGTTTAATATCGATAAATTCCTTACTTTGTCTCTCTTTGATAGCGTTATTTATAAATAACATCATCCTTGAAATAGCGCTACAGCAAACTTCCCCTCTTTTCCTTGCAATCAAAAAATGCGATAGTCTAAAAACATATAAGTATGTCAAAATCGGTTGAAAATGCGACCTGTAGGCAATGATGGCCTATATGTAATTAATCTCATTGCCTGTAGGCGAGAACATACGGACAAAACATGTTTTGTCCAATCTCTAATCTGAGACGCTTCGCTCGGTGTCGCTCAATTAGATAAACGCTTCTCGTTGATGAACACACACAAGTGAACTTCCGTGGGCCACGCCCTCACCAGTGTCGCGGGCCTGTTGTCACAGAATAAATAATAGTAGGAGAGAGAGTTGGATATTATCGCGCGGTTGATAATTTCGCGCCCCTACGTATTTCAATAACTACGTATAGCACGATGCTATAGTGCTAATAATATTAAGGCAGACTCGGAAGCCCCCCGCGCCCGCGCACCGTCAGTTCTCTCCAAGCGGCCACAAACAGTGTACGCGGCGCTGCAAAGATTTCAGCCAATTTACTATAGTTTCGCTGTAGATTTCGTTAAATGGTAAGCTAGTTTTTAACATAGATAGGTGTTATTATTTATATGTTTTCGTAAGGCTGAAATACAGTAGATTTTGAGTGTTTAATGCGTTCCGCAATATTCGTTAAGTTCTTCTTTTACTTTGAGATGACAAAACAAAATGGCAGAGTTTGATAATTCCACGCCCAAGGCGCGATATTATCTTGTATGAATGTTGTATTTCTCCATGTTGTTTTTTTAGATGGCCGAACCTGCGCTTAAAAAGAAAAGATCGTGGAATCCCAGCGATATGGAGACTGCTTTAGAAGCAGTACGGAGTGGTGCGAAGATAAAGTCAGCTAGGGGCTTTAATGTACCTGAATCCACTCTTGGAGAATGATTTTTGTTTAACGGCTATGTTAAAACTTACTTGTGGTTTGATGTGATTTCTTTCTGTTTATCTGAATATAATTCCATTTCTCTTTATACAATATATATTAATATGTATGTGTACATTATTAAATAATAAGTTAAATATGTAACAACTACTAAAGAAAAAGTGTGATAATCATAGTATAAGTAGTAATATCTTGTTCCTGTACTAATGTCAAGACTGATTAGATCTCACATTAGAAAGAATAATTAGAAATGTAATAATTAAGTAATACATAAATATTGTAGTAAATATATATCACGATATTTAGTAAAATATTTAGTACGGTATCTAGTAAATTCTGTGTAAAATTTTAAGTAATTTTTATCAACACGGTATTATCAGACTGGCGCGGAATTAAAATCAGTCCTCGCGATATTATCATACCAGTTTGATAATATCGCATTTTCCCATTTTTCAGTATTTGGCTAATAGTACATAGTCTAATCTGTTTAATTTCAATAAATTTTTATGGTTCCTATAGTAGCTCAATAATTTTCTTTTCTATATGTGCAATTTTTATTAGGCTACACTCAACCTGAGCTGATTTTTAGATTTTTTCTCTTAGGGCGGGCTCGGTAATATCCAACTCTCCCCTACTAGTATTGTGCTAGTTTGACAGTTGTTCGTATTTTTTTCATAATCAGCCCATTATGTTCCGACTTCTGGGACTCGAGCCTTCCTCTCAGAGAAAGTAGTTGGGCCATAATCCACCACGCGGGCCCAGTGCGGCTTGGTGGATAGGTTAGTGGCCAACCTATGTCGAAGTTTTCAGGCCTCCCGAAGGCCGTCGACTTAGCCTAAAGACTGTTGTCCTAAGACAAACAACCGGGACCGGCTTAAGGCGCGGTCCAATCCTAATTTCAAAACAATTTACAATGCTTTACAATGTTGAGATTGCTTACGATTGGACAATGTAATGCGAAGATTAAATTGAATACGTGCTATTTATATTTCTTTCGTACAATCAAATGATTAAATTTTAATCATAAAGGAGTCCATAGTTCACTAGTAAATTTCATTGGGAATTCGAATATGATACATTCATTGAAATATATTTGGCCATAATTGAATAAAAATGCTTATTACCACAAAGCACGTAAGAAAAATTGCAAAATTTAGGGAATGTTGCCGATTTTTTTCTGTCGAGCGAAGTTTGCTCAATCGTGTATTGGCTCCCATACTTCATAAGAATGTAGGTAGGTATATTTAATTTACACTACGTTATTTTCGAACTTGGTTATTAGGTTTAAGCGTTGAAAAACTAAGTTTTCGCGAAGTCGAATCATGAAATTTGGTCGTAATGAACACTCATTTCGCCTTAGCGCTCAGTTGAATAATGCCTTTAGCGGTCACCCATCCAACTCCTGACCGCAGCAACCGGTGCTTAACTTGTTGATGGTGGTTAAGATCACCAAGTCAAGCTGCTAGCACTTCTTTATATTATTTCATTTATTTTGGTCCTTACACTGTTTAACCAAACGATATCGCTGTATAACGATTTCTCTAGTTCTAGTCCTTCAAATATAAATTTAGGTGCTGCTATAAATGTGAGAAGTAAATGTATATCTACAGTTATCAAATAAAAGTACTACTTATACCTACATAAAGAAAATATCTCCTGTAGACATGACCACGGTAATGTTACAGTGACACACTGCGCGCGGTCATAATATGTTATTGATTGTGCCGCGTTGCCGCGCGCGATAGACGATACTAAGGCCCAGATAAATAGTCAATGCTTAGCAATAGTCGAAAGTATTACTTTGGAAAGTACGACTTTGACTTCTATAAGTAACCTATCGCTGAAGGTCTAAAATAGACGTTACTTTCAACTTAACTTAGCAATGTATACTGCTTTGGCTTAGAGAAAGAATACCTTTGAAATATTTATCTATAGCACCTATAATATTTTGCAGCCCAGGTTTCTTATTGAACCATTTTCATTTTTTAACCAGCATAATTCATTTCTGGTGTAGTGAATGAATTTAGGTAGTTTTCCAGCTAGAACTCTTGAGATTCGTTTTACAATATGGCATGCTGTTTGTATGGCTGTGATAGGTATGAAAGATCTGCACATACCTTCTAAAACTCAAATAGAGTAGATAATTATGTAACCTGGCTAGGTATTTCATTATATGTAGGTAAGTATGAGGGTAACTATCATTTGCATTTACGAAAATAACAGGTAGGTACATAGTGGATTTGTTTCATTACTTAATTCACAACAGTAGGTAGGTAAATCCAAAGAGAATATATATTTGCATCTAAGTAAATGTAAGTATGTTCCATACAAATTTAATTGTGTCCATGTTGATGGTTTCCTACGTTCCTACCCAGCAACAAACATATTTCACTTACTTGGAAATATCCTGTGGCGTGAAATCGTACTTAAGGCAATAAGTATTTAAATTTCCAAGGAAATTAGAAGCCCTCTATTTGTGATGGGTTTTAACTCTGAAAGCTCTGGTATAGTAACATTTTCACGATCCATTGTTTGAGAAACTTTTTCATGTGATTTTTTGGCTGGAACGTAGTAGTCAGATGTTAAACCTATCGAAAAGTAAGTGCTAAGTACACAATATCCATGACTCTGCCTTTACTAAGTATTAGGTAGACTTTTGCTAAAGTATTGCTCGAAAGTACTGTCTATTTATCTAAAAGCGATGCTAAGTACGGTTCGAATGTAAGACTTTGGCTTAGCTAGAGTAAAGTAACGACTAAGTATTTATCTGTGGGTAAGATTTTTATGGAACGGAAAAATTTAAAACATTGCCCAGAATGTCTAAATCTCGGAAAAACTTGTTTTTCTATGGGACAAGGCGTCTCTCGCGTTGTCTAGTTACATAATAAAATTATAACATGCCCTATACGAATGCATTATTTTGTTTCAGTGATCATTGTTGATATCAGTTCAAAAGTAAACAATAATTCTGGTTTTGTTTTGTACAAGCATGATCTGGATTACCTAATAAATTATAACATGGGACAGCCTTGTGTGATCGTGTTCAAATTCGGATGGAGCAAGTACTACAGTGATACTAGCAAGTATCTGGGCATTGATGTCCACACAACATTGAATTTTCCTGGTAAGTTGTGTAGTGCAGTGTAACCTACTTACTTCAAGTTTTAAAGTTCTGCATACCACTGCGCCTTGTCTTGTCACCCCAAGACAGTTCTAGTCCTATTCGCGCAGTAAGTTCGTTCATTAAACGTATATCGTCGGCTTATTGCAAGAACTCATTAAGTAACATAAACAAAACTTTGAGAAATCAGTTGATTACTTTGATTTTATTGGATGTCCTATAAAATCTTATTATATTATATGTTTATAAAAAAAATAAACACCGTAGAGAGTTAAATTTATTTATTAATAAATTCAAACATAAAGTAGTTAAAAAAAATTGAGGGATATTTTTTTAAAAGCTTAAAAACAAAGTTGATGACTTTTTGTCATTGAAAGTTTACGCTAAGTGTGAATTAGACATTTTTTAATTAGACTAAGTATTAACATTAGACTATTTTCTAAAAGGAACCAACTGGTATTAATCAGTCGTAAAAGTTAACAAAACAGTCTTCTTTATCTTCATAACAAATTCTTAAAATGAAAACAATCTTAAACTCAATAAAATCACTTTGGCACATAAATCAGTACAAATAAAAGTAAATATGGTAACTCAATAAATGAAATAAGTATTAGACATACAAGTAATTTTTAACGACCTACTTATCTTCTTCCGAATATACTTCTTCTGGTAAAATATCTCGACCTTCCTTCTCTGTTAGGTTTAGGTCACAGTGATGCAGCTCTGGGGGTATTATTTTTTCTGAGCACATTTTTAATAAATCTTAATTTTTCTTAGCTTTGGTTATAGGAAGCTTTTTGCTGTAAGCTTTTTTTAATGCGTAAGTGGAATAATCAAAATTGTTATTAAATGTGTCTACGTTACATAGGTTTTCTCTTTTGCAGATTTATAGTTTGGGTGGCTGTTCCAGTAGCTCCTTTTTTTTGACACATCCAGTTCTTTATAGTCTGACCTGTAGTCATACCGATATTGAACGATGTTAGGGCTCTTTTTTTCAATCCTAAAACTTTTAACTTGTAGCCATTGTACTCTGTCTCCCTCAGGCCCAAGAGGTCTATTCAACATCAAATTATTTCTTAGATCTTTTAGATCTAAAATATCTGTGTGATCCATTACCACTGGTTCGTATGGTTTCTTGATATTGGTGCTTTTATTTGATTTTCTGTTAGACCTGGCTAATCTAATGATATTTCAAAGATCTATCATCGACAAAACTGGCATATGCGTTATATGCCAGTTTTGTTATCTAATTTTCAATTGCGCTGAGCATACTGTAGTGTGTTTTGTAAGTCTAACGTAATTGACATAAGCTTTGCATCTTCGTTAGCCCAAATTTGATCTGCCTCTTTGGCTTTTCGGCTTTGTTCTTTAAGGGATATGTGTTCTTCATATTTTTGTTGCCATATATCAAGGTCGGGTGAGCCTTGTTTTTTGGCGTAGTTATGTTTGTGACACAGTAATCATTGGTCCTTCTTTGGTTTATAAAAATCTAAATTATAATGTGTACAAAATATATTTCGATACACAATTATTGGAACCGGAGATTTGGATGCTGTTTTACATTTTTCCTCGCACAGTTCGTACATTTTGGAAATAGATAAGCTGTTATCTAAATACTTTTTAGATGAACTCTTTCGACAGTAGTGTGACTCCATAGTCGGAAATGACTCGATGTGTCTTTTGATGAAGTTTAAATCTTCCTGTTTTGTTTTGTTATGTGCCTCGTGCTTGCCACATCTATCTACCCCTTCGAAACTACCCGAACTTCCAACATCACTAAATGCTTTGTTAATAGGCCCATTAGATATGCGAAGATCGTTCTTAAATAATTTTTCACAGCTTTGCATCTTCGTTGGCCCAAATTTGATCTGCCTCTTTGGCTTTTCGGCTTTGTTCTTTAAGGGATATATGTTCTTCATATTTTTGTTGCCATATAGCAAGGTCGGGTGAGCCTTGTTTTTTGGCGTAGTTATGTTTGTGACACAGTAATCATTGGTCCTTCTTTGGTTTATAAAAATCTAAATTATAGTGTGTACAAAATATATTTCGATACACAATTATTGGAACCGGAGATTTGGATGCTGTTTTACATTTTTCCTCGCACAGTTCGTACATTTTGGAAATAGATAAGCTGTTATCTAAATACTTTTTAGATGAACTCTTTCGACAGTAGTGTGACTCCATAGTCGGAAATGACTCGATGTGTCTTTTGATGAAGTTTAAATCTTACTGTTTTGTTTTGTTATGTGCCTCGTGCTTGCCACATCTATCTACCCCTTCGAAACTACCCGAACTTCCAACATCACTAAATGCTTTGTTAATAGGATATAGGATAGGATTCTTCAAGAATTTTTCACAAACTTAGATTTGTTGCTCATTTATTTAAAAAAAATAAGTGCGCGATACTGTTCTTCTCCTGGTAGCGTTTACTAAACATCTTTGAGGTGTATTAACTGTTACATTCATAAGTATAAAATCTTTCTGACGATTGTAATCACCTAAACCCCAGTAAGATTTGCAAATTCAGATACGATCTTCCTCTGTGAAATTCAACAAACAATTCAGTTTACACTTACAATTTCCGTCTTTAGGAGCTTTGGGTGGCTGTAATTTGTTTTTTTATAGTTTTTGTACGGTAAGCACTGTGACCGATATTTCTTTTGTGCATTTCTATCATATGTTTCTTCTTTTTCTGTTGTGCCATCTAGCGGTTTTTTTGGTATTTTAATTTCTGGTTCAATATCGTCACTGTCTTCTTCTTGTAACTTCCGCGTTTTGAGTAGTTCTATTATCTTGAGGATCTATCCAATCTGGGTCAGCAACGGAGTAATCCTACAAAAATATTAAAAGAATCTTTCAGTTTTTATTTACCTACAAATACGTACAAAATAAATTATTTTTATAGTATTTAATACTTACTGATATGTATAAATCATCTTCCAGACGTACAAGTTCATTAGAATGATCAAGAATCGGTGTTAAAGGTGGTTCAATAGTTGTTATTAAGTGGTCCGAAGGTATTGTTTCTGAATAATTAAACAATGTCTCTTTATAAAAGAAGTCGTTAAAATTGTAACTGTTTTATTTGTCATAAATCATTGATTTAAAGAATTAATTACGTGCACTTAATGATTTTTAACCAAATGCTTTTCAAAAGCGATGTGCGTAACGCGTATCTTAAAAGTTATTAAGTTACTTTAATGACATTTATTTTACAAAAATATGTGTAACTTTGTTTTTTTTTATTTACTTAAATCTATTATTGTACTTTACCGAGTTTCTAAGAACCAGGTAATCCAAAATGGTAATTATCGACTTTACGTCTAGGTCATAACGGCTAAATTTGAAAAGCTAGACATAAATGAGTTTTTGCTCTTTATAGAGCTAATTGAGACAAGTTTAACTGCTATAATAACTGTACTTAATGATTTTTTGCCGTTAGTGAGTTCTTGCAATAAGCCGACGATATAATTAATACCTATATACATTCCTACTGTACCATAATCCTTCTAGTCTATAATAGCTATATTTAGGTAATGCTCTAGACTAGGATTATTGAGGCAGAATATATCGAACCCCAGTGGCAGACCTACCTGCTATACTATTACTTACTGTCTTAGCATCTAGCACGGTACCCCACTGGCACAAATGTAGATTCACTGATAGGTATTAGCATCGAACTTTTATAGGTTTTGAAATGCTCTGACAAAAAGGCTATAATTTACTTAGTATGCAATTTAAGCGACTCTTACTATTACTACTTGACCAATTTTGCTATAATGCCTTATCTCTTCAAATACATGACTAATTATGCTCATATTGGAAATTCCTCTTTAAAGTCCGATACCTACCTAATTTATCAAAATCGGTTAGTAAATAGCACAGCAGCAAACTTCCCCCATTTTTAGGAAAAGTATCCCCCCCCACTCAAAAACGACGACTAGTCCAGTCGAATTCAAAAACAGGGCTCAGAATAAATTAGAAGTCGCAATTTTCCTACGGAATTCTTTGGGGAAGGTTACTGGCAGTCTAAATGTTGTTTTGCGTGGTAATCGATCCGTTGCGTCATCCGCCATCTTGATTTTAACGGTAAATTGTTTTTTGAATGAAATGAAATGATTTATTAATTGTTTACACACTTAAATAACTTTACACTTTTACATAATATGCATAGCTAAGAGACAGTTCTACTAAGTTACAGACTACTGTGAAGTTAAAAGTTAATCCTAGGAAGATCGTTAGTACCCAAACTAGGATAACCTGTGGTATGGCGTACCAACGCCCCCCTCCCGAAACAGGCGTTGTGTTATAATAATCAATTGTGATATATATGATACTTAGCGCATATATCGTTGCAAAGTCTGATTATATGTTATTAATATGTTTTAAGTTTAATTACATTAATAAAATTTTGGTAATTGTGAATTTAAGAATTTAAACAACGATTAAGAATAAACGAGGCATTTTTGTGATCATAATAGGCATTATTTGTGTGTGTGTGTGTACGGTATAGGCACAGAAACAATATAGTGTAAGTAAAAGGTTAGTTACGTAGGAACTTTTAGAAGATCTTCTGTTCGGTCATAGTCGTTCGTAAGAAGCCATTGATCAATTATTCGTTTACACCAAAAATTTGATTTTGGGTAAATATTACAAATCTTGTTAATTTTATTGTACAAATAAGGACCAAGGAAAGTTATTTGTCTCTTGGAGAAAGCAGTCTTACAATGTAAACGATTAGTTACGCTAGGAGTGGTTCGTCTACCCGCTAAAAGTGATGGGTCAAAGTCTAGATTTGAGTGTTGCAAGAGGATAATACGAAGAACATAAAGTTGGCGCACGGTTAGTAGTTTACAGTGTTGAAATAGTGCTGTAGTTGAATATCTAAAATGTAATTTGTACATTACTTTTAAAATAGACCTTTGAGCTCTTTCCACATTTAAAAGTGTGGTCTTGAATGAACCACCCCACACTGGAATACAATATCCGATAATCGACTGGCACAATGCAAAGTATAACGACTTTAATAAACTGGGTGAGGCGATATCTCTTAGCCTTTTAAAAATCCAAGTAAGTTTTCTGAGGCGGGTAGACAGTGCGTTAATTTGTGGGGTCCAAGTCAGATGATTATCGAGGGTGATACCCAAATACTTAATCGTTGAAACTCGCTCGAGAGAAACACATGCGCACACAGTATTGCCGAAATTGTCAAGGGTATTACCACAGGAGTGCACTTTAATAATGAATAACTAGTTTATTTTCAACTAGCCTTTGCCCACGACAACGTCCGCGTAGGGTAACCTATTTCAAGATATGAATTATTATTGCAACAGTATAGGTCACAATGGATGCGGTCTGCGGTCAGACCAAATTGAACGCAGATACAAGAGGATTTAAAATAAACGTGATTATGCAATGATAACATTTTACCCCACCTATACTCTAGTTTAAATATAAAATATCTATCGAAACAAAAACATGTATTTTAGGAACCTAATTTTAGAAAATTGAATTTTAAAATAGTTTGTTTACAACAGTTTTTCATGTAACAATGAAAATAAACTAGTTGGTAATCAAACAAAAATGTACCCTCTTTTGGGTATAAATCGGAAAATATTCTAGGGATCATCGTAGGAATCCAGCATCCAGGATCCTAGGAAAACAATTATAAGAACCAAAACTGTAGGAAATTTGATTCTAAACAACTTTTGTTAAAACTATTTATCGTGTGTGATTTAAAAGTAAAAATAAACGAGTTATTCTATAAACAAAAATTGACCTTTAAAATCAAGAAGGCGGATGACGCAACGAATCTATTACCACGCAAAACAAAATTTAGACTGCCAGTGACCTTCCCTAACGAATTCCGAAGGATAAAAGCTAGTTTTTTTTCGGGTCAAATCCTAATTCGACTGGGCTTGTTGATTAGTAGAACATGCATATCAATTTAAGTCAAGATTGGTTGAAAAATGCGACCTGTACCTTGTAGTTGTGTTAGTTTGTGTGTTGTTCCTCCTGTAGCTACCTACATGATGTGTTAGAGCACGCGTATTGGTGGAAGCTTGTGATGGAAACTATATTAACTACGTTATAAATTATATTTGGAGAAATATACATAAGAAAAACGAGACTTGATCGAGTGACACATTTTTAATAACTTACTTCAGAATCTGACAACATCAACTCAAATTATTCGAAACCTATTCTCTTATAATAATTTCAGTGGCCAGTTCTAACACTCTCCCTCATTGAATATTCTTTAAGTAATAGGCGGAGCAATCACAATTCCAAGCGCTTCCCTCAGGCCAGTAAATCTCGGTCTAGGTAATCCTTTCGTCATAATATCTGCGAGCTGGATTACAGTACTGACTCTCTTTACTTGAATCTCATTTTCAAGTACAAGCTCTCTTACGAAGAAGTGCCTGATTCGAATGTGTTTCGAGCGCTTATGAAACTCTGGGTTGTGAGCCAAACGAACTGCTGCTTCATTGTCAATACCAAATGTAGGGATACATTTTAGCGAAGTCATTTCCTTCAATAACCTCGTAAGCCACACAAGTTCTCGAGCAGCTTCGCTTGCAGCAACCAACTCCGCTTCAGTTGTCGAAATAGCTACGGAAGCTTGTCTTTGGCTCAGCGAAGATATGGTCCCACCTGCGTAGCGGCAAACAACACCAGTTGTTGAACGACCTGTCGCTACATCACCCCCGTGGTCTGCATCACTGAAAGCTTCCAGAACGCCTGGTAGATAATTTGGCTTAAAATGAATACCATGTGAACTCGTGCCTCTAAGATATCGCAAAATTCGTTTCACTCTGAGCCAATCTGCTTTTGTAGGGTTCTCTAGTTTACGCGACGCCACTCCTACTGCGTATGCAATGTCAGGGCGCGTGCCAACCATCAAATAGGCCAAGGCGCCTACAGCTTCTCTGTATGGAAAGTTTTCAGACTCTACAGAATCATCTAAATCTCTCCCTGATTCTTTATCAATTGGCGTCGTTATAGGATTACAATTGTTCATATTGAATCGTTCTAATATTTTCTTTGTATATGTCTCTTGCTTGAGAACAATTTTTCCACTACTGTACTGTTGAATTTCCATTCCTAGGTAGAATGTGGCAGGATTCTTCGTAATCTTTAACCTTTTACCCAGATCGTGTAGAAATTCATTCGCTAATCTCGAACTCGAAGCAGCTACGAGACCATCATCAACATACAGTGTCAGCAAGATCTTTTCATTACCAGTCCCTTTCATATATAGGCAGGGATCCGCAATGCTTTGTTTGAAACCAAGCTCAAGTAAAATTCCATGAACACAATAGTTCCAGCAACGTGGAGCTTGTTTCAAGCCATATAAGCTTCGTTTAAGGCGACATACTTTGTTTGAACCATCTTCGAAACCTTCGGGTAGAGTCATGTACATCTCTTCCGTAAGTTTGCCGTAGAGGAATGCTGTAGTCACGTCGAATTGGGTCAAATACATTTTCTCACTAGCAGCCACACTAATTAGAGAGCGTATAGTTGACATTCTTGCCACAGGACTGTATGTTTCCTCGTAGTCAATTCCTTTTCTTTGTCGAAAACCTTTGGCTACTAATCGTGCTTTGTATCTCCCAATTGACCCGTCACAGTTCCTCTTGACTTTAAAGACCCATTTACAAGGTATCGCTTTCCTTCCTGTCGGTAGGTCCTGTAAAGTCCATGTACCGTGTTCTTGTAACGATTTGAGTTCGTTTTTCATAGCATTTACCCACTCCTGCCTTTCGTTACTGTTTATGGCTTCCTTATAAGACTGTGGTTCAGCCATAGTACTCATGAGTACTGAATTTACATAGCCGTCGAGCTTTGCTGGACGTTGAAGAGTAGATCTGTCACGTAAATCATAATGCCTCGAAGGTGCGAGTTCTTCTTCGGCATCAAGAAACTCGTCCTCAGGTTCATTGACTTGATTTTCGTATTCGTTTTCAAATGCATCAACGACATCTTTATCTTCAACTATATTCTCTCCCTCAAACGGTCGTATGTAACTTTCATCTCTCAATCGATAGTCTTGTCTTTCATCAGTTCTGTTTTGATGATTGTCAAACTCAACTTCAATAGTCGGTTCCACAGGTATACAATCTGATGACACTTTAATATCATACTCATTTATGATTTTGTCATTTTCAGTGCTGTCCTTGTCATTATGCTTCGTATTTAATTTTGACAATGGTTTCTCGTCAAATTTTACGTCTCGTGATCTAACAAGGCGATTATTGTTACCTTCTGCAACCCATATACGATATCCGTCTTCATCATATCCAACTAAAATGCCTTTGACAGCCTTGTTTAATTTCCTTCTCTTTTGTTTCGGAATATGAACATAACACGTGCTACCAATGATGCGCAATCGTTTTATGTTCACCTTCTTTCCAAACCAGAGTTCATAGGGCGTTTTCCCATCTACACGTGTTGGACCAGTTCTATTTAAGAGTCAGGTCCCTAAGAAACGCGCGAATAGGTAGTTACAGTTTTAAAAATAATAAAGAAATCACTTTATTGAAGGGCTCTGAAAAAAAATTACAAATGCTTAATAGATCAGTCTACAATTATACCGTGTGATACGCCTAAAATCATTCTTTATTTTCGAGAAAAAAAATCATCAATATTGATGAAAAACATCGAAATCGATATTTTTTATTTGGACTTTATGTGCTATTACATAGTTTTAATTGAAAATATTTTTTAATGAATAGTGAGTAGAAAGTTACAGTAATACATTCACCATTCAATATTTTTACTAATTTAAACCAAAAATCAATAATCTAAGGCCAAACATGAATCATTTTAGTAGCGTAAATCGTTCCCCGCTGCCCATACATTTTAGTATGAAACAGTAGTCTCCCATACTTAGCTATACAGGGTGACTGGTTGAACACTTTACATATTGATATATAGTGCTCAGTACTCGATTCTCGTTCTAATTAAGAAAAAAAAATAGGTGCCTAATATTTACCTAATTTAACTTTAATTATCTACTCAAAACAATAAACGTGGTCACTCGCGGCGCGCGTGTAGTAATAAAAGCGCGGCGCGGCCGGGCGGGCGGCCGACGATCGCGGCATCCTTTGGCGGCGCGGCCCTTTGGGTCATTAACCCCGTTCGGACGCAGCTTGATTCCTTTGAACGCGGCGCGGCGCTTTGGGTCATTAACCCCGTTCGGACGGTGTCCATAATTTTCGAGTTATAGCACATTCATAGAATGAAGGTTTCCTCTGTAGTTTAACGGTATTTTTTTAAACGTTTCATGTGACCATGAATTATCATGTCCTTGTTTATGTAAAGTGTTCAACCAGTCAGTCTGTATATTCATGAGCACGAGCGCAAAAAATTCAGTGCCGTCTCAGTTTTCAAGGCGAGTGCACGTGCGTTTGTTGCGCGCCAAGCTCTGTACCTCCGCAATTTTATCTATTGTTTGGACTGGCATAAGGATGGGTTGCGAGTGTCGGCCACAACTGGTCATTTGTGTTCTTCGCGCAAACTAGGTATGTGAGTTTTATTATGTATTTATTTCTCGTGAATTAATTATTACAGACTAATGTCTTTTATTTTACCCATTTCAGGCATATAATATGGGAAAACGTAAAGAAAATTACTATAAACACAAAAAAATAAAGGAAGATTTAAAACAAATGGGTAAGTACCTATCATGTACTTATCTTTTTACCTGACCCTAGAGAATCCCAGCCCAGTTTTTTATGTTGTGTTTTTCTTTAATGTTTGTTTATTGTTCTGGTACGCAAGTTTCAGTCTGTTTAAAAACAAACTATTGTTTATGCAAGTAGGTACTTTTATTAAAATTTGTGTCTGTTTTATAAACTTATTGTGTCTATGTGAAGGTAGTTTAATGAAATTTAAACCAACTTCAATTTTTTTTTAAACAGACTACCATCACTGAAAAGTGTGAATACATAATATCGTTTACTTGGATGACATATTGTTTTCCTTTTAGTTATGTTAATTTAAAAAACCAAACTGCTGAAGCGATTTGGATGAAATTTCTATGAAATAATAAGTCATATACAAATTAGCAGGATACACTTTTAGATTTTCTAAATCCGTTCACAAATGAAGGAGTTCTTTGTAAGTAGGTTAAAAATCGACGAAATAATTAAAAATGCATGTATTTCTAAATAACTTTAATAATTAATGTTTCAGGAAACAAGTATGTAATTGCATTTCAAGAAAACAATAACTTGAAAGATGATACGTGCACAGTAGTTGTAAGTGTCGTTTAAAAATATCCACCTCACTACAAAACAATATTCAAAAGATTATCGAGTAATAATACTTTACATAAATTTCAGGCAACTTCGAGGGAAAACATTTTAGAAAAACCAAGTAGAGTTCCATTTCAGGAAATTCTAAATATGCAAGATATTATGTCCACAGAAGCTGTAAATACCAGTCATTTATTTTACCAATACACGATTATACTGAAAAGATCAACAAGTAATATCATTATATTATTTCAGACGACGTCGGAACGAAATACTCCACAACTTGTAATAGAAGAATCACAAGAAAACGAAAACTTCAAAGTAGATGGGTGCAGAGTAATTGACTTCATGTATTTTTATGAAGAATTGCAAAGGATTGCCAAACACGATTCACCCCTAGGTTGTAATTTCAGTTACTTACAACTTTTAAAAGAACATAAAAAAAGTTTCTACTCCGAATTTACTTTTTTCTGTAAAATGTGTAATATTGAATTAAAAGTGAAAAATTGTAAGCAAAATGAAGACAGTAAGGACCTAAATCTTAATGAGACAGCAGTGTCTAGTTTTATGTCGATTGGAGCTGGTTATGCAGGGCTAGAACAGGTATCTGCTTCTCTCGGGATACCATGCATGTCTAAAAATCTTTACGCTAAATGTCATACGAAAGTTTGCGAATTGTGGGAATTGGCAAAACAGAAGTGCATGGAAGAAGCTGCGAAGGAGGAATATGATTTAGCCGTACAAAATGGTGACTTAGACGCTAATGGAGTACCAATGATTACAGTAGTGGCAGACGCGTGCTGGTCTAAACGATCTTATAGAAAAAACTATACAGCTTTATCAGGTGCAGCTGTCATTATTGGCTACAGAACAAAAAAAGTCCTGTATATGGCGGTAAAAAATAAGTACTGCATGATCTGTGCCAGAGCAGCAAATCGCAATATTCCTTGCTCAGATCACATTTGTTTTAAAAATTACAGTGGTTCCTCGAGTGGAATGGAAGCTCTTGCAATAACAGAAGGTTTTAAAAGCTCTATTGAAATGTATGGTATCATTTATTCCAAATTAATTGCTGATGGAGATTCCAGTACCTATAAAAGTATACTAGATGCAAATCCATATCATAGTGTAGTTGTAGAGAAAATAGAGTGCACCAACCACTTACTTCGCAACTACTGCACAAAGCTGGATGAACTGGCAAAAAATACTAGCCACCCCTTGCAATTACGCAAAGCTTTGTCCCAAAATATTTTACGTTTAAGACGTTCAGTTACTGGTGCTGTTAAGCATAATAATGCTCAAAACGAAAAAAGCTTTAATGAAAAAATCATCGATCTGAAAACCGATTTACTCAATGGACCTAATCACGTTTTTGGTAGCCACTCTGCTTGTAAGCCTTACTATTGTAAACATCTGAATACCACAGATACAAACAATGACAAGAGTACTGATAAAAATATTGTGCCAGAAATGAAAGCTTGTACATTTTACAACGCAATTATGAAACTTATTTCAAGGTTAGTTAATAACTCAAAAAGTTTTATTTACAACTTAAATAGCAATATTGCGGAAGTATTTAACAGTATAATAGCCAAGTTCGTAGGAGGAAAACGGATCAATTTTTCAAATAGACAATCCTATTCGGCACGTTGTGCAACGTCTGTTGTGGCCTTTAACACGAAACAGCCATTAACATACTTATACAATAATAATGAGAAAGACTATGGTTATTTCTGCCAAAAATCAGACTTAAATGAAATTGATTTTGAATTTGCAAAAAATGAACATTTGAAAAAACTTCACCTTACAGAAATGGAAAGAAATGAGCTTGAAAAAAATACTGTTTTGCAATCAGACTCTATGGAGTGGATGCAAGAAAGACGACTGCGTCTGACAGCATCAAGTTTCGGGAAAGTTTGCAAAAGAGGACTTGTCAAATGCGGACCTCTTGTAAAAAATTTGCTTCGTGGAGTGAATTTAGAAAATGTCAAATCAATACAAGATGGCAGAGACCACGAAAACATTGCTCTAGAACAGTTGACAGTTTTTTTGGCTAATATTAATGGTTCCCCCTGCAACATAAGAAAAAGCGGGTTATTTGTTGACCCAGAAATACCATATTTAGGAGCAAGCCCTGACGGAGTATTGGATGACGACAAAATTGTAGAAATAAAGTGTCCATACTCGTGTGCCAATATGTCTGTAGATGAAGGTGTCAATAAGAAAAAGATCAGTTTCTGGAAACGCAACCCAACAGGAGACCTGATAATAAATACCAATCACGACTGGTATTATCAGGTCCAAGGACAGCTCCATATCGCTAAAAAAAGTGAATGTATATTTATGGTTTGGACCAACATGGATATAAAATTTGAAAGAATTAAAAAAGATGATGACTTCTGGAAGAAATGTATGGAAAAAAAGTTAAAAATGTTTTATCTTGACTGTATGCTACCGGAAATATTAGATTCAGGATTAGACAGAAAAATGGAGGTAAGAGAGCTCATTTATATTATGGAGGCGATAATCAAAAGAGAAGCTATACGCGATTCAAAAAAACGAAAAAATGAAAATTTATGCTAATCAAAAATCACTAAAATAAAAATAAATATTAAGAATAAAAGCAAGTGGAATAGACTAATAAATTGATTTTGTTTGTGAACCACTGTGATTGTTTTAATTTGTATTGGTATTTTTGTATATAATGTTATCTATCAAACCCACATTTCCATTTCACACAGAACATTGACTTAACAATAACTTACATTTATTCATAATGCGCAGAAAGCATACACTATGACCCCACCCTTTGCTGCTCGATTCTCACTACGGGCCCGCGGGTTTCGCGATGCAACAAGCTAAGGGCTAAACACATTGCGTGTTACCTGTGACATTCAGTAACATCTTACGAAGAAGAATGCGTAATGAATATGTAAACTTTGCGAGACACCGAAAGTAGATTTATTTCTTTCCTGGGTGTGTATATTATTACTGCGCGATGCGTCTGTGTGATACGAATATATCAATGTCGTTTAGGGCCCTAGGCTCAACTGCGAAGCTCAACCAGTTGAGCCGTTCGGACTTTTTTTTCCCGTAGGCTCAACTGGTTGTGCCTAGGGGAAAAAAATGTGTCGCAGGCTCAACTGGGACCTAGATTAAAACACGAGGCTTAACTAGTTGAGCCTTTTGAACTTTTTTCATGTAGGCGCAACTGGATGTGTAGATATATTATATCTTACCTGTGACAGCTGTCAAAATGACAGTTGGTGTCATATTTTATGATTTTTATTTCACACTTAGATTAAATTTTGTTTACAAATAGCACCGATATAGCTCTTATCTATGACACCTGTCATAGTGACAGTTGACGTCGTATTTTATGGTTTTGATTTCATACTTAGATAACATTCGACTTAAAAATAGCACCGATATAGGTCTTAGCTACGACAGCTGTCAAAGTGACAGTTGAAGTCGTATTTTATGATTTTGATCTCACACTTAGACTATATTTGGCTTAAAAATAGCATCGATATAGGTCTTAGCTATGACATATGTCATAGTGACAGTTGATGTCGTATTTTATGATTTTGATCTCACACTTAGACTATATTTGGCTTAAAAATAGCACCGATATAGGTCTTAGCTATGACATCTGTCATAGTGACAGTTGATGTCGTATTTTATGATTTTGATCTCACACTTAGACTATATTTGGCATGAAAATAACACCGATATAGGTCTTAGTTGGGACTGCTGTCAAAGTGACAGTTGATGACGTATTTAGTGATTTTGATTTCACACTTAGATTACATTCAACTTAAAAAAAGCACCGATATAGGTCTTAGCTATGACAGCTGTCATAGTGACAGTTGAAGTCGTATTTAGTGATTTTGTTTTCACACTTAGATTACATTCAACTTAAAAATAGCACCGATATAGGTCTTAGCTATGACAGCTGTCATAGTGACAGTTGACGTCGTATTTTATGGTTTTGATTTCATACTTAGATAACATTCGACTTAAAAATAGCACCGATATAGGTCTTAGCTACGACAGCTGTCAAAGTGACAGTTGAAGTCGTATTTTATGATTTTGATCTCACACTTAGACTATATTTGGCTTAAAAATAGCATCGATATAGGTCTTAGCTATGACATATGTCATAGTGACAGTTGATGTCGTATTTTATGATTTTGATCTCACACTTAGACTATATTTGGCTTAAAAATAGCACCGATATAGGTCTTAGCTATGACATCTGTCATAGTGACAGTTGATGTCGTATTTTATGATTTTGATCTCACACTTAGACTATATTTGGCATGAAAATAACACCGATATAGGTCTTAGTTGGGACTGCTGTCAAAGTGACAGTTGATGACGTATTTAGTGATTTTGATTTCACACTTAGATTACATTCAACTTAAAAAAAGCACCGATATAGGTCTTAGCTATGACAGCTGTCATAGTGACAGTTGAAGTCGTATTTAGTGATTTTGTTTTCACACTTAGATTACATTCAACTTAAAAATAGCACCGATATAGGTCTTAGCTATGACAGCTGTCATAGTGACAGTTGAAGTCGTATTTAGTGATTTTGTTTTCACACTTAGATTATATTCGACTTAAAAATAGCACCGATATAGGTCTTAGTTGGGACTGCTGTCAAAGTGAAAGTTGATGACGTATTTAGTGATTTTGATTTCACACTTAGATTACATTCAACTTAAAAATAGCACCGATATAGGTCTTAGCTATGATAGCTGTCATAGTGACAGTTGATGTCGTATTTTATGATTTTGATCTCACACTTAGACTATATTTGGCAATAAAATAACACCGATATAGGTCTTAGTTGGGACTGCTGTCCTAGTGACAGTTGATGACGTATTTTATGATTTTGATTTCATACTTTGATAACATTCGACTTAAAAATAGCATCGATATAGGTCTTAGTTGGGACTGCTGTCAAAGTGACAGTTGATGACGTATTTAGGGATTTTGATTTCACACTTATATAACATTCAACTTAAAAAAAGCACCGATATAGGTCTTAGCTATGACAGCTGTCATAGTGACAGTTGAAGTCGTATTTAGTGATTTTGTTTTCACACTTAGATTACATTCAACTTAAAAATAGCACTGATATAGGTCTTAGCTATGACCGCTGTCATAGTGACAGTTGAAGTCGTATTTAGTGATTTTGTTTTCACACTTAGATTATATTCGACTTAAAAATAGCACCGATATAGGTCTTAGTTGGGACTGCTGTCAAAGTGACAGTTGATGACGTATTTAGTGATTTTGATTTCACACTTAGATTACATTCAACTTAAAAATAGCACCGATATAGGTCTTAGCTATGACATCTGTCAAAGTGACAGTTGATGACGGATTTTATGATTTTGATTTCATACCTAGATTACATTCGACTTAAAAATAGCACCGATATAGGTCTTAGCTATGACAGCTGTCATAGTGACAGTTCATGTCGTATTTTATGATTTAGATTTCATACTTAGATTATATTTGGCATGAAAATAGCACCGATATAGGTCTTAGCTATGACAGCTGTCCTAGTGACAGTTGATGACGTTATTTATGATTTTGATTTCATACTTAGATTACATTTGACTTAAAAATAACACCGAGATAGGTCTTAGCTATGACAGCTATTTTAGTGACAGTTGATGTCGTGTTTTATGATTTTGATTTGACACTTAGACTACTTGAAAAAAACACGGATCTTTGCTGTTACAGTTTAAACCTTGGCGTTTTTTTTAAATTTGACATCTATCAATATAATTGATAAATATTTCAAGCATCCTATTTTGTGATCTATCAAATAATTATTTTATTAATAATTCATTGTTATTAAAATAATAATAATCGAGTGATTTCATAATATGGAGCTTGCAATTGGTCTAAAATTTCAGGGCGATTCCAACCATCATTATTGCGGATGAATAATAAATAAACGGTTTTGCAGTTGAACATTTTATTTCAGCTGCTGTCAACTTAAATAATAATAATTAAATATAAGTGTGAGATCAAAATCATAAAATACGACGTCAACTGTCACTATGACAGCTATCATAGCTAAGACCTATATCGGTGCTATTTTTAAGTCGAATGTAATCTAAGTGTAAAATCAAAATCATAAAATACGTCATCAACTGTCACTAGGACAGCAGTCCCAACTAAGACCTATGTCGGTGTTATTTTCATGCCAAATATAGTCTAAGTGTTGGATCAAAATCACTTAATACGTCATCAACTGTCACTATGACAGCTGTCATAGCTAAGACCTATATCAGTGCTATTTTTAAGTTGAATGTAATCTAAGTGTGAAAACAAAATCACTAAATACGACTTCAACTGTCACTATGACAGCTGTCATAGCTAAGACCTATATCGGTGCTTTTTTTAAGTTGAATGTAATCTAAGTGTGAAATCAAAATCACTAAATACGTCATCAACTGTCACTTTGACAGCAGTCCCAACTAAGACCTATATCGGTGCTATTTTTAAGTCGAATGTTATCTAAGTATGAAATCAAAATCATAAAATACGTCATCAACTGTCACTAGGACAGCAGTCCCAACTAAGACCTATATCGGTGTTATTTTCATGCCAAATATAGTCTAAGTGTGAGATCAAAATCATAAAATACGACATCAACTGTCACTATGACAGCAGTCCCAACTAAGACCTATATCGGTGTTATTTTCATGCCAAATATAGTCTAAGTGTGAGATCAAAATCATAAAATACGACATCAACTGTCACTATGACAGCTGTCATAGCTAAGACCTATATCGGTGCTATTTTTAAGTCGAATATAATCTAAGTGTGAAAACAAAATCACTAAATACGACTTCAACTGTCACTATGACAGCTGTCATAGCTAAGACCTATATCGGTGCTATTTTTAAGCCAAATATAGTCTAAGTGTGAGATCAAAATCATAAAATACGACTTCAACTGTCACTTTGACAGCTGTCATAGCTAAGACCTATATCGGTGCTATTTTTAAGTCGAATGTTATCTAAGTATGAAATCAAAACCATAAAATACGACGTCAACTGTCACTATGACAGGTGTCATAGATAAGAGCTATATCGGTGCTATTTGTAAACAAAGTTTAATCTAAGTGTGAAATAAAAATCATAAAATATGACACCAACTGTCATTTTGACAGCTGTCACAGGTAAGATATAATATATCTACACATCCAGTTGCACCTACATGAAAAAAGTTCAAAAGGCTCAACTAGTTAAGCCTCGTGTTTTAATCTAGGTCCCAGTTGAGCCTTCGACACATTTTTTTCCCCTAGGCACAACCAGTTGAGCCTACGGGAAAAAAAAGTCCAAACGGCTCAACTGGTTGAGCTTCGCAGTTGAGCCTAGGGCCCTAAACGATCAATGTGAGTATTCTATCACAAATTCCCACGGTTGCGGACCACAGTCTTAATATATATGCTGCTGCGTTCACAAGTTCTGCCCATAGGTATTGTGGCAGCGTCTCATTAGCATACATAAGCGATCTAGCAGTCTCGACTAGTGTTCGATTTTCTTTCTCACTGGAACCGTTCTGTTCTGGTGTGTATGGCATTGTTAGTCTCTGTTTTATACCATGTCTAGCCAGAATATCTTTTACCTTTTGGTTATCAAACTCTCCGCCGTTATCGCTGAGGATAGTTTTAATAACGTGGCCATTTGTTTTTGCTTCAGCGATCATCTGTTCTAAATATTTACTTACCTCTGACTTCTCTTTCAGAAAGTAGACGTATCTAAAGCTCGTATAATCGTCTTTGAATAGCAAAAAATACCGATATTTCGAAATCGAATTCGGAAATGGTCCGCATACATCACTGTGTATTATTTCGCCTGCTTCTAAGGGTCTTTCTCTCGTTCCAAATTTCAATCTATGAGATTTTCCATATACGCAGCCTTCACAGAGTTCACGTTCAACTGGTAGCTCAATTCCTAGTTCACGTTTGACAAGAGCTCTTACGTGTCTGTTATTTTGATGGCCGAGTCTCTCATGATATAACTGAGTTTGTGATGTCATAAAAACTTCTAGTTTTCTAAATGGTTGTACATTCGTGACGTTAAGTTTGTACAGTCCACCTCTGCGACATCGTACGCCAATCAGTTTTAGTTCTCCAATAATAGACATGCTGCATTTATTTGGACTTGAAGAGAATTCACTTTGTGGGTTTTTGTCGTGAGTAGCAAGGACAGAGAATAAGTTCTTTTGAATTGATGGAACATACCACACATCTTGAAGAGTTATCGGTACGATTTTACCTTTAACGTTCGCTTCAATTATAATTGATCCTTTTCCTTTCGCTTGAATCGTATTTCCATTCGATGTTGTGACAGTAGAATATTCATGGAAATTCTCGAAACTTTGAAATAGATCGCCTCGGTTGGTGATGTGACTCGTAGCTCCATTATCGACATACCAATTATTTCTGTCGCATTCTGCCGAAAAAACCGCCGTCATTGCCTGTACTGTGTTTACAGACATCAAAGTCATGTTGGCACCTTCCCTGGTACGATTAGGATTATCACTGACCGACCGTGGTCGACCGTCGCTGATCCACTTTTGGCAATTTCTAACACGATGACCAATCTCGGAGCAATAATTGCATTTAAGCTTCTTATCCTTTGCGTTGTTCTTGATGTGCTTCTGCGTTTTCGTATTAGCTGACATAGCTTCTTGTTCAGGTACGTGCTTACTTGACAAAGCTCTTTCATACGCACATAAGTGGCTAGTAAGATTTTCTACAGTTCTCTCTGTTTTAGGTATTAAGAGCCAGCTGCTTCGAAATTAGAAATATTCTTCAACGAGCGTATCCAGAATTTTACAAACCAACAAAAGTTGCGGTAACTCTTTACTCTCATTGTATAACTCTTGATTCAGTTCAGTCCAAATATTTTTCAACTTACACATATGTGTTGCTATATCATCATCTGGGTTTCTTTTCAATCCGAAAAATGTCATACACAGGTTATATGACTTGTCTTCCGACGTACCTCCAAACAGTCTGTGTAGTTCTAGCCATACCTCGTAGGCGCTCGTAAATCGCATGACTTTTCGTAGTGTGTCTTCACTCATGTTCGTTGTAAGAAGGAGTAGAGCGCTGCTGTCCGCTTTTACAAATCTGACGAGTTCACATTTGTACTTATTGACATCTACGTCACCTGCTCCAACTTGCACTTGTTCAGGTCTCCTAAGTTTTCCTTCGACTACATCCATAGCATCGTTTATGCTTTTTAGAAGAATGCATATTTTATACCTCCAAGTTGACCAATTGACTTTTCCTTCAAGTAGTCCGATTTGAAACTTTGTCGTTAAATTTTCCATTTTTTACTATTGCTGCGCACATAACCTGTTCGAGCACGCGTATTGGTGGAAGCTTGTGATGGAAACTATATTAACTACGTTATAAATTATATTTGGAGAAATATACATAAGAAAAACGAGACTTGATCGAGTGACACATTTTTAATAACTTACTTCAGAATCTGACAACATCAACTCAAATTATTCGAAACCTATTCGCTTATAATAATTTCAGTGGCCAGTTCTAACAGGATGAACACACAACCTAACAAACATACGGAAGACAACTCGCTTCGCTCGCTCGTCAATGATTATACGTCATATCAAATAATATAAACAAATTGAAGTTTTTGAAAAGACTTTCGTTCTATTATTGATGATTACCTACCTATTTTTAAGATTCGATGTCAATGATAAATAATTGTTATGAAAAAAACTACTGGTCAGATCTTGATCAAATTTAAAAGGGATAAGTGGACTTACTTACAAATAAAAAAACGATCATAAAAATCGGTCACTTGAAGTCGGAAAATATACGCAAACACGCTTGTTTCAGGATTGAGCGCGGAGGTGGCTGAATGGATCACAAGTTCCTACAAAAATGTAGTTGGCATTGGTGTGGACGTAGCTTCCGTAGACCCTGGTTCTTCCAAAGATTTAGTCGTTCATAAAATAATAACTAAATCGGGACTGTACGCCTTGGAGAATGTAAACTTGAGCCAGCCTGTTCCTGGTACGTTACCTAACCATAATAATAAATATAAATTCTTTATGCTTTATTTATATCAATAAGCAAACATGTCTATCAATGCTTACTTATTTACATACAAATGTGTATTTGCACTGACCTTTATTACTTGATTATGTACATGTAGGCACCAATACTATGAATATTCTGTGCTTGTGGTCCCTTTGAGCTTTGGTAGGTACGTAATAGATTCGTATGCTAAGGTCTGCTTATATAAATTCTTTATGCTTTATTTATATCAATAAGCAAACATGTCTATCAATGCTTACTTATTTACATACAAATGTGTATTTGCACTGACTTTTATTACTTGATTATGTACATGTAGGCACCAATACTATGAATATTCTGTGCTTGTGGTCCCTTTGAGCTTTGGTAGGTACGTAATAGATTCGTATGCTAAGGTCTGCTTATATAAGCAAGGATAAGTAAATTTAATTATGATAAATAGTTTGAAATTTGAACAAATGCTAAAACAATAAATAAGGCTTTTTTTGCATTTTGGGCAATACGTTGATCGGTAAATAATATTGTTGTGTAAAAATGTCATTTACAACCAAGATAGTTAAGTCAGATTGCTTTAGTGACCTTTTTGGCATATTACTTGGAACGCGCGGCCCCGAATAAGTAGGACGTCTTCACGACAAAAGTGGGAAGAGGTGCGGTGGAGGCGGAGGAATCTTACCGGCGATCATTACGCAAGTGCCGGCAGAGCGGTCGAGGTTGGCAGTTTTTAAATGTTATTGTTTTCTGTAGTGTACGTTGGCTACTATCAATAAAGACCGATCGAAGATTTGTTCGTATACGCGATGTTGACATCCCTACACGCGTCTCGCGCTAAACCTGCGTGAATCAACACTAGTGGGGAAGACGTTCTACTTATAGCTATTTACAAAGTAAGTTTTGGGTATTATTGAAACTTCAGTGTTATCCCGTCAGCAAACCATACCCGCAAAAACAAAAAAAGTTCGTGTAATTTGCGCAGATAAAATATAGGAAAGATTACCATACCATAGCTTCGGGCACGTCGGCAATCCTACCTTAGCTTTCGGTGAGAGTATCGTTGTCGTGAAGATATCGCACCCAACTCTGGGCGATTTTTATTTAATATTAAATAAAAATCGCCCAGAGTTGGGTGCGATAGCTGTAGAATATTATCTACAGGTTAACAAGGTTTCTATAATCCGCGGCACGTAACTTGAACCAAAATGGTGGTCGTCCGCGCAGGTACAATAATGATGGATAAAAGTAATAGACGAATACTCCGCTGTCGTTAAAAAAGGAAACACAAGTTGAATCGACAATTACATCTCATCAAATTTTGGATTTCCTTTCAAATCATAAGATTTCTCGAACTAAAGTGTTGTGGGAAGTGACCGTTAGGTATTATTGAGTAGAGCAGTTATAGGAATACTAATAATTGAATACAATAAAAAGTGAATGTACCTTTACATGCTTAATCAGTATCACTCGTTAATTGGTAAGTGACATCTGTCACTTGAAGAATCCAATTCAGAATCACTGCTGTCAGAATTTCGAACTGGTAATTCTTCCATTATTTTATCAATTACCTACGTGATCGCTTTTGGCGTAAGTTGCTTGGATTTTATTGACCTTGTCGCATAGCTTTTTCCAGTCACATGGCCCCATTGCGTTAATTTTCGTTCACTAACACTATAACACGAGGCACATTCCATCGTAGATTTGTAATTATTTTTGTTTTTATGATCACACATATTTTTGAAACATCTATAAATGTGGGCAACGTTCCGTAAACTTCGCGAAGTCTTCTCGTCAAAAATACCTCAGTGCCTCAAGACAAGTCTTCGGCCAATTTGTGTTACCAGTGATGACTTATGGCACTGAAACGTGGCCTCTTACTATGGGCCTCATAACTAAGCGCAAGATCGTACAAAGAGCTATGGAAAGGGCTATGCTCGGGGTTTCTCTACGTGATTGAATCAGAAATGAGGAGATCCGTAGAAGAACGAAAGACCCCGACATAGCCCAGAAGATTAGCCAGTTGAAGTGGCAGTGGGCAGGGCACATAGCACGCTGAACAGATGGCCGATGGGGCCGAAAGGTTCTGGAGTGGAGACCACGGACCGGCAAGCGCAGCGTAGGTCGTCCAGCGACACGGTGGACAGGCGACCTGATAGAGGTCGCAGGACGACGTTGGGTGCAGGCCGCTTCCAACCGGTCCTTTTAGAAAATCATGGGGGAGGCATATGTTCAGCAATGGACGTCCTACGGCTGAGATGATGATGATAAATGTCGAAAAACTGAATCCTTTGTGCACGATTGTACTCCAGGGTCACGCGGGGCGTGCGCGGGCAGTGAGATTGTTTGGGAGCAAGCGTCGCTGCTTTGCTATGGTTACGGACGGCCCCTTGCGTCGCACTTCACTTCGATTGAGACCCAAAAAAAGTGTTATGATCATTCAAGGTCATAGTTCAACTCGTAAGTTGAACTAAGAGTATAACTAACTAACTAACGCGGCACGTATGCCGCGATCTTTAACAAATGTTGAATGTTATGTGCCTACTGTACGAATATAGGTATATATTCGTTTCTGTGTTGTTTCCAGATCAAGGATGTACTGCGATAATAATGCCGATGAAAATAGCGCAGGGCACAGGAGCTCCACTTCGGATGGTGGCGATTTGTCCTAAGAAAATTCCCATTGGGTTCTGATGACCTCGCTAAAAGTACCAAAATTCAGAGATGCCTAACATTTAACACCAGCTACGGCGAATTAATCTATTATTATATGACGTCACTTAGATAGCTTTTATAAATAAAAAGCAAACAGTGTAATTAAAGCTTTATTTGGAAAATCTATTTATTTATAAAAGCTATCTTTTTTTAGAATTAAAAAGCAAATAGTGTAATTGAAAGCTTTATGGAATATTGGAATGAGAATCATTAAACTAATACAAAACACTCTCTCGTCTTTCTCTCACAACTCGTCTTTCTTATCATATAATAAAAATATTTTACAGAGACATGAAATAATGAACCATTAATAATTAAATACGAAATGGCTCGTAACTACACAACTAAACTAGACACTTGAACTTGTCTTTCTTATCATATAATAAACATATTTTAATAAGACATTAAATAATGCACCATTATTAATTAAATACGAAATGGCTCGCAACTACACTACCACATTATAAATATAGATAAACAGTACGGAAACTACCTACGGAAACATGCGCACCGAGGAGAGCCCTAAGCGGTTTTCGCGGTGCTGTCAGTAGTGAGGCCGCGTCAAGACGATGGTCACGTATAAGTTTATTTCCGCTTAACTACGCTTAGTTTCCATACTGTTACATCTTTATACTATGACACTACTAAACTACACACTTGAACTTGTCTCTCTTACCAAGACATGAAATAATTAACCATTTATATAAATCATAATATATAAAACGGCTCGTAACTACACCAACAAACCAGGATTCCTTTGCTTGTTTAGAAACTAAAATAAATCTAAATTATTAATCTTCTATATGTTTTTCACAATAAAGTGGTACTCGTATGGCGGTAAAATCAATCATATCTTATAAATCATATTTTAACAAACTAACTCCATGACAACATCCGTTATATAATAATATTGAACATATGGACAAAAGTGGGCCAATTAATCGATGGGAACCTTATTATTCAGACTCGTTTACCAATAAAACTTGCTTGTCAATGAGATTCTGGTACATTAATTCACCGCTATCGCTTCTTATCTCCACTTGCGGTATAGCGTCTTTCTTAATGACCCTGACAGTAAATGGACCCTTGTCCAAAAATGTGCCTGCATATTCCTGCATGACAACATCATCGTCAACTTTTGGGTTTAATTTCACGCCATGCAGGTGCACAGTTACTGTAGACGGCGACATTTTAACCCAATCAGTGTGTATTTCTCTTATGTCAACTAAAGAAACAACAGCAATGTTTCCATAATCAACATACTTCACTTTCACTTTTCCTTTGGATTCACTGTATTGCAAGATCATTGCTCTATACCACTGTTGATCTTCATGGAAGAGGGCTATACAAGCTTTGTTTTCGAAGATGCCTTTTATAGATGGCATATTTTCACCTTCTAGTTGCAGATCACTATACATTTCTTCATACAACAAAGCCGTATCATTATCGTGAATTATGTCGAGCTCGAGTGTTTTTGGTTCATGTATAACTGAAATGTTGCATTTGAATTCTTCATCCAAATTATTCGGGAATGTCGTGAAATTGGCGTCGAGAGGATCTTGGTATTGATCTTCTTCCAACATTTCGTTCCAATCCCTAATTTTTAAAGAGCTCACATTAATAGAATCCTGGTCGGAAGATGGGTCGACGCTGTCCTCCTCAACGATGTAATCGGGGTCAGAGTCCAACGCCGCAATGATAGGGAGTTGTATTTTTTTATCGCGCTTCGACGAAGGTGCGAACTTTCGCACGACAGCTTTAGAGCCATCCGTGTATTTTGCCAATTCGAATTCAACCAAGTGGTCATTGATCCAGAGTTTATCATACTTCAGCTCTACAGGTGTAATACCATTGACCGTCTCTCCGGCCACTTTCACATGGCATTGTTTTTCCACTATAGATTTGTGAACATAGTCTAAGGATTGCCTGTCCCAATTCTGACCCACTGGTCGGATACGATTCAGTATGCATTTATGCGCTTGTATTGGTATTTGATGCAAAGCGATACTCTTTCTTAAGTTCTTAAAGGAACATTGCTCTTCGTTGCCGTAATCTATGTAATGTATAAGACACGTAGAAGCCTCCTTGTTCACGTCAAGCACGGTCCCCCGATAGAAACGGTTGTCCAAAAAGAACATAGCGACGCATGGCTCGCCGACTACCCATTTCTGGTACTTTGCTTTGGGATCGGGGTCTTGGAAGCGCACGTCGAGCGCTTTGCGAATAAGATCGAGAGTGTCTTGTTGTGAAATATCGTGAAGGTATATCACGCCATCGTTGTCTATATACCTGCAAACATAATAAAAACGAAAATCAAGTCAGAATTTTCAGTGGAAGATGTTGAACCAAACCGGCTTAACTTACGTAGGCACAGCGGTAAATTCCTCGCTCGGAAGCTGTTCGGGTGGTAACCAGTCGGATATGAACATTACATTGGATGATTCCAATTCCTGCGTTTCTAGTCCGTCTTCACCATCGACGGGGGTGTTGGAAGTGGCAGGACTCGCTTGGTCATGTCTAACCACGAGAGGTTTAGTTGGCATCGGCTCCAACTGAAGCCAATCGCGTACCGACCCTGTCACGTTCAGAAACGAGAGCATTTCGTTTCCATCACCAGCATTCACTTCTTCAGAGTTTGTTGCTGCCTGGAAACAATATTTTGCAATATAATTTTATAAACACCGCCTAGAAACTACTAACCATTCTAACCCTCTCTTCCTTTTGGAGTCTAAATTGATTTTAGCTCTGTGATCGTCATTCCAAATCAACGAAAGCACGACAATCCATGTGACGTCACGGATTACGCCGTTTTGCGACACCGACCATGCAACGAACTGAAATCACCGTGAGCAGTCAAAATGATAGTTCGTCGATGTGTGCGTGATGCGCTAGCATGTGTGGGTGTGTTTACTTTTATCGTTCTGGCAAAACAAAAGTTTTTGTGGTATGTTTGAAACATATTTTCATGGTTTATTATATTGTTTCCATACCATCTCGTAAAATATCTTATAAGAATCGTATAAGGGAATCACTGCACTGTCAGCCATGCCGTGAGCAACATGAGCGTGATTTTGACCTATTCCGTATAGCTGATAGATGTCACCTGTCAAAAGCGCAATATTGAATCGGAATGATGTCAGCCATGCCGTGAGCAACATGAGCGTGATTTTGACCCATTCCGAATGGCTGACAGATGCCACCTGTCAAAAGCGCAATATTGAATCGGAATGATAAACAGTGTTAATACCGCCAAAACAAGTGTTCACTATGATAAAAATAATAATAGGACTACACTCGGAAAGCAGGGTAAGTATGTATATATTTATGACCTATCTCCAAACCGGTACGATTCATTAAATTTAAATAATATACTTAATTGTGGCAAAAACAATAGTGTTTCATTTTGTGTTCAGACATTTCATTTGAAGTGAATTGTACCGAATGAAAGGAGAAAATTAACGAAAACTGAAGACTGATATCATAATTAGTGACGCTTTTTCAAAAGCTGAAGTCATACATTGTCATCTCTAGGTACATACTTCAGTTAATTAATATATTTATATATATGCATATATTTTTAGATTCATTTATTATATTGTATACAATTTTATTTTTTAGTCCCCTATATGACCTTTATCTTAACAGCTCATGCTCCCGCTGTTGGGGCACAGTTATTAGTTAGTTATATAGTATTAGTTATAAAATATTAGGATATTTAGTCGATTGTACTTCCTTCGTTACCTATTATTATATTTAAATTTAGTCGCAAATGTACCTATTGTTTGTGAGTTTTCAAAGCACGATTTATTTTTATTTAATTCTTAGTTGTACTATAGAGTTAGGCCTGTTAATGGCTGGTATATTTAAAAATATTATAACGCTGTATTATATCTGTGCTGTTGGCATATTAATAAATACATTAAAAAATAGCTGCCAGGTCTACACACAAGTAGCAAGTATTCTTTTTAGTTTTGTATTGGACTCGTATGGTTGTACATTTGTCATTCCTCAAGTTATTTACGCAATTCCATTGGAAAGAGGCGTGAGACAGGGCGACGTTTTATCTACGAAACTGTTTACTGCTGCATTGGAAGACGCCTTCAAGCTATTGGAATGGCAAGGACTTGGCATCAATATCAACGGCGAGTACATCACTCACCTTCGATTTGCCGACGATATTGTAGTCATGGCAGAATCCATGGAAGACCTCAGTACAATGCCCGAAGGCCTCCATCGAGTTTCCCAACGGGTAGGCCATGGACAAGTACATGGACAAGACGAAAATTATGTCTAATGCCCATGTTGTGCCTACTCCAATATCAGTTGGGAACTCAGTTCTCGAAGTTGTTGACGTACATCTACCTGGGACAGACAGTCAAACTAGGCAGGTCAGGATGACTGTTTCAGTGCCATAAGTCATCACTGATAGCACACATTGGTCGAAGACTCTTGTCTTGAGGCACTGGGGTATTTTTGACGAGAAGACTTCGCGAAGTTTCCGGAACGCTGCCCAGCCGAGTTGGATTCGACGATTGACCTCTTTCTCGAAGTTAGAGTGTTTGTCCTAGGCAGATGTATTGTCAACGTTATTTGACATAACCTTTGTCTTGTCGACGTTCATCTTAAGCTTTCCAGCATCGAGCTGACGTCTTCAATCGATTCCGCCATAACTATAATATCGTCGCTATATAAAAGGTGCGTACTGGCCCTTAATATTGATACTGAGTTCTTACCATCCCAGGAGCATAAAAGAATCTTCCAATGTAGCAGGTGAACAGTTTCAGAGATATTATAACGTCACGCCTCTTTGCAATGGAATTGCTTTCGAACTTTACTCCTGTACTCGGACTGACATGTAAGCGTTATTGTACAAGCACTTCAATACTTTGATATACCGATAGTCAATACGGCACCGCTAGAGAGAATAGCACTGCCCACATCTCGATCAAATCAAAGGCCTTCTCATAGTCCACAAACGCTAAACATAGAGGCAAGTTATACTTAGTTCGGTCTTCGGTATAACTTGACGTAGCGTGTGGATGTGACCTATGGTACTATTTTTGTGTGTTTTACATTTTAGGAAACCGGCTTGTTCCTGAGGCTGGAAGTCATCAAACTTGCGATGGAGACGGTCCATGTTTACCTTCGAAAACAGCATATAAACATGGCTAAAAAGCGAGATGGTCTGTAAATCGTAAATAAGGTGATGTCACCTTTTTTGAAGAATAGTACCACCACGCTTTCTTCCATACTTTTGACGTTACACCGGTACTTAAAGTCCTTCAAAAGAGGGTCAAAGTCAAAGTCAAAATCATTTATTCAATTTAGGCATCAAAGACGCACTTATGAACGTCAACTTTTCATTATAATGTACTTTAAAGACGAAAATATATAAAGCCCACCGAGAAGAAGCGGCAAGAAATTTGGGGCCATTATTTTTATATAGATGTTTACAATGTTTCTACTTAGGTACTACAAATATTACATTTTATGGGTGGCAGAGAGACAGCTTGCCAGAAGTGGAGTATTCCAAGGATCTTTATCTTCTATATAATGTCGAACTTTATAGTAAGCTTTTTTTATTATAACGTTTTTTACAGTCAACTTGAATTTGCCCTCTGTGAGCTCAGTTATGTGCTTTGGGATTTTATTGTAAAAACGCACACAATTTCCTAGGAATGACTTATTAGTCTTCGCAAGTCTAAAACTAGGTACAACTATCCTAGATGTATTTCTCGTATTAAAAGTGTGGTGATAACTATTTAACTTATATTTATGTAAATTTTTACGAACATACATTATATTTTCAAATACATATAAGGAGGGACTTTAAGTACCGGTGTTCCACCCGCTTTCAGAAGCACATATGTGATACCGTCGTCACCCGGTGCCTTGTTGTTCTTAAGCTGTTTCAAGGCCACTCTAATCTAATACAGGCTGATGTCCGGGATATCTTCGGTATAATTTTGGGTCAGCTTAGCTCTTTGACCAAGCAGTTAACAGGTTTAGTGAATGAGGTGGATGAGGTAGGTGTAAGCTGTCCATAAAACCTCTCGACTTCCTCCAACACTTCTGCTTTTGTTGATGCGATTAATATAATAGTGAAAAATAACAACTAAACCAGTGAACTAAAATCTAATTTTTAGTCAATTATGGTATGTAGTTCTTATTCTGTTTGTACTATCCAATTTTTTATAACGTATGCAAATTTCTGTTCAATGTGGGTATGATTATGCAAATTTAGTTGTTATGTAACTTTATATTCTCTACAACTAGTCTAAACTGATCTGAAACTACTCACAATTGTGTAGTGGTGGATTCAATACTAAACCTTTCTAGAATGATGATGAGGATAACAAAAAAAACAATGATTTTGTACACTTTGCCTACTCTCATGCTCCGTTGCAAACACTTAACAATTAGTAATCCACTATTATTACAGAACGTCATTCAGGGTTAATTTTTTTTAAATAAATTAAACAAAATCAATGACCATCATTGTTTTTTTGCCACGAGATGGTCTTTCTTTATGAACGTAAATAAAGTGATCTTTATACCTCTTCAATTTCATCTGGAATGGCCAAACCTTGCTCGATAATTTTCTTGTTCAAGCATCGCCACTCGGAGGTATTTGGCTCTAAAGCGCTACCTTGGATGGTATGGTATACCCAAACCTCAACCGGCATACTCTTGTTCTTGAAGTTACCCAGTTTGGTGATGAACAATCTTGTGTAACTGTCCAGAAGTTCTTTCAAGAACTCTTTAGTGATACATGGCCATTCATCTCCGACCGCCGGCATGACCCCGCACAAATGACACTTTATCGCCGCGTCTCCGATGGAAGCAAACTCAGGAGCGAGTTCTGTAAGAGTGGCTATAGGTACAGTTTCAATGGACGCAAAGTCTGAGTAAAACACTTTAGCACAATCTCCGTCAAGTTCCACAATGACCGCGCGACGCCATGTTTGTGATTGGATGCAAATGGTACAACATCTATCTCCCAACGCCCAGTACATTTTCTTTGCCGGTTTGGGCTTTGAATAATACTTCTGCATATTGTCAAATAGTTCGTTAAATGTTTTCTGTTGGTGCACCAATGATATATAGAATAGTGAGGGAGTCTGGTATTGAAGTACCTTAGCTTCAAGTCTCAATGGACCTTTGTCTTTAGCCTCCAAGTCGTCAACCTCTGTATTCAGGGGTTCTTCCCTTTTCAGTATTTGTACTCTGAGAGGGTTGGGTTTTGGATGTTGTGCCGGAGTGTCCAGAGGAGACTTGTTTGTAATCACTTGGTCATGAGCATCAAGGGTTTTGTTAAAAGAAAATATGCTGGAAAAAAAGAAAGCAAATGTGAATCAAAGTATTCAAAGTTAAACATTCGAACACAAGAGGGACGATTAAGAGGAAATAATGGAATTCCAACTATTCACTTGTGTTCGAATGTTCAAATTTACACCTATATTTTTAGTAACTCACAAATTTATGATCAAAAAATTTAAGTAGCCATTCAATTTTTCTGTTTCTCTATCTATCTAGCTCTATAGCAAAGTTGGTTACTATAGTTGACTTGCAGGCCTAAAAAGGCAACTTTACACGAATCATATTATGATTCTAATAGGAATCAAAATAGAAATGACAAAGTGGCCACTTAACCCGTCCGCATCAGCGCAAAAAATAACAATAGATTTATGAATGAAACTTAACTCGAATGAGTCTTGCTGATTCGGACAGATTAAAGAGAATTTATATTATGATTCGCTTTCAGATTCACGTTAGCAATTCATCTATTTGATAGTTTTCTATGGAGATTCGTAAAATGGCTCACTAAATAGGAATTGCTTTTGTGAAGCTTTGTGTCAAATAGCAGATTCATAAGAAGTTACTCCAGAGGAACTTTTTACAATTCATTTTGTTATTTTTGGAGGAATAATAGTTGAATAATGGCTGATTTAGGTTTCTACGACATTTTTCTGGAACATGCGAATGTTACAGAGAGCATATTATATCACCGGCAAAGTGCATTCCTTCGAAAAAGGGATTAACTTTTGTAAGTAGTATATTATAATGATCTGTGATGATGATGATGATTTTACATCGTAGAAATATTGTAACCTAACGGAAAGAAACTCAAATCCGTGAAAAGAAAATGCATGCAAGTAGCACAGTAGCGACCCCCGTTTGTGCCCAGCGAAACAAATTTTAGTGTGACATTTAACGAGGTTCCCTTGTCCCTATACTTATGAATGTTTTTATTTTTATTAATGGTTATTACGATACCGACACCTAAATAAATATAGGTTATGATACAGTAATAACCTCAAATATATCAGTTCATGCTATCATTTCGCTATATTTGAAGATGGCCATTTTTCATCCTCAAACACTCATTACCAGTGTAAATAGAAACAGCAAAAAAGTTGCGAATATATTCTACTGCCATATTCAAATAATTATATAACTAAATAAGAAGAAAACAAGAAAAAAGGAAATTAAGAAGAGACTATGTTTATCCAGTAAACTAGGTCTATTTATTTAACTGGATAGCTATCTAAAGTATTTCTTTTCCTTATTTTCCTAATCACTTAATCAACAATTAGATATTGAAGAGACTATGTTCCTCCAGTAAACTAGGTCTATTTATTTAACTGGATAGCTATCTAAAGTATTTCTTTTCCTTATTTTCCTAATCACTTAATCAACAATTAGATATTGAAGAGACTATGTTCCTCCAGTAAACTAGGTCTATTTATTTAACTGGATAGCTATCTAAAGTATTTCTTTTCCTTATTTTCCTAATCACTTAATCAACAATTAGATATTGAAGAGACTATGTTCCTCCAGTAAACTAGGTCTATTTATTTAACTGGATAGCTATCTAAAGTATTTCTTTTCCTTATTTTCCTAATCACTTAATCAACAATTAGATATTGAAGAAACTATGTTCCTCCAGTAAACTAGGTCTATTTATTTAACTGGATAGCTATCCAATGTATTTCTTTTCCTTATTTTCCTAATCACTTAATCAACAATTAGACATTATGATAATTGCATCTAATAATAGAATAAAAAGCTGGTATAATAGGAAAACAATCTTAATCGAAGTGAACCAAATTAGTTATATACATTTCTATACCAATACTCCATGAAGAACACTTTAGGTACCTTCAAATAAGACAGGGTTGTGGTCGCTTTTATGGCTTATTGAATTTGTTTATATCTTCACCGAAACAAAACCATTCCTTATATTTGACGGCCATTTATAACCATAACCTTAGATTCATCGCGCCCTGTGAGCAACATAATTTTTAGTATGCACTTTCTTCATAGTTCAAACAATTTCCGATGGGCCTTCGTTGATGCTTAACTTATAATTTTATTTCTTTTTTAAAGTTTGATGGCCTTTCTCTTGAAATGTAACCACTCACATATGTGCATGCTTGCACATCGTGGAGTGGATGCGGCATACTTCCGGGACATTCTCAATGTGATTATTAGTTTGCAATATATTTTCTACCTTTTTTTATTTTTGCGTTTAGGAAATAGCATAATGATGACAAACTTGCGAAATATGAAATAGTTCTTTCAATTTTTATTTTGAAATAGAAAATTTCAATTCATTATTTTGTGTTCTAGGTTGCCATGCAAAATAACATAAAACTGCTATTATACTGTTACCAAAAATTTTAAACCATTCCAATAAAATCAAGTATATTTTATTTTTGTAAGCTTATGTTTTATTAAATATAATACACATTATACAGTTAGAACTTATATATAATAGTTTTACACGTGGTGGAGATTTTAAAACTACCAAGTTTCCTATAATAAACATTGTAACCCTAGTCCAGGTAGTCCAGAATTTTTCGGTAACTCTCTTTTACGAATAGCAATGTCCCGTTTACTCTAAAAAAGCCCAATCACACATACATGTAAAGTTTCGTGCATCTACGGTATTCTTGATCGATGTTTTGTTTTGTTTTCTTTCTGCTGAGACAGACAAAATGTCTAGTACTGCCATTCAAATTGTTGCCAGCTGTGGTGAACCAGGACAACATTCACAAACCATTTAGCTTACAGTTTTAAATTTTTACTATCTAATGAAACAAATAAACATTTTTTCTAAACAAACTCTTCACTATTACCTAACAATAATATACGCAAATAATGTATACCGGTTTACAATTTCGTTCATTCATTCATTGTTTTTTGCGTGTAGCAATAATATCGTCAAATATGAATCTGCTGATGAATTGAATTGCGTATGATTCGCTCGAAACTTTCGCCATTTTACGAAAAATAGAGGAATTGCTAAGGAATTGCCGGGAGCTCAGGAATTTTTTTTTTAAAGAAGAACCGCTCAATGTGGCCTTTTTAGGCCTGCTGAGGCTCAAGTCTCTTAGCTATTGACAAAAGTCACGCTACAGCGATGCTTCTGTGATTGAATTTCCTTTGACTTGAACTGCGTTTAACTTTAAATTCGGTAGTCTGGTAGATCTAGTTCTCAATTGCAGTTGTATAGTAATCGCATCGCTGTTGTATGGCTGTGTTACGATTTGTGAATGCTGCCGTTGAAATAAGATTGAAAACATTCTGCCTATATAGTTAAAAACATCAACGACTGCCAATGTACGCAACTGTAGCAACGCAATCGCAACACAATACTTTACAGAATACCAGTTATGTCAAAAACTATCGATAGCAAGTCGATGGCAACAATATGGTAACTAAGCCTAGTTGATCAAATATTATCTATGCCCCATTGAAGCCATAGGGTTGTCGCTTTTAATGTTTTAAGGTATTGTTTTTTTTAAATAAAACATTCGTTGTTCTGGTGTAGACAATAAATCTAGTAAATTCTTGTTTACAAATAAAATGTATGTAGGTGTATCATGGCGTCGGTTAATCGTGATAAATTAAAATACGGAAACAGTTTAGTATCGACACACAACCACTTGTGGATCTTAGCATTTTTTGTAGGTTTACTACACTAAATTATCATTATGGCATAACCTTTTACAAGTTTTGGCGGGAGCGAACGTGAGCCGTGGTTGGGCGCGTGGTAGGCGCTGCAGGTGACGTGGGTGCAGTGCTCATGAGCTCTGTTTTCGGGTGTTTGTCACGCATTTTCGGGCTGAACCGTACTGCGTTCAACCCCAAAAATGCGTTTGATACCTTGTAATTAAAAAATATTACATAAAAATACTTTTATTTCGTCATAAATTACACATTATAGACTCCAAAAAAAGTTGATAATTTCGCCCAGCCGACATCTTAGATTTCAATTTTGTTAGCACTATCGCTTCAACGCCCTCGAAAACCATGAAAACGAGACCCATGACGATAATATTTATAATTTCGCGCTAACGCCTAATTGGATTTCTATTTTGACAGCACTATCGACTTCGACACCCTCGAAAACCATAAAAACGACATCCAGTACGATATAGTTCATGATAATATTATAATCTATTGCAGCCGCCATCTAAGATTTGTATTTTGTGTTATGTTTTACGAATCTATTATGATTTATGATCGATCATACAAGAACACTATTACAATTTTAAAACACATATCAGTCGGTCAAGTGTGACATTTTTTATTTTAGATTATATAGAAAAGGTTATGATGTAAAAATAGTTTGTAACACTCACTACTGACGGCACCGCGAGAACCGCTTAGGGGTCTCGTCGATGCGCATGTTTATGTCAGTGGGCCGTTTCGAACGATTGAAGGTAGTTTCCGTACTGTTCTCTATATATCTACTGTGCCGATGGTCTGCGATCGAACCAAAATAGCGAGCACACTACGAAAACTGCCAAAAACGTCAATTTTCATAAAATGTATTGTCATAACGCAGTTCAATAGCTAAGAGACTTGTGCCACTGTACTGTAGTGTATAGAATAGAAAATATTCTAGGAGGTTGAAGAATGAGTAACAATTTTATGCCAAAGTGATTGTACCACTACATCCATTTATCAAGTAGAAATATACCTATAATATCTAGTTAACAGTAGAGGTATTTTTAGCAACCTTCTGTGAAAAACACTACCATTGGCCTCAATGAGGTGACCCATTTTTGTATTGATTTGACTAAAAACAGTTTGGCCATTATAATTTGGTCGCCGGGAACATAGCCACCACGAACTTTTACACTTAAAACAGTACACTTGAAAGATTTTGCCGTTTAAATCATAAAAAATAATCAAAAAAATCAGTCAGGTGCGAGTTTTACTCGCGCACCAAGGGTTCCATACATTAAGAAAACATCTAACATTATTGATCTAACAAAACGATAAATTAAAGGACAAACTTAACTTTGCCTTTCGATCCCTAGACACGCTTATTGCGCCAACCGCAAATAATAAGTTTGTAGTAGTAAATTCAGTTTTTTGTTACTTATACTACATATTTACGGTTTTCAGATTTTGTCCTTTGTTTGTACTTTAAGATATTTGGTGAGCTGCCAAATTTCATGATTCTAGGTAAACGAGAAGTATATATAGCTTTTGATTCTCTTGTGAAATGGCAAAATAATCATATCTCTTGATCGCGTTAATTAAGAAGGTTGATTTTTTCACAGCTGAATGAGACCATAGACTCGAATATTTAATACAAATTTCAACTTGATAACTCTATACTACTCTATACTCTATAATGTAAAAGCGTCTTGACAGACAGACGGCCAACAAAGTGATCCTATAAGGGTTGCATTTTCGTTATATAATACACACATACTTTGTCTTCTTGACAATATTCTTAACAATCCCTTTTCCCCATGTTACGTAGTGTTGGATTTAATTGTTAGGAATTATTAAATAGAACAATTATAGGAATACTAATCTTAATCACTATTAATCATGGGACCATTCCTCAACCTTCTACATATTTTTTTGTGATATTCTAAAACTTGGGCAAAGAGTTGCAATTTCATCTTCTGTATAAGTTGAAGAATCCAATTCAGAATCATTGGTATCAGAATCTCCGACTGGGTTATAAATTCTTTCGTCATATTATCGATGACGTATAATCATTTAAGTTGATTTCTCTTCAAAAATAATTATTATACGTCAAAAACAATTCCACTCGCCTGGCTCCTTAATCCTTCTTATACCGTTATAATTAAAACAAAATATTTATGAATGAAACTGACGTATATATACGTCGCTGGGACGCAAAGTGTTAAAGGTGGTTGTGGTCATTTTCATGAAATTAAATTTATTGATCCCACATTTGACAGATATATTAATCTGTCCGCATCAGGTTTATGCTATAACAAAAAAATATGAACGGCTTACTGATTCGGACGGGTTAATGTCGAAGAACTGATGCCTTTTTGCGCGATTGTACTCCAGTGTCACGCAGAGTGTGCGCGGGCTGCGAGGGGCGGAGTGTGATTGTTTGGGAGCACGTTGCTATGGTTCACGGCCGCACTTCGATTGAGACCCGAAAATGTATTCTGAGCATAGTTCAACTTACGTGCCCCGATCTGTATTGTAGTTACTACTCGTACTGTTGACAATACACTACTCACCCAAATGTGATCGCAAACTTGTGCTTGATCATTTCCTGATTGATGCAGACTATGTCCTCTTCGTCCGACTTATCGAAGATGGTGACGCCGATGGAGCCGCGGCTACGTTTCTTCTCGTCTTCTACGTGGAGCTCCACAAGTTTATCCTCATACTTGTGCATCAGAGCCACCGAGCCCTGGCTCCATTTCTTGTTCAGGGGGGTCACACCGGCTAGGTGGCATTCCGTTGCCTGAATAAATTTAAACATGATTACAATATGGTATCGGAATAATTATGCAGCCTATGTATCTATCAATACGAAAGGACACCGGCGAAAATTCCTTGACATTTATTTTCTCTGTCTAAGTAAGGTTAATAACTTAATGCACTTTTTGATTTTAGTTTATGAAGGTACCTAGTTTGTCACAAATAACCCTGATGTCTCTCTGATTCTCTCTGATCTAGGAAATAATCATTCACCCACTATATGTTGTATGTTTCTAAGCAAAACTTCGATCTTTTTTGTTGGTAGCCTACTTACACAACAGAAAACTATGGACATTTTAAAAGTGCCAACCCCGACCGGTCTACCAAAACCGGTCGGAATGTCTACCATGTAACGACGGACACATGGAAGGTAATTGGTGGTCAGGTGGTAAATTCGGGATGGGGAACAGTCATTTGTTCAACTAGAGTTTGAGTGCTAACTTTAAATTACGAACTAGCGAGTTTATTATTTGACCAGCTGACCCGCCAGCGGCTACACTCGCTTGGTCTTGGTGTAGAGGTAGAAGTGCTGTTTTGGAACCTCGAGGTCCTGGGTGGATCCCCCGGGTTGGACAGTTACTGTCTTTTACTGATAAAGAAATTTTGAAAGAGTGCCCCGTAGTTTGCAATAGACTCGCCTCTTATGAAATGAGACTAAAAACCAAAGAACGCCGCTTAAGACACCGCTGCTTCACCCTTCGAGGATATATAGGCGAAACTATGTTGTGTTTGAAAATAAAATATACGTATTGTAGGCGATTCACTCAAGACCGCTAGACTGATATTTCACCTCCGTGGTGACGGATGATGAGGATGAATCAAATATAGCGTATGTTACTCAGGCATACTGTAATTCTTGTATGTACTCGTAGTGTAATGTAGTCGTATCCTTTGTGTTACAACTGGTGCTTTAGTTCTCTTTCTTGTTGTTTTATTACTTACTTTGTCTGATGTTTTTCTATTCAAATTGCAACTATCTCTTCGTCTTTTCTCCTAAGCGACCATGACTGGCAACCGTGTCTTAAACACAGTAATAGTTGACATATGGCAGTGCTGTCTTTTTTGTAGATATTAATGTCATCTATAATACCTACATCACTTCGCTTTATTATCAATAATTTCCGCATCGTAAGCGATTTAAGGATTTTTCGGCGATACAATTGCATATGTAAGCATGAAAATGTATTTATTTTGACATAACTTGTAAAATCTTAATTCGTCATTCGTTGCGCAACAACACTTTTAAGATTTTACATGTTTGTGAAAAAAGCTTTCGGTTAAGTGTGTTGGAACAATTAGAGATTATAAAACATAATAATAATAACCTATCACTATTGAATGACCAAACCAACATGGTTTCATCTCCATTATTACGTATATTCACCCAAAATACGTCACCAACAACAATATAGCAGCGCGGCGGCGCGCGTGCAGTGAGTCACATGGTTAAGGGGCGGAGTATACATGCTATATAAGCGGGCGTTTTTGCGTTGTTCTCTTTTCTGGCTGAGTGCCATCTGCGCTCGTCAACCGTCCGGTGACATTGTAAATGCCGGTAGAGGCAAACAGCATTAGTCCGTTCTAAAAAAAATAATTAGTTGTTCTCTCACTGTCGGTCTAGCGCTCGACGAGTCAACATCTCCTGAAGAAGCCTCGTGTAGAGGCGAAACACGTGTCGAATCGTTTTGTTTGTTTTGTTGGGTTTTCTTGTGTGTTTTTTATTTTGTATTCTTTCTTTTAGCAGTTTGTGCGGGAGGGAGGGTGGTGCACACCCCCAAATAGGCCAACATCATTGTTTTTTTTCAGCGGAAGTGTCACTAAATATTTTTTATATCGTTTTTTTAAAGTTATAACAATGATCAATAACACACACTGGTGAAAGACTAGTATTGGGGCACTGAGGTATTTTGGACGAGAATACTTCACGAAGCTTCCGGAACAAGGCCCAGCCGAGCTGGATTCGACGATATCTTTCTCGAAGTGGGATCTGCCTAGTTGGAAAATTCCAAAATGCCAAATTTGAGAACAGTATTACATAAAAAAAGTCTGTGCTCGGTATAGATTAAAATACTGTCCAGATGTAAAGTACTGCCTCACCTTCACGAGGATGGATACCCAGGTATTTTGTGGTCAGCTGAGCTTTGAACTCCTTTGGCTGATTTTGCCGAACTAAACAGTGCACGAGCACTATGTGTACACTCACCAGGGCGCTGAGCTTGCAGAACTTCTGGTGCAGATGTCTGATCGCCGTCCAGTGCACGAGTAGAGTTGCGCCGCAGTCGACAAGCGTGAGTTCTACACGCGCACGACCTGGCAGTGCTACGACTACCGCTCGTGACCACGAGCCACACGCTTCCCAAGCGCCGCCGACGCCACGGGCGCGAGATTCCACGTTTACGCAGCACGCCATGCCTACAATAATACGGTTTACTTGTTTAGCAACGCTTTTTCATTTAAAATTGGTCAATCAAAATCCACTTAAAGCTAATTGCTTATGATGAATGAGTTTAATATTAGGATTATATTATGAGACCGCTAACAGTGAAACACCAAGCTGGTGACACAACTGATTTATAGGCTGTCTACCTTCATACAAAAATGTTATCCATTATGTCACATAATGCATTTTTTTTTGCAGGAAATATATATAAATACTAATTTACATTTCGTTATTTATTTACTGAAAGACCAACAACTATATACATATTATAACAAAGACGGTAGAAATTGCTACTAAATAATTGTGAACATGAAATACCAGAACGTAGTGCTTAGTAGATACTTAATACAAATATATCAGCCAAAAAACTCTCTGCTCATCAGTCGCCTAGCGGACGCTATGCTTGTAAAAAACAAATCAATATCTACTTGTTTAGATAAGTTGTTAAAATTATTACTCGCTCTCCACACATATGAATTGTGTCTATAATTACTATTGACGGCCGGCACACTTAACCCCTCACCAGTCGATTGTCAATATAACAATGAAATTTCTATTGTGTCTGGGTCGTTCGACTGATGAAGTATTAAAGGGACATCAAACTTCAACTGTCTTGAATGACCTAGTAATTTATTTTATCTAATAAACCGGAACAATCAACTGGCCCTGGTAACACACAACATACGCACGATGAGGACAGACGAGAAGATTTACGCCCTGGAAGAAGAAATGAGTAGGTTACACTGGGACATCGTGGGGTTATCAGAAGTCCGAAGAGCAGGTGAGGACACGATAACCCTAAAATCAGGTACCTGCTCTACTACCGGGAGGGCAACCAACAGTCCCAAGGTGGTGTCGGGTTTCTCGTCCACAAGTCTCTTACTAACAACATAGTTACAATCGATAGCGTATCCAATAGGGTCGTATACCTAATACTCCCCTAGTATCCAAACGATATTCGCTGAAGGTATACGCACCGACGAAGTCGCACCCTGATAATGAGGTGGAGGATAGGTATGAGGATATTTGTCGGGCCATACATACCTCTGAAACGCACTTTCTAGTTGTTATGGGGGACTTCAACGCGAAGTTGGGTAAGAGAAGCGAGGATGAGTTGAAAGTGGGGCAATTTTGCTATGGACAACGGAACCGTAGGGGACAGAGGTTGGCCGACTTCCTGGAGAAAGAGGGACTCTTTATGATGAATTCTTTCTTTCAGAAGCCACCTCACAAGAAATGGACCTGGCTGAGTCCCGATGGTTCCACGAGAAAGGAGATTGACTTCATTATGACCACCAAAAGGCAAATATTCACTGATGTCTCCGTGATCAACAGGGTTAAAACCGGTAGTGATCACCGAATGGTAAGAGGCACGGTGAATATTAATGTCAAACTGGAGAGGTCTCGTCTGATGAAGTTTACGCTCCGACTCCGACCCACTCGTGCCCGACCCCGAGAGCTTCCAACTTGAGCTATCCAATCGCTTCAATTGCCTTGAGAACATCGCTTCAGTGGACGAGATCAATAACAGGTTAGTAGAAACTGTCCATACAGTGGGTTCCAAGCACTTTAAACCCCACCGTACAGATAGGCCACAGAAACTCTCCAAAGATACCCTCAACCTCATGGCTGAACGACGCTCATTAAAACTGCAGTCTTCGGATGATGCTGAAGCATACAGGCTGCTCAACAGACGAATATGGAAGTCCTTGCGACACGACATCCGGATCTTTAATACAAATCTTATTAAAGAGACGATTGAGCGGAAAAAAGTGTTTGCAAGAGTATTGGGAAAAGCCAGTTGACGAAGCTGAAGAGAGAAGACGGCAGTGTTGCGTCGACCAAAGCAGAAGTGCTAGGAGAGGTCGAGAGTTTTTACGGACGTTTATACTCTTCGGTCGCTCAACCTGTTAGCAGCTCGACCCAAGAGCCAAGCTGACTCGACATTATACCGAAGATATCCCGGATATCAGCCTGTACGAGATTAGGATGGCCTTGAAACAGCTAAAGAACAACAAGGCGCCGGGTGATGATGGTATCACATCTGAGCTTCTGAAAGCGGGTGGAGCACCGGTACTTAAAGTCCTTCAGAAGCTCTTTAATGCCGTCTTACACGAAATATTAACGCCAGAAGCATGGAACAAAGGCGTGGTGGTTCTATTCTTTAATTATTCCAGCCTCCGGAACAAGCCGGTTTCCGAAAAGGCTATAGTACCATAGACCACATCCACACGCTACGGCAAATTATACAGAAGACCGAAGAGTATAACTTGCCTCTTTGTTTAGCGTTTGTGAACTATGAGAAGGCCTTTGATTCGATCGAGACGTGGGCAGTGCTTGCGTCTCTCCAGCGGTGCCGTATTGACTATCGGTATATTGAAGTGCTGAAGTGTTTGTACAAAAACGCTAACATGTCAGTCCGAGTACAGGAGCAGAGTTCGAAGGCAATTCCATTGCAAAGAGGCGTGAGACAGGGAGACGTTATACCAAGCAACATGTGGCGGTCTTATGCTGTGACCTGTCGAGGGCATTCGACGTCGCCGACCACGCAGTGCTTAGTGCTAAACTGCAGCACTATGGCGTCAGAGGCGCGTCGCATACCTTAGTGACGGATCTCATGCAGAACAGATCCCAAACGGTTGTAGCATGTGGAGGAACGGAGAAATCTGATCCGCTAAACTCGGTGATGGGGGTAGCCCAGGGGTCTTCGGTCTCTAACATACTCTTCGCCCTGCTTCTGAATGATCTGCCGGCCGCTGTGATTGCAGCCGAAATATTTATGTACGCCGATGACGTAGGCGCAGTAGTCACGGCACCCACGGTTGATTGTCTGGAGCAGAAGTTGAACGACACGACCGGTCAACTGGCAAGGTGGTTTAAGTTAAATGGGCTTGCGCTCAACCTAACGAAAACCCATTACCTCCATTTTAGCCTGTCGGGGCACCAAACACGGCCAATGAACGTTTTCGTGGATGGGAACAGGATAGACCAAGCCAACAGAACAACCTTCCTTGGCTTTGAAATTGACCGGAGTCTGACATGGAAAAGTCACATCGACAAACTCTGCGGCAAACTAGGAAGCGCATGCTTTGCATTAAGCAGAGTCGCCAAGGTAGTACCTGCTGAGGTGGTGAGGTCATGCTACTTTGCCACCGTACACTCCCTCCTACAATACGGTGCGGAGTTGTACGGTAGGGCCGCTGATTGGCACCGAGTTTTTAGGTTACAAAAGCGCGCTGTCCGTGTCATAGCGAAGATACCGCAGGACGACTCCGCACGTACGCATTTTAAGAGGCTTGGGATCTTGACATTGCCAGCACTGGTAATATTCCAAGTTGCGGTATATGTCAGATTAAACCAAGCCTCTTATAAGACATTAAACAGCGTCCGCAATAAGGCTAGAATCAGAGAAGTAGCTCGCACGCTGGAGAGGTCGGCCAAGTCGACGTATGTCATGGGTCCAACAGTTTATAACAAGCTGCCTGAACATATCACCGCTGCACCTACCATGGGTAGTTTTAAGTCACGGTTGAAACGCTGGCTTGTCGAGCAGACGTTCTACAGCTATGACGAATTTATTAAATTTAAATTATAAGTATGTAGGTACTTAACTATTATTATTTTTGTATTGTGTACTATAGTATTCCAATACTTGACTTGACTTCTTTTTTTGTATATTTTTAACATTATTTTTAGTTTAATTCTTTATAATTTGACATTGTGAACGATTTTATATTTTTAATTATGTAAATGTACTCCAATAGTGGAAATTCAAATACTATATGTAATATAGCATAGTACTAAATTAGAAATATGTGACGTGTAACAAAAGTTATTAATAAATTGATTATGATTATGATTATGATTATTATATCTCCGAAACTGTTCACCACTGCATTGGAAGACGCCTTCGAGCTTCTGGAATGGCAAGGACACGGCATCAATATCAACGGCGAGTACATCACTCACCTTCGATTTGCCGACGATATTGTAGTCATGGCAGAATCCATGGAAGACCTCAGTACAATGCTCGAAGGCCTCCATTGAGTTTCCCAACGGGTAGGCCTTAAGATGAACATGGACAAGACGAAATTACGACGAATATTATATCTAATGCCCATGTTGCGCCTACCCCAATATCAGTTGGGAACTCAGTTCTCGAAGTTGATGATGAGTACATCTACCTGGGACGGACAGTCCTACTTCGAGAAATAGGTCAATCGTCGAATCCAACTCGGCTGGGCAGCGTTCTGGAAACTTCGCGAAGTCTTCTCGTCAAAAATACCTCAGTGCCTCAAGACAAGAGTCTGCGACCAATGTGTGTTACCAGTGATGACTTATGGCACTGAAACGTGGTCTCTTACTATGGGCCTCTAGATAAGCTCAAAGTCGCACAACGAGCTATGTTCGGGGTTTTTCTACGTGATCGAATCAGAAATGAGGAGATTCGCAGGCAAACTAAAGTCACCGACATAGCCCAGAAGATAAGCCAGTTGAAGTGGCAGTGGGCAGGCTACATAGCACGCAGAACAGATGGCCGATGAGGCCGGAAGGTTCTAGAGTGGAGACCACGGACCGGAAAGCGCAGCGTAGGTCGTCCACTGACGAGGTGGACTGACGACCTGATAAAGGTAGCAGGACGACGTTGGATGCAGGCCGCTTCCAACCTGTCTTTTGGAAATTTGTGGGGGAGGCATATGTTCAGCAGTGAACGTCCTACGGAGATGATGAGATGATGATGATGAATCAACAAAGTTACAGTCAATTTTAAGAAGGTACGTTATGTCAGTGATTTCTGTCTTAGAAAGAGGAAGAATATGGAATTTTTTACACAAATCCTGGTAATTTTTGGATTCATATAGAATTTTTAAGTACTAATATTAGTAGAGCGGCCCTTCAAAAAATCGTGTTGAGAATCGTGAAACGAGTTCTCGAGAGCCGCAATGACTTTATCATACTCGATCCTTTCAAAGACCTTGGCTACAATACAACACAGAGCTTAGAAATGGGTCTGTAGTTAGTCTGTAGTTAGTCGTTAGTAGACTTTAGTCTTTGGCCCTTTTTTATAAAAGGGCGTAATAAATGCTGATTTCTAAATCCTTGGAAACTGACCTTTTAATAGAGATTGGTTGAAAAGAAGGGAAATTGGAACTGCAATATTTTTTGCGCAATGATGAATAGATGAGCAATAACTTCGTCAGGACCTGCTGATTTAGAAGGGTCTAATGAAGATAAAATCAATTAATAACATGTGCAATGTTGATTTCTGTTTGTGAAATATCAGATACTTGGGATCAGAGGTATAATTTCGGAAATGTAATAATACGTTGGTGTTTCTTAAAGTCGATGCATCGTGACGCGGAATTATTTTGTGCTAGGCCGCGGGGGGCGAGAGGGTCGGATGCGATATGCCACCCCGGTTGTTAGAGAGTGCGAAACAAAGGCCACATGAGTGTGGGCGTGTCGCGGGTATCGGCGCGCGCGCTTCTGGAATGTTCGGGCGATAGAAACCGGGAAGGTGTTTCGGGTAAAGGAAAGTGCATTCGTTAACGGGACGACTGAAGTTGCACATAAATCGGGAGCGTGAACGTGGCGTTGGACCGTCGCGGGCGCTTGTATGTGTTAATTATTCGCGTGGCGCGGAACAAATCATAACGGAATATAACCGGTTTCGTGCGGCGTATCCGTGGACCGGAGTGTCAACCGGTTAGAGCAGTCTGGTGCGACCGGGAAGTGTGGAAAGGAACACTTTGGTGGAGATCACATCTAGGGTCATCTAAAAGGGGAGAAGGGACTCGCATCCATCTTCACACCCGCCGTTAGTCTCCGAGTTATGGTAATTATCAATTGCGCCATTGGGGGTTGGGTAACTAGGGACGTTCGAGTGTGAGTGAGACATCATCAAGGGACGAGATGTCGAGCTGATGGTAAGCTGAGTTTAACTTGTTTTAATCAAATTTAAATAGGGTAAGTAAAGGGTAGATACGCCACGATGACGGTGGCCCCTCGCTAGAACAATCGGCGGACGGGATTTCCCGCCAAGTATCGCGAACATTTTGGGTTAAAAAAGCTGTCTGAAAAAATGCAGGAAAAGTATTGCAAATTTCAACACCCGTAGAGGCTAAAGAATCAAGGTATTTTATGTTATTAGGAACATTATTTGATTTATAACGTGACTATCGCCAAAAATGCTTAGGATTTTTTCAATTGATTTTTCAACTGAAGTTTGAGTAAAGTAACTAACAGCTTCTTCAAACTCACGGCTTGAGAGTTCGCTAAACCAATCAATTTCAAGTTTCCGAGTTAATCGACGCACAATAAGCCTTATTACATAAAGTACTTAACATGTGACTTTGAACTTTGTGGTTTTAAACTAAAAGAACCCATAAATGGGACCACTTTATGTAGGGAATAATGGTAGGGGTCACAGTCCGTGACAATCTCATCGTCATTTGATGAAACCAAATCTAAAATACGGCTGTACCTATTTAAAATACGGTTATACTGACGGAGGTCGTGAAAATGTAGATCATCAAGCAAAGCCTGTTTATCACTACCGCCAGCAGATGAGTGTAATAAATCAGGTAAGTCCACAATTTGTTTTTTAAATTTATACTTCGATACCTTTAGACTTTTGCTATTTCAGGGAGAATAATACACACCATCGGACGGAATTCTAACCTGCGACTTCCAACAATGAGTGGCAGAATCTGAATCGTTTCATGGATGTGTATTTTTTCTTTCTGAAATTGCAAAAATTAGTATAGCTAAACAAGCGTTAGTGCTTTAAAAAACTATACATTTTAAAAATCTCTTGATTTCTTACCAAAGCTTGTGTTTCGATTTACTTCAATATTTTTTAGGTATAAACAACGACAGATGTTTGTCGTAGATCTCGAGAAAGTTCCTTACGAGACGTAAAATTAAAGTCTAGGGCAAGCAACAGTGTCGGTCGTATTACGAGCAACATATTATATTATATTACTTACCTACTTCAGGGTAGTAGATACTTCCATTCATTACGGCTAAACTATATTCCTGCTCGAGATCAATGCTCAATTGTTCATACACTGCCTGCTGGTGTTTCTGTTAACCAATTTTATACATTAGTATCTATGTAAATAGCAAGAATTAACTTTAGAAACGGGATATTTACCATGTAACACAAGTAAATGTCCAATTCTAAAGTAAATTTTTGCATTAGTGACCATGTCACTTTAAAAACTTATGTAAATAGCATTTAGTAAATTGTAGCATGAAGTATTTGACAATAATAAATTATGATAAGTTAAGTTGAGCTAAGTTGCTTATTATTCACGAGGCTATGGGTTGCTACCCATAGCCATAGCTCGGGCTGCTGCCGAAGCCGTAGGCGAGTGTGTTGAGAGCAGAGCTAACGAGTTTCATACGACGTTTTTCAAAACATTTGCGAGGAAATAAACATATTTATATTGCTTTTATCACACAGCGACGAATACGATAAAAGCAAAATAAGACAATTATAGGAAATGGCGCGCAAGTCTGTTTTTTTCCACGCGCCAGCTGCAATGTGATTGATCATACATTCTAGTTCAAATTATAATTTTAGGTGATATAATGCAAATATTTCTATAACAAATATTGTAATAAGTATATTGTAAAATTTAACAATCATAAATGTTCGTTTCACTTAATTAAGGACGTACACATTGGAATCATTCCAAAAATGTACATGGATTTTCAGTGACATAAAACCTCTTTGTTGCTACTAAAAAAAATAACTATTACCCGGATAAATAGAAAATGCTCTGTTTACTCGCATATAACATGGAGTATACAAATTTAGCTTTGTAGGGATTATTATATTATGCACATAAGGGATATAGGATAGCTGTGCCTAGTTTCATACTATAGTCCTTCTAATCTAATAGATACCATTTGACAGTTTAGACAGATTGTAAAATAGGGGTGGAGTAAAAAAAATCGGTTACTGTAATATATGATTCTTAAGAGATATCGATATAAGAGCAATGAGATTGACTAATAGAGGCGTTTTACTCCTTGAATATGAAGTATAAACATGGCAAATTTTATGCTACCTATAGCTAAAGTACACAACTCGCACAACGACATTAACTACATTGACAAGATTAAAAGAGCACGAAGATATATGAATCCTAGTTGTCAGAAAGGGATCAACCCTTCAAGAGTCGTTATATTGTAACAATGAAATTTTTATTGTGTCTGGCCGCATGATGACCAATGACCTTTGATGGAATATATTAACAACGTTCGCCTGTGACCGACCATTCGACCGCCAATGACAGACTCGTTCTCTCTGTCGCTCGCTACTTGTCTCGTTCTCGTGGGGGCGAAGCGGCAACGTCGCAGGAGTTATTTTAAATTAAAATACAATTTTTGATTTTCCATTTTTGATAAATAACATAGAAAAACAATACCTACTTAAAAATGAAAAGATACATCATTTTTGTTTTTTACACTTGGTCCAGTATATGTTCTGCAGTTTCTAACACAAAAGAAGGCATTTTTTCCTAAATGTAGTACACGACACGTGCTGCGTCGTTGCCAGACAGGCTAGAACTAAGTTGACTCTAGACAACTAGCTTATGTTGATGTTGCCAAGCCGAGCGCAGTAAGGCGTATCTACCTCAGTTTATATTAACATCATTGTATAAGAGCTTTGAACCTTTTTGTATGGCATATCAACCGGCCGCAGTTTTGGTTTTTTAAATCACGGCGCACGATGAATGTGGTATGTATGGATAGAGGACGCATTGACAAACAAACAACAATATATTCGAAAATAGAATTATTACGAGACTGTCATTATTATTTAAACGTGTTAATACTATTTATGGAAAAAAACAGGTAGGTTTATACTACAGCAAAACTACTAGTAAAAATAATTATTTAATCGAGGTGTATGAATATTTAGAAATTGATTATAATTTTACCCAATTTGGCATTATAGCTGTCAATCCTTGACTTGCAAGAGCTAAAATACATTCGTGACATCAAATCACCCGTATTATTAATTATATCACCACCAATTCACGAGCCTGGGCGTTTAAGGTACGTCCTCTTTTCGACATTATAACCACTTCCTCAGTATCGGAGTCCAGTACGAAGATTGCCAAAGTAAACGAAAAACACAACAAAACATACAAACGGAAAAAAGTTCGCACACTATCAAGTATTTTTGGCTATTTTTAAGGATATTTGGACACAAACAATTTTCACTGCAAAGATTTATTTAAAATTAAATCACCTTACTTTGACATGTAAACCTTTTAATACATTCTCTAAATCTCATAAATGTCAATGTACATAAATAAGTCACTAATTACATAAATTAACAAGTGTGCAGTACGATGCTGGCTTAGCCTACCTACGGGTCTAGTGTTTCCAAATTATGAGGTATCTTCGGTATGAATGAAATTCCAAAACATTTCGATAATATAGCACAGGCGGCGGCAGAGCGGGGTTGCGGGCGAGCGTACGAGCGTTATCTGACATTACGAATCTAACCGAGCTAATGCCTGCCCCGCGACCCCGCTTGGCCCTCGTCTTTAGCAACGAGTTTTATTAAAATAGTTGCTACATAGGTATTTGTCACTTGTATCGTGCACATTCTCCCGCCGTGAATCTACTAGTTCATCTCATTCGTGAGCACGACAACTTTCTTAACGGCTCTCCTCAGTAGCCCTGATTTAGTCCGTACTTCAACCACCCTGGTGATGCCATCATTGCCTGGAAACGTTGCAGAGATCTGTCCTCGGACCCAGGTGTTGCGCGGTAAGTTTTCATCGATCACCATAACCACGTCTCCAATCTGAGGCTCACTTCCTTTACTTTTAGGCTCCCGCCGTTGTTGAAGAAGTGGCACGTACTCACGGATCCAGCGTGCCCAGAAAATGTCGGCGAGGCGCTGAGTGTGCCTCCATCTTTGTTTTGCATGTAAATCAGAGTCACTGAAGCTTCCTGGTTGAGGGACTCTCGCTGGGCCACCCAGAATAAAGTGTAGGGGGGTCAGAGATTCGGGATCTTCTGCTGAGTTCGAAACTGGAGTCAACGGTCGATTGTTAACCGTATATTCGGCTTCTAGAAGAAGAGTACATAATACCTCTTCAGTTGGGTGTCGATCATTTAAAGTGGCTGCTAATGCCCGCTTTACGCACTGTATTAACCTCTCCCACGCGCCTCCAAAAAAAGGTGATCCCGCCGGCAAATATCGCCATCGAATGGTTCGTGTCGCAGCCTCATCTTTTGTGGCTTGATATGCCGCCCTTTTGAGTTCAGCGTCAGCTCCACGCAGGTTGGTCCCGTTATCACTGTGTACTTCAGTCGGGCATCCTCGTCTCGCCATCATTCTCCGCAGGGCCATGATCGCGCTATCAGAGCTTAGAGATCCGGCAACTTCTAAATGGACTGCACGGGTGGTAAGACATGTAAAAAGTGCCACATACCTTTTTTCATGTCGTCGACCTACAGTGACGCTGTAGGGGCCGAAATAATCTAGTCCGACGTACGTGAACGGGCGTTGATGGTGAGCTAGTCTGGTTATAGGATGGTTCCTCGTCGAAGGAAATGCAGGCCTGCCTCTTAAAATGCGACATTTGATGCAGCTTTTCACAATACTTCGCGTGGTAGGTCTAAGGCGCAACACCCATAAACGCGATCGCACCTCGTTGACTACTACCTCAGGTCCAGCGTGGTGATTTTGTCTGTGAACCCATGCGATGTATAATCGAGTGTAGCTGTTACCTCCGTCAAGAACTGGTGGGTTGCACTGCTCATCCGGAAACTGGGGTTTGGCGGCATCAATGCGTGAGTTTATTCTGATCACGCCCTCGCTATCGTATATTACGCTTAGTGTTCGCAGCTTACTGTCTCGTCCAAGTAGTAAGGCCTTACGTAGCCGATCCAAATCATTTTCGAAGCTCTCTTCCTGCGCAGCTTTCCACCAGAGTTTCTCTGCCATCTTTAAATGATGAGCTTCAAGACAAACTAGATCCGATTTATTTATAACCACCGGTGCTGGTGGTCGCGGTGTTGCAGCTGGTCGTCGTGATGTCGCCTGCTTCCATAGTTCGTCATTATCTGATCGACGTGTTCGTTTTACGATACCTGCAGCAGTGACAGCGTGCCCAGTACGGCACAGCTCGATGAACTGGAGAATTCTGCCTGTCGTTCTCACAAGACGCAACCAGGAAGAGAACCTAGTGGCGTCAGGCAGCGCGTCGATCAGGCGTGTGGAACTGCGTATGGTTGTTGCTACACGCTCCTCTCCGGTGACTGGTAGCTCGGTTGGTTCTGGCTCCCGCGGCCACGACTCCTCCGAATGATAGAGGAAGTCTGGCCCGCGGAACCAGCGATGGTCACGGCTAAAGCCGCTCGGCGTATTGCGAGTGGCATCGTCGGCCACGTTGAAAGCGCTTGGTAGCCAGCGCCACTCGCTAACCTTGGTGTCCTCTTCTATCTCCGCCACCCGGTGGGCAACGAAGGGTTTGTAGGTGCGCGGCCCAGCCCTGAGCCAAGCGAGCACGGTACGCGAGTCTGTCCAGAAGACCCTGCGTAACGGCTTCAAATCGTGCTCAGCCTGGACAGTCTGGGCTAGGCGGCAGCCCAATACAGCCGCCTGGAGTTCCAAGCGTGGTATCGATGTCGTCTTCAGTGGGGCCACCTTTCCCTTAGCCATGGCCTAAGAAAGGTGGGCAGTAGCGTCCTTGGTAACCGCACGCCAGTAAACGGCGGCGATGCAAGAGGACTCGCTGGCATCTACAAATATGTGCATCTCCAGATACACAGCGGTGGCGTAGTGGGGGTAGCACCTGTCAACAGTAATAGTTCGAAGTTGTTTCGTGTGGCTCAGCCATTCGAGCCACGCTGAGTGTAACTCGTCGGGAAGCTCGTCGTCCCACTCAACACCTAAGCGCCAAGTGTCCTGCAGTAGACGCTTCGCTGGCATGGTGACTGGAGTAGCAATACCTAAAGGGTCAAAAAGGGTCATTATTGCTCGCAGTGCTTCTCGCTTCGTTGGTCGCTTTGTACTATTAATGAAGTCTGTCTTTGTGTTCATATTAAAGGCCAACTGATCTTCTTCTGGCTTCCACACAAGCCCAAGCGCTCTCTCTAATGTCTGGCTATCTCCGAATTTTATCTCGCCACTCTTACTGATCTTCTCTGATGCGAGTGCTTGGAGTACGTGAGGTCGATTTGAAGCCCATTTCTGTAGGCAAAACGTAGCTTGACGATGGACATGATCAACATCTGATGCTATCCTTATGGCTTCCTGAACTGAGTCAAACGATTGCAAATAATCATCCATGTAGTGGTTTCTGCATATAGCTTCAGCTGCCTCTGGAAAATCTTTGCGGTGCTCTTCTGCATTTTTATTTTTTATATATATCGCCGTGCATGGCGAAGATGCTGCCCCGAAGATGACGCTGCGCATTCGATATTCTGTGGGCTGCCCCTCCCGCCGGTCATCTCTCCACAGGAAACGCAAGGCATCTCTATCTTCTTCACGTATGCCAATCCTGAGGAACATTTCTTTGATGTCTCCTGTCACTGCTACACTCCTCTGACGAAACCGCATCAAAACTCCCGGTAGTGATTGAAGCAGATCAGGACCAGAAATTAGTGCGTCATTGAGGGACATTCCGTGAGTTCTACATGCAGCATCTAGCACGATTCTGGGTTTTGGTTTCGACGGGTTAACCACAGGAAAATGTGGTAAATACCATGTGCGGCCAGGTACAGGTGACACAGTTGCTACTTCAGCGTATCCACTATTCAGCCAGTGTAATATCTGATCTTTATATTGACGTTTCAGCTCTATGTTTCTATCTAACTTCTTTTCCAGTCCTTCCAGACGTCTCATAGCTGAATCTCGGTTGTCGGGCAATATTATTTTATTGTTACGCCATAGTAGGCCCGTCTCAAATCGACCATCAGGTAGGCGGCGACTCTTTTCGGCGAGTATAGTCAAAGCCCGTTCGTTTGGATCATTTTTGGGGCGCTTGGGTTCGATTCCAATTGCATCAAGGTCAAAAAAGTTCTTCATAAGATCTTCTATTCGCTTCTCTTCGTCATTATCTTCATGGACTGTAACTTTCGATACGAGGTGTACTCGATTTGATTTACCGCCTGGGCCATGCAGTACCCACCCGAGCTGAGTGAGTGATGCCACTGGTTGACCTTGAGTGCCGCTTCTGACTGATCTCGAAACGATGAGATTCCAGTTATCCTGGCCGATCAGTAGGGTAGGCCTCCCACGATTATACATGAGGTCTCTAGTGACTTCGTGCAGGTGCGCACATCCGTTAATGGCGGTCTCGTCTATGGTTTGTGGTGAGAGATGTAGTCGGTCGATTGTTCGCGCCGTAAACTCGAACTCTTTATGCGCGTCTCGCCCGCTGATGTTTAAGGTCACACGCATCGATGAATCAGCTTTGACTCGCGCTCCTGCTACTCCTTCGATTTCAAAAGGCTCTTTTGGACCTGTGGCGCCAACCGCTTGAGCGACGGTGTCTTCTAGGAGGGTAACCGTTGAGCCGTCATCAAGAAGCGCGAATGTGTCCATTGTTGAAGTAGGGCCTCGTATTGTGACTGGTATTATTTTTAAAAAAGCTCTTTCCAAAGTCCGCGGTCGAGTAGAAGTAACTACAGCTGAGTTAGAAGGTGTCACATTATTATTTGAAATATCTTTCTCACTATGAAGTAGAGGATGGTGCGATCCTTTGCAATTATTAATTCCACAGGCTTTGTAACTACAACGATGTCGATAATTTCTTTTATTAAGGCACCGGAAACATGCATTTATCTTTTTAGCTTCCTCCCATCTCTCATTTACTTGTAGTTCCTTGAAGCGCACGCAGTCGCGTATGTTATGCCCACTCTTACAAAAACAACATGCAGGCGTACTCGTTAGAGGCTTACGGGTGGGCGAGTGCGTATTCGATTCTGAAGGCGTAGTGGTGTAAGTGCGCTGAGCTTTCTTCTGAGGTGGTGGTGAGCGCTCTCTAGTGTTCTCAGCTTGTGCATATCGGCTGCAAAGCTCTGCTTCTCTGGAGAGAAAGGAAGAAACCTTTATAAGGTCAGGTTCGTCTTCAGGTCTCCCTGCTGCAAAGTCGTACCATCGATATTTCAAAGCCGCTGTCATCTTGTCTACTACAGATCTGACCGCTTCGGGGTTATACAAGTAATAACTTCTGCGCAGTGCTTGCACCACCGCCACAATATTATTGATGCGACTGGCGAAAATACATATATCGCGTGGGCTATCTGTTAGTCGAGGAAGTGTCTTCAACTTTTCCATTTCTACTATGACTAAAGCATCTGGACGTCCGAATCTTATCTCGAGCAAGCGCATGACCTCATCGGGCTCAGTTTCCGCGACGAAAAGCGATATCGCAGCCTCCTTTGCTACACCTCGCAAGAATTTCCTCAGGCGCACTAAGTTCTCAGTCTTAGTAAAGTGACGGTTAGTGTCCCGATAAGCAGCTTTGAATGCGAGCCATTCGCTGCTCGCACCACTAAAGTACGGTAAATCCTGAACATATTTCAATGGAGAATGCGCCGCTGTGGCCCTAGCCGCCTCAGCAAGGGCTGCGGTGAGTGACGTCACATCTATCATCTGGGGACCGGCGTGCGGCTCAGATACCATTCGTTGAACGGCGGGCATATCTGGAGGTTCCGTATTGTAACGTTGATGGTCAACGGAACGGTCACGATTTAATGAAGTGGGTACCTTTGGCTGTGTTCTAAGCCATTTTTCGACTAGAACCGACCTTTGCTTACTCGCACAAAACTCACTTACATCCTCGTCAACATCAGTAAACTGTGCATCAATTCTTGCCACCTCGGCTTCAGCGAGCGCAGTAGCCGCCTGCGCTTCTTCCAGCTTCGCTTCAGCTAGCCGTTTTAATGCCTCAGCACGTTGAATGCTGTTCTTTGAACGAGCTGATCTTGCTGATCGGCTTTGTAACGATACGCTGCCCTCTCTGTATTGCACTGGTTCTGCACGCTCTGACGTACTTGGCACAGGGTCTGGTTCTAGCTTTGGCTCTGGCCGCGCTTCTACGCTCGGGTTCCGTTCTGGAGCCAACCTAGGATTCCTAGATTTACGCACCGATCGTGTTGTAATCGGCATTTTAATACTTTATTGTTCACAACACTATGCACACAAATGTACCAACGGTAAGTACTAAAATATATTACATGTAACTACCTAGCTAAACGCACCACTGAAGCTTTATATATATATGATAATTATCTCACACTATAGATACGCACTCAAATGATATACACTACGCGGATTTAAAAGTGAAGTAATCTTTAACGCGAACAAGTATTTAATAGTTCAAACTAGGCGTCATGACGTCTACCTAGGTTTTACGCACTAATTCGCACCACATATCAAATCACACGTTCACTATTAAACACAAAATATAACACACAATAAACACCGTTAATACCGCACAGTAAAACTTTAACTATCACCGTATTAATTAACTTATCTGTTCTACTGTATCTATAATATTTACGAACCGATGTTTCAATACTTAACATACCGCACAATCATAACAAACAGCACAATGACGGTCGCTATACGAACACAACATAACTTGAAACACTTCGCACAAAACAGCTGGTGTCTATCTCCGTAACTCACTTGAACTGATAAGAAACATTTAATGAAAAGAACAGTAATTACCTACTATTCACTACAATCACGACACGGCACAAACACTATTGTAGGTAAACACAATCACTTTTCACAACGATTATTATTTATGTTTCCTTCTTCGATTCAACGACATATTATGGCGTAAATAGGCTTCTCATAGATTTGGCTCGAAGACCAAAATGTGCAGTACGATGCTGGCTTAGCCTACCTACGGGTCTAGTGTTTCCAAATTATGAGGTATCTTCGGTATGAATGAAATTCCAAAACATTTCGATAATATAGCACAGGCGGCGGCAGAGCGGGGTTGCGGGCGAGCGTACGAGCGTTATCTGACATTACGAATCTAACCGAGCTAATGCCTGCCCCGCGACCCCGCTTGGCCCTCGTCTTTAGCAACGAGTTTTATTAAAATAGTTGCTACATAGGTATTTGTCACTTGTATCGTGCACAACAAGCATTCAAAACAAACAGTCTAAAAATAAAATCAATTAAATAACCCACCCCGTACTGTACCCGGTGCAAAGCAGCCCATGACTTTAAAATTAATACTGTTATAAAAAAAAACAAGTTAAGTACTCTAATACTTTAAATATTAATTGATAGTTTGAATTGAATAGCCTCCGAAACTACTAGACCGATTTGATAAATTCTTTACACTATTAGAATCCTACTTTATCCCTGATGAACATAGGCTATAGAACCCGTATGAAAACTTCGATAAAGTAACCCAAGGCGTGAAAAAATACCCAAACAATCCTTATATCGCGCATGCTGCGGAAATGATTGACAATAGAGTATATACAGTACACATACAACATAAGTTATGTACACTTTTATAGAAGACGTTAAACTCTACAAAAAAGTAAGTGATCCCATATGTACAACGATTACAGTTATGTCACCAAAAGTATTTTTTGTATGTTAAAATATGCAATAGTAACGCTGGTACAAATTAGGCCACATTACTCGTATCTTGTGTGTGTGTGTGTGTGTGTGTATGCGTGTTTTTTTTAAACTTTGATTTGGAGGTTGTTAGAATGAACATGGACAAGACGAAAATTATGTCTAATGCCCATGTTGTGCCTACCCCAATATCAGTTGAGAACTCGGTTCTCGAAGTTGTTGACGAGTACATCTACCTGGGACAGACAGTCAAACTAGGCAGGTCCAACTTCGAGAAAGAGGTCAATCGTCGAATCCAACTCGGCTGGGCAGCGTTCCGGAAACTTCGCGAAGTCTTCTCCTCAAAAATACCTCAGTGCCTCAAGACTAGAGTCTTCGACCAATGTGTGTTACCAGTGATGACTTATGGCACTGAAACGTAGTCTCTTACTATGGGCCTCATAGAAAAGCTCAAAGTCGCACAACGAGCTATGGAAAGCTATGCTCGGGGTTTCTCTACGTGATCGAATCAGAAATGAGGAGATCCGTAGAAGAACGAAAGTCACCGACATAGCCCAGAAGATTAGCCAGTTAAAGTGGCAGTGGGCAGGGCACATAGCACGCAGAACAGATGGCCGATGGGGCCGGAAGGTTCTAGAATGGAGACAACGGACCGGCAAGCGCAGCGTAGGTCGTCCACCGACACAGTGGACAGACGACCTGATAAAAGTAGCAGGACGACGTTGGATGCAGGCCGCTTTCAACCGGTCCTTTTGGAAAATTATGGGGGAGGCTTATGTTCAGCAGTGGACATCCTACGGCTGAGATGATGATGATGATGACTCGTATCTTGATATTAATCCTTAGCTAATCGATTAATAAAGAGGTTAGATTTGGTTGTTTGTTTGTTTGTTTGTAACGTATATAACCGATTCAAAAAAAAAATGCGTATAGAAATTATGTCTGCATAACGTACGCTATAATATTTGATTCATCATCATCATCCATCACCACGCGGGTGAAACTGCGGCGCGCATCTAGTTATCAATAACGATTTCTTAGCCTTTCACAATAGTTATCAATAAGTTCGATTATTCGAAAATGTTTACCGATTATTCGTATAAAAGTGAATATGATAAGTCGCAACACTACGTATAAAACAAAAAAGCACCAGACTTCGTACCTTTGAAAGGAGGTCATAATTCCATAGTTTTACGGTGAAGGTTATTGAAATTGTGTGAGTTACGCCTGTACAAAGTCATTTCGTCTTGAAGAGTTTGAAACGTCAAACGGTATCTATTAGATTAGAAGGACTATAGCGAAGATGAATCCTTTTTTCTCAGGGAACTGCATACATTTTTTTCTTAAATCAGAAGTGGCAGAAAAAAGATTACAGATAAAATAACAATTTGCGTGTAAAAAAAGCACAAAAAAGCATATAATGGAGTAAGTCATCATTTAGAAGACAACAATGCTTGGAGCCTTCCACTTCTGTGAAATCATCTTTGAAATTTGATTTGATTTGCTTCTTGGTCTATTGCACTTATTTCTCTGCTCTATAGATTCCAGAACCTAAGATAGGTACCAAATTTCATAAGTACCCGTTTAATCTATCAGTCACGACAATATGGAAAACCAAAACAGCTTTATTTTTTTAATATAAGTATGGATATTACAAACTAATCAGTAATATTTTCCATCGCAAGCATACACTGCTTATTATTATACCATACAAGAACTTAAAATACGTGCATAAGTATACTCGTATATACACCGTAAATTAAATTTGTTACACTTACTTTTCTAACGAAGAATTTGTCAGGGCTCACAATGTGAGTGATGCACACTTCCTCAACCGACTTGGGTTTGTAATCATCGTTGATGAAGATTTTGGCTTTCTCTCTTATTCCACTATTCGGTGGATACTAAAACACGAGCAAATATATTATTTATTAATATTATTAATGTATATTTGGCCAATAATACAATAGTTTTCTCAGAAATCATATTACTCTTCTAGGAATTGCGACATCTGTGCTTAATGAATAAATGCAGGTGCAGTATAGTAAAGTTTAATACATTACCTTCAACCTCGGGTTGGGCATGCGGGCGCGTTCGTGGAAGACAAGCGCGTGCGCAAGACTGACGCCGTCTTCGAAGGTCGTGACGTCACACTCCAGTTTCATACTGAAGTTGGACGTCGGGCGGATGTTACGAACGTATATCACCGCTTGTTTACTGGAAATCATTTTACTGATTTTACTAAAATAAAAAATAACTTGAGAAGAGCAGGCAGGCCAAGATTCATATTACAAGATTTGATTTCACCATCCCGATTTCATCATCGGGCGACAGGACATGACAAAACGCCATCGGAATATGGTAGACAAACTACGCACGAAGACTTTTGTTTCGTCTTTCTTATAGCGCACAGCCCGCGAGTGGAACTCTTTGAGCGGAGTCTGTGTTTACCGATAATACTATCATCGGCACAGGCAAACCGGGACATCCGGGCGTCAGCCCGCGGCGGATGTAATACAATGGATAAGTATTATATTATGCATAATACATGTATTATACATGTAACATAAGGGCATCAGCCCTATAGCATGTTAAGATTTCTTCAAAACAGTCTTGTGACACCCTTGTTGTACCGCAACTGCTATATAAGCTATTTGTTATTAGTGCACATACATATACATCATACATACAGTAGGCATATACATTAGCTGCGTAAACATTCACGAGTAGGTAGGTTCGTCTATTCTGTGATAGAGCGGCGCCGTCGTGCGTTCAGTGCAATTGTTATTAGTCGCGGAGCAATGAATGTTCATAATAATAATAAAAACACTATCTCTCACTCTTTCACTATATTGATTAGTTATCGACCCAAAACGACCCCATTCAATATTGTGCACTAATTAATTCACAAAAACCTTATACATATATTTACTAAAACTATCCCTTACTTATGGGAGTGAGATGTACAATAATTACTAATTATTTATATATCGACTGATATTTTATCGGTTTTGGATCAACTGTTTAATTGAAACATTTAATCACTCACTTGTCAATAATGTTTTGTATGAGGAAGGAATCGTCGCTGGTCCAAGTTCCAGTTTTGGGCTCGCAGTTCGCTAAGGAGCAGTTTATAGCCAACGGGTATAGCGATGACACCCTCGCATGTGGGATAAGTCGTAATCTGTTAACAAAAACAATTTGTTTCAATACTGGCCACAGTTTCTAAGAATTCGATGGAACAGTTTTAATGTATCGAATTTCTGGAATCGAAGATTAAATAGCATTAAAATTTATTGAAAAGTTAATATATTATTATCCATAATAATAATAATAAGCCTTTTATTTTTTCCTTTTTTTTACATTCAACATAGTATGTGTATATTAGGTTTGTTAGTTTAAGCTAAGGACCCCTTTCGGGTATAGGCCTCCTCTCATTCTTGCCAAATTTTTCTGTCTTTGGCTCGGTTGAACCAATTTGATCCTGCTGTGTTCCAGATATCATCAACCCATCTCGTTTTAGGTCTTCCTACTTTTCTTTTTCTTCGTTCTTCTTCTAACCATTTGGTGACTCTGTTAGTCCATCTATTGTCGGTCATTCGTGCTATGTGGCCAGCCCATCTCCATTTTTGTTTAAGAATGAAGTCGAGTGCATCTGCAATATTCGTTATAGACCTGATAGTTTTACTGTTAATATTGTCTTTGTTCTTTATTTTCAATATGCTTCTCTTTGGCAGGTTCTGATGCTTAGTTTGGTTTTGTTGGTGTGAACCCATGTTTGGCAACCATAGGTTAAGCTTGGTAAAATGCAGGTGTCCATTACGGTTTTCTTTAGACTAGAGTGAAACTTTCCCTTAAGTATTTCTTTAAGGCTCCAGTACTTTTTCCAGCTTAAGTTTATTCTGCGGTCTATTTCTTCGATATTATTGTTAGCGCTGAAAGTTACAAGTTTACCGAGATATATATAGTGATCTACGTATTCTATTTCTTCACTATCAATTGAAACTTTATTTAGAGTGCTGTTAGTAATTTTTTTTGTTTTACTGTAATTCATCATTAGCCCGACTTTCTGGCTTTCGTTATTTAGGGCATTTAACATTTCTTTTAGGCCTTCTACATGTTCAGTGAAAATAGCGATGTCATCAGCAAATCTCAGGTGACTTAAATATCTATCATATACTCTAATGCCTTTGCTGTGCCAATCCAACTTAGAGAATATGTTTTGGAGTACAGCAATAAAAAGATTTGGGGATATTGAATCGCCTTGTCTCACGCCTCTGCATATAGGAAATTCCTTTCCTCTTTTTTCCATTTTAACTTGGCTAGTGCTATGGTTATAGATATTTTTAGGATGTTGCTATACTTAATGTTTATGTTGCATTCATTGAAAGCGTTCCAGATGGCATTATGTGAAATGCTGTCAAATGCCTTTGTGTAGTCGATGAACGCTATGTAGAGAGGTTTGTTGAATTCTTTGTATTGTTCTATAACCTGTTCCATTGTGTGAATATGGCCTATTCTTGAAAATCCTGTGCGAAAGCCAGCTTGTTCTGTGGGTTGATAGGCATCTATTTGTTTTGTGATTCTACTTAGAAGCAGTGAAGTAAAGAGCTTGTATGTGACAGCAAGAGTCTCCCGACTCTAAAAACATTGCAAATTATTAGCTTCTTGTATGTATATAATTCTTGTATATTAGGATAATGTCTGACGAGTACCAGTTTTTTGGTACTGTTCCATTGTCTATAATCATGTTGAATAGTTTGGCTAGAGGTGTACAGAGCAGTTTAGCACCTATTACTAGTAGCTCATTGCTAATGCCATCGGGCCTTTTTTATCTATATATTTATATTATTAGCCATAGACTGACTGGGAAGTCTGTTTGTCTTGCATTAATTTTAGATTCCGAGTTCTGTCTGACCATTAACGAGTCCACCGAAGCATTGTTGTAGAACAACAAAAATAAATACACAATTTGGTTTAATCTTATGCCTCCTAGTGCACTTTGAATAATCTCTCTTGAAGTATACCACTGTACGGAAAGTTTGTTATGATTTGATAAAAATATAATAATGTTTATTCCAGTAACCAATGAATACAAAGATAATCTGAAGCGAACAGGGTTACCTTTTAAGTAAAGAGAGCCTGCGATGTCAATACGAAAGTTTCAAGTATTTCTAAATAATGCTTCTTTCGGTTGGATGGTATTGTTAAACTGTCCAATAGATGTCGCTCCGTCCCCGCAAGACGGTTAGTCAAATAGAGAGTTGAAATTCAATGCTCGGACCAGAACCTCGGTGGCCTAGTTGGTCAATGGCGTCTGACACGGGTTCGAATCCCATCCGAGGATGGAATATTTCTCTCTATAAATTTCAATATTTCCGTTTTAGATAAGGCTGAGAACCATATATCTATCAAGTCTTCTTTATTTGAATTCTTCTTCTACGGTACTTTCTTAATTTCAATGTTTGTTTTTCGGCTGTCTCTCTGCATATCATTATCATTTTTATTTGTCCTTCCAGTTGTTTAATTTTCTTCATGAATTCTTCATTTTGTAACTTGTAAGTAAGCCAATGGCATTATTTATGTCAAGATTCTTATATTTCTTTCAGGTTAGTTGTAATATTTTGGAGCTCATCTTGTTGGTTATAAAAGATTTAAGCATCGTTTTCATCTCTTTGAAATTGCTGAAATCTAACATCAAATTAAGTGTAACGATGGATAACCGGGAAAGCAGACAAAGTGAATGTCATGAATCATTGTATGTTTTTCTAGCCATCCCCTCATAGCTTTAGTAATGGACTTCGACAGGACAGTGACTTGAATGTGATAACTTCAATAAAAATGTCCCTTTTAGCAAGTTTATATACTTATTTATTTAACTTGAGGAATATAATTATGTATTATGTAGGTACTGTACAAACTATAAATGTATGAGTCACCATGAATTTAAAAAAAAAACAAGCATACTATGTGTCGAATGGACAATCAATCAATTAAAATGAAATCGTTATTAACGTAAAGTAAACTTGACTTAGTTCAGTCTCAAAAACAAATTTTTGTTGCGCATATATTTAAATAATTTAAAAGCTAATTAAATGAATCCGCTCAAAAATGGAAATAGCTCTCAAATTATTATTGCGTATCTATGTCCTACCTCTGGTACTCAATGTGTGTACTTATAAAGAAAAAACAGTGACACGCCGCGCGTTTGAGTGGAGTGGCCCGAGTCGTTGAGCCGTTTTTTTAACTACAGTCTCATAGCTCATTCAAGTCGCTGCACCGGCGACGGCCGTCTATACAAATTGAGCTGATCTGCGAGCCGGTTCGCAGCTCCAGTTCAAGTACATGAGCTGTGAGCTGATTTACAGCTCAAGCAAATTTGTTGAGTTACCCATGCCTAGAGCCAAGCCAAGAGAAAGGAGTAACCTTGTCACTAACCTCGCATGACACATAAAGAAAACTTTAAGAAGAGCCATTTGTTTTATTAATATAAAGAAAAGATTATAAAAACTTTAAATACCTATTCGATAATATGACACATATATGAGAACTGTCTTACTTTTCAATGTTGACAACCTCGGTGCTGCCGAAATCGAAGCAAAACACAAGGAACAGCGGTTGATTAGGGTCCTTCCTGTCAATGCTGAGGATGCGGCACCTCTGCCACATATTATCGACCTTGTTGAACGCCAAGTACGACTTGCCTGTATAAGCAAACAAATTCCTATGAACTACGTATTTATAAACAAAGCCACAATTAGAATGTATTCCTAAGTTAGATAAGAGTTAGTGGTGCAATTCTACAGCTCATTTGTAGTAACTGTAATGTAATCCGTGCGGAAGTAGGTAATTCTGTGGTCCTTTATCAGAAATGAAACTTAACTCCCTACGTCGTTATTTGATGCTATGTTAATAGAGATAAGGTTTAAATTAGTTGAATTCAACGATACATACAGCCCTGGTTATAATGATGATTGTGCAACTGTGATATGATCTAGTGTTTTTATAACATCAAATTATGATTAATCAAGGAAAATCAAGGTTTCCGTCCCGTGTTTGTGCCCACGTATATTTACTACTATCCCAGAGTGTTACTATCTCTCTCCTTTTTAAGGCAGTTTAAAACCATCTTTTTTAATCTAATGAACATCCTTTAAGCATTTACCCGTAGTATATTAATATATGTAATATCTCAAATGAACAACCACAATAGTGAAAGTAGATGAAATAAGTAATTCATAAGTTTCATCATCTAACTAATTCATAAGTAATACATATGGTTGACTTTGAACCGGCGCAATATTAAATTAACATTAAGGACATTTCAAATCATTTTATCTCCTTCTCCTTTGATTGAAACATGATGAATATACTTATATTATTAAATATAAAAACTACAAATGTTTACCTTCTGTGACATGTTGTACTGCAGGCTTAGGCAATGAGACAGCATTGCGGAACTGCCGTAGCATATCCTTGACCAACGATTGGTGACAAGCTCTCTGCACATAGAAGTTGTGCGGATCCACGATATGCGATATATAGATCAGTTCTCGAGAACCTGGGTACAGCAATAAAACAGAATATTAATATCTAAAAAACTCAACCATTTCCTCTGAATAAAGCAAGCTTTTATCAATCTGTCTCTGTAGCAACAGCGCGAATTTGACAGAAGCTATAAAATAATAGATTATGCACCGACGGAGTAAAGCAGTGTCTTACGTCACGGGAGGCATAATGGACCCTGAGCGTAACTGGGACTCTAGAGTTCTAGAGCGAAGCGAGAGAGTTAACCCTCAGCTTTCGATAACCGGTATAACAGTAGATTTTCTATGGTGTCTGTCACAATAGAAAATGTGTGGAGTCCTGAGTGAATTACGTATTATTTTTCTTGCCCGGCAGCGGCGTAAAACTACACTGCACCGTGGTATTCCGCGTACTAAACCACTGATCACAAATTAACCTAATAAAAATAAATAATACTTAACAAAAACAACAACCGAAATATAATACGAACTAAACTTTACAAACTTAAATATGAAAACATCAATAACAAAAATATCCACAAAATCAACCGAAAAACTAATATTTCTGTTAAAGAGTGTACCGCCCGGGAGAAAGAGTAACAATCATGTGCCAAACGTATACGAGTGACTGAGACACATGATCGGCGTTTTCAACATCAGGCCATGCGAATAGTGATGAGGTATAAGTGTTTTCACTAGTCGATTTATGAGACACTAAAATCGGATGATTCAATTCGATGTAGAAAATTTTGATACTTATTTATTGTGTGATATTTACTAGTGGCTCTGTGAGCAGTCGACTTTGCGATTATCTCTTTGCCCAGCTTGAACTGGCGAAATATTCACCGCGGACTTACGAGTAAAACAAAATCCTTTAAACAATCTTACCCTGCTTGGTCTGCAAGTCTTTATAGTGTTTTTATGGAGCCATTGATCTAGTTTCATTTTAGGATACCAAAAACCTATGAAATAATTATACCTATGTTGGAAATTTTCCATACTTATATGGAAAATTATAATTTTTTTATATATTAAAATAAAAATTAAAAATTTATTGAACCTGCTCGTAAAATTTCACGAGAATCGGTTGAGAAATGCGACCTGTATATAGATGTGAACTTGCGGACCTCCGGACAGACAGACATATGAAAGCAATAAAATTTCACGAGACTCGGTTGAGAAATGCGACCTGTATATAGATGTGAACTTGCGGACCTCCAGACAGACAGACATATGAAAGCAATTTTGTCCAAGTTATTGGAGAGACGTTTCGTTCGTGCTTCGCACTCGCTCGGTCAATAGTTCTCATTTTATGCTACATGTTATTAAGTCCGATACATAGTATAGTTGCGTTTAAGATTTATGTTTTTGTTTATATGAAAGGATATCTAACAGAGAGACAATAACATATCTGATTAATTACTTGGTATTTTTAGATTCTACATCATACATTATTTCTATAACTCGGATACTTTCTTTCCTATGTTACTTTACATAAAATCATAACTAAGAATGTTAGTTTGTGTGTAGATGTAGTACATATTTGTTACCTGTAGACACTAAGATGAGACAATATATACTTAATATAATACTTGCTTATACTTGCCGCTTCTTCTCGGTGGGCTCTATATATTTTGGAACGCGGTGGTAGAGTCTTTAAATTACATTATAATGAAAAGTTGACGTTCATAAGTGCGTCTTTGATGCCTTGATTGAATAAATGATTTTGACTTTGACTTTGAAAATAGTCTCTTATCTATGTTAGATACTAGCTGCGCTCCGCTAAAAACCACAAATGGACAAAACCTAAAATAAACAAGAATAAAAATAATTCTTATTTACTGGCAGTCCTAAATGGTCCTGGCAAAAATGGCAATCCCACATATTAACGTTGCTTCATATTATCATTTGAATAGTTATATTTTAATAATTAGATAATCGAGTGATTATTGATTAATAAATATCTATTTAAATCAATAGCATCTTGAAAAATGGGGCCACATCACTAGCCCGCCCCGCGCCCCGCCGCTTACCTCGGTTGAGACCCTAAATACGCTTGTGCGCAGCCATCTACACGCTACTTTAGAACGGCATTGATCCGTCGGCCGTACTATACTGATAGTCATCTAGCCTAGTTCAGTGATTTTACTTTTGATTATTTTATTGCATATCCAACCATGACAACGTAATTCTACATAATAGAAACCCAAGACACAATCAATAGAGCAAGCTTACCTATGAATTTCACACCATTTACACTTCATCTTAACACATAAGAATTTTTTTTCAATTATCTGTAAGAAATACCGTAATATGTTTACGGCAAGAAATTATTAGCTAATCTTTGCGTATTTTGGCAATGAGTACAAATAATATTGTTTGAAAACATAGCATGAAGGTCAGAAGGGGTAAAATTAGAGCTATACTATTGAAAACGAAGACAGCGAAACACTGCTCCCTACACAATATCTTAACGAGAAAAAACAAGAAAAATGAAAGTGCAATATGTATGGATCTAATACTAAATTTCAATTCGTATATATTTGCGTGAACAGTAATTATTAGGTAGGTAATTAGTAATCTTGTCTACTAGAGTACGGTTTTGCTTAATCCATTTAATTCGTGTGGTGTGTGGGTGTGAACAAGGTATTCCGTTTTCTTCCCAGACAATAATTGTTTGTAGTTTGTATGACAAATATAATAATAGTGATTATTTACCTTCTTGTAATGGTTTTGGTGGCTGGCTCTCTGCGAATGGTTGAACTTGTTGTACGTTCGGCCTGTTCGATCCATCATCTAAAAATATTGGTTACAACTTTGTGTTAAGTATTCAAATTCAAATATCTTTATTGCATATCACATAACAATAACGGTTAAAACATAAAATGGTAGTTCCTGTGATACCCCGTTAGGGCACTGCAACTTATGAGAGGGGTACATTATTTATTTGAACCTTTAAGGCGTATTCAGACCTGAGCGTTATTCGCTACCGCTGTGGGTAGCGAAAAATACCACGCGGTACTCGATGGGTAAATAGTATGAAGTTCCATAACTGCAGCGAAACTTGTAACGCCTAGTGAGATGGTATTTTCTCTTGTTTGGCGACACTTGTTCCGCCGCCCCGCTAACCGTTGCCAACGAATATCTCTTCCGCGCGCGGTAGACATATCCGCTTTGGTGTGAACAGTGAAATTAACGCAAACCCTTTCCGATTTCTCTATCGCTCGCGGTAGCGAATAACACCCAGGTTTGAATAGGCCTTTATTCTTTAATCATAATCATGTTCAACAATAGCTATGAACTACAACGTAAAATCAGTATTTATGTAGGTATATGTACTATTATTTTTATGAAGATTATAGTATTCTTATATTAACTTACTATTATAGAATATTTATATATGAATTCTATATTACCCAAGTCGATACATATTTATGTTGTATAATGTTAGTGTGTATGTTATATAATTAGGTATTTTAAGTATTTTTAAGTGTTTATTGTGTTGTATTGTAAGTAACGGAAAAGAACAACTACAGATCGTATACATGTTGGTTTTTTTAAGAGGGACGGTCATGGTAAAGTCCAGAACCACGAGAGTTAAGAGAAAAATCGTGAAAAGAGACATGCCTTCGATTTATAAGAAAACAATAACTGCATATATTATTTAGTTGTTCTTTTTTTTTACTTTTGACGGGAAACGAAGGGGTGTTTGCTGCAGCGCAACTTACCGACCGATTTAAAAAAAATTGGCGCACACATTAGGTACCTCACTTTAAAGAGGAATTGCAAATATGAGCACAATTGGTCAAGTTTTTGTGGAGTAAATTAGTTGTGAAATTGAACGGGACTGTTTTGATAGCTCAGGCTGCGAAAACTTGCCCCTACTTTACGTTACTTCAAAGTCATGATAACCTATCAAGTATACACTTGAATATCTTACTTTGCTTATAGTTCCTTTGCGAAGAGCCACTACTGCCAGTAGAATTGACCGATGTTACTGAGCCGCTTTTGGAGCGGTATTGCGGCGCAAACTGGAAATATGTCGGTGGTACCTGACTCTCTTCGGTTTTCTCTGCCTTCAGTGGTTTGGACTTAACTTTGGCTTTAGTTTGTCTTACATCTGTGAACAATTGAGTGAAACTGGTACTTTACCGTTGTAATTCTTCTTATATAATAGTGTAGAACTAGCTGACCCTACCACGGTTTCACTCGCGTGGATTCGAGTGATACGGTGCCTCCAACAAAATTCTAAGTGACTCCTTATAACATCGGCTATGTCGCTATGAAAGCCCTGTCAAAATAAGTCCAGCCGTTTTGGAGGAATAAATAGAATAAAAAAAATAAAAGATTTTTTGTTATATGTACTGTATAATCTGTACAATTTTAGAGAGAAAATACACATTCTCGAATAGGATCTGAACCCGCGTCTTCCGACAATCCGTGTCAGAGGCCATGATCGTTAGGCTACAGAGGTATACCGTACGAGCATCGAATTTTAACTCTGACATTATCCGTCGTATGGGGACGGAGCGACGTCTATGGAACAGCTCGACAGCATTATCCAACCGAAAAAGCGTTTTCATTTTCAAACACATGACTTTCGTATTAATGTCAAAACCCTTCATAATGTTTATTGTATGATTTATAAAGCCTGTTTATAGAGAGCCAACATGGCAATTTCAGAGAGAAAATATCAGCTCCCTTCGTCCCCATACGACGGATAAGATCAGATAGAAAGGTGAAACTCGATGCTCAGACGGTAAGCCTTGGTGGTCATGGCGTCTGACACGAATCATCGGAAGACGCAGGGTCGAAACCCATCTGTATATGTGATATTTTTTCTTAAAATTGCCATGTTTGACCTCGCTAGGCAGGCGTTAGTGCTTTATAAATCATACAATAAATAAGAAACCAAATATACTTTCATATTACGCATTAAAATGAGACGTTTTGCACTGAACATTATTTAAAACCTTGACTAGATACAATTTGCGTGGAAGAAGATGCCATTTTATTGAACTAGTAGCGCTTATAAATCTGGCAGGAAAGATAAGTATTATCTAAATTTATATTATATAATAAACAATTTGTAAATTTTAAACTGACTTCAATTTTATCTCATTTTAAGAGACCTGCTCAAAATTTAACGAGATTTTTTCATATTTCTGCTGAACGGAACCACAAACCAAAACATTATCTGGGTATATATTTCGCTTTTTGTTGATTTTCTCAATAAGCGCTAAATAAATTTCGATATTATGGGACCACCCCAGAAGTATGAAATACCAAACAAAATAGAACTATCAAAATAGATTCATAATTATTGGCGGAATGATCGCGTAACATACATACAATAAGACAAGTACAATTTGAAAAATTTAATACCGACTTCCATTCTAATCAGTTGTTGGAGTGTATCTCAAAAACTACTGGACCGAATTTGATGAAATTTAAATGGGACCACACAGGAAGCACCCGCTTTCAAACAAAAAATTTGAGAATCGGTCCACTCAGTAAGAAAGTTATGAGGTAACAAACATTAAAAAATACAGTCGAATTGAGTACCTCCTTCTTTTTTTGGAAGTCGGTAGAAAATATACAGTCGAATTGAGAACCTCCTCTTTTTTTTGAAGTCGTTGAAAAGCGGAAAGTTTTGATTGTTTAGTTTGCTTGTAATGAATAAACTCAAAAACTACTTAACCGAGTAAAAAAAATATTGGTTGTCTGTAAAGTCGGCTTACGGACGATAATTTTACGTGATAACGTCATACGAAAAGCCGATGCTACGACATACTGCGTCTATTATATCGGCAGCGATCGGTAGGGCTATTATGTATCTCAGTTGCTAACAAATGTTCATTGAAATCGAAAAAAATAGCGGCTGGGCAAAATACATGCTTTGCTTTAGTTGAAATACAAAATACATTCAAGTACAGTATTTGAAATATAAAATACACAATACAGTATTTTAGGAATTTTTGATTGAAATACGAAAAACTAACTACTACGAATATTCTGCAAAGTACACTTATGAGGAAACTGAAAATTTGTTAATTGTTATGAAATAAATACCTAACCTTTCCTATAGTCATCTATACGTAAATCCGCCACACACTCTACACACGCATAGACACACCCTCCCACACGCATACACAACTTACACCTATTACATACACAACTCGTATAAAATTAACGAGATTTGGCAATAACCAATGCCCAAATCTTACTATACTATGTATGTACTTATCGAAGCACATAGTACTTATAATAAATACCTACGTATGTACAGCGTCCTTATAGTTGGGGGCACAGATCCCTATAATACAAGCTTCCCAGCTTAGCTTAGGGTTTTGCGGCATAATGTTGACTTTGTAACCATCACGATTTAATTATGTACAATAGATGTCGTGTTACATATCTTGAAATAAATTATTATTGTTACATTTATTTCACGGATTACATCCAGTCCTTTACAAAGGCATAAGTGGGGTTGTTGCCAACACTTAGAGGCATGTTTGGTATAAAAATACAATGTAGTATAAAAACAGAATTTGGGATGACGGTGACATGGATTATCTATTACAAAAATGGGTTAAATAACAAGGCTCGCCACAAAGCCGTATTATTATTATAATAGCCCTGCTGATTGCCGATGCATGTACCAGCAACCGGTTTGCCGATGCCAGTTTCATTCGGATTTTCTTAGTCATCGTACACGTGTGTTTGTGAGAATGGAGGAAAGCGAAGAAGAACAAGTTGTCGTTATTGCTTGTTTGATAGCAGAAGAGGGTGAAACTGCAAAAACATCTAAAAAAAGAAAACATAATAACTGGATACACGACATATTTAAAAAGAGATTGCGTCTACGCATCGCAAAATTTGTCTCTCTGAGCATCGGTGTCGGCATTGCGATCCGTACACTGCGGATCAGTGAACGCACTTGTGACTTTCTATACAAAGAATATTACGATCCGTCAAATGCAATGCAGACGTCATCGTGGCAGAGACGCTGCAGGACCTGCAACAGATGCTGAATGACCTGGCTGACTCTTCTATACGCATCGGCCTACGGATGAACTTGGACAAAACCAAGGTCATGTTCAACGAACATGTTCTACCGGAACCGATTGCGATACACGGCGCCGTTCTCGAAGTTGTTCAAAAATATGTGTACCTCGGGCAGACATTGCAGTTGGGAAAAAACAACTTTGAGAACGAGGTGAATAGAAGAATTCGGCTGGGCTGGGCAGCGTTTGGGAAGCTACGTTGAGTCTTTACTTCGCCGATTCCACAGTGCCTGAAGACGAAAGCCTTCAATCAGTGCGTCCTACCCGTCATGACATACGGAGCCGAAACGTGGACACTGACGGCTCGAATGGTCCACAAGCTTAAGGTCGCTCAGCGAGCTATGGAAAGGGCTATGCTCGGTGTTTCTCTGAGGGATCGCATCAGAAATGAAGTGATCCATCAGAGAACCAAGGTCATCGACAGCCCACCGGATCAGCAAACTGAAGTGGCAGTGGGCTGGCCATATTAGCCGTAGAACCGACAACCGTTGGGGTAAACGAGTTCTAGAGTGGAGACCGCGTCTCGGCAAACGTAGTGTAGGACGTCCTGAGGCACGGTGGAGTGACGATCTGCGCAAGACGGCTGGCAAAAACTGGATGCGAGTAGCCCAAGATAGACCTAAGTGGCGTGCAATTGGAGAGGCGTATGTCCAGCAGTGGACTGCTACAGGCTGATGATGATGATGATGATATGCAATGCGTCCGATAAGTACCGACATGTGGACGCTTAGCTATAGGCGTAACGTGACAATGAGTCATGCTTTTTCGTGGGTGCAGCCGGCGTTCATCGATTTATAAGACGTTATAACGTCAATAAAATTACCGGTAACTATTCTTGAGTAACAACGTACATTTGATTCATCATAATCAATAATAGTTATAAATCTTATAAATTACCTTTAGGTAGTACTGGTGCAAAGACAGGGGCAGGAGGTGGCGATGGTATTTCCACGTCATCGCCCAAGTCTGCGGTGGAACACAGCTTGTATGCCGAATTGGCATTGCCTTCCAAATGGATGTAGTCACTGATGAGGGCACATAGATCCTCGTTCACTGCCACCCTAAAGTTAAAAACGTGATTATAGTGGGAAGCAAAGTGGTTGCTTTTGAGTTCAGCGGCTGATTTAGAGATCATCTTTATCCTTCAAAAAACGTGCTATTCAAGCTATATGTGAAATGGGTCCCGTGCGGCGGTAGAGTCTATAAAGTACATTATAATAAATAATTGACGTTCATAAGTGCGTCTTTAACGCCTAAATTGAATAAATTATTTTGACTTTCATCACGAATACGACACTTAAATTTGAAATATTCTAAATTAAAAAACCACCTCAGTTATTTTTTCATAGCAAGTGTATATAATATTTGACAGGACTATTAATAATTAAAATTATTTATTTATTTATTAAGTCCACCTACATTTTGTACACCAATACATTGTCAAAGAATTGATACAAATATACATGTGAAGACAGCATGCAATAATAAGTAAGACTTGTACATATAATTCACTCAACAAGTACAATTTGAAAAATTTAAACCAACTTCCATTCTTTTCAGTTATTCTAAGTAACTCAAAAACTACTGGACCGAATTTAATGAAATTTAAATGGCATCACACCAATGGGAAAAGCAACAGCATTCAAACAAAAAAAACAATTTTTTTTATTTTTATTAAAGTAGTAAGTAATTCCGGGGTATCCAAAATTCCGTTAACAGGTTTATAAAAATAACTGGTCCAGCATTGTTCTACGATTTTCTACAATTTGAAAGTGAAACCATCTAAAAAATTAAGGTGTGAATTGTAGATTTTAAGTTCTTTACTTTAATTACATGAGTAGGTTAGATGCCTCATGAATTTTTTTTTGTAAATATCATAGAAATGGTGGGATATCATGGAAATTATTCATCACTGGCTTAATAAACAAACAGCGCAGAACCAAAATAGAAACATAATTAAAGATACTATCTTAGCTCTCATACTTGTTTTATACCTGGTCATCCAGTTCATTATGAGTCCAGATGAGTCTGGGCCTTATAATTGATGTCATAAGGTTCTATGACAAAACCATTGAAAATTTTAATAAAAGTGTCTGCTGCTTACTTAATGTTGATCAAACATATTAAAGCTAGTCTTACTTGAGGGGGTCTTTATTAACACTGTCTCGAATCAGGTACCAAGGGGTTTCTGATATTTTCTTTGCTTCATCGAGAAGGACTGATAGATTCATCTGCAACAAATTTATTAGATTACCTTGAGTAAAAATAGTATCATTCATCCAGTCTAGTTCATGTTCAATGAAAAGTGTACGAAATGTCTGGCTAAAATTTTACGTTACATATAACAATTAGCATGTAAATCCTGGATGGTCGGCAGAGATTTATATAGACACCTCACCACATTACGCCAGTTAGGTTAGATAAAGAAGGCAGATTCATAGCCGTCTACCGGATGCAGTTCTATATTCAGAGCTACTTTAGGTGAAGTAATTTCATTTCAGGATACTCACTAACATTGTCCGCCTTGGGCATCGAATCCCTGGCAAATAAGCCTTATCTCAACTGCCATTAGACCTTGATTTACTTGACGCGGTATAAATCGAAGTCACAGTAAATTGCTATGTTACTACGATTTACTTTTATAACAGATGTAACACAACATCATACATGAAACAGCACGGTTAGTTACATTTTTAATAGTGATAAGTGACAATTACTTATGAGTATGAATGATTTCTACGAATACTTTACTTCAATATTCATGTGTGCATTTATACACCAAACTCACACAATTGTAACGTTCCTACGTAGATAATATCAAAGTTGATTTCACTGAGCAATTATTAATTTAGATCTATGGTTATTATAAAAAAGATATTAATTGATTCAGGCGTTAGTTTGCAGAAATCCATATTTTCTTTATTATTTTTTTGTTATCTATACTACTATTATAAGGAGGAAAGATTTGTTTGTTTGAATTGAATAGGCTTCGAAACTACTGGACAGATTAGAAAAAATATTCACCATTAGAATCAGACATTATCCCTGATGAACATAGGTAACACATTTTGATTCGTCATCATCATCATCCATCACCATAAAATAAACTCAAACTACTGGACACATTTCAAAAATTCTTTCACCATATGAATTCTACATTATCCCCGATGATACCTATATATGTTGATTCATCATTATCATCACGCATCACCACTCGGGTGAAACCGCAGAGTGCAGCTAGTTAAGAAAATAATTGCACAATGTACAACCTGCTAGTAGAACTTCCCACCTGTTTCAATTTCTTGGAGTCCGAAGTAATTTTTATAGAATCCATGACTTTCTTTGCATTCTTCAGTGCATCTGTGACTGCGCTTTTGGCATTTTGGAGAGATTCTTTCTCTGTGGATTTAAGTTTATTAACAATCCCAATCACTTGTTGCTTGTGGCTCTGAACAATGAAGCAGAGTTTAGAGAAGTGTTGCTCAATATTGGCTATAATTTGAGAGAGGTCCGATACTGATCCACTTTCATTCTCAATATTGTACAGCAAGTGTCCAATGTCCTGTAAATGTCGAAAATAAATAATAATATCGTAAACACACTGGTACGCTGCACTACGATTCCCAGTGTTGCGGGAGGTATGTAAACATACAGTAACACATTACAAACATCCAAGACCTCAAGAACAATCACTTATACTGATCACATAAATGTATGCTCCAGCCAAGAATCGAATCTGAGAAAACTCTCTACAAAGGTAGAGTCACTATACTGACTAAGCTAACTATGCAGACGAATAAAACTGAAAATAAATTTGTGTACATACTATTTAGCTAGTAGTTTTGCCAACGGTAAACCTCGCGAGCACAACATTCTGAAGTATTTAAAATATATTATATATATTATATTTATTACATATAATATTTTTAACCTAATAATAATAATACTATTGTTTCAGTTAAACTTTGTGAAACCCTATTTTTAATTTTTATAATATTTAATATAAGAGCATTGTATCTAGTAGGTGTTATGGAGGAGGGCGTTGCTATCTGCGACACAGTCTTTGTACCTACTATAGCGGTTAGCATCGTTCAATGTATTTTGTTTCTTATGTTTTTCTGTTCCACAAATAAAGATTATTATTATTATTCCTTTTATTCAAAATAAATCACGGATTTCATCCGGTCCTTTACAAAGGCATAAGTGGGGCTGTAGTCAACACTTAGAGGCCTGTTTGGTATAAAAATACAAAGTAGTATAAAAAAAAACAGAAACTTTTGGATGGATGGTGACAAGGTATATCTATTATAAAAATGGGTAAAATGACAAGGCTATTGAAATGATTTTATTAGTGATATTTTTGGGCAGGTGGTGACTTGCCACCCATAAAGGCCACCATGAATGGTGACAGAAGGGGCAACGTTTGTGTGGCTGGCTAAAGGGTGTCGAGAGGTGTGCTGCGGTTTCACTAAATTTAGGTCCTTACATATGAAATTGGCGTTTTGTATGGGAGGAACAAAAAGTCGAATATTTTTTAATATAATATATTTAATTAATCAAAGTATGAACCATTATTTTCTATGCACTTTTGCCATCTCATAGGTAGTTCATTGATCCCTTTACTAAAAAAACCAGTCGGACGGGAATCAATAAAATCTTTGAAGGCGATTTGGACTGCCCCATCGGAGTTGAATTTTTTCCCTTGCAAGAAGTTATCCAAATTTCGAAAAAAATGGTAATCTGTTGGAGCAAGGTCCGGGGAGTACGGAGGATGTCTTAGACTTTCCAATTGAAGCTCTTCTAATTTAGTAGCCGTCTGTTGCGCAGTGTGTGGTCTAGCGTTGTCGTGAAGCAGCAGTGGCGTGGAGCGATTGACCAACCTAGGTTGTTTAGCCGCTAGCTTTTCCATCATGGTTTGCAATTGCTGACAATAGACATCAGCCGTAATAGTCTGGCCAGATTTGAGAAAACTGTAATGAACAATACCGGCACTAGTCCACCAAACGCTTACAAGTAACTTTTTTGGGGTTAATTTTCGCATGGGGCAGGATTTGGCTGGCTGGCCAGGATCCAACCATTGCGCTGAGCGCTTCCGATTATCTTAAGAACCCATTTTTCATCACAGGTAATGATACGGTTTAAAATACCTTCATTATTGTGCCGGTTTAGTAATGTAACGCAGCAGTCGACGCGCGTTTGCCGATTTGCTTCAGTCAATTCGTGAGGTACCCACCTTTCAAGCTTTTTAATCTTCCCAATTTGCTTCAAGTGAATTAAAACAGTTTTATCACTAACATCGAAGCCTGCAGCTAACTCGGACGTGGTTTGCGATGGATCCGCTTCCACAATAGCCCTCAACTCTTCATTATCAACTTGAGTCTCAGGCCGTCCACGGGGCTTGTTCTGCAGGTCGAAATTTCCAGAACGAAAACGTTGGAACCAAAAACGAACTGTGTTTTCTTTTGCAACACGACCGCCATACACATCATTCACCCTTCGAGTTGTTTCCGCAGCACTAGTGCCACGGCGGAACTCGTACTCGTAAATAATGCGATATTTTAAGTTTTCCATTTTGTAAAATGAGTGACGCAAACAGAAAAAAACAGAAGAAAAAAAAACAAATGAATGACGATCATCGAAGCACAAATACATGAGTCTATAGCTGTACAAATTTGAATTTGGAATTCCTTACCAAAGAGGAGAAATTCGTGATTAAAGTGGCCAGTACGAAAAACGCCAATTTCATATGTAAGGACCTTATATTAGCTCAGTCTTATCAGTGGTAATTTATCGCAGTACTTCACAACCTATTGACTCGGAAACCACTTGACCAATTATACTCATATTCGAAATTCATATTTAAAGTCGACTAAGCCGACGACATAAAATTATATTAAATAGTAGAACATTATGCATGTTCAAAATTCGCCAAGATTGGCTGAAAAAAGGGACCTGTACAGGAGAACCACCATACAAACTAACAAGCATACGAACAGAAATAAGTAAATTTGACCAGTTAAAGCAAAAACGCCTCGAGAACTAAAAAACCTTTTAAATAAAAACTTCGATGCCGGATCGAATCGGGATCGAAGTTTTTATATAAGGAATACAAGCTCAAAATCGTCATCAGTGATCGAAACAATGTAGTAATTGAGGCCCTGCTTCAGTGCAATACGGGAGAGTACCTAAGTGAATAAGAAAGTAGTTTAAAAAAAACGTTTTAAATAAACTGATTGTTAATTTTATAGTCTCAGAAAATGTTGAATACCTACAATACACATAGAAGGCGTAGTGGAGTTGTATAGTACCTACTATATCCAGTACTACATAACATACACACCACACAAATACATACATACATTTGAAGTGATCGCAAACTATGTAAAACCACCAATATTTTGGAAAATCGATATAGACCTGAGTTAACATACAGGGAAACCTTGCACAGTGACTTTCTGTCCAGAAAATTTCCGTAACAAAGAAACCAAATTGGGTATTTACCTATTTAATTTTGCTTTTCAAATCTTTAATTCGTAAGTAATATATAAACTATGTAAAAATAAATGAGGTACATACATAAGCAGTTTTGCTAAGTCTTCTGAAGGTTTCATCAACTTTTGGTGTGATTGTATTAATTTCTTCCAAAAATTTGTCATTCTGTAAATAAAAAATAATTTAATGATTTCTTACGCTTTCACGATTCTTATACATTCAAATTAAACAACTTTTTTGATTAAAATATGATATCATCATCATCATCATCATCATCAGCCTGTAGCAGTCCACTGCTGGACATATGCCTCTCCAATCCAATTAAAAATATCATAGGCTGTACACAAAAATAATTTTCATAACTTAACATCGGGATAAAATAATATAATACCAGGTACAATTTGAAAAATTTAATACCGGCTTCCATTCTATTCAGTTATTGGAGTGTTACTCAAGAACTACTAGACCGAATTTGATGAATTTAAATGGGACCACACGGGAAGCACCAACTTTCAAACAAAAAAGAATTATGAGAATCGGTTCACTCTATCGAAAGTTATGAGGTAACAAACAAAATAAATACATTTAAATTGAGTACCTCCTTTTTGGAAGTTGGTAGAAAATATACGCGAATTAATCCGTTTAAAGTTGTTTAATTTCAATGAAATATAATTTGTATGATTATTTATTTTAACTAAGATCACAAACGGTGCCAAGTGAATATAGTTCTTTATGTACATAATAATAATCAAAATAATTTTAGAAAAAAATTACAAAGTTTTTTTAATAATATTGAAATAAGGTTTTCTGTTTAAATTTTGTTACATATTAGAATAGAAGAATCCGAGTAGAAAATTATATTAAGGACTTACTACTTCCTGCATGGAGACCACATCATGATTCTTGCACAATTTCTCCCCGCCGACCATGAGGCAATCCATACATATAGACTTCTTACAATCATTGCAGTAATAGTCCAGAGGTTTATCTTTATGCATTTTGCAGGTACACGGTGTAACTGTCTGTTCTAAAAATTTAATATAATAATTTGTTTATTTTTTAAATGTTAATGTATACAACACTCACAAGGTCACTTGATTTAACTAGTAACCCTTCACGTGTAACTATGGAGGCATGCACATGAATGATTGCATACAAAATCTTTAATTTTTCTGTGGTTTTGTTTTGGCTTTATGCCAAGCAAAACTATACAATACATTATATAAATATTTACCTATGTCCTGTAGTACATGGTTCTTGAATATGACAAAGTTCTTGTGAGATTTAGTGAAGCAAGTATCACATAGGATGCTGTTACATTGTTGACACATTTTAGTGGTGGAGTGGTGACATTCCATACACATGGCTGTAAAATAATAACATAAACATATTTATATGTTTAACTGTTGTAGTGTTATAGAAATATAATCTTTAACATATACCAATATCACATACATAGGTGATCAGACATTACTAATCTTGCGTATACTTCTGAAGTCATAATAAGATAAGGGCTATTATGTATCTCAATTGCTAACAAATGTTGATTGAAATTTCTAAAAACGGCGGCTCTAAGTCAGTTTTGACATCTCCAGTAAGCAAATATGTTAGTAATTTGATTACTGAAGCTGACAAAAGTGACATAGAGCAGCCATTTTTTCAGATTTCAATCCACATTTGTTAGCAACTGAGATACATAATAGCCCAGCTGCTTTCTTTCCCCGCAAGTGTTATCATGACTACTAGCTAGAGACTAGGGACTAGGTAAATAATTAGGAAAGGAGACAGCAGTATTCATTTGAGTACTAGCAAAACTGTCCCTTAAAACTTTGACCAGTGTGGGAATGTTAGCAAAACTCATCAAGTGTATGAAGTTTTTAATGCATGGGGAGTATCAGTGGATATCTACGAGCTCATACAGTTTGCCTTCATCTCTTACAAGTAGTTTTGAGCGGATATATATCAATGACTTTCACATATTCGTTTTTCGTTTGATAGGTTCAGCCTTTTGGTCCATGGGACCTTGATGCTCAAACGAAAACTGTACTTTTTAAAAGCTATTAAATGACATAACTCACCATTAGTGGAACTGCCTTCTTTCAAAATTCCTTGTAAGTCCACAAAGAATTCTTCATCAGCATTTGAAGGTTTTGACTCTGATTTCTGACAAAAAAAAAACACCTATAAACCATCCATTCAAAGAGCATCTATTGGTTTGGTAACAATATCATGATACCAAGTGCTTCATAAATACCACTACCTATTGACATAACTATGATTTAAATTAGTGATAACTGTATGTACCTGGCAAACCAAGCACTATGAACCAAAATAAAAAATAATACAGTTGTATAATTGTTCCATAGAGTTTTATTTAATTCTTTTTTATTTTTGGGGACTTTACACATTATACAGCGCAATAACAGATATCAATAGTTTATGGTCAGCCTGTAGATGCCCTGATATAGCAACATAGCTGCACCAGATGTCGGCTCAGCTAGGATGCTCTGGCGCAGACCCACATCAAGCTGTATAAGATCCGACGTGAATATATTAAGCCTCAAGTAGCACTTCAACTACTCTCCATTATAAGATGATAAACATCCTCGAACACTCACACACATGTCACAATTGGGGCTATCTGCTTCTTTCATTAATACTTCATCAGTCGAACGACCCAGACACAATAGAAATTTCATTGTTATATTGACAATCGACTGGTGAGGGATTATGAAATTAAAGCTATTCAGGGTCATATGTCCAGAACACAATCTGTATGCCAGTACAAGTACTTAGGTGTTGACTTAACTTTATAGTGGCACACCATGGTGTATGAGGTAGTTCACTTTGAATTGTTTTGAACCTAATACCTTTTTCTCTAGAGACAATATCAAAATACTCCTTCCAGTGCAAATATTTTTTTTGTACTTAATGTGTAGGTATCTCTGAATATTCTGGTTTTAAGTATACTTCGGTGTCATTTGATATTGCCTCTCGAGCTAACCTATCTGCCTCTTCATTGCTATGTATGCCGACATGTGCAGGAATCCATTGCAACCCCAGAGTCACCCCTGCAGATATCAGCGCTAAGACTTTATTTAAGATGGTATAAGCTATTGATGCACCTCTGGGGCCAGAGGTGCATCAAGCTATGTGTTGCATGGCACTTTCCTAGCTATCCGACAAAATTTCCACAAACATAATTGAAAATTCTGAAGCATTAACACATTATACATGTGTTGTGCAATGTGCCTAACTGGGATCACAACATGCTGCTCCATGAAAATCTTGTGTTTGAGATCCATCAGTATATATCTTATGCCATCGTATTTACTACCCAACATATATTATGTAAAGTATTATATTTAAGAGTTATATTATCAGTACTTTTTATGGGCTGAACTATATTATCAACATTAGTTTGGATAAAGTCCATATTTATATTTGAAACCCAAGTAGGTAACCTAAACATATTCAAGGGGTTACTAGTGTTTACTTTTTCTATTCTGGTTGAAACCAGATACAATGAATTGTATACAGCCAACAGTAGTGTTTTCTTAGTTCTGAGAAAGTATGTCGATTAATTAAGGTTTAAAAGACTATTGTATTTAAAGTAATATTACTTGCCCAGGCTTGAGACTAGGAAAGTATCTACTAGCTAAATATTTTCTTTGCAGAAAAAGAGGAGGTACACATAACATGCATTCCATTGTGTGTATAGGTGTTGTTTTCATAAACCCTCCTATTACGAGGGCGGCACTGAAAATTACGGGAATCAAGGAAGTGACACAACATTACTATTTAAAAATGTATTTATTGCTTTTCGAAGTATTCTCCGCGAAATTTGACACATTTTTCCATACGATGGAACCAATCATTGAACCATTCCATTTGGAAGTTGGGGTCTCCAAAATGGCCGTTTTGTAGGCGTCCACAGCTTCTTCAGGTGATGAAAATCTCTGACCACGCAATTTATTCTTTATTTTAGGGAAAGTATAGAAATCATTAGGGCTTAGGTCGGGGCTGTACGGCAGATGGTCTAATAATTATATGTTTTTTTTGCTCTAAACTCTTGTGAGAACTCGCATTGTCGTGATGGAGGATGATGCGGCGGTTGCAGTTCTCTTTACGGAGTTCAGAAACGACCTGTGGCAAACAAATGCTAGCATACCATTCTGCATTAACCGTTCTTTGTCCCTCAAGAGGAATAGTCGTAACATGGCCGGTTTTGGAGACAAACGTGGCCACCATTTTTTTGCAACACTCCGTGAACGAACAAATTTTGTTAGCTTTAACTCATTTCCGAACACCCAAACTCGTGAATGGTTTTTTGTTTCGGGTTCGTACGCGTATATCCAGGATTCGTCACCTGATACGATGTTGTATACAGCATTTGAGGATCCTAATTGTTCATGCAAGATTATTTGTATTTGACTCATGCCATTGTCTAAAGTTGCCTGAATTGCCATTCGGTATGTCACATGTCGATCTTCCTCAATCATGTTGGAACTATTTGAAATGAACCAAAGAGTTGTATACTTCTAAGATACCTTATTGTTTGATAGGCCACTATTTTTATGTCAGAATGATTGATTGTTGTTGTCAAAAATATAATATATGTGCCTTCGTATTTTTATTCTTGTTTATTAATTAGTAATGTTATAATAAAATACTTTTATTCTGGATTTATTATGTGTTTATTACACTTGAGCATACTCTGAAACTTCTAATCAGCTTACGCACAGCATCAACCTTTTCTTGGGTGACTGCAGTTTTTGGACACCCTTGACGGGTATCATCCCTAATCTTGACACGTCCACGTTGAAATTCAGCAAACCAGTGATAAATTGTGGTTTTGGATGGGGCTTCATCACCAAATGCAGAAATCATCCAGTCAACATACTGTTTTTGTGTTAAACCACTTCGAAAGTCATAATAAATCATCGCTCTTGAATTTTCTTTTTCAACGACTAAACAAGTTTGACAAAACCTTGTGACAAGACCGAGAATGTTTTTTTAAATAAATAAATGGTATTCGATTTTTAAAACCAAGAAGTTTTCGATTATAAAGATTTTAATATGACAGGAACAGTGGAAATATTCCATTCCCAATACTTTTAGTGCAGCCCTCGTATATGTCATATGGCATTTTGTACTCTGTCTAATTTTCAATAGATTTGTTTTTACTGCATTGTCGTAAATAAATCTAATAAATATAGTTACAACCTTAAATGTTAATTTTCAAGTAATAATTTTTCATACCTCTAAGTGATCCAGCGTGAGTTCTCCTACAATGTGTACATTGACAGGGAACAATTGGAACAATGTGATACTTTTTTGCTCCAACTGGGCCACCTGCGAAGCCTCCACATTCGTATCCTGAAGGCATATTTTGCAATTTATGGGTTCCACAAACTTTATAATGTTTTTGATACAATTCTCACACATTGAATGTCCACATGATAGAAACAGCGGCAAGTTTTGCTTGGATGTTGATGATTGAACTGTAAATTACATATATTGTTAGATTAGATTGTTACTGTATGGCCTCTGCGACTTGTTTTGAGTGTCGCAACTTTGCCAGTATCTGTAACATGATAGTTTCACAATCTGCAGGAGAATTTAGATTAAACTTTTAGAATATGGTTGATGATTAGAAGACAGAATCAAACAAACACTTCACTCCAATGATTACTCTAAAACACGAAAAAAAAACCAACATAAATAAGAACAAAATTCAAATCAAAGTCCCGTACAACAATATCATATCATAACAAAAACTACATCAAAATTTATTTAATAAATAGTAGGGAATACGAACATTACAGTTTAATTTTATTTCTACTAATATAAATACATCACACAGAGTTAATTAAAGAAGCAAAAGTAAGGGATGAGAGAATGAAATAGGATTGTATATTTTGTGCAGAAGGATATATAATATATAGTGAATATTTCAAATTTGGACAGGTAAAGCAAATATGATCATAGTCTCCTTCATCTAAACAACATTCACATAACAAACTATCCCATAACCTCAGTTTGGACAAGGGACCAAGGGTACAAGCATGACCCAGCAGGAGGCAGCAGACTGTTGATATAGTGACTTTGTTGTACTTGCGAAATTTTAAAAACGGTGTTTTGGTAAGAAATGCAATGACGCTATAATACTTTCCTTTAGTTTTTGATAATTCCCAGTATTTGTACCAAGAATCATGAAGACAATACTTAGAGAGAATGCAGATATCATGATAATATAGCTTGAAATGTTCCATAGAACCAATATTTGAAGCAGCTTTGGCAAAAGAATCCGCAGTGTGATTACCAGGAATTCCAGAATGACCAGGAATCCAGGCAAGGACAACCTTTAAACCCATACTGTGGCACTCAAATAAACATTGAATTAAGGGGAAACGAGAACAGTGGAAGGGTTTGAATAAAATGAATTGAAGGCAGCTTTTAGAAAAACTATGGAATTGTTTAGCATTATTATTGAGACATTATGTAGCGAATCGCTTCCAGGAGAGCAAGATTAGAGCTTTGCCTGAAAAGACGGAAGCATGAGGACATTTACAAATCATAATAATTTAGGGAGAAAGAAACCAAACTGCTGCCAAAAATAGGAAACCAACAACCCTTTCATCGGAAAATTTGGAAGCATCAGTGAAAAAATGAACCATCAAACTGTTTAAAAAAAAAGTTAAGTAGAGTATTGGATGGAAACTTTTAAACAGGGAATGGGAGGCATTTATTGTTGTGAACATACATGTCGGCATCACGAAAGCAAATGCCGGCATTTTGTAATCAGATTCCAAAATTCGGTAGTACCTACAGTTACGTCTATAGATTCAATCATCAAATACGATCATTTAGTATAGGGTAAACAATGTTAGTGAATTTCTAAGCAATCTACTTACGTTTCAGATGGTAAAGTTGACTACAATTTGGACAGCATTTACGCGTTTTTTCGTCCATGGCGTTGAACCATAAATCTTTCAGTGGTGTTGGTATGTTAATGTGGTTTGAACGATAAAACCAACAACCAACAAGTAAGAAGCTAGAAAAGTATTAGGTAGCTAAATATAATTTTATTCAAACGTAAATCTTTCTTTGCGCTTTTTTCAGATCAATAAAATCAGTGTTGCCCAGTGTTGCCAACTTTTTGTAATGAAAGCGCGCTAGGATGAAGTAAAAAAAGCGCTATATTGGCATGTTTTTTGAAAAGAAGCGCTAGTTTATAAATAAAACGCAACAATACTAGAAAAATCACACAAAATACACGAAAAACAAATGAAAAAATGATCATAGCTATATGTTTATCAGCCAATCGTCATCATCAGAATCTAATTCTGTCTCCTGGCTCTCCTGCTGAGTAGATGTGGATGGTTCTGCTAGTAACGTAGGATGATTTTGTTTGATCAATTTGAATGTGTAGACATCCTTGCTACCTACTTTTTTCATGACTTCGTTTGGGAGGTCATAGGTGAAACAAGTCGAGTCAAAATCTTTTAATCCAGTTCTAATGTATAATATCGAATTGAGTGTATCAAGATTCATACGGTTGCGTAGTTTACATTTAATTATGTTCATCTGACTGAAAATTCTTTCGACGTCAGCATTCGAGTGGGGTAAAACCAAAATATGAAGAGCTAGTTCAGCCAATTCTTTAAAAGGATTATTACCAACAGCGTCTTTGAATTCGTTAACTTCTCTCCAAAATTGGATAGTGTCATTGGTAGCTGTCCATGTTTCAGATGTTATATTCCGCCATTGGCCAACAATTTTGTCTATTCTATCTGCGCTACAGCCAAAGTTTTCAGCTAATTGAATTATCTCTAGGCCTTTGTTAGTTTTTAACGTTTGAGAAACACTCATTACATTCATTTTTTTTAATATCTTAACGTTACTTGGCAATCTCTCTTGTAATTCCTTTATCAATTTTACAGTGAAGTTAACACATCGCTTACGTAAATTGCTCTTTTCCAAATCAGAAAACGGTTCCAATGATTTTTCGAAATTGTAACTGAGATATGGTGAAGGGTCTAACTAAGTAATCTTCAATGTTTATTTCGGTTAAAATGTCGATAGTGTGACGTCTTGTTGAAATTATGACTTTACTGCATAGGGATTCCAAAAGATTTAGCAATACGTCCAACAGTTTAGTTGGGTCTGTCTGTTTCCCTTCGAAAGCTTTGAGAGCTAGCTGTACTTCAGCAAGTATACTTTTAATATAAATCAAATATACTTTATTTTTACAATCAGAGTACATCTCGTACAGTAATTCAGAAGTATAACAATTACTTTTTGATCTTGAAATTTGAAAAAATAATTTCAGTTCGTCCCACTGGTCTAAGATTCGTTGTACAGCAGGTTCAATTGACAGCCATCTGGTTGCACATTTTTGCAAAATTTTCAAGGGTTTCTTTCCGCAATTAATGGTTTCATAAATGTTTGCGTATTCTTGACAACGCTGTGGCGATAATGAAAACCAATTGTATGTTTCTCTGAGTAAAATTTCAATATTACGGGGTATGGTTTCTTCTGACGCGTGTGAAACTGCTAATTGCAATGAATGACATATACATCTAACTAAAACTAGGTGTGGCAAATCAAATTCCTTTTTCAAAATTTTGTGAACGCCATTATTTATGCCTGTCATTACACTTGCGTTATCCGTCCCAAGTCCAACGAGGTTCTTTAAATTTAATGTCATATCACTGACAGCTTTGACTAATGCATTTATTATGCCTCTCGCGTCGCTAGTTTCTAGTTGTACCAATGCAAAAAAAGTTGATACTATACTGCGTTTTTTTGAGCTGTAGTATCTTATGACAATTCCTAAGTATTTATGTACAGACAAATCCGTTGATTCGTCTATGATTAAGCTAAACTTGCTGTTACCGATATCTGATGCAAGGTTTGTTTTGAAATGAGGCCCCAGTGCATTTTTAATGATTACGGAACATTTTGTTCGATGTAACTTTAAATCTTTTGTATTTTTGGAGTCTGAAAACGCTTTTTTACACACTTCACTTAAGTGGTCTACTGGCAACACAGAAGAATGTTCAGCTATAAATAGCGCTAATATAGCTTCAGCGTGATGAACACCCAATTTGGCACTTGTATCCACTTTTTCCATAAGTATTTTCTGTTGAGTATGCTGAAATGGTTTTGATTTCTCAATATGTTTCTTGGACTCAGAATGTCGTTTTATGTCACTTAACTTTGCACTGAATTCTATTTTGCAATAGGTACACATTGCTTTGGTATTATTTCCTAGTACAGGTTTAAGCCACGATTTATATTTGGGATCATTTTCCCACTCTTTTCTATAGTTTTGTAGGTAATTTTGTTTCTTAGCAAAGGGAATATTCATTGCTTAAAATTCACAGTATCAACCATCACATATATTATAGACGTTTAGCAGTCACAGAAACAGTACAACTACTTAATTTAACACACATAAAGAAAAAAATATTTAACAGCCAAGCAGAACGTGAAGACGAGCTGAGGTAGGTACGATTTTTCTCATATATACTAGGTTCATAGTGAACTTTAAGGGTTTCCCCGTTTTATGTTCCAAAGATGAATGTACAATTTTTTTTTAAACTTAATCTTCTGCAGGTGTAACAAGGACGGGGAAAAGATTCTTCTTCTTCTTATGTGGCTTTTTAACGCGGGGGAAAAGATTATCCACAGACACAAAATATTCAACCGTGATCAAGGTGCTTGCCAGTCCCCGTCTATATTTCTGCGTTTTGTTACACGTAGATATTTTTATGAAGGGGAAAAATAAAAAAAGCGCTAGATTGGGTGCTAAGCGCTAAATAATTTTGTGGGACGCTAGCAGAGCCTAAAAAGCGTTAGATCTAGCGCCGAAAGCGCTAAGTTGGCAACAGTGGTGTTGCCAGATGCCTGCAAGCTCTTGTCGTGTCGACCAATTTGGGATCTTAGGTAGCCCAAATCTTATTTATTTATGTATTTTACATAAACACGTCACTAATATTAATTTTACCATATTTTAGGGTCAATTAATAATTATGTTATATGAACAATAAATAGGTATACTTGTAATTTTTATTCCTCAAGATACTTATATAATTACGATTATTGCTTCCATGCCCGTCTTTTTGTTTTCGAACACTTTGTAGAAGGTAAAAAGCGCACTACTAGCATGTTAACGATGGCCCAAAACAATGACTTTTTTTAACAATGTTCAATATAACATATCGAACAAAAGATCACATTAAAAGAACATTACCCTTAGCTAAAATGTCAACAAAACTCGTTTGATTCAAATTTGCAAACCCATTAGTATTTATCTTCATATTTGTTATTTAATTTGATAAAAAAAATGTGTAGTCGAATTTTAGTCCTAGTTAAGGTAAAATTGCAAATTGCATGCAAGTCATGCAACATTATCACTAAAATATTACCTTTTCCCCACTTTCCTATTTTAACACACGTTAAACTTTATTTGATTTTTATTCAGCCTTAAATTTAAACAATAGAAAATACTAATAATAGTAATATTATACAAATACAAGTCTCGCTTATCTTCATAGTAAATGAGCAAATTATAATAGTAACAGTTTCGTTACACGTATTGAAAATAGTATAATAAAATAATATATTTTAACATACCTATTTGAAAAAATATTAAGTGAATATAAAAAAATAGGTAATTTTGAAATTTATGTGGTGATGCCCAATGTAATTTTGAGATAGCCCAATTGGCCACAAGGCACTAATTCGAAGTTCTTGTCGCCAACGGAGGCTGGAGTAGCCCAATTGGCGATATGTCGCCCAATCTGGCAACAGTGACGGCAATTTGATCCAGTGTTGCCAAGCCAACCAACCTGAGTTCATAGTTGCCAGAATTACCGTATACATTACATATTCCCCAAATATACCGTACAATTATCGTACGCCCTATAAATAATTTTTATGTTATATTACTGACATTTTTAGATAAGCGCGGTTTGACTTCGGAGTTTCAAACATGCTGTGGGTGATTGTAGCAATTCAAGTTAGTTAACTGTATAAATTAGACTCATTTTTATCGACTTTTATCAAATTGTATGGAAGAGCTTCGGTGCAAGTATATAACCTTTTATGATAATACGAATTCACTGTCGGAAAATTGCTGGATTTTGTTTCAACACATTCAGGTTGGTTATGGTAAAAAAAAAATTTACACATTTTTGTATGCATTTGTTTGGAAGTTATAAAATTTCATAAAACAACATTGTTGATCAGGCTGTGCGGAAGGCGTCAATCACCTCATTAATTATTGAAGTTATAAGTCGGTTGCGAGATTTAATACTCTTTCTTATTTGATCAATATATGGTATGTGTATAAATGTATAAAAAAAAAGATATCTAAAAATAATTGAGTTCACAGTGGGCAAATTTGGTAGTTACCGTACGTTACAGTGTTACCAGCTCACAAAAAATACACAAACGAAATGGGATACTGGAACAGCATATTAGCAGGAAATGGCACAGTTAATTTACTGTGCGAACGCATCCACGTATTCAACAATACAATACATATTTAACCATAGATTTATGTCTCCAGATGCCTAATTACGTCAAACTTAATGAAGCAAAAAAAATGTACACCCAGCAGGGATATACACTTATTGCAGATTAATAATATATTAGAATGCCGTCTTTATTTTCAAACTTTGGCTAATCTTTTATTTGATATGACTCGTTTTTATTTTATTTTTACGTAACAATAAACAGATATCTTTTTTCGGATTATTATCTGAAATGGCTAAAGTTTTAATAAAGCATAGTTTCAACTTTTTTTCATAATCATCATCATACGGGTGTAAACGCAGGGCGCGGCTAGTACTTAATAAAGTGGTTTTAATAGAATACTATATACCCCGCGATTGTGTAATGATTGGTAATTATAATGATGGTGAAAAAAGAAGCATTAGTATTTATCTGGTCTTGGCAAATATTGTTCAAAATGTGCAAATCCCTTCAGCGTGAAGGAATAACAAACACACAGACATACCAACACACATACAAGATTTCGCAATAATGCGATGATACAGGAGTTACCGGCTATGCAATGTTAATATTCCTGGTACCTGTGTTAATACGCTACACAACACTCATTTTAATAACATCAAATTCAATGCTTTAGTTGTATAGCCCACATAGTGTTTTCCTATCATTCAATCCGTTCATATTTTAATTACCCGATAATTCGGGTAAAAGTATGGCAAGATGGAACCTTGAGATTTGTTTTGTAATATTGTCAGATCTGGCAGGATGGCCAACCCTTAATGTCTTTCGTTATAGTCAGATTAATCTATGGGCAGGATGGCCATTGCCAAATGTCATCGCTCATCTGACTTTTTTATTTATCTAAATCAGATATTCTATTTCACGATGAAGGTTTGATCTTGTTGTTAGTTGTTAGCCGTGCACACTGCACATGCACATTGAGTTAGTGTGCGTAACCTCGGGAGCGCTCAGTCACGATCGCGACGCGGTGCGAGTAACTAACTTCTTTAGTTTTTTTTTATCAATTTGATTTAATGCTTGTGTGGACCCCCTTCGGGTAAAAGCCTCCTCCAAAGTGTTCCACCTCTCTCTATCATTTGCGACGCTCAACCATCCTCTGCCCACCATGTGTACGATGTCGTCGGCCCACCTGGTACATGGCCGGCCTCTCGACCTGGTGCCTCGTGGACCCTCCCACCTTACAGTTCTTATAGTCCACCTGTCATCGTTGTGCCTGGCCACGTGCCCTGCCCACTTCCATTTTCTTTTTAGCGAGAAAATTAAGGTATCGGTTACTTTTGTTTTCTTTCGTATCTCGACATTTCTAACCCTGTCTCTACATTTTATGCCTAAGTAGCTTCTTTCCATTTTGCTTTGAGTGATCTGGATTTTGTTCCTGGTTTTGAGGTCGAACGTCCAAGTTTGGCAACCGTAGGTGAGACATGGAAGTGCTGTTTTGGAACCTCGAGGTCATGGGTTTGATCCCCGGGTTGGACAGTTATTGGGTTTTTCTGAAAAACAAAAATGTTCTCAATAACAGTCCGGAGACTGGAACAGAGCCCTGTAGATGGATGGTGATGATAAGGAAATGTATCCTATTAAAATACCGCTGCTTACCCCTTTGAGGATATATAGGCGAAATTATTTGTTATGTTGTTTTTAAAAATAGCATGTAAATATTGCGGGTGGTGCACTCAAGATTGTTAAACTGGTGATTCACATATATACAAAATTTTCTCTATGTGATTCACCTCCGTCACAGTAGATATATGGAGAACAGTACGAAAACTACTTTCAATCGTTCGAAACGGCCCACTGACATAAACATGCGCATCGACGAGACCCCTAAGCGGTTCTCGCGGTGCCGTCACTAGTGAGTGTTACAAACTATTTATATTAAAATTGTAATAGTGTTCTTGTATGATCAATCATAATAAATTCATAAAACATATCACAAAATACACATTTTAGATGGCGGTTGCAATAGATTATAATATTATTATGAACTATATCGTCATGGGTGTCGTTTTTATGGTTTTCGAGGGTGTCGAAGTCGATAGTACTGTCAAAATCGAAATCCAATTAGGCGTCTGCGCGAAATTATCAACTTTATCATCATGGGTCTCCTTTTCATGGTTTTTGAGGGTGTCGAAGTCGGTAGTGCTGTCCAAATAGAAATATAATTAGGCGTTTGCGCGAAATTATCAACTTTATCATCATGGCTCTCGTTTTCATGGTTTTCAAGGGCGTCGAAGTCGATAGTGCTGTCAAAATAGAAATCCAAGTAGGCGTTTGCGCGAAATTATTAACTTTATCGTCATGGGCCTCGTTTTCAAGGTTTTCGAGGACGTTGAAGCCAATAGTCCTGTCAAAATAGAAATGCAAGATGGTATCTGTCTGAAATTATCCACTTTTTCATCTTGGGTGTCGTTTTTATGGTTTTCGAGGGCGTTGAAGCCGATAGTGCTAACAAAATTTAAATCAAAGATGGCGGCTGGGCGAAATTATCCCCTTTTTTGGAGCCAATAATTTGTAATTTATGAAGAATAAAAGTATTTTTTATGTAATGTTTTTTAATTACAAGGCATCATACGCATTTTTGAGTTTGAAAAGCAGTATCTACAGGGCCTACCACGCACCCAACTGCAGCTCACGTACGCTCCCGCCAAAGCTTGTAAAAGGTTATGCCATATTGATAAGTTAGTGTTGTAAACCTACAAAAAATCCCAAGATCTACAAGTGGTTGTCTGTCAATACTACTGTTTTCCATATTTTAAACTATCAAGATTAACCGACGTCATAATACACCTACATACATTTTATTTGTAAACTAGAATTAACTAGATTTAATGTCTACAGCAGATCAACAAATGTTTTATTTAAAAAAAAACAATACTTTAAAACATTAAAAGTGACAACCCTATGGCTTCAATGGGGCATAGATAATTATTTGATTAACTAGGCTTAGTTTCAATACTGTTGCATCTTTATACTGTGCCTCCGTGGTGATGGCAGAATCGCTCGACTACAGTCGGCTGAACAACAAAGATAGATAGATGACATGCGAACTCTATCGCCGAGCACGTTGTCAAAATCACTGCGTGCTTTTGACTATCAGAAACTGACACATTTTTGACAGAAAATAAGCCATCATTACGATCTAGACGTAGGCGGAGATCTTGTTAGTTTGTCTATGCTGAAACTATAACAAAAGAAATAATATCGCGAAGCCAACCAAATTGAAAATCAGTACTAATTATCTATGGCTCTTCCATTTTGGGACTATTCAATTAGGTCGGGTTTGCGATATTATCACTTTTGTTGAGTTTTGGAACGCGACATTAGATCCTCCAACGCACACTGTTTTGACAGATATGATTGAATTTGAACTTTGTGCAGCGGTAATAAAGTGCAAATTGACTCTTTGGCGTAAGAAACACACCTACATTGCTTAGACAACAGTGAGTACCTACTTATAATTTAATATAAACTTTATTGAATAGTAATAAAGTTCAAATTGAATCTACATTTTTGTTAGAAAACGTTTGTATGGGAAAAAGAAAAGGGCTGTTTTTAGAGGTTTCCCGGCAATTATTCGAATTTTTCTCGTCGTATAAACCATCCTTGGACTTCAACAAACATGAAGTCAAAGAATTGGCCAAATTGGTCAAGGCGTTGTTGAGTTATGCGCTTACCAACACATTTTGCGATTACCAACACATTTTGCGATTCATTTTTATATTATAGAAGATTCTGGTAAACTATTTTAAGATTTTGAGGTTTAGATTTGATATTGTAAAATTGCCATAGTATGAGTTTTATTTACATTAACTTTTAGGTTATTTCTGTTAAGCCATGCTATTATAGTTGCTATTGTTTCAATAATACTTGGTTCAAAATCAATATTCTTTTGTTTTGGAATGATAATGCTTAAGTCATCTGCAAAAAGAACGGATTTATGAGAAATTAAGGCATGTAGGTCGTTTATATATAACAGAAATAACAGCGGCCCTACTATACTACCTTGAGAACGCCAGATCTGTTACATAAGTAATCAGAGAAAAAGCTACTCAAGATATTGATATGAGTACAAACTCATCAGTGTTTTTTATTTCTACTCGTTATTTTTTTTATTAACCATGTAACTCTTAAACCAATCATAAGCAACCCCTTAAACCCCGTAGTTTTCAAGCTTCTTTAGCAATTTCTTGTGGCAAACAAAGTCGAAAGCTTTGCTCATATCAAAGTAATTTACTGCCACAGGCATTCTCAGATTAATATGTTCTGTTAAGCTTTTGACTAGAGTGAAACCAGCCAATGTGGTGGATTTATTCTTTTGAAAGCCATTCTGTTCATTTCTTAGAATACCGTTTTTTTGTAATACAGCTATATAATCTTTGGTATATAATTTTTTCAAAGATTTTGACAGAATTCATATTAGAGCAATAGGTCTGTAATTATTTATGTTAAGTTTGTCATCTTTCTTATAAAGAGATTTTACGGTAGAAAAATGTTCTAGGCAGGCACTAGGGCATTAGGAAAAGTACTTTGTTCAAAAGACATATTAATTAGATGGCTGACGATATCAGCGCATTCATTGCTACAAAATTTTAATACGTGTGTACTTATTTCATCATATCCCACAGATTTAGTACAGATATTCTATTTCACGATGAAGGTTTGATCTTGTTTGTTGTTAGCCGTGCACATGCACATTGAGTTAGTGTGCGTAACCTCGGGAGCGCTCAGTCACGATCGCGACGCGGTCCGAGTCACTAGTGTTCTGTGCCCCGCGCAAGATGTCAGCACAAATTACCGTCAGCAAGGCAACTAAACGCAGAAAAGTCGTCCACAGTGAGGTAATTTTTTTTTACATCAACTTATTTGTTGAATTAGTTGAAAGTCACTAATTCCGATTTGTTTTATTTTAGGGTTGAAGAATGATAGCTAGCGTTTACCATTTCCTAAAAGAGGAGTTTGAATTTACAAAATCGGTTATGGAGCCTAGCTGTGATTTGTCTCATTTACGTAATATTACACAGCGTACAGCTGAGGCAACAGGTGTTTCTCTTTCAACTGTCCAACGGATCATAAAAGAGGAGAAGGAATTGCCATGCGCTTCCTCAGAGTTTACTTCTCCCATGAAGAAAAGAAGGAAACGAGATAATAAGATAGAAATAGACAATTTCACAGCCGATGTTATCCGGAGTACGATACAAAATTTTCATGTGGTCCATAAAGAAATTCCAACGTTGGCAAAATTAAGAACAATTTTAAATGAAAAATTTGGCTTTGAAGGTTGTCTCGAAACGCTTCGTCAGTTATTGCTGAAATTAGGATACAAGTGGCGTAAAACAGAAAATAACCGTAAAGTTTTGACTGAACGTCATGATATACAGATGTGGCGCCTAAAATATTTAAAGAAGATGTCAGAATATCGCTCTCAAGGGCGATCAATTGTCTACTGATCTACCGATGAAAGTTATGTCCTTTCAACACATGTGCGAAACAACACCTGGGCACAAAAAAAAGAGATCACGCCATTTTTGAAGAAGATTAGCACAGGCACTCGATTTATATTGGTGCACGCGGGAACAAAGGATGGCTTTATTAAAAATGCCTGTTTAGTTTACAAGGCCAACTCAACAGCTGGCGATTACCATTCGAATATGAGCTATGATAATTATATTAAATGGCTCAACGAAAAACTTTTACCCAATTTACCCGAAGGCGCAGTCATTGTCTTAGACAATGCTTCTTATCACAATACACGAGCTGAAAAACTACCAACATCGGCAACAAAGAAAGCAGAAATGCAGCAATGGCTCAGAGATAAGGGCATAGCATTTGAACAAACTTGCCTTAAATTGGAATTGTACGACATAATTAAAAAACACAAAGATCAACACATAACATACAAAATGGATAACTTTATCAAGACCAAAGGTTTTGATGTCATACGTCTCCCCCCTTATCACCCAGAATTAAATGCGATTGAAAATATTTGGGGAATTGTAAAAAATTACATTGCTTCAAAGAATATTGTGCAAAACATGACATATACAAAAAAACTTATCAATGAAAGCTTGAACAAAGTTACTAGCGAAACATGGCATAAAACCTGTAGTCATGTTGAAAAAATTAAAAAGGAATACTTGAAATATGTTGACCTGGATTTTGAGTTTATGATTAATCTGCAAAATGATTCCGATGACAGCGAATCAGAATGACAACCTGAGTATTTCTAGTAACTTATCATATTTTATTCCCTTTACATAAAAAATATGTTGTAGGAGCTAAACACTACTTAATTATTTATTAAATCGCAGTAAAAAAAAAATAAGGCTTAATTTAAAAATGTGTTTCACATTTCTTTGCTAACGCGCCTTCAGTTTACACACACAAACGTGCCTGTCTGTACATGTCACTACTACAACCACGGCCATACCTTCATCGTGAAATAGAAAGTCTGTATCACTTAGTGATTTATTGTAGTTTGATTTCATCTGGGGTGGTTGGTTTAAGGAAGAAACTGGAAGCGTTATTATTAACGGTATTAATAGAAGTAACATTATGTAAATGTTTATCGCTATCGTTTTTATTATAAATAAAGTTGGTGTTGAATATATTTGCAATTTGAATAGGATCTTCTATAGCATAATAAAATACCTGGGTATCAACGTCGACCACAGTCTAAACTGGTCATATCAAATCAACGCACTTTCAAACCGGCTACGAAAAATGATCTACATATTTAAAAAACTCGGTTCAGTCTCCGATCATAGCACTATTAGTATGGTCTACACAACACTTTGCGAATCAATTCTCAACTATGGTATTGTGAGTTGGGGAACAGCTGTTAAGACAACTCTTCTAAAACTTGAAACAGCGCAACGTGCTGTACTCAAAGTTGCTTACCGGAAACCATACATGTATCCCACTAACCAACTCTACCAAGACACCAACCATCTAAGAGTTAGGCAACTGTACATTAAGGCTACTACACTACAATTTCACAAAACGGCCCAGACTACTTGTTCACGCTAAAGCGCGACGTCACTTTTTACCCCCCGCGCGCACCCCGCCGCCCCCGCGCGATAAGACGATCGCCGGGCAAGGGGTAAACGTGAAGCGAGGCGACTCTCGTCCGCGAACATTGACCCGAAGTATACCGTCGCGCGCGCACGCCAAATTCGAGATCAGCTCCGCGTTAACTCGAGTGCGCGATAAACTCCGCTCCACAAACACTATACCCACAAGTGACCAGCAAACCTTCAGCACGACGTACAAGGCAGGACGCCTACCAAGAGGAACCCAAGGTCATCAGCCCCCATCAGTTCCAGAGTCTCCCGACATGCCGATTGGAAACCAGGTACTTACAAGGCCTTCCCTAACTATTGTATGGTTGCAGAGCAATCTGCTTAACCATATTTCCTTCGAGCCCCCATCTCGACAGGTATCGAACCCGCAACCGCCGCGCTATACGCTGGCATTAACCCCATCACCCGCGCGCTTCTCGCCCCCACCTCAGCAGGTCTCGAATGCGCAAACATTCTCCAGAGGCAAACATTACTGCCCGTGGTGTAATGTCCGGGGCCACAAGCTACGGGTATGCCCCCAATATAACAAACAACCAGTGCAGGGCCGCTGGGATTTTATCTACGCGCGCAACCGGTGCGCCAAATGTCTAGGCCCGCATTATGACGATGAGTGCACGTCAACGGGCCTATGCAAAACATGTGGCAGTGCAAACCACCACACAACCCTGCACAGGTTGGGGTGTACCTCACCAACGCACAATTCCGCGCATTTGCTACCCGCACAACAGCGCGAGATTCCACGCCGCCGTCCCTCACCTGATACGGGCCGGATGGTGTCCTTCAGACGCACTCCAACGCGCACTACCTCGCGTTCGCCACCGCCCCCTAGGCAATGACTAGGACGGCACATTCAGCACACAAATACTCAGCCCATATCCACTCAGCCCACAAAGAATCAGCACATATCCATTCAGCCCACAAAGAATCAGCACATATCAGCTCAGCTCATAGCTAATCAGCACACATCGCAGCGCGCAGATAATCAGCACACATTTTATCAGCCCACAACTATGCAGCACACACAAGCAACACGACGACAAAATGTCGTCGCAAACATCTCAACAGACATCTCAACGCCAGACAGTGTTCACAATAGACCTGTACTACTACCTACAGTCTCACTCCAGATAGCAGACTGCAAAGGCAATTTTCACCACGCACGAGCGTTATTAGACTGTGGCTCTATGATAACACTAATAGATGAAAACATAGTAAAGCGACTTTGTTTACCTACTCAGCGCACCCAATTAAAAATAAAAGGTATAGGTGATCAGCACTCAGAAAATTCTTCATCATATGTCGACATTACTTTTCGACCTGTACATACGGACAGGCCCGTAATAAGGACAAAGGCATATGTGCTCAAAAACGTGACGGGAGTTTTACCGCACACTAAACTGCCTAGTTTGGATGAAAGCACCAATTACGTTCCACTAGCAGATTTTTCTTTTAACATACCTGCACCGATTGACCTCTTATTAGGGTCAGACATATTAGGTAGCATCTTAGACGGTACTAAAATTTATCTAGGGCCCGGCAGACCTGTAGCCTTCGGCACGATATTTAACTTCACGTTATTAGGCCCAGTATCACAAGATACGGGCACTCAGCTTCAAGTCAACTCAGCTCAAATTGACCATACTGACTTGGCACTACAGTCCAGCCAAGACATCCAGTCAGCTCTAGAGAGATTCTGGGAAGTAGAAGAAGTCAGTAATACCATTCCCGATGGTACATCAGCTCACGAAGAGTGCGAAAAAATATACCAGTCCACCACCACGAGGGACCAGTCTGGTAAATATATAGTCGCGCTACCATTTGTTACGGATGCCCCCGAACTAGGGGCTACGCACGCTATAGCACTTCGGCGGTTTTTCAACCTCGAAAAGAAACTCCAACGAAACCCCGAACTCCGCTCAAAATATCTAGCGTTTATGCAGGAGTACCTAGAGAAAGGTCACATGAACCCCTGCCATCCAAATACGTTCCGCGATCAGCCCCACTGCTACATACCACACCATGGCATTTTCAAGGCCAATTCATACAAGCTACGTACAGTCTTTGACGCTAGTTGTAAAAGCGCAAATGGCACTAGTCTCAACGACACCTTACATACGGGACCGGCCCTGCAGCGAGATATCACGGATATCATTTTAAACTTCCGAACACACAAGGTCGTTTTCAGCACAGACATACAACAGATGTTCAGAAACATCATGATTCAACCCGACCACAGACGGTTTCAGCTCATTCTCTGGCGTTCATCGCCAGATCAGCCCTTATTAACATATACATTGTCCACCGTGACTTACGGATTACGCTCCAGCCCATTCTTAGCGAACCGCACCATCCAGCAGTTGATCGCGGATGAAGGGCAACGCTATCCCAGAGCCTCTCAGGTGCTCTCCAGGTCAATATTTGTTGACGACGTGCTCACCGGACATGATACTGTCGGTGAAGCCATGAACTTACAAACCGAGTTGATTAGTCTACTCGCACTGGGAGGTGTCCAACTGCGTAAGTGGACATCCAACTCACGCCAGCTCTTAGAAAGGTTCCCAGATGACCAGTGCGAGATGTCGAAAGATTTTGACGTCAGCCCAGACGATAACTCCATCAAAGTTCTTGGCATACAATGGATACCACAAACTGACGAATTTACCTACAGTGTCTCAGTACCTACGGTAGATGGATTCACCAAGAGATCAATACTCAGCACTATAGCACGTCTGTACGAGCCATGCGGTTGGATCAGCCCCGTCATCTTCCGCGCTAAAACCTTGATTCAAAGGTTGTGGACCTTAAAACTCGATTGGGACGAACGAGTACCCAGTGACGTCACTCTTGAGTGTCAGAATATCTATCGTGACCTACCACGTCTCTCAGCGCTCAGGTTTCCAAGAAACGTCTGCTCAAACAAGGCATCCACACACACCCTTCAGGGATATGCGGATGCTTCAGAACTCGGCTACGCCGCGGTTATATACCTCCACGAAACCACACCTGATGGACAGGTACATGTGCACTTGCTCATGTCCAAATCAAAGGTAGCTCCTATTAAAAACCACCAAACCATTCCTAAACTGGAGCTCTCAGCCGCTCACTTGTTGGCTAAGCTCATGGCCCATGTCTCGGCCCAGTTATCAGCTCACATCACCGTTAATCAGCACATATGTTGGTCAGACAGTACCATAGTACTGGCCTGGCTGAACACGCCTGTACAATCGCTTCAGACATTTGAAGCCAACAGATTCTCCTCAATCAAGGCAAATACATGCAATCTCACGTGGAGACATGTACCCTCCGCCCTAAATCCTGCTGACTGCGCCAGCAGGGGCATGTCAGCTCAAGATCTCTTGAAGCATGACATGTGGTGGTCACCGTCCTGGCTCAAGGACCCGCCACAAACATGGCCAGCCCTACCGCCCGCGTTGGGTCATCACGCCCTACCAGGCCTCAAGCCAAAGAAGGCCGTCGCCCACATAGCGGTACCTGACCTCGACGAGACTCTGCTCACACGATTCACCTCATTAGATAAACTGATAGGTGTAACGGCGTGTATAAAGCGATTCATACACAATTGCAGACAGAGCCGCTCTGCGCGTGTCGCTGGGCCCATTACGGTCAGCGAACGAAAGGAAGCCCTTTTACATTGGGTGCGCTCAGTACAACACAATTGCTTTGCTGAAGACATACATCGCTTAAGACACAACAAAGAATGTACGATACGTGTACAACGCCTGTCACCATTCTTAGAGAACGACTTACTGAAAGTGAGTGGTCGACTCACCCAGTCTGCTCTGCGTCACGACGCTCAGCACCCACTGATATTACCCAGCTCAAGTCCACTAGTTGATCTCATTATAGACTACTATCATAAAATTTACTGTCATCCAGGTGCTGACACTCTGCACTCACTCTTACGCCAGCAATTCTGGATATTATCAGCCCGCCGCGTAATTCGCCATCGAGTATACAAATGTATACATTGTTTTCGTTTCCGCGCTAAACCTAAGGCCCCGTACATGGCCGACTTACCCGCCGACCGCGTAAACGTTCAGCCCGTATTTAGCAAAGTCACGACGGACTTTACTGGACCATTTTTGATAAAATCCAGTACACTTAGAAACGCCAAGCTATTAAAAGGCTACTTCTGTGTTATAACATGTCTCGCCACGAAGGCGGTCCATCTCGAACCGGTATTTGAGTTATCCACGGAAGCGTTCCTTGCGGCATTACAGCGTTTTGTTTCTAGTGGACTCACAAAGATCCTCACGTCGTAATACCTGGAATATCCCCTTTGTAAGCACACATTTTGCGCAACGGTCTTTTGCTTACAAAGATATATATATATATATAATAGATAGATCCATTGGAATCGTGAATGAATCTCAGCATACGTGCAAACGCAGCATTGGTAGATTCCTAAAGTCAAAGGGGTATGAAGATACTGAAAACCTTATAAAAGGACCGACATAACACTAGGGGCCTGGTAAATCCTGCTCGGCTGGTAAAACTGAACAAAAATATCCGCATCATAACTGCAAGGAACCCAACACCAGCCAAATCGAGATATACCAGGCCCTACACAAATTTTTACAAACACAATCGGCTGAATATATAAATAACTATATTTTACTAAATAAACAAAAATTAACAGATAGCATGAGGTTATTATTGGCTTTTGACTATTGATTACTACCTGGCATACGTATTTCAATATCTACACATGAATCACAGACTCCCACACAAAAACAAAAACACTCACACACACACACACACACACACACACACACACTAAATCACACACTGCTACATAAGCACTGTCATTGCTTTCCGACATTTTAATTATACCTACTATGTTAAATTGTACAACAAAAAAGTATGAACGATGTTTTACTATATCATATAAGCGAAAGAGACTAGATCCCACGACACAGGTTCTCCTAGTGTGGGATCTAGGGTTGTATTTATATCGATACCTATAATATTTAATTTATTATTACTAGTGCCTGTTTTATAAGTACAATTATTAGTTGTTTTGTTAAATAAATAAATAAAATAAATAATTGTTATTAATTTGAATTTGTTCTATGTTAGTAGTTTTTTTATTGCCCCATTATTTTTGATGATATCTCATGTTGCTTTACACTTGTTTCTAGGTTTATGTATGTTGTGATTATCCATAACATTAATCATGAAAATTGTAACAAATATAAAAATATAGCTAGCTTTCAAACTATTTGACCGACGATGGTAAGATTTCCTTTTTTGTCATCCTGATATCAAATTCTATCATATTTCAAATAAATTCACCGTACACTTTCAAAAGGCGAGTGAGCGCCATATATCCATTCCCTTCCGTTATGGTTCAGTGTCTTATCTCACTAGTGATTTTCTTACCTACATAGTTTTTAGGTAGATACATCTCCGGCAGTTTTTTATTGCATTATTGTAAATCAGTCACCATTTCCGATTTTTATGGATGATTGATTTGGTATCAAGTAAAACAACAAGTAATTATTGTTTTTAGAGTTATTGAGGCACTGGTACACTGCACAATTACCTCTTTCGAATCGCGCCATAACCATTTCCGCTCAAGCGTCCTGAAATTATGTGAGCAGGCAAATCGTAGGCGAATGTGAACTCGTAATTTGATGTCATTTCTGATGTCAATAGAAAAAGTTGTTTAAATCAAAATTTAGAGACCGCTATTGTTTCGTGGCTAATGTCGAACATTCTGGACTTATGCTTATGTATAAATACTGAAGAATCTGCCAACCGTAGTCCCCCGTCCGGTGACGCTGTTATTGCCGGTAGATGCAAACAGCAAGTAGTTCTTTCGAAAAAAAAACAACCGCAGTCAGTTCAGTTTGAATTGCGATACAGTGCGAAACAAGTTCTCTGATGCGAACAATGAGTGAAGTTTTGTTTACTACTGGAGTGATAGTAGTGCTAAATGAAGTGATTAGTGCTGTGAACTGTGAACATTGTGTATCAGTGATTGTGAACTGAGATACTTTAAGTAAAAGTATCAATTCGGTGAAATCGTGCTGATTATTTTTCGCCAACCCCAAGCTTGTAACAGTATAAATTATTGTGTTTTCAAAAATACTCCCTTTGTAAAATAGTAAGTTCTGTTGCATTCAACTCGACAGTAATTTTTTTTCTTTTATATAAATTATTGCATTACCTAACTTATAAAACCTCGAAGAAAGGATAAAAGAACGCATTAATGAATTAAGTTGGTTACGTGTTAATTTGATTTTCCAAGCTATATTGTCGATTATGTTACTTTGGCGAATGAGTACGGATTTTTTTATGGGGTAGGTTGCCAAACGAGCAAGCGGCTCACCTGACTGTAATTGATACCGTCGCCCACGTACATCCGAAATACCAGATGTCTGGAGGATGCGTTGCCGACCTTTGAGGAAGGATGATAGGAAGGAAGAGATAAGAACGGGGAATGGGGAATCGGGTCTCCGGAACCTCCCACAAACCGACGAAACGCAATAACAAGCTATACTTCACGTCGGTGTCATGTGGGAGTGTGGTACTTCTCTGTTCGTGCCGGCCCATTCGGCTGTGGGGTTGCCGGTTTTTTTTTTTTTGTCCCGGGGAAATCCTTTATGGTTACCACCCACCACAGGGAGGTAGGTGGTTATGTGGGAGTCCGTATACCCACCAAAACCCCGGGGTGTTCCGTCACTGGCGCGTTTGGCGGGAACGCGGGACAGATTGCAGCATGCAGCATGGCACTACCACAAATAAATTGCATTAACAAAGTTATTTATATATATTACCTATATAGTTATAGTATATATAGCCCAAAATTTAATTGTATTATTTATTTGGCATACTATTCTGGAGTACCAGTATACCATGTACATAACTACTTAATTATGTGATGCTCTTAATTAGTTAATTAAGAGCATCACATTACACGATTAGGTATGTTATATATATACCTAACCTTTTTTTTATACCCACAATCATACGAGCCAAATATATGCACCTGCCTATTTATTTTCGCCTAATGACCGGTATTCAGATAAATTATCTTGAGGTAGGAGTAAAAAAGCTTGTATTTTACAGCGTATGTTATATTGAGCTCATCGCAGTTCGAAGCAGTTTGCAAGACGTATAAAGACTGCAACCTTCCTCATAAAAGCATGTGCGGGTTTATTTACAGCCATCTCAGGTGCCCGAGGCAGCTAGCTCCTCTCGTCGTGACCGCAGCCACCCGCTCGGATCTAAGTACTTAATTGATATTTATCTATCTATTAAATATTACGAATATTTTACAACTAGAGCATGTAGGTAAAATAAATGCAAAGGTGTCGTATTGTGTGTGTGAATGTATATTTGTTACTTCTCCACTTAACACAGCTACTTTTGATGCCGAATTAACGGGTATGTTCCTTTTAACCTTGATATGTAAGACAATGAAACACTTTAAAAATGGACATCCTAGCGACACAGCCAGCATACAGCTGCAGCTTGGAAAGAGACCAACAAGCTGAATCCGAAGCCGATCATTCCCGTAAGTATTGAGGGCATTAGCGATACCTACCGGATTGCCAACTTGTTCAGAAAGCATTTTCGAGTACTTTTTCGCTATGTTCTTTACCTTCTGTATCAGTCACTCTTACCTGCTTGAAGCTCTGATGAAGATAGTAGTGGTCCCGATAGTCAAAAATAAAACAGGAGATGTATCTAGTAAAGACAACTAAAGACCCATATCACTAGCAACAATCATTGCCAAGGTGCTCGACGTTGTGATTAAACAATTTCGTTACTAAACGCCCTTCGTTTCGACCCCTGTGTAAAAATTTACTATTGTGTCTCAAGCTACTATTCAATAAACTTGAAAAAGGTGTTATTCGAAGTCAATACTACTTACATTGGCTAAAACTTAATACTACCTGAAAAGCCTTCGAATTGCAATTCGAAAATTGCGAAAATTCAAGCGAATCAAGAGAACTTAAGAAGTAGGTACATTTGATTTGATCGTCTCTATCTGATTTAAAGTTAATAAAAGTGGCGTTCCACAGGGCAATGTCCTAGGCCCGTGTTTGTTTTTATTATTCGTAAAGGACCTTCTTGGCGTAATGTTGCACCCTTGCATTTTGTTTTCTGATAACATTTTACTATAATTAACAAGAAATCAGATATTTCATGTCACTTTACATAAACCAAAGAGTATACTATATTTATATGACATAAACAATGCATTGTGTTAAATACTTAAACGACAACAATCTATGGTTTTAATCTGAATAAAACTAGTTATTTCCTAGTATATATTTTGGTCTATGACTAGTTCTCTTGGAATAAGGTTATCCATCGGAAACTACCCGGGTATGATAGCTTACTTATATGTTAATTCTGGGTACAAACCATCTCCACTCCAAATTTCCACCAAATAGTTTCAGCCGTTTTAGCGCGATTGAGTAACAAACATCCATACATTCAGGCTTCTACAATTTAAGTAGTGTTGTAAACAATATTCTACGTGATACATATTTATTTCTATGTTATACACAGCAAAATTAGTAGATAGTCAAGTATTGGGCGAACTGATATAAGTTTTTAAAAACTTAATCAAAATTATTAAAGAGAAATAACACTTGTTGCCGATTTGGAGGCTAGTTTATTACTAAAATTAATCTATTATTAACGCTACCTTATTACAATTATCATGTCAGCATAAAGCTGAGTGCATGAGCTGAATCAGCCCTCTTAGTCTAATACACAAGAGCGAGGGGGAACTATAACTCCTCCATCCCTTAGACAAAGTTATCAGAATGTTCGATTTGAGAACTTTCTCGATAACTTTGTATAAAAGGCACAATTTTTATAATCTTAGATCTAAACACATACAATGAAAATACAACAAAACTTAACAGTACGAGGCCTAATGCGGTGTAAACCAATGCACCAGATTTAGAGTCACTTTCTCGATTAAACACCTTTTCAAACACTTCACTTTGCTTTAACACGAATGACTTATGTTTCACTTCGTCTAGGTTAATCTCCTTCATATCGAGTGTGCGTGCACAGTCACTATTAAGTAGTGACTGGTTTGTTCGTAGAGTCGGTAAATTGATTATAGGCATGGATATCATATCATCTTGCTATGTGTAGACATCGACGGATTCGAATTCCGTGTATCTCTAGCACACAGGGCTCTTCCAGGGTCACACGGTATGTTCCAAAGGTCGGATAGTTGTTTATTTCGCTATTACATTGTTTCCTGAGGGTGCTCTTAACTTTAGAGAATATGATCCAATTTGAGGGATTGACTTTCTGCACCTTCACCTCTTCAATCTCAATCTGGTGTTGTATACAATGGGTAAGGTTGTTGCTGAATTTCATGAGTTGCTGCCATGCAAGTGAGGCCAGCGTACAATGCTTTATTTTCTTCGGTACATAGAAACTCATCACCAGCGGCTAGAGGGCGACAGGGTGTAACGATCGGTAAGAACTTCATTCCTTTCGCCAAAAGGTAAGGGTATTTAGGAAATATTACTAATTTTTGGTTTTCAGCTTGATGGAAAATAGGTAAGGAATAGATTTTAAAATAGTTAATTGTACAATTATCGTATATTGTAGGAATTTTCATTATGAATGTGATCTGGTTTGCTTTTATATAAGATTTCACACAAATTGTTTCTTCTAACTTAATTAGATTAGTTTCTGTAAGAGTATATATAAGATTACCAACGCCAGATATCAATTTTAAATAGTTCAATAATTCAGTCGAGTTTATTATCGACTGGTGTAGTATTGAGCTTTTGCTCAATCTCGATGCAGTCTCAATTTCACTTAGCTTAATGTAAACTAAACAAAACTACTAAAAATAGATTATATAAACCTAGGAAGTAGGAAGATAGTACAATAGAGTTTTCTCTAGTTACTAACTCTTTAAGTTCTAATTCAACCTTTTTAAGACCGGAATCGAGAATCACAGAATTAATTATTATATGCGGAAAATATTTATTTAACGCTATGGGCTTTTTTAATCCTGTATATTTAGATGTAATTAAATTTTTATCATCGTAAATTCTATCTATGTTAATGGTTTTATTTATTGTCCATTTGTTACTCTGCAGATATGCTTTACCCTCTTTTACAGGCAGGATTCCGGGATTTCCTTCAAGTGATCGTAGTTGAAGAGCTTGCACCTGCATCACTGCTATCAGCATGCACCAACTGCGAAGGCCATGTTATGTTTTTAATAGGGGCCTTAGTGCTTCTATCACCTATCTTTATCGGGACTATATTACTGTTTACCTTGTCAGTAACTTTAGCTTTTTCGTACCTAGCTTTATCTTTGCTTTTTTTTTATTCACTCCTTTCACATAAACAGTCTTTCCTTTTGCTAACTCTACTTCGGATTCACCATCCCTCTTTTCTTTAATCTTTTCTTTAGTTCCTGCAATCTTTTCAGCCAAACACTCGTACAAAACTTTTGTTCTCTTTTCTTGGTCCTTTCCTTACTGTTGCACATACGTTTTTTTGAAAATCGGTTAAAAGGGGTTATCCGTATCTGTATGACCGAAAACAATTTCAAATGGAGTAAGTCCAGTAACGGAGTGGATGGTATTATTGTAGGCCATGACTGAATATGTCATGACCGAGGCTGCATCTGTACATTTCTGATCATATTTTGCGAGTCTATATATTTCAACTATTGTAGAGTGAAATCTTAAACCCATAGAGTTGGGGTTATTAGGTGTACCAATGTGTCGTTCTACTTTGTGTAAGCTCAGAAATTCTTTTAACAGTTCGTTGTTAAATTCCATCCCGGCATCAGAGCTAATTTTTCTCGGGATTCCGTAAAAAGAGAAATATTTCATAAGTGCTCGTATCACTTCTGGTGTAGATTTGTTTGATACCTCGATGGCTTGCCCTAACTTACTAAATGCATCAATCAATGTTAAATAGCATTTGCCTTCTATGGAAAAGAGGTCTATGAATATTTCTTGAAATGGGGCGTCTTGTGTCTGTGTCAATTGTAGCATCGGTTTAATAGGTTTTCTGTCATATTTCATTTTTACATGCTTCGCATCCGTTTATGATTGCGGTTACCGTTTCCTGCATCTTATTCCAACAATAACTTCTACGTAACCTAACTAGCGTTTCTTTTATGCCACGGTGGCACGTCTTTCCTTCATGATATTTTAACACGATTGCCCTTTTTTCGTTTTCGTCTTCCACATAAACTACACGTTCAGTACATTAACACAGTTGTATCATATCCTTCTTAAACAGCTGAATCACTATATTACTAAATTGTCTCCGGTGTTCATCTTCTTCGAAATAAATGAAATATTGAATTTTGGGGGGTAAATATACTTTCAAGAAATCTTTTATTAGCTGTTGGTTATTTGTTGGCAGAAATACTTCTATTATTTTTTGTTTTTGTCGAGATATATTTGTAACATGCATTTCGTTTTTGAGTCAGGAAAATACTAAAATTTGATTTAGCTTGTTGTCTATGGCCTCTTTCAAGATTGGTATGCCTACAGATTCCAAGTCAATAGGAGAATGTATAGTGTGTGATTTAACACTATGTTCTGTTCTGAAGGTGACCTAACAGGATATTCAAAGAGCTCTTTGTTTGAAAATGTAGAGCATTCTGAAAGTGTTTCAGAGCTGACTGAGATTGTATACTTGAGTCTGAATTAGTTAAAGTTGCAGAGTCGTTATTATTTTTCTGGTCAGTCGTAAGGTCTACGATATCTTTGATTACGCTGTCTAAGTGGTCTCGAAGTTTCCTATCATTTTCATCTACATTGACTATCATCGACTGTCCTTCGTCATCTGAGTCTATGACATTAACCTTGATTCTTACTTAAGGCGTCTGCGTTTGTGTTTTGTTTGCCTTTCTTATAGATTATTTCAAAGTCAAAGTCTTGTAAGCGTAACCTCCAACGGAAAAGTTTACTATTGGGATCTTTCAAAGGGTTGAGCCATGCTAAGGGTCTATGTATATGAAGTCTATGGTCAGTGTATATGAAGAATTTTTGTCCGTATAAGTATGGTCGGAAATGTTTTGTTGCCCAAAGTCAAGTCAACGTCAAAATCATTTATTCAATTTAGGCATCAAAGACGCACTTATGAACGTCAACTTTTCATTATAATGTACTTTGAAGACTCTACCGCCGCGTTCCTAAATATATAGAGCCCACCGAGAAGAAGTGGCAAGAAACTCGGGGCCATGCTTTTTATATAGATGTTTACAATGTTTCTACTTAGATTCTACAAATATTACATTTTATGGGTGGCAGAGTGACAGCTTGCCAGAAATGGAGTATTCCAAGCATCTTTATCTTCTATATAATGTCGAACTTTATGGTAAGCTTTTTTTATTACAACGTTTTACAGTCAACTTGAATTTGCCCTCTGTGAGTTCAGTTATGTGTTTTCGGATTTTATTGTAAAAACGCACACAATTTCCTAGGAATGACTTATTAGTCTTCGCAAGTCTAAAACTAGGTACAGCTATCCTATTTGTATTTCTAGTATTACAAGTGTGGTGATCACTATTTAACTTATTTTAATTTTTGTAAATTTTTACGAACATAAATTATATTTTCAAATACATATAAGGAAGGCAACGTTAATATATTGATTTCTTTAAATAAATCTCTCAAAGATTCACGGGGACCCATTTCGTATATAGCTCGAATAGCACGTTTCTGTAGGATAAAGATGGTCTCTATATCAGGCGCCGAACCCCATAGCAATATCCCATATGACATTACGCTGTGGAAATATGCAAAATACACTAACCGCGCCGTAGAAGCGTCTGTTAGCTCTCTTATTTTAGGTACCGCATATGCAGCAGAACTGAGTCTCCCAGACAGGGCATTTATATGAGGACCCCATTGTAATTTTGCGTCAATTTTAATGCCTAGGAAGACTGTTGCCTTGTCCATTACGAGTTTAACTCCATCAAACGTAACGTTGGACACCAAATATGGAACAGTAGGCAAAGAAAACTTCAAACATTTTGTCTTTTTTGAATTCAGAAGTAAATTATTAGTTGAGAACCATTTAGAGATACTAGATAGAGTGTCGTTTACTTGAATTAGTGTGCTATCTTTCCTATTTATTTTGAAAATCAGAGATGTGTCATCCGCAAATAAAACAATATCACAAAGATCCTTGGCCATAAGTGGCAAGTCGTTAATGTAAACTAAGAACAAAAAAGGCCCTAAAATGGACCCTTGTGGAAAACCCATTTTAATTATAGATCCCAAAGATGTTACACCATTTATGCCAACCTTTTGCATCCTGTCAGATAAATGTGACTCGATGACATCCAGCGCAGCTCCACGAATACCATAATGGAAAAACTTTCGAATCAGTATACGGTGTTACACACAATCAAATGCTTTAGAGAGATCACAAAAAACACCAATGGCATCATGTGAGCTCTCCCAAGCCTTTAAGACATACGTCATTAACTTCACACCGGCATCCGTAGTTGATCTTGCTTTCGTGAAGCCGAACTGATTTTCGTGCAGTATTGAATGCTCGTTGAAGTGCGCCAAAAGTTGTTTGAGCATATTTTTTTCAAAGATCTTACTCAAAATTGGTAGTATAGATACTGGTCTATAATTTGAGGGGTCTGTTTTCTCTCCAGCCTTAAAAATTGGAGTAATTCTACTATATTTAATTAAATTAGGAAAGGTACCTATATCTATACAAAGATTAAATAAGCGGGCCAAAATAGGACCCATAAAACTAATAATTGGCTCTACAATTTTTACTGACATTCCCCATAAGTCTTCAGTATTCTTTATATTTAAGCTTTTGAATGATTTTATAATTTCGACAGTTGAAGTTTATTCAAAAGAAAAACTGGGTACTTCGTTCGTGAAATTAGCTTTAAGAATAGCTTCTGCTGCATTGGGGTAAGAATTCAGTGACTTGGTGACTTCTAGAGGTAAGTTAGAGAAGAAATTATCAAACGTATTTGCTACATTTATTGGTTCTGAGACAGTCTGATTGTTAATTACAAGGACACATGCAGTGTCTTTTGGTTTATTTTTGCCGGTCTCAGTATTTGTAGTCTTCCAAACTGTTTGCATTTTGTTATTCGATTTCCGAATTTTATCTCTAATAAACAAAGCTTTAGCACGCATACGCAGTCTTAAATAATTTGAATAAGTTTTGACATAGAAAACTTTATCAGATGTCATAGTTTTTTTATGATATAACTCTCTACTTTTTCGAACACCTCGAGTAGCTCAGTCACCAAAAACTAACTTCCCACTTATACACATTTTAACCTTTGCAAATTATTGCTAGTAATTCGCGTTCGATAGTACTGTAACGTGATTCAGTATCACTCAACGTACGGCTCGCGTACGCAATAGGTCGGTCACTACCTATCTGGCCTTGAGACAATACTGCACCTACCGCTACATTTGAGGCATCTGTCCTTAGGACAAAAGGCTTTTCATAGTCAGGATATTGCAGTAACGGAGCATTAGTCAATAGCTCTATACATTTGTTAAATGCGTCGAGATATTTTTGATCAATAATAATTTTGTTTCTTTTATTAAGACATGATGTAAGTGGTTGCGTTATTTTGGCAAAGTCTGGTATGAATCTGCGATAATATCCTATAAGTCCTAGGAAACTTTTGATTTCTGTCGTAGTTTTTGGTACAGGGAAATTAAGTAAAGCTTAAATTTTATCTTCGTTTGGTTTCAGTCCATCTTTAGTAATCGTGTGCCCCAGGTACAACACTTCTTTACGCAAAATTCAGATTTATCTAGTTGTACCTTCAAGTTAGTCTGTCGGAGTTTGTCAAACACAAGTCTAAGTTTCTGTATGCTCGTCTAAGCTAGATGAGGAGATTATGACGTCATCTAGGTAGACCATACAGTGTAGTCCATTTAGTCCTCTCAGAACATTGTCCATAGTTCGTTGGAAAGTCGCGAGTGCTGTTTTCAGTCCAAACGACATCCTTAGGAACCCAAAATGATCATTTTGCGAACTATAGGCAGTCTTCTGTCTATAGTTCTTCTCTCTTCTTGCTTCTCTACTTCTATTTGGTGATAACCACTGGCTAAATCGATGGTGCTAAAGTAGACACTTTTTCCCAATTTGTCAAATAAATCTGTTATATTAGGTAGAGGATATTTGTCGTCAACAGTTACGTCATTAAGTCGTCTATAGTGGATTACTATTCGAAATTTCACTTCCCCAGATGCATCCATCTTTTTGGGTACTAAATGCACCGGTGCATTCTACGGGGAGTGTGATTCCTGTATAACTTTGTCTTGTAGTAATTTCTGTACCTGTCTGTTAATTTCGTTGGCTTGTGTCGGGGCCTGTCTGTAAGGTTTCACATATATTGGGTCTTCATTACGTGTTCGAATACTATGTTTGACCTGATTAGTAAAAGTCAATGGCAACTTATCACAATGGAATATGTCTTGATATTCGTTACAAATATTATAAATTTTACTACGTTCTTCACTATTAGTGTGGTCTAACCTAAGTTTATTTAAGTTTTTTTCTAATAGTATGTCCGTTAGTCCGTCTGTTGTATTAATCGTAAGGTTCAGGTAACAGTCAGTACTTTGATGTGTTGTAACCTCTAGGGGATGTGTTATGGTTAACATCAGCCGCCTATCCGATGTGTTCTGGATTACAGTGGAGGCGTATCCGTTCACACAATTCACCAAAGCACTAGGCATACGTACACCATCACTAAACTCTCTGTTATCAATTATTGCTTCACCTGAATGCTGATCTGTAGGCGTGGTTGGAGCTCAATTGTATAATTTAGATTGTTGTTAGTGATTGGAATGCAGGTTGTTTTTTTTAGCACTAAATGTTTAAGGTCGATTATTGCATCTAGTTGGTTCAGAAAATCGTTACCTATAAGGCCATCATAACGTGGATCTACATCGTATAAGTAGAACTTGTGTATATCACTACTTTGGAAAGTCGGTAAAAGTGGAATTGCAATAACCTCGTTGTGCCTACTAGATGCATGTGTACTAACAACTTCAAATGGTTCCTCTTGGATATGCTGGTAAAAATGATGGTAAGCTTTTGCTGGTCTTAAAAATGATCTAGTACTGCCAGTATATCATAATTTTTGCATCAATTTCGGGAATATAAATGTATGGCAATTTAAGGGTAGTGTCGCAGTTCAATTCTATGATTTCTTTTCTTTGATCGAGGTTTGCTTGGAAAAATTTTCCACTGCATGAGCCGGAGTTATGTCTGTCGAAGACGTGGCGTCATCATGTTCTTCATAAGTTATAGGCAACGCGTCAGTATCATCAGGGTAATAACCGTCATAGTTAAAGTAATTGTCATAGTAACTTTCATAGTCATATTGTTGGTACTGCTCGTCATAATAGTCACTCAGGTCAAGTTCGTTAACCTTGAAACCTTCCTGTGGCCTATTAGGAGCAGTTCTCATCGTCACGTCAGAATCTTGAAAGTGTAGCTTTTGAAATTGCGGAGGCCTATATCCGAACTGCGGTGGAGCTATCGCTCTGTTATTAGCAGGCCTATATCCGAATTGCTGCTGTTGGTTGTTAAATTGCGGTTTATAACCAAACTGAGGCTGTTGTTGACCTAACTGCGGGCGATATCCAAACTGTGGGCGGTACTCAAACTGTGGGCGGTACCCGAATTGCGGTGGCTTGTAACAAAATTGCGGGCGAAAACCAAAGTTTTGTGGTTGAGCTTGACCTAGTTGCGGCATCTTTTGCTGTGGCGGAATTCCAAAATTGAATTTCTGTACTGCATTATTAGGTGATGGAGTCATGAACCTAAAACCGCTTGGCTGTTGGTTGACTTGTGGGTTACTATTGAATTTAAAGCCTTGTACTTGATTTGGAACTGATAAAAAGCGTGATGCACTTGCGGTACCAGAAATACCGTGTATGTGATTTCGCATATTATATTGATTGTGAAAACTCACGTCCTCTAGTATTACGCTCAGAGCAGCTTCCAAAGTAACAGGTGATTTTAACCTTACTACCCGGACCATGTTTTCTGGCAAGTTGTACAGAAACACATTTAGAGACATGTTATTATAAATGGCAATTTTAGCTCGTTTTAAATCCGCGTCGCCTAACATATTCACTTTAGAATTCAATAAAGATCTAACACTCTGAACTCGATTACAAAAATCCAAATAACTTTCGCCACAGATTACTGAATAACTTTCGCCCGATTTAATCTTCAACGATTCTAATTCAATGCTAATGCATAGTTCACTACGCGGATCCCCAAAATGCTGCTCTAGCAATTCTTTCAACTGAGACCAAGATAAGACATCCTCGCTTTCCGCATAATAACGCAGCTGCATCGTCGATAAGACGGCTCGGTACACACATAAATAATGTGCTACACAACCTCTATACTTGCTAATTACATATTCACTTTTTCGCAGAAACAAATTTAACTGTCTTTTATCACCTCCGAAAAGAGGGATCATTCGTAACATTTCATTGGGATTGATACAATTCCTTCCATGATTGTATAGGTAAGTTAGCAAGTATGAGAACACAATTTAAATCACACTAAACAAAATTCACACGCGATAACAATTTAGAAAGACACACGGTAAATACAATAAAAGCACACAGTAAAATAAAAGTGAATTGCTTGCAACAGTTTTCAATACACTTATTAACAAGTTATATAAACTTTTAATATATAAGCTGTTTAAATATCACTTTTATTTCACATATATTAAAATACTATTTTATTTATTTTATAAGATCTTAAGTGAATCAGTTAATTTTAATCATTTCCCTAAAACATTTAACACAAATGTCTATGTGTTAAAATTACTATATACTATTCAGCTTAACTGATAAGGCGCTTCGTAAAGTTATATACTATGCAAACCAGACACATTATAATGGGAGAAGTCTAATCTCAAAATAATATTACAGTACAGGAGATAGGCAGGATGGCGAAAAGTCGCGGGAAAACACTGAAGTAGCGAGAAAAATCCTAAAATTATTAAAGAGAATTAACACTTGTTGCCGATTTGGAGGCTAGTTTATTACTAAAATTAATCTATTATTAACGCTACTTTATTACAATTATCATGTCAGCATAAAGCTGAGTGCATGAGCTGAATCAGCCCCCTTAGTCTAATACACAAGGGCGAGGCGGAACCATAACTAGGTAGCTACATATTTATTATGATTAACAACAAATTTTAAGGTGAAATGGTAGAGACGTTACACGGATATTGAGGGGGTGAAGCAGACGCAGACCGCCGGGCGGCGCAAGGGGTCTAGCCAGCTTAGCCACTCGCGGGCGTATGGTTACTTGATAGTATTCTACTGACTTATGATTTTCAATTCGCCTGCGTTGTTAACTAATTAGGTACGTTATTTTAAGTAGGTAATTATAATGGTGTAAAGATTTATGACAAGATTTACTAATACCATTATCATACTAGGCTATGGGTGTCTTTATTGTATTGTATTGGCACGAGTAAACGATTAAATAGTTTTTGTGATTTTCAATAAATTTTATTTTGATTTTGACCTATTACCTATATGCCAAAACGAACAAACTATAAGGTACCTAAAAGTAGTTTATAATATTAGTTATGCATTGGTTGGACCAAAATACTTGCTAATACTTGATAATAAATACAGTTTTATTATTAATATCAAACAATAAACAACACTTACTAAACAAATATTTTTTGACATGTTACAAATAAAACTAGGGCTTGAATAAGATAAAACCGGTATTTGATACACAACCAGGTCAAGTCCTATCAAATACCGGTAAGATATAAAAACCGGTATAATTAAATGTTGTTTTACTAAAATCCAAAAATCAACTTCAACTAAGGTATAAATTTCGTATACACATAGGTATTGTAATAACAACTTTTTTATTAATCATGACATTAATACTGAAAGCTTAAATAAATGCAGGTTTTCAAAAGTTTTCTAAGTGCCCTTCAGGCCTTCACAAATGTATTATGTAAGTCTAGTTAAGTAAAAAAAAATGTCCTCCTGTATTCCTTTAGTAATTATAAAAAGAAGTTTAAAATATATAATATATATATATATATATATATATATATTATATATTTTAAACTTCTTTTTATAATTGTTTGTTTTTTTTGTTTTTTTGGCATTGTTTATATATATATATATATATATAAACAATGCCACGGACCCTTTGATGTCTGTGAACTAAAACATTATAAATAAAAAAATCTTATTGATAATAAATAATATCTAAAGAAATGGTGAGATTTGTATTTCCAAAGTTATGAGAAGAGATTTACAGTAAGAGGTGAGTCTAAGCTACAAAACAAATAGTTACTTCTCAGAGCCTCTCAACGACATGCCACGATTTCGTCGTGAATCTACTAACTTCGGAAGCATATTATTATGCGTCTGGTAGAAAGTAACAAGTTCGGCCTCCATTTAAGTAATAGCATAAAGTATTCATCTTTTTTATATGAAAACGTAGGTTTTTTCATTCTCTCCTCCCCAAATACCTAAAACGCTGCTTTGTTTATCAGTAACTCGTAATTGCGTTTAACCTGATAGTACCATTTACTGTTTGTATTTATTTTTGTATGTATTTTATAATATAAAAAAATTGGACTTTGTCATTGGCCATTTTCTTCAGATTTTTATGAATTCTGAAGATGCTTCCTTATTGTCTTCATCAGACATATCAGGTGCTGCCACTTGTTCCCCTGCATTCCCCTTTGATTTTCGAAAAGGTTAACTCTATTTCTTTTTATTTTCAACGCGTTAGGCTTTTTCTATGATGCTCTCTTTTACTTTCTGGTTTTATTTTTCACACCGAGAAAGTGAACTTCCCCGAATTTTCGACCAACGATTGCAGCTACACCAGATAGCGCTTTATATAAGTTGCCATATGAGCGTTTGCACCATGATTTGTCTGCAAAAAATCAATTATGGGAACACTATTTATTGTTTCCTTCTTCGATTTCTGCTTCCCGTTCCTTTGCAGCAGCGCGTTCCATCACCTCTACCGCTGTAGCCTCCAATTCATTGAATATATTGCGTAATACTTTTCTCGAAAAATAGGAATATCCATGGCTGCCATAGTTTTCTCAAATTGTGAGTATCCGATACCAGAAGCTACAATTCCAGAAATTGCTGCAGTGCGTTCAGGCCGGTATCATTATTTATATCATCCGAACACACTTCGAAAGTTTTCTTGCACATCTTAGACAACTAAAATTTGAAACAAGCCCATATCTTTTTTCCGTCTGTAAAACCAAGCAGCTGAAATCACACTTAAAAAGAGGGTTGTGCTTTGAGTTCTTCAATTGCTAAAAAAACAATATCTACTATTCTGCGACCTGTCAATTCTTTTGTGCTTATCTCACACTCCGGCTCTTCTAGGAATGGCATTTCTTCACTGGAACAATAGATACAAAAACATGTTGAACATTTTTATCAAAAGGTTAATGACAAGTAACAAGTTAACTTGTTACTTCAGTAACCTTATGATAAAAATAACAAATAGTAACTACTTTACTTCTTACTTTATTAATCTTTGATAAAAATACTGTACTACTAATACTGAAGTAACAAATTAAATACAAAGAGTATCTGAATTATTTGAAAATAAAAAAATAATTTTAAGTAATTAGTTTGACATATCATAAAATTTTCTTAAATAAAAGTAAATTGTAAGATATTATTATATAACCGACTACAAAGAAATTAACCCTCTGGACTCTAATATATTATGTTGGCGTTGGGTAGTTTAGCCGGAAGATGAAGCTAGGGACGTGTTAGTAATAAAATATAAATAAAGCGGTACGCCTAAATAAAAATATCGGTTTTATTAAAACCGGTATGTCTGCCCTATACAAGTGGCTTATTCTTGAGCACCGAATTAGATGGAAAACGTACACAATATACATGTTTCATTCAAGTGCATATAACAATCTAGTAATACCTACTAGACTTATGAGATGGGAAGTAGAAATCCATACAGACTTTTTAAAATTTTTTACTCGCCTGTATTTGGCAAGCGACCATGTGGTCGCAGATATAAATTTACTATGTAACTTACTTGAAGAAACCAGGTGTAATAACTGGTCGAAGATTTTCGTATAACGCATCGGAAGATTCCGGTAAAGTTTTTGGCAGCAATACTTCGGTATTATCCTCATGGGATTCCTTAGACAATTCTTTGTAGGGCGGAGGGCTGTAAAAATAAAAGTCAAATTCCTACTAATATTCTAAATTAATCCCTGAAAACTCTGACCAGGTAGTCATCAGGTCGGATAAAATATATAAATATGTATACCTATATGTTATTCTATACCCTATAGAATAACATATTGGTATATATATATACATATAATAAGCTACCACCATACTAAATATCATACAAATTCAATCAGCCGTCTTACTTACGTCTCAAAACTAACTAACACACTAAGACACTTAGAAATTTTTGCATTTATAACATTAGTTTGATTATGGTCGCCTTATTTTCATCATCATAAAATATTTTATAACACTACGCTAAATCAATATTACAGATAACCTACGCAAAGCCTATGAATGAAAACAATCAGGTAGGTACTTACATATTTGTCTGCAAGTTCGATAATCTGTTTCTATTGTGATTCCGAGCAGTTTTATTTTTCTTCTTATCTTTATTTCCCAAAAGTCGATAATATGGACTAAAATAATGTAGTCGTCCGGGCGCGCTGGAGGGAATAAAGTTGTACACGTCCACTCTCGACAACGCACTCTGGCCGACTAGCGGGGGTCGGGAGCCATGGTAATGGCTGCATACTCAGTGTGCGCGTTTGCAAATGGTTTCAATATTAACTTTACTTTATTTTCTAAAAATAATCTTACATTTTTACAAAAAACTGAGTTCATAGACGGATTTGTGTGTTTGTTAGGATTAAAATGTGTATTTTTGTTTATAAATATCTTTGATAGGAATTAAATGAAGTTGATTCATTCCACCGACGGGAACGGCAAAAAGGGTATTTTTTAGGAAAGTTTACGATTTTTTTCTATCGAGCCAAATTTATTTAATCGTGTTTCGGTGACCATAGCCGAATAAAGAATTTTGTGAACTGTTAATAGACGTAAAAAACAAATGTCAATTAATTGTTTTAAATGGTCTAGTTTTAGATATTCGTAACGACGAATCGTCAAATTTGACGCATATTTCGTCTTAAAGTAGACGTAAATGTTTGGATGAATGTTTCTGACTCAATGACGCTGAAACAACTGAACGGATTTGGATGGCATTGGGTAGGTAGATAAATGAGGTAATACTTACATTTTATTTATTAAGTAGTCGTTTTTTAATTGAGATTTAATTAATTAATACAATAAGCCGATTTATATATTTATTTTGCTGGAAAATATTACTTAAACGACTTATTATTTCTTCGTAGACTTACACATGAAGCATGAAGAAGCATTTATGATTCACCAAATGTTTATATGTCTAGTAGCAGAACTTGTCATCATCATCTCAGCTGTAGAACGTTCACTGCTGAACATATGCCTCCCCCATAATTTTCCAAAAGGACCGGTTGGAAGCGGCCTGCATCCAACGTCGTTCGTTATCAGGTCGTCTTTCCACCGTGTCGGTGGACGCGCTACGCTGCGCTACGCTGCGCTTGCCGGTCCGTGGTCTCCATTCCAGAACCTTCCAGCCCCATCGGTCAACTGTTCTGCGTGCTATGTACCTTGCCCACTGCCACTTCAACTGGCTAATCTTCTGGGCTATGTCGGTGACTTTCGTTCTTCTACGAATCTCCTCATTTCTGATTCGATCACGTAGAGAAACCCCGAGCATAGCCCTCTCCATAGCTCGTTGTGCGACCTTGAGCTTACTTATGAGGCCCATAGTAAGAGGCCACGTTTCAGTGCCATAAGTCATCACTGGTAACACACATTGGCCGAAGACTTGAGTCTTGAGGCACTGAGGTATTTTTGACGAGAAGACTTCGCGAAGTTTCCGGAACGCTGCCCATCCGAGTTGGATTCGACGATTGACCTCTTTCTCGAATTTGGATCTACCTAGTTTGACTCATTGTCCCAGGTATTCGTCAACAACTTCGAGAATTGAGTTCCCAACTGATATTGGGATAGGTACAACATGGGCATTAGACATAATTTTCGTCTTATCCATGTTCATCCTGACCTACCCGTTGGGAAACTCGATGGAAACAAAATGAACATCACCGCCATTACCCTAGAAAAAATTCTACTAAATAAGAAGGTATTTGTTATGAAAATACATGATAAATATCTAATGGAACATTATGGTGTGTTATGGTTGTTTTTTGTATTGAAATTCTCGTGAGTTTGACACATATTTAACTATTATTATTAATCGGCAAAACACTCACGTTAAGGATCGAATACGTCGACCCGGGTTTCGAGCATGTCCAATGCTCATCTTCAGGGCGAGTGCGCAGTGGCGTCTGCGAGCTCCCGTTAATATTAATAGTTAAACTTTAGGTTATGTACAAATATACCTTTATTATTTTCCTGCAATGATACTTGCAAACATGCATTATATATTTCATTCGTCAGTAAAGCTATTATCAAAGACTTGTTTATATTTATAATTCTTGTTTTTTCTTATGACCTTCAGAAATTATACAATATACTTATATATATATTCACAATAATGCTTTTTAATAATTTGCATTTTAAGTAATTGAAAAAGCAGTCATTTTTTTCTAATTCTAAAATGGGTATACAAATACACTAACGAAGCAACAAAATGACGTAGTTTATAAATTTTTTGCATTATTTCTTTAAAAAATTACGATAAACTGAATACTGAATATGAACTGAGTATCCGAGGTCAAATATTAACAACTGCATAAAAGGGTAATAATTGCTGGATAAAAAGGTAAGTAAAAGAATATGCAGAAGAAATTAAGTATGTTTTACATTTATTTTGCTACTATGTGGTTATTAATCAGCTGTTACTCAAATTATAGCGAGTTATTTTGTGCCCAAATTGCTTGAATATATAATCTGTATAATCGCTTGCGCAGACGTTCAACCAACAACCGTGGCAGCTTTAAGTCGCCAAGATTGTTATTGTTCAAAACTTATTCAGCCAGTCTGTGTTGGTTGGGATTATACACGCACGATGTTATTGATGTGACAAATTCCTCATCGTTATCATCATAGCCGTAGGGCATCATCTGTTAAACATATGCCTCTCCATAAATTTCCAAAAGGACCGTTTGGGAGGGGCCTACGTCCAACGTCGTTCTGCGACCTTATCCTTACCTTACCTTAGTGACGAAGTGAGTACGTCGCTTGCCTGATGTTAAGTACCACGCTTATCCGTGAGTTCAATGCAATTCAGAATTTTAAACTAGATGCAAGGTTCTATAATCCCTTCATGACAATGCAATGTGCTCATTACCCTGAAATAATACTCGTAATAAGATCTTAAATCTCTTGCTCTGTATTTTCGCTGGAAACATTGCCCTTCAACGAGAAGTAGTAGTTTAGAATATTTGGGGTCTTGAAGAGGGAATTTCGTGGGTCGTGAGGTTTAAAAACAATATTTTGTTAACAAATAAAACGCCATTAGAATGCTATCCAACCAGAGAGCATATATTTTTTTCATAGACTGACATGTCAAAAAGGTTGCGTTCCGAATTACAATTGAACACTTCGCGTTCGTTTTAGAACATCCTCCAAGCACGCAAATAAAATAAATGGGTACAACATAAACATTAAGTTAGGTGTCATTCATCTTACAATATTAAAATTTTAAGGGGTTTTATTAGACATGTTACTGGTAACATTTTATCCAATTTAGTTCCGCCACTGTACAATAGATGGCTTCAAACAAATTTTCATCATCAGAATTTTACAAATTACACATTACTGTTTAATAATTTCAATCAATATTTGAGTAAATTACAATTCAATAGCCTGAAAACAAATATTAATATTTACGTAACTTGTATCCAATTACACATTTTATAGAAAACACAACACATCGTCAATAACATGGACATTCTGGTACATACTTATCTACGTAATTTTATTATCTAACTTTCATCAGATTATATGGTAAACTCACTTAATATTTATGAGATCACTCTGTCAAACAGTTAAAACAAATGAAGTGATTTATAAATGTTAAAACAAAAGGAAAATTACTCCCCCATGCAAGTCTACACATATAAATCAAACTTACTAGGTAATTTTACCTTCCTCCCACAGCGTGTGGATTTCTGAACAATAGGTACCTCCACCTGGGTTCCAGTGTCACCTGCGGTGTCTGAAGATGTCATAGACTGCTTCCCCACCATTGTGGGAATTCCTAGATTATCAGACTCTTGCTTAATTGGAGGATTGTTACCTGAAATTTCTAGTTTGTAGAGCCTTTGTACAGGACGGGTTTTCTCGCCTGTTGAGGTTTTAATAATTGCGGTTCGCTGGACTCCGTCTGCTCCTGTAATCATTTCGGTAACAATACCCATAGGCCACTTAATTCTTTTGCCGTCAGTCTCAATTAAAACTATGTCACCAATATTTATAATGTCTTTCTTTTCATGTCCCTTTTGTACTAAAAAACATAAATATTCTGACTTGAATCTTTGTCGAAATTGATCGCGTAACGTTTGTATATATTTCAGTCTGTTATTAAGATTATTAGTGTCGATCTCATCAAAATCGGTTACGTCAGAGTTAGTCATCGGTTGAATGAAATATGATGGAGTCAGGGGTTCTAAACACTCACCTTTGTCGTCCGTAACATAAGTCAGAGGTCGCCCGTTCATTACAGCTTCACAGTCGCTTGGTACTTGGTACTTGGTGGGCTGGCTCTTTTCCGCAACCAGGCCGCTGTGGCGCGGCCCATTTTGCGTGATAGCCGGGTGAAGCTGATCAGTCCAGCCACCCGGTGTCGCCCAGGAAAGCCAGCAACTCCTTCAGCTTGGCGCAGGCTTCCCACACAGTCCTCGGCGAGCCGAGGTTTGCTGCCCTTTGTGCCGCCACGCTCCTGCATTCAATGAGCAGATGCGCAGCTGTTTCTTCCGCCTCCATGCAGCCTCTGCATAGGGGGCTGTCTGTAACACCTAGATTAAACAGGTGTTTGTTTAAGGAGCAATGACCGGTCATAATTCCGACGATATGTCGTACATTATTTCTTTTAAGATTGAGGAGTTTTCTGGAGAATTTCAGATTTAGAATCGGAAAAGCCTCCTTCGACTGCCTACAACCCTCGATACTTGCCCAGTAGTCCTGATGCTGGTCCTTAGTTTTTTTGCGAATCCATGCACGAATTTGACTGAAAGGTAGGGGGATCATTGGTTCTGGTCCTGCACACGTCATTCCGGAACCTCTCCTAGCTAGCTCATCAGCCGCATCGTTACCTCTGGAATCGCTATGCCCCTTTATCCATTGGAGTGTGACATTATTGTTATGGCTACTTACTTCCTCCAATAGTCGATGACATTGTATGATCAGCCCCGAAGAGTGGTCGTATCTATTTAGGGCTCGTAGTACCGCAGTGCTGTCGCAGAGTATCCTAATATTGCTATCGGTTACCTTTCTGCGAAGTACTGCTGCTGTGGCTTGGATGACACCCACGCATTCTGCTTGGAATATAGAGTTGTGTTTACCTAGCCCTGTTGCTATGTGTATGTTTAGTTCCTCCGAGAACGCTCCCGCTCCGGTACCTGTTGCCATCTTAGAGCCATCTGTGTAAATTCTGATTTCATGAATACCTGAGCAGTCGCTTGGCTCTTCGTTTAGTTGTACGCGGTAGCTCTTTGTAAAGAAGTGTTGCTTTTGTACTCTATCATAGATAGACTTTATTAGAGGGTTTCCAACTGCAAAGTCTTCTATGATTGTTGTATGGGGTGCTAATTGGTCCTGATACCAGAGGTTTAGTGCCTTTAGCCTGTACGCAGCCGCCGCGGCCTCTTGTTGTATGTATAGGTGTAGTGGGGTTAGGCCTATCAGGGCCTCAATCGCGGCGGTTGGTGCAGTGCGCATGCAGCCTGTTACGGCTACACAGGCAAGTCTCTGAAAGGTTTGTAGCTTGGTTTTGGTGGTGCTCAGGGTGGTTCTGGGCCACCACACAATTGCACCATATGTTAGTGAAGGTCTGATTACAGTTTTATATAACCACAGGGTGATCTTAGGGCTTAGTCCCCATGTTTTACCAATCATCCTTCTGCATTGCCAGAACGAAATACTGGCCTTGATTAATTTGTTCTCTAGGTGCTTGGCCCAATTCAACTTGCTGTCTAGTGTGACTCCCAGATATTTCACTTCTTCTGACAGTTTCAGTTGCTTGTTAAATAGGCTAGGAAGTGTAAACCTGCCTAGGGTTCGTTTGTTAGTGAACATCACCAGTTCGGTTTTAGCTGGGTTTACGGAGAGTTCGTATTCTATGCACCATTTTTCGACAACCTTTAACGCATTTCTCATCAGGTCACATGCCACACTGGCAAAATGGCCTGATATGAGTATTGCGAGGTCGTCTGCATACCCTACCGTGAAGAAGCGACTTGTATTCAGCCTGGTGATTAGATCATTGACTACTAGATTCCATAGGAGCGGGGACAGGACACCTCCTTGGGGGCACCCCTTGGCCACCACTCCCCTGGTTGTGCCGTTTAAATCAGTGCGTATCGCCCTTAATTCTAGCATGTTAATGATCCAATCGATCAGGGTCAGGTCTACTTTATGTTTAATTAATGCTGCTCTGATGCTGCTAAAGTTAGTTTTGTCAAAGGCTCCTTCTATATCGATGAAAGCTCCTAGACATAGATTTTTACTTTTAATATCCCCCTCTACTTTGTGTATAACATTGTGTAGGGCGGATTCGGTAGACTTACCTGAGCTGTAAGCGTGCTGTTTTGGGTGAAGTGGCGCGGTAATGAGAACTGTGTCTCTGATGTACCTATCACAGAGCCTCTCCAGGGTTTTCAGGAGAAAAGACGTAAGACTTATCGGTCTATAAGCCTTAGCTTCTGTGTAGTCACTCTTACCCGGCTTTGGTATAAACAAGACCTTGACCTCTCTCCACCCTTTGGGCATGTATCTGTGCGCCAGACATGCCTTGAAGATAGCGCTCAGTGTCTCGTTTATATGATATTCACTCCATTGTAGGAGTCCTGGGAATATCCCGTCCAAACCTGGCGTTTTGTACGGTGTGAATGTGTTGATTGCCCAGTTTAGTCTCTCTCCTGTAACAACAGTCTGTGCAATAGCCCAGTCTGTCGCTGTAGGTGGTGCCATGAGGTGTTCTGTCCAAACATTCGAGTCTGATATTAGGCACCCAGGAAAGTGTGTTTCCAGGAGTATTGTATGGGTTTCTGTTATAGTTCTTGTAAACGTATTGTCGCTTTTCTTTATGGAGCCGATGTCGCGGTTCGGGTTACTAGCTAGTATTTTCCTAACCCTATTCGCTTGTCCATTCGACTTGATGCTGGTGTTGTAGTTTTTCCATGATCTGCGTGACCTGGACCGTATATCTTTCTTGTATTTAGCCTTGGCTATTCTATAGTTATCCCAGTCCTCGTCCATGCAGGTATTCATGGCTCTATTGAACAGCTTGCGTACCTTCCGCCTCTGTCGTTCCAGCGCTTTGGTCCACCCTTGATTGCCTCCCCTGGCATTTGGCAGAGATAGGGGGCATGCGCTCTCAAAACTCATAGTGAGACTATACGTGAGTTGTTCAACAGTTTGCTCTATTTCTTCTATGTTTACCAGTTGCGTGTTCGCACTTACTTTGTTCATGTTTTGTTCAAGGGACCTTGTAAAGATCGTCTTGTCAGTCCTGCGAGGGTTGCGGATTGGTGTTAGTATCTGTTTGCTTATTTTTAGTTCATACCTGATCCACCTGTGGTCGGAGCCGGAGTATTCGCCTGATACTTCCCAGTTCTCTATGAGGTTTGTATTACCTGAGACCAAGGTGAGGTCGATGATAGTACGGCTGCGTTGTCTAACAAAAGTTGGCTCCGCGCCTGTATTTGCTATAAGGAGATTTGTAGTAAATAAAAAGTTTACCAGGTCTTCCCCTCTGCTGTTTGGCGTGGGCATACCCCATATAGGGTGATGGGCGTTTGTGTCTGCTGATATTACTAGTTTGAAGTCATTGAGTTCGCAGTATCTTACCAGGTCCGCAACGTCTTTCGATGGGATCTCCTCGTCGCCGGGCATGTAGGCTGACGCGACGATCACGTCCCCAGCTTCCTCCCCGAGAATACCCCGGAGCCTGGCAGTAGCCAAGTCTCTGGAACAGAACTCGGTTAGAGGCATTGATGCAATGTTGCTTGGTACATATATACATGCTCGAATGTTGTTGGAGGTGTTGTCATATATTAACTTACCCCTTAGATTATTGAGACCACACACACGCCCCGCCCTGATCCACGGCTCCTGGATCAAGGCCATGGTCTCCTCGCTGTCATCCCCCAGCACTCTGCGCAGGTTAGCCGTTGCAGTGAGGCTGTGCTGGAGGTTGGTCTGTATGACTTTACACGTCATGGAGGATTGGGTCGCCATCATCCAGGCTTCCTTCCTCCTCTGACTCTGCCTTGTTGTTGGCCCCGTTTGGATCCCTCCACTCTCCTCTAGTAGGGGGGTCAGGATCCACACTCATATCCTCCGTCGCCTTTGAGGACGATGGTTTGGGCGATGAGTGTGACGGCTCGTCCGGAGTTTCCCCCGTCTTGCCGTCTGGAGCCAGCATGGTATCCGGTTTGTCTGCCGGTGTGGACTTGATTGCTGGTGCAGGTGGTTCGTCCTGAAGAGACCCGTTCGCTGCATAGAATCGAACGTAGACATTCCCCAGGTTGAAGGCTAGCCTCCGCCCTTTCTCTACGAGTGTAGGTATAAGGGGTTCGGGAATCCCCAACGTGAGGAACATCGTGTCGTCTCCGTGCATGCTATGCGCGAACAGTCTCCAGGTGTTCACCTGGGCCCACTTGTTCTGATCCGCCAGAATCAAGCTCGTGTCTTCGACTGAGCTGTCACATTCCGGTATGAACAGTGCTGCTCTAACTACTCGGGTTAAATCTCCCTGTCGTTTGACAGTGAGTTTTACCCCTGAGTCAGCTGACAGATTGCTAACTGCCTTGTTGAGCCACCTTAGTGAAGCATCATCCTCACACCACAGCTTCAGAGCTCCATCTGCAATGATGGGCTTCCCTCTGAAGCAGGGGGAGAATGTGATGTTCGGATCTTTGACATCAGCTAGTATCCTGTTGACCAGGTACTTCTTTACTTTGGTGGCTTGCTCTTCTTTCAGCTCTTGGCTTTCCCCCGTCACCGCTACGCACAGCTCGTTCTGAGCAATATCTGCGTAGCTGGTTAGGGTGCGCCGTGAGCTGTCCAGTCTGGGTCTTTTGTGTCCACCTCTAGGTGACACCGTGTCATCCAACCGGGTACGCTTGCCGGGCTCAGTGCGGGGAGGGGCCTGTGCAGATTTAGAGATGGCCACTGCCCCACGCCTCTGGCGATTGTACCGGTTGCCGTATCTAGGGTGCGACCACTTGCTCTTGACCCCTGAAGGTCCTGGTTCTGCCGTTAGTGGTGTTCCAGTCTTCAATGGTTTGGCAGGTGGTGCGGTGCTCTGTCCTGCTTTTTTAAAGAAGCAGCTCGGGCCAGGTGCGCCGTTGCTGGCATCTCCAGTCATCTGCTTCTGTCCTTCCGGATGGTCTCCTGCCTTGGGGACTCCAGCTTGCGGCTTAAGTCCCGTTGGGCTAGATCCCGTACCGGTGTTTTCGGCTTCTGACCTTTGACTAGCCAGTCGCGCTTCGGCCTTTTGCTGCTTCTTTAGCTTCTGCCTTAGTCGGTTTCTTTGATTTTTGCTTAAGTCTTGAGTCTCTGGGACTTGCGCCCCCTCGAGTCTCTTTTCACTAGGGAATCCAGCCTCAGGCTTAAGTCCCTTAGCGTTAGCGTGGGGGAATCCAGCCTCTGGCTTAAGTCCCTTAGCGTTAGCATGGGGGAATCCTGGGATGGGCTTCACAGTCGCAAATAATAGTCAGTAATTCTTCATAAGTGACGCACGCCTTACCTAGTATTCTTTTTAGTAGTTCTTTCATTATTCTTATCAACCGTTCCCAATATCCACCCCACCAGGCGGCAGAAGGAGCGTTCATCTTCCAATGTATTCGACGGATCGTTGATTGTTGCTGGATTTCACCCCAGTTCAACGTGTCAAGGAGATTTTTTGTGCCGTGAAAATTTGTCCCTTGATCTGATACCAGCATGTCAACCCGGCCTCGTCGTGCTATGAACCTGCGCAATGTCATTATAAATGCCTCTGTAGACAAAGACCTGGTTAACTCTAGGTGTACAGCTCTGTACACGGCGCAGGTGTAAAGCACCACCCAGCATTTCTGTTCGCCTCGCAAGTAAAATGGACCCGCAAGATCAACTCCAGTAGTTTGAAAAGGAGCAGAGCACGTGATACGTTCTAGTGGCAGCGGTGCGGTAGGCGCTTGCGTAGGTTTTGACTTGTATCTATTACATATCGGACAACTCGTAATGATTGATCTTACAAGCCTACGAATACCTATTACCCAATACCGCATGCGAATATCTGTAATTAGCTGATTGGTTCCCGCATGTTGTAGCTCTACATGTCGTTGTCTCACCATTTTCGTCACGATCGGCTCTTTCGCTGGAAGTAAGTATGGTGTACGTATTCCTTCAGGTAAGTCTGACAGCAAAAGTTTAGTTTTTAATCTTATCAGTCCTTCCTTATCAATAAATGTAGTCAATTTAGTTTTCTTTGTGTCTAAAAGTTCAGAATTATTTTCTTGTATAAGTTTTATTATTACTTTTTCTGCTTTTCCTACCTCTCTATAAGTTATTTCTCCTGTCTTTTTATTACATGCATATTTTACATTATGTATAAATCTTAAGAGCCAGGCTGTCATTCTAACTATTTGCGAATATTTAGAGAAATAATTTTGTAACATATTTAACAAATTCTGTTCTTCAGATATATTTGTATTACATACAGTTTTCTTTACTTCCAGGCTTACTTCTCGTTCGTCTACGATCAGCGCAGACCGTGGCCACTCTGCGGACGGCCGGCGCAGCCACTCAGGACCCTCCCACCAGCGACACTCGTAGAGCGTTTTAGCGTTGCAGCCTCTCGATGCTAGGTCTGCCCAGTTCGCTTCACCTGGAATATGTTGCCAATTTTTTGTGTCAGTATTAATTCGTATTTCTTTCACTCTGTTCCCTACGAACGTATTCAGAGGTAATTGTCGTTTTATCCAGTAGAGTGTCACGCCAGAATCGGTCCAGCAGTATTCTTGACAATTATTGAGTTGCAAATTCTCTCTCACATGAGCTATTAGTCGTGAACCTAACAAAGCCGCTGTTAATTCCAGTCTGGGTATTGTTATCATTTTAGGAGGATTGACCCTTGATTTGGCTGCTACTAGTTGGACTGATACCTTACCATTATTTTCTGTTCTCAACAGCACACACATGCCGCACCCATATTTGCTGGCGTCGCAAAATAAGTGAAGACTTACTTGTGTTTCTTGTAGGTTATCTGTTGTGAGTCTGCGTGGAATGTGACAGTCATTCAGGTAAGATATATATTTATACCAATCTAGAAATTTTGTGCGTAGGTCGCTCGGCAATTCATCATCCCATTCTAACTTGCGTAGCCAGGTGTCTTGAAGAATTACCTTAGGTGTCAGCAGCACAGGAGATATGAAGCCTATCGGATCGAATATTTTCTGAGTCAATGATAACATACTTCTTTTTGTTATGGACTGTAAGTCCTCACAAGTAGGTAGATTGTAACAATTACAGTACAGTTTGTCTGTCTTGGGATTCCATTTTAATCCTAGAACTGAAATTGTCTCATTACCTGTTTCATTCACTCCCTGGGACGTTACCCACATCCTCAGATTAAATTTAGCAGTGTTCATAATGGTCTTTGCTTCTGAGATGAACTTACCTGCACTTTCTTTTGAATTTACACTTACCAGGCAATTATCCACATAAAAGGATTTAGTCATTAGTTTTGCTGTGGTACCCAGCGGTCCATTTTTCATATTATTTAAATGATATTGCAGGGTCGCTGACAGTAAAAATGGACTGGAAGTCAAGCCAAACACTACTCTGCAGTGTCTGTAAGTAATTATGTTTTGTAAAGTGTCATCTTCATACCATAAGAATTTCAGGTATTCTCGGTCACTTTCTTTCAAACTAATCTGCAGAAAGGCTTTTTCGATGTCTGCAGTTATGCCTATTGCTCCAGTTCTAAAGTTGTTTATCATGTCTGGTATAAGATCAATTAAGTTGTCTCCTTTTTCTAGGCAAGCATTCAGACTCAGTCCATTTTTGTCAGTAGCTGATGCGTCAAAAACTGGCCTAATATTGCTTGTTATACTTTGCTCTTTAATCACCGGTCGGTGTGGCAAGTAATGTCCTGAGTTAGGAGTACTATCAGTCGCCTCAATAATGCCTAGATCAGTCCATGATTTAAAAATCTTGTCATAGTCATGAAACTTGTCAGTCTTTATCAGTTTTCTAGTCATCTGATCTAGTCTTTGCTTGGCTTTATTATAATTTGGTAGTAAACTGTCAACATTTGTTTTAAAGGGAAGCTGAACTTCATACCTGTTGTTTTGATTCAATATTACATTTTCCTCGAAGGTATCTAGCACTTCCTTGGTAGTCTCTGCCCTTGACTTCACTTCAACAGGATCTCTGATGCCGAGTGTCTCCAACGACCAGTAATCTGTCAAATCACATGTACAACAATGAAGCACATTTGTTAGATTGCAGTTACTATTTACGGAATGAATACTTACTTGTTTTCCCTGCAATGTCCAACCCAACCTTGTTTTGACAGCAACTAGCCCGTTCTTCAGCTGTATTAGAGAACCTGTTAAAAAGAGACCCAAGTGATCAGCCCCAATTAGAATCCCTACATCTGTGATATTATTTCCCTTGTCTGTCAGAGTGATGCCATGTTCATGTAAAATATTTTTTAATTGTACATCATTAGAATTAACCTTAGGAATATTTCCACAAATGCTGGTTTGGCTGATGGCCATGATATCATATTTTGATGAATCATTAAGCGACTGTATTGTCACATTGTGTATTTTATACTCTTTAGATTTAGTTTCAACGCCACCGAATAGACAATGTGTCAGTCGTTCTTTTCCAACTGTAGGAATTTTCAGTGTGTCTATTATTTCTTCTTTTATGTAGGTGCGCTGAGATCCTGAGTCTAAAAGTACACGAACTTTCATTGTTCTTCCCATATATTCCACGTCGACTATCACTGTCTGAAGAAGTGTTTCTCCCTTAGGATATAAAGCTGACAGTGAAGTGGCTGACTCGGGTTTGTCATCATTCTTTGTTCCTGTTTCTAATTTCTGTTCTGAACACAGCGCTGTCGAATGACGTTTCTTGCAAATCAAACATTTTACCGAAGCTCTGCAAACTTTTGCATGGTGACCTTTTCTAAGACATATCACACATGCTTTTTTGTCCTTAAGACATTGTCTTCTTTGTTCTAGGTTCATTTTTTGCATTTTGTAACATTCAATACTTGCATGCGTCTCCTTGTCACACCAGATACAGTCTTGTGTCTTGTTCGTGCCTGTCTTGGGCTTCACATTAGTAACTAAACATTCAGCTGTACTAGTTTTTATTTCTTTTGAGACATTTTCTTCTTGTTTAAATGTTTTTCTTGAAATCTTTATTCGCTGCTCACTCTCTACTTCTTTGCGCAAAAATTCTAGTAGACCATTCAATTCTCCAGCAACATCTGTGTATCTATCTTTGCTTCGCTCCCATGCTTTAATTAAGTCCTGCGGTAATGCTGACTCCACCATGGGCAGCAGAAATGCAGCATATTTGTCGGCTGTGACTTTTAATGTTTGCAAAGCACGTAGATGCGCATTTAACTTATCAAACAATAAAGTAATACTATCTTTCTTTTCCATGAGAATGAGAGAAAGAATTTCTCTAATGTAAATTTGTATGAGTAGGTCCTCCCTCGCGTATCTCGTCGTAAGTTGATCAATGCACTCAGTGTAGGCCGTTGGGGGGAAACTCTCCACCAATCTTCTCACTTCCGTATTTTCTTTCATACATTGTAAAAGATATTGATGTTTATCGAAGTCATCCATAGTTTTATCGTTATGAATTTTTGAAAATTGACCCCAAAACGGCAGCCAGGATTTAATTTCGCCGTCGAAATTTTGGAGTTGTAGCTTCGGAAGTTTCATATTTTTACAATTTTCATGGGAATCGGTCTTAATCTGAATTTTCGAAATTTTTGCTTTATATTTCATGTCGAGATGCAGCCATTTTGTTTTGTAGTTAAGGCAACTTTCAAGCTCTTTTTCGAGTTCTTCTTCATTTAAGTCTTCTAGCGTTAAATCTTTGATGACCTTGTCCAACTTCAGTAAATCATCAGCAGTTTCTTTTAACTTCTGATATGATAATTGGATCATTTCGATGTTGGCATGTTCTTGGCCTAAGCACTCTTCTATTTCATTAGCGTTCTTTGAAAACAGACGCCTCACCACTGACCTTTCCTTCTTCTTTTTTTCTTTGTCCATAATTGCAGGTTGTTTTTATTATGTTATACTCGTCGACGGTCGCCAGATTTAGAATACTTGGGGTCTTGAAGAGGGAATTTCGTGGGTCGTGAGGTTTAAAAACAATATTTTGTTAACAAATAAAACGCCATTAGAATGCGATCCAACCAGAGAGCATATATTTTTTTCATAGACTGACATGTCAAAAAGGTTGCGTTCCGAATTACAATTGAACACTTCGCGTTCGTTTTAGAACAAGTAGGTAGTAGTGGTAACGAGAGTAACGTTTATACACTACCTTCTGCTTCATGGTTTAAACGGCAAAGGTGTGTACTTCCGCAGACAGACTCTGCAAAAGTCCTACCACTACTGCAAGCCTATTACCATGTCGGTAGACGATCCACGCTGCGCTTGCCGGTCCGTGGTCTCCGCTTCATTTTCACTGCCATAAAAATAATTAGAAACGAACTAATAAAGAACTGAATATGCATAAACCTTTCGAGTCCTTTGGGTCGGGCCATGATAGAGCCGTCTGTAGACAAAGTTTAGAGGTCAGGCGCAGCATATTTCCGAATCTTCGAATGCGCGCGCCGTGTGAGCATTGCGCGCCAGTCTGTCCCCGAAAGCGCACGCAATACCGCACCGCACAGTTGTTACGCAACTTGGATAAACCGCTCGAGAAGTCGCGACCGCGCGGTTATTTATTAACCACGAGTAAATTCATAAAGCACGTTACAAGTTACGAAATTTGACTTAATCGACAATCCTTTTCTGAGACCTTCGTATAGCTTCAATGCCGGCTGAAGCTGCAATTGTGACATGCTGAGTTGAATATGAGATTGCATACGGTTTAGTGAATGAATTCGGGTGTATATAGACTATAAAGACGTGACTACAGTCAAAATGATGGGGTCAAATGTGTTTGATTTACTAGTCGTGGTATCGTTGTTGACGGTTACTGGTAAGCAAACAAATGAGGTAATGTCTCAATTACCTCAATTTAACAATGATAAGTACTTTTGCTTCTCTGATTTATTGCAGCCCTGGCATATGTCTTTATTGGTACTTATATAATTATTTGCATGTAATAGATTGTTAACCCTAACTTTACAATATTAAACTACGTGTGAGCTAAAAAACAATAAACAGATATCTTATGTAATTTGTTGTCGAGCATCGCAACAAGGTGTAGGTATAAAAAAGTTTGTTTGTTTGTTTATTTCTTTTGCACACAGCTTAAAAATAACATTATGGATCGGCGCTTTCATTAGATATTTATTGTTTAAATACTTATGATTTATGCCTACCATGCATATATCGTAAGTATTTAACAAAATAACGTTTAACGTAAGTACATAATATACATTGTGAATTTACTAGCATTCCTAATTTGTTACTAGCTTATCTAGACACTTAAGAAGACTGAGGACCTTTCCTTTAGTACGATTACAAAGTAGGTACTTGCTAATAATTTACTATAGGTATTATAAACATATACCTACTGATATATAAAATAAGCACTGTGGTTGGTGATACCGAGCTATGTACGGTCTTTTCCACTTTATAAGGCTACCATCTAGTAGGTAAATCGAGTTTACTCACGTCTTACGATTCGTATCTGGACAGCGGAGGGGGTTATTTATAGGGTTCCGTACCTCAAAAGGATCACTTAGCTGTCCGTCTGTCTGTCAAGTGCCCCTTTTTCTCAGGAACACGTAGATGTATCAAGTTGATATTGATATCGAACATTACGGTCTCTTTCAGCTGTAAAAAAATCTTAACTAATATGTCCAGGTACGCGAGCAAAAGATTTCAACATATGTCGCATTTTTCGCATATTTTGCGATTTCACAATGTAATCTAAACTTATAGGGTACTCCCGTTGATATATAATCATGAAACTTGGCACAAAGCAATGTCTTACAACACATAAAACAAAGTAGAAAAAAATCTGAAAACCGTAAATATGTAGTGTAAGTAAACAAAAAAGTGAATTTACTATTCCAAACTTTATATATACGGTTTGTGCAATAGCCGTGGTAGCTTTTCTTATGTATCGTTATAGGTCTAGAGATCGAACGGCTACGTTTAGTTTGTCCTTTTTTAATCTGGTTTGTGTTTAGATAGAACAACAATGTTAGAAAGATGTGAACTTCGTCTCCTTACAAATGATTAGATTTACCTTGATTTCCTCCATGGTGTAATATTATCTCGTCTCTTTACAAATGATTCGATTTTCCTTGATTTCTTCCATGGTATAATATTCTCTCATCCCCTTACAAATGATTCGATTTTCCTTGATTTCTTCCATGGTATAATATTCTCTCATCCCCTTACAAATGATTCGATTTTCCTTGATTTCCTCCATGGTGTAAAATTCTCTCGTCTCCTTACAAATGATTCGATTTTCCTTGATTTCCTCCATGGTTTAATATTCTCTCGTCTCCGTACTAATGATTCGGTATTCCTTGATTTCCTCCATGGTGTAATATTCTCTCGTCTCCTTACAAATGATTCGGTATTCCTTGATTTCCTCCATGGTGTAATATTCTCTCGTCTCCTTACAAATGATTCGGTATTCCTTGATTTCCTCCATGGTGTAATATTCTCTCGTCTCCTTACAAATGATTCGATTTTCCTTGATTTCCTCCATGGTGTAATATTCTCTCATCCCCTTAAGTACAAATGATTCGATTTTCCTTGATTTCCTCCATGGTTTAATATTCTCTCGTCTCCGTACAAATGATTCGGTATTCCTTGATTTCCTCCATGGTGTAATATTCTCTCGTCTCCTTACACATGATTCGATTTTCCTTGATTTCCTACATGGTGTAATATTCTCTCGTCTCCTTACAAATTTTATTTTTATTTATTTTCAATAAGCATACATTTTTATTACCTTTGATGGAATGAATGGATTTTTCTTGATTTTCAAATGATTGGATTTTTCTTGATTTCCTTCATGGTTTAATATTCTCTCGTCTCCTTACAAATGATTCGGTTTTTCTTGATTTCTTCCATGGTGTAATATTCTCTCGTCTCCTTACAAATGATTCGATTATCTTTGATTTCCTCCATGGTGTAATATTCTCTCGTCTCCTTACAAATGATTCGATTTTCCTTGATTTCCTCCATGGTGTAATATTATTTCTTATTCTGTTAAGTGATTAATTATAGTCGTTTATCCGTAAATTAGAGCTATAAGGCCGTATTCCAGATGTACCTTTAGTAGTGAAGCTACGCTTAAGTACAGATTTGACTTAGGCTGACATTCACAGTTAGTGTGTGGAGTTTACTCTGAGCTGTCTCGCATGAGTTCAAACTCCAGTGATGGAGAGTATACTCGGCATTTCGAAGTTCACATTTGAGTACGATCGTAAACTCCATGCTTACTCCAACGAGTTCGCCTCTAGCCACAGACAAATATTATTTGGTTATCTCAAACAAGGTTTGGTTTGAAATTTATTTTTGTATCTTGCAACATTGGATTAGAAAGAGAGACACATATAATTACCCTATGAGAGGAGATGAAATAGGCGACATTATAAAATAGGCGCGCATTAGCGCGTTTTCGAATGTTTTTTCTGTACTCTGGCGGGAAACCTACTATTATATACTAAGTAGTATGAGGGGCCGCTAAGATTTGACTTTTCTTAAGCTATTCTGAAGGTTAAATAAAATTTTCAGCCGACTTCCAAAACAAAAGGAGCCTCCTCCAAGTCGACGCGTATATTTTTTTATGCATGATTACGCATATCTTTTTACAGAGTAGTGCGATTCTGATAATTCTTTTTTAGTTTAGTAGGTAGAGTATACTTCCAAGGTTTCAAATTCGGTAAAGCGGTTTTTAATTTGCAACCGAATAACTGAAGTGTTTCGCCTATCTTGAATTTTGACGGTGAATAAAAATCGTCACGTAAGTAGCAAGTCCCACTAAAGAAGAGAATTTTTTTTCTATACCTATCAATACTTCGAGAAAATTAATTACTATGGAAAATAAAATTCTCGCTGCATTCACTTTTGTGAGAAAGAGTTTTTGAGGGAACTGATTGGTCGCTACATAAAATAATCCTCACTGTCGCATACAATCGTAGAGCAATTGGCACTTGTAATTCGACAGAAATTGGTAGGTAGTCTACATGATATCGGTGATCATACTCCGCAACGCAGGTATTCGTTTCCCTTCGAGTACCTGTAACGGTTCTTGAATTCCACGTCATCATAGTAGATAAGTGTAGGGTTTACTAGGTAGTAGTTTAGTATGTTAATTGACATTTGAGGCAGGTTGTAATGTTCATCCAGCATACAAAAATCATCTAATCTCTCTATTTGTTCCAAATCGCGAAACACTTTATCACTGTATTCATTTTGTCTAATATATATTAAGTGCCTACAAAGTATATAAGGAATAAAATTTGAATCCTAGAATAATTAAAATAGGAAATAAGTAAGTAGGTAATCAAGTAAAACGAATCATTCAAACACAGTAGCACACAATACCTGGTAAGTATGAAATAAATCAGTATTGCGTACAGTTTCCCTCTAAAACGCAAACTTCTACTCATCGTAACAAGCAAACCTTCAAAGAGGGCTGTGTCTGAGCACGGATGAAGTCACCGATTTTGTGACTCAGCCCGTCTCATTCTCCAGTGAGTATATACTCGTGCTCCCCTAGACCGAACTCATCTATAAATTTGAAATTCACTAGAGTTCGAGTCTAGACTCATATTTTGACATTATGAAGTATGAGTTTTAACTCGATGTTGTCTGTGAATTTCAGCCTTTGTCTTGCATGATATTTTTTTAAGTAGAGATTCACTACAGAGCATCTTTCTCGAATACCGGCCATCGTCTCGTTACCAGTCATCGTCAGTTTTTTTCGTCAAGTTTCACAGTCATTCGTTCAAAAGATAGTCGTGAGGAAGCTATAGTCAGCCAAAATCACTTTCGAATTTTAATTGTTATCACTTCGTAAGACTAGTTGGGCCCAACAGTAGGTACCTATACCTCCTATTTATTTTCATTGCTACAAACTTTATGGCTGAAGATCATCAAAAGCTCTACAGAGATTGACTCTACCAAAATGAATGAAAGCTATGAATGCTAATGAAGTATTCTACATTATACATTTACGCAAGTTTGTCTGCACAGGTAATACTATCATAATCTTTCGGTTTTCGGCTTTCGGCCATTCAATCGATATAATATGTAGCTATGGCCTTTCCTGGGTACCTTTAAGCTATTTCCATTCCAAATCCGTAGCGTTGTTCACTGTGAATAAGTAACAAATATGCGCACACTCACTCACCGTGTTTCATTGGAAATGCGATATGATGGTTTTATATGCGACACACGCCGTACTGGATTTATTGATACCCTGATCATATATATTAAATTATATCACTGTCCTGTCCTGACAATTGCGTGAACATCTGATGCGCAATTATCGAAATCAGGCTTTAAGTGTTAGGACGACCCTAAAAATACAATCCTACTCTGGCAGTTGGGTAAAAACATGCTATTTGTGAAAGTTAACTATACATAAATAAGGAGCTGACGAATTCTCAAGAGAGATAATTTAAGGAATCACTGTTATACTAACCTTGCCTTCGTTGTATAGGTACCTACACCGTTTACAAATATACAAAAATTACAGGAACTAAAGTTAATAGTGATCATCACACGTAATATAACATTAGAAATAAGGATAATATACCTATGCCTAATTTTAGAGTAGATATATACAGTTTTATCTTTTGGTTTACAAGAATCTTTTATATTTAACGTAAAAATAAGACTTGTGTCGATGCACCGGCACCGTCATATCTTCCAAAAACGAATGTTCAGGCTATGTGGCAGTGTTAATAAAAAAAGCTTACTATAGTAACTTACAACTAACAACTTACAAAATGTCGAACTTTATAAAGTTCGACATTTTATAGAAGATAAAGATGCTTGGAATACTCCATTTCTGGCAAGCTGTCTCTCTGCCACCCATAAAGTGTAATAGGTATTTGTAGTACCTAAGTAGAAACATTGTAAATATCTATATAAAAAGAATGGCCCCGAGTTTCTTGCCGCTTCTTCTCGGTGGGCTCTATATATTTTGGATCGCGGCGGTAGAGTCTTTAAAGTACATTTTAATGAAAAGTTGACGTTCATAAGTGCGTCTTTGATGCCTAAATTGAATAAATGATTTTGACTTTGACTTTGACTTTGACTTCGACAAATACTTACAATATGCCGATCTCGGTGAGGTTATATTTGTGCCGTTTGGGGTAGAAGCTTTGAGTCCGTGGGGCCTAACCGCATACGAAATATTCAGAGAAATCGCCAAACGTTTGGTTGAAGCGTCAGGTGATCACAATGCACATATTCCGTACACAGAAAATGTATTAAAATTAGTAATATTCGCATTTGCATATTTGAAAGCATTCTGGGCATTTTTTTTTTCAAAAATGGTTTACTATAATATTAAACGCCAATATAAAAAGAATAGTTTCAATATTAAACATTAATCAATTATGAAACATGTCAACAACGAATAGATTATTATATAGCACTAACACAGGAGTAATGTCCAGCTAAACCTGGAGAACCAATTCGCTGCCGTGGAAACCACCACAGACGTAAACCAGAACCTCGAAAATGTGACTCGGGTCCTCAGGGAAGAAGGTACGAGATTTTGTTACATGCAGTGTAAGGGCAAGAAGTCCAAGCTTTCAGAAAAGACTTTGGGGCTAATGAAGGAACGACGTGAAAACCCACCCATCACTTCGTCAGAAAAGCGGACTCTAAACCGAGAGATCAACAAGAACGTACGACACGACCTCCGGTGCTTCAATACTCTTTCGATCGAAAGAGCGATCGAGCAGAATCGGGGGTCAAAGGTGTTCGTACAATCTCTTGGAAGAAGCCACCTGACGAAGTTGACCACAGCTAGTGGAGAAGTCGTTGCTTCGAAGCCGGCAGTCCTTTCGGAAGTGGAGGACTTTTATGGCCGATTATACGCATCGCATGCATCTCGACCTGATCCCGAAAATGATCCTAGAGCCACGTTAACACGCCATTTCACCGAAGACTTGCCAGAAGTCAGTATTGGCGAAATCGAGATCGCTCTTGGACAGCTTAAAAATGGAAAAGCCCCTGGAGAGGATGGCGTTACAACAGAGCTACTAAAAGCAGGAGGTAAACCCGTACTGAGGGAGCTCCAGAAGCTTTTTAACGCTGTCCTGTTCGAAGGGAGAACTCCAGAGGCGTGGAGTAGGAGTGTGGTCGTCCTGTTCTTCAAAAAGGGAGATAAGACCCTGCTGAAGAACTATCGACCCATATCCCTTCTAAGCCACGTCTATAAGCTGTTTTCAAGAGTGATCACGAACCGTCTTGCGCGTAGACTCGACGAATTCCAACCACCGGAACAGGCTGGGTTTCGGAGCGGATACGGCACCATAGACCACATTCACACAGTGCGGCAGATTATACAGAAGACCGAAGAGTATAATCAGCCCCTGTGTCTAGCATTCGTGGACTATGAGAAGGCCTTTGACTCGGTTGAAATCTGGTCTGTTCTGGAGTCCCTGCAGCGTTGCCAGATAGATTGGCGATACATCCAAGTGATGAGATGTCTTTACGAAACCGCCACCATGTCCGTCCAAGTACAGAATCAGCAAACAAGTCCCATACCGTTGCATCGAGGAGTGAGACAAGGGGACGTTATTTCCCCGAAATTGTTTTCAAATGCAATGGAGGATATGTTCAAGACGCTGAACTGGAAAGGACGTGGCATTAATATCAACGGCGAATACATCTCTCACTTGCGATTTGCTGACGATATCGTCATCGTGGCAGAGACGCTGCAGGACCTGCAACAGATGCTGAATGACCTGGCTGACTCTTCTATACGCATCGGCCTACGGATGAACTTGGACAAAACCAAGGTCATGTTCAACGAACATGTTCTACCAGAACCGATTGCGATACACGGCGCCGTTCTCGAAGTTGTTCAAAAATATGTGTACCTCGGGCAGACATTGCAGTTGGGAAAAAACAACTTTGAGAACGAGGTGAATAGAAGAATTCGGCTGGGCTGGGCAGCGTTTGGGAAGCTACGTCGAGTCCTTACTTCGCCGATTCCACAGTGCCTGAAGACGAAAGTCTTCAATCAGTGCGTCCTACCCGTCATGACATACGGAGCCGAAACGTGGACACTGACGGCTCGAATGGTCCATAAGCTCAAGGTCGCTCAGCGGGCTATGGAAAGGGCTATGCTCGGTGTTTCTCTGAGGGATCGCATCAGAAATGAAGTGATCCGTCAGAGAACCAAGGTCATCGACATAGCCCACCGGATCAGCAAGCTGAAGTGGCAGTGGGCTGGCCATATTAGCCGTAGAACCGACAACCGTTGGGGTAAACGAGTTCTAGAGTGGAGACCGCGTCTCGGCAAACGTAGTGTAGGACGTCCTGAGGCACGGTGGAGTGACGATCTGCGCAAGACGGCTGGCAAAAACTGGATGCGAGAAGCCCAAGATAGACCTAAGTGGCGTGCAATTGGAGAGGCCTATGTCCAGCAGTGGACTGCTACAGGCTGATGATGATGATGATGATGAATGTCACGTTTTAGGATGTAGTGAAACGTAATGTGTAGGCGTAGACTCCAGATAGCCGTTTGAATTCTTATTTAACACTATGTCAAGTGAAAACTATTTTTTTGAGCAAAATATAATTACTCATATAATTTACTGCTTATTTAAGTGTATGTACATTTGTATGTAATCATGTAATCAAAGCAGAGTTTGAACAAAATCATACGTTATTAAGCTATTTGAAAATAATACGGTCACAGCGTAAAAAATAATTCATCATCAAGCCTGATGGTAAGTGTCACGCCATTACAATTATTGCAACTCTACTTAAAAGTTTGAATTTTAAGGACCGTTTTCAGCGGTTCTGTATCAGTAAGTTCTCTATCGGTATGAGGAAGTGTAGAAGTGCTTGTACATGTACAATAATTGGATCATGTCAGTCCCGAGTATAGGAGCAGAGCTCAAAGACAAATTCATTGCATAAGTTCATGAGACCGGAAGACCCCAGCAGGATGCTCGAACGACTCAATAAAGTTTTCCAACGGGTTCCTTAAGATAAACAGTACCAAAAACAAAAGATACTCTGAAACGTATATCTCGTGTAAAATACGTGCATCAATACAAAAGTTTATGATTATGTGTATACTATAGCGATGACATTTGATACTGAAACATGGTATTTAACTATCGACTTCATAAGTAAGCTCAAAGTCGCACAACGAGCCATAGAGAAGGTTATGCTCAGGCCAAGGCTACGAGATCAAATCATAAATGAGGGGATCCGTAGACAAACAAAATTCACCGACATAGCCTAGTACAGCAAGCGCAGCGTAAGACGTCTAGAAGGCGCAAATATAACCTGATAAGGTTCGCAAGAAGAAGTTGGACGCAGGCCGCTTACAAACGGTTTTTGTACCAATAAGACGTGGCGAGAGAGAGATGTGGATTTCCGTACGTTATTTTTAAATGGGGCTATAGTTATAGGAATGATTAGAATCAACAACTACCAGATAGCTGCATTATAGTTCTTACAATTTATTAACACTTGTATATAATTAACCTACGCATAAAATCACTAAATTGTTAAGCTTTTTAATAATCAGTTCTTATTGTAACTCTGATTCTTCGCTATACATTACTCGTTAAAACGTAGATTGGTAAATTTATTCTATGTATAGGACGTAGGTTAAGTATGTGTAAGTACCTAATTAGTCACCAAAATCTTATAAAATGTAGTCCATTTGTAAAATTGCTGGTTATATAACACTATTATCACACCTTAAAACTACTTAACCTGTAACGTTATATACCTACTTAACCTATAACATAAACTACCTAACTATACTATCTATAGGTACCTATATCATATACTTAACCTATAATACTACTATCATTTTATAATAATTTATTGATTTGTATCTGAAATGTACGTAATTTCTGATACGTCTTGACCTCATCACACATATAATTAATCATACATCACATAGTTAGCCCGGGACATTTACCAACATTATAGCTAACGTATAACGTTGTTCTCGCAAATATTGAGTTTTGACTGTTTGTCTACTTTTACTGGATTGTATCTCATTCGTCTTGTAGGTAATTCATCACGAAACAGTGCACTTCAAACCTATAAACTAAGGGAAGTGGGGTGAGTCAGCTCACAGGAGGTCTGGTGGGTTGATCAACTTTTTTTTGTCCGACCTCTGTCCTAACTGTTTTTGTATCATTTTCTTGAAAAGTGAAGTTGTTTCTTCATAAAATAAATGTTTGCTTAGGTATTAATGTCGTGATAATTCAATAAATACAATGTTTTGGAACAAGAACCCCAATTTTATTTAAATTTTGGTGGTTGTCTGATGGACGCAAAGTATAATTTCATAGCAGAACTCTCTGTTCCCCGAGCCATACTGGTGTATTTAACTAGACACACTGTAAAAAAAATGTGTGACCACATAAAAACAAAATTACCTTAATTTTTCTGCTTTATTGCATGGTTCTATAAAGTGTTAGTAATAAATTTTTTTGTGTCCTCTGTTGGTGATATTTAGAATTATCTCACTGTCCCCCAAACTTCTTGCGTATATTAGGTCTATCAGACATCCGCTAATAACTTCTAGCATTTTCACACAGATGGCATTACAATTATCTAGGCACTAAGTAATTTAATTTAACAAACGCAACAGCTAAATCGCCATTTTTATTTTCGGAGAAATTTTGAATTTGTCTGCCAAAGTCAGCTCACGGTCCGGTTGTGTGTTTATTGTGTGTCCGCTGAAACACCGCGCCAATATCGTAAGTTTTAAACCTTTAATTATTTATTTCATTGGCATAGTTTTGTGCTCATCTTAAGTTGATTTTAATGGTAAAAACAAGTATATTACTGTAATATATTAGTGCTAAAATTTATAAAACATGTAAAATGTCCTGTGGACAACTATCACTTGGACAACTAAAACGGTTGCCCAAGAGACTGTATAAGTTGTCCAGTGGAAAAACACTATATTTTTCCGCTTTTGATATCAGTTTCATTTTAATATCAAGTATATAACCAACCACCAGTCCTAAAACAGTCTTAATAGCAGAATATAAATGATTTAAAAACAAGGTTACTTATGTTGCACCCTACTTATTCCGCGCAATTTAAAGCAACTTTTATGAACTGATATTAAGCTTGAAATTTATATTTGTGTGCGATTTTTTAGTTTTAGTGCTAACCTAACGAAATGGGGACAAATTTGTCTTTGCAAGATACATACGAACGCAGCATACAAGGCTAAAGCCTTAAAAAACGTAAAAATGGTAAAAAGATAAGGGCTGTAAAAAATATAAAGAAAATACAATAACAAATCTTATTACGAATTATGAAACAGATTTAATTATCCTAAAAAAACACGTGTTTTACTTGAAGAACCAATACAAGAGTTTTCGCCGAAGCGTCGACAACATTCAACCAAATGAAGCAGTGGTCTTGGTAGACTTTAGCGAAAATCATAGTGCTAAATGTACACAGGAAATTCAGACCTATCATTTTGGAGGATCGCGGCAGCAGGTGTCACTCCATACAGGTGTCGTATATGTGAGTAATGGAGAAAACAATCATAAAGGCATGTCATTTGCACCGTTTCTCCCTGTAATATACACCAACCAGCTGCCATATGAGCGCACTTGTACCCAATTTTAACAAATATACTGACGAATTATGCAGCCACAAATTGTCACATATCTTTTCTGATGGCCCGTTTTCCCAAAACAGGCAAAAAGTTTGTTATTTTTGCTTGCACGAAGATGTTTGATTATGGGTTTAAAGCATATACCTGGTCTTTATTCGAAGCAGGACATGCAAAGGGCCCAGCTAATGGTATAGGAGGCTATTTGAAACGAGCTGCAGATAATATGGTCGCTACTGGAATGGACATAACCAACGCAACAGATTTTTATAATGCTTTAGAAGGGAAAAGCAAAGTAAAATTGTTCTTTGTACACAAAGACGAAATTTACATAATCCAAAAAGCAATACCAAAAAATATTGTCCCTCTTGTGGGAACAGTTCATGTACATCATGTGTTTTCGAAGACTCGTGGCAAGATACGATATATAAATTTAAGCTGTTTTTGCCAACGTGGATTCTGTGAATGCTTAAATCTAAAAATATTCAACCCAATCCCGCCCAAAAAAAGAAAGTCGCTCAAAAAGTTGCATACCATGAATATACTAGCGACGAAAATTTGCCATTGAGTAACCTGCTTACAGCATCAAATGAGAAAGACATATCTTTTAATGATTTACGAACCCCACGATTAGAAAAATTCTACAACTACCTATGTGTATGATTCTTCGGACACTTCCGATAACGAAATCGACGAATGTAATAAATCTTCCTTTGAACATAACTGCTATAATACAGTTCGAAACACTTTCTTTACTGGACCTGAACCTGAACATAATAACAACTAGCAGCCGTCTTCATCGGGGCAAAAAAATAATAATCTACCAGGACCTAGAGATTACTTATTAGTTAAAGTTTATGGGGCCAAAGGCAAATTTTATAAGTATGTTTGTGTTGCTGAAAGTGATATCGGAGATGATGGGGAGATTAAAGTTACTTTCCTCAAAACAGTCAAATATGCAAAACTGTTTGTCCTTGACCAAAACATCAACTCGTACGTTACTAATGATGACATCATAAAAAATCTCCCAAATCCAGGTATTGAGTACAAAAGAGGTGAAGTATATCACAAATTCTCATCCGATGTAGACGTTTTTGCAAAATAAATGGTTATATTATTATGCTGCATCTGTGAAAGGCAGAATTAATTTCCTTTTTATTGGACTTTGGAGTCAGTTGTGATATAATTTAGATGAAGAGTTTTTTGGGTGATAGTTTTACTTTGCAAGACTGTTTAAAATAAGTGTTATATGATATAACATAATTGTCTTGTTTTAATTTCTACTTTTTATCAAACTTTTGAACCAGTAATGATATAATTTAGATGAAGAGGATTTTAACTGCTTAGTTTTACTTTGCAAGACTATGTTTCGAATATGTGCCTATTGATAGAAGATAAATTGTTTAAGTTTTACTTTTTATTGGATTTTGGTGCCATTTGTGAAATAATTTAAATGAAGATGATTTTGAATGCTTAATTTTACTATGCAAGACTATGTTTAGAATAAGTACCATATGATAGAACATTATCTTGTATTAATTTTTACTTTTATTGGACTTTATAGCAAGTTGTGGTATAAATACGATTAAGAGGATTTGGACTGATTCGTTTTAAAAAGAGAATTATGATAGTAGATATCTGTTTTTAATTTTTATATAAGAATATAAAAATAGAATAATTTGTATTTAATACTGTTATTTAGATTTTTTCTCTCTCTACACTACTACTCTCTCTACCGAGAAAACAATACAAACAGTATTATTTCCTCATACTTACTGCATCTAGATAAGTTTTATTTTTCTACTGTCACTAGATTTTTGTGCCACATGTCTTTTATTTTAAATATCTTTATTGGTTCAACCTCGTGCATTTTAAAGACTGTGTTTAATATCAGTGCCTTAATGAAGGGGACATCTGTTCTAATTTTAGTTTTTCTTTCAGAAGTTGAGTTTTTGTTTAATTTGATTATATTATTGTATAGTACTCATAAAAACGATTTCTTAGTCGGTTTTAGAAAAGTAATAGTAAAGAATTTTTTATTTAACTACAATAATATTTTATTAATAATATTACTATTGATATGAGCAATAATACGTTTTAAAAAGAGGTATAGCTCTTGAGCACGAAATAATCAAAATCTGGGGGCAACTTGGTTGTCCAAGAGACCTTCCCTTGTACAACCAGGTTGTCCCCAGATTTTGGGGAAGTACATTCTAATTTATCTGTTGCATGAAAAAGAAATAGCCAAATCTAAATTAACTACATTATTTTAACGGAGGGATATAATTTCTCTTCGTTATTAAGTATGTTTAGTTCTGTTTATTCGTTTTTTTAATTTACTTTCAGATTATTTTCAGACCAAGAGTTGTCCAAGAGACTATACATTGCTCAATAAATGGAGATTAATTAGTGATGACACAATATATAAATATTAATAATAAACATAATTTAATCCGTAACACAACACATATCTTAGTGTGCACTCTTGGCTATAGTTTGAGAATCTAACAATTATTATATTTAGTTGTCCAAGGGAAAGATTTTTCGCTTCTTTTGTATGTTTTTGGTTAAAACTCTAGATAAAAATAACAAAAGTGTGCTGCTCGTAGCAGGATCATAAAGTTAGATAAACTATCAACATGGTAATATACTTCACACCCTAAAAAGAAATAGAAAATTTTATTTGAAAACTTTTCAGAATAGGACAAAAAAAAGTTGATCTACCCTGGTATACAAGTAGTCTTTTGCTTGCTGGTTTCAACAAGTAAATTTAAAGCAGCAAATATTGGGCCGCAGTACTTAAGTGATTATTTATTTAGCATTGAGTGCAATATCCAAAATTTCAGTCTGAGATCATGGCGACCCGTCATATCCGATCATACAACAGACAACTCCCGAGTCATGAAATGCCTTTCTTAACGCGAACCAATCCATTGAAATACCTTTATACAATCATAATCAGCCCATTATGTTCCCACTGCTGGGACTCGAGCTTTCCTCTCAGAGAGAGGAGTTGGGCCATAATTCACCACGCGTGTCCAGTACGGCTTGGTGGATAGGCTAGTGGCCAACCCATGTCGAAGGCCGCCCGAAGGCCTTCGATATAGCCTAACGACTATTGTTCTCCGACAAACAACCGGGACGGACGGCTTGACGCGACCTCCAAAGGACGGAAGCGCTCAGTTGAATAATGCCACTAGCGGTCACCCATCCAAGTCCTGACCACAGCAAGTGTTGCTTAACTTGTTGATTGGTTAAGATCGCCAAGGAACGAGCGCTTCCTTTATACAAAGACAGATTGAATTCTCCGTCATTGTATGTTTTAAAAATGCATTCAATCTTCCTTTGATCATATTGTCAGTATGTTCGTAATGGATGTTGTAAGCTACAGCTGGATATGGAATGGCAAGCTATAACTGGCTCTACCACAATCATTCAGCTCTTGCTGTTCCTAGCGAATGCAAGCTTGTCAGAAGTTTTTGTATTATCATCTAAGTGTAGTGTAGGTACAAGTACGCATGCGTATACTACGAGTATTTTATTAAAATAAAAAGTATGCACACTGTCGTGCCAAGTTACCAGTTAACTATTTTTGCAGTATTACGGCCTTACTTATAAACGCTACTTAAATTTAAATAACGTCACTTAGTACTGCGCAGAACATGTTTCCTTTGCGCAGTACTAAATAACGTCATTTAAAGTTAAGCAGCGTTTATAAGTAAGGCCCTTGGTGTTTAGCGATGCCTGTTCCTAAAGTTATCTGTTTCTATAGAAACGTACTGTGACGCTCTGGAAAATAATTTATAATATTACCAAATAGACCCGTGGATCCAGTCGCGTGTAAAATTACTATCTGACTGGAATTGTATTCCGGGCAAGACAGGATTTAAGCTATCTACATTACCTACGACCTCACAAAATTTCAAATTTGTATCGATTAAGAAATTGAATTGATCACGCAGAATAATAAATTACTGGATGCTCAGCGTACTTACAATACCTTTCAGGGGGTTCCGAAGACGGCAGCCGGGTAAAGCGGGTACGTCCTGACGGTGGCCCGGTTTCCCGAGAGCCAGCACAAGCACTGGATGCACCAGACCCCGAGCCTGCATCTGCACCTGCTCCACCTGCCTTCCTCAGTCCTTCGGTGAAGGAGTACTTGGAACTTGGAATGGCTATACCTGGTAAGTCGTCACTTGCTAGGTAGTTGTGGATGTGTTCGCTTGCCTCTGGTCTCACATATAATGGAGAGAAGAACGAGGAGAAACGTTTAAAAACATCTGCGATTTTTGTCATTTTTTGATTGCTTAATATTTGCACACTTGTACAAATACGTATGCTAACTAGCATACGTAGTCCTGACCTACCTATATTGCTATACCATAGTACTTGATAACTGTGTAGTAATAGCCTCTGGAATATTTTTATTCTCTATATTTTATTTCTTACCTTTATCGGGCTATTTGTTTTTAGGCTGTGTGAATTTCATTATTAAGTATACCTATTAAAACATAATTCTCAAACATTTTACTTGTTTAAAATATATTAAAAATAAAATATAGGTACTCGTAGTGTTATAATGGGATTGCATTGAAAGTCAAACCAAAGCTGAAGAACTGATCTAAGAATCTAGATTACTCAAATGTATATTTTTTTGTTTATTTAGAAAGTAAGATTTTTATGTGACCTCTAGAACTTTTCCTACAATGCAGTGCACACAGGTCGTCGCTGCCAAATAGATAGTCTAATTTAGTCTGAAGCAAGCTAAACCCGTTTCCTCTTTGTACCCATGCAAATACCGTAATAAATAACGTACTTAGTGTCCGTTTACTTACTATAGCAGATTGATCGCCACAGTATCTGTTAAAGTGACAACTTTTTTTGCACAAATGAGTATTTTAGGGTTAAAGGTATAACATACGTAGTATCTTATAGTATACCCACAGGGTATAACATAATGTTCATCCAGATTGTAAACGAACTCTTATATAGTCCACAAATTATATACGATACATTAATAAAGATACCAAGTGAGTGACTATAAAGTAAGCAAGTCATTTCTGTGGCATGAGTACGCAGACTCTCCCTATATTATTAAGTTCTCTTATTAATTGTTTACAAAGTAAAACTGCACGAAATGAACTATCATACGGCTGCAACTAAAACACTTCTTCCTCCACTGGCGTATGCGTTACGTCTGAGCTGTGAAATCACGGGTTTGATTCCCATGTCGGGTTCAATGTTATTGAATCTTTATAAAACAGTAAATGTTCATTAACAGTGTGAATAAAACTATGTCCATTGGATGGCTATTGAACCCCCCTATCAAAAAAGATCTTAAACATAACTAGTGAATTGTGGCTGTTTACCTATATACCTCTACAGGAGGTAATATCTAGAGGTAGGTAGGTAGTCAAGAGGTTATGTTTGTGACCTTTTACTTTCATAACAATGCACTTTTACACGAAGCGACTATAATCCAATCTTTGTACAGATATCCCCTGGCTATAAAATTCAGATAGATACATTTATGCATATTTGCCAACGCCATAATACGTGATATTAAAATTAGCCTTTGAAATATCATTGTTTCCACAGTAATGAATAATGCATGAATGCACGAATATAATTACTTATACCGTTCTTAATTTTTCGTGTATACCGTAGATGGTAAACGGAATAGTGTCCTCGACATTATTAAAGTTTATTGACTTGTTTACGGATCTTCAAATTATACTTAGTTATATCAATTATATTATATGTTAGGTACTTTGTCAGCTCCCTGTAATATCCTTACGTAATTGATGGAGCGAGTGCGAAGCGTCTCTGCAACAAGCGCGTATCCACCGTTGTGGGTATGGTGGGTATGCTCACCATACCCACCTAAGATGTGTGATGTCATACGTTCACGGTCTATAAATGCCGATAGGCGAAGGATCTCAACTGTCCCTGAAACAGACACAATAGAAAATCAATTGTTATCCTGGTTAACGTGATGCCATATGATGAAATAAAATGAAAACTATGAAAGTGCTGACATATATGTCACATTTTTTACCACATACTCATACCTCTATTCGGCTTCTACGAGTACTTCTATTCGGCACATGAATACTTTTATTGGAAAAAAAGAGATGAATGTTGGCTTAAGTCATTTTGACAGCGAACAAAATAACATTATACAGATTTATCAATTTACTATATACCTAGTGCCACATTCACCCCACAGCTTTGGCCACGTGAAACAATGCATTTTAAAGAATCTTGGCCAGAGCGTCATACTGAGAGTGTAAGAATGCACAAAGTATATCGATCATGAATGAACTCGTCATTATTCCAGCTCGCACTTGGCCAATTTTCTGGTGGCTGTGACCACGACCTATTTCGAGGGCTGGATTCACGCCTGCTCTGCAATAGTTTGGGCTAAAATAATTTCGTATGTCCGGATTTCCGGATGTGCGCGGCTGTTCTCTACAGCCGTGCGATTCTCTAATGATTCGTCGACGAGCTCACCAATGTCTAATACTTTATGAGGTGTCGCCCTTGTACATAAGGTTGTATTTCCAACGTTTCTTGTCATCTCGTCATTTTCACGGATGTTGTCACATATGCAACGATGTTTGCTCTTATAGAGAATCGCACGGCAGGTCGCATTTCTCAACCGATTCTCGTGAGATTTTGTGATCAGGTTCGATAATTATAAAGATTTTCATGTCGATTAATTATTTGGTTTTGAGGATTATGTTTTAAGGCGCGCGGTGAATTTTTATTCAGTTTAAGCTAAGTATGTAAAAACATGGTCTCGCGAGGTCAGCTCACAGAGCCACTAGTATGGTTTATAGTCGATTTCCGCGTTTGTCTGTTTGTGTATCCGCTAACTACTAAAAATTACGTTATATAATAAAACATAATTAAGTTGTTATTTAAGTAGAAAGAAAACATTTCTTATTTTTCACCTCTTTTCTCTAAATGACACCCGTATTCGCTAGTAGGTACTTAAATAAATCAAACACTTCGAAATTGCTGTTTGCACGAATACTTAATATAAATATTCTTTTGTTAGTTGATGAGCGTATAATTTTATTTTAATTAATTAAGAATGTAATGAACAAAGAAAAACTAGCAGACGAGTGGGGATGCTGCTGACATAATATGAGGAATTAAATATCGTAGTTTAATTGATACTGGTTAGGTACTGCATGATTTAAAATCGGATGGAAAGACAGACAGTAATTCATACATACACTGAAGTAATAATTGCCATTATCTTGTCAATCAATTGGCATAATTCGTGCAGTGTGTCTGATATTTTCATAACATGCGTTTCGTGCTCTATTTAACCTATACGTGTCGAAAACATGATCTAATTAAGGCCAACATAAATTGATGATCCTATTGATAATGACGTGACCAATATAACTGATGAATGATTGCAAAAAACCAGACATGTACAACAATATTAGTATGATCTCGAAGTATTTTGTAAATAATTACTACGAGATCAAAGGTGTTAATCGTATGGATCATGCCTACACAACGTTAAAATTAGGTAATTTATTCAATGTAGGTATCAAAGACGTATTTATGACCGTTAAGAGCTCTGCTCTCATCGGCGTCCATTTGTTATATACTTTTTTAAATATAATATATATACTATGAAGTATACTCGTAATACAATATTAATCCTTCCTATACCGTGATAATTAAAACAAAAGATTTATGGATGAAACTGACGTATATGTACGTTACTGGGACGCAAACGGTTAACACACTTCCACAACAGAGACTTATTCGGAAAGGTACAGCTAAAAAAAAAAAAATTGAAAAAACACTAAAACTAAATTGACTGTAAAATTTAAATGTATAAACTTTATACATATTATAAAAACCGTATAGTCGGTTTTTATTATAGCACACATGACAAAACACGATCATGGCAAAATGCGATTAGGGAAAAGAACCTGCAGATGAAAAAACGCGTCCGGAGCACCCATCTAACAAATCATTTTGAAATATATAAAAGGAAGGCAATGTAAACGTATTAATTTCTTTATACATAACTTGAATATTTGTGAGGACTTATTTTCTTTATAGCTCTATATGGCTTGATTGATTCTGAAAAACGTACTCTCGATTTTCAGAATGAAAACGGTTCTATTAGCAGTAGCTGATTTTTACAACAATAATCTGTTTTATATTACACTAGGAGTATCCGAAGTCAATTAACTGAGCCGTGGAAATGTGTGCCAATTGTTTTATTGAATAATACGTCTCCCAGACAGTATTTACTTTATATGAGGGCCCCATTGCAATGCGGAGTTGATGTTAACGCCCGCAGGAAAGCTGTTATGCCTAATCAATTATCAACATACTTACATAGGTATCAAACATAGGTCTTATACAATCACACAATTTGCAAGATAATGCATGTGATTTCAATATAAGAAGAGATTATTCATTCGTTGGGTAATAGGTATTGGTAATATACATGTGTTAAACTATTATTATTAACTGGTAAAACACCCACGTTAGGGATTTTTGCGACTTTGCCGAATAATAATAATAGTTTAATATGTGTCAAACTCACGAGAATATCAATACAAAAAATATACACGTGGGTATGTACATTTTTTGTATGTAATATTCCACATAAAATATATGTAATAAGAAGCGCTCGTAGCGGAGCTTAACTTGTTGATCACGCTTGCTGCGCTCAGGACTTGGATGGGTAATCGATAGTGGCATTATTCAACTGAGCGCTTCCGTGCTTCGGAAGGCATGTTACGCCCTCGGTCCCGGTTGTTAGGACAACGTTTAGGCTATGACGAAGACCTTCGGGCGGCCTGAAAACTTCGACATCGGTTGGCCACTAACCTATCCACCAATCCGCACTGGGCCTGCGTGGTGGATTATGGCCCAACTCCTTTCTCTAAGAGGATGGCTCGAGTCCCAGCAGTATGAACAAAATGGGCTGATTATGATAAGGTACCTACTCCGCGCAGCTTTATTCTAGTATCCATATACATTATGAATATCCTCTGTATTTTTTGATAAAATAACAAAAAGGCACATATTACTTATTTAAAAATACACTCAAATATTATATTATTAACGAGTTCCAGTGATAACCGTAGCAAAAGACTAAGAAAGAGGGTAGATCGTTATGTCTGCACCTAACTTTTTAACTTTTCGACCAACCACCTGCATTCTTCAGTCTTCCCGTGAACATGGTGCATGTAACTACGCCGAAATATCGGGAGCTCATTCCACAACCTTACCACGGTAAATATCCCGTTAATAATCATATAACTTTAGTGAACAACCGTGATAGTTTAAAACAGTGTTTTATATTATTAACGGTTTAATATTATAATTAATTACTCATTAGCATGAACCTACTTTCAATGTAAACAAGTAGGTATGTCTATCGTAGATTCGTATTCGTGTAGAATGTAGATAGTAGGCCCATTCTTGATTTAAAATTAATATATAATTAAATTAATTACTAGACTTTAGAGGTTGAGTACCTACTGTTAAAATGACCGCTGAAGAAACGATTAGTAAAGCACAATTTAAGACTTAAGGCGCGGTCGTATCCTGATAATAGTAAAAAGCAGAATCTTTAAACATCTAGTGTAACGAAACAGATAGTATTATCTGTCTATGAAAAAAATACTTAGGTTAGAAAAGAAAAAGGCAAAGAGTAATAACCGAACAGAATTCATAAATATTATTCGCTCTCTGCAGAAAAAAATCCTAAATAGGTCCATAATAATAAACTTTCACGTCCAAACTCTCAGAGTTTTCAGCGATAACACTATATTATTTTTTAGGTAATACATAGCCAACATATAGCACTAAAGTAGTAACCACCAGTTTTTTCAATTGTAATAGTATATATCGAAAAATATAAAGAAAACGTATAAAATTAATGCATTATCGCATTACATCGTCGAATCTAACAAGCTATTTTCAACCTTACGTAAAGCATCGTAAATTATTTTAAAATTGGGGTTAGACCGCGTCTTAAGTAGCTATCTATCTAGACACTTATTATAATGGCAACTTTGCAATTGTGTAGGCTTTTCAAGTCTCCCCGAATTTCTCAGTTAGTTTAATGGGACCGCTTTGCCAAGGTTAGTTCTATGGCGTGTATCACTCGGCCTTGCTAACGGCTTTTGTCTTCCATACTCTGTATTATAGATCTTAATTGTTCCAACATGCGTAAGTTACCGACGAGGCCATAATCACTGCTTTGGGCAATGTGACGCACCCAGCGTACGTGGAATCTCGGGCAATTGTGTAAGATATTAGCATATGCACAGCCTATTGAAGCGGCATGGAAACTTAGCGTTAAGTCAATATGCAGTAAGTACTCTGAACACAAGTACCTATGTAACTAACCTTATAAATATAAGAAACAATCTTATTATATATATATTATAATATATAACTAGCTGCTCTCCGCGGTTTCACCAGAGCAGTGATGATTGAGGGTGATGATGATGAATCAAATATAGCCTATGTTACTCAGGGTGAATGTAGCTTTCCAATTGCACGGTAATATTATATAGATAATATTACCGTGACATTGGTGAAATAATTTTTGAAATCGGCACAGTATTATTTGAGTTTATTCATTACAAACATACACACACACACACACACACACACACACACACACACACACACACACGCACACACACAAATACACATTTTTCCTCTTTATAATATTAGTGTAGATGTAGATATCGCGAATTAGGTATTAGGCATACTTATGTGTTCCACAATTTTAAAAGATGTTCATTTGCTTTTACATATGTGTATTAAACCATTTAAATAGACAAATATATATAGATATAGACTAGTAGAAGGTACCTTTAACCCTTTGCGTCCCAGAGACGTACATATACGTCAGTTCCATTCCTAGATCTTTTGTTTTAATTATCCCGATATAGAAAGGATTAATTAGAATTATACTCAATACTCACATTACTCACTCATTACATTTTTATAGGTGTATTACACCATGTAAAGAGATACATTTCGTTATCATAATTAAGGTAAATTTCTTGATATAGATATAGACGTATTATGTCTATTTACACGGTTTAATAAGCCTAAAAGAAAAAGTAATGTATTGTTCTAATTAGAGGTATCTTCTGATACGTCTATGTATGTTTCTGTAGTATTAAAATAATTACATCATAATTAAATTCTGAATGGGTGATAGTTACACAATTAATTATATTCCATATCATAAAATTTTATCACTATGAAATAAATGTTAATAATGTCAACTCCTCAATTAATTAAGCAAGATTAGCAATTACGATGATGTTGATCAAAAATTTAATAACTGTTTTTATAGCTCCCTAGATATACTCGTATATTAATTATGATGTAATTATTTTAACACTACAGGAGCATATATATATATATATCATCATCATCTCAGCCGTAGGACGTCCACTGCTGAACATATGCCTCCCCCATGATTTTGCAAAAGGACCGGTTGGAAGCGGCCTGCATCCAACGTCGCCCTGCGACCTTCCTCAGGTCGTCTGTCCACCATGTCGGTGGACGACCTACGCTGCGCTTGCCGGTCCGTGGTCTCCACTCCAGAACCTTTCGGCCCTATCGGCCATCTGTTCTGCGTGCTATGTGCCCTGCCCCCTGCCACTTCAACTGGCTAATCTTCTGAGCTATGTCGGTGACTTTCGTTCTTCTACGGCTCTCCTCATTTCTGATTCGATCACGTAGAGACACCCCGAGCATAGCCCTCTCCATAGCTCGTTGTGCGACTTTGAGCTTGTCTATGAGGCCCATAGTAAGAGACCACGATATAGTGCCATAAGTTATAACTGGTAACACACATTGGTCGAAGACTCTTGTCTTGAGGTATAATAAAACATAACAGTAGCAATGTTTCAAGGTAACACTTTAACTTTACTAGAAGTAATACTTAGCTAAATTATTTGATAACTCCGATTAAATTCATCTAAGGTTCTGTATAATGGTTATACCATAACCAGATAATAAACCAGATAACCAGAAAATAAAACAATTCTATATCGGTTGCCTTTTCACATTACATTTATACGAATACATTATTATTTTATTTCAGAAGTTTTAAAGAATAAGTTTTTAATTGATAATGCATCTTTTAAATTTTTATCGCTATAGAAGATATGGTCACATGCAGATTTGAGTTCCATTACTCCCTTACACAGACCGAACTATGCCGAACTATGACCTCTATTATAGATCGACAATAATGCTTTTACTTTGCCATATACGAATTCATTTCATTTCTTGTAAAATTGTATCTCTAAACATTTTAATGTATCATCGTAGGACGGTCCTTTTTCTTACATTTAAAACATAACAGGCTACTATAAAAACAAATAAATATTGTTTAAAATACTAACAGCCAGATGCAGAAAGCTCTTCATTATCAGTCCATTAGTTAATCCAGCTTAAGTGCTAATGACACCATTATTTTAATGAAATTGCACAATAGACAACGTTGACATCTTAATGATCCTTTAGCTAAAGTTTTTAGGCTTTAAACAATATTGGCATAATTATTTAAAAAAGGTATGAACAACGAACAGATACAACCTTCTTGAGAGTGAACATTAGCGTTTTGATTTACTTGTAGCTATTTAAAAAAAAAATATTTTTAAATATCATTGCAGTCACAGACTATAAGATATGTAGATATGATATAGACGTATGTTGCAGTAACAAAACGCAAACTACATGCTTGGCTTGTCATTATCAAACAGGTGTCAAATAAAGAATGTTTTTTTTTTCATCTTTGTATGTGGATTCGTCGACCTGACTAGAGTTTTGTTTGTGGTGACAAAACTTGTAATATGGGAAAAACTTTTAAAAGTCTGTTTTTAATCCCTGATCTGTCAATTTAAAGTTCCTTTAAGGCTCTTATGTTTTCTTCAACTCAAAATACACGATAAGGGACAGTTTGACGTTTCTTTAGATAAATTAAAAGTAACATTAAAATTTGAACAGAATTTTCGTCTGAGGAACGATTTAATGTCGCATTAAGATTTAATGACGTCTTTAAAAGCTAAAGGTCGTTTCTGCAACTGGCTGTATAACATCATAGTCTTCGTCGACTTATTGCTCGATTTTAAGACATTCGCTCTTTTTATCGTCTCAATTACAGTGCAAATTAATGAAATATGTATTTGCAAATTTGTACGTCATAAATACTTAAGTATAAAAGTAATAAAACTTATTAAATATACATTAGATATTTACATTCAGATCGGTCAGTATGGGCATGTCTGTAAAAATAAGACATACAAAGATCTGATCTTAGAAACCATGTCATCTATTTTAGAGACAAAAAAACTGCATTCATAGATTAAAAAAAACTCTTACTCAGTTCGGGAATCGAACCCAGTCGTTTAGAAAAAATGAGATTAACTAATTATTCTTTTGAAAATTAGATCATGTCTAATCTATTATTTTGCAATATATTATATGTAAATAGTACATCACGTCACGCAAATCATGGTAGTACATTACCAGAATAATTATGTAAAAGACTAGGATAGGCAGATTGACCTTTTAAAACTTCGTTGTTCCCACGTAATCCTAATAAATACAGGAGTTTCTGAATATTAATTACATTTTGTAATAATTCATAGACACGCTAGTCTATCAAGTCTAGTCTTCTCATTTAATAATCACTATCTCATTTAATAATCAATGATGATGATATCACATGATGGTAGCACATTAGACCAAGAATAGCGACTGACTCAAGATAGTTGTCGGAAAACACCGTTATGTGTTTTGTGACAAGAGACCGTAGCACAAATAATTTGTTAAAAAGTATTCGTATCTTAAGCATCAACGCGTCACGCTTCGGCGTACAAACTATGAGTTACCTGTGACACAATTTCCCTAGATAAATGTCAGTGTGTACAGTTTAACGTGAACGAAAAGTTATGTTACACTTACGCAGTTATTCGTGCTAGGCCCAAGGTTTTCAATATAGATGATGGAAGCTAGCTAAATGGAATCGGAAAGCGCTCTATCGGCTTGCCATATAATATATTATATGCCTTATGATGATTTCGCCATTATCATTATGAATTCTAACAAGCAGGTAGGTTACAAAACAATAGCAATAAATCATACAAACGATTTTATACAGACTCATGATAAATCAATGAAGTTTTATCACAGTTTTGTGCACGGACAATTAAGGATAAATTAATTGCCGCGATAAGAGTTTAAACTACATAGATCGTGTTCATTTAACCCAATCCGCAATCGCCCTGACATTCTGCACTGGCTTGAGGTCGCTATGAAGGCAGTCTTGTAAGCATATGAATTAGTAATCACTAATAAATGCTTTTAGCAAGTGGATGAAATTTCTCATAACTCAAATCTTAACGTAATGATGTCGTTTTTTTAAATTGATATTTCAGATTTCAGATTTTATTGCTTTCCAGAGTATCGATTCTTACAAATAACTTAGCCTATATCACTTCGAAAGTTTTGAGAATCAATCACTGCAAGAAACCCGGCTGGGCACTGCAACACTAGTACTTAGGGTAATAGCTTAATCTATACATTTTTAAAATTAAATTATGATAGACACACTTTTGTAGGTATATAAAGGTAATATAATATCTCATGGCCTAAAGACACGGTTCAATTACACATTTCATTTATGCTTATCAAGGAAAAAGTCTTGTAAAGAGTAATAGCTTTTTTGAACTAGATATTTTTTTAACTTAGTTATCTTTTCTATTTCTTTCAATGCAGTAGGAATGTGGTGGTATGTTTTTATTGACATGGTGTATGTACTTTGTCCTTTCCTTACATAATTTATGTAGTAGTAGTAGTAAATAGTAGAGCAGTAGCACTTTTAGTGAATTTTTAACCTAACCTACGCTCGGGGAAGTACTTCCACCATATCTTTTTCTACCGTGAAGCAGTAATGTTCACAGTAATGTGTTCTGGTTCGAAAAATATGGCTGACGGCCAAATCACAGGCACATGAGACTTACAAATTAATGTTTCAGCTGCTATAGCAGATGCATTTCGTCACAAGTGACGTGAATTTAATTCATAAAAATGATCGTATTTCCGATATCAATAAAGTCCACTCTCTATCCTCTTATCTCCAAGGTGACGCTGCTAGAATAATTTCTAATTTGGAGATATCCGCTAAAAATCACACTGAAGCTTGGAAGTTGCTCTGCAGTCGATTTGACAATTAAAAATATTGATTAACCATCATCTTAATTCACTATTTAATATAAAGCAACTTCCACGCGAGTCAGAGAGATCTTTGCCTATAGGCAGAGGTTATCACTTAACACCAGATATGCCTCGTGAACCGTCTCTTAATATAAAAACAAAACATAGCTTGGGTTGGGAACACGAAATGCTTCTTAAAATTATTAGTTCAGTACTAGTTTATTACTAGTTTGCGTTTAGCGTGGAATAAAGGTTATCGTAGTCACTCGGAACCACAGACTAACAGATGCTAACGCGTCTCGCAATATACCCGTTGATTCGGGATCAAAAGTAGCCTGTGAGTTAAGTGAAGATGTAACAAATACAAGTTCACACACACGCAGACATTCTACAAAACCTTTGTATTCATAAGATTTTGCTTCAGTTGTAAAATATTCGTAATATTTAATAGATAGATAAATATCAATTAAGTACTTAGATCCGAGCGGGTGGCTGCGGTCACGACGAGAGGAGCTAGCTGCCTCGGGCACCTGAGATGGCTGTAAATCAACTCGCACATGCTTTTATTTGGAAGGTTGCAGTCTTTATACGTCTTGCGAACTGGTTTGGACTGCGATGAGCTCAAAATAACATTGGCTATACGATTCTTTTTATTCCTATCTAGTCATACCTACTTTATCTGAAAACCGGTCTATGGGAGAAAAGAAATAGGCAGGTGCATCTATTTGGCTCGTATGATTGTGAATATAGAATATACCTAAGTATATTTGTATTATACACTTATTTATGTTTGTGGTGCTCTTAATTAGTGTACCAGTATACCTTAAAATAAAAAATAAAAACAATTTATTTTTGGGCTATACTCGTATCTAGACTTTCTAAATTATCAGAACTTATAACATTATTACGTAGATTCTGTTCAGAAACCAATACGTAACCAGCATGTTTCCATTTTTGCGTCCTTCCTCTGAGTTTTTACGAGTATAAAGTAAGGCACTAATTTCTATAAAAGAAAAGCATTTCCTGTCATGTTGAATGCAAGGAACTTATTATACATACTATATTAAAATTAATAAAGTAGTATTTCTTGAGAACTAACACAATTATTTATGCTACGAGTATTACATAGTTCTAACTCAATAGACAGGGCTTGACAGACAGACAATGACGTGAAGGCTCCTTTTTCTCATTTATCCTTTCTATTACGTGATAATTAAAACAAAAGATTCTAGAATGAAACTGACGTACTTATATTTACGTCTCTGGGATGCAAAAGGTTAAAGTAGGGAACCCTAAAAGTAAAATATTATACTTACCAACTATCAAACTATTTAGTTTGTGCTGTTGAGTAATTCGACAAATAAGTACGACATACACGAATAAGTGGGCAATCAAGTGTTTAGGTAAATCAATCAACCGTCGACGGTTAAGAAATCAAGTAAAGTGTACCTACCTGCTTGAATTAAACTTGTGATAAATTAATTCTATACCAAGACCGAAATATTAACTACATATAGATAGATAGATACCTAGCGTCCTACCTGTTATTACATACGGAGCCGAGACGTGGACACTCACGGTAGGACTGGTCCACCGATTTAGGGTTGCTCAGCAAGCTATGGAGTACAGTTACATGCACCACGTTCAAAATTATAATATTTAATGGAAGTTCAAATAACACCAAACACCAGATCGCGTCACCTAACTTGAAGTATGACCTTCAATGCGCAGAGAGGGGCCGAGCGTTACACATATCAATGTGGCGTACTACAATCACAATCCCTATAGTACAATCGCATACAACATTACATCCCCGGGGATGTCAGCATTACTTTATGTTGATATTGCGTGATATGTAATTGGACATTTTCGAGCAGGTAGCATGAAATAGTAGATTATGCACCGAGGGATTAAAGCAGTGTCTTACGTCATGGGCGGTATATTGAACCCTTAATGTGTAACAGGGATTCTTGGATTAAGATTTAATTTATAAATATTTTATAAGTTATGTAGAGTCCTGAGTGAAGCGAGGGGTTAAAGCCGCCCAAGACGAAGACAGGCTTTATCTTCGAGGTGCATACTCTACTTTTCATACCTACTGCGAGATAATAAAAACTCAGAGCTTTAAAATAGCAGTTATTTAGTTAAAAGTAAAACACATTAATAGTTAATATTCAAATTTGACACATTTGTCCCTTTATAGAAGGACAGAGTACTAATATCTTTGGAAGGAACATTTTATGGAAAGAAGAACTGTTTTAGACGTTCGCGGTTGTTCACCAAGTTATAATTAGTACTCACAAGATGTAGACCACGATTTAGTAGCTTTTGGAGCACCCGATATTTCGGTACAGTTACATGCATCACGTTGAAAATAATAATATATTATGAAAGTTAATTAACACTAAACACCATATCGCAGCACGTAATTTCACCCAATACTTTATAGTATTATCTATAACATCAACTATGACATTGAATGCGCAGAGAGGGGCCGTGCGTAAGCATTAAGAGCATTCATTGGTGGCGTTGCTATTGGCGACTCTTTTGTTAAAGCGTTCGTCAAGCTTAGTTTTGGTTGCGAAAATAACTCTTTTTTTAGCTTTTCAAACACTGAACAAAAGAGCCATAAACGACATTTTCACCCATAGATTTCCAATTCGAACGCCCTTGTTTATTTTTAAAACATTTATAAAGCATTTTTAACGTTATTTTAGCCAACTTAGGCTATTCAAACGCACTACTTATAGCAAAACCATTTCGCGCCTTTATTCTTTTTTTTCTGTATGCTGTCTCCGTACTAAGAGTATTCCTACAATTAACGTTTCAAATCCAAATCACTTTACTCCCCAGGGAGTTTCATACAATTATACAGCCCCGCGTATGTAATGCCTTGCTTTACGTAGAGATTGCGTGACATTTAATAGAACATTTTGGAACAGGAGGTATGAAAAAGTATTTACCTACTTACGTGTGAAACATTAACGTTATTTCCTAGTTAATTAAGATGTACTTGCTACAAGATCTATATTTAGATTTTTTGATTAGATAATATTTTTCTCTAAAACTGTTTGTTTTGTTTTCACATTACACATATATGTGTCCATTATGTATATGAAGTTCACTATTTATTTTATAAAGCGATACCTAATTGTGAATATATGTTTATCGGAACCTATGTATATTACGTAAAAGTATATCTAGTATATAGTAGTAGTATAAAGTTTATGTTTAAGTTAATGGTATGCATAGAATTCCTATTATTCTTTTAATAATTTTTTTTGAAAATAACTAACTCGTGATATTTTTAAACAAGTGAATGACGAGAAGTCGTTTACCTGGTAGTAACGCTTAACTAAGTCAGTTGCAGTGCGTCTCAGATTGTTATATAATTCAAACTTCTGCGCAGAACTGCACTGCCATTGTCACCCCGATACGATGTTCAGATAAATTGTATTATATCTATTTCCATTTGCCCTGTGATTTCACACAGTACCTAATTTAAAATCACTCATGTTTTAGATAGGTCTTCAAATACCTGTTACGAACTTTCGTTGACTCTGTTGTATGTATTGGAGCCACAAGTTTCCCATTTCGAACCTTTGTTAATAGATGCGGGAAATATACAATATGTACATTTCGAAGTACCCTAACAGTGCAATCATCTGGCGCAGCTAGATTGCTATATCGATCCAAATTAAGAATCACTAAAAATTAAAAAATTACATTCGGACTTTACAAAGTATTTACACTTTAAATATACAAGTGAAAAGTCTAAAAAAATTAAATCTTGATCGTATATTAACAAAGCAAGAGCATCTTATTAACATTACCAATATTACAAAATTTTAACTCAATGTTATTTTTCATAAGATTGCTGCTTGGCATTTAGGTATGTATCCGCCAAAAATAATTACTTCCTGTGATCACGTAACTTCTTACAGCCAAGGAAACAATTGTCTATCGATGAATTGCTAAGTGACATGAAATCATCTCGGATTACGTGTTTTTCACAATAAACCAGACGTGCTGGCCGAATAGATTTCACTTTTGTATTATATTTCTTTACTGTTATACTCTGGTACCTACCTAGACAGTTAATCTACCTACAAATTGTATTTTGAGCTTGTTTTATCTGCTCACAGGTAAATATCGAACAATAGTAAATAATCACACAGCAGTAATAGGCACGCAATGTGTGCGTTTATGTAATTTTTATAAAGCTATAACGCTGATTAAGCCATAATTTCTTCAGTTTGAAAGCCTATTCTGCTTACTCAAATCTAATCATGTTTATTTCCAGGGTATATGATTACAATATTATGTAGCTTAAAATTACGTAGCTTTAAGTTTTAATTCATTTATCCTTATTTTAAGCTTAGTATGTTGTCTTATATGTTGACAAGCATTATACAAACCAGTAGTTAATCTATTCACTTATATTTGAACACATGTCAAAGGTTGTGTTCCTAAACATAACATTTATGTAATGAGATAATAATGTATGAAGTAATTATCAAGAAACAACATTAAAAGTATTATAATGATGGTGTGGTATTTATAATAAATTCACGTGGTCGATTATTCTATCTTTATGAGCCTGTCGCTTAGATCTCTAAACGATTCGCTTTATATTTTTTTCCATAATCCATATTTTTACATATTATTAAATTAGTAATACAAACTGTATAAATTGTGTACATACTATACATATATATTATAAAAAGTATTGAATGTTCTGGAATTGCTGGTTATGAGTTGTGTAGATATCACTTTATGATCTTTTTATCTACCGACTTCCAAAAAAGGAGGAGGTACTCAATTCGACTGTTTTTTTAATGTTTGTTACCTCATAACTTTCGACTGGGTTAACCGATTATTAAAATTATTTTTTTTGTTTGAAAGCTGGTCCCATTTAAAATTCATCAATTTCGGTTCAGTAGTTTTTGAGATACAATCCAATAACTGAATAGAATGGAAGTTGGTATTAAAATTTTCAAATTGTACTTGTTTTTATTATCAGATATATGTATATGCGAGGCACTTTCGTTTTACCATACAGGTCCTATTTGACCTCATTTTCAAGAATTCAAAGAAACCTCAAAGACCTGGGTACCTCCTATAGAACTAAATCGTAGAATAACTTATTCACGCACGAGTTCCATACATTGTTTATAATTTAACAAAGCGCAGTTACTCTAACACTAGTAACGACAAAAGACTTGGCGGGGCTAAAGACTAGAATAATTGCATCATAGAGGTAGATTGCGCCATTCTGTGGTCGTACGTACTGGTGTTTAACTACAACAGCCGAAGTACCCATTATTAAAGATAACGTTGAGTAGTAGCTGCATAAGCTACGGTTAAACCTTTAATAAGCTACCATACTGTTGACGGGTATCATTTGTATTGGAACATATGTAGGTTACAGTTTAATATATTATGTGGCATATCCCCTTCGGGCAATAGATATCACTTTGCAATATTCATTGTGGTTTTTGCTCCTATCAATATTCCGAAGCGAACAGAAAGAGAAACACACAATATATGTATGTTACAAAATGTATTCTGTGCTAATGATGTAATTCCTAAAAATAATGGGACGGTTTTAAAGCGACTACCTAATTTGTTGACGAGTCAAACTGGTTTTCAATTTGAAGATGTCCGTGGAACATGATATTACTCGATTGTCAATGTATACTATAGAGTATACATTTACATGAGTATAGAAAATTGTATGCAGGTAGATAAAGCTAATGTATATAACAAAGATTTTGTTATTGAAGTATACAATTAATACAAAAGCATGTAAATTGTATTTCGATTAGGAGCTTAAATTTCATGCAAGTTTTTGTATGCGCTCCTCAAATACATGCAACAATTTGCATATATTACTTAGTGTTAAAATATGCAAGTAACTTGTAAGTTTGACACTCCTCTGCAATTTGTCAATTTGTCTCCAAATAGCACCGTTAGTACGCAACCGACAGTTAAACGTTACATACCTTTACGAACTTAGCCTCCGGATTTGCACCTAACGTACCGGAGGGTAATAAGGCCTAGCTAAAGAAGATATCAAAATAAAGTGAGTAACTTTATATAAAATTAACCGGATATATCAGAAATCAGACGTTCATATTAACTGTTACACAATATAACCAAAAAATGGCACCTTCTGTTGCCAAAACAAAAAATATTACCATTTTTAAAAACCATGTCAGTAGGCTTTATTATATTATGGTAGGCTAATAAAGCCTATAACTTGAAGTCACACTTATTCTGAAATTGATAATTACATTTGGTACTGTAAATCAACATTTAAACAAACTATAAATAAATTCAGTACTTCGGTAAATCAATAGTGAAACAAATTCTACACAAAAAACGTACAAATAATGAACAAACTCTAGTGTCATCAGGGCACAGAAAGGCATCGGTATCATGGACTGATAAGCCAACATATTATTCGTGATACCATTTACTGTACTGAACACATTGCTTAATTTCATCTATTCCATTGTCCTCTCAGCTCTAGCAGTACCAGCTCATCTTATTTTGTAGACTTTTGGGGTCACGTTTCGTTGCGAATCTGCTCTCCATTTTTTTGTTGAAATCTTTTTCGTTTCTAAAGTCTTTCTTTCTAAAATCTCTTGTATATACACCCTATTTGTATAATTACAAAAAAAAACAGCACTATATGCTGCTGGTACTTAATACATACATGGGAAGAAAATTAGAAAATTTATACTACTTTAAAAAAAAAATCCCACATAATCATCAATATTTGGTCAAACGTCTAGATTGATTCACACCTACAAATTTTATTCTAGGCATTTCCACTATTCATTAAGATATACTACATGCGCGCGGTTTATGCATGAAACTTAACACCCCTACATAGAAATGTATCATTCATTCATAACATTCGGCAAACTCGCGTCCTAGCTCGTTAGACCTGGCCACCGGACCAACCCCGCACCCTCCGCCCTGCCACCGCGCGGCCTTTGTTTCTTCCAAAAACGAACGAACGAAAGCCGAAAGTCGACAATCTCTGTCACACCGAACGCTCGGGTGGGGGGTGTAAGAAAGAGTAAGAGAGATATTTTTTCACTGACGCGAATCATGTGTTTTCATTAATAAGTTGTACATAGGCATGTAGTATTTTTGTTAAGATGGTGTCCATACTTTAAGATGGAATTTTCGAAAACTTTCACAATTAATAATTATTTCACTGTGAAGTAATAAAAAATTTTGACTACATATCTACAATGTATTAACACTTTTGTACCGCCCATTTTTTTTTTGGTAATTATATAAATAGGGTGTATATCACCACTCTTAAGACGACTTCGTAGATTTTTGTATCTGTTTGCAACCTTATAACTTAAGAAGTCATCTTTCCACAACTCTAATTGCGGACACCAACTTGTTTTCTGACCACAATGCTCGCTTGCGAGGCATCGTGATCGTATAGACACTGGAAATAAATTACCAATTATTTGACATGCTTGACATGTAATGCTTACTATAATTTAAATACAACCCAACAAACACGCATTACACACTAAAACTTAGATTTTATCTTTATATAAAAACAAGAAGGTAATAAGGCCTATGGCAAAATTGTAGGCCTTATAAACCACCAGTCGTGTCATTACAAAAAAACTTAATTAAATATTTTTGGTTTGCGATACTCAATTCAAATATTCATAATAATTAAATAATGAATGAACAAAATAAAACATTTTGACATATCTAAGTGTAATATTACATGAAATACTCGTACTTACGATCGTCTCCAACATCCCATAGATACACTCAAAGGAACATAAGTAGCGGACTATACGAGCATATAAATTTTAGAAAATCCACTATCTCCTAATACTCGTAGTTCACGATTTATATTATCAGCTCAGAAACATGAGATGATGAGTATTGAATACCACACGCAAATACTAAAATAGTTTTAGACTATGACATATGCGATTGTGCGTCTATATAACATTTTAGGTGTACTCACGATTTTTCTGGGATCTCATCACCAGATCCTTACTTGTTTTTCCAAAGTTTTTTGTCATCTCGTCATTTGTTTCACGGATGTTGTCAAAGATACAACGATGTTTGCTCTTAGAGAATCACACGGCTGCACAAGAGATGACAACACAGGACCAATGATTTACTAATAGCTGTACCTATCATGTATGACCTATCGTTGCTAGTACTTACATATTCGATATTAACTGATATCCTACAGTTTTGATTCTTGAAAAATGTATTCGTTAGAAATAATTCAATCTCCTACGTAAACATTTTTTATTTTACATAATCACTGCTGCAACTCGAGCCTTCCACTCAGAGAGACGAATTGGTCCATAATCCACCACACGGGCTCCGTGCGGCTTGGTGGATAGGCTGTCGCCAGCCCGTGTCGAAGCTTTGAGCAAACCCGAAGACCGTCGACATAGCCTAACGACTGTTGACGACTGTTGCCCTAAGACTATCAACCGGGACCGACGGTTTAACGTGCCCTCCGAAGCACGGAAGGGCTCAGTGGAATAATGCCACTAGCATTCACCCATCCAACTCCTGACCGCAGAAACGTTGCATAACTTGTTGATCGGTTAAGATCGCCCAGTCGAGCTCTTTTTCTTTTTTTTTAGAGCGATTCTTGTTTTTTTAATGGAAATGAAAAAATCTAATCATTTATATATTTAACTTATTCATTAAATTAATGTTGGATTTCAACAAAGTAAAGGTCGTTTTTCACATCATCGTTTTTCGATACAATAATAAATTACAAAGAAGTTAGTCTATGATAAGAATGCAAACACTTCCTCCGCTGTCAATTAGATTGTTTATGTGACATTACGTAACTCATTCACGAAAATAAAGGAAACAATGTCCAAAAGTTATCATGTCAACATTAGATAATATATTATGGAAGTGTAAAATAAACCAAACCTTCTGAGTGGAGGTCATTGAAACACAAACAAGATTGTAAAGAACAACACACATAATGAGGAGCTGTGACGGCCGTATGACATTATGTAAAATGATGTATGAATGATTTAAACAATGACGATACACTTCCTTGCTTCTTTACAAAGTTATAAGTTTTTTTGTTCTATTTAAAGTCAAAGTCAAATTCCAAAATCATTTATTCAATTTAGGCATCAAAAAGACGCACGTATGAACGTCAAAATTTCAGTATAATGTACTTTAAAGACTCTACCGCCGCGTTCCAAAATATATAGAGCCCACCGAAAAGAAGCGGCAAGAAACTCGGGGCCATTCTTTTTAGGTATTACAAATATTACATTTTGTGGGTGGCAGAGTGACAGTTTGCCAGAAGTGGAGTATTCCAAGCATTTTTATCTTCTATAGTTTAGTATCTGTACGTTTGTTGACTATGTAAGTAAAGAGGTATATAGTAGATTATGCACTGAGGGAGTAAAGCAGTGTGTTACGTCACAGGCGACATATAACGGGGACTCGAGAGTTAATACCTGAGCGCAGCAAAGCGAGGGAGTTATGTAGAGTCCTGAGTGAAGTGAGGGGTTCAAGCCGCCCAAGACGAAGACAGGCTTTATCCTCGAGGTGCATACTCTAATTTCCATACCTACTGCAAGACGATAAAAACTCAGAGCATACAAAAAAGCAGTCATTTAATTAAAAGTTAAATTAATAGTTTATGTTTAAATTAGACACATTTATCCATTTATGGAAGGATAGAGTAATATTTAAGAGAAGGAACATTTAACGGAAAACACTGTTTTAGACTTTCGTGTCATAGTACAAATGTAATGTTGCAACTTGCGGGGATCGAACCTGCAAGGGCAATGCTTACATTACGGATCCCACGATCCCCGATTGGGTGTGGTCGGCTAGCTATGCTCGGAGGCTTCCTAGCGGTGGAGGTGAAATCAAATACGGATCACGTTCCACTTGCCGTGTGTTTTATTTATTTACAACGTACTTTATACATAAAGGGGGGGTTTACCCCAGGTTACGGAGGTTACAACGGAACGCGGGGAGGGCTCCCTCCGACGGACCTCGGTACTCTAGTCTATCGTACAGTATTTTATCTGGCGAGGGGTCGTGCTGCTCGGTAACCTCCGAGCCGCAATAGTGATTTCCCTACTGGACCGCGGAACCCTGAGTGCTGCTCGGTAACCCCCGAGCCGCAGCTGCAAAGCTCCACGGGAGCGACTTGGTCTGCTTGGCTTCTTACTGATAGAGGGTGCGAATCGGTACCTCAGTCCGCACAACCTCTCAGCTCGAGCGCTCGCAGACGATTGCTACAGAATTACTAAACCCGAAAAAAACTTATTCTTGTTTTTATCGGGTTTTGTAACCAATGATTAAGTTATAAACGATAGTAAGTATATCATAAAGTAATCTGTTTCTCTTTATATGTAAGTGGAGATTCATACACGACATTCTAATGGGCAAACTAGAATTTTTTACATTTATTTATATTAGGTATATCTATACTAACCCTAGACAAGCCGAGTGCCGCAACACCTGGAGAAACCTTGTCCAGAAGGCCATTTATGGTGGTCACGACCCTCAGTCATGAGGAAACGATTAAGAAGAGATACTAACCCTACAGTCTATCTATTAAAAAAACACTTGAATACGCCCACCGAACCTATAACCAATTGATAAAAGTTTCCAATATTTGGACACTGATTACACATAATCGTGGTAAAATCATAAGAATAAGGAAGCCTCATTTAACTTTTTCTTATGGTTATAATAAAGGGACCTTTGCCACACATACCATTTTTTATGGTCTCAGACAAATAATTGTATCAGTAAATATTTATCATATCAATGTAAAAAATATTTTTATATAACTCTTTTATATCCAGCTGCAAGCCGTGAACCTAACATACCCTAACCCTCAACATACTTTAACAAAACCATAGAACCTAGCAAATGTTTCATTGCTGACATATCAAAGACAGGCAGACGAAAAAGGAAAAAAAAATCTGTAAGGAGAACAAGTAAGGTGACGGCCACATAAATGGCTGGTACAAACTACAAATATATACAACGCACCATTATATAAGAATATAGCGTTGAGAGTTATGCAAACATGTGATCAGTTTCCATGTACAAACAGTCATAAAAAGGTTATATGAATATTCGTAATACAGGTACTTTAGTTCACTTTTGAGCATCAGTATACTTAAAAACACGTTTAAATTCTTGCTACTGAAGTTATGATCATACATAACCTTAATGCCAAAAATAGTAATAAATTGTGAAACAGTTACGTTAGTTGTCTTGTCAGGGACATTCAGTTCAGTGCGTTTACTTGACAATCTTGCTTAGTTATTTATTGTAGGTGATTTATGAATCTTTTATAAATAAAAATGAACCCCTATTTCGCCTGGTCACGCTATAACTTGATAACGGATGGAACAATCTCGCTAATTGTCTTTTTGTGTGTTAAAACTATTGTCAGGAGAAGGTTCTCATGAAAGAAAAACCAAACAAGTACAATTTGAAAAATGTAATACCGACTTCCATTCTATTCAGTTATTGGAGTGTATCTCAAAAACTACTTAACCGATTTGATGAACCACACAAGAAGCACCATCTTTCAAACAAAAAAGAATTTTGAGAATCGGTTCACCCAGTCGAAAGTTATGAGGTAACAAACATAAAAAAAACATACAGTCAAATTGAGTACCTCCTCCTTTTTTTGGAAGTCAGTAGAAAATATGGGAGGTTATGGCGAGGCCAAATGCCGAGCCTACCACGCGAACGAAGTTGCGGGCAGTTGCCAATACTTAATATTATAAAAACGTTTGTAATTCTGTCTCTCTCTCTCTCCCTCTCTCTGTCACTGTCTCTCTGTTTATTACCATTATCAGGCATAAGCGGCCGAACGCATTGTAATGACATTTGGCAAAGAGACAGAATATTTCCCGGCGAAGTATATATAATACTTTTCATCGTCATTATCCATCACCAAACGCGGATGAAACCGCGGGGCGATGAAAGCCAGCAGGTGTCGACACACCTGGAAATACCTTGGGCAATCCCTTTAATTCTACTATCTGTATTGTACAGGCCGTTATTATAGAAGTGAACTATCGCATTGCACTGGGAATCGATAAGGGTCAAAGGTGATTGCGTCGCTCGGAGCTATGGATTGTTAGGTTTGAAGGCGTCAACGATTGGTTCTCGATAGCGGTGATATTGAAAACTAGGATACAACTACTTATAACCTAAGCAAATTGTATCTCAATAATTGTGATTATGAAATATAAATATTGTTAAAAATTGTGTAATTGTACTTGCATTGATTTAGATCTAGTTAAAAATCTCCCTTTTCGTAGCTGTTTATTCATTAGAACCTTATATGTTTTAAAGATATGATTAGGTATAATCATATTTTCGCGACATTTAAGATTTTCACCACATTCAAGCACATAGTTTTGTATATCATACAAGTTATATTGTAATTATGAAATATACATATTGTGAAAATTGTGTTGTAATTGTACTTGCATTGATTTAGATATACATAGTTAATAATCTCCTTTCTCGTAGCTCATCATTCTTTAGAACCTTATGTTTCGAAGATATACCGAATCATATCTTCGCAACATATAAGATTAGCTTCAATAACTCACTACTGAAGCCCTAACCTGCAATATAAAATTTAAATACGGCACAGCCCATGCAAGAGCACATTCGAGCTATTTTACAAGAAATAATTTCGACACTAATTGACCCGTGAGTTGTGTTGCTAACAGGTTAGTCATAAAGTTTTTACGATTCGTAATCGTAAAGCCTTAGTAGGAGGTCAGGCAGGTGAAAGTGCTCATTGGCAGACTGCGAGCGAACTTTCAATTCAACTACCGGGAGTGGTCCGCGTAATGCTCAGGGATCGTGCTCGTCAGATTATTATTTCAAACGTTGTGTTTAATGAGTATTGCAAACTTTAGATTGTGTAGAATTTGATTATCATAATATTGTTTCCATTTTAAATTATGTTATACAGCATAGAAGCCGTCATAATCGTTAATAACATGTAGATATTGACTTCTTAATGAGGTCTTGTTTTTTTGTTTAATGCTTTGAGTGTGTTGATGGTTTTGCACCAGTGGACATTGCACGAAAATTTGCTTTAGAGTAACGTTGGCTTATCTGCATAAGTCAACGATATACTAGATAAATTATAGTTTTACAGTTACAAATTATTATTTATTATTTATATAGCATAACTGTGGCACAGATAACTCATAGTTTGTACTGAATACCCCAACGATACGAAATCTTACGAGACATTTGAAAAACTTCCGTAAAGTTTAAAAATTCCCACCCCCAGGATTTTTATTACATAGGCATCGACGAACTGCGTGTAAAAATGCATTGGTAATAATGCCCACTGTATTAACTAATAATAATAAACTGTAACAAACATAATAATAATAAACTGTTTATTCATATGCAAGGACTTAATTGTTGGCTTAGTTTATATCGGCTTTTATAGTTAACCATTATCAATACAAGCCCTTATATAACGAACTTAGAGCATTAACTATTGGGGATTATTACTTAAACATTTTACTCAATCTAAACATGAGATGAAAAACATCCCTAAAAAGTTGAAAAAATAATTTAAGTAAAATAAAAACAAATTATAGGACACGAAACAAGATGACATGTTCATCGTTGGAATTATTACCACAACATAATTATAACCCCTTACTGGTACTGGTAGTTCCAAGAGTGGAACTAAGCCCCATCTAAGTCGCATAAATAAACATAATCTGCATTATTCGCTGCACTTAACTTGTTACAGTCGTTAAAGTAACGTAGTTTCCAGTGTTTTGTAGCACAATGTTGGCCATATTGGGTCATAAAACATTCATGACTAATACGTACATTTAACCAGTGTAGCAAGTAAACTGGAGAGGCAGTGAATTAATAGTCGTAAATCAATCGCGAGTTCATTGCGCGTGTATATCCACGCTGATTACGACAAGCACCGTTACAGAACATAAGCTGTGTATACAAACGTATATTATACTGAACTCACCAAGTCGTGGTAATTTAGTAGGTAAGATACGATACCTATGTGGAATATACGAGTACAGGTCCTACCTTAAGAGTTAGTTCTATGTTCTCTCACATAACTAAAAATGAAATAAAATCTGACCTTGATAAACGATGGTTATAGGTTGGTCAGTTATTTTTAAGCTTGTGTAATAATAATTATTATGTGGGCGTTTCCATACGACTATCTTTGATAACCTCATCAAGGTTTCAAAAGCGTTATATTATTTACTAGCTTCGCTCCGTGGTTTCACCCGCGTGGTGATGGATGATGATGTTGATGCATCAAAATATACAGGGCGTCCCACGGCTATGCCACATGGTGGGAAAGTACCTTGAATATTGTAGATGGAACATTTTACTGAAAGAAGACATTATTTTAATTTAAAATAGTAGTTTATGCAACGTCATACGTCAATGGTCATATTATACCTAATTATAAATATGCCTTTGCATACACTATTTTATCTTCACTCATACACTTGAAATAAAACAACAGTGGAAAATGAGTTCAATATTTTATTTACTATAACAATTGTAAAAATTATGAATGTTGCAATTAAGAAATAGAATATTAATTATGGAGCTGTATTACCACCACAATTAATTTTACAATACATAAATTATATATTATCCGTATTTTTCAAGATAAATATATTTTATTCCAAACTCACAGCCACAGCTACAATATGTTGTATGGCGGGAAATTTACATTCTCATTCCGCATGACTGCGCAGTGAGCGCATCCATATACAATGACACTATTTTTCAACAAGAAGTACATAAATTACAACAAACAATCTAGAATTTTTTTAGCACAAACAATAATGACCTGAAACAACCCATAAATTCGAATCGAATTCGAAGTTTGAAATTTAAAACTTTTTTTACTTGCCTATTTTTGCTGCCAGTCCTCTTAATAGCGGATTATAGCGGATACCCGGGCTGCGTTCCAGCGACCAAATTAGTATCCTCAAATTAGTTTGAAACCAACAAAGCTAAGACCTAAGTTATTGTCAGAAAATGGTAAAAAACGTTCTAGCAACGCACGATCAAATCTTGGACGAACATTATTTGGTCTAAGGTTTGCTGGAACGCAGCCCAGGACACAAGAAATTTGGCTAATTTAAAAGTTTGACTGTTTTACCAAAATGTATGGAAATAAGTTTTTCGCGATTTCTGACATTTCTAATACTTAAACCTCAGTCGGTCCAGTAGAGACTTTTGATCCATAAAAGAAACAGGATCGATTGGCATCAAAAAACAGTTTTTGTGTAAAACGACCACTTTCTTGCTGTCTGTACATTTTTTTCAAAATCTGTAAATGAAGAACAGAATACCTAAACTATTTATGGATAGTAACCTAAAACGTTTTCCTGTAACTATAACGACCTGTATATCCAATCCTAACATTGAGATGTAGTTAACTTTCCTTGCTCTTCAATAGACCCTCAAAAGATGCAGTCAACACTTTAAATCTCGTTTTTCTGTAACCATATCTTGTATATTATATTTATTAGTACTTACTACATGTATAATTTTGATTCAGTTGCAGTACGTGCTAAATGCTATAAACATTTTCGAAATATATTTGGACCTTATGAATCGGTTTAGATGGACGCATAAATATTCGCTGTATTTATTGCTGATTTATAGCCTAAGAGCACCCGGATATGTCTGAGTCAAAATAATATTAAAATAAGGTTCTGATGTTTTAAAATATCAGCATTAAATATTAATTAATGTAACATTAACTTGGTCAAGTTCACTTATTTTAATCTACTGGCTACGTTGAACAATGAATTTCCGGTACAAAAGACTTCAACGCGCGTGCGACCAGCACGATTTTCTAGTCTATTATACATTTATATTTCAATTTTTGTCTTGGTATCTATCTTTTTTATGTTATTTAGTAACACGACGGGCAATCCATTCACCTGATGATAAGCGTGACGCCTGCCAAATTATAACGCAATGATACTTGCGCACTACGGCTTGAAAGCAGAATATTTGGCACTGCAGCAGACCTAGACAAAATTCAAACAGGCGTGTTTCCGCACAGAGAAAAATGTGTCTACGAACTTAGCGTGACGTCACGTGCCTTTTCCACAGGTAATGTCAACGCCATACATTTTGGAGTTTTCGTTTGTCGTTAACGGTAACAGAAACCTCTTTTATCTATGCCTGCAGTTCAGTCACTCTTACCTATCAAGCCTCACTCTTGCATTTGCACTTAAGGCGAATGGGTTTTACAAATGAGCAACTTTATGCGTGCTGCTGCAGATACAAATATAGTATAAAGTTTCATTGAAATAAAGTTCATAAACGCGCTCGCTGCAAAAACGGCCGATTTAATGTGCACGTAGAGGAAAGTTTCCTCTATGACTGTGCATAACAGCTGTGACGCAAACTAAAATGCAAAATGAATTAAACTATTGATAAATAATAACTAATATATACCTAATATAAATAAAAATAACATGTCGTTCCCTTCGAAATTAGTTTATGCATCATAATGTCCGTTTCATAATGTTTTAATGCGTATAGAAATTGAAAAAAATGGGTTTGATTGGTAAATTTAAACGGGAAGTGGAGGAGGTTTCGCAGGAAGAGTACAAAGATTTACAAATAAAACCATGTCACTATATACACTATATAGGTCAGAGTTCCAGCTTTTAAATTATACTTTTTATTTATAATGTATGTAAAGAATAACGAGTAAAGAGGCTTAATAGGCGAAAGGTATTGCAAAAACTATTATCATGTGCTCATATTTACGGTTGTTAGATTAAAAGGAGGAGGCAAATGTGTCATCTAACAAATGTAATGGGTATTAGTAAGTTAGTATAATTCGATTTGTTATGTCTATTTCCAGGTAAGCCAGGAACGGACTACCCGCTGCTAGGAGCAGTTCCATACACAAACTTCTACTGTGATGAACAGGCATATCCAGGGTTTTTTGCGGATATGGAGACGCGGTGCCAAGGTACAACACACTATATATAATATAATAAAATACATAATATATCTTATCTTACAATTATTGTAAATGCAAATGCTTGGATTTGTTACTGGATAGACTGGGATTTGTATGAAATTTGGTACAGAGATCGAGAGAGCCTCATCAGGCGCTGGAGTTATACATAGGACTCTTTTCATTATCATCATCCATCACCACGCGGGTAAAATTGTGAGGTGCAGCTAGTAACACATATATGAGACCACAAATCAATATTTTACTTATTTCAGTGCGATCCATGGGCGGGACGCTAGTGTAGTAATTTTGGATGGAAACACTTCACGACGTTTCCCGAATGCTGTCCAGCCGAGTTCGTTTCGACCATTAACCTCTTTCTCGAATACTCATACGACACCCTAATTATTTGTAAAAATAATGTTCTAAATAATATAACACAAGTCAGCTAACTAGATCATTATACCCAAAGTTTTTAGCTGGCAGATAAAGGCGAGACAAGGACGTGACAGAACTGAGAGTAAAATTACCAACGCTCACGAGTTGCATACAACGTATTTCAACAAAGTTGTAAGGAAAATATAATTTAAATAAATATAAAAATTGAGAAAAAAAAACCAAAGCACTAGTTTGACAATTTAAAATAAAAAGATATAAGTATTTGAAATGTATATAGGCTGCACTATAAAGCGAACAAGTACAATTTGAAAAATTTAATACTGACTTCCATACTATTCAGTTATTGAGTGTAACTCAAAAACTACTAGCCGAATTTGATGAAATTTAAATGGGACCACACGGGAAGCACCAGCTTTCAACCAAAAACAAAAATTTTGAGAATTGGTTCACCCTTTCGAAAGTTATGAGGTAACAAACATAAAAAATACAGTCGAATTGAGTGCCTCCTCCTTTTTCTAAGTCGGTAGAAAATGGTTTACTGTATGTAAGATATAATACTATTCTTTGAAATTAATAGAAAGTTAAACTTGTGCAGTAATGTCACATGTAAAGTAAAAAGCAAGCGTTCCTATGCTACATTAGGAAGTTATAAACTTATTTATCATGCAAGACTGCAAAGTTGTTATTTGGTGCATTGGTATTGAACGCTTTGAAGGATTCTTGGATTCAAATATACGAGACGAAACGCAGAATAACTACTTTAAACACACAACTTGTGACCTTGATTTTTAAGGTCAAAAACCTTAAAAATGCTAGGTGCAAGAAGTTTTCACCACATTTAAAAAATAAAGACAAGACTATAAAGACGAACCTCGTTTCTGAACACTTGTAGAAAAAAAGGTTAGATATTTCATAGTTCACCACGTTCAAAATTCAACCAACTTTTCCACACTAGTGAATAAAAAAACTTTTGTGCGCAGACGAACGATAAACGAATACTTTCCGAGGTATTCAGGTGAAAATTAAGTTTATTTCACATTAGACTTACAACGAAACCCCTACAATATTTCTTTAACATACTCATCCATACAGACTAATCCATACTCTTTGTTGACCAACTAAAAACTTATAATATAAACGTCGTTAAAAATGACATGAGGATGACAATATAGATTATATAACACACTAGTATGTGCCCGAGACTTCGTCCGTATGATTATCTAAATCTCTCAGGATTTTTCCGTTCTGCAGGCCTAGACAAAATTCAAATAGGCGTGTTCACACACTTCAGACGAAAATGATTCTACGAACTTAGCGTGACAACACCATACATTTTGGAGTTGTCGTTTGGCGCTAACGATAACAGAAACATCTTTTGTCTAAGCCTGCTGGTTAGAAAGTAGCCCATGTGCTAATTCTAGGTCAACTATGAGCTCTCCATTTCATATTTCACCCAAATCAGTTAAGTAGTATAGACATACTAACAAACGTACACACTCATGCACATCCATACTCACACACTTATTTCCGAATATAGTAACAAGTGCTCAAGGAATAAAAAAAATGCGGGAAAGAAATTTCTTTAGGAGCCGTATGGCACGGTAAATATTACCGTGGCTATAGTCTGACCGCAACCGCTATACCGTCCCTAAGGTATGACGCCGAGAGGCGCGGGGGTTCACTCGCGTATTAGCTGCCACGGATTACATCATAGTTACTGAGGCTTTTCCTCTCCACACCTAGTCTGCCACACCTAAGGCACGGTACAGCGGTTTAGGTCAGACTATATATATATAGCGGGTAACTTGTCTTCGAAATTGAAGCCGGTATCTACAATAGAAAGAGTTTGAACTATTAGGTAAATCACGTCTATACCACAATTATACGTGCCCAAGTAATCAATTGCATTATCAAGTCTAAGGTAGTTCTATTCTATTATAATGGCAACACATTAACTATAAATTGAACAGTTAACCTTTTGTTACCGCTTTGATAACTGATAAAACTTTAATAGTGGGCGTGTAGGTCAACTTCCTTTGTAATATTTCAAAGTTACGAATCCTTGATCGTATCTATTAGTCATCATAAAATATTGTTATAGCAAAAACAGAAATAAAAATTGAAAAGTTGTGGGCTATTCCACTAGTCCCTACCAACCAATGCCCCCTGGTGGAGAAGAGTGGATTTTTATTCCACCTAGATCTACTGTTGGGGAAACGTGGAAATTATCTTCCACTTATCCCTACCGATTAGTCATTGTCAATCGGTACTATCTTTGAGAAAACCTACAAACTAAGGCCGGTTTTAGTGCTCGCCCGACCGTCCGCGCGTACCATCGGTCCTGACGATACGCACAACCGATCGTACGGTCGGTCGAGCACTGTAACCACTTGTGAGTTTTCATACAAATAACAAGCGCGACCGACGTACGGACCGACGGTCGGTCGAGCACTGAAAGCTGCCTAAAACACACAAGATATTGGCACATTTTTCTCTAAACTTTGTCCACCGTCGACTTTACCTGTCAGCCCAAAGATGTAGGCGTCAGCATTCATCTATTGGTATTTGTACTGTTGCTTCAACCCACATTTTAAATCATTATGAGAAGACCTTGGCCGTGTGATGATCATTAATGTTGACCTTATGAAGGAGTAAGATTATCTAATTATATTTTAACAAAAAGTCACCCGGAAGATGATCTCGACATGAAATATTGAGTAGAATCGTGAGATCCGCGAGTAAATTGGTCTGGTTAATGTTGATCTAACATGCCGCTTTGAATAATTGAGAATACAATTTGCATAACCGTTTACGTTACAATAAAATTCGTTCAATGCCGCGTGCACGCAATCTTATCAACAAGTACAATCAAGTTGTAAGTTCCATTATATTCGTAAAATATTTATTGCAATATTTTACCTCGATCATAAGTTAAGTAGTCATCCAGTGAAGTAGGCAATTTCTATATAAATTAAATATATTGTTTAAAAAAAAGTAAGTTCTTTACTGCAATAAAGTTATAGTCTTAGTAAAAACTAGTAAGTATGTATCTTAATCCTTGTAGAAAGGGTTTATGAACATGCCTCGTGAACTACCTGCTGATTTGGAGTAAAAAGTAAAATGTGTTGATTCTAGGTACTTATAAGCTTTCCTACTCGTAGCATTCTAAATTTCGTTAGAAAATGTCATTAATTTTAAAATAGAACAACTACCGACGTAATATTGCTATTATATATCTTAGGTTAATCGATGGATGTGATCGTTTTACGTAAATAAGAGTTTTCCCTATAGCCTAGTAGCCACATAATTATGTGCCATAGCGCAGGTTTCAGAGGAAAATGTTAATTAAAATAGTCTCTATTTATGCGCAGCTTTAATACTTCTTGGGATTCCGATAATGGGATTATTTTTATAAACAGTTATAGTTTGCGACTTTATTAGAAAACCAAACAAAGGCTTACTTAAGAGAATAAAAAAAAGTATAAAACAATATTCTGCTTTGAGCTTTTTTTCTAGCCTTCAACGTACGATGTATTCTTGCACACAATTTGATCACAGATATGTATAATTTGGACAGAAAAACTATTTTTGGACAATTATTTTGTGTTCTTTTATTCTTTAAGATCACATATTTTAAATTTTTTTATGTGTAAATATGTTACGGTAGAGTGATCCTTTTTCTTTTAATGTAATTTTGATGTTGTTTGCGCGCCTACTGAAACACCAGAGTAATGTCTGTAGTTGTTTAGGGCCTGATTCAGTGCGATGCAACCAACGATAAGTAATGTAACCAACCGCGCTTTCGATACGTATAACGGCGACTACATCAATCGCAAGCCGAGCGAGCGACGCGAATTTACTTCGATATAGGTAAACACACAAAATTACAAGTCAGTAAAAATCATACTCTATTGTAATTTCCTTCGCTAGAAAATACTTAGTCTGGATTTTGTACTGAAAATGAAAAAAAAAGAGATAGAGAATAGTTTTGTGGATATTTAAAAAAATGGCGAAAATAAAATATGGATAATGATGTGGCATTTGAAAATTTGCTCACCAAGGGCACTCCTCTGACGTGTGGGGTCGTGCAAGTGAAGAGTCCCCCGACTCTTCACCAGTGACACCCACTACGGAGGAGGGAGGAGGCGAGCGAACTGCCTCCACCGTACCCCCGTTCGTCTGCGCCGGAGCGGGTCAGCTCGAACGTCATTCTCCCCAACCCGCTCCGCGGCCTCCTTCTGCGCAATCACCGCTTCGCAGAAGGTGGCCACCGCCTGCCACGATCTCTCGTTGTCGAGCATGGAGCTTACCACGCGCGACAAGGAGAGATCTCCGCCAATTACAGCAGTAAGCGTGTGCCGCTGCGGGCCCCATGCAGCACACAGTTCCAGCGTGTGAAGTGCCGTATCCTCCGGAGCCCCACATTCATGACAGGCTGGGGTCGCCTCCCGTCTTGCAATTTGGTGCACGTACTTTCCGAAGCATCCGTGCCCGGAAAGCACCTGCACCAATCGGAAGGTGAGCGACCGGAAACGCCGTCTTACCCACCTATGGAGGACCGGGCGGATGGCCTCTACCGTCCACTGTCCAGAAAAATATGGCAATCCTGTATACCGTAATAATTAAAACAAAAGATTTATGAATGAAACTCAAATAAATTTACGTCTCTGGTAGGCAAAGGTTTTAATTAAACGAAATGGAAAGGAAAGCAAAAACAGTTCAAATGTTTTAAATAAATCAATATCCGAAAGTATATATTTGGAATAGATAACCAATTTTGAGAATATTACATCGCTTTTTTACATCGCTCTGCCTTATTTTGAATATAATGTGCGCAAATACTTGCTGTATATCGTTTTAAAAACAGCTTTAAAAACCATGGTTTAATGGAATTTAACATAGGACATTTGCTTAAACTATGGTTTAAAATTGGGACTATCTTTTAGTTAGTTAGACTAGTTTACGTGTAATAATAAGACAGACTGAGTTTAAATTACGACTACTACTAACTTAACCATAAAGACACATTCATGGTTAGTTTTTGCTGAAGCACCTCACGATCTCGTGCGCAATCGTTTAAGTAGGTTTCAACAAGGTGGAAGGTATTCTGCAGTTGCCCACTCGATTATATTATATGACATTGAAGTACTCACTTCATTCTAAGTACCGTAATGTCTATTGCGATACAAGCAAAGGTGTTTTTAATTAATACTTATGTCACGGCTGTTTTTGCTACTTACCTACATAGATTAAAGGTAAAAAGTATCCGTTTAGGGCCCTAGCTATGTATTTGTACGTTAAAGGCTATATTGAAGCACTCGCAGCGGGGCTTGACTTGAGATCCAATCCGATCCAATCTTAATTGGATCGGATTGGATCTCAACGAGTTGAGAAAAAGTTAAGCAACGCTTGCTGCGGTCCTGGATGGGTGACCACTATTGGCATTCTTCAACTGAGCGCTTCCGTGAGCTGAGGGCACGTGAATCCGTCGGTCCCGGTTGCTTGTCTTAGGACAACAGTCGTTAGGCTATATCGAAGGCCTTCGGGCGGCCTGTAAACTTCGACATGGGTTGGTCGTTAGCCTATTACCAAGCCGTATTGTGCCTCATAGATTATGGCCCAACTCCTCTCTCTGAGAGGAAGGCTCGAATCCCAGGAGTGGGAACATAATGGACTGATTATGTAGGCTGTATTGCGTATCAACGGGAATAAAAGATAGGCGACTCGACATAATAATATATAGACCTACAGTCTATTCGGAATTCGTTTTCACCTATGACAGAAGTTATATTCCAACATAACTGGATATAACTTCTCAGATTATGATAGATAATAATAAAATTGTTTGATAATTTTTTGTCATTATTCTTTAGTTTTTATTTCTTTTATTTATTATTTCATTATCTTTAGTCCTGGGAAGTAGTGCAACCATACATATTTCTTCCGCGAAGCAGTAATGTACGCAGTACAGTGTTCTGGTTTGAATGACATGGGTGCCGGCGAAACTTCAGGCACTCAGACTTCTTAACTCAGTCAGTCTCTGGGTTACGGGCGCAGTGTTAGTTGTCACTTGTGATGAAATGAATCTGTTTTAGGCAGAGGACCACACAACTTAACATCAGGTGGGCATCGTGCTTGTACCGTCTCCTAATAACAAAAAAAAACCTTTCGACTTTAATCTATATATATGAAAAAAAACCCCTATCTTTAATTCCTGGTCACGCTATAACTTGAGAACGGATGGAACAATTTGGCAAATTTTTTTTATTGTATTGATTACTGTCAGGAGAATTATCATTCTTTCATCATTCAGGCAGGAGAATTTACTTCTGCGAATTCTAGACGTCGCCAGAAAATACCATTCGAGCAGGAAGTTTATTATATTACCTAGGTAGTCAATTTTGCAATCAATTTTGCAAGAGTTTGTCTAGATTACTGCAGTGTCAGATATTCTACTTTCAGTGAGGTTGGTTGGTTAATTATTGTTAGGAAAATAGAGTTACCTCGGAAACGGGATAAATGAGAAATATCCAATTTGTTATTCCAGGCCCTCGACAGTACGTTAAAATTAATCTCATTTAACTGTGACAGTGCTTGTTAGTAACATACACACGCGCATAGACCCATACGTTCCATTTATATATGCTACACCCCGCGGTCATATCCGCGTGGTGATGATGAAGATGAAGAAGATGATGATGATGATAAAAGTGTCCTATGTGTTAATCAAGCGCTTCATCTACTTCCATACCCAGTTTTATCAAACATTTTCTCTCCGTTTGAGCGTGAAAAAATATCAAACATACAAACACACTCACAAACTTTCGCCTTTAAATATTTAGCGTGACTGATACTATGAGCGTATGAGATGTATACTATCACGCGAATTTGTTTTAATCAAGCGCTTCGTCTACCTCCATCCAAAATTTTATCAAAATTGATCCCACCGTTTGAGCGTGAAAAAATAACAAACATACAAACACACTCACAAACTTTCGCCTTTAAATATTTAGCGTGACTCATACTATGAGCGTATGAGATGTATACTATCACACGAACGACTTGACTTCCTCATAACTTTTAGCCGTTTGAACGTGAAGAATGAATAGACATACTCACAAACTTTTTTACATTTATAATATTAATAGTGTGAGACTAGTAGCGCGCCGTGGTTTCACCCGCTTGGTGATGCATGATGATGAAAAATATAATTTGTTTTAATCAAGCGCTTCATCTACCTCCATACCAAATTTTATCAAAATTGATCGCGCCGCTTGAGCGTTAAGAAATAACAAACATACAAGCACACTCACAAACATTCGCCTTTATAATATTAGTGTGACTGATACTATGAGCGTATGAAATGTATACTTTCACGCGAATGACATAACTTCATCGTCACTGATATAATAAAATGTTGGTCCTAGTCTATGTGTCCTAAATCGAAGTTACATAGTATTACCAGTTCTTAAACAGGCATTTTCCTTTTAATTCACCAATGTATCACCAACAACCAATGTACTTTCTGTAAGAAAACTATTTATTTACAAATGTATTAACAGATGCCACAGAGAAACAGTCCCATATTTGCCTATAACCAAGAAAAGACTTAATAGATGTTCCATTCCCAGTTATCAGTGCATGATAGCATGGAGACACTATAATCATTTAGCTCCAATATTTTACAATAAAATACATGCAAATACTAAATTAAAAACTCTGACTTTGTACAAACTTAAACATAAAGTTTATGAATGGCTTAAACAGGAAGACTGTAATCAGTAGAAAAATTATTAGAGATTGTTCTTCGGTAGTATAAATGTATAACTACTTATTAAACTTTAAATGAACTTCATGGAAAAGACTGCCTTTTGTAAGACTGTTTTTACTAACACAAAAGGCAGAGATACGAGAACCTCTGTATACTATGTAAAGTTTTTCAATAAAGATTATTATTATTATTTCAGCATGGCACTACTGTGACATCGATGGTAGACAGGCATCATTCTTATGCCCCAACGGCACAGTGTTCTCGCAAGGAGTAGCGTCCTGTGACTGGTGGTTCAACGTGCGATGCGCGCTCTCTCCAGCTCTCTACCCACTCAACGCTAGACTCTACCGGCGACGACGAAAATCCTCCAAGCCGAAGCCACATAGAGTTATAGACAAGCAATTAGTTGATGAGATATTCTTGTAGATGTTACTTGCTTGCTAGTGTGGAAACGCCATCAAATTAGATTTTGTAATTTAGTTCTTAAGGTCAAAATAAATATCTAAAATACAAGTGTGTGTTTTTTGATCAATCGAAATGACGATGGATTTGTTAATTTGATCGTTGAAATGGATACTATTATTAATTACATTTATATAATATATATTAAATAAATACTACACATAAATCACGGTTGAAGCTAAAGTTCTAAGAGCAGAATTTTCAGGGAATATAGCTAATTTTTTTAGCTAGCTGCTGTTCATTCACTTCCATGTTCTTCGATCAATATCGTTTAGTAATTGAAAAGAACAGTTGAAGGTGAATGTCAAAAAAATCATCAATAGGTACCTACTTACCCTTTTTAATATACTGAAATGTCAGACTACAGCCGTGCGGTTAGCGTTTTTATATTTCATGTATTTCCGTAGTGTACAAATAAAGAGTTTCTAGCTATCTATCACGCTAGTCAAACCGCGAGTCGAACTAGTATTACTTAAAAAAATCAGCTCAATCGGTTCAGCCGTGCGTTTCTCTAATGATTCGTCTACTAGCTTGTCGACGAGCTCACCAATGTGAAAAACTTTATGAGATATCGCCCTTGTACATAAGGTTGATTTTCCAACAGATGTTGTCAAAGATGCAACGATGTTTGCTCTTAGAGAATCGCACGGCTGTGAGTTACAAATTAAGCTACTAAACAATTGTTGGCAGGACCTTTTTGCTGCAGCTCATCCAATCCAAGGCATTCTTTACAATTTTATTCATCCAGTCAACGTGTGCAATACAAACAATGTTTGTTATTAGAATGAAGGAACTATAAGAAATACATGAAATAAATTACTTTGATTACTATTATTATTGATGTAAAGGGTCATGTAAACAATATTTTAGATAATCCGACAGAGGAGTTTTATCTACGCTTCAATAAATGAGAACTTTTGAGATATGGCTTTTAAGAAAATTATATTATTATACTATTACATGATATTCATATTAATGATTAACATGACATATTGTTGCCTTTTTTTAGAGAAATAAAATGATATGTAATTTTCTTCATTCAATTAAAAGATTCAGACTAATCGCTGAAGATTAAATAATGTTATGTTCTACTTACCTACATTATTAACGATTACTTTGCGATTTTGCTATAGATATGGTTCCATATCACCTTTCGAGCTAGGGCGACGTAGTAATGAGTACATTGATGTAGGTTTTGAATATTGCCGTTGGTCAATCAGTAGGGTGTTCACAGGGCTCTTTACCTGTAAGGAAAATCTAGAGAAAATTGCAAAATGTAGAGAATTGCATTACCAACAATCCTGTGCGTAAGTAGACGACGTACACTAGTACATTATACAAGTGTGTAATGTTGGTGATTAGTTAGGTGAGAGCCGAGGACGGTAATCATCAATAGACACGTGCATGATACGACATTTTTCAACACACTTGTGAAGAAAATAATACTAAAAAATCATTTTATTTAGTGGCGGCAAAAAAATATCAGTTTTCCAATGCGCGCGCATCGGCCATAGACTAAAAGAATGAGGTTTCGGTTTTTGGCTTTTCGCGCATAGCGTTTTAGCCACGTACAAAATGTGGAATTCCCAGTTTTCTTTGTTAAAGAGAAAACAAAAGTTATATTTGAGCCAAAGTTTTACTTATTAAACACGTACAACTTGAAATTATCTATTTAATTATTATTTTTTTATTTTCCAAATAAAAAGTACATACATATTCGAAGTAATATAACATATCATTCATAAACCACATAGGTTAGTACATAACGCTATTGTTTAGTCTGCAAACTAGTCAATATACGAGTATTTTTAGGGCGCGCTCGTACCCTGATAATAGTAAAAAGCAGAATTTTTAAACACATAGTGTAACGAAACAGATCGATAGTTTATTATGAAAAAAATACAGAGGTTAGAAAAAGAATAGGAAAAGAGTGATAACCCAATAGAATTTATAAATATAACTCTCTTTCAGCAGAAAAAAATCCTGAATAGGTCCACAAAAATAAACTTTCACGTTCAAACGTGAAAATTCTGAGAGTTTGAACTCTCAGAATTTTCAGCGATATCACTATATTTTTTTAGGTAATACATAGCCAACGTATAGTACTAAAGTAATGACCAGCAGTTTTTTCAATTGTGTTAGTATAAATCGAAAAATATAAAGAAAACGTACAAAATTAACGCATTTTCGCATTACATCGTCCAATCTAACAAGCGATTTTCAATCTTACGTAAAGCACCGTAAATTATTTTAAAATTGGGGTTGGACCGCGTCTAAATAAACAACAATCTGAACTCACACACTCAACTATTAGGTATCTATAACGTGAGATATCATGAGGCTCATAAATACGTAGTTGCATGAAATGAGCAAGCACTAGGTAGATTAATTTATTTGTACTATTGAACACGATCTTTTTTGTATCGAAACTTTTTAAAGAACAAAGCAACTCAACCAAAGAATAAAAAAAAAACTCTATAACTCACTTGTATAAAATATACAAATATGAAATATAGCAATGAAAAAAATCACAGTTTGATTACAGGTGTCATTATATGCCTAATTGCGCTGAAATTATAGCCACTTTATGAGCTTTATGTATGGAAAAATATCTTATGATCTAGAAGGAACCTTACTAGATTACTACGCTACGCTATCTGTACTTAGTACCTAAAACAGTGTTTTATCAGATATTATGTATGAGTATAGCTTATTTGAGCCAAGAACTGCCTTTTAAAACAGAATTCTCCAAAGATTTCACTTCTCAAATGCAGCGCATAGTCACAAATACGTGTAGTATAGTATCAGTAGAACTCACTGTTAACGAGTTCGTCTGGGGAAGTACTGCAACCATCCCTATTTCTAAAGCGAAGCAGTAATGTACACATTACTGTGTTTAAAGGATATGGGTGGCGGTGAAATTACATCAGGCACATGATACTTAGCAACTCAATGTCTCAAGATTATGGGTGCAGTGCAGTTCTGCAGTGCAGCATCTGTTATAGCCCACTTACAACTTAACACTACAGGTGGGTCTCGCGCTTGTTCGGTAACATAACCAGAAAAAAAGCACGGAATATCCTTATTAATAAGTGTCCTAGCATAGGAGAACGTGCTCATTTTCTAGCTGTTTCTGTGCAGGATTCAGACTTTGGTTACACATAATCTCTTCTTACGATACAGGTAATATTTGAGTCCGTCGCTATCAGTGTTACATTTTAGCGCAAGATGCGATGAGGCACCTCAAAGCCATTGATCGGCTACGTCTCCTTAGTCAGTTTCCGTGGTTGTATTCAGAAGTCTTATTTCTCACCACGCTATTATTAACTAAATATTTTCTTCGGGGCTTTTAAAGCCCCACGCACTCCCATCACCTCCGCTGCACCGAAGTAGCACAGCTTTTTTCTCCTAAAAAAAATTAACAAATATATAATTTCAGAAGCTATAGTACTGTATTTTAAGGCAAGCGTGTAAGAAAACCTACTGCAATTCCTCTAAATATATATCTTTAAGTCACAAAAAGAAATTCCATTTAAAACAACTATTGGAGATTTAATTAACTGTAATGTTGAGTTTAAATTAAATAAAACCTGAGAAAAACGAAATCTTCGGTGTTAATTATTTGTTAGTGAGTGCACGTTTTTATACTTTATTTATTTAAATTTAATGGTATGTGATAATTTACTCTTAATTGTATGTATAATAAACTATTATTTAGAGTCGCAACACGCTCTACGAATATTTGACTAAAACAACGTAGTAGGCGCTCTATCGCATCGTGAATGGTGGTTTAGACAAAAGTAAATTTGTTATTATCTATATCCATTATTTGAGTCACGATTAGATTACAATAAATATGATGATTTGGATGCGACTTGGGATCAAAGATCATGAAACATCAAGTTTTATGCCAACAACAACTATCTATACGCGAATAGCTATTAAGTTTAGAATGGTTTACAATTTAAAGTAAATCGTAAAATTGCTACTTTTGTGATCTTTATAATATAAAAATTAACCCCAATTTCTCTTGGTCACGCTATAACTTGGAAACCGATGGAACAACCTCGCAATTTTTTTTTTGTGTTAATTATTGTCAAGGAGAAGGTTCTTATAAAGAAAACCCAAGAAAAGGCGGGAGGCTATGGCGAGGCCGAAGGCCGAGTCTACTACGCGAACGAGGTCGCTGGCATTCGCTAGTTATTATTACAATAAATATGTATATCTAACTGAAAAACGTTACACAATTGTGCAGTTCGAAATTTAGAAAAATAAATTATATTTTGTGCATGGTTTACATGCAATTATACATGGTTACGTTGTTGAATTTCAAATGTGATCTATTTAATTTGCCCTACTGTAATTTTATTATGATTTCAATGTTCAAAGTCCCTGTGTATAAGTAAGTATACTATTGTTTTATGCAAAAAAAAGGAATCCCTTACGTAAATTTACCCAACTATGGTTACAATACAACCATATTATTTTAAGGAGAGTACAAGACGCTCGCGGTTGCGTCTCGCCTCGCACTACACCTCTATGTCTCTGAACTCTCCTTGGAAAACACCACACCACCGGATGAAATTACAGATGGAAAGATCTGACTAATTAACGTGAGTGATTCCCGTTTCTCGTATTAAAAATGTGTATTAACCACGTCAGTTTTCTTAGTAGATAAGTATACTAGGTTCGCCCACGACTTCGTCCGCTACGGAATAAGGTTGTTGCGAGCTCTCAGGAACTACATAATGAATCGGGATAAATCATAGCCTGGATATTAAGGTGTCCCGAGCTCAAACTTCTTCCTAATCCATTGAGCCGTTTCTCCGTGAAGAAGTAATAAACATACAAACATATTTACTTACTGAGGGGACCAACTTATAGAATACTAGCTCCACCCCGCTGTTACTCACACTTCCATACCAAAATTCATCATATTTAGTACAGTCGTTTGAGCGTGAAGAAGGAACAAACACACTGACACACTCACAAACATCGCCTTTATATTAATGTGATATAGTGAGATTGCATCAGAATTTGGGATGCAAATCGTAAGAGGCAAGGAAACTAGACTTACTAGGTGGTAGGCCTCTTGTGCAAGATGCCGTCTTGGTTGGTACCACCGCAGTGCCAGATATTCTACTGAAAGTAATAGTGCGCGTGTAAAGTATATAGGGTGGGTATGGCACTGTAGCAAGTGAAATCACTAGGCCAAAGAAACTCAAAAAGTACTTAAACTACAGCCGTGAGATTCTGTAATGATTATTAGTGAGATTAAATAGATTTCTGTAATTGTTACGACGAGCTCGTCGACGAGCTCATCGACGAGCTCACCGATGTCAAATACTTTATGAGATGTCGCCCTTGAACACAAACAACAAACAGCTTGATGTTGCTTTTCCATGCACGTTTCTTGTCATCTCGTCATTTGTTTCAAGGATGTTGTCAAAGATGCAACGATGTTTGCTCTTAGTGAAATGGCACGGCTGTTCTTATATCTGAGTGGCAATGCAAATGTCATGGCCAAGCGTAGCACTTACCATCAAACGCACGACTTCGCCGTCCCATCAGTAAATTGCATCCAGAAACTTTCGCATAAGATATAATACTAGCTGCGCCACGCGATTTGACCCGCGTGGTGATGGACAATCATGATGAACAGTATACAATATATCCTATGTATTACTAGCCCCAAGGCCTCATCTACCTACATACGAAATTTCATCCAAATCCGTTCAGTCGTTCTGGCGTGATTGAGTAACAAACCTCCATCCATCCAAACAAACTAGCTGTTTCTGAAAATACAGACTTAGGCTGAGCGCACATAGGAGTCATGACAGTTTTAAGACAGACTTTCCTCACATAGACAAGTCTGTCTTAAGACTAAAACTAAATTGTTTTGCCTATGACACGTCGCACATTGAAAACGAAACTGTTTTGTCTATGAGACGTTTTGTTTGAAGTGTGCGCGTCTTCATAATTTTTGTAAAGCAATAATCTGTCTTAAAACTATCGTGACTCAAGTCTGCGCTCAGCGTTACTCTTAACGTCTAGTTTTGGGACACAACAGTTTCCACTGTATAACTACAAGTTAGTATTAGACTGTGTAAGTATGTGCAAAATGTATCGGATGATACGAACTAATGTTTATTTATTTATTTAAACTTTTGCATTTGTAATATTAGAAGTAAGAAGTAAGACTAATGTTACATCGGTCAGATTATAAACGTGAAAGTTTGTTTGCGTAAGTGAATGTATGTTTATCTTACTGTTTTACACCAGAACTATAATACTGATCCAATCAATAGAATTTTTCAGCATACGAGTAAACATTAAGTACACAAGTATTTTAATGCCGTTAGTACATTTGCCTATACTAACGGCATTTTTTTTATATGTTTTGTGGTAGAACATTCAAACAAGGTTTTTCAGGTCCCAAGCTAAGCGCAGAGTCTATACTGTGGTAACCTGATGACTGATATACATAGATAGATAGATAGATTAACTCTTTATTAAAACACCACAATACAAATATATGTTACAAATAAAGAAATAAGAATATAATCAAACATATTTCACAATTAAATACTTAAAATTAAAAGTGTCCCAATAGGCGGTCTTATCGCTCAGAGCGATCTCTTCCAGACAGCCATGCACGGAAAGAAATAGGCATAAATTTATAAAGGCGGTGGTGTATAAAACAAGTGTACAATTAGTAACACTACATATAGCAAAACTCAAGAATATAGCTAGAAAAAGTTTGCAAGCTAGTTTGTAAAATAAAATAAAATAAATAAAAATACTTATAATTTATACAAACTATACTTTTATAATTATACTATACATATATACTACAATATATATATATATATATATATATATATATATATATATATATATATAACTATACATACTATACACATACCATTTAATTATTATAACAAAGATAGTAAGTAGGTTTGCAGTTAGTTATTTCGCGAAGTAAAATGCTTTGACACATTGTTTGAAGATGTCCAGAGAAGGCGCGCATCTAATTTCGTAAGGTAATGTGTTCCATAGACGAACAGCTTCAACACAAAAGGAGGAACGAAAAAAAATGGTGCGGTGTATGGGGTGTATGTAAAAATTCAACATTTTCCTTAAGATAGCGTATATAAGAGATAGGGAATAAGGGATTGAACAAAATACTATAAAATAGGGAAAATATATGAGCATTCCGGCGACAACGTATGGGAAGCCCTTTGAGTTTAGTGCGGAATTCAGAGACATGGTCATATTTGCGAAGGCCAAATATAAACCGTATGCAGAAATTTTGAAGACGCTTCATTTTATTCAGCTGGTTTTCTCTAAGATCAAGATAGCAGACGTCAGCATAATCAAGAATAGGGAGTAAGAGAGACTGTGCTAATGCAATCTTAGTGGTAGGTACATACTTATATACTGATACAGCTTTAACAGACATGTTCATAAAAAGGCAATAAACGATATATCCCGGAACAATGTTTCTCTGTGATAGATATTTTTCGGGTGGAGCTAGCTAACGGGGCTCATAGTTCATAATCATGAAGCATGCTATTCGCAAACAAATACTTACCAAGTACCAATTCTTCACCTTCGCTGTTAAACAATGCCAATTCATATCCAGGGGCCAGGTCGATATGAATTGCCAACTGTATGCTAACAGCGCCAGCCGTGGGAACGCCGAACAACGTGAGTGTTTTTGGTAGTACCTACATTGTAAGTGTGGTTACCTGCAGAGACATAATATGCATACTGCATACGTGAAGACGTAACAGATTTTATAATAGTTAGTAGGCAAGAACGGCAAAGCCCGGTTCCTATCGGATAGCTCTGCGTTGGCTGCGACTTGGGGCCTCGACTCGCGCGGTCATTTCCTTCGCGAAGCGCGCCAAATGCACGCGCGAGTTCGGATCACGCGTGTTTACGCGGGAAATAAAGCGTGTGTGTTTATGTGACAAGTACGAACTATTAAATAATTGTTCAGCTTTAATTATATTCAAGCAATCTAAGATGGAGTTCAAAATGGAGTGTTTAATGCTTTTTGTATGCGGTAAGTGAAACACGAATGTTTTTGTACGACATAAGGGTTTTCCAATTATTTCTCTCTTGAATAATCTCAGACTATTATTATATTATACAGACATTAATGGAACACCAAATTGTGTGAGTGTTAATATTTTGTGAAATGTACCTAGTAAACATGTATTACTACGGCTTTTATATACTAGAAAGTGACGTGACGGATAATTTATGCTCCTGATGGTGAGCACTGCGCCTGCTTAAAGTTGCAGTAGTAGTTGCAGTCCAGAGCATAATTTTGAAGTTTTTCATGGTATCCCACTGCGCTCGTTATCAGCAACAGACTCGATATATTGGTTTTGGGAACTTAATCACCACTTACTTGTGTCCTTCAAGACATAACACATTGCTTCGATGCATTATACCTGGCAGTGCGGAGATACCAACGGTCTCTTGCACAAGGTATCTTCCGCTTAGTAGCCTAAAGTAAATACTGAATATTATGTACCTACTATCATTCTACTGAAACCATCATTAAAGTTATAAACAGTTAAACTCCGTATATTACCGGATATATGCTGAGTATATCAGAAGTTATATAATTATTTTGTTTATATATACCTACTTAGTCTCCGATACAGAGATTACATAATAAGTACCTACTTACCTATATTTTGTATAAGTGTTAAGCATGATATTATTATGCTGTATCCATGGACAGAGGCACCAACATTGTAATGTAGGTGAACAATGGCCTTTTAAAAAATAATTAATATTTACGAAAACCTAGCAATCTAGACTAATAACCTACAGTTAATAAGCAAGAAAGAAGTATACAAATATAATATGATTAAGCCACCGGATTCACTGTACAGCGATTTTAATAATGCTACATCTTGTTAGCATAAATTAAGAATGCTACATTAAGTATACTGTTTTATTTTTTCTAATTGGCCACGTTTACTAAGAAGTTAAATGATATTTGAGGTTACGAGTATTTGGACGCAAAATTACTTCGTTCTTATATCGATGTAGCAAAGTGCAGTTTCTGTGAGCGAATATAATGCAGCGCAGCGTTTCCAAGCAAGGCCAATGTCTTTGAATAAAAAATAAATCTTGTTAACGGGCATACTGATTACGTATTTGTTGTTGAGTCACGTAGAAACCATAATTACAGTTGTCGTTAAAGTTTTAACGCGCCCTTGTCTTGTGCACCATATAAGTTTAGAATTGAGGCAATGCAGTTCAATTTAGCATGAAAATATACGACGCTTTCCAAATTACCTGCCTACATAATTATATCTGTAGTTCTGATTTAATTTATATTAGAAATTTCTAAATTGCATATAAATAGTATACATTTCCATATGTTATCATGATGTGGTGTTATATAATGTCAAATATCTTCCTAGCACGCAAGAGTTTCTAGAGAAATTCTAGTTCTGAGATAAAAACAATTAATTAAACATATTGCGCGACTTTTATCACATTGTGACGAAGGCACCCTTTTCAAGCTTTACGTATAATTAAACTAAAAGGCACCTTACTGGTACTTATATGTACAAATGTAGTATATACTTACCTATATAAAGTAGTCTTTCCTTTTCCACTGAGGGACTCGACAAGCCATTAGTACGTCGACGTAGAAGAACTGCCGTGCGATTCTCTAAGAGCAAATATCGTTGCATCTTTGACAACATCCATGAAACAAATGAAGAGATGACAAGAAACGTTGGAAAAACAACCTTGTGTACAAGGGCGATATCTCATAAAGTATTTGACATCGGTGAGCTCGTCGACGAGCTCGTCAAATCATTACATCAAATCGCACGGCTGTAATTTCATAGAGAACGTGGTCGACGCTCTACATCTTTAAAGTGGTTTCTTTATATATATGGCAGTGTTTCATATGCCACATTCGTAGCGGAGCTTGCATAGTTGTTCGTATCTGTTAAAAAGTAATTGCTTAAACTTCAAGTTCAAGAACTAAACAAGATACCTTGCTGCATTCAGAACTTACTTCGAAAGTGACCGCTATAATGCAAGACACGATTTTATAAGAGGTCTACCATGCTTCTGAGGGCATTGGATATTACGCCGTCGTTTCTGGTTATTGTCTTTTTAGGTTAGTCATGAGACTATTTTGGACGTATTCGGGTCACCTAAAAAGTTAAATTGGAGCTGACAAAACATTAACGTGCATAAAGACATAGACAGATGGAATAAAATAAAAAAAACCGGCGATAGGCGTAGTAGTGTGTTTTTAGTAGGATACCCAACTTTTTAATATTAATAGTACAGACTCAACTTCTTTAGGATTTACTTCTGTGTATAGATAATCCAATGATTTGTTATCCGAAATCCAATTATATTATTACATATTCTTTTATTATTTATTATATCTAAATAGTATTATGTTATTTTTATTTTTTTACCATAGTGACAGATATTTGACTTTAAATGTGTATTGTGTAAGCATTACCAAGTTACTTAGTAAAGTTTCAAAAGCACTGTAACTACTGAAATTAATGAACGAGTGGGCCGAGCGCAGTTCAGTGCCTAGCAGAACTACGAAGCTTTAAAATATGGATCGTACTGAAATTTGCCAGGCTTCGACGCTTCCTACCAGGCGAACGACTTGCCTATCTCATCACTTATTATTATATTTACTAGTAGTTCTGCGAACAGTAGACCTCTCGAGCCCAGTTTCATCAGCGGCAATTTTCCGCAGTACTTCATAACCTATTATCTCAGAAACCACTTGACCGATTATGCTCATATGAATAATTCCTTTTTAAAGTCAGGTACCTAATCAGTGTGTAAATTATTCAAATTTAAAAAAAAAAAACAGTCTGTAAATAAAATAGCGCCGCAGCAAACTTCTCCCCCCTTTTTAGGAAAAGTTACCCCTCAACTAAAAAATCGCCGACGACAAAAATATATTGAATAGTACAACATGTATACCAAGTTTCGTCAAGATTGATTGAAAAATGCGACTTGTACAGACGTAACAACTTAACAAACATACGGGCAGATAAAAGTCAATTTGGCCAGTTAAAGCAGAGACTTGCTCGCTCGGCCAATAAAAATATAGCACAAATTAGTCCAGAGACATGTTTTCCATTAAATGTTGTCCAGTCAAGGCATCGTTACATATTACATAACACTTGTAGTAATCGTTACATGCACGCGAAATCTAAATATCTACTTATAAGTAGATATAGGTAGGAGTGGAATATATATCGCAATTCTCGCGTTTCTGTATTTATTTTAGCGGACCGTCTGTCGACATATCTTGTTTTCGTATACCACATTAAAAATATAGAACAATGCGTTGTAAATTATAATTTTCTGTTTCATTTCAACTGAACAACCGCAGCCTTACCTTCGTATGCAAAATATTACAAGGTTGATTAGAAATCCGTATAAGGTATGAAATTGTGAAGTATTTTGTTGTGTAATTTTACGTACATGTATCATTAATTGGCAAGTATAATGTTTATTAATGTAATACTTTTTCATAAACCGACTTCGAAAAATTAGGTGGTTATAATAGATTATATGTTGTTCGTCTGTAAGGTTTTTTTATGTGTATATTAACCGATTTCTCCCCCAGTTGCGAACTGACTCACTAAAAATGGTGAAAATATTATTTTTTTACCTAAAAGTGTAACCGACTTCAAAACCAAAAAGTGTGAAATAACATGTCGAAGTCGGTACCATATGCACAATATTGTGGAAATAGGTGCCTAATTTTGAAATATCATGGTATCGATTTCAACAAGTTATTTCAAACTTTTTAGTGTTGAAATCGGTTCCATTTCTTCGTAAAAAAAATTATTTGTATGAGGTAGATACATGCAGGCATGGCCCCCTGGAGGTCATGATTATGTACCTAAACAAAAAAAAAATTTAGGAATTAAACCTGGACTGTTAGTTCTGAAGGCTTTACGTTCGTGTAACTAGTACATTAATTAGTTTAGATGTTTAGATAAATATATAAACTAGTTGCGATCGGTTGAGTTAGGAATATAAATCGGATGAGTTACGAAAAAAGGTCGTGAGATGAGACGTCATAGGATGAATACGGAACAAACCGTATTTTTTATCCCATCAAGTAAAGGACCCAGCTTATATAAGTAGTTCTTCTTTCCAACAAATGGTTTCCTATAATTCCTAGTAAAACAATTAAAAACAAGTTATGCGCTTAATTTTACATATTAAGGCGAAGTCGTGGACTGTACAACCACTCCGCAGTGCTTGCGAATATGTTATTGTAATAAAACTCTCTTCATCATTTGCACCCACTCCTGGACTGCTGGCGATGTCATTCACCTTAATTAAGCACCTCATAACATATGCAATAATATGAGTAAAATTTGCATATCAAACACAATATGCAACTCATTATAAACCAACATCTGAGAAATGCTACTTTCGAGTAAATATATCTACTCGTATTTAGCATCCAAAGTGTTATTATAACACGACTTAAAGTTATAAATATGCATTTATTGATCGTTAAAATAACGATTGGACGGACGTACTTTCACATTTTAAAACGGACGTAAGTAAAAATAACTATCATATATTATATCCTCATCCTCCTTCCTACTAATATTATAAACGCAAAAGTTTGTATGTATGGATATATGGATGTTTGTTACTCTTTCACGCTAAACCTACTGAATGAATTTTAATGAAATTTGGTATCTAAGTAGATTGAGGAGGTGCTGGAATAACATGTAGAATACTTTTTCATCATAATCGTCATCATCCATCATTACGTGGATCTAACCGCGGGGAACAGCTAGTATCCTGTAATGTTTTAAATCACGACTCAATACATGATTTAACATTAAAATTAACTCAAGAATACGAACGAAAACTAAAAGATCTATCTTTTAGTTCTTTAGTTTAGTTTCATTTGTCCTATTTACCTTTTTGTGTCGTAGAATTGGTATATAATTTGCGTATTCCTTTACATGTTAAGTTGTTAACGCACGTAGTTTTTTTTATGCGGATGTATGCGTTGCCGGCCTTTGAGGAAGAAATAGGCTCTTTTCTTGAAAACATACACAAGCTCTTACATAGTAAAGTGTCGCTAGTAAAAGCTATGGTAATCGTAAACCCGTAGAAATTGCTCGCTTGATGGACATTACTAAAGTAAGGAAATTGCTTTTCTTTATATTGTCCGCAGGCTAATAGCATTCTCCGTGGCAATGCTTGTGTTACCATTTCCGTAAATACTTATCTATTCTTCAACACTCAGATGCTTTCTTGAATGTTAAGAATGTCTGATAAAAAGTAAACTGTTTACTATATTATTCCTATATTACTCAACACTTCAAGTGTAAGCAAGTATTCAATTGGTAATCCAAACGAATACTTTCAGTATATACGTAAACAATTCCGAACAAATTTCAATAAGAGTACATTACCATGAATGAGTTTTATTGAATTGTGAACAAAACCTTAAATTCAATCCCATGGACTTGGGGGCTTTCATAACGATGTTGTCGATACATAATGCTACATTAAAGCTACAAAGCTATTAATTAAACCGGAGATAAAATAAAATATGCTGTCAGACAGATAATACAGGTTTTAATTATGTTTGAAATTAAGCTGTAGGTAATGCTACGTAGAGTTAAGATTTAAATTTAGATAAGGTTTTTATGAGTAATTTACCCGTGCCCGGCTTCGTTTGTATGACCCCTATATGTTTTCCTACTGCTTAACGTTTGGGCTACTTAAGAGGATTGCATAGCTACTACTTGTCTATACTAAAAGATATAACTCTTTTCTACCTCATAATATTATCCGATTTCAGAGATTGTTTTCATGCAATCAACACATTGTTTACTATTCCCGTACGTTTGAATTTTTTTAGTATTTCAAAGTACCTACCATACATTTTCTTTTTTAGAACTTAAAAAACTGATAAAATCAAAACGCCCCGTGCGTTTTGATTTTATCAGTTTTTTATCACTTTAAACAATGATTACATGAAAAAAGAAATCACTTAAATCGGATACTATTAAGAGGTAGAAAAAAGTTATTTCTTTTAGTATCGACAAGTAGCTATGCAATCCTTTTAACATGTATGGGATACCCAAGTGTCAGCAAACTTTATACCTGAGGTGCGATTTCAAAAGGGGTGTTAGATAGTTATTAAAGAAAAATATAAGTTATATTTTATATGTATAAAGATCATATGATGCTATCGAAACAAAATTCAATATTATTTATTATTATAATTACTTACAGTTTTTTGTAATATATTTCCTTTTTTTTGTTCTGGTCTACTGAACCTACCTGATAAAATGGAAACAAAATGAGTTTCAGATAAAAAGTTAGAGAGTCAACTTACCCTTAGTAGACCAAGGGTAGGTGTTGTTTCTCTACGTAGAGACTAGTGACACGGACGGACGGACATGCAAAGGGATAGCGACAGACCTTAGATTCCTAGATCCATGGTGACGTGCATAGGTACATTTTGTCGTACGAGTATGGAATACTTCCTACTAATATTATAATCGTGAAAGTTTGTGAGTATGGATGTATGGATGTGTGGATGTTTGTTACTCTTTCAAGATCAAACGGCGGGGCCGATTTTGATGAAATTTGGTATGGAGGTAGATGAGACGCAGGATTAACACATAAGATACGTTTAATTGACATCATCATCATCATCCATCACCACGCGGTTGAAAAAGCGTAATTTTCTTGGGCACAGCATAGACAAAATAATAAGTTCTCCATCTACGTCAAGATCGTAATGATGACAGTTCTGTCAATGTTTGTGTCAGTTTCTTATAGCTAAGTCAAAGGCACGCTATCATTTTGACAGCTCGATACACTATAACGCGCGATTATGGACGTGTTCGGCGACCGTAACACAAATACCGTCAAGGGTGATGAAATGTAATGACAGTTTTTTCCATGGTGGTTAATTTTATATTTGTATGTAAGTACGTATTGTATTTTATTATTAGTTTTAACGGTTCGGTTTATGGTTGATTACGAGGCACAAAGTAGGTATTTTAAATTTACTTATTTATACAGATAAATAAAATTGAAGTGTCTGTTTGTAATTCCAAATTAACAGCTTTTCACTAAATGCATATGAAAGTATATACGGTACTCACAATAAAAAAAACTAATTTTAAAAATGTTTGTCTGTTCGTCTGTTGGTTCCGGCTAATCTTTGAAATGGCTCGGCCGATTTTAACGGGACTGTCAGTGAACTGACAGATGGCTGATATTATAAGGAGTAACTTAGCCTACTTTTATTTTAGAAAAAAATATATATAACTCTGTCTCTCTGTCTGTTTGTTACCTTATCTCGCCTAAACGGCTGAAAGTTATCAAATTTGGCAAGGTTTTACGAGCTACAGTATATCCCGGGAAGCACTTATGATACTTTTTATCATCTTCATCTATCACCACGCAGGTAAAACCGCGGGGTGCAGATAGTATACAATAATTTTAACTAAACCGTTATTGACTTTTGTGATCTCTAATCATGAGTAGGTTACTATCGGTCAGTTTTTCGAATATTATGTATAGTGCAGAAATGGCTGAGTTACAGGTCCCAGGTAAAAAACTGACGTCAACGACGAAAAAAAGACGTCTCCTAAAGATCACTTTAAGGTACGTACGACTATTGTTAAACATGTACGTCATACTCACGTCAATTTAGCGTCAGCCCTACGGTAGTATATATGATACGTCTTGGTGACGTCATTTCAAGGTCTGAACAATAAGTCTTTAACACCATAGATATATAGTCTCCATACGTATTTTTGACGTCTACACAGACGCAGTTTTGCCGTCTACAAAGACGTCGTTCTGGCGTCTAAAAAGACGTAGTTCTGACGTCTTCATATTAACGTCGCTTTTTCGCCTAAAATATACGTCGCATTGTCGTCTACAAATGACGTCGTGGCAAATGTACGGCTGTGACAAATGGACATCATCTGATGGACCATCCGACGTCATAATAAGACTTCATTTACGTCGAGAATGACTGTAAATGGACGTCATTATGACGAGTAAGTTACTACCTGGGGTACAGTTTTAGATAAATGATAGGAAAGTCTAGATTTAACCACAACGCGACGCCGACTTATTGGGCATGCATATATAAATATAAATAATTAACTTCGCATCAGCCTTCCGCATATTTCAAGTATATTTTTACGTTATACAATAACGACCTCGATGGTTAAGAGTCTTACCGATCGTCTTCGCGTTTTACCAGAATGCACATTATACATTCCTTTTATCGGAAGTGAATGTCAGTTGTTGACCCGAAAGTGAAGTAAAATAAGGTCTCGAAGGACAAGGTTTACACAAGTATCATTTTATTAATACCTACAATATAAGTGAACGTCAACAGACTTATAATACTTTAATGCCTGTTTTGGGTGGTTGGTTGTTTTAATGAAATGAATAATTAGTGATCGACCGAAATTTCGGTTTCGGTTTTGGCCAGTTTCGGTCATAAAATTAGTATCGGCTTTAGTTTCGGCTTCGGCCACAATATACCCTAAACTCGTGGATTATCGTTTCCTTTTTTTTGTCCACCCAATCGAAAGTTATGAGGTAACAAACATAAAAAAAATAAAGTATAATAAAAAAAAGCAGTCGAATTTAGTACCTCCTCCTTTTTGGAAGTCGGTAGATAAATTTACTATATCTTATAATAATCAATCACAAAATACTAGTTAATTATTGAATTAAACGTTACATATTATATTATATTTACACTTAAATTACTGCCGCCCTCGTCAATATAAAATAACACCTGCCCTGGCTTGAACACATGCGTTGATCCTACTAGGCATGCTGAGAACCAAGTTATCCAGCATTTCTTGGGGTAACCTGTCCCATTATTGAATAGCGGCCTCCTTCCCTGAGCTCTGGCACTGTCTGGGAACGTGGCTGACGGTTTCAAACAGCTCGCTTAAGAGCATCCCACGCGTGCACCATTGGGTTCTAGTCAGTCGAGCCGGCAGGCCAGTCTAACCTTATGATGTCGTATTCTCGGAGAGCAGCATTGACTCGTTGAGCTCGATGGGCGCATTATCATCGACCAGTACAAATTGGTGCCCATGGTTTACTGGAAATGGTCTGACAATTCTATCAATACCAACTAAAAAGACGAAGAAATCACAAAATACTCTACCGTAGAAAAAATATTTCAATTTTTCATAGTGATCGCAAACTTTTTTTGATGTGTGTATGTCAAATTACGGTTACTATGTCGTGCTTACTTCACCTTGATATATAAGAAGCGTGTTAAGTGATAAATCCACTTAGCTCTAGAGTCGAGAACCGTTTGTAGAGCAGTAGAGTTGATGATAGAGCGTCCATAATAACATGACGCAAGACGAGCGCGGCGCTTACCCATTTACAAGGAGAGGTAATACGGTCGTAATTATACGCACTATCAGCATAACTTACGTAGTCATACGTAAGCATTTGTAATCAATAAGAGTACGGAAGCAATGCTTACGTGCTCTGTTACTATAAAGCCCGAAGTGTATACATAGTATATACGTCGTAGTACGAGTCGTAGTCGTAGTAGTGAGAATCAATGTTTTCGTACAGCATGGCTAGCCCTAGCTTCTTATAACCCCTCTAAAATTGCCAGGAGGCTATAAACTTCATCATCATCATCATCTCAGCGGTAGGACGTCCACTGCTGAACATAGCCTCCCTCATGATTTTCCAAAAGGACCGGTTGGAAGCGGCCTGCATCCGACGTTGTCCTGCGACCTTTACCAGGTCGTGTGTCCACCGTGTCGGTGGACGACCAACGCTGCGTTTGCCGGTCGGTAAACTATAAAGTTACCAGTTTCCTAAATAAAGTAGTAGCCATTAAGTAGTAGCACTTAGTACTTAATGACCGTGATATTTGCAATACACGAAAATGTGATTAATTTTACACATCACCATTCCGAAAATGTCACTAAGTAATTAAATCCAAAAATCCACTCAATAATGATAAATAGATATACATGTTTTTTTAAATTAATATGAATTTGATGTCATCAATTGTGTTTACCTATAGAATTTGACTTTAATGTATCCGTATGATACGGATACATTAAAGTCAAATTCTATTGTCACTTACGCTGTACGCTGCTGCTTTTGCTCTGATATCGCTAGAGATAAATATTATTCCACTCTGACTTTCAATTATTTAGCATTATTGGAAACGATGTAGTTAACCAAAACCGGCAGAGGTTTTGGTTAACTACTGCATTCACATGTGGAACTATTGTGAGCCATAATATGTGTGTGTTGCTATAATACGAACTCATGTTCCAAAACAGTAAGTACGAATGTTCCATTTATCGATGAACACACACAAAACAGTGATATCATAAAATAAAAACATTATAAACATAAAGAACGGCTGTAAAATTACATTTAAATCAAAAAGATTAACCCTTCCCCTACCGTAATTAACTAAACAAATTAAATATTTATGAATGAAACTGACGTAAACTAACGTCAGCCGTGCGATTCTCTAACGGCCGGTCCCAAAAATCTATCTATCGCCGGTTTATTTTACTAGAGATAGATATTTGACACTATTTGTATGAACGTTATGTCAAATTTCTATCGGTAGTAAGGAAAACCGTGGATAGATAGATTATTGAGATCCTCCATAAGAGCAAACATCGTTGCATCTTTGACAACATCCGTGAAACAAATGACGAGATGACAAGAAACGTTTGATAAACAACCTTATGTACAAAGGCGATATCTCATAAAGTATTTGACATCGGTGAGCTCGTCGACGAGCACATCGACGAATCATTAGAGAATCGCACGGCAGATAAGTTTTAATTAAATATTACACAACTCATTGTCACACACATTGAATTCAGAATTCTAAGTCGAATGCAAAATATCGTGCTTCAAACTAGCTAATATACATAAAATGGCAATTTAGTATTATTATTATTTTTACTACGAAGAAATAGACTTATTATTTCTTCGTAGGATGTTTATACTAAATTGACGAAACGAGTATGATGTATAAAGCATATACAAAAATGAAAATATTATCGCTTAGCTCTCTAACGGCACTGATTGTGATCACCGGATGGATACCGGGAATGAAAGCAGTCACAAAACAACTATCTTACGATACATTTGCGGACTAAGTATGCAGAGTGGTACCTACCTACCTATAGTTTATTGACTGGCTTTCTGCTAAAAACGTGTTATAGTTTCAAAAGATTTGAGGAGTTCATACAGCTGTATGCAGTTTAGCAAATTTATCAGCTCGTGGTACACTAACAATGACATAAAAATTATAGTACACAAGTACGATTAGAAAAATTTAATACCTACTTCCATTCTATTCAGTTATTGGAATGTAAGTCAAAAACTACTAAACCGAATTTGATGACATTTAAATGAGACCACACGGAAAGCACCAGTTTTCGAACAAAAAAAGAGTTTTTAGAATCGGTTCACCCGGTTCTCAAAATCTCCCGGTTCGGTATCGAAAGTTATGAGGTAACAAACAAAAAATACAGTCGAACTGAGTACCTCCTCCTTTTTGGAAGTCGGTAAAAAAAATTAAAAATCGCCTAATTGATACCGCAACACATTTTTTTAAACCTAGTGAAAAATCGACAAACCCGCAGGCTCGCCACTGGCCAAATTAGGTCAATAACATAATAGAATACCAAGAAAACATACTAAGATTCTAAGAAATACCTAAAACGCAGTGGGTTAAACATTTTTTTTACTTCTATCTGTAATGTTTAAAAGATTTTAATTTTAAAGAGAGAAGAAGAAAGAAGGCATAAAGAGGTTTATTTTACGAGTAAAAGAATTGCTTAAATATGTCAAAAGTCACGCATTTCTATGAACGACCCATTTCCTTTGCGGCAAAGGTACCTAACATTCATTTAAACTTTTTTTCTACGATTGGGAACCTGACATGGTGGTCTTTGTAAAGGTTGTTGGGTGATTATAGTGTAAAGGGTAGGTATTATAGTAGACTAAATAATTACTGAGCAACTCGGATGTGCAAATTGCGCTTTCACCGGTGCCGGTAATACTGACCCTCACGACCTCACGATGGCCAGCCTTGTCATTAGAAATTAAAATCAATTGGAAAGGTGTGATTGAAGGAGATAATGGTAGGTGTTACCTAATCGGCTTGTTTTTATGTTAATTCATGCTTATCTTCTTCTAAGACGTGAGCTTCGTTGACGGAAATATTTTTTTCTTATAACTTTCGCATTTGGAATCTACGTATTTAAATGTAAGCTTACCTAGTAGCTGTTAAAAATGTTGTGTTGTATGACGTGTAGTAAATAACTATTGGAATTGAGTTGTGCGAAATTGCCAGTCTAGCTTAAAACGTAAAAATACTAATGCCCTAATGCTATCCTTAACTATGATAGACACATTTCTTTTCTTTGAATTAAATAGATAATACTTTAGACACCACACTCATGACTTATTTATTAATGTAATTAGAGAAAGAATTATTTATGTAATTACTTATTTATTAGAAAAACATATTTATTAGAAAGAAAAACTAAAAAGTAGGTGTTACAATGGACGGTCTTTTAGCACAGAGCGTTCTATTCCAGACAACCCATTCGCAGAGGAGAATCAAATATCAGATGGATGGTAACTAACCAAAACCTTTGTCATTGACTTTGTGCGAGGAAGTACTGCCACCATAACTATATACTGCACAGCAGTAACTGTTCATTACTGTGTTCTGGTAATGTCGGCGAAAATACAGGCACATGAAACTTAACAACTTAGTATCTCAGGGCTATAGGCGCAATGCAGTTCGTCACTTGTGAGGAAATGCGCTTGTTCTAGGCAGAGGTTACTACTTAACACAAAGTGAACCTCGTGCTTCATCAACATCCTCATTATCAGCCGGAAGACGTCCACTGCTGAACATAGGCCTCCCCCATAGAACACCACTTGGACCGGTTACTAGCTTCCTACATCCAGCGATTCCCAGCGGTTTTGACGAGGTCGTCTGTCCACCTAGCGGGGCGCCGGCCTACACATCGTCTTCCGGTGCGTGGTCGCCACTCGAGAACCTTTCTACCGATCTATCTCTACATAAAAAAGCTTGAGCGTGTGTTCAACTAATGTACTGTATATAGGACGTAGGGTATGTGTGAGGTGAAACTATATATGTGAGCCCATTGTGTTATAGAGTATCTATACAGATAAATAAAATCTCTAAAAACTAAAATCTGTTTGCATTCTAAATTAACAGCTGCAATGCATATGAAACTACTTATATACGGTATTTACATAAAAACATTTTTTATAATTGTCTATCTGTCTGTCTGTTTGTTCTAACCTCTGAAACAGCTGGACCAATTTTAAAGGGACTTTCACTGGCAGATAGCTGATGTTATAAGGAGTAGCTAAGGTTACTTTTGTTTTGTTAAGAAAATATATAAAACTCTGTCTCTGTAACCTTATCACGTATAAACGGCTGAACGGATCGTAATTAAAGGCAAGGTTACAGATTATATATCTCGGGCAAACATATTTGATACTTTTCATCGTAATCATCCATCACCATGCAGGTTGCATCCGCGGGGCGCAGCTAGTTATCTAATAAAAAGTAGATTCACAAAACGAGAAAGATGCGACCAAAGTCGCTGCCTTTGGTCCCATTTTTCTCATTTCGTGCGAAGTGGACCCTTAAGTTGAAATAATCAGAGATGAAGGGCAGCCAACCAGATTATATAGATTAGTTTGCTGTGAAGAACCTACCCAGTGGTAAAATGCACCTCACACTATCCTTCTCGCTAAAAAACGCACCAATATTTTAGTCTACGATCTCCACTGAAGGCGTAATGAAAAATTTTAGTGATGTGCCGTGCCCCTTGTGAAGCTTATAGGTACAGAAAACACTATAATTTACTAGGACACTTCTGCTTGGAAGGTAACACTTCAGTGACTTCCTCGAAGTGGCAGTGTAAAGCACTTCAATGTTGGTTGAAGTTTGAAGGGCAAGTGAAATTAATGGGTGAATGAGAGTGGACAGCTGTCTCAGGGTGACGAACGCAGTGCTACCCAGAACTTTAAAGCTTAAAAGTCTGGGCCACACTGCAACTGTCACGGGCAGGCGTGACGTTTGCCATCAAGTGAATGACCAGCCTGTCTCGTCATATATATCTATCATAAAAAACAATAATCATTTTGGCAGGTATTCTAAACTAAAAGTGAAAGTCAATATTGTTTTTATACCAGAGTATTACAATTACTTGCCTCAATGTTTTCAATTATATTACAATCTGTAATTGATAACAATTGATTCAATACAAAGTTGTAGGATATCAATGGAGCAGTCTAGACTGGTCCCGTGGAATAATTGAGTGTCATTGTAGTTACGGAATCACGATCAATCTCGTGGCTGACTCAGAGCCAATGTCCAATCGAAACGGCTATGATTTTGCATGCCCGGTTTCGCTTCCGCCTCTCGATGCTTTTGTGACGTAATCCAGTTCTACAGTACCTATGGCTTTCTGTGACCAATACTTATATTGGTTCAGATTTTTGTAGTACTTAGATATAGGTACCTTAGTACCACCGATGCGTATTCGTATACATCATCTTCCTAAACTTCATCCCACTTTTGAGGTGTAACACTTTACTACACATCGACTTGAGTAGTGGCATAGGAATAGGGCTTATTTTTTCTTAGTTGCTTTTACGATAATCCAATAAGAGAATATGGTTCAACTCTAAATACCTACTTAAGCTGGAGACTGAGAATGAGTAAGTGTACAAATTATTGATTGAGCGAGTGCGAAGCAAGAGCTAAACATCTCTGCAATAGCTTGGGAAAAGATTAGATTCAATTATTGGATTTTTCCGATACATTTTTTTGGTTTCCTCAGCTTATATCTATCTAGCTGAGAATGTTTGAGTACAACATCATTTAGCAGGAGATGGACATACAGAAATCTAGGTTGAATATGCCAATCAGGTGAAATACTATGTAACTGATCTGTTCTCTATTGTTTAGTAACATAGAAGCAATAATCTACCTCCAAGCATAATGTGTACCTACAGTTTTGAAAGGCACTGTTAGCAAGATAAATTATTGATCAAATGTCAGTACGGACAGGCATTGCGTTTAACATCAGGCGGTTGACTTCCATAGCTCATCACTAACGCAAACCAAGTCTAATATTTTATTTAATAATCTGATAAGTTAAATCCACATTTCCGAAGAGAAACCTTCCGGGAGAAAACTTACCACGGATGTCGCCATACCTTGGGATTATAAAATAAGCTTCACTTGGTTATGCGTTATATATTCGATTACTTTCATTTAACCAGTTTTAAATCCATTTTGAGCGCATGGAAATTTCACTCGGGAGAAATCGGTTGACGGGTTTGTCCCTGCACCTTAGAACCAGGTTATCGCAGTCCGTCGGGAGTTACCCATTGAATCGGGTTAAAACCGTATTAAATATGTGTTGATCCTGGGCTTAGGTTATCTCCATTTCATCCATATCTGCTGAGCCAGTTTAACGTGAATAGGTAACACACACCCACTAACATTCGCATTTATAATATTACTAGCAGCGCCCCGCGATTTCACACGCGTGGTGATAGATGATAATGTTGATGGAAAGTAATATGTCCTTCCCCGTGATATAATCTATATCTCCTTCCCATACACTACTATCCACTCAGCTGTTTAGGCATGATAAGGTAAACAGAAAGAAAGACAGTATTTAAGAATACAGTATAGAAGAATACAGTATCAAAACATTATTAAATACTAGCGACTTTGGTCGCGTAGTAAGCTCAGGGCCTTCGGCCATAAACTCCCATCTTTTATTGGTTTTTCTTTTAGAAGAACCTCCTGACAATAACTAACACAACAAAAAAAAGACGTGTGGCACTCGGAGACTACCGCGGTAAAGCTATTGCGTAGCTGTTTTTATCAACTTATGCAATTATAGTTATTTAACCAATGCCATCTAGAGGCGAGTTGCTGAACTAAAGAGACAAGCGTGATATTTCAAAAAGTCATTAAAAGTTCTGCTATTCATCGATAGATGTCAAATCAACTTATGCAATTATAATTATTTAACCAATGCCATCTAGAGGCGAGTTGCTGAACTAAAGAGATAAGCGTGATATTTTAAAAAGACATTAAAAGTTCTGCTATTCATCGATAGATGGAGTCGGAGTGGGAGGTGTTAGGTTATTTTCGTTACGGAATTTCTGAATTCGGTCTCCACGCTCAAGGCCCGCGATAGAAGCTATGCAATAGCTTAAAAAGAATAAGCGACATTGTACAATAAGTGACCAGGAGAAATAGGGGTTCATTTTTATATATATCGGTAGGTAGATGAGATTTTAACACAATATGCTTAGTCTATGAATGCATCGCAGAACTTCCAAGGAAAACAACGAGTTTGAGTTCTTATTTTTATACGTTCGTATCCACGTCACATAGTTATTGTCTCTTGCACGTATTAGTTCCCACAAACTTGATTAGAAATGCATCTTAACTTAAATCTTGTTCCAACGTAACAAAGTTCAAGTGTATTCAAGTGTGTGAGCTTACATAAGTAAACATCACCTTGACTTGAAATGCTTTAGCTGAGTGGTACGTGAGCGACACGCGCCAAATTGTAACATCGTAATTAAAGCAGTAATTAGTGTGATTATGTGTTAACTGACATAGAATGCGAAGTGTTTACAGAATATATCCGTCGTCGCTATTGTTGGCACACTGTCGGCATTGTCGGATCGAATTTCAAGAAGTTTACAAACATTCAGCGTAAGCCTCGGAATGACTTAATTCAACAAGAAGGTTCTATATGGTTCTATGCTCGGAGTTTTCATACGGAATTCTGTATAGTAGTATTTATAATTGTTTACATACCTATTATTTTCGAGGAATAGTCCAAGGTTATGATCATCCCTTCTTCTAAAGGCATGTTTTTCATATAAGTCGAAAAAGTCGCCTAACAACGTTTTAGACCTTTTATCTTGATGGGTACCACAACAGAACTAGATTTCGTCTACCGCAAAGTAGAAAGACAGTACTTGTGTTAAAGTTTAAAAAAACAAGTTGTTTCTAGTAATATTACTATGTGAATTAAAATGTAACACCTTTAGATGGCATAGAGGCGTCACTGTGATGATTCCCATCGGGTGCACAGATTGCTCATTTCGTCGCGTTCTTGACCACATGATTCAAAGAGCTTAATTTGTTGTGCTACTTTTTGATCACATTCCTACTTTCCTTGTCGTTAACGGTCAGATAACTCTGATTAGCATTACGCGTGGTCGTATTGTGACGAAATATTAGAAAAACCTGTATCTAGATGCAATACCTTGGTGATTGTATCCTACCTTCTCTATAACCAGACGAGTTGTACGATGGACTAAACTGACATCATAATTTGATGCGTTGCGATATATTGCAAATATTAGCTCATATATTGAGCTAATAATCATAGACCCTTAATTTACGTTCCATGAGCTTTGTTATGTATTTTATTGTAAAAAAGTACATAGTGGTACCCTATAAAGAACTTGTTTCTCTTCCCTAGTATCTAAACTATCTAGGTTTAGTTTTTATATCATTAGTATTTTAATTATATTTTTAAAGACATTTTCCGTGCGAATTAGCGCTAATATTTCGTATATATCTCCTTACTAGTACGAGCACATTTCTGCATGTTTTGGGAACATATAAAAATAGCACAAGTAAGTAAAAGCAGAATAAATGTGTTTATGTAAGTACCTACTACTTAGTATATTACTCAGCGTGTTATTAACTCTAGTTCCAACTTCAAGCTTTATTTCGTCCTAGCTCAATGTATATTGTATGCGGTGAAGAAACATTATGATCAGATAAGATATAGAGCTAAATAATGTAGTGGCGACAGGACGTCGTGCGACCTACTTAGTGCTGAGTAAGGCATCGTTGCAAAACCTAGAAGGCCTAATCGCTGTCCCTATAGAACTAGCGCCGTCCTTTACTATAAAATACGACGGATGAAATGGAATACCAATGACTAATAAACGGATTTAACTTAAACTTTGTTAAGGTACACATCTAAAGTACTATTGATCATGTCGCATTGATATGCGAGAGCCAATGGAGTAGCGAGACACGGTTACACTATTTACCCCAAAACCGTATATTCGCGAAAGGGGTTTGAAACTATTGGCATGGTGGTAATCATAATTTCACCTGCCTAGTTTAACTGTCTGTCCTTGGTAGATGTATTCGTCAACAACTTCGAGAACTGAGTTCCTAACTGATATGGGGGTAGGCACAACCCATGTTGTGCCTATTAATCTAAAATCTAAAGTCCATACTTTAGACATAATTTTCGTCTTGTCCATGTTCATCTTAAGGCCTACCCGTTGGGAAACTCGATAGAGGCCTTTGAGCATTGTACTGAGGTCTTCCATGGATTCTGCCATGACTACGATATCATCGGCAAATCGAAAGTGACTCACAAAATGTGTCATGTGACATAAAATCCTAAAGCGCAAGGTTTTCGAGATAATCTATGTTAAAGATGCCGTATGAAAATTTCCCGCACTATTAGGTACCTACGGTTGCCATTATGCCAGCGTCTCATACAAAGTGGTTCAAACCTCCTTTCTTTGGAAACTAGGAAAACAGCAGTTCAGCGATGGACTTGGTAAAATTTATTGTATGAAACATCGGCAATGACGTAGAATGAGCACGATAAACAAGGAACGAGCTAATACATTTTCAATCTATCATGGCACTTAGGTATACTTTACCGCTTGATCATTTGCTTAATTGTCTATAAGTACAATAGGTATATAATATCTGCATCGTACGCTCTAGTGCGGTTCTAAATGAGCTTGGTCCCTTTCTAATCACGTACCTTTACGACTTAGGTACTGTTAGTTTAATATAATTCGTAATAATATAATATGTACATTAATACCTAGACCTACATACTACGGTTCCACTGACTGCAGTTCTATAAAATAGAATAAATTATCAATCAACACTATTATAATGATCGCGAAAGCGTGTTTGTCCTTCTTTAATGCAGCAACGATCCATGTCAATGGCTCGACAGTATGATTTATAGACACAAGGACACACACTGTACCTACCAAGAAATATAGTCCAAGCAGAATCATAATTGAATAACATGTACCTGTGTTTTAAAATACCATCATATAAATTTACTTAGAATTCTGGGTACTTAACTACTTAGGTACCTCAGTTTTATTTTCTTATGATCAGGTTAATGGTAATGCCATTTATTGGTAGAATTTATGAAGCATCATCATCATCATCTTGCGACCCTTATCCCATAATAATATTTGAGGTGGGATATATACGAATTTTTTTCACTAACCACACATGCACATATTATTAATAGTATGAGCTCAGCTAACGTCATCCCTATTTGAGATGAAGTTGCGGCCCCCAAGGATGGCGTAGCTGCCTTATAGGTATCTATCATATGGTCAGCTCAGGACGCTCAAAAGTGTACAAATCTGAATAAAATATCTAAGGCATTTATCGTCAAATCTTCATTCACTGAGTGGTTAAATCTTTAGGTATCTACTTACCTATCGATTCACAACGGATCATTCATTTGGATGCTCACCGGAACACGTGGAATATGGACCTAAATTGTCCTAAAAAAAATCCTTTTAAAAATACAACAATGAACTGCCGAGGAATTTGAAATTAATCTTTCAAAGCATTTGTTAAAAGAATAGATGTTTCCACACACAACAAACAATAGAGAGGATAGGTTTAACGGTGAAGTAACACTGGACTACATGCGAGTGAATAACATGCACCTATCAATTAACAGTCAGACAAATACAACAGTAGAAGACTTGGAATCATTAAAAATGGAGTCAGTAGTGCTTCTCACGCTGGAACCACAGGAGCTGTAATTAAGTCTTGAATCACAAATGATACAATGGAAAGTAGCTAACTAATTTATCTACGAATATATTTGAGGTACCTATATATGTAATGTAATATGAAGAAGAAGCGTTCTTGACCTAGTTTGCAGTCGACTATGTGGAGATCGTGTTTTTAAAACATTTATTTCCTAACTGCATCAAACACTGCAATAGATTGGATTGTTGAGCTTGTTTTGTAATTGGATCGAATTTAATATGTAACATTGAAAGTCGACAAGTTGATAAGCGTGGACTGTGGATCTGTCGTCATTAGACAATTAGGTGGTATCGATTCGGTCGAAGTCGGTTAAAATGAGCCCCCATTTCTCCTGGTCACGCTGTAACTTGAGAACGGATGGAACAATTTTGTTAATTCTTTTTTGCTTTGTTAATTATAGTCAAGAGAAGGTTCATATAAAAGAAAAACCCAGAAAAGATGGGAGGTTATGCCGAGGCTACGCGAACGAATTTCGCGTAGTATGTCGCGGGCAGTCGCTAGTATTTAACAAAATATTATCTACTTAGTACCTACATACGTCCTACTTATATACTAAGTATACGTATACTTCGTACACATTATTACATTATCTACTATAAGTTAAGGAGTTTGTATACTAAGTACCTAGTATAAAAATTAAGTTACATGACAATAGTAGATTATGCATCAAGGGAGTAATGCAGGGTCTTACATCATGGGCGGTATATTGAACCCTGAGTGTAACGGGGAGTCTTGGATTAATCCTAGGGATTAAAATTTAATTCCCGAGCGTAGCGAGGGAGTTATGTAGAGTCCTGAGTGAAGCGAGGGGTTAAAGCCGCCCAAGACGAAGACAGGCTTTATCCTCGAGGTGCATACTCTACTTTTCATACCTACTGCGAGACAATAAAAACTCAGAGCTGTAAAATAGCAGTTACATAGTTAAAATTAAAATACATTAATAGTTAATATACATATTGGACACATTTGCACCGTTATAGAGGGTAAGAGTTGACTCGCGATTCGCCATATTTGGCCAATAATAGAATAGATTTCGCAGAAATCGACCTACTTTTCCGGGAACTGCAATCTGCAACGTGTGTGGTTAAACTTTATCTCTAGCCTCAATTCGTAAAAAAAAAAAATTAATTTAATTTCCTGTGATCATTATTATTATATTTCGATTGGTCTGTGTAATATAGAAAAATGCAAATTTTGTTCATCATAATCTAGTCTAGATATATGTATTTATGTAAGTATAATGAAAGTTAATATAGCTTCCTTATAACATAATGTAGCCTAGATCAATAGACTCCTTTCTAGTTTTCTATGCAACCATTTCGTTGCGTACAAAGTAGGTAACACTGAGTGAACTGAACAAGAATGTGTACTTATGTTAGCATACCTACCTAGGTACTGAGCCGATGTTATCGCCACCATGCGTCCGTATCGGTTGCTTTAGAATTGCTTTCAGCCGTGCGATTCTCTAAGAGCAAACATTGTTGCATCTTTGATAACATCCGTGAAACAAATGACGAGATGACAAGAAAAGTTTGAAAATAACCTTATCAACGGCGATATCTCATGAAGTATTTGACACCGGTGAGCTCGTCGACGAGCGCAACGACGAATCATTAGAGAATCACACGGCAGCTGTAAATATTTGGAGTAGACATGCCAAGCAAGTTAATTGTAAAAAGCAATTACCCGCCCGCTGCTTGGCTCGCGTGGTTGACGGGACACAGCGCCCCTACAAGTAAAATAAAAGTTTGGAACTCCTAATATCAGCTATCTGGCAGTGCAAGCCTCGTGAAAATAGGTCGATTTGTTCGATTCGGAGATTAGTCGGTAAAAATAGACATGCGACAAACAGACGAAAAATTAATATTTGTTACTTACATATAACTTTTTTGTTATATGTCCTTACATATAACTTTATTTTGTTATATATAGGCACTTACATAAACCTATTAGTTACATATGCTTTTAGTAAAAGTTCTTGTATTGCCATTACATAGGTTATTTTTAATGTTATTAGGAAACGGTGCAAGCACGAATCTCGCCTCATGTTAAGTGGTAGAACCTCTGACTAGAAAAGATGCATTTCCTCACAAGTGACGAACTGCACTTCGCTTGTAACCCTGAGATATTAAGTTTTTAAGTCATATGTGCCTGTAAGTTCGCCAGCAACCATACTTTCAAACCAAAACACAGTATTGCGAACATTACTGATACATGGCAGAAAACACATTACACATATGGTACTAAGTACTCCGGACGTACTCATTCATAAAGAGATCTACTGCTCTTAATTCGTGTATGTACAATGTTATTACGTTTGTACCTATACATGCAAATTAATTATACTTTAACTGTACCGAAATATCGGGAGCTTCAAAAGCAACTAAATCGTGGTCACATCTCGTGAGTCGTGAGCTCGTGAGTACTAATTATAACTTAGTTAACAACCGCGAAAGTCTAGAACAGTGTTTTCCATAAAATTTTCCTTCCAAAAATATTAAAGTCTATTACCAATTATTCAGTTAGCAAAAAGATAATTTCATATTGCATTTTTCTTTAATGTGCAGACCAATCGAAAAATAATAATAATGATCACAGGAAATTAAATTATATTACATTTTTTACGAATTGAGGCTAGAGATAAAGTTTAAAGTCTATTACCTATTATTCTTGTTAGCAAAAAGATAATTGCATTCTTAAAACAGTCAATGTGTGGATGTTAATAGGTACGTTAAAGTAATTATAATGCCATTATGGAGCGAGTGCTACAAGTTAACAATAACATTAAGTGTAACAATTAGCAAACATGTATGAACAGAGTGGGCTGAGCACGAAAATCTGCTTAAGTGTTAACGTTATCGTATCGTTTACGTATTCAGTACAAACTATAAGTTATCTGTGCCACTATTGTACTAGATAAATGACAGTTTGTACTAAATACGTTAACGATGCGATTACATTACACTAAACAGATTTTCGTGCTTGGCCCACAGATCAAATTGGCGGCCCCGTTACCTTAGTTGGTAGTGACCGCCCCTTCGAAAAGCAGGGTTAGATCCCTGGTCGGGCGGAAAATAATTGTGTTCACTAGAAATGTTCCATCTCGGCTTTGGATGTTTGTGATGTGTAATTGTGTATGTGTGTGTCTATGCTCTGCGCCCGATACAGCAATCCTAGTGCGCGAGAATGTGTGCGTAATCTTATTAAATTAATAAAATACAATAAAAATTAATATTACTGTTGTGTAGTGGATTAGTGCACTCATGGTAACAGATTATTTATGTTCGTTAATAGTACAATCCGATATTGTAACTCTCGAGGATATTTTACTCCATGACACCGAGTTACCAAAGTCCTATAGATAGAACCTAGTTAGGAAGATTCTCTTCGGTGAATCCTTACCTTAAACTTGGATAGTGACAATCAGGTAAGATGATATACACATTAAACAGTCCGTCTCGGTGGGTTCCTTCGAATTACTTCTAAAATCTCCAAAAGTAAAGAATAAGTTACGGATCTAGGTTTGAAGAGTTCGATGTCAAAGTGGACTTGGGGCAGCGAATGCAGTGCTGAGTCGCTTTACTTTTATCTCAATGGTTCAGACAGCCTCGTCTTTGTAGACAGCGCTTATCTCGACGATGCTAAAAATAAAAAAAGTTGTTTTGCTCGTGTAAGAACAAAGAAGGTCGTGCATAATATTGTAGTGACCACATGCGATGGCTCACCGCACCACTCGATCTCACCTAATCGGCAAACAAGACTCGATTTATGTAATCACTGTTTTGGTGTCTGTCTGCCGTACTTCGCGGTCGCGTTTCTCTTTCACTATAATCACGCTTTCTCATTTGGGCAGATCCGTGGCGTCGGGTGATGTGCGTGACATACCCTAACCATTGTTATTTGTAATGTCAGACGTACGAATAACTAGTACCTATACTATTACTGCGTGCTTCCTTTAAGCACATTGTACGAGCATGTACCTACCTAAGTCTACAAATGTACCTACCTACTTACCTACTTATAGCTGCGTCCACAAGGAAAGTGATTATTACGGTTAAGTGGATGTAGTGATGAAAAACTTATTAATCCTGGATACCTACTTAAAATTCCATCTCATTCAGTTCAAACCGAGTTGGTCCCATTTAATTGACAAAGCTGATACACCTGCAGTGCAAATATCGTAATACTCGTTAAATTTGTCAAGTCGCTTAAATCGATAAAAAATCGTATCGCCCCTAGCAAGTATGGAAGTCATATCGACTACTTATACGATCGTCAAATTATCGACAGTATATCGATTATTACAAATTGTTTGCATTCCACAATGCGTCCTTCTATCATTTGAAGATTTCTACGAGAATTTCGCTCTTCTACCTACGATAAAAAGAAGGCCGAAGTCTATTTCTTTATTGAATACTGGCTGCGCCCCACGGTTACACCCGCATGGTGATGGATGATGACGATGTTGATGAAAATTATCCTGTGTTAATTCAGCGCTCCATGCCAAATTTCATCAAAATTGGTCTAATCTTTTGAGCGTAAGAGAATAGCAAGCATCCATTTATCCATAAATACAAACTTTCGTGTATAATATTACCTAGTAAGATCAAACGCAACTAAACAATATCCCCATTCCCGTCGCCTGTCTATAAGCTACATCGAGGTCGTTTTCAAAGCTGACAAAAAAACCGATTAAATAGACGATATCAAACGTAATTAAACAGTTCCATGCTAGGGTTATCGTTATAATCGTAAAAGCTTATCGGAATTGGCTACCGATCGCTTAATTTTGTTACTTCGGTTCGATCGATAGAGCCGGTTTTTTCGAAGTATGACGAATTCAAGACTCAAATTTATCGATCGGTGAGTTTGGTACTTGCACTGCTGAAGATTAAGGCTAATTAAGCACAGCACATTGTACGAGTACTGAAGTATACAAATGTACCTATCTACCTAGTTATAGCTGCGTCCACAAGGAAAGTGATGATTACAGTGGATTATGTTGTAACGATGAAAAACTTATTAATCCTGGATACCTACTTATAATGTATACCTACTTTCATCTAAATCAGTTGTCACGGTTGCGTGAAGGACAATAAACTTACACACAACTACAGATCGGGGCACGTAAGTTGAACCAAAATGGTGGTCTTCTGCGCAGGTACAGTTATGGTCAAATGTGATAGGTAGACGAATACATACTTACTCTACGGTGGTTATAAATGAAACGCAAGTTAAACCAAACATCAAATTTAATAAAATAATCTCGGATTTCCTTTCAAATCATTGTATTTCTTGAACAAAGTGTTGTGGGATGTAATCGCTAGGTATTATTAAATAGAACAATTAAATAAATACTAATCTTAATCACTATTATCCATGGTAGTAACACTTCTACATTATTATAAAGTGATATTCTAGAACATGGGCAAAGAGTTGCAATTTCATCTTCTGTGTCAGTTTAAGAATCCAATTCAGAATGCTCTCAGACTCTCCGACTGGGTTATATATTCTTCCGTCATATTATCGATGACGTGGTGTCTTTTGACGTAAGCTTCTTCGATTGTATTGGCGCTATAGTATAACTAGTATAATAATATATGTTGTTTTCTCTTAAACAATAATTATATTTGTCAAAAACAATTCCACTCGCCTGTATCCTTAAAGTTGGCTGTGGCCTTGCATTTTCTAGAAATTGAATTTAATGATCACACTTTTGACAGATATATAAGTCGAAATACTGAAACCTCTTTGTGCGATTGTACTCCACGGTCACGTGGAGCGTCGAGGGGCGGAGTGCGATTATTTGTCGCCGCGTTGCTATGGTTATGAACAGCCCCCGCACGCGCCCCGTACCGCATACTCCACTTCGATTGAGACCTGAAAATGTATTCTGTGCATAGTTCAACTTACGTGCCGCGATCTATACGCTCATTAATAATATTATACTGGGTTAATTGAGATACTAGTGTATTAAGCGCAATGCTTGATGAAAGTATGTAAGAACTTAAATTAGTATACTTAAAAACTTCCAAGTGCTCCATAAAAAACCTATTTAAGTGGGCCATGGGATATCCGAAGTTTACGGTGTACCTACCTGTGCCACATTTAAAACTATCTCATAAAGGCACTTTTTATGCTACGATATTAGTAGGTCGATAGATACCTATCTACTCTATACATATACCTACACTATACCGTACATATCTCTTTAGGATTATACAATAAACGATTAAACTTCTACAATATTCCCAGATGTATATTCGTAAATTTCTGAATATAAATCTAAGGTCTCTAACTACATATATTTTTATATCAACTTTGTCTACTATTATTTGTGTTTCCGCATAATAGTTTTTGAAAAGCTTTGTTATTCAAGGTTTACGTGGTTGGAGCCGGAAATAAATCAAAAATCATTTATTTAAGCAAACTGCAATAATATTTTTGTGGCCCAGGCGTGTAACTCTATTGTACGTGTGTATACTTTGTATTTAAATTATTTTTTCTCATTAATGGTACGTAATGTTGCCATAACATCTCTAAAAAGTATCCAGAAAGTGAACTCTACCGGAGACTTCTTCACAACTGTCCAGTAAGAAACAAAATTTTAAATTTGGAATCTCCTACTGTCGAGTAAATAAGTATGTAATATACTTACTGGAGAGTAGATCATCCTCTTTAGATCTGCTTAGAAAAAAAAACGTAGTACCAGACACAGATGAGAGTTTAGCCATTATAACATGGTTAATAGGAGGGAGGCTCCAAATATACATATATCATATATATTTGGAGCCTCCCTCCTCCATATCATATATATATAATATATATCTTAATGTTATTTGACGGTTTAACTTACGCGGTCGGTATAGTCGAATATCTCGACCGGTTTCGTGACCGACCGGGCCACTTCTTCATGTACGTGTGTGAGTACGTTCGCACCCGGCTGCGTTAGCGCTAGTACTAGTGTATCTATCTACTAAATAATTAGCCTAACTATAAAAGGGCAACGGTTTTATTTTGCACTTCGTCACAAAAGGCGAAATGAACGCCGTTCCGATTGGGCCGCGTGGTCTAAGTACTTTTCTCGTGGGCTTAGAACAATAACGCTAATCCCGTGGGTATTTATTAATATAAAGTATTTATTAAGGTAACATTTGATATTATGTCAAATCATCGAACATCATGTCGAACGATCGTAGGTAGGTACATATTCGATACAACTAGGTGATATATACTCGTAATATCATGTGATGTCTGCTTTACACAATTAGTTTCACATTTTCGGTATTTTTATTTTATTTTTACTCGTCATTATAAAAATAACGAAAATGTGAAAGTTTAACACGTGCTATGCATGTTCCAGGTTATCGGTTATAGGTACGAGTTGAGTTATATAGGTAGAGTAAAGGTACCTATACATACATACACTTCCTCAGTGGAAAACAAACATGAACAGGCAGTTAATCAGAGCTATAATCACGTCTAATGGAATTATTCGCGATTGAAATCTTTTATAAGTAGTGTAGTTTATACATAATACCTACGTAATTATTAGCGTTCGAAAAGTTGTTGCATCCGGCAAGATTTGAGTTTCACCTTGGCAGTGATACCTGCAAATATAACAACTAAGTAGAAATAGTATGGTAACTGTGATTTGTGATATAAACGGTTACAAGTATCTGTTTTTTTTATTCGTGGTAACGAGAGGTTGGTGACATTTAACCTTTAATGTAGGTAGGTACGAAATTAAGTATCTTATTATATTAAGTACCTAACTTTCCTTATTATATTAATTAAGTACCTTTTAAATAAATGGTTTGACTTTGACTTTGACAAACATCCCAAGAGAAAATATTTCTGGTTAAGAATCAAATATTTGCCCCGGCTAGGAGTTGAACCTGGAACCTCGTGCTCCAAAGGCACGGTTAACAGAACTAGGCTAACGGGGCTAATTACTCTATCATGTCTAAGATCCCATGATCCGCCAAGCGTGCTCATTGAGCGCGTCTCGTAAAGCGCAGACCATACACCGCCAGGTAGCGAGCGAGCCGGGCGAGCTTCGTTTCACCTCTTTTCATACTTCAGTTCACAACCCGAACTACAGAAATAAGCTACATCAGCGATACAAACAACGAAATATCCGACGATGCCAGGTTGTTGTTCGTTCATCTCCCTTTCTTTCCGAGTGGCGTCAAAATCACTGTTAGCGCTGTGATCACCATTCCAAATCAACGAAAGCGCGACAACGTAGACCCATGTGTGTGACGTCATGGATTATGTCACCAAGGGCGCCATTTTGCGATTTCAACGACCACGCTACAAACTGAAATCACCGTGAGCAGTCCGTCAAAAATGACAGCTGGTTGATGTGTGCGCGATGCGACAGCTAGCATCTGTCTGATGTGTGCGTGATGCGATAGCTAGCATCTGTCTGTGTGTGCGTGTATTCCATGCCGTGAGCAACGTGAGCGTGATAGCAACCCATTCCGAATGTCTGATAGATCTCACCTGTCAACGCGCGATATTGAATTGGAATGGAAAATAGTGATAATATCGCTAAAAGTGATTTTGACGCCACTCGGAAATCAAGTCTCGTTCGCGAAGCTTAGCTCCTTACTTCTAGCATCGTTCACTCGGCTTGTTTAAGTTAAATCATCATCTGCTGAACTTTCGTGTTCAGCAGATGATGATTTAACTTAAAAATTACTTAAAGGAAAATATATTATAACTGAAGGACGGATCACGGAACGCACCCCTCGCTCTCCCGCCCGTCTAAATTTTCAGTGTAAACATAGTTTAGCTCGCCAAAGCTTCGCTAAGTTTATATAGTTTTCCCTTGCCTTTCTTCCTCGCTCGCCCGCTCGCTAGCTGGCGGTGTGGCCTGCGCTTTATGCCTTGCGCCCGCGCACCGTGCGTTCCGTGACCGCCATACCAGCCGTGACTTCGGGTGACAACTTAATGTTGGCTAATGCCTATTTCAGCCTACATAACTATTGTCTTTTATGCAAATGTGAAAATATACTTACATAATTGACGGAAGTCTTCGCTCCCCGATCTGTAAGTAATTTTTGAAACTTTCACCTTTTACGAAATGTTAAGTAGGTACCTACAAGTTATTTATTCAGTCTTAATAGTATTTAATCATGAATTCAAGAAGGTAAAACAAGACTTAAGTTTTATGAATAGTTATTTGCTTTGTACCAAAGATAGAGAGAGAGAGAGCTAGCTATATAGTTGTTTTTTTTTCAGTAAATAAAAGCCTATGGTTTCTTGGTCTTTTTTGGAGTATTCTAATCAAGAGTGAAGAGATATCTTCTAGGCACCTGTGGTACCATCTTCGACCATATCATCACGTGAGATAGTCAAACACAAGCTTAATCTCCCCAAGGGATTGCGATACTTTATCCTACGTATACGCTATAAGTGTCCCGTAATGAATGGATAATCCGGCAGGTACTAGCAAGGGTTGCAACTGCAAAACCAAAAAAATACTATAAAATGGAACCAACTTCCACACCAAAACGTGTGAAATAACTTGTTGAACCATGATAGCTCAAAATTAGGTACCTATTTACACAATATTGTACACATGGTACCGACTTCGACAAGTTATTTCACACTTTTTGGTGTTTCATATTTTTTAAGTCGGTTTCATATTTGGTAAACATTTTTTTCACCATTTGTAGTGACCCGCTACTTACAGGACTAATTGTCGATGATGATATCGTCAAGATAAATCAATACTTTAAAACTTTTGGAATCAAAAACGGCTTGACCGAATTTGATGAAATTTAAATGGGACCACCTCGGAAGTATGTATACTCTACCAAACAAACAAAGAACTTTGAGAATAGGTCCACAGATGGGGGAGAAAACGACATACACAAGAACATATAACCTCCTCCTTTTTTGAAGTCGGTTAATAACATTCAGTCAGATCCGGCATATATTATGACACTTAAAAAAAAGAATATCTGCCTATGACAACATTATTGGAGACTACAAACAAAGTCAAATTAAGGATTAACCAGTTAGATTTTTGGAAAATATTCCTGAATGTTGGTCCTTGCCGACATGCTACTTAAGTTTCTAAAGCAGTACTACATTTCATACACTTATTTGAAATTTAGTAAGGTAATGTTATGTAACATACCAGAAGAATAATTTTCATAATACCAAATATTCACAAACATTACAAATAATCTCAATTAACGACTATTAAGGTTAATGGTTACTACTCGTATTATGGTTTTAAAACGTGGACAAAAGGGACAGAGAGTCTGTTGCTGACCTTAAATTACTTGCTACACCCAGGTAGCAGACTGGTGCTCGATACACGTCACTTGTACTTGTGTGAGATAGATGAGAACATTATTTGGCCCCACGAGTAAGGAGGACAGCGGTACGCTTTTCTATTCTGTGTGGATCATGTAACGGGTTTGGTTTGTCTAACTAAACTAAAATGAATTAGTACGTCTTAGCATCTGTTAGTCTGTGGTACGTCTCTTGATCTTCTCGACGTCGCATATGCATTTTCGGTTCTCATGGCAAAATTTTGATATCACAACACAACGACTTCGCATTCTTTTGGACTTAGTTTTGTGTCTTGTGTTTGGACTTACCTTTGAGAAATAATACTAGCTCGATAATTAAGTACGATTGGATTATTTCAAGTGCTATTTAAGACAATTCGGCATTCAACTGGACTTGTTTTGTGAATTTTTACCGAACTCTCTTGTTTGCCTACTTAAGACACTGGTATGCCTGAACAATACTCAGCTCAGGAGTATTCGAACATGCATTTTATTTATGGGGAGTGCCGCAGTAACGCCAGTGCAGCCGCAATACTTTATCGTGAGAGATACCCAAATGCGCGCCACCCGGATTTCCGCGTATTTATAAAAGTACACAATATAGCTATTTAAAAGGAAGGATTCCTGGTTGTGTCGTTGGCGAATCAAGCACAGGAAGACCCCAGTCAATTGACGACGACATAGACGTGCTTAATAACGTGGAAGAAGATCCTTCAAAATCTGTTCAAGATATAAGAAGACGCCAAGGCATTGGAAAGTGTACAGTGCAACGACTTTTGAAACGGCATACACACCCATACCATGTGACCCGTGTGCAAACTCTACAACCAAGGGACTTTAATGCAAGGGTAACTTTTTGCCGTCAAATGTTAGAAAAGATTGAAGATGATTCGGAGTTCTTTGACAGGATACTATGGAGCGATGAATCTTCAGCTAAAAGAGACGGCTTTGTGAACCTGCACAACCTGCATAGCTGGCGGTTGGAAAACCCTTATCGAATTCGTGAGGACAAATCACAATACCAGTTTAAAATTTACTACTGGACAGGGATTTTGAACGGCAAAATTATTGGCCCATTCGAACTTCCAGGCAACTTAGATGGGCCGGGCTATTTACATTTTTTGGAAAATATTCTGCCCGGATTGTTAGAAGAAGTTCCTTTGGCGATCCGACAGACAATGTGGGTACAGAATGACGGGTGTCCAGCACATTGTGCTGTTTCTATAAGAAGATACCTGGACAGAACATACCCCAACAGGTGGATCGGCACTTTGGGACCTATTTTGTGGCCTCCGCGATCGCCTGACCTAAACCCTCTGGATTTTTATTATTGGGGATGTCTTAAGGAAAAGGTATACAGTAAACCTATTTCTACGATCGAAGAACTGCATCAGCGCGTTATGGAAGCAGCTCAGGATATCTCAAGGCGCAGTTACACGCGGCTGCTGAAAAGATCATTTATTAGAAGGTGCAGAGCATGTATTAGAGTAGGTGGAAGACAGTTTGAACACCTGCTGTAATAAAAAATAAAGATTATCATATGTGGTGGTTTTAATTTATGACAACTCAGTAGATACAATTAATTGCATGCCAATAAATTTATATTATATTTTGTAGTCAGAGAAGGACTCTTGATACATAACTAGAAGTCGCTTACTAAATTTCAAATAAAAGTAATAAGTAATACCGTTTTAGAAACCAAAAAGTAAGCCGTTGTAATGTTTTTTATTGAGTTGAGTATTTAGATTTTCATTTACAAATATTAATCAATGTAATGTTTTTATTTGTAATTATAATTATTGCGACTTCAGACAAAACATTTGCACGTCTGCTTGCAGACTGAATACAGATGCAGAACGTTTGTACAAGAACTAAAAAAAGTATATATTTAATGCTTGTATTCTGGCAAATAAATAGATAGATTTTTTAAAATAGTTGGCCACCCAGGTCGCTATACGTCTTTCTCACCAAAGATTCTCAAACTTCGGCATTAAAAACAGAAATCAGCTGTTATGGTTTTTTCTACCCTTTTGAAGAATAATAGCAATATCTAGTTATGACGTATGACGTAGCACGTCGGGAAGGCCTAACATATAGGAATATTTTACAGAAAAAGCTAACTGGTAGGTATTTCCTTAAATTAACATTGTAGACGCCAATAATGTTATCATAGGCATCTCATTTTTTTCCAAGTTATATATTTTTTTGTTTTTTTCGGAACCGCTCCGTGGCAACACCTGGTGATGCCTACCAGATTATTCATTTAATACGGGACACACTGACTCAAGACGTGATTCAACTACCCTATCTATTTGGACCACGTCTTATTTATTAATATAATATCCAATATTAGTCTAACTTTTTTTTTAGTATCTATACTATGTACTCTCCGTCTCATTCAGTGCTATGTCCTTGTGAGTATATAACCGTCACTCGTTCTAAAGTGAACTGTGATATATGATCACTTGAATATAACAGATAGCTTTACTTTATGTAGTCACTATCAAGGTCTTGTCAGGTTACGATTGATCTCAATTCCGCCATTCACAAAACCAAATATCACAATTACTTTTTTGCTTAGGTCGTGTCAAGTGGTAGCTTAGGTTAGGTGTAGATACGCATTAATATTTTAATGATTGGTTAACCGATTTTCCGACAGTAGAGGTCAGCCAATATCAGCATTGTCTAATAGATGTTTTTCCTTGGATTGTCGAATGTTAGGTTATTTATTACTATTATTTAGTCTGTGGTGTCAAGGCGCATATCACCACGTTTAAATTTACAGAACAAAGAGTGGCTATATACCCTTTTCACTCATTCGCTCCTTTGACAAAATACTTGATATTAAACTGGAACTATATATATAGATAATGATGTAGGCCAAAAATATTATGAAATATGATGTTGTGTACCTAAATCATCTTCGAGCGGACCTACCATTTTTTATTATGTGCGTCTAGTTAATAAAACGACTAGATGCGGCTGTATGTTCATAATTGAAGCAGTGTTTCATTTGAAAATTCATACTCGTATTAATTATGTCTGTTATTTTGTCTTTTTTCTCCTATTAACAGATACGACACAGAATTGGATGAATTTGGCACCATTGAGCTAATAAGTATTATTTTTGCTATTTTATTACTTCCATAATTTAAACTTTAACATACTTTAATATAATATATATTATGTATACCTATACATATTTGCTTAGATATCGAACGCATGATTTATATCAAAGAGTAGGTATACATATGTTATACTCTTTTAAATGATATGATATAATGTATAATTACTAATGTCAAAAAATACTCTTGATTAAGTACTGCAATCTACCTACATGCAAATTATCAATAGAATCGGAGATATTTGGTCATATTAGTGAGAGCCCCCACCTAACGGTTTTAGTTCCAGCCAAAGACAGGCTTTATAATCCGTGGTTCCAGCACACCAGGAACGAGAAACTAAAGATGATCCAGCCGCCATTCAATCTTCCCTCCACCGACCAGTGTCCTTTGTTTGTTTTCTAATCTCTCCACGCGACACTGCGGCGGCAATCCCGCATGAGGCCATAGGTAATCTAAGAAATAGAATACAGAAACAAAAGCTATCTAGGTACAGATCGCGCGGCGAGAGTTTGGCTTTGACCGTTATTGCGCAGAAGTCAAAAATTGGGTATCACAGGGTGGCTAGAGGGACGAAGGACTCTTGTCTCTCTCTGTCACATCGAAGACGAGGGACTCTTGTCTCTCTCTGTCACATGGCGCGACAGTACCCATGCGCAGTAATCCCCTCCACCCGAAGGTCAAAGCCAAACTCTCGCCGCGCGATCTGTATATTACCTGTATCAACAAATAGTGTTTGAAATAAAGACACACAATATAAGTAGTAGTTAGAGTCATCCATGTTTCTAGCCAGGAATTAATTTTAACTTCTGCATAGGTACCTACTAGGTAATCGTTAATTTGACTGCATATAACAGTGCAAACATTTATCTAGATACCTAAACGTTCAACGAGTTTTTCGGAGAGGTACTACAATATTACACGAAGAAGGAAGCTACAGAAATCCAACTAAGATGAACTTTCTGGTCGTGTATCTAATGACACTTGCCATTTTATCGTAGTTTTGTTTGTACTTACTGGCAGCACGCTAAAAAGGGCTTTGTCAGTAGGTCATCCTTAGTTCAAGGTATGAGAGCAGCCTAGCGTTTACCTACTTAGATAAATAACTAAATAAGCACCTATGAGCGTATTTAGTTTGTACCAGCACGTTTAGACTTTAGACTCTAATCGCTTTACCTATCTACTTACTTAATTAATTTGACCGTATTCTACTATTAGTTATGTCTGTAACCGTATTTATTACGTACATATTTTGTTAAAAATTAGTCTCGACACAACTCTACAAGATACGGATTGTAGACGTTCTAATACCAAACAAATTAAATATTTATATGAATAAGTACTCGGCTGGGCATCGTTCCGGAAACTTCGCGAAGTCTTCTCGTCAAAAATACCTCATTGCCTCAAGTGTCAAGAGTCTTTGACCAATGTGTGTTACCAGTGATGACATATGGCACTGAAACGTGGTCTCTTACCTACTATGGGCCTCATAAGCAAGCTCAAAGTCGTACAACGAGCTATGGAGAGGGCTATGCTCGGGGTTTCTCTACGTGATCAAATCAGAAATGAGGAGATCCGTAGAATAACTAAAGTGACCGACATAGTCCACAAGAAAAGCCAGTTGAAGTGGCCGTGGGCAGGCCACATAGCACGCAGAACAGATGGCCGATGGAGATCACGGACCGGTAAGCGTACTGATGACCTGATAAAGGTAGCAGGACGACGTTAGATGCAGGCCGCTTCCAACCAGTCCTTTTGGAAATTTATGGGGGAGGCCTATGTTCAGCAGTGGACGTCCTACGGCTGAGATGATGATGATGAATAAGTAGGTAAATTTACTGAATTATACGAATTAGTTCGTTCATAATGTTTTTATTGTAGGATTTTTATAGCAATAACGCCTGCTTAGCAAGACCAAACTCACGGTATGCCTCGGTGCTCTAGCGGTCATGGTTTATTATTTTTTTTAAATAAAAAAAATGGAACCGAATTAAATACCAAAAAGTGTAAAATAACTTGTAGAAGTCGGTACCATGATATTTTAACAAACCTTTTATCACAATATTGTGCGCAGTCGGTACCATTTTTTGGTAAATATTTTTTTCCAATGTTTTTCGGGACCCTTGCTACTTACGAGATCGATTGTCATTCACCGTCAATGATGATATCAAGATAGGTGTATCGCTTTTCAGTTCTTGGAGTGTAACTCTAAAACGGATCTTGAGAATCGGTCTACAAATGAGGGAGAAATCGGTCAACATTCATAAAAGAAATACATACACACATCATACATAAATCCTTTTTTGAAGTCGGTTTAAAAGTGTCAGTTCGGCCAGTGTCTGAAGATATTGTGTCCGAAACGTCAGCAACCCAATCCGCCCAGGGAAGTACCTACCACATTTTTGCCAGTTATTTAACCGTGAAACAGTAGTAGGTAGGTACCTACCTATATTACCTAGGTACTGTGTTTTATTTGAAAGGCAATGTTCCCAGCAAAATTTCAGGGCAAGAGATTAAACATCTTCTTAGAGTGACGCGTGCAGTACATTGCCATGCAGGGTTTTCAACTGTTGTATTTTATAATTCTGAATGGCACTGCACTGTTATGGGCAAGCTTGACACTTAAATTCAGACAAGCTACTTGGTCGTCTGTCATCGATTGACATCAAAAATCTTCAAATCCATTATGATTTTCCCTCAAGTTGTTCTCTTTGTTTAGAAACTAGATGGAAAATAAGTGGTCTCAAATGGTATTCAAATGGTCGGTGTGTCCGACCATTTGAAAAGCAACCGACCAATCTCCTTTGTTTGTTTCCTTCTTTATCCACGCTACGTTGGAGAAATTTCTCCAATGTAGCGTGGATAAAGAAGGATATGTATATGGCTTGTATATGGCATATACATATAAAAATTGAATTGATTTTCCCTCTAAGCCACTTTATTGTTATCAACAACAAAGGATTGGTTAATCGATATATTAGAAACGAATTAAGGTCGATGGTAGGATACCAGCGTGCCCGCCGCAGCCAGGATGCGGATATCTGATCGCCAGTCACTTCTCCAAGGCTTTGCTTGTATCTACTCGTATCTATTCGACACACGATCCAGCCTTTCTAAATGTCTGCAACAGTTTTCTGCGTGTTTTATAGCTATGAAACTAGAAAACAATCTGCAAAAAATAGCTGATAGAGGAATGGAAGCTCGGAGCCCGTTACTGTGGATATTGAACACTGGCACACATTTATATGTTTTGTATCTATGTGAGTATGTGTGCTCCTTGGGTGCGTTTTGCAGCCCTAACATCTTGATGCGATAAGTTTTGATAAATGACGTATCATTGGATTCGACCACCAAGTGAGTGTCAGGATATTTGAACTGTCAACTGACCATTTAAGCCGCCATGTCGCATTTTCATTGAACTAAAATAATATGAAAACCTATCAATTGGAGTATATATTATAAAGGTCTTTAATGCATCCGAGAAATTATAACTAATTAAATAAAGTACCAAATCCGAAAAGAATCCACATATTTTATATCGAAATAATATCAGAAGAGCACAGCTGATAAGGAACGGCACATTGTTATAAACGTATTTAATGTAATATACATAAGTACTTATAGAGGTATAAGACATCTCTATTTCTATGTAATTCTAGAGAATATTTATCTACTCTAGTATACCTTACCTACTACTTCTTTATCTAGAAACAATTTATGTCCGCATTTAGGTAAGCATGTCTCAGCGAAGACATAAATGCAATTGAACCATTATTGGATGTAATGTGGAATAAGGTGACACTCTGAGCTCGGAGGTAAACGCTTTACAATCGATTCAGTAGGTACCTCTACCTATTTCAAGGTTAATCAGTAATTAAGTAAGTATCTGTATGATTAATGGAGCTGCAATCTAGTAGATATATGAGCGGCACGGCACACGTTGCGCCAGATATCTACAGTCTCTGCATGGATCTCACGATAAACGTGTCACATCGATAAATTGTTATTTATTAGCTCTGGTAGGTACCTTTCTCTCGCATAGATTTCACTGCAGCTCGGAAAATCGCACCTGGATGGTGGCTAACAATGTTGGTAGACTTCAGCTGTGGTTTGTGACCACACACCGGAAGAAGGTACGACATCAAACTATATTTATACTATTTATTTATCGTGTTCCGTCATAATGTCCGCGCTGTGACACCATTAGCAACAAACAGGTCGGACGGAGCTTACGGGCGAAGTTACCGGAGAAGACTGCTTTTGATACACTACGATGACATAACCGATTGTGGATGTTAATGGGACCCAAATAGTATAATTCACGAAAGTTTGTCCCACCAACAGAAAAAATCTCCAGATGCACCACCGTGCCCGTCGACAATAGTTAGGCAACCGAGAGCATTCGGATCGAACTGCGTATACGTAATTGCGTCATCCATTCATGGTTATTGACTGATACCATCTACGTATCAAAGTTATGCTTAAGTTAAGTTTCTTATGCATATTGTAGAAAAAAGAAAGTTCTGATTTTATAACTTCCTAACGAGTGGAAATTATTTGCCGACATGTATTTCCTAATTTGGAATATTAATGGCAAGTTTTCTTCCAGTGAATAAGTAGGTAGCTAGGTACTTATACCTATGTATATAGCATCATGATTTATAAAATAAATTATGTAGAGAATACGGTCCAAAGTGAACCTTCATTGGTTAGAAAGTTGGTTTAATATGGTTTTAGTCATCTTTATTATTTAATTATTGATTATTAACTGAGTATCCACGACAGTAATGTTGCCATTCTATAACATAGCGTGCTGCTACAGTTGAATTATTTAACATATTACCAAATACATATGTATAACTAGATAGCAAGATAGCACGAAGATGAATTGAGCGTAAAGTATAACCATAATTAATTAGATACAGCTCATACGGCTATACCATGCAGTGATTGGACATACCTACTTAGTTAAACCATTTCGTCACGACTGTACAAAGCGGAAATAAAATTTAGAATAGATTAATTCAAAAAATTTAAAAGAGACAAGTACAATTTACAAAAAAATTTAACCGACTTCCATTCTGTTCAGTTATTGGAGTGTAACTCAAAAACTACCGGACCGAATTTGATGAAATGTAAATGGTACCATACGGGAAGCACCGGCTTGCTAACAAAAATATTTTTATTCTCAAAATTATATTTTGTTAGAAAGCTGGTTCACCCAGTCGAAAGTTATGAGGTAACAAACCTATAAAAAACAGTTGAATTGAGAACTTCCTTCTTTTTTTGGAAGTCGGAAATTAGAAAGCAATAGCTCCTCTTAATTTATTTGGGATTGATCGTAGAACAGTTCATGCAAATAAAAAGTATCTTCTGGTTGAATATATGAAGGCTTTACTGAAGGATTCAGGAAACAAATTATCAGGCTTATTTTTTCTAATAGATATAAGTATGGATTAAGTAGTTAATGTTAGTGTTAATAAAGTTAAACATATATTAATAGAATAAATCGGATTCAATCCTTATGAGTCAGTAAAAAATTATGAAATGGGATTTCATCTAAACTTCTAGTTTACGTTTAGAGCATTTTTTTCTTGTGTGTTCCGGCATTTAACTTAGGGTACATCTTGGATACTCCTTACTTATATAGAAATCGATTTGAATTCGAGACTTTACGAGATCGTAACTATCAATCTATGAAGTTGAGACAGTGTTACAGATAAACGTTAAGATGTGATTGAGCAATGTAACTCAATCTTAACTTCCACGTTGACTCCTCGAGCTGCAGAAACGCGCGGCATAGAGTGCCCGTCATCAGGATTTTTACGTCCAACGCTTTACTTTCCTTATAATTTTCTCATCGTAATATGGAGCAAATGACCTGATATCTCATGTATCAAGACCTGTGACCTTGTTGTCTATCTTTACGGATAAAAGGAAATGGACTTCATTTTGACATTTGAATCCCATTCTGGGCGAAACCCTACAATCCCATTGGTTGGATTGGAACCATCAATGGGAATCAGAATGATTCCCATGTAGACATTTCACCTCAGCTAAATTAGACAATAAGGCGGCTGATCCAAATAGCCTATCTATTTGGATAACGTCTTATAATTATTAATACTTTTAAGTAATAAGCAAGGTATATTTTTTAACTTATCAAATCTATAGGCGTACCCTCGTGGTGCATGATGTTTTATGCATTACATCGTCCTAGTTGTAAAACAGCTCTGAATTATTTAACACTAACTCGTATCTGAGCACTGGCCCGCCAATAATTTCTTAACTCTACCGTTTAGGTCTTTGGTAAGAATTGGAGATTTATTAAATAGTGTTTAAGGCGCGCTAGTATCCTGATAATAGTAAAAAGCAGAATCTTTAACAGATCGATAATATTCTATGAAAAAATATTTAGGTTAGAAAAGCAACAGGAAAAGAATAATAACCGAATAAAATTCAAAAATATTACTCGCTCTCCGCAGAGAAAAATCCTAAACAGGTCCACAAAAATAAACTTTCACGTCCAAACTCTCAGAATTTTCAGCGATAACACTAACTTGGACGATGTAATGCGAAAATGCGTTGATTTTGTACGTTTTCTTTATATTTTTTGATATATACTAACACAATTGAAAAAACTGTTGGTTATTACTTTAGTACTATACGTTGGCTATGTATTACCTAAAAAAAATAGTGTTATCGCTGAAAATACTGAGAGTTTGGACGTGAAAGTTTATTGAGAGTTATACTTATGAATTCTATTCGATTATTACTCTTTTCCTATTCCTTTTCTAAGCTTTGTATTTTTTTTCATAATATATTATTGATCTGTTTCGTTACACTAGGTGTTTAAAAATTCTGCTTTTTACTATAAACAGGATACGACCGCGCATTAAGCTATCGTGAAAGTAAAACGCCATCGGGTTATAAAGCTCAAGCTAACCATTACCTAACAGTACTCGAGGGCTAAAATATGATACAGTAGCCGTTACATTTCAATAGATGCTTAATATTTCACAATATTTTATGAAAGTGATGATACCTATACCACGGATTACTGAATCCTATACCTATTGGCCGAACCGAAGCTATGCCGACGTAACCATACGCAACTAGTATAAAAAGTAACTATGGTGCTTCTTGGAATGGAATGCCCAACATACCACACCACGTAATGTTATAGGTACCTACTACTTACAGCTAGGTACCTATATCTACTTGAAAAGTAAAATCAATGGTAATAAAATCAGCTTATATTTATGAGGGTCGGTGCCTATTTTGTGGGGAACTTCATTGGAATTACGTTAAATTAAGTTCGTGTGCGCTAGGAAGTGGTTGATACAACCAGAATTGGCTATAAACATTTAAAATAGGGAAACTATTTAATTTACTAGCAACTGCGCGTAGTAGGTATGGCCTTCGGCCTCGCCATAACCTCCTGTCTAATCTTAATTTATTTAAATGTAATTGAAAAAATTAAGAACCTTCTACGAAATATTAGAAAACATTTAAAAAGATGAATCTAATCGATAAAGCCGTTTTCAAGTTATAGCATGACCAGGGGAAATAGGATTTTATTTTCTATCGACTTCCAAAAAAAAGGAGGAGGTACTCAATTCGATTGAATGTTTTTTTTTAATATTTGTTACCCCATAACTTTCGACTGGGTGAACTGATTCTCAAAATCCTTTTTTTTGTTTGAAAGCTGGTGCTTCCTGTGTGGTCCCATTCAAATGTCATCAAATTCTGTCAAGTAGTTTTTGCGATATACTCCAATAACTGAATAGAATGGAAGTCGGTATAAAATTTTTCAAATTGTACTTGTTATATACATACTAGAGACTGCCCGCGACTTGGTTTTGTCAGTCACATTAATTGTTTGTAACTACGAAACGCTATACTATACTATAGGTCTTAGATTGATTTTGCTGCTCAGCGTTACATAATCAGTTTATTTTCCCAAATCTATGCACCTACCTAAGTAGGTATATAATTGTATGTACTTACCTACCTAAGATTTAGGTAGGCACCTAGGTACCTAAATTAATCTATTAACATTATCAATAACCTAACTAGGTTAGTATGATTTATTAACTAATAAATCATACTAATATTATAAAGAGGAAAGATTTGTTACATACAAATCTTTCCTCTTTATAATATTAGTATGATGTTTGTAACGAATTGGCTCAAAAAGTACTGGACCGATTTCAAAAATTCTTTCACCGTTGGAAATCTACATTCACCCTGAGTAACATAGGCTATATAAGATTCATCATCATCATCCATCACCGCGCGGGTGAGCCGCTAGTTAAAAAATATATACCTACGTAACAATAGTAACTGGATCACTTGACGTGTGTACAGAACATAAAACATTTTATAAAACGGCTGTATTGAGCTCAATGTCAAGTTGAAAAAGCCCCTACGACCTCGACGCGAGCATTGTCTTTCCGTGCTTGAGAAATTATTCCACGACCATATCTATCTGCGTAAGTAGTTATGTACCGACATATTTAAAAATGCGTTGTTTCTTTGTTTCAGTAATACCCGTGGTCATCGAGTCGATAACGATTTCACCAAACGGGAACAGCCCAAAAGTCAAGATGATAGGAGGCGTGATGGTAGACGTTCAGAAAGGATTCGTCCCGATGACGCCTACGTCAGAAGACACAACTACTGCAAGCAGCAATTATGAAAAGAGCCGTAAATTAAACATAAACTCCACAAACCTAGCACTAAACGAAAGGTATAGAAGACTGATTCCGTACATGACGTTTTATTACGCCAATGATATTGCGTCACCGACTACTGATAACGCAAAGAACGTGGAAGTGCAAAAAGCACAAATAATAGAAGCGAAAGAACTAGCTAACCAACGTCAACCTAAGAAGATATTTTATTCACAACGAAATATTCCAAGATATCAAGGAAATAGATTAACTCACTACAATATAGCATCGGCTAATCCAACAAAAATATATTATAAAGATGGGGTCCCTGTTTATCAAAGCTCCAGCACTCCGCTCAAAGTAACTCCAAACTTCAATCCTTTACTCTCTGATAGGCCACTCGTGTATGACTACGATACCGGAAGAGTAGTTCAGAAATTAGCGGTGAAACCTCAGAGTGTTACATATACATCACAAATAAAAAGACCCTACCTAAACTTATACAACGAGGAGACTCCAAACATACGCTACTACCTCTCAGACAAGGAACAAAATCAAAAGTTCAAGTTAGTACCATACGAACAGACCCCACCAGTCAAAGTGCCTTTTGCGCGAGCCCCAATTAAGATATCTTACGAGCCTATTATTTCAAGTAAACCACAATACGAACAAACAAAACCATTAAAAGGATCGTACGAACAGACCCCAGTAAAATTATCTTACGATCATGAAGCATCTCCACCGAAGGTGGCCAATGAGCAAAGCCCTATGAAATTAGTCTACGATCAAAGCCCAGTAAAAACTACTTACGAACCTCCAGTAAAAGTTACATACGACCGAAAAGTGCCTCAAAGTGACGATGTTTATGAACCAAGAAAACCAGTAGTCGTGTCTGTATTGGTGCCAAAGGAGCTTTATGTAAAACCGAGACCGGTTCGCCCGTATACTTACGATAGCGGTCATTCTCATCCAGTAAGAAAACAACCGGCTATCGTTTCCGAAAGTTATTATGAAAAGCAGCGACCTCAAACTGTAGTGGTAGAACCGGTAATCGAGAGCGGTTTCCAGCCTATTGTCAGTCCTGCGGAATACACGACGGAAGCCTCAATTTACACGTCTACTGTTCCCCAGGCACCTATCGAATCAGATTACGAAACCGTGAAACAGTCTATGCCTTTTGTAGAGTCTTCACCCGAAACTCCTGACGCTAGGCCAAATTATTACCAATATATGATTGACCAGCCGACACATAACACAGTGAAAGAGACTGCACCGTCTGCTGTAACATTGGCATCATTATTAAATTCTCTGCAAATAAATAAGTCTGTTCCCAAGCCAATAACAAGAGAAAACGTAGCATCTTCGATAAGAACTCTACTGCAGGTTTTGAATTCTTTGAAAGCGCAACCTAACAGTGCAGAGCTGCCAGTCCTGAGTACACCAAAGCCATTTGTAGCTTCGAAAGTTGTTCAGATTGTTAATGAAGCAGACGTAGAGGTGACTCCAAGTCCAGAAGCCTTAGATCCAGAGTTACACGAAGAACCTTACCTTGCTCAAGTGAACACTCCGTCACAGCATTTGGATGGTAAGATACCATTTCATTTACATTTTTAGAGAACCATTGTCACTAGATCCAAAAATTTGATAGAGTTTACTAATATACCTATAGCAAGAACGACAGGCCTGACGTCGCCATGCTGCCAAACAGTTGCAGGCAGCAACACATTAACCTGTGCATGAATTTCTTGAGACAAGGTCAAACAGCAAAAAACAAAGGATTATTATGGTCAGAACGAGTGTACGACACATATAGTGACGTGTGCTGGATGCCCAAGACAAATGGCCAGTGAAATATTTACGAGTACCTATACATAAACCAGCTGGTGCCCGCGCCGCCCGCCGTCTGCGCAGGATTAGTACTTCGAGTAGCTTATTATGTTCTCAAAAGCCATATCTATCTTTATACCTAAATGCCATAAAATATTTAGGTATCTACATGGTCAAACACAATTGCTATAATACTATATAATCCATGGAAAAAAAACATGTCATTACATTTCATCACCCTTGACAGCCCTTGACGGCCACCGTAGACCGTTTCGTGTACCTATCGTGGTGTCAAAATGATAGCGTGCTTTTGACTAAGGTTATGATGATCAACGGTGATGGAAAAGCCACAGACACACAAGATATGTGTCTGTGACTTGTTGTCGGAGACGCTCTCGGCCAGTTTTTTTCTTAACTTTATATTGTTAACGACCAGCTGAGTTTATAGATAAGTGATTATACCGTTTTAATTGTTGTCAAAAATTTTTTTGGTGTTGAATAATTTATGTAAGCCGCACAGAACATTTACACATTAACCTACCTTCAACTACCTGCAACACTACCTTCTCGGGCGACATATTGTTCACCACTGGGTAGTGTGAACAAGACAAATGTCGAGCGACGTAAAGACCTACCACGCCGAGACATGTCCCCTAGTGAAAACGCGGCTTAACGATCTTGACGTAGGCGGAGATCTTGTTATTTTGTCATACTGTGCCCAAGAATATTACCTACGCTTTTTCACCCGCGTGATGATGATGATGATGAAAAGTATTCCCTGATCACCCTCCATACTAAATTTCATCAAAACTGGCCCCGGGGACTGGGATAAACATCCATACTCACAAACTTTCGCGTTTATATAATATTAATAGGATTATTGAAATGTTTATAACGATATAAACTTAACCACGTACCTTACCTACTTATATAAATTTAAAATCATACTTTGTAATTTTAGAGAGCAAAATTACTTAACCTTGGACGGGATTCGAACCCGTGTCTTCCGACAGACGCCTTAACCGATAAGCCACTGAGGCGATATGTCCGGGCATAGAATTTAATTCTATGTTTAATTTCGATCATCGTTTGGGGACAGTGACATCTATTGAATAGCTTGACAAGTGTTATCCAACCAAAAGAAGAGGTTTCCACAGTTAACTTTCGTATTAATGTCGCAACCCGTCAAAGTTCTTGTTAAGTATATGGGTACCTACCTACCTATAATGATTGTTATTCATAACTACCTACCAAGTAACAACCATCTACCCAAATACTGTAAATCAAATTTTCATCAATCTATAAGTACTTAGGTACCTATCCGAAGGCACTGAGCCTGGTAGAAGAATATTGGTAGTACTTCGATATGAAAATGATTATCAGTTGTACCTATGTCATGTTACAGACGATCACCCATTCCTTGGTGGAACCAGTCAGCAATTTCCTTTACCAGTGACGTCAGACGAGGAAGGCGGCACTCCAGGAAAACCAGGGGTAGACTACCCCATTCTCACCACCATCCCACAAACTAGCTTTGACTGCAAAACTCAACGTTACAAAGGTTTCTTCGCAGACACCGAAACACGTTGCCAGGTGAGAGAAAAATGAAAACATCAAATAAGTATGTACCTAATAGGTACCTATACCACCTACTTACATCGCATTTTGAAATTCAAAAGTAAAGTAGGGCGACCAAATGTGTTTCTCATAATTTTTTGATTCTCTTTGAATTTGTATAAATTGAGAGCAACGGGACACGCACGTAAAAAAATTATTTGTGCCTATGTGGGCAGTAAAGCCCATCACACACGACTAAGATAATATATATTATAGCGTCGATAATAAAAGTTATGTTAACTTAACCCACCACACACGGCGCAGATACTATAATATATAGCAAGCGTACATTATATCGGAGTCCGTCTCGGGAGCCGCACGTCTCGATCGTTCACATTGTAATATACAGTGTTCATATTTTTTATTCTACGACGATTCCTATTTTGTTGCTAGACCTGTTGGACAGTTCCTCAGATGATGATTGGGACTGTGAATATGATATAACCGTCATACTAACTAAAAGTAAAAAACGAAAAATCTGGTTAAATTACATAAACACCGTAGTGAATTTAAACTTTACAATGATCTTTCAGTAAAAAAAAACAGTTTTTCTTGCACTTTCATATGGTTATTTGCACGATACCTACCAGTTTTTTAATTGTTTGTCTGTCTGCCTCTATAGTCCGGGTATTGTCTGAAAAGGCTGGACCAATTTTGATGGGATTTATACTGAAAGCAATAATTAAAGGGCCACGCGAACGAAGTCGCGGCTGCAGCTAGTCTAATAATATAACATAGCCTTATTTCATCAAGAATACTTACATCGAATTAGTAGTTACCTAGTTTGATTGATCTAGACGTAGTACCTACAATCTAGAAAAACCTACAGAGGTTAGGCATAGTACATTTAAAAAAATTCTACTAAGATAAAATTGTCATACCGCTAGTTCGGTTAGTAGATAGAAAGTCTCACTTTTTCGATGATTTCCTTTGTTCGCCACATTCGCGTTAGTCACACGTTAGTTTCATTTTTATTTACAAAAAATAATTCTACAGGTTTGAAACAAAATAGGTACATAAGACAATGTGAAGCTATATTAGTTTGTATTGTGAAAATATAAATTTGTTCGGTAAATGAAGACCAGACGTCCATTTACTGCAACGGTTTTGTCAACATCCTGTATTTGATCTTAAGATCAGTAACGGACACTATCTTAAGATGTCTTCATGATCTGCAGTAGTCTTAGCGTATGTTAACATGCCTTTCGAATATCGGTGGCATCTTAAGCTACTCTAAGGTAAAATATTATAGTATATTCATTCACCGTGTGTGGTCGCTCGTTGAATTATATGGTGAGCGATATGTCCGAATCTGATCTAAGATAATATATACTTTATAGTATCTTCATCGTATGTGATGGGCTTAACGTTTAACTTGCGTATGTACTCTTATACCTACCTACGAAAGTTAGTAGTAAACACTATGACAGCGAGTTAATTCGATCATCTTATGTTAAATACTTACGGACGTACCTACAACCATTTTGTCGCAAATGCAAGTATTTTATACATGCACTATAAGATATCAACCGATTACACACTACCTACATGCTACCAACATATCTACTTGTAATCACATATACACGCCATAAACATACCTAACACTCATAACAAGAATAAACAAAATATTGCACATTTATAAATATCTTAAATACCTACTTATATTGACTTGTAAGTACTTGTGTACATACGTAGGTACAAGTATGAGCTTCGATCATAAATATGATAGATGTCGCTGAGCCACCATTTCCTATAATATTCTATAAAAAGCGAATGAAGTGTTAGTATTTGAGTAAAGTACTTATGTTTAATTAAACGTTGTAATTTAGATTTTAAAATAGAAATGTTTTTGTATGGGGATGGCGTTAAAAAGATGAACTTAGTGATGGTAAACTAGCTACAGTTTATAGTATCATAATAAAAAATAAGAATTGTCTTATATAAACTACGTTTTGTTTGGAGTAAACACTTTATTTTAATTACCATTTTTATTTAAATGCACACGGAGAACCACTGACTCCTGAGATACAAGTCGTTTAACTTAGTTCAGGCACAGTCTATGTAAACCTTACTATGCTGTGGTTCAGAGGACAGCAGTTCTAATACCTATAAATATTTAGTCTTAGCTAACGACCTACAATGAAAGAATCACGCAGAAACAATAGATGTTATTCTTTAACCACACACGTTGCAGTTCCTGGAAAAGTAGGTTGATTTCTGCTAAATCGATTGTATTATTGGCCAAATATAGCGAATCGCGAGTCGGCCAGTAATCAACGGGTTAAGTTGAGACCTGAGTCTAACAATGAGAATGTAATCAATTGAGCTTTAGCCTTATACCTACATAGTATCTATTTGCTCTACATTTGTTTAGTTAAATAAAAACGTTCTCGTAACATTAAATGTTATTGAAACTCACGTTCATTATAATTTTGAAATAGCAAAAACCGAGATTAATGTGAGACTTACGCGTTGTCGATATTACGATCGAAGCGAGGCGGGACGCAACGACGAGCGCACCGCACTCAGGATCCAGTAGGTTTACCATGAGTTTACAACAAAAAAAAGATCAGTGCCACCTTGCGGTCAATTGTAGAAATAAAATTGATAGCGAGTACGCCACTCACAAGCTTAATAGACTATATGTGTCATTTACGTTGCCAAATCATGGTAGAGCCATTGAACAAGGTTTCCGGACGAAGCCGAAACAATTGTCGATAGTGATATCGACAACGCGTAAGACTCACGTTAATCTCGGCTTTACTATTTCAACTTTAAAACATTTATTGTTATTAACTTTACAAATTTTTTACATTTAAAACTACAAGATCAAAGGAAAACAAGCCACCTAACACTTTCTCACTATTCGGTAATAAAGATGCTCAGTTCGTCAACGCTGTAATTTTTGGATGTCGCAAGCAAGAACTGTCATCCCTAAATATTTTATTATGAATCTAATAATTTTATGTGTACCGTAGGTAGATTAAAATTAACTTATGCTGGGTTTCTGAGATAGGCAGCCACTTTAATCTATATTTTGGTTAATAAAGTAGAGTTCTAATTTAATAATAATAAAACGGGCGCACCGGGCTCAAGACCCTGAAGGCGAAACAATTTTATCGTTACATCGACAAACGCGTACCTAAGTCTCATACGGTAAACACGTTTTATTATTATAAAATTATAATCAACGTGAGTTTCAATAATATAATAGTTATAATAGTACCTATCTCAGAAACTCAGCTACTTATATAATTTTTAACAAACGTTTAGGCAGTAATTGAGAACGCTCGCGACTCCAAATATGTCACAGGTTACCTATTAACTTTGCAGGTGTGGCACTACTGCGATCTGAACGGGGGGCAAGCTTCATTCCTTTGTCCGAACGGGACGATCTTCTCTCAAGCAGGCCTTACTTGCGACTGGTGGTTCAACGTGCGCTGTGACTCCACGACTCAACTCTACGTGTTAAACGAAAGCCTGTACAAATACATTTTGCCCCATTCGCCTAAATTCCCTGAGGACTACAGTGGACCTCTTGTTGATAAGTGAGTAAAAATTCAGTAGACAAGAAATGTTCGACGCAGGCCCGTGGTCACACTACGCAAAGATACGAGTACATTCCAGCCTGCGACTTTGTCCCCGTGAAATACGGTTAATGCGATCAGGATAAAAATGCTTACTTGTTAATTTTGGGTATGTACCATTCCAACATTCATCCAATTCCGTAGCCGTTGCAACGCTGATTCGTGTGGTATACCAAACGAGGTAAGTATATTTAGTCTGATACGAGATCAACGTATGACATCAAGTCGTGGCGGTATTGTAGATAGTCAGTTAGACCTTGTTTAGACTAACGGGTGAAACATATTAACAAAAACCGGCCAAGTGCGAGTCAGACTTGCGCATCAAAGGACCACTTAGCAGCAGTAGCATTCTTGTGAACGAGATCCGGGGAAGTAATGCCAGTAGCAGTGTTTCCCTGCCACCGTACCGGTAATCAGTAATGTTCGCAATGCAGCGTTCTGGTCGAAAGGGTGTTAGTTTTAATAAAAATCGTTGAAAAAAAAAACAATTCCTATAAATTTCATGCTCTGCTTCTAGTTTGTTATATCTATGTAAAGGGTGTATTTTTGAGGTATACCTACACATTCAAAATAAAATGAAACAAAGTAAAATAATGGTAATGTGTATGATATTGGTTGTATTTAATTTTATACCATTATTGTTTAAATATGTTTTCGGGCATATGATCGCCACGGCTAGGTCGAATGCAGCGCAATCGTAAAGTAAAATTTTCGACAACTTTATCGAGCAACTGGGGTCGTATATCAGCCATAACCCAACGGCGCATTTAGACTTCCAAATGGTCCAACATCTCTGGCTTATCAGCATAGACACATACCCCCAAAAAGTTATCTAAAGGTGTGTGGTCACACAATTGTGGAGCCTCCACACAGGTCCATTACGCGAAATTATGCACACACCAAATGTTTCCCGCATAAAACTGATGGTGCTGCCCGCTGTGTAGCATGTTGCCCCATCTTGTTGAAACCAAAGCTCTTTCTCATCAATGCCATTCAACTGAGGTACGAAGAGGTCAGCAATCAAGTTTCTGTAGTACTCTTACAGTTACAGGCATATTATGACCGGCATCGTTTAAAAAAATGGGCCAATGATTCCACCTGCTCATAAACGATGATGAAATGGCAAAGCGTACTGACTGCAAATCAACCGTCAACTTTTAATTTGACAGTCTGTAGAAACAGTATTGCCAGATTAAAACCAATCCTCTAAAAACAGCCTTTATTTAGTTTTATTATTTGTTGGGATATCCGCTAGGAGGATCCAACACATATTTTGTGAAAATTTCAACCGGCTTCCTACCTTCGAAAGATACAGCTTTTTTTTGAGCTGTAGCACAGTCGGGGAAAAAAGTAGGTTTCGTACGGAATCCTAAAAAATACAAACTTGGATGGAGGTACTTAGAGATTAGGGAAACATTATATGGCTCGTGGTCAGCCAGAATAGATCTCTTTAAAAAGTTATGTTTAGACTCCTATCCTACAATTTATTTATCTACTAACATTATGAGAGTTTGACTTTCTGTACCGAAACACTTATTAAATAAGTAGGTATATATATATATATATATTAACAGTAAATACATATTTTATCATGTCAGTGCTGTACCTACATTTTACCTTAAGGTGATGTCATATCACGAAGTCGATAAAAATGAAGGTTTTTACAGCAGTTTATCTCTTAAGCAGCGATTTAATTAAAACTGCATAAAATGATATGACATTTTTAAGACTTCTACGTACACATTAACGAAATTAAAACTTATTTTAATTACTTATTAACATACTAGAGTACATTAAAAAAAATTCAAACAAACCACTTAATTCGACCTTTAAAGCAGTTTTTCTCTTTATTCACTGTTGTATTTGTTATGAAACACATATAATAATAAGTATAGTATTTTTTAATACACATACATTGACGGATTATTTTTTTATTGAAGAGTGCACATTATTTTTTTTATGAATTTTGTACGTTTTTACGCCATGCATTTGCTTGATTTCAAGTAAAGGAAATTTAACGTAGCGAAGCGCTGAGCTGTCAGCGCCTTAAGTCAGGGTATAATACTCGTAGTTTCCACCGGGGTCCTCATGAGAGGACCAACGCCGCCAGGGCCGCAGACGATTGCAAACCCGTACCTGTAGGACCAACATTAGGGCGCACGGAGAAAAAAAAAGAAGAGTATAATAGTTTGAAGGCCCCGAGTCACACACGTATGTATATATACTAGGGTCTCCCTACACATTGCATGTTACCCGATTGGCACTACGTACAACTCTTTTGCAAGTGTTTATTTTGATGTATCTCCTAGGTGGTTTAGGAAGTACAGTGGTAAGGTAGATGGGCACTATAGCAAGTGACGGTCTTGCCTCCATAAATTACAAAACTGAAATATTATTTCCTATTTATCGACATTTTTGAGCCCATGATTTATTTATTTATGTAAATGATTGGCAGTGATCCTATTAAAATACTAGCGACTGCCCGCGACTTCGTTCGCGTAGTAGGCTTGACCTTCGCTTCGGCCTTGCCGTAACCTCCCATCTTTTCTTGGGTTTTCTTTTAAGAACTTTCTCATGCCAATAATTAACACTACAAAAAAATCATTACCGAGATTATTCCATCCGTTCAAATAGGGGTTCATTTATATATATACGATAAGTAGGTATGTAGTGGTTTTGCTTTCGTTTTGAAAGGCCGTCATTTGTTTAACCCGTACTGGCTTACTGGTAAAAAACTATTATTTTTAATGTTCGCCCACATCATTTTTTCAATCAGACAGTGGAACCGTCTACAATTTTATACTATAGGTATACTTAAGTATCTATACCTACATATCTATTTATTTACAAATTAATCTTTATTTCCCTTGGTCATCGAACAACGCAACAATTTAGCTAATTTTTTTTTGTTGTGTTAGTTATTGTCAGGAAAACATTTTTACTACGCGACCGAAGTCGCTAGTCTATAAAAAATGAATCCGTTTCTCTCGGTCATCGCATCACGCGTGAACGGCTTTACTGATTTCGATGAAACTTGGCAAGGTGATAGATTATATCCCGGGTACATAGGGCACTTTTTATCATTATCATCCATCATCACGCGGATGAAATCGCAGGGCGCAGCTAGTTATTTACTATCATCCTTGATATTAGAGTCTGTTCAGACAGAGCGCGGTCACCTTTGCGTTCGTTGTGTTGGATTACGTTACATAAATATAACCAAACAGGAGGCGTTCTGACCTCGTCGGTCAACTGTGGGTATATCTATGTAACACAACGAACACAAAACTGACTGTCTGATCAGACCCTTATATTGAGCGTTGATATTATTATTACAAAGAGTGATACCTACCCAATATACTTACACATCTAAAATGTCATTATCATTACAGATACCTGACACTCAAGTTCAAAGAGATGGAAGAAGAATTAAAAAAGAATAAGAGCAAGCAAAAAGACGAAAATGAGTCGGAAGAAGATGAAGCGGATTCCAGTGAAGCTTCAAGCGACGATATGCCCCAATCCTCTGAGATGGACAAAAGACAACTGAGCGACCTAAGTGAATCCAGCGTCATTGTGGAATATCCTGGTAGCAGTGGGAAGGTCGCAAGATTGCAAGACGAATAAGATCCGAGGGCATTAAATACATATATGTATGTATGCGATGTATACTGGATGCAGTAGATACATCTACTGCATCCAGTATACATCGCATGTATACTGTACACATGTATACTGGATGCAGTAGATACATCTACTGCATCCAGTATACATCGCATGGGTATTATATTAATTGAATCTGCAATTTATTCGCATTTCAATAATACCGGGGATGATTTAAATTGTTTTGGTAGCGCAAGGCTCTCTACTTCTTTTTATGTACATACCCACTAAAGCAATATTTAGATTGCAACAACTTTTCCTTTAATCTCAGAAACTGTATTCTGGATATACCTAGTGCGTTAGGTAATATGCCTTTACGTGATGGCGCATCTTAAGATAACTGGACAAAATAGAAAATGCATCCCATCACTTGAGAATTGGATCCGAGAATATTTAGCGACATTGTGGGACTAAATTCGATGTGAATATAAATCTTTGAAATCCTTATTTATTCCGTTTAGTAATAAAATTGTTCTGTCCTGCTATACAGCACTGCTATGGTAGGTACAGCGTTTTAGATAATTGTTGAGCATACTTTTACTTTGGTCCATTCATGTCATCTGAAATATTTCGTAATATAAATGCGACCTCATGCACTCCTAAAACGACTCAGCAATACCTACATATTTATGATGTTAGGTAAGTAAGCAAAAACAGAAATGTCGTTTTCAGAATGTGCCTCACCTTGTCTTACCATGTTTGACGATTAAGGTCGAATTTAATCAATCAAGAAAGAAATTGATTTAATAGTAATAATAATGACTTATACGAATTTAGGATTTGTACAATAAACGACGGTAGAGAGATTTACTTTGCATGTTTGGTTAAATTTGGTATTTTGGTGGTTGGACAAGGTACAGAAGATACATTACACTTTGTGCTGTTTCACGTGAACGACACGTTACGTTAGGCGCTGTGCCCACCTAAGCAACTAAGTATTCCTTCATAACCATGTATGTGTGACCAGAAACGTCTTCGTCCATTTTGAATACCAATTTAAAAATTTTAAATAAGCAAAAGCATCATGATCTTCATCAGACGACGACATTATGTTTCTGGCATGTCACTCTAGTGGGTCCATCGAGCGTCGTGCCAAAGTCATGCTACATGCCAGAGAATAATCACGTTGCTGTGGGCACAGCGCCTTACACTTACGCAGTTATACGTGCTAGGCCCACAAGTATCCATACTCGACGGTGATAGCTTTCCTTCAAGCGGTCGTGGCTTGTTTGGCATAAAACATTTGATAGTTCGTGTGCCAGTAAAGTTAATTTTATAGTCCTACCTATCGACGGTTAAACACATTAAATATCTGTAAACCGTCAATAAATATGGACCACTGGAATAAGTAGATGTAGTTTTGTATTCATATGGCCATTTTATATATTTAGATTACTACTAGTAAGATGCCTATACTTTTATGTATTTCGAGATTAATCGACCTAGCAAAATTAAGAGGAGTATACACCTTCAGTTTTAACTGTGTAATTTAGGAATCATACACACCTTTAGGGTGAGTCGAGTGTATCCGTAATAGCGATGTTTTACCTGCAATTAAAACATTTATTAAACATACTTACCTAATTCGAAACCTAATTATACATGAGAGTAGCGTACTCGACTTCCGTTCCGAACAAGTCATGCTGTGATTGGTCCGCCCGATCTCCTCGCCCAATCAGCGTCGACTCCGCCCCTTCCGCTCCCCTCAAATGTCAACCATCACCCCAGGTAGTGCGCCTAGCGCAACTTGGCTTCATTGGTTTTCTCGTGTTATGCCACCAGGCAGGTATAGAAAGTGTTAGGTTTCGAATTAGGTAAGTATGTTTAATAAATGTTTTAATTGCAGGTAAAACATCGCTATTAAACAACTGTACCGTAATTCGAAACCTAATTATACATGAGAGATGTGTTTGTTATCGCCTGGTGGTGATGGTGACGCCAATGTGATAAATCTTTAATAGGTATTGAATGTTCTGACACCCAGCGGTCCAGGTTTCATTCACAAAACTTTTGTTGTCTGCGTAAGCATGAATTCTAGGTGTAGGAAAATTAGACTACTCATTTTAGTACATGAAACGTCCATTATTTGATTTGTCTGCCAAATCAGTGCGAACAAAGAGTAAATAAGGAAGGTACGCCCAATTTCTCAATGGAACTGCTTGCAGACTTGAGGCAAGGTCAATTCATCAATACGTTCCACTAATTATGAGTTTTACCAAATTAGTAACCTTGACACGTGTTGCTGTTCAAGGTTTATTTATGTTCTGATTGCAACCCATCTTTTAACTCTCGTAATCACTCATGATGTTTTGGATGTGGGGCGGAGCCCCGAGCATTCTTGAATGAGTGTAGTATATATATATATATATATATATATATATATATATATATATATATATTTAAATGCCGAGTGTAGTCAGTGTGCTGGACACATTACAACTGTCTGTTTCGTGAGAGTATCTGTTTTAAGACCATAGCAGTGCTAAAGTAGTTTGCAGTTCCGTAATTTAATTCTGGAAAAAAGCTTATAAACTATTGTGACATAGAAATAACGATGGCTACTATGTCCCTTGAATTAGGTAGATAAAAACTATTTTCTTCACAAATGTTTTAAATAAAATTATTGATTTATTAAGGTATCGACTTCCAGGTTGGGGGTCGCGGTCGCCTTGGCCAAAATAGTGATTTTAGCTTTAAATATTTATGTATTTTTGTAATTTCGACTTAAAAATGCATCAGGTAAGTATTCCAGATTTGTGAATTAAGAATATACTAAGGGTCGATTTAATAAGATTGGTTAAGAATCTTGCAAGATTAGACCACTTGGGTTTTTGTTGGTTTCCTGGGTAATTATCTCACGAAGAGTGCTATTTTTTCCAAGCTAAACTTTCTCCAAGGAGCAGATAAGCCTAAACATTTTCTTGCATTATAGTCGGTTAGATTTGGATACATTCGTACATCTACGAGTACAAACTTTTTGTATCATTTCTATCGCACGCGACAATGGTTAGTCACCCACACAGGAAGCCGACCAGTCGGTCGGCATTGTTGGGACTCTGGATAGATTTGTAATCGTGAACGGGTAATCCAACGATCTATTTAACTACGCCTTCATAAAAAAAAAACGTTTTTTTTTTTTTTTTTGTTTGAAAAACATTGAATCGTTTAGAATAAAACATACCTAATAGCATCAGTAACTGAGTATTCGCGAGTTCTAAATCGGGTTGCTAATGCGACGACTGTTTCTCACTGTAATTCAGCGATCAGGAAAATTCCTGTTGATTTGTTTTAATTCGGCTAGTATTTCTTATGGTATGCCGGGGGATAAACCCAACCCTACTCTGAAGTTCCAAGTCAGCCGGTGGGGCGTAACAGTGACCTTGGGAATCTAATCAGTCGATTGTGCAGAAATTGTGGGCACTCGTAAGCTTGGCGAAAGGCAAAAAAGATAGGTTTCTTGTTTGCCCCACTTTACAAAAACTGTGTCTGTTAGTTTTGTAGTAGATGTGTTTGGCAATACCACTCGGAACAGACCTTCCAAAATAAATAGCTTTTCCATGAGCTGTGAGCTTTGATCTTACTCTAGTTCGTAGTAGGTTTTTAAGAATAACTAATCATTTCTGTGTATATTTTGCAACGAATACGAGGATGCGTAAACGAGGTACTCGCATATATTCACGGTTAATACAATAAGGTTTTGCAGTATTAGTAGTATCTGATGCGTCAAAAGGAATTCAAAATATATAACAATTATCCCCAGCCTTGCTCAGTGTCAGGATTTTTGTGATGCTCGCAAGCGCACATGTTTTTGGGGTACTAAGCTAAAGACAGATTGCAAGCAGATATTTTTGAGTCATTCGTATATAAACTAAAATAGTCTAGAAATAGTCATTGTAAATTAACTGAAGGAAACGGTGATTGTTTGAATCGACCGACAAGTGGTCCAGAGGAAGATCGACCTTGGCCATCCAGTCTACTCTTAGAGAAAGTAGCACGCAATGCTCGATCCAGTCTTCTCTTGGAGAAACTAGCACGCAATTATGGTTAATCAATCTGAATTTTAAGAGAGCACCGTAGGTACTTGTTCATGTTTTTCTGATCCCAAAAACGGTCTTGGTGTGCAGTTGCCTTTAAGTCTGAGAATATTGCTAACAGCTTGAAAAAGACTGGATTCCCATTTTTATGACACCTCGAGTGTGCATTTCGTCAACCACTTTCATTTAAATTTAGTTAGATATTTTGCTGTAACGGTCGCTCGACAAAAGCAATGACAATTTCGTGTATAGTGGTAAATAGTAGTTACTTATTATGTTTAGAATGTCGAGCGGAGCTCCGAGCATTCTTCGATGCATTCGGTAGCTCGACAAAAGCATAGACCGTTTCTTTTTGCACGGTATACAGTCACTTATTATGCTTAGAATGCAGAGCGGAGCTCCGAGCATTCGTCGATACGTTCGGTAGCTCGACAAAAGCAATGACCGTTTCTTTTTGCACGGTATACAGTCACTTATTATGCTTAGAATGCAGAGCGGAGCCCCGAGCATTCGTCGATGCGTTCAGTAGCTCGACAAAAGCAATGACCGTTTCTTTTTGCACGGTATACAGTCACTTATTATGCTTAGAATGCAGAGCGGAGCTCAGAGCACTCGTCGATGCGTTCGGTAGCCCGACAAAAGCAATGACCGTTTCTTTTTGCACGGTATACAGTCTATTATTATGCTTAGAATGCAGAGCGGAGCTCCGAGCATTCGTCGATGCGTTCGGTAGCTCGACAAAAGCAATGACCGTTTCTTTGTGAACGGTATACAGTCACTTATTATGCTTAGAATGCAGAGCGGAGCTCTTAGCATTCTTCGATGCCTTTAGCTTTGTTACGGTAGCTCGACAAAAGCAATGAAGTTTTCTTTATGAACGGTACACAGTAGTCACTTATTATGCTTAGAATGTAGAGCGGAGCTCCAAGCATTCTTCGATGAGTTTAACTTTGCTTAATGACCCTCACGAAGGGCTGCTTGTATGCATATTTTATTATTATCACCTATCTCGATGCAAACTAAGCCTCTTGAGCTTTTTGAATGGTGTACGGAAGCCATTTATTACGTTTATAATATAGAGCGGAGCCCCAAGACTTTTTCAACGAGTATTTTTTTTTTTTTTCCTTGAGAACCAGTGATTGCAACCTTTTTTGGTAGCTGCCTGGCACGGAAGGGTTTCGAGTCAGAATCTTTTCGTTTTATTTCGTTGCTTCCATATTATGATTTCCTGTCCTATCCCGATGGGATGAGGAGGAATTATGCCTCTTGTCGGGCTGTAAAATTTGTTAGTTACACCGGCAACGCCCTCATGTTAGGGCTCGAATATGTCGACCCGGGTTTCAAGCAAAACAAACTCATCTTTGGGTGTGCAGCAGCGACTGCGAACTACAGTTGGCCACTGCAGACATTGGCGTGTGCTGTGTCACTTTCTAGACTGACCTACTTTGACGTAGCAATGTGGTATCTAGGGTAGTGGCAGTTAGCCGGTGGTGCTCAGAAACTTATCTTGTGATGCATAGTTTTTAGATGTGTTTCATTGCGTTTTGTTTCACCAGAGGTCCAGGCCAATATTTCGTATGTAGGTTGTTTAACAATTACATATAGTCCAGGGACTAAAAAGACTAAGATATATTCGAAGATAAGCCAAAACGCGACCTGAGAATATATATGTTATTCTACCAGCTCTGCCTAAATAACATCGAATTTTTCAGTTTTGTTACTTTACCTGGTGTGAAAGTGCATGAATATATGTAGAAGTTTTCTTTTTACATTTTCGTATTAGAATGTGCTTTAACAGATTTTAGCCAATCTGGTACATTAATCAGTCGATTGCATGTCATCTAAGAAACCATTTAAACTGTTTTAAGTCTGGTTTTGTGGAACTCGTTCCCCAACGAGTGAACGACTTCGACTGGTTAAGCAAAGCGTAAAGTAAGCGTAGCGTTTGATTTCATTATGGGGATCACACCATAGCTACTGAACTCATAACATTGGAGATAGAAGTGTTTGAGTTTTATAGTATTGGACATTATTACAATATTGTTCAAAAGGTTGTTGTTCTATGAGCTGTTCTACATAACCTTTATATTTCTGAAGCGTAAACTAAGATTATTACACGCTTTAACCATTTGAAAGTTCAGTGGTTTTAATTTGAGGTGCTCAGTAGGGCTTATTCTCGTTTGATTACCCACACATGTTTGGGTCTGCTCAAATCGCAGTACAAGTCAGAATGACTGTAGCTTGGATTGTAATTTACCACGACTATATTATAGTTGATGAAAAATAGTAAGTGTTACTCACGGTTTGGTGATGAGCCGGAGCTAAACTACGAACCAACACTTGAATCCGGTACCGTTGATAGGATATCATCATCTTTTTCCTGTTTTTATTCCGTTTCTTCCATCGTTGGGGCTGGACCAGTATAACTATCAATTTAAAGAATCTAAAATTCAACTGAAACAGTGTGAAACAGTTAAAATATTTAATTTATATCTAGAACCAGCGGTAGCACTGGCTATAAACAAAAAATAATTAGTATTGAAGCGAACGGTAACACCGTTAAAATATTTTTAGTAAGTATATATAATTGCACATGAACTTACTAGTTGGTTCAGGACTTTACCTGAACTTTCACCAGCATGACGCAGTCAGTAAAGTAAATATTTCGTACTTACGACCGCTCCGGATGAAAATCCAAACGCCAATGAAGCCAAGTTGCGCTAGGCGCACTACCTGGGGTGATGGTTGACATTTGAGGGGAGCGGAAGGGGCGGAGTCGACGCTGATTGGGCGAGGAGATCGGGCGGACCAATCACAGCATGACTTGTTCGGAACGGAAGTCGAGTACGCTACTCTCATGTATAATTAGGTTTCGAATTACGGTACAGTTGTTTAATATAACCTTGATATTGATTTGACTGAACAAGTCAACTGTACTTTCGGAAGAACAAAAGAAACTGATTGTACAGATGTAACTGACGGTGCTGTAGCCCTCTTTTACCGTATTTTGAAAACATGTTTATGTGTATGAATGCGTGATATCAGGTACCCAGGCATTGAAATTTAAACATTATCAGTGAATTTACTATCACTGATTCTACACGATTGTGAAATTTATGTGAAGCATTTCATCAGATACTTATTATTTTTAGTTACCTATTGACTATATCCATATATAACAACCGGGAGGTTAAATCTAATGTATGGCAACATTTTATTTTACGAACATAATAAAAACCAAGTATGTTTGGGACCTGAATGTAAGTCTGCGAATTAAACTTGCCATATCCTGCCATGTTTAATTCATTTTATTTAATTAGCTTTAAGTGTGTCTAAGGAAATGTTCTACCTATTTCTTCATTGATCTTAGATAGGTAGTGTTATTTATTAGATATTCGAATGTACTTAGTGATATTTGCGAAATGTGTAACTGAGTTTTATTGTATTTCCATGCCATTAGATGTAGGTAATTACCTACCTTAAGAAGTGCAATAAATTATTATTTGATTATATTGTCTTATTTATAAAACACCAAAAGAAACTAGAACATTGTTACAGTAATGAATTTATTTACATAATGAAATATTGATATTTTCTTATAATTCTAGCGATTATTTATTTTTTCGTCCATTAATATCCATTAAACAAGAAAACATTGAATATTGAGAGTGATTATAATCGTAATTGTCTACAAAAGTGTTTGACACAGAGTTTGGAAATAAATAAGCGACAATACGGGAACTATTGAATGTAATAGGAAAATATCAGTGAAGCAAGTTGACTAGATAGAAGTAAGATACGCGCACTGAACGTGAGGATCACAAATACCTCTACATTCTTAGATTGGGACTTACGACATCAAAGGGGTCACTTACACCGAACTACATTGATAATACTGACTAGAACGAATATGAATAAATATATTAAATTGAATGAGATTCATGAATACATTCACAATAATTTCATATTTACATACATGTTTAAGCAAACATTGCGTATTAATACAGTACAATTAGTCACGAACGCTATTGGACCATTTAAAAGCTAAAAAATATATACTTACGATAAAAATTATCTATATAACGTTTGGTAAATTCGTGTATATATTTAATTCATATACTACTGAGTTATTGATAAAGGGCAACTGACGGAATGTACGTCTGCAATAATATGGGTAAAATAGCCCTTATTCAAAAACTCAGTATTCAAGCCCGAAGCTACAAAGTTTGTCTCGAAATTTATTTACATGTGTGCACATATTGTAGACAGTCGTAAGCAAATGACTTATATGTGAGAAACATAAGTATTGGTAGAACTGGAATAAATCTATTCACATTTAGATTCTAATTATTTTTGGTGAGAATGATTTTAAAACTGACATCGAGGCAACTTAAGCGTTAGCCGTATACATAACAGATGCTTATATTACGCACTGTGAAGGTATAATCCTTTCTCGGCACTACGAAGCAAGTTTTCAAAGAAGTGTATAATTATCTTCTTTGTTATCCAATACTTATTTAGTACAATGCTATATTTGCAGACCAATATTTTATACAAAAATATGACTTTAAAATTTACTCTAATGATAACTAATCGTATTTGATCGTGTGATTTTGATTTGAAAGTTGAACACGTCATTTTATAAGTTCTCGTGAATTTTCCCTATCTAACATTAAAATTTTAAGTCAAATTATTTACAAACTAGTTTACATTCATCACGCGTCGCCGTCGTCAGCATCAATCACAAGTTGTTGCCAATTCAGTCTTTGCATCTCATTCTTTAAATTTTTAATAAACAGTCTAATGTAACATTACCTAACATTCAATACAGGGGCGACATGCGAATTATGTACTTGCACAGTAAGCACGAGAACCTACCGTAGACGTCTCACGTCTTATAGATAGACATTCAAATAACCGAATACTTAGTACACGTGACCTTAACATAGAATACATTCTACCACAGATTAACATGGTATTTGACACTATGAAAATTAAATAAATATGACGTGATTACGATTATTTATTTATTATACTCGTATATCCACACGTTTATCAAAGCTTAAAGGGAATGAACGAACATTTGAACGATTACACAGAACGCTACCTGTCATTATTTGAAGTCAGAACTGTAGGAAATCTTTTTTGTATGATCTGTGGTAGATGCTAGCAGAACAGTTATTCTGATCCACGCAATGGGACAATGCATTTAAAATATTTTCTTGTTAATGTTAGAATACGAAAAACACGAATATAATGCAACAAACGTTGTATATATTTTACGCTGATTTGTTTATTACATACATTTCTGACATCAAAATAGACATGGCGGGTTGTGTTTTAAATATTTTAGCGAAATATGAATGTTCGTAACTTATACTATTGAAATTTGCAAATTAAAATGTCATGGTAGTAAACAATTGCAAAATAAACTGGTATATTGTCTCAGTATCGGATATAATAATGTTGTCGCGTTTTCATTGCCTCGTGCGATCGAATTTAAATGAGTATAAATTCGCACGGCCTGCCATAACACGTTCTTCTTTAGTACCTATATGTTGATCTCGTTTGTCTCACGATGCATATGAAATATTATTTGCTCACGTTAGCCACTAACTGTTTTAAATACAGGACAAAAACTAACGCAATTATTTCGTTTCTAAAGAAACGCCTCACATCGAGAGGACAGGTTAAAATTCGGCGGCAGTTAAATTCTAGAGAGATTAATTTTCGAGTATCTTACATCGTATTTGTTACATTTACCCTGTCAGTTAAACAATAAAGGTAACGTACTGTCGTATATATATCTAAAACGATCGATAGGCGCACGAAAACGTGCAAGTATACGAGCGATCGTATTTTGTTTTTGCGACGCGTTGTTGTCGCAGGTCGTAGAACAATGCAGGGTAGAGGTCGAGTGGCGTCGTTTTTCGTCGTTGTGCGTTTAGTGTTTGAGCAGGAGCGCAGCGTGCTTGAGACGCAGATGCGAGCGCAGTGTGTCGATGCGGCTGTAGGTCGCGGGGCAGTATGGGCACAGCGAGCGTTGCGCTGTGTGCGAGTGGAAGTGATGCCAACGGTTGGAGACCTCCTTGCCGCAGGATTTGCAGCGCCAAAGTGCTGCGCTCTCGGCCGCAGCCACGAACATGCTGTGGTAGGAGTATTGAGGCGCGGGCGCGGAGTGAGCGTGAGCCGCCGCGCGCTCTGCAACCACAACGGTGCCGAATACCGTACAAGCACAGTATAAAGGACAGTACAGAAACTACGTACTAACGTTTGCGTTCCAGCAAGCCATATATGAAGGCCAAAATTTTCACGGATCAAGATTTGATTATGCCCGTTTCACGACACCTTTCAGAACAAATTTGGTCCCGACTGGACAGAAAATGTTCTACCTTTAGAGAGAGCTAAATCTTGGTCGGCTGTCAAAGATGACAGTGTTGATGGGGACAAAGTGTTTGTTAAACATTTTGACGACGAATGTACATGTTTATTTATTTGTACTAAACTCGAAGTGCCTAATTACATTTCCTTGACCGGTGGACAGTAATTAAAATCCACAAATGAGTTTGAAACCAACATAGCTAAGAATTAAGTTAAATATGTCTTACTCGTTTTTGACAGATAATGGTAAATGACTTTCTAGCAACGCTTGATCAAATCTTGGCCGAACATTATTTGGTCTAAGGCTTGCGGGTACGCAGCCTTGGAACGGTACACTCACATAAACACACTCGCTAACGAGACCCCGGTTGTCGCGGTGTGATTTAATCTCGGCTATACAAATTCAGACCTTTCGTTTTTTAAATTCTCTGCTGATTTTGAACGGTATGAATGATTTGTTTTAATCGATGTCAAAGTAAGTTTGATAGATCATAATAAATTCGTGAATTTATTTGTATATCCAAAAAGGCGGCTCGAGTGTTTTGAAGCCAATAGTGCTGTCAAAATGTAAATCAAAGATAGCGGCTTCAATAGTTATATTTTTTCGTCATGTCTGTCGTTTTCATGGTTTTCGAGGGTGTTGGTAGCCATAAATAAATTTAAATTTCAAAAACATTCGGAATAACAACCGTAATGCTGCAATGGAGCGTAGATAATTGTTTGAACAACTAGAGCTAGTTTCCATACTGCCCTTATATATGTATACTGTTGTACAAGTCCGTACTTACGCGCACTACGCTACGTGCTACACAGGTACGATGCGACCGGTCGCGAGGATCGAACGCGAGTGGGTGTGGCGCAACTGAAACTACACGGATTTGTAACATACCACAATTTAATGTAAAAATTAGTAATAAATACAACAGATAAATGCAGGAGTTTGCAACATGTTAAAATTGCATTACATAACATCAAAACAATGTGAAAATAATAAAAAAATTGCATCAACTGCTTGCATAAAACAAAAATTAATTTAAATTAAACTTTTAACGGAGGCATCAAACCAATACATCAAACAAAAATATTCATAAACAACAAATGGTTCATAAAATTTAATGTAATAATATAACAAGAGCGATATAGGTCCGCTGATAGGTACGCGATTTGACACCCCCTCCCTATTAGTATTACACTATTGTGATATACGCATATAACAAATTGGCTAATGTTAAGAACAAAATAAACATAACTAGACCATCGCTATCCTGAATTAACCTTAGAGCTCGTCCTGCACTCCATTGTTTTTAATGGTAGATCACATTCGTGTGATATTCATGTAAATTTTAATATACAATAAATTGGAATATTCAATAGATTGGCCAAATAAGTGACTAGGTCCACAAGACCTCTCATTTCCATAAGACTACATTTAGTAATTCGTTAACCTTATGTTTAAATTCCATATGGCATAAAGTTAGCTTTCAATTAAGTCCAAAAGTGGTCACCGTTATTAAAATTATTAAGTTGCATACTTTTTGAAAGCTGAATAGAGATCAAAGGTAGATATTTTCTGAGCCAAACGATGTGATACTCCAAAATATTCTGGCCAGACACTATCGTAGTATCCTAACCTAAAATATCTAAAATAATATCTATGATCTAATCAATCGATTTGCTATAGCAAATTCAATATTTAAAATTGGTCTCGAGTGATAGTTATAGATATAAAAATGCATTCATGATTAGATGAAGCGTTAACACGTCGTACGCCGCACGGGTGGCAACGACAGTGACAGTGAATGACACCTACAGTGACAGTTGAGTGACACTGACATTGACAGCCGAGACGCATCGGCGTGCTCACTCGCACTGGCCGCGGCGCGGGTGTGGACCCGTATCGGATAGCTATGATCTATGTCAACAATACACGATAACTTGCGCGACAATAAATTATTAAATAGTACATAACTATTACGATTGGCAGAGGTAAACAAGCTAACCTTAATAATATTACCAGCTATAAAACCTGTACATCGCCGTAACCCAAACAGACTGCTTTCACTAAGTAGAAATAAAAATAGGAGTAGTTCACTTATGTGTAAATACAAATAGGTAGTTACTCTCTTTCATGATAATTATTATATATTTTAAAATATCCTTTAAAGTTTGGTTACGTAATTAAATAACTAGTAATATTGCACTGAGTATGAAATGCTATCAAATAATAAGCGCCCACGATTAACGAACGGTTAAGTATGTAAGTATTAAAATCTTTGATAAGTATCCTTAAAGTAAATATAAAATCTTTGTGGAAGAAGTTTGGTGACTATAACTACAGGGACGTAGGAGCTTCGTGCTTACAATCGAGTGGGCCCCTATATTCAATAGACAATTGTATATAATCTAGCTAAGTATGAGTTATGACTATTATAAAAAATTGCACAAGTGGAATTGCATTTTCACAGCTACTAAACAGCACTATCGCCATAACAACGTTAGGGAAAACATTCGCGGACTCGTTAATATTTGGATGTGGTTATCCTAACACCTCGTTCTTTACTCTTCTCGTATTTGGTAGGCAAGGATCAGATTCATATTCGCGTCTTATACGTATAATTATTAATATTTGATTAGTAAGTTTTAGATCTCTGAAAAAATGAAGATAAAATATTATGTCGAGTGATACTGTAATCTCGTCGGTTTTTAACGATCCATGCTTATTACCCGTTGATCAAACAGCGGCGGCCTCAGCCGGATGCTAGATGCCTTACGTTTAATGCAGTGTAACTAACCATTAAAACATTTACTTTAATATAATAGGAGTCGAATCGTAGCGTGTTAACACTCTTGGTTCTAGCACCATTCCATTTTATCACATTTCAGTTACCGTACCACTCTAAAAGTTTAGCTAAAAATGTAACAACCTTATATCTTAATTGAAAAATACATACATAATAAACGCTAGGTTAGTCCCAATCGTAGAATGCCAATATTAGTTACTAAATGCGCAACCTTGAAAGTTCCATCGTATCTTACATTAATTGATTGGCGGGGTCAAAGAACCCGAGCACCGATCTCAATTAGGCGCGCCGGTACTTCCCGACCGCTTTTACATTGCGTTTCGACACAACGCTTTACATTAATCAAATCAATGTTACTTACATAAATCAATTCAAAACAAACAACACTAATAAACCATATATCAATAAAGTTATATAAATATAAAAGTATATGAACTCAAATGCTAAAATATAATATCTAAGTATAAAAAACAATCTCCGTAAATAGAACAACTAGTCTAGTATAAAAAATCTTTTCGTATGTTTCCTTAGGCGCTATCCTTTAATACATCACAAATCGTTAATAATTATCCATCTTGCAAAGGCCTCATAGAGTTAAAAATGCATCTACACTGAGATTCAGTCAATATTTATATGTCGTTGACTAACGACAGATCACAATCTCTTGCCAGTCCCCAAATATCCTTCTCCGATGTCGTTCCATACCACCCAGGATTTATATAATAATAATAATAATAACATAAATACAATTAGCTACAGGAAACTCATAATTTCCTATCTAATGAATAAATATAACAAGAAATGTAGGCCCGTTGCGGGCCCCCGCTAAATAGCCAGCATCACTTCGCGGTCGCACCGCTACTCGATAAAAATGTATATTTCTTAATATTCCTAACGTTACAATATAAAAAAATAATATGGTAATAATAAAAATTAACATCATATTATTGCTTTTGCCCGTTCCCGTATAGCGATTGGTATAGAAAAAAAAATGCTTAATCTGCCTATAGACGCTTCGAGTCATCGTTCAGTAACATCGATACAATAATAGGTACACACTCGACGCGAGTCTTATACATGTAAGAAACACTGGGGCAAGTCGAACGCACAACCGTGACAATACTAAAAACGAGCGCCGTAGAGGAAGGCCCGTTCAAGTAATAGCACTTTTAGCTTAATCCTAAATAGGAAGCGGTTTTATCGCGAGACTGTTCGCAAAGTCCTCCGACACGGCGAGTCCCTCCGGCCCTGGCGGCGGCGCGCGCTCACAGAGCGTCCAGGCCGAGCCAGGACACGGTCAATCAATCGAAGCCCGCGTCCAAATGGTTGGCGAAGAGTGGAGCGTGTGAAGTGGGCGGCGCGGGGGGCGCGGGCGGCGGCTCGAACTTGCGCGTGTCGGGGTTGTACGCGGGATGTTTGAATTTGCAGTGCGTGCGCAGATTATCGGAGCGGGTGTAGGTGGCGCGGCAGAGCGGACACTCGAACCGGCCCGGGAAGTGCACGTGATAGTGGTTCCGGATGTGCGTGACCACTTTCCCGCACAGCTTGCACCGGTGCAGGTTGAGCGCGCCCGCCACGCGCTCGAACGTCAACCGCATGTGCCAGCCCTTCGAGCCTGCAACCAGCGAGGGGTCACTCCTCCGTAGATGTCGCGCCGACACCGCTCGCGCATTGCCCCTGTACAGGTAGCGGCACGAAACTCTAGCGCTGACCGTTATTGCTCAAAAATTAGGTATCACAGGGTGTAGAGGGACGAAGGGTGCGGTGCGTAGCGCCTGTTGACAAACCAGTCGTATTCCGTCCCCCGCCCCGATACTCTTGCCTCTGTCACATGTGCGCGATTGTACCCATGCGCATCTATCCCCTCCATATTTCGCTCAGCGCTAAACTTACATGCCGCTACCTGTATACAATCGTATCGTACAAACGTATACATAACCCTCTCGCGTCTCTCCAAGGCAATGGTCGAGCTAGTGTCGACGTCAACTTGCGCCGCATCGGAAATTGCGTCATACGATTACAGATAAACATTTCATCTTTTTTTAACATGTATAGTTATAAAAACAAAATTTCCAATTTCAGCACTATGTAAAGCTTGGATAATTAATTATTGTTATCGCTGTAACTATGCTTCACCTAGCTCTATTTATATAAAAGCGTTATTACCGAATACAAAATTGAAAATATTCGAAACCAAAAAAATATTAACTGTAAACCAAAGAGTAGATATTCAATGTAGATTCATGCATAAATGAATCGATGATACGGAAGAAATGGTGTTTGTTAATTTTAGTGTTATTACTTGTATGAGAATTTGTTATTTTCTTTCACCAAGCCTGTATGCGGAAGGCGATTTATATAGAGAGAAATAGGTCTGCTATATATAAATAAAGCATGGATAGAGGATGAAATGAAAAGAAAAGTGGTATAAATAAAGGTATATATTTGCAACAAACACACAGTAACGATAAACTTACACAAGAATACTCGGAGGTTAAAAGTAAATGAGAATAAATTATAATTAAGAGGTAACTAATCACAAAGCGAAATATCAGTCTTGACCACTATTCAAATGGCATCGTTATTTAACCCTATGAAGAACAACAAGAGATCATTTCAGTTTAATCGATGCACTTAAGTAAACCTTATAAACACCTCAATTGATAGGAATCTACTGCATATGACTGATAAGTATTTTAATCATGATTAAGTTTGTGTTTCTGATGAACTCGACTCAGATTTATACCTTGAACATTATAATTGCATGCTTCATGAAAACTGATAATATTCATAACTGATTTACGCAAGTATTGTATGCGTATTTGGACATCACTGTAATATTTTTATACGAGATCAATTGAGTTGGTTATATTAATACGGAATTCCCTAATAATCTCATTGACAAAAGCTATCACGCATTATACACATGTTAGTAAGTACGATTATACATAATACAATCTCTGGGAGAAAATGTTTAATCACAATCTTTTAATCAACCAAAAATAAAACATTAAATTAATTTAAAAGCGAAATACTTTTACTTTCTAATTTGTACGTCCATTATAAAACTACCAGAATACCTTTTTACCGTTTAATGTATACCTACTGATAAAAGTAACGTAAACGAATGTATACGTATTTTAATATTATCTTCGATTTGTACGTGAAGAAATGTTGTGCCCCTTTTAATGTGAGAAACAAAGAGTTTGAGAGAGACCACATGTGTAGAAAAAAATAACGGCTGGCGAGCAAATATTGGTCAATCTGAATAATATATAAATTACGTCTCGTGTACGAATTTAATTTTACCAAGGCACAATAGACACAGAAATGTTTGTTACCTTTCTGAACAGGTGTTCAACACGATTATACTTGAAATTATCGAGCAGAACGTTTAGAAACTTGATTAATATTTGCAATTAAAATCAAGCAATACTGTTGAAAAATAAATTATTAACAGAGAAAATTCATTGATAAAAATTAATTTTGATAAAATGATAATATAAAATTTCGCTTTTAAATACTAAAATGGTACATAATTTTATGAGAAAACAAAAATAATCACACCACACCTTAATTTCTAATTACAAAATGGAAACTGTTAGAACCAACGAATTAGTAATCCATATCACAGCCTAACCGGAAAGTTAGTGATGTAGGTTAGTGCATTGAAAACTTTTGATAAGGCTTTTCAAAAATAGATATAACCATTTCACAAGTTAATATAAATCACGATGGCATAAACCTATTACCTAATTAGAATTAATAAAATTAAACTAGAAATCATTGGTAACTTCCCTCACATTTATATACCGATCTATCTAACTCCTAGCATTGTCTAAGTTAACTCATATTTATTCTGTATATTGGACAAATTGTCTGAGCCTAAAACGGAACAATGTTTCATTCGGAGATGTCTCTTCAGATTATCTGCTCGCGTCAGAGTGATCGGACAAAAAGGACACTTGTGTTGTTCAGGGTTGTGAGATTTCATGTGCTTTTTCTTATTATTGACAAGTTTCCCACAAATATTACACGGCTCTGGCGCATTATTGATCCTAGAGTGGAGAGCTAAGCTAAACGACTTAACTATGTTTTCGACATTTGCAAGATTCTGGCCGAACGGTTCCCGAGGTTTTACATTTTCGTCGTTTTCACCTGCAATATACGTAACTTGTTCACTGCTGGGACGGTTAACTTCGGCATGCTCATTTTGTCAAATCGAACCGTGGATATCACTAGCAAAGTATGCAAACCTTCTTTGAACTTTACTATCAAAACAACACACAACCTCAACCGATATGCCATTCGAAATCTTACATGCAGTCTTAATTCTAGAAACAGTTGACTTATTATATTGGGAAGGAGTTCTTATAACTGCTTATATATAACTATACATTCGTCAGACGGCCTCATATTATTTCTCAAATAAAATCAATCAGAATATTATATACACTGCACGACCTATGTCCCTCGGGAGCGCCAAATCACCACCAGAAACCTCGTGACACCGATTTCTTCATAAATAATAAGGTAAGAAACTCTACTAAGCGTAAATAAAAGATTGAAAAGCGATTGTGATTAGTGCAAATAAGGGTAGCATGATAAAGCCAATGACATTCCGCTGGTGCTCACATGCGACTATGGTGATAAGTATGACCACAAAAACGTCTGGCAACATAACTCTTAACAATACATAACAAGATATCTAATTTTTTCACACATCTAGACATAAACTCTGTTAAATTTTACTCAACTTCCTAGAATAAGAAGACGAAATTTAAATGTGAATGGGGTCAAAGTACCAGACATTTCTGTAATCATAATCAGTGAATAAGCAAATAAATGTAAAATTACATTACCAATATTAAGGACAAGCCAGCCGCTTACTAATGAAGATAATTTAATATTATGTCATTAAAATCCGATAGTAAATTAAAAAAAGTTTGATTTTATAGTGAGTGGTGGGCTTATTCAAAATACACTTAAGTAATAAATATCATTCGTCACTTCCGAAATACGGTGTTGCCACTAATTTGAAAAGTGATGCATAATATACACACACATATACACAATTAAATGATCTGACGACTTCGACTTGTAAAAGATCGCAGTAGGTATAAGCCTTAGTTAAATTTCAAAATGGCCGATTCCGTTTTTGTTCTAGATTGTGATGGGAAAGAGACCACAAAAACGTCTAAATTTTAGGGCAAATATCTTATTTCGTCTAACATGAAAGCGAAAAATGCTTTCATGCAATAAATTAAGCATAAAACCGCAATGATATTAACCAATACTTATTGTGTAGAGATCAACCTTTAAATGTACCTCCTGCATTCTAACATGTAGTCGTCAGCATGACCCGACCAAATAAACAAAAACCTCTCAAAGGGACACTGCAATCTATGTCTAAGAAAAATCATAAATCATTAAAAAAAATGACTTACAAATCACAACATGGCAAGGTTTTCGTTTATTGATCAGAGATTTGTAGGGTTAAGCCACTCACCGTCTATGGTGTCTGTCTGGTCCGGTTGCGGTTGCAGCATCGGCTCGTTCTCGTTGCACTCGTTGTTAAGCGAGTGGGTTAACATCGACGCCATTTCCGTCACTCCCATTGCCTGGAACGGTGATAGTTTTGTCTATTGAAAAATAGGAAACATACAGTTTAATAAAAATGAAAACAACATGTTCAATATAATTGCTCGATTCAGAATATGGGTGCAACATACGGATAGACCTACAAAAGCACTTATGCTCAAAAAGAGGGTGTTTTTGCAATAATAATCATCAACAAAAACACAAAACCAATATGCATATTATATAAATTATGACAATGGCTATTCCAGGCAATCTTTGGATGGAAAAGTATTCTAATGTTGCGATAGAAGATTGTATGATAAAATACCTGACGTTTATAATATATATGTTTCTTAGTCACTCATAGATAGATATAAAACTCTTTATTGTACATAAAACATGGTTACATTAAATACCTATACAGTTATTAATACTTTTGCACAGTAGTCTTATCGCTCATATGCGATTCCAGACAACCTTTGGGCGGAGAGGAATTGTGATACACTAATAGACGCGGGTGTATTGAAAACGTCTAAATAATATTAAATAAATATGTAGACAATAGATAAATACTTAAACGATCTGAATGAGAACGTCAACGACTTATGGGGATCCCAATAATCTATCCACAGTCTTCCTCACTACCGATAGAAATTTGACATAACGTCCATAGAAATAGTGTCAAATGTCTAACTCTAGTAAGGTAAACCGGCGATAGATTATTGGCACCGGCTGTTAAAATGTTAATAGCGGAGATAAAAAACCTTCGATTTTAAAGGAAATGCATATGAATATGACGATGACTGAACGTGAATGCGAAATGTTTTCATCACATTATTGCACGAAGTGCATACTCGTAAAAGATATAAATTGGAAGTGATCTATTGCATCCTTGAACTATAACTACCCTTGCTCGTACATCTAGATAATTCTTTATTGTTACACCACTTAATATACAAAAATAACATAAAAGTAAAAGAAAGCTTAAAATAAAGTTTTACAATGGGCGGCCTTATCACTAATAGTGATCTCTTCCAGGCAACCTTAGGATGGAGAGGAAATACAGGAATAACATAATTATATTATATATATCTTGTTATAATAGTTTTAGATTATATTTTAATTGTTAACTTCTACCTATTCTTTGAAGTTAGTGACTGTGCTCGGCTCATAGAGGCTAGCAAATCATTCCAAAACAAACTACTAACGGAGAAATAATTATCCAGAAATGTACTATGCTATGGTGTATAGGGGGTCCATAAAGCGCATTGATTGTATGACAGCAGGACAATCATAATTTTGTTTTTATAAGGTAACTAGCGACTGCCCGCGACTTCGTTCGCGTAGTAAGCTTGGCCTTCGGCTTCGCCATAACCTCCTATCTTTTTTGGGTTTTCGTTCATACCTTCTCCTGACAATAAATATCACAACAAAAAAATATTAATAAAAAATTATTAATATAAGATTGTTCCATCCGTTTTCAAGTTATAGGATAGGGTGACCAGGAGAAATAGGGGTTCATTGTTATTCATACAATTTAATTAATGTGTCGCTTATACCATACTATTGAAGCCACTACAAACTGTATGTATTTTTTTATTTTTTTATGTTTGTTACATATAAAATTCTTTTTGAAAGCTGGTGCTTCCAGTGTGTCCCATTTAAATTTCATCAAATTCGGTCCAGTAGTTTTTGAGATACACTCCAATAACTGAATAGAATGGAAGTCGAATGACTTTTCAAATTATACTTGTTATTTAGTAGCTAAGTCATTATTTTAAAATTTTATTCGTGCAGGTATTATAAAAATATATATTTTGAGAAAGGGGATAGGGTGGTAATAATCCGCGTGCTACAAAGTAGTTTTGGGGATCGCGTAATTAATGAAAATTATTGAGAAGATGGTGCTTGCCCACCAACTATTTTTTTATGAGGTGATGCCATAATATTCGTAGCAACCCGCCTGTTACAATGAAAATTAAATTTAAACGTTGTATGTATTTTTTATATGCTGTTGAGTAGGTATTGTGTGTTTTTTCTGTATTTTTATTGGCAATAAACATATTTTCTATTCTATTCTAAAACGTCAATAGCCGTTAATTGTAAAATTTAAATGGCCTATTTAGCAATGGATTTCTTCTAGCTGATAATGGCGATTAAAAACATCGTCGTTTGGCAAACGTGCGAAAACGTTGTTCCAACTTATCCCCGATTTATTGTCGGCGGCCTTATATAACTATCTCTACGGAGAATGGGAATGGGCTCCATTTTGACATTTGAATCCCAGTCTGGGCGTAACCCTGAATGTCTATTGGCTGGAACCATCGATGGGTATGAGAATGAAGTGACATTTAATTCTCATTCAAGTTAGACAATAAGGCGACGGGCTTATTCGCCTTGGCCTCGGGTAACACAAATCAAACCTTATAGAAAATTACAGACTTCGCGCTTATCAAAAAGATCTTATCGCTATTAAAACGTCGTAAGCTTATAATATGTAACGTATCTCAATAACGGTAAAACTGCAAGACCTGCGCATACGCAGCGTTCGAATAACAGGTATTCACAGTTGCGGATGTAGGAACTAGGAATAAATACGACACGCGTCGCTGCAACCAACGCTTTTTAACTAGGGATGATTAGTCGGTAATCAGTTGAGAATAGTGTCGACCGCGACAGTATCGAATAAATCTTTTATATACATATATGTTTTTACAATACGTAGGTATATGTATATAGTTATACGTACATAGTTATCATGTGCCAATTTACACGACATAACGGGATTTCGAAATTGATCACATCTCTTTTAGAGATTTGCTTTTGCAAATTATTAACTTTCTAACCGTAATATTTTATTTTTTAATATATTGTCTATTAAGCAATAATTTCCATGGTTTTTAATAAAATAAGAAGTAAAATATATACATTATGCTAAATATCTATTTCGATCTTAAATAAATGTACAACATAGTAAATTAACATTTCAACTTAGGAATTGGATAAATTCTATTTTTTAAACATTCATTATGGAATGTTGATCAATGAACTTGCACAGCCTTTGAGAAAATAATAATAAAATACATATCCTAGGAATATCGATTGCAATCGAAGGTTTTTTTATTTTTTTATCACCCCAGTAAAATAATTAAACTTTAAAATTTTTTTGTATAAATAATAAATTAATAAACTATTTAATTCTAAAATATATATATAAATTAATTATAAAACTCTGTGATGAAATGGTTTTTCTATATTTTAAAGGAGTGATAGCACGGTTCGAAACATGATATACCATGAATAAAAAAACACTAACTCTTTGGAGAAATCTTGTAAATAAGTTCTGTTATTCGTATCTTCTTACGAATTTGGAAGTATATCACAAAAAAGTAAAGAAACCGCGCGCCTTTTCAACGGTTACTTGTTCTTGTTGCAGATTCAAACTGATTTGACTTTAAAATGAAAGACGACCATGATAACAAAGCTTCGTCACACAGTATTATAGTGTTGCGTAGCTACATGGCGGTTAAAATCGGTGTTTAATTTTTAAAAAATACCAAAAATGGAACCGACTTCAATACCAAAAAGTGTAAAATAACTTATTGATGTCGGTTCCATGATAGTTCAAAAGTAGGTACCTTTTATCACAATATTTTGGTACCGACTTCGACAAGTTATTTCACACTTTATGGTATTGAAGTCGGTTTCATTTTTTGATGCATTTTTTCACCATTTTTAGTGACCCTTGCTACTTACGGAATCGATTATCATTCACCGTCAATGATCACATCATTAAGATAAGCGTAACAATTTTCAGTTTTAGGAGTGTAACACAAAAACTATTTGACTAAATTTGATTAAATTTAAATGGGACCACCTCTACCAAACAAAACAATAATTTTAAGTATCGGTCCACAAATGGGGGAGAAATCGATTAACATACACATAAAAAATACAATCACATGAACATATAACAGCCTCCTTTTTTGAAGTCGGTTAAAAATACTCGGAAAATATAACCTAAGCTTTAATTTTTCATAAATCTTTATATACCCCTTCAAAATCGTCCATACAAATAATAATTTACAATGTTTATTATCAAATAAATGCACGCACAATGTAGTAAAGTATACCTTACAGTTATTTTATGTATATGTATGTGTTATGAGGAAAACAAATTCAATAACATATCGAATCATCTAGATAGACTTTTTCTCCGACAGGCTGGTAATCCATTCAATTAAAATTATTTTATTAGTGCTTAGCAGGCCGAGTAATTTACAATTGGCATAGTAACATATTTTAATAATATTTTAACTCATAACTGTCGTGCGATTTAAAAATGGAAAGAAAAGATGAAAAACTTAGGTTGCTTGTCATTGATTCTGGAATTCATAAGAATACTTAATGTATTATGTTATTTAAGCGAGTATAATGAAAATATTTTGATGTCAAGAGTTGTGATAGGAAATTTCTTGTCGGCAAAATTAACATCTATATACATAAATGTTTTTGAGGGTTTTGAGCCCAAGCATTGACGGAGTCACGAATGTGTGCCACGGCTTGGCCTTGGCACGTTTGTCCATTATCCAGCCGCTGCAATAATTTATACACAGTAATGCGAGAGCAGGCCACCTACCCCAGTAGCTCCAATTGCGTGAATAACGGGGCTTTGGCTACTGACAGGGGCCGATATAATCATTTATAACATTGTAGCGAAATACTCCAGGCCAGTGAAGGGCAGTAGCGTCACCATTGCCAGGGGCTACGTTCTGCGGTCACCGACCCGCATACCCAACCTGATGAATATTGACTTATCTCTTTAAGAAAGACTGAGTCTCTGGGTTATCGTAGGACATTCAAAACCACTGAGCATGGCTGCTACGGACGAACGCTAGGGTTTGAAGATTTGCCACAACTGGAGAAGAACTTGATATGGTATGAGTACTGTGGACACACCACAGTGACGGTCTTGATATGGTGAAAGGGCGCAATGCGTAGAGATCGAGTTCTTTTGGGGGAAAAAAGCAGTTAAAAGAGTGGCGACCTGTCACCTTCCTTTTCTTACTATCTAACCATATAACTAGATAAGGGCATAAATCAAGCCACTTTTTATAATGTGTAACAGAAAACCCAGATTACCGAGGGATTACTTGTTAGGAAAATCGCTGACATAGCTGTAGAAATTTCGAGTGTGTAGACTATGATAGAAATAAGCTGACTTGGTAGCACAGACCTCTGAACACACCGTGCATGTAAACAATGTGAAACCAGGCGAAGAAAAGTTTTTGGTTGTTATAAATAATTTATATTAATAATATATTAATTAACAATTAAATATGTTCTACTTATGCATTAGATTTATGTACAAAAAATACGAGTATATCACAACCACAGAAATTTGATCATATGAAATTGTACAGTTAGTTTTTGTTTTCTCAGATTCCAATGGTTATTTTCAGTTCAATGGTTGGTTTTGCTAACATCCTTTTTATTCTGTGACATTTCCCTATTTTTACAAAACTGATGCGCTTTGCATTTGTCGTGATGATTCACGATTTCCAATCTAAAATTGCGATTGCCTTCAATAAACGATGATCTATTGACAAGGAGTTCGTGAGACCACTTTCTGCAGTATGTGCAGTACATTGCGTTTAGACTCGTATCATATTGCAGCCACGGGTAGACAGCCAACCAGCTTGAACGGAATTTTCCGCCTTTTTTGCCTTTGATCGGCTGTGTATCAGTTGCGATTGCATTCATAGGTCGCGACGGGTCTGCTAAGACTGGATCAAGAACGGCACTGTCGAGACAATCGGAGTCGAGGTCCAAATGGCGAGGTTGGATACCGAAGGTCGAGGCGTCATTCACGCGGAGACAAACCGACGTCTGCCAACAAAGAAGGAAAGGATCTGATGATATGATGAAACCCAAACTATAGGCAGACCCTTTCCTTCCTGTTGACAGATAGAGAAATCGCGGGGAGAAGTTATATATAACAGAAGAAAAAGATCAACCAGTATCGATTAAGATATGACTTTATTTGAAACATTACATACTTTTGATTAAAATGTATGTTTTTTAATAGAGCGTAATATGAGAAGAACCGACGGCTTGATTAAGTATTCAGCAGCAATAAGCACTACTTTATTGAGGTGTATTGTATTATATCAATTAATAGCTTGCACCGTCACTTTTTGTAACTAAGGAATATTTATTTTATTTTAATAAATTTGGTACAAAAATATTTAACAAATTAAAGAAACTTATATAAACTTGGATCACTAGATATTACTATGATAAAGCAAGATTTTTTTATTCATTCATTCATTAATATTTGCCAAGATTAAACAACCCGTAAATGTACACCATTTAAAAATTTAAGTACCTGCCTACGTTTATCAACTTTGTCACTATAATACTGAAAGAATACAAAAAGCAAAATTACTGGCTACCTTTATAAGGACAATGTTTTCCACAAAACAATATGATTACTATAAAATATTTTTTTACTAAAATATGGAACTGACTTCAACACCAAAAAATTTGAAATAACTTGTTGAAGTCGGTACCACGATAGTTCAAAAGTTTCTATTATCACAATATTGTGCGCATGGTACCGACTTCGAGAAGTTTTTTCACACTTTTTGGTGTTCAGTCAGTCCAGTTTTTTGGAAGAAAACATTTTTTTTAATCATCATTTAGTGATCCTTGCTACACATGGGATCGATTCTCATTCACAGTCAATGATGATATCATCAAAATAGCGTAACATTTTTCAGGTACTGTAGTGTACTCAAAAACTTATTGACCGAATTATTATTATTATACTCTACGAAACATACAAATAATTTTGAGAATCGGTCCACAAATGGGAGAGAAATTGATGAATCGGAAAAATACATACAATCGAATATTATAACCTCCTCCTTTTATAAAGTCAGAAAATAAGCGGTAAGTGGTTAATACTGACCTGTATATGCGCTGCGTCAAAGTGCGGCGGGGGATGTATTTGTGGGGGCGGCGGAGGCGGGTAAGGAGAATCTGGTTCTTGTTTGACGAGCGGCGTGTGAGCCGGCGACCGCGTGGGACGCTGCGCGTTGTGAGCAGGCGGCGGTGTAGACCCTTCAGACCCTGACCCCGTCGAACCACCTTTACCTTTCATCTGGCCCTGCAAACCAAGCACCAGTAAGCTACTTTCCCTGAATTACATTACAATTACATTCTCTACAGTTAGCGACACGTAAGTTTAGCGCTGAGCTAAATGTAGAGGAGATAGCTGCGCATGCGTACAGACGCGCACTTGTGAGAGAGAGAGAGAGAGTATCGGAGCGGGGGACGGAATACGACAGGGTAGGGTAGCCAACTGGCGCTACGCACGCGCACCCTTCTTCCCTCCAGCCCCATGTGATACCTATTTGACTCGTGCGCAATAACGGTCAGCGCTAGAGTTTCGTGCCGCTACCTGTACTTAGCATTCACATATCGGGCTGTCGTGTCGCATCGAGTAATAAAAATATCGGTTAGGTACCTATGTCGAGTGTATTTTTAAGGGGTACTTACTGAAAATCATAACCTGTAATAAAAATATTACTCAGATATATCGGGCGTATATAAGAGGGTCTTACTGTAAATCATATCGAGTAATAATACATATAGATTAGGTATGTCGAGCGTATTTTTAAGGAGGCTTACTGAAAATCAAGAAATGGCCTAAGTGTAATTGTGCAAAGCACTCGAGTGTTATCTAGAAGCCTACTGAGTTAAGACCAATATTTTTCATATCCATTAAACCGAGAAATTGTAGATCAATTCGACTTATAAAGCAATGGTCACTTAGGAAAGTCACGTTGAGAGCGTATGTGGATATATAATACTGTATGTATACAGTTTGAAGATAAATAAATTATTTGCGTACATGTTCGGTACCTTTCTGTCAACGCAAAGGCAACAAAACATTGTCGTTTACTAATTACTTAAAAAATACTCTCATGAAAATATTTTTTTATTTATTTTAAGTTTGTATATCAAACTTGTTTAGTGGGTGTTATTATAATACAATTTTGCCTGTACATAACGTAACCATTCTATGGTACCAGTGGTTCAATGGTAATTTTTCGTACGAGTCGCATTACTTTAGTTTTAGTAAGAAGACATTTTAATTCAAAATCGTAAAAGGCCTTGTAAAGGCTGACCGTATGTAACGGTACATATACGATCACTCTTGTAATAAAAAGATCATCGAAGCTACATTAACAGTACAGGTGGTATAGCCATTAATTTCTATTGACGTATAACAGTAAGTGGGCTAATTGAGTACACAGAAAGTAAATTACATTTTTATACAGGGCTAAGTTTTATTAAGAAAATGAACCGTATATACATGTTTATATCGTGTTTAGGTATATCTTCAAAAATAAGTGCTGTCATTAATGTAATATAATTTTGCGAACATAATCTAACATCTATAAAAATGTACAGAACGAGATTGAACTCATAGCCGCAATTTTATATTGGTAAATCAATGATGTCTTCCGATGGCATCTAAATTGAGAGAAGAACGCGTCTTTTATGATTGTCAATGGTAAAATGCCAATCAACAGCTGATCGTTTCCATGTTTCATGGGACATGTCAAGCCGTTGGTCTCGGTTGTTTGTCTTAGGACAACAGTAGTCTAAACTGGGCAAAATTCAGACAACCTGAAAACTTCGACACTAGAGCTGGTCACTAACTGACCTACCAAACCGCACGAGCTCGCGTGGGGGATTATGGCATAGACACTTCAACTGACCTACCAACCCGCTCCAGCTCGCGTGGGGGATTATGGCCTAGACGCTTCAACTGACCAACCAAACCGCTCCAGCTCGCGTTGGGGATTATGGCCTAGAAACTTCAACTGACCAACCAAACCACTCCAGCTGGCGTGGGGGATTATGGTATAGACACTTCAACTGACCTACCAAACCGCACGAGCTCGCGTGAGAGACTATGGCATAGACACTTCAACTAACCTACCAAACCGCAAGAGCTCGCGTGGGAGATTATGGCATAGACACTTCAACTGACTTACGAAACCGCTCCAGCTCGCATGAGGGATTATGACCTAGATAGACACTTCAACTGCCCTACCAAACCGCTCCAGCTCGCATGAGGGATTATGACATAGACACTTCAAATGACCACCCAAACCGCTCCAGCTCGCGGGGGGGATTATGGCCTAGAAATAATCTAGGCCATAATAATAAAGATAATACTTATCTTGAAGAGGCTGCTGTGGGGACGCAATGGGCTATAATTTAATAGGGATAATTTAAAGTAAATTACCTCATAGTGTCGATACGATAGGTCCATATCATCTCTGAGCAGCGTGGAGTTCTTTCTGCGTCTCTTCTCTGGCGGTAGTGAGTGCGGCGCATGCTGCGGGTGGGGATGGGGGTGGGGTAGGGGCGGGTGCGGGGTTAGGGGCGCGGGAGGACAGTGAGCCGCCGGCGGCGTGGCGAACGACTCCGTCCGGGAGAGGTTCTCGGCGCTTACTGCCGGCGTCGACCGATCCTCGCACTGAAACATACGTTCAGGTGTGATTTCATTTACAATCCTCAAGAGTGTACATAATATGGCACCTATACGAACCCAATAAAAATTACTGCGTGAGTTTATGATGGATATCTATCTATACATATAATAAAAACGTAACGGATCGCTGTCTGTACATGGAAGGTATATGAGATAAAACATATCGGTACTTTTATAAACGAAAATAGAATGAAGAAAAATATTGTTAGAATTTCTGTCCGTTTGTTTTTTATCTGTTTGTCTGTGCGTTTGTGCACGCTAATCTCAGTAACGGCTTATTCCATTTAGATGTGGGTTCATTAATATATTGTGGTAAGCTTCAGTTAACATTAAATGTTTATTTCAATGTCATTAATAAAAAGTTCATAAGTAAAAAGTTATTGAAATTTAAATAATAACTCTCTCGCCACTACTACCAAGACCAAGCGAGCGAAGCCGCTGGCGGGAAAACTAGTACTTAATATGTCTTACGTCTTCACTTACCAGTTTGTAAACAAAAATTATTTTACTAACACAGCCCCAATATTCAGCTATTGGTGGTGATTTGCTTGTTCCAATACTACACTAAAATCCTCTAAACTATGTTAGTTCTTAATCTGTTTATACTAAAAACTAAAGTCGTGGAAGACTTAAAATGACAATTCAAAAAATATAATTATTATATTCCATTGTGGGTAGTTTTATATAAGTTTAGACTAGTTTAGAGACCTAGTAACATCACTATTATATTCCATTGTGGGTAGTTTTACATCAGTTTAATCTAGCTTAGAGAGTTTGGTGTTCTGAACAGGCGAATGGCTACCATTGGATGTCTACTTTCTTTTAATATCTTACTTTCACAAGCTAGCTAGAGAACTTTTCATACCATCGCGGTAGTTGGCTGGTGGATATTCACACTCTTGTGTCTCAAAATACTACTATCTCAGCCTCACAACTTAGCTAGAAGACACCCACGCTCCTTCTATCCCACTCACACAAGTTAGAAAGTGGATGTCAGCTCTCATACTATCTCAAGATTACATAAACCATTAATGAAGCGTGTGTTAGTAATTAATTATTTATATATATTACAATCGAAATAAAAGTCATGCTGTTCTGTAAAAGGGTAGGCAGAGCCTTGAATTCCCCTTGCTATGATTCTGGCATTTGGCATACCTATTTTACTTCATTCGCTCTCATAACATTCTACACATGTCTGTCCTTGGGTTTCAGATACCCCTGGCGAACAGAACGTCTCCAATTCGGTCAGAACATCGACATCTACAAATGATTCCCTTGCTTTTGCTATACAGATGTCCAAATCATCTCAACATCTCTCAATAAATATTCATTCACTCTACACTACTTCCTTATTCCGCTATTACTCGCTGTATCCCTGTCACATGTAGTTATCAATGCTCTCGATTTATTCTCCTGACAACATTATTTTAGGTAATAATTTATTAATATAAATAATGTTTGTTAGTTCTGCTTGAATCTAAACGCTTACATTTATTTGCCATGTACTTACATTTATTTCATACAAATGGAATATATCCTATACTTTTCAGCTAAACATTACATAAAACGCTCTGTTCGACCGTTAATAATTCAATTCATTAGCACAATTTCATTATTTTAAAATTGTCTAAAGACACATTACATAACGCCTGCATACATTAAAATCAAGTCTGCAAATTTTCTTGTGACCAAAACTAATAAAGTTATACAAAACAACTTGTATCTAAGCAAAAAATATTCTAGATTTCAATCTAGGATCATTCGATTTCTGTTCATAGACCAGTCTATTTTTGATCTACTGGTAGGCAGATTTTGATGCTAATTTGCGCCACAGCTATACTATAAAACATTACTGTTTTGTATATATAAGAATAATAAACAAAAAACGTTGAGAAACAAGACTATTGGGGAAATATTATTATTTCGACGGCAGCGATCACAGTATCAGATATTCTTCTGCGAAGCAATAATGCGCAAAAATTACTGTATTAATGTGGACACTATAGCAACAGAAAATACAGGACGAATTAAATAAATAAAAATGCAAGCATTATTGTACTACAGTTTCAAGGGCACTGGTAGCAGGAGAAAATACAGGACAAATTAAATAAACAAAAATATCTGGTGGTATCCAGTGTCACCCAAAACTTTAGAATATAGCTGTGTATGTCTCTGTAGCTATAGCACGCGTAGTGCTTACGATCAGGCCGCAACACTTGCTCGTGTCATCACTTGATACTATAAAAGAGGTGGCGGAAATCTAGTTTTAATATAATTCGCCTAGTAGTTTCAAATCACGTCCAGCAACCGTGCCTTCCAATTTATATGTATGTTTATGTATAAATGCAAAACAATTGGTCACCTTACTATTTTTATTACTCACCTTAGGATTCAATGTATTATTTTCTGTCAAACCTCTAACTTGTAAACTTTCAGCAGTTTTTAGGAACATCGGTAGCATATTTTGGCCAACATTCACTTCACCCTGAAATAGTACAATGCATTGTTAACATAATACTTCCATTTGAATATTATGCTAAGTTGCTCTTTGGAAGGAAACTGTACACATACTAAAAAATAAGTATTCATAAGTATTACCTATTATTAGGAGATACAACTTTTAAATGCGTTTAGCATTTATTACTAACCACTACGGAAACAAATTGTTTTCAATTGAAATATTATATTCATAGATATTCCAGTTTAAGCACACATTCATTTCAAATGTTTACAAGAGCAGTAGGCTATGTAGATTATGACTTTAATATCTCTCAGTATGAAATTTCTCGACCTCAAAATATATTCAATTAAAATTTTCATAATGCCTCTGAAACCCACTCTTAGGCCTCTTTCTTTTTCATTTAAGTGACTGTGACTGATATGTCTAGAACACAGTTATGCTTTGTGTGGTTTTTCGTGTAATTAGCAATAATTTAGTGTTTTGATTAACACGAGCTATCTCTTTTCTACTGCATGCGTAAGTGTATATCGTTCCTTGTTTGTATGATCGGTTTTATACGATTCCGATTGAAATACACCTCCCGCCGGCGGCGAAGAGAATATTCTTGCTTTCTTTATTCAGTCCCCCTAAATTCAAGGATTGAACTGATACCCCGATTGATCAATAATGAAAATATTTGTGTAATGTAGCACACCAGAGCAAGCATAACTGAGCGAAAGACCATTAATTAGGTCGTTTAGGTAAGTATTTATTTTCCTTTCACCGAGATCAAAAATAATATATAAGGTTTTTCCTGTTAAGATTACTTGACGCCTAATCTGGTGGGCTCGCCGAATAAATTTAAGTCAAAGTAGGTTATTATATTTTACAAGTACCATACCTTATACATGAAGTCCAATAAAGACTTTATCTCTGAGAACCTCACATCTTTTAGGAATATTATCGGATGTGGATGATTATTCTGTAGGAATATACTCTCAAAATATGGTGAACACGCAGATAATATCGTTTGGTGTGCCTAAAAAACAAACAGTACATATTAAAACAAAAGTCAACAGGTACGACATATAGTGAGAAAACAACGAAGTAAATAAACCACTTATTTCATACAAATTATGGTTTCATAATCTTATTTTAACATTTAGCTGAAACGACCGCGGCTTTGTCCGCGTTGTCTCCTTGGTAATGTCACATCTAAAATTAAGTAGGCTAAGTTACTCCATGTAACATCAGCTATCTATCCACGAAAGTGCCATTAAAATAGGGCCAGCCGTTGGTAGATAAGTCATGTGTGGTAAGAAATAGGGATACAACTTGAGAAGGATCGTGTAAAGCTGTAGATTCCGAATATAGCGTTTTGATATAGATACTCTTATAATAAGACCCAATATGCCGAGATGGAACAAATGACGCATCGTAAATAGGTGGACGAAGATGGCAGTGTCTTGTCTGAAGAGTTCTACTATTATACATATAATATTATTCCCTTTTTGGTATATAAAAAAAAACAATAATACATCTAACAAGACATCAAAAGGATTGCCAAAGATTAATGCAATTACCACTCGTATGTGTGTTGGTAATGTATGTATGTGTTTTCCGTACATTTCAAGCTATATTTATATCAATTTATATGGACAGCACGCGAGATAGTACCCCATCAAGCCTCGCAAACACAAAATAAACATCGAATAATCCTGAATAATTTGAGCCAGCATAATCAGCGCATACACGGAACAATTCTAACGGTTGTATCCTTTTCCCAAGGCCCAGTACTACTATATTGTGTTATAACCGTTAAAAAAGTCTTAAACAAGGCGGTGTCCAAACCCAAACTAATTAAAACAAAACATGCCGAGCTATTTGAAGGTCTCCGAGACTTCTCTTGTAATACCTGAACATTAGTGCATAAAAGACCAATAAGACAGACACATTGTTATTGTAATTTGTTAGTCAAAAAGTTTTTTTTTTATAATCCAGGTTTTAACGATACGCTAGGTTGAAGGTTTTTCTTCTGTATAATAAATACCAAATACATTCGATGAGCAATTTAAAGATTTTACAAACTTGGCTTAAGGCTCGGTAATTTTCGTTCGATGTCACGTGTTATTGAACGAGGTGAATGAACAGTAATATTAGGTAATCAATACACAAGATGTCTTCACTTCTGTGGTAGAATATAAAGGTTACTACACATCTTTGTCGATGTAATGAGACAAAAATTGGCACGAAGAACGTGGAATTAAATAATTCTTTAACGGGATTCAGGATCATAATAGTGTTAATACTGAACGGGCCTAAAGCCATAATGTACATAAAAAGCGCACGTCACGCTCAATTTACCCATGATTAAAGCGATAAACTGGGCCTACGTCTGCAGAACCGATACAGGTCAGACTAACAGTTCATTTAATAAAATGTGCAAGATACAACAACTAAATCCATAATCATATTTTATTAGCAGTTTCTACTCAACTTTCTTTTACCAAAGCTTTGGGTAAAGATAGGAACTTTCACTCGGATTCACGTTTGGCTGCAGGTTTGCGGATTACCTTTGATCTATTTTTGTGATATGCGAATCTTTTGTGACTACATTATAACGTTTAGGGATTTTGGGTCACGTAATTATGAATATGACGGTTGAAAGGAATGTTGCTGTTTAGTGAGTAGTTACCGTACAGAATGAATATTATTATTATTATACATACATTTAAATTGTATTATGGATGGATAATTACGCTTTCTGCGGGAAATACAAAATTTTATCATTTTTTGTTTTTGCAGCTATACTGGGTATTTATTTGACTTAATTCGTGATTCGCGTGATTATTCTTAATATTATCTAGTAATTTTTTTACACTAGCACAGCCAATTTATGCAAACATACAATGTTGATAATACAAACCTTGAACATCACAAATGACTGATGAATAATTACGTGGATATATTGCATTATTGTGAAAATTTTTAATCGATATTGTAAAGAATATTTTCAAACACGCGCATCACATGTTTATGTCGAATAATTAGCCCAGCTATAACAAAATATATTTTTTTGAATTTCCGGCTTAAATTGCGGGCATTCATTACCTCACTTTAATTTGCTTTAAGCCGTAAAGTGCGCAGCTTTTCAATAACTATTACATAAACTTGCACATGATGTCGTAAAGGACATAACTATCCAACGTTAAAAGGCATTAACTATCTAACGTAAAGGACATAAACTAAAATAATAAAGAAGCGGACATTTCTGTTTGTATCGAGCAATTTGTAACTCGTTTCCGATAAAAAAGTACTGAAACTCACATCAGTTCATCGTAGTTTTGAACTGAACGCTTTCGCCATAGGTCCACGAGATAATACACAGGCTTTTATCCCGAAATAATGCTACTATAGATAGTCTTCTGGCAAAGCCGCAAGGCATAGCTGGTACATGTATAACAAAGGGATGAGATGGAAATACTCTTAATAACATGGAACCAAGAACATAACATGTTACGTATATGTATGTTGAACTTGAAATATGGAGATAAGAACAAAATAATCTGAACTAAATAAATCTTTATAAAACTTCTTGAATACCTACATGAAATGGAGCGTAAATTTAGTTTAATTTGATACCTTTGTCTAATGTGCCTAGCATTACGTGACGTTAGCCCAATGGCCTTGAAAACGAATAAAACAAAAATTATTCCACGCACTACATAATATAAGCTATTTTTTAAATATATCACGTACAATACGACGACAGAAAGAGAGCAAGAGTGAGAGATATAATAAGAAGCAAGTTTTATATTTATATAAGTACTAAAGTCAAAAAGTTTTTTTTTGCATTAAGACTTTTGAAACTGCTTACTATATCTTTGCAATTAACTACTGAAAATTTAAAAGTTGTGTCACATTCAGTTACACTTTGTTTCAGTAAGATTTCAGCAGAAATGGAGGAAGATTTTAGAGTTTTGGTTGTTAAAGAAGGAATATTAGTGAAGAAATTCTCAAACTCGGCCGCTACCTCCAAATCTGCTCTTACATCTTTATTATTAATTTTTAAATGAAAGTCTCGATTACGCACTGTATTTCTACCAGTTTCACTGTTTATAATGTTCCACGTCATTTTTATTTTATTAACAGAATTTTTGATCTTATTTCTTATCTTATTACTCCATTATATTGAAGCTTAGGTAGGTACTAGTTAGGCATTCATATACCAACTCTGTAATCTTTTATCACAAGGAATTTGAAGCAACTAAATTCGCTGTCCTGAACAAGGTCTGCGCCAAGGTTTACATACTGATATGTTTAAAATTAGGTGTTTGATAAAATTATAGAAGTGATTATAGGGCTCATGTAGATAACCAAAACACAAAGCACTTTTTTAATATTAATGGTAGCTCGCTTACTATAAACTTTTCACCCACCGATAGCTTAGTCGGATTGGGCTGCTAGTGCGTACCCTTGATTATACTAGAAAGTCTAGCTGGTGGTGAGTTCGCAGACCTGCCAACATTCGGCCATACGTGAAATAATTAAGCCCCTCTTGAAGAGAGCGGTCGCGTGAGTTTTAATATACTGTGAAGAAATATTATTATTGCCTTCATACAGCTGAGGAAAAGGATCAACTTGACATGAGAAAAAGAGGCCGCGATTCTAATCATAAATATATAATATTTTTAGTTTTTTATACAGCGAGATTTTTAACCCAATTTCTTTTTTAAAATTCACGATACATGTTACGACCAGCAGCGCCGTAAATATCGGCGGCAAGTCTGTACTTATCGAGCTCCCTTAGCAAACAATAAAAAAGTATGCTCATTATTCAGATGTGCAAAGTTAAAGAAACACTTTTATAATATGCCCGCGAACTAACTCTAGTTCTGATAATATCTTTACCGACCTACACATGCATAACCTAATGTTACGCGCTGGCGCAAGCACATGGTACCTATCATGCTAAAGAAAAACTACCGTAAGTTGAAGTCGTGCGTAAATACGATAAGTGCAAGGAATGTGCTATTCCGAACAATATCCGTAGACATTGATTGCTAGGGAATTGATGGTCAGCTTACTTTAAAACAACTGACTGACGCCGAGCACACTTCGTTAATCCGTCTAAATCTAGACCCTAAAACCAGCTTAAAACAGCTACAAAAATTAGAAAGTTACAATATTATGCAGTCTTCTGCAGACTCCTTTCAACCTACAAAACAAATTGCATTTTATTAGCATAAAACTTTTAGCTTTCATAGTTAATTGTTGAATTTAAATGGCATATAAAGGAAGTAGCTGGTCAACACGTGTTATTGACCTTTAGATTTACCGAAATGTGTATCTAACAGCGTCAAGTAGTTTCATTCGTCAAACAAGGGCCACTCACACACACACACACACAAGTTAGGAAGGCTTGATAATATAGTATAGTATAAGTCTAATAGGTACGAATCTAAAACTATGCTAAATACGCTTACCACCTAATCAACCTTCATTGTTTTACAATACAATTGTGACCATTTGGCTAGGTTGTTGCCTAATTATATTTTAAAATAGGTATACATTTAAAACCTGAGCTACTATGAAACCAAGACTAGTAAATGTGGCCTTGCGAAATTAGCAAATATTTAAATATGAATAATGAAGACTGCCTTGACTAGATGGGCTAAGGTAGCAATTTGGCTGTAATGACAATCAAGATTTTATATCTTCCTTTATCTAGCTGTACTGGTTGTGTTGGTGTTATAATACACTTAGATATTTAAATGTGGCTATAGCTGTCCTTCGAATTAATACACAAGCAAGGAGTTAATCAATTGAATAAATTCATTTTAATAACTTTATTATAGTTTATTATATACATATAATATTTTTATTATTTCTATATAATTTTTTCCTTGATACTGAAATTTGCATAGACCTAAACTTTTCAACGTTGCATAATTTTTAACTATCAATTTATCAAAATATCTGCTACCTATGAGCTCATAGAGATGATAGATTTGAATGTTTAAATAGCTATGGAATAAAAAGTAGATATAACTTGAGTCTGGAATGTGGCAGGTAATACACATGCTTTAGTAGATAGATATAATATATAATTTATATATTTTTTAATAAAGACTAAAGTGCTGGCTTATCAGTCATACCTTCTAAAGCTATACTGAATTTTTAAAGAAAATTTCAAAATGAATTTATTTTCACAATTCATACATATATTGTTTGTATAAATGGGTACCTAATTGTATACAAAGACACATTCTTAAATATTAACCTTTTTAATAAGAAAGTATTACTAATGTGACCTCTGTAGGATGGCAATAAATTAAAACATAAGATATAAAGGTAGTGAAACATTGAAATTTAATCTGTCAGAGGGGCCCCATCTGTCAGATCCGGACTAGTATTAAGTGCGTTCCTACATCTTGCATAGTAACATACACAAGTATCCTACTGTATCAATCTTCTATTCAGTAGTATATAATAAAATTATGTATCAACTCTATTGGGTTAGTGAGAGGATAAGATGTGATAAGTTTTTAGACTCCTTCAAAAACCTTTGACTAAGTATGTGATATAAAAATGTAAGGCAAACCTGGTATCAACACATTAATTCACCTTACAATCAGTAAAATTAATATTGCCAACCGAGAATGACATATCTAATAGAAAAAAAGAAGCGGCATTTGGCCAATCCACAAATAACCAGTAGGTATTTGTTCATTTTTAACGTGAGAATGCCTCAAGTCAAATGCAATTCATTAAATAACTCCATTTATAAATGAATGGACATGAAATGCATGAATATTGCAACTAAAAAAAGACTGTCATTGATAAGTGGTAGTTATGTAACTTGTATTACTCATGTTTGTTTACTATATAGTATTAATGCATTTTGTTGCAGTACAACAATAAACAGTTGCACTAACAAGCAGTATTGTATGTCAATGTTTACATATGTTTCCTGCAAATATGACATAACATATTAATAAGAATGCAATAACAATACTCTGACTGGGCTATTACTGTAATCACAGCAACAATGATCAACCCCTCGAGGATGTCTGAATAGAAACAATATAGGATTTATGAATGAAACCTAGGCTGCTAGTCCTAAGGCTTTATAATACGTAATAGTGGACTGTGGAACTAGGTCTTTGAAGAGACATATCTTGGGGATCTGTTTACATATATTACAATCTCATGTCTTCCTTTCCTCATATCCACATTCTAAGAGTAAATAGCTAATAGAGGCTCAATTGAAGTAGGAACAAACAGAAAGGCTTGGCAATATAACATTGAATAAATGAGCAGACATGTTATTTTAGATTAGACAGATAAAGACTTATACTACCTTGACAGTCTCTCCATCACAGGCGAGTGTGACATCACAGAGAGCCTCTCTCTGCAATAGGCTAGCGAGGACGTCAGTCAGATTGGTTGGGTGATTGTTCCAGCGTAAGCAGAATTGCTGGTCCATTGTAGGTGCCAATGTCAGTGACCGTGCTGAAATTACATTCACAATTATATCACAACAATCAAAACTAGCATTACAGATATATATGTCAACATCAGCTCTCAAAGAAATCTTAAAGTTGTATAATTTAAATTTCGTGGACACTTGCTGAAAACGAACCTAAATTTGCATCACTTAATATTTATACAAGTGGTAATTAGAGACGTGCGCCGGTTATCAAATTTACATTGAGCTAAGTAGGTAGGTAGGTAGGTATGTGCAAAAAATTGGCGGCCATAGGGCCTAGATAGGAGAGCGGAGAGATAAGTGACATCAGCCGCTCGAATTAATGGGGGCCGCGGCCAGCGAGCTTACTGTACTCCACATTGACAGTTAGCCCGCCGACACATATCTACTTGTTGCATGTTCCAAACAACACCTATACATTATGTAATTTAGCTCCAGAAGACGGACCGCGGGGCCACCGACCCTACGGGACACGGAAACCTCTAGCCGCCTCTATAAACGAGTTTAAAAAAGTAGTACCGCTGGCCAAAAAAATCGCAACATGCTGACACCGTTATAATCGCCAAGCTGGATGTCCCAGTTGCTAGCTCCACACGCGTGATAACGCGAAATTTGGAATGCACCACTATTTGTTGTTTATCACAGGTCATACCGCGTGCCTAGATATTAACGTCCGAAGATGTATAGGATTTCTAAACGCGTAGTTGTGTCAACTTTGGCTATTCGTAGCGCCATTTGCCGATCCCGTATCACAGAATCTGGGAATTTTATCTGTAATAAACACTAGATTTTTGTCTGAACACACAATTATAACACTATCACGAGAAGAAATCGATCCTGAAGCACCACAATTCATTAATTCCTAACTCACCATTTGCAAAAATTTTGCCATCACAAACGCCACCCGACCCCTACCTTGCACTGTCTTTTTGACCACACACACATCTCGATTTCCGTGTTCACTCACGGCCTTCGGAATATCTTTCACATCAATCGGCCAGATTCGCAACGCGAACTTCATGCGTTTCTAAATTTATGGCGGGAATTTCAAAATTTGCAAAACGTAAGTAGGTCATTCGCGAAATAATTACTTGTTTTCATGCCTCATTTAGTCTGAATTGGAGCAAAATAAATTATTTTGAACATTAGGTCGTAGTGTTAATTAATATGATTAACTTTAAAGGTGTAATTATCTTAAATTCGACATTCAAAGACCATATTATTGAATAGAGGTTAGGACGCGGAAGTACACTTGTTATCAATTAAAGTTGACTATATCGTCATATTTTTTTTCAGCAATATTCATTTTAGTGTAAGACTATTGAAAACTTTTATAAGGAGTCCCTGATGTGAACTCGTTATGATTTTTTAAATAACATTGGCCTTGACATTATTATCACTAAAATTCGCACATTTGCTTGCTTCCAATGCATTTCTGAACAGGTAGCGCCATCTAAATAAAATGATGTTATGCTAACGGAATTAAATACTCATCTACTTCAGGGCATTTTGGAGAGATGGCGTTACTTGTCGTGTTGATAGTAATACTTTTGTTATTTACTGTTACTTATTCTGTGACATTACTACAACGGGCATTGACCTTTTATTTAGTACAGTTTGCGTAAATAAAATAGCTAGGTATGAAAAGTGTGTAAAGCCTATAGGAACAAAGTTTATGGTAAAACTAAAAAAAAAATTCCTACTTTTGCTGATTTATAAATAGACGCGCTATTTGATTTTATTTTGAAGAATTACGACTGCAATGATAAAAACAAAATAAAACAAAACAAAAATAATATTCATCTGTCCGTTAGGGGTATGTCTGCTTCGGGTAGGTAGGCAGGTAGGTAGGTTCCTACATCGCAAGTTTTTATTCAAAAACCTGTTGTTTTTACACTTTCTTTCTTTTTACTATCCGTTTTGTACCTACCTATCATAGGTAGGTATTATTTACCTAAAACTGGTAGGTATCCTTATTGCCTTTTTTCAAATTTAATTTGCAATAATTCCTAATAACGTGGGTGCAAGAACTACAAAATATATCATAGAAATCGGCCTACAGTTCTCAAGCGATGACACCAATTAAAACGACGTGGATACCGACACTCTTGTCAACTGAAAATATAGATTCGTCTAGACGTGTCGCCATTTACTTGTAGGCGTAGCAAGGTCTCAAAAGGTGGCATCTCATTCTTAGACTTCCAAGAGACGAGAGGAGCAAGTTGTGGGCTAGATGGTAAGCGGCATGGCTGCTAATACCAGTTACTGTGTAACTGTATTAAGAATTGCAAGCTCTGCACTCAACAGCGGGAGTCCCCAAATTATAATAATATTTTGAGCCTGTTTTTGAATTCAATTTGCACATAAATTGCGTTTACGAATAACAGGCAAAATCTACACGAGGCAGTGAAACTTTGTGGGTACCTACCAATTCTTACAATACGCATCCATCATTAAAAGATCGGATTGTTTTTTTCGTCTGTAACTAATAAAACAACTGGCTGGATTCAAAATATGTTTTAAGGACGTGAGACTTTTGGTCTTCATTGGGACAAACAGGGTTTAACTTATCAAAGCAATCAATTTCCCAAACATATACATTAATTTAATATCTAATTGTCTAGTTATCTGACTGAACGATATCCGATTTCACAAGCTAGGTTATAGGAGCACGTGCTACACAAACAGACAAATACCATTGTGGACCTATCATTACGAGTACCTTTAGTGACGCGCACAGGAATCAGATTACCTGACGCTCTACATATCTCTACTCACCTAAGATACTTTAGTGTCTAATAGGCACAGATAAGGTAACAGTAGGTACATCATGAAATATTCCCAATAATAGTAAGTACAGAGTACTAACTAGTGGCTGTTGGTTTATCTCTGATTTGACATGAAGTGCGACGCAAGACGAGTTAAATGTTTGTCCTATCCAATCTCCAAGGATTATTGAACTAGCTACCGGTCAATATCAAGATGAACGGTTTCAGATTGAAATTGATCTATGACACGTTTAAGCAATTGGATGTCAAGATCAATATCTGTACCGAATAACGATACGAATAAATATAATAAAAAAGGAACTTGCTTGAGAAATAGTTTCCGATATCTTTGATATACCTACAGCTCAGTATAAGGCTTACCTAAGTGTAAGACTACGTCCAGATTTTGTCTAAATTCATGCTCTCATTGAAATCAGTATAAGCTCATCAAATTTCATTCAAGTAGGCGCTGTTAACGGTATCCTGTCATTTCACCGACACTTAATTTATACATTTTCGCTTCACAACCAACATTTATGTGATTGTTTGTGAAATAAAACATTTAAGAAATAAGAGGTTTTGGAATGAGCTGTTTTTGAAACGTTATTTGTAAAATGAATCATTCTGAAATAACATGTTTTTGAAATGAATTGTATACGAAACGTTGGTTTTAGTTTTGTCATATGAAGTTCGGTTAATCATTAAGAAACCCCGCACTTTTAACCCTTACACCATTCACTACCTACATGCTTCAGTTGACGAGTAACAAGAGCCTTTTAAAATATAGTATCATATTATATCATTTAGTAAATAAATATATGATATAATATGTCTATCATTGGGAATAGAATGTATACAGGAGAAATGTGAATAATCTGTTCATTACTGCAATGATGAGAGTGGCTGGCCGTGTCACTCCATAATGTAATGCAGTGCAAATGAGTCAATCTCTATGGGGCCGCATGGTCACAACACCATTAAGTAATCGATTCGTTCTCAATCTGCAACCCCATCTCTAGCCATGCTCTTACTACCCGCAATTCTCAATTAAATGGCGGTCATTGGCGCTATCGAGAATTTGAATTGATTTATATCATTGCGTAGGTACTACACAACTATGTCCTATACCTACACCTCAGTTTACTTTTAAAATGTGTGCCTTGTGGTAACTAATGTTTTAGTTTAGCTACGTAAATTAGTACGTACGTAAATAGGTAAGTGCATACGTCTTGATAAAATGCCACACCACGGAGCATACCTACCTCTAATTTTGGGAAGATTGGTCGATAGGGTTATACGGCCTTTTATATATAACAATGACCACAATAAATCCTGTAGAGTATTACCTAAAACAGGAGCTTTTTGTCATTTCTCAAAAGCAAATCTGCTTACTAAACATACCAGCGGGGCATGAGAATAGCGTTCGCACGTGACTACACCTGCAATCTAATAATGATGTGAAAGGAAAGTCTGCCAGCGGCACGCTTAGTTTTCCAATCTAAACAATAGAAATTCAACGGGTGCACGGCCCACGGGACTGTGATCTATCTCTATGTAAATTATGCTGCAAATAACACCGACTTGTGTTCATCTCATCAGAGCTGGCACGCCATACTCATTCACTGATACAGATAGCTATTTAGGTTCGATCTATTATTAAGGTCATTAAAATCACGGTCACTTATCATAATCTGTGTTATGATGGCCATACACATGTCATATCGTCCAATCAGCATGACGCTACCGATTGTATCAAGTACGACCGTCGTGTCTGGGCGCGAAATGGTATGACACTTGACAGAATTATCGAACTTTTCTTTTGGTTTGATCAAGCCGATTGGATCATGCATGCATCTCATATACAGTTACACACGTTCAAGTTTACATGACACTGCAATCTTGATCACACCGGCAGATCGAAATTCAATTTTTGCTTTAAGCTCAATCCGTCCGTCCGTGTGCACCGTCAAGTTTATCGGACGCCACATAAAGCGCTCTTCAAGCTTGACGATGAACTGGATCGTGTATGGCTTCCATAACTTCGTATGTACACACCAAACATTATCTAGCAAAACATTTGAACGGTGTAAATAATGCAATGGTGAAATGTATGTACTTACAATAATACTTAATCTGATTAGGTATTAGGAATTTTATTGATTCCTTTGAATCTAGTGTCAGTCAATAACTGTGTAGCAAGCACTACCTAACCTACACTAAGTATTATTAACAGCTTATAATTATTATTTCATTTCACATTATATCCTGATAAATAATTGAAAATTATATTAAAACGATGGGATATATTGGAAGTACCTATAAGGCGAAGTGTCGTTTTGTGTCGTTTCAATACAGGTACTGTGAAGGACATTATTAGAATGAAGTAGGTACCTACCTACCTATACTGGATATTAGGGATTCCAGAATAAAACTAGTTGGACTAGTTTGAATGTAGGTATTTACTTGTGGAGGTTATATCTACTTCTGTGTGGCACACTATTGCGGATAACATCGCATGACTTCCAAGCTACGAATATATGATTAGGTACCTACCTACTTAGGTATCAATGAATTAAAAACGTATATTATTAACAGATTCATCGTATTTGATAGTGTCTATATTTAAATTATGAATACAATTTTAACAGTTCGGCTATTTAACTTTGACCGCCGGAACATAGGTATGTTAGTATACGTACCTATATAGTTATGTAGCTACCACTAAACTACTACGCACGTTCACTTAGAATCATTTTGGTATTTCGTAAAATGTCTTGGTGATACCCACGAACACAGACGTTGTTTTAGATCTATTTATATGTGAGTACGAAGTTCATAGTGGCCAAGTTAAAACAGCCGTACTGTTAGACGAAGAAAATGCTTTATAAACAAAATACAGCTGACCACAAAAAGGATATGTAGGCGCAACGTTAAAATGAAAACTTCTTTGAAAATTTGAATAATACGAAGGTTTTACTACTTCTATTAGGTGACGTAGTAACGTAAATTATTATGATTCCTTAATTGGAATGGAGAGCAACAGCTCTACATATTGTAATGAATTTGGTATTTCAGTTAAAATATATTTGCGATATTTTGTTTATTAGACATTTTCTTCGGATATGGTCATTATGAGCGAATCCAAGAGAAAATCCGAGGATTCGCTCCCTGTATGAATGCCCTGTGGATTTAAAAGATAAATGTAACAATATAAAATACTTACCGATTCATGATAGTCAGAAATAAAAATTCGCACTCGCACAATGCGCACAGCATGTTAATCTTGGTCCCGTCGATGACGTCACAGCAAATCTTCTCCATTTCGGCGGGTTCTCGTTGATCAGCTGGATTAAACGGATATTTGAAGTAAGTAACTCAATTCGCTATGCGGTTTCTGTAATCAGCGTGTTTGTGAAGTGTGTGTCTGCTTGTTTACCACCTACGTTTATTGGCGTGTGTGAGGAATTGTTACCTACTCGCATATATAGATACACATCCATTAAAAGCTCTCCAAAATAAACACCTAAGCATATTCGAGAGTAAAGGCTACGGTAAGTGCTAATCAGAATACTGAATAATCGAAGTAAAAATATGCTGTCATAGCAACGAGAAACCGGATTCTTAATACAAAAGCCTAGTGCAAATGTCTAAGTTTCTTTCCAGCTTTGAAATACTTACTAGATTAAGTATTTTAAAGTACTAAATAGTAAAAGTTTAAACCTTAAAAAGCAATTATAAGACAAAAGAAGTCTAAAATTAATTCTTGGAATACCCAGATTAAAGGTGCATAATAACTTGATAATAATGGCTTAAGTCTTCCAAGGGCTAAAAAAATCCTATAGATAAATACCTATACTAATACTACCTGCTAGTAACTTCTTAGGTTTTTTACACAGTAACAAAGTCAAAGTCAAAATCATTTATTCAATTTAGGCTACAACGACGCACTTATTAACGTGATTTATTATAACTCACGGAAAAAAATCCAAATCACCGATTAAAGATTCCCAAGTACATGCTGGATTTCTATAGCAGACGCATCGACAGACTTTCAATTAAAATAGCATAAGTGAATAGTCGTGATATGTGTGCATATTCAACAAATTTTTACATGCATCGACGCCATTTAAGAGGATTGCATTGCTAGTATGTACGTTTTGTTTTTTTTTTCAGTTTTTTAAGTTCTAAAAAAGGACATTTATAGAGTCTGGCTAACGAAAGTAGAAACTGGATTTTTTTGCAAACTTTTTATATGACAACACTAAAGTGTTCCTACCATCGGATATTTACCCTACAAATTGGGGTATTTTAAGCAGAAAGTACTTAGGAACAATTAATTCCAAAAAGGCATTTTTAAAACAAACTTATTTTAAACATTTTATAAAATGAGTTTTAAAAATTCGTACGTGTGCTAAAATTGTATTCATCGAAAATAAGTATCGTAAGTATCGTGTTGGATCATTTCAAGAGCAACACTAAGCCTTAAGTTGGTCTAATAAATAGCTTAATTAATTAGGTACACTATTTACTAGAGAAAAACTTGGCAATTTTATTTTAAAGAAATTAATTTTCGGCTGTTTTCCGAAAGATTTGGTAAAATCAGAATCAGTGTATGGTATCTCTATCTCTGACGCAACAAGATGGCGTGTTGTTGATGGTTCTTTGTGGTTGACTTGCGTATAGTTTTGTTGTGATATATCCGTGTTAATGCTATAAAAATGAATAAAACTATAAAGAGTGAAGTGCGAAAACTATTGTTCTGTATGATATCGAAATATGAAGAGAAAAAGCTTTTGAAACAAGCCGTATTGCGAGAAAAACAGGATTGTTTACGTACTGTGACTGATTTTTTAGGATAAATAAGTACATATTAGTTTTAGTTACTTTAGATAATGTTATTGTTCTTTTACAGATAGTCTTGAGGATAATGCACGAACTGCTGAAGTAAAACAAGCAATTGAAAAGGTCACAGATTTAGATCAAAAAGATATGATGAAATCGCAGAACCAGTACGTACAAGAACTATCTTCACTCACCGGTAAGTTTTCACTCAACGTTAATCTTAGACTAGTTTTGTAATACTTGTGTATTTTCTATTATTTCTTAGTTATGAGACTCACGATAATTGACATTCTATTTTATTCTTTTTGCAGATGTAAGTGTTATTACATTGAAGAGAATTAAAAAAGAAAGGTGCGGTGAACGAAGGGGTCTGGGGGACTCCAGGTAAAAAACGACCTCACTCTTCAAAAGTGTCGAACTTAGATAGTTTCGATATGGATGTTATTCGTAATAAAGTAAACAAATTTTACTGTGTGAGGAAACAAGTACCAACAATAAGATCTTTGTTGGTAGAGTTAAAAGAAAGTAAAGAATTTGGTGGATGTCGTGAATCTCTCCGTCGCATATTATTAGCCAACGGTTATGAATTTAAGAAAAACAAAAATGAACGTTCATTATTAATTGAACGATATGATATAGCTGCATGGAGACATCGCTTTTTGCATCGAAACGTGCAGAAGGCAAGCCAATAATCTACTTAGATGAAACTTATGTCCACAAAACCTATAAGCCTAAAAAATGTTGGCAAGGTCCATCAACAAGTGGAATAATTGAAAATATATATCGTCAGGAAAACGATATATTATTGTGCATGCAGGATCAGAGAAAGGCCCTATTCCAAACTCATTGTTAGTATTTAGCACCAAATCGAAAATGGCCGACTACCACCATGACATGAATTCCACAAACTTCAACAAATGGCTTCAAGAAAAGCTTATTCCCAATTTGAATGAACCAAGTGTAATTGTAATGGACAATGCATCATACCATTCTGTCATAATAAATAAAGCGCCCACATCTCAAAATCGAAAGTTAGAGATACAGAATTGGCTTACATTGAATAGTATTTCATTTGAAACATACAATTCAAAAGCAGAGTTGCTCTGCTTAGTAAAACAGAACACACCAGAACCTATTTATGAAGCTGATGAACTTTTAAGCCAAAACGGACATGAAGTGCTAAGACTTCCTCCATATCATTGTGACCTAAATGCTATAGAACTCATATGGAGTCTAGCAAAAAGAAATGTGGGCAGCAAAAATGTAAGCCGAACTCCAAAAGAGTTCGAGGATCTCATAAAACAATCTTTTGAGTGTATTACAGCAGATGATTGGAAAAAAATGACAGACCATGTCATTCATGTGGAAGACAAGTACAAAAGAAGAGACCATATAACTGAAAATAATTTAGAAAGCTTCATCATCAATTTAAGAGACAGCAGCAACTCCAGTGATTCTGACGATTCACTCCATGTTGAATTTTTAGATTCAGATTTTGATTATAGTGATTAAAAAACAGTATTAAAATATATGGTGTTGTTTTCTTTGATACATACTCACATAGATTTACAAAAATTTAAACTCATGATAATATTGATACTCATGATAGTGTTTGATAGCCTGTTTGTTCCTTTAATACGCCACAATGGAGTGACGTATCCGTGTGATGTTTGGTATGGAGTTAATAAAGAGTTAACAAGTGATATAAGCTACTTTTAATCTCGTCATAACGCGGACAAAATTGCAAGCATCCACTAGTAAAATAAAAATGAATGTCAAAGTATCAAAGTGAGTTGTTCCAACTTTCCTTTTTACTTTAGGGCTGCCATGCTGATATTTTTTAATTTGCCGCGCTTTTTCAGTATCAACTTTCATTAGCCAGACTCTAGTACTTTGAAATATTGAAAAAATCAAAACGTACGGGCATAGTAAACAATGTGATGATTCCATGAAAAAAAATCACTGGATTCGGACAATGTTAAGAGGTAGAAAAGAGTTTTTTCTTTTAGTGCGTAAACTACTAGCTATGCAATCCTCTTAACTCTTGTTATTCAGTGAGATCATACGGTACTTTCCGACTTTATCTCCAATTAGACGTAAATAATTCAGTATCGTTCAAAGTACGTATAAAGCTGCTGCTGATTTCCACTATGACTTTCGATTCATCGTGAATTGTCTTCTTCATTTCGTCTGCGATCGTCCACAAGGCGAGATAAACATTTCTAAAACGGATTTGATCAAACCGAAATGGTACTGTACGTTCACTTCTGGTACACGCCCGTACACGTCGTTGATATTGCGTGCCGTCTTGTCCTGCGTTACCACGATAACCTTAACTTTTTGTCTGACTGTACAAATTGTACTGAATCGGTATAGTGGAGTATTTGATAATATTCTTCGGGCAGAGAGGAACCTGGGCCGAGTGGGTGCTGAGCCGACGGAACTCGTATTAGACAATAACGCGCTATTTAACGTTTTCATGGTCATATAAAAAGTAATACTGTAGGAGGCCGTGTTACTCCCTCCTACGACTAATACCCAAAAATTGGTGCGTAGTATCGATACACTATCGTAGTTTTTATGTTAAAACGTCTCCCGTGATCATCAGGTGTAGTATTGTTGACCTTACATCTCTGGCGGTTAACCACAGATTTAAAGGTACTGATTGACATGCTTTTTACTAGCACGAAAGCAGCTATTGATGAGCAATTGCTACTTGAAGCAAGCTAGTAATGAAAATGTCTATCATTACCTTAAACCTTTTTCAGCATGAATTTACTTGCATTATTCGCGGGGCATTTTTAGCATAATTTCGTCGTATTATATTACAGGTACGTATTTATATAAGAATATATAAGAGGTATCGGCTTTTTTGTTGTTTAATCGTATCATCTTTTTATTTTTATCTCTATAAGACCCAGTAGTTAATATAGTATTACAGTAGTAAGTTTAACACCTGTCATCCGAAGTGAAAATCTCGATACGGTAATGATAACAATAATATTACAGTGATCTCGACGAGGACTATCATTTCTCTTTTGGAGCCAGTATTTTAGGTTCACTTGCTTCCGCCATAAAGTTCTAACTTTGGCTACTGTCATCCGAAATGAAGAACTCGTCGAGGAGTATCATATCATTCATCAGTTTCAAAGTTATACCAGTTATAAATTTTACTGATGCCATCCGAAATGAAGATCTCTATCATTTTTCGTTAGAAACTAATATTCTAGGATCAATAGTTTTAGAGTTATGGCTGTATTAAGTTTGACAGCTGTCATCTGAAATTAAAACCTCAATGAGGTCTCTCATTTTTCCATCTCTGTTCGGGGTCGACTCATAAATCAGAAAATCTAAACCCAATGACCTTATCGAACTGAGCGCCCTATCCCTGTTTGATGACGTAAGCGCACTTCAATTTAAGCAAACTAGAAGGCTAGGTTCAGTACAGCTCAAAGTCGCACAACGAGAGGAGAGGGCTATGCTCGGGGTTTCTCTACGTGATCGTATCAGAAATGAGGAGATCCGTAGAAGAACGAAAGTCACCGACATAGCCCAGAAGATTAGCCAGTTAAATTGGCAATGGGCAGGGACATAGCACGCAGAACAGATGGCCGATAGGGCCGGAAGGTTCTGGAATGGAGACCACGTACCGGCAAGCGCAGCGAATGTCGTCCACCGACACGGTGGACAGATGACCTGATAAAGGTCGCAGGACGACGTTGGATGCAGGCCGCTTCCAACCGGTCCTTTTAGAAAATTATGGGGGACGCATATGTTCAGCAGTGGACGTCCTATACGGCTGAGATGATGATAATGATGAGAAGTTTTATTAGGTTAGTTAGAAGGTTGACTAATATGTAAGTGCACCACTTTGCGCTGCACAAGATGTTAATTTAGACAATTTCAACGGTGCACGAGTGCAAAAGTGCTTCTACAAAAACAAATTATAGATTTATTGTTCTGCTCGTGGATGTCAGATTCTACAATCGAATAATATATCTACTCTACTCTACTAATCAGACTCTGAATAATGTATCTACCGCACTTAACTTTGACTAAGATGTGATTGTGCCTTCAATCTATTAATTTCAATGCAACTAATAATTTTACTTGACGAATGGGCAGCGAACAAACCGTACGATGAAAAGGATAAAAAGACGTATAGACACAAGCAAATTGGTATAACTTCCTTGTATAGACCTTGTATAGAAATAGCAATTAGTACAATATGCAATCAGCTACTATAATCAATTGAGAGATGTGAACGTTCAAATTTAAGTTTAGTCGGTCAGAGAACGGAACTGCAAAAGATCATCTATCATTAATCTCGCATTTCTTTATAAAATCGGCCACTGCGTTGCTGATTAAGCAGTGTGCTGCATATTTTTAATGATTTAATTTTATCATCATCCGCATATAAGCCGCACGACACCCACTGCCAGACCTAGGTCTCCATGAATATACAAAATGACAGCCTATAGATCCTCCTACGTTATCCTGCGGCCTTTATTAGGTCATCTGTCCACCTTGTCAGTAGCCGTTTTATTCGCTGCAATTTTCTAGCCGTGGTATCTACTCAAGATCCTTTCAGCCCCATTGCCAATCAGTTCTGTCTGGTATGTACCCAGCCCACTGCCACTTTAGCTGCTAGGCTATTTCTGTAAATTTAGTTTGTCTAAGGATCTTTTTACTTCTAATTCGGTGGCGAGACGATATTCCATTGCTAGTAGTGCAGTAATCACGTTTTAGTACCATTTTACTTCAGTGTCGTCACTGGTATGTCTATGCTGCCCAGCTGTATTCGACGATTGACCTATTTTTCGATATGACACCTGCGTAGTTGGACTATTTATACCTACAACATATCAACAAATTGGAGAGCTGAGTTATCAAATGAGGTAGGCATCATGGATATTGTACATAATATTTGTATTGTATATCCTTAAGGCCCACCCGTTAGATAACTATATTGACCTTCGTGCATCGTGCTGAGATTTTCCGTTTATTTTGACATGACCACAATAATATAAGTCAGAGAATGAACAGAGAGGTGTCTCGATGCAAATTTACATGCCGAATTCTTTATATTCCAAAAGCTTGATTTGTCTTCGAATCCTTCTCTTTGCCTCATGCCTCTTTGTTGCCATCGAACTCTGGTCATTCAATTTTTTTCCTTTCCTTCTCTAACAATGAACGTAAAAAGGGATCTCCTTATGCCACTCTTTGCCCCCGCGAGAATAAAGAAGTTTAATTGTTTTTTTTCTATTAGGTATCTACCGTATTGAGCTGCTTGTTTAGAGTTTTGATATGGTAAGTAAGATAGAAAGGTACTTATGCAAATATTTTTTTATATTTTTCCATGCCTTTTCTACCGTTTGTTTCATGGCAAATGTTCTGAAGAGCTCTTTAATCTTATTTCTTCCTCACCATTCCGATCCCGAACTTCTCGTTCCGGCCTAGCATTGCATCCATATAGTGTTCAAAATATCTTACCACGAACCAAAAAGTTTGGCAGTTTCTACCTCTGTCGTGTAAGTAAATTGTGGAATGCTCTGCCGGCGTACGCATTTCCTTGCAGCTATGACTGGGTATTTCAGGCTTGAAAAAGCATCTCTCAATTCATCATAACGTGGCGATTAGTGCAGCTTACGGCTGCACTAATGGTCATCGCTTTTAGATTCCATCAGGCGAGAGGGAGTCACTTTGATGAACTACTATAAAAAACAGTTTTGCCAACAATAAACAAGTATAAACTCACTTGCAGCAGGGTTTATCTTAGGCGTAAATATTTAAAAAAATAACTGTACTGCACACACTTGTCTTATTCTCTCTATTATACTCTTATTTCTCAAAAACATACCTAGTCCTCATTATACCTTTCTAACTTCTTTTATGTGTTTATTTCGACGCATATACATATAAATATATATTATTAAGAAAAAACAACATCAACAGGTCCAAGGCAAAACTAAATCTTGCCGTTAGAATAAATAAGCGAGTTTTTTATAGGTAATATTAAAACCGGTAGGAATTATGATTATCATAACAAGCTCCGGTTAGGTCCCTAAAAATTCTAGAATCTAAAATATGTAGGTAATGGATGTGCATTTGATTTTAAAATGTATAAATTTTTAAGTTGGTAAAATTTTATAATAGAAAGTTTCACATTTTGGCATTTGATATTTTCATGGTAAGTACTATATTTATATAAATACTAGATACATGTATAGCTTTTTACGTTGGAAGACGTTACTCTGCCAGTGTCAAGTAATATGTTTTAGGGTTCCGTACCTCAAAAGGGAAAAGGAACCCTTAAAGGATCACCTTGTTGTCCGTGTGTCTTGTCTGTCTGTCAAGACCTATTTTTCAGAAATGCTATAAGGTATGAAGTTAATATTTATATGTAACATTTGGGTCTCCACACCTAATAACTACATCAGAATGATAACAACATTTGGGCGAACCTAGCAAGGAGGTTCGAATCATCTTCCTCCGGCTGCCTAGTTTTTTTATTAATTTGAAGATGTTGTCTTTGAACAATATGGATGACTCACAAAGGGCGTATGTGATGTCACGTGGTGTGGAGCAATTTGTGAGTTGTCATTGGAAAATATACTTTATGGAACGGAATTCCTTTAGAACGGAAATTTTTTGGTGTGGTGACGGAATAACAGAATATATTCTGTGATTAACACACTGACATCCTAATTAAATTACTGGTCACTTAATTTTGTGGTTGGCATTATTATCGAAATATTGATAACAGTGCCAACCACTAACATCATCCACTCACAAGGTCTTTAGGTCCGAAACTAGGAAGAGCCTGTACTATGGTAATAATGTAGATTGGTAAATATCCCCCAAACAATCCAACCAATATGTGTAGGCACCTACTTCCTAGTGTTATATAGCTGAGTGTACAGACTGCGAATAGACAATGAGTAAATAGGTACACAGTGTGAGTTAAAAGAAGTCGCAATGCAATGTTCTCTTTTGCTTTCCTGAAACAGAAGATTTACAAATTAGGAAATACATAATAATTATAGAACAAAAAGCGCCCTTATAGATTTTTAAGTTACCTATCATTCCTATTAATACAGTGTTACGTCGACACGAATCCAGTGATTTGGTTTTATTTTATAAATAACTAGCGACTGCTCGTGACTTCGTTTGCGTAGTAGGCTCGGCCTTCGGCATAACCTACTTTTCTTGGTTTTTCCTTCTTAAGAAACTTCTCCTGACAGTAATTGACACAACAAAAAAGAATTAGCGAGATTGTTTCATCTGTTCTCCAGTTATAGCGTGACCAGGAGAAATAGGAGTGGAGTTAATTTTTATTTATTCCTCAGGTATAAGCTAAGGTTCGGTCGATTGTAAAGAAGTTGACAATTAGGTACTAAGAATCCGATACCTGCGTAGTGCGTAAGTAATGTTACACCAACACATTCATATTTGTTGCTGAAATGTGAACCTAAGTACCTATTTATTTGCAATAAATACCTGCAGGTACTTATCGCTTAATTTATGCGATAATGTATTTCGTCATCGGGTTAGCGGTCCGCGAATTTAATTATTCCAGCGGAACCGAGTTACGTGTAGGATGACAAAATGTGCGATATTATGTATGTAGGGGCATTTTGGACATTTAGGGGGAAGGTATACTCATATCTAAATATATTGTAATACTAGCTAACCCGCTTGCGGAACTTGACAAACATTTATCATGGTTGAACATACCTTTTACAATTTGTGTTCCTAGAAATAAATATATTTCTTCGCGTAAATCGTATTCAAGCTATTTATTAGAGAAATGAATACAATAGAAACATAGTAAAAATGTTTATTGATTTATGAAAACGCAAAAAAATATACGCAGTATAATCAAATTTGTAACCACCTTTACACACGAACTAAGATATGCAATAAAATCAAGATTTATTCAATACAAACAAATGTCATATTAAAGAGAAGAGATAAACAAACGTAGAAGGAGAACATATCGTATAATTGGCCGTGGTCTGTTCGCGGAGTTCTACCTACTAGTCGATCCAATACACACATAGTGACACTGACTTATTATTATAATGACTCCAACTCTACCCGTGGGTGCGTAGAAATCTGCTAAGGGATAACAATCGGAAGGTGGGCAGCAGCACCTTCCCAGTATTAAAACCCCAAAACTGCGCTCGCCAACCCGCCTGCCAAGCGTGGCGAGTATTGGCAAAATCCCCCCCAAATGAACGAATGCGTAATTGTAATTCTTCTGAATTACTGCAATTTTTTTAGTCTGAACTGCTCTTCCTGTAAAAATAAATTTAGTTCTTATTTTTTTAAACAGTTTACAATATTGTTTTGAACAAATTGTACTCTGTGTAGTAGATAGCCAATCAAATCTTTAGGTAACATTTATCTACTTTTCTCTAATTAAGAGGTTTTTTGGGAGCATTAAAGGAATATGAAGTTGTATGATGAGCTCTTGAATCATAAAATAGATTTATACGGTTTTAATATCTGTTCTAACTAATTGTATACTATACTAGCTGCACTCCGCGGTTTCGCTCGCGTGGTGATTGATGATGATGATGAATCAAATAGAGCGTATGTTACTCAAGCATAATATGGCGTTCTACTGGTGAAAGAATGTTTGACCAGATTATGTAGTTTTTGCGTTTATACGTTACAAAAAAACTATCAAATCTTTTCTCTTTATAATTAGAATAGATCAGAATTAACATCAAGATTAAGATTACGAATAATGTGGCCTATAGTTTGTACTGGCGTTAATATTGCATATTTAACACGGAAATGTAGTTATAATGACGTAAATGTAATAGTTAGACATATGTTATCTTATACTTTTATGTAAATATTGATGTCCTCTATAAAACGTATATCACTTTGCTCTATTATCAATAGTTACAGCAGTGTACAAAATATAAGGATTTTTTGGCGTTACTATTATTGCATATTTTAAAATGAATAATAAGTTATTGTGACATAACTGTAATGGTAAGATATATGGTATAACAGACTTTATTGTAAATATTGATGTTTTCTATAAAAGTGTAGTACACCACTTTGCTTTGTTGTCAATAGTTGCCGCAGCGTACGCGACCTTTCGGGTCGCTGACCTTCCGATTGGTGCAGGTGCTCTCCGGACATGGATGCTTCGGAAAGTACGTTCACCAAATCGCAAGACGGGAGGCGACTCCAGCCTGCCACGCGTGCGGTGCGCCGGAGGATACGGCGCACCACACACTGGAAGTGTGTGCTGCATGGGGCCCGCAGCGGCACACGCTTTCAGCGGAAATAGGGGGAGATCTCTCCCTGCCGAGCGTGGTGTTCTCCATGCTCAGCAGCGAGAGATCGTGGCAGGCGGTGGCCACCTTCTGCGAAACGGTGATGACGCAGAAGGAGGCCGCGGAGCGGATCAGGGAGAACGATGTCCGAGCTGACCCGCTCCGGCGCAGACGACCGGGGGAACGGAGAAGACGGTTTGCACGTCTCCTCCCTCCTCCGTAGTGGGGTTACTGGCGAATAGTCGGGGGACTCTTCGCCGGTTTGCACGGCCCTACACGTCTAGGGGGTGACCTTGGTGAGCAAGGTCATCCCTTCACAGGCGCTGAGGCCCGGTTAAGATCAATCCGGGCCTACCGCTGGGGCGAGATGGTGACTGCCAGCGCGACCCTGTCTCGCCCCACATTGGCGGAGGACTGCTCACGGGGGGGTTTTAGTGGGTCTGAGCCCCACACGCCCCCTTCCGTCACCCCCGTGGCGGAAGGGAAGTGCACAGCATTTCCCCCCTTAAAAAAAAAACAAAAAAAAAAAAGCGTACGCGATATGTTCTTTGACAACCGTGTGAAACCCCGAGGCGTAGCTGGTAGTAGATAAACCCGAACGTCTACTGATTGATCATGAAATATTTTTTATATATTGACAAATTTGGCTAAAGGGAGGAAGTAAAACGAATTTACGCAGAAGTGTAGTCTAATAAAATACCGGTATAAAGTGTATAAAACGGAAAATGTATGCAACATGTTCTAAATCGGAAATTTTCATGCTCAGGCAACCAATTTTCTGACAACTTTGAAGATTCTTTACAAACTGAAGTTTCCTTTACGTTATATTTTTTACAATTTATCTCATCCTCCAAGTTTAAGATGTTAGTTCATTTTATAGATATATTTCTTATATTTTAGTATAAGTATTATGTCAGCACGGAAATACTTATTTAAAAAGTAACTATGGTAAATATTATTCTTACTATTACCCTAATATAAACATAATATTACAGCTATGATATTACGGACTGTATGCTGTTCGTACATTTTATACGTCTAATTATATTAGGTTTGCATATAGTTAAATGTTGAACGTTACCCGTACAATAGTAAAATTTCACGCATGTGCTTCAGCTGCAAGTTTGATTGCGAACGAGTTACGAACAGATACCTCAAATTAAGTATTAGTACTCAGATACATATTGTAAAATTAATAAATATTCACGGATCTCGCATTTTCATTATCGTTTTCCACTGTAACCTGTTTTTGTATAAGTTTTTGTGTTTTCGTATAAACCTTTGAACTTGCGTGGCCCACTGAGCTAAACAAACAAGTGTGACATTTAAATCAATGGCGTGGCCTATGTAAAACCTTTTGAGCTTTCAATCAAAACTTCTTATACTCTGAGCTGTGCCCTGCATTCGTAAACCCACCATAATCTCGCTATTTCCATCTTCACGTTAAATACTCAATGTAAAAACAATTGAAAATCAAATAATGATCCATTTGATGCCTTTTTACAATTTAGAATGTTATAGTTTTTGTATGAAAAAGTGTCACTCTGAAATCTGACACCATGAAGGTTTCATTTAAATTCTAATGGGGTTTACCCTTAGAATATACTTATTCTAAGGGTTTACCCCTATTTTTATAACATAAATACAAATATAAACACGAAACATGTTCAAATGCTCTAAATGCTGTACTACTAGACTACCTTCCTGAGGGGTGGCCAAAACTTCATTTTATATTTTACTAGCTGCACCCCGTGGTTACACCCGCATGGTGATGGACGATGATGATGATGATTAAGAGTATCCTATGTGTTAATCCAGCGCCTTCTCTTCTTCCATAGTTCCATGCCAAATTTCATCAAAATTGGTCCAGCAGTTTGAGCGTGTAGACGTAGCAAACATATCACCACTCACAAACTTTTGCCTTTATAATATTAGTGTAAAGTGTGATGATATATTACCTCGCGAACGAACACGCGGGGAGACGCTGGTATACGCTGGTTAATAGCATAATATTTCAATATACTTCTAATAATTTTAACATAAAATCTGCATTAATTGATTAATTACCTAGATATCAAGTGGTTTTATTTATTTATAAACGAATATATAATTACATCATCTGTCTTCACTACTAGCTGCGCCCCGCGATTTCTCCCTCGTGGTGATGGATGATGAAAGTTATTTTATTTCCTCCCGGGATGTAATCGTCCTTGCTAAATTTTATTACTATTTGTTCGGTTGTTTATGCGTGAAAGCGTAACAAACAAACAAACAAACAATCTCGCTTTCGCATTTATAATATTAAGTTAGGATTAACTAAAGGTACTGTTAAGTATTCTGACATAGGAAACTAAATGTTCAGAAACAGAAATGAAGTCGCTGACAACTACACTAACTAAACTATATTAAAAAAATCTGTCATAAAAGTTTTTATATACGCAGTCATATTTTTGTAAATACGGCACGGAAGTTTTGTGTGCCACTGCTTTGCACACTATTTCTTCACGGCAGAAGATCCAACACTACGGTGGTACCAACTACAAGACAGCCTCCTGTACGAGATTCCTACCATCTATGGCCTGCCACCTACCCGTAAGTCGGGTTTCCTCATATAATACGAATTCAGACGGCGGAGAGAATATATTATGTATGATGTATATTCTGGAATAGTGAATTCTTAATGAGCCACTGTATATATATTTTCTACTGACTTCCAAAAAGGAGAAGGTACTCAATTCGACTGTATTATTTTATTTATTTTTTGTATATGTTACCTCATAACTTTTGATAGGGTAAACCGATTCTCACAAATCTTTTTTTGTTTGAAAGCTGGTGCTTCTCGTGTGGTCCCATTTAAATTTCATCATTCGGTCCAGTGCTTTTTGAGTTACACTGCAATAACTGAACAGAATGGAAGTCGGTATTAAATTTTTCAAATTGTACTTGTTTGTGACATTCTTAATAAGTCAGCACTGTATACATTATATATTTTTTCTCAAAAGGGTTATCTGTAAATTTTTAATTTTACCTACTTACCGGTACCTTAATGTAGACATTACATATTATTCTATAACTACATTGCATTGGTAACTGTTAAAAACCGGCATCGATAGTGTGGAGCACAGACTTACAACACAGACAGTCCCAAGTGTAAGAATACTGTTAATATGTGTATCCCAAATACTGTTAATGAAAGCACACACACGCCACACATAATACTTGAGCTAAAACATAAGTTTATAATCTAACTCAACATAAATGTATGTGACTTACGCTACTAAACTTAACTTATAAGCAACTATGTGTACTTACTTATTCTATATAACATGTAGATACTACGGATGAGCGAGACCATCTAACACAGGTATTTTCATATCACAAAGAGAGTGAAATGTATCATAAGTTTAGATTTACCGAAATAAATATATTTGTATTTATATTGTATTTTGAAGCGTGGAGACGACTGAGGAGGCAGGATAGCCAGTGTTGCCACCTGATCAAAAATAATATATAAGAAAACAGGTCTCATTTAATTATATTATTTATAATGATAGGTTTGTAAACTGGATATATATTCAACTACAGATACACTCGCTCGGGTAAGATGAATCTATCTCTTTGAATGACAAATTAAATAAAAAAGCGGAGCTACAGTATATTCTGCCTAAGTTATTAATCTATTCTATAAAAAATATTAAAAAGACGTAAATTTTGTAAGTTTGTTTGTAGGTAGTAATCTATTCAGATAGAGAACTAGGATTTTAAAAATTCCATCCATAAACATATTTGATTGAGATTAATAATATTTTTTACCCAAACTAATATTATTATATTATATTCATAATTAAGAGTTATTTTGTTACCTTTGTTGAGTTTGTTTGTTACCTTTTCACGACTAAACCACTGAACACATCGTAATGGAATTTGGTAGGGAGATTATATCCCGGAGAAGTACATACGATACTTTTTGTCATCATCCATCGCCACGCGGGTGAAACTGCGGGGAGCAGCTAATAAGAAATAAAACGAAACATACATTAATGATAAGGAATATTATAAACTGGAATTGATATATAGCTTGATCGTGATGTTTAACTGATGCATTGTTAATATCGATCTTGCAATAGATATCGTTATAATACCAACGCATTCGCATCGTTATAATAACATTCGCCAATTGTATAGACAATTGGCGAATGTTGACCATATGAAAGGTAGTGCGACACATGGGCCGGAAAAACGGTTCACGAGACGAGCAGGTACTTGCGCGTGAAATAGAAAACATACTTTAGTTAGAGTAAAGAGTGAATGTGGCTATCAACATTAAACATGAATTATTTCACGGAGAAACTAGCTAAGCCGAGAGCGGCTTTGGTCGCTTCACCCCTAAGGGGTGAAATATTCACACAAATCCTTCCTTATGAATCACCAGCCAGTTAAAAGAGGTAAATAGGGTGAAATTATCAAGTGGGCGTTAATAGCCAAATCAAAAACTATCCGATTTTTATAAAAACTAAAATTGCATCATTCGATTTTGGAAACATCAATGTCCCTAGCAGGAGTCGATCCCGTAGTACGAACCAGTGATACCAGTGACCGAGTGAGCGAAGTTGACCAATTAAGCGCAAGAACGAAGTCTCTGCAACGATTTAACAAATTTGCTTTCCTATGGCCGGATGTTGGTACTCCCGTATATAGGTTTTCAAATAATTTGTCAAAATTTTGGTTTACAATACAACATTCTACGATCCCGTAGATTTTTTTGGTAATTTTGCCGACGTTTTTTAATTGGACCCCTTCGATGAATAAAAATAACTATGTTCCCCACAAAAGGAGAAAGTAGGCTGCGCCACCCACCATCCACCGGTTAATTTTGATAACATAAGTAGAAAGTTTGTGTTCGCGTGGTCTACTGTTCGCATTACCTACTAGTGTTTAGAGAATATATAACAGAATATACAAGAGAAGATGATACAAGAATAATGTCATCTTTGTATTATCTATCGTCATATCCATCGCAACAGCAGAACGTCCACTGCTGAACAAAAGCCTCCCCTATATATTCCCTAAAGGACCGGTTGGAAGGAGCCTGCATCCCACGTCGTCCTGCGATCTTTATCAGGTCTTCTGCCCATCTTGTCAGTGGATGACCTACACTGGGCTTGCCGGTCCGTGGTCTCCACTCCAGAACATTTCAGCCCCAACGGCCAACTATGCGTGCCGTGCCCACTGCCACTTCAACTGGCTTACCCTCTGGGCTATGTCGGTTACTTTAGTTCGTCTGCGGGTGTCATTTCTGATTCTCTCCATAGCTCGTTGTGAGCCTTTGAACTTACTTATGAGGCACATAGTATGAGACAACGTTTCAGTGTCCTACCTATCTCAACACTGGTTATAGACTGTTGTCTTGAGGCACTGTAGTAGTATTTTGGATGAGAAAGCATTGCGAAGTTTCCGGAACGCTGCCCAGCAGAGTTGGATACGATTCCTCTGTCTCGTAGTTGGATCTGCCGAGTTGGACTGTTTGTCCTAGATAGATGTATTCATCAATAACTTAGAGAACTGATAATGTAACTGGTACTGGGATAGGCACAACATGGATATTTGACATAATCTTTGCCTTGTCCATGTTCATCTTAAAGCCTACGCATTGTGAAACTCGATTAAGGCCTTCAAGCATCGTGAGGTCTTCCATCGATTCTGCCATTGCCGCCGATGATGTAATCGCCGTTAATATTGATTCCGAGTCCTTGCCAATCCAGGAGCTTGAAGGCGTCTTTCAGTGCAACAGTGAACAGTTTCGAAGCTGTCTCACATTTCGTTGATTTTGGGATTTCCTTCGAGCTTTGCCCCTGTACTCGGACAGATATGTTGGCATTATTCTTGAACAAACACTGGCACTTCAACATACTTCGATATATCGATAGTCTATATGGCACTGCTGGAGAGATTCAAGCATTGCCCACGTCTCGATCGAATCAAATGCCTTCTCATCGTGACGCCAAACATGGAGGCAAGTTATACTCTTTGATCTTCTGTATAGCTTACCGTAGCGTATGGATGTGGTCTATGACTTTTCGGAAACCGGCTTGTTCCGGAGGCTGGAAGTCATCAAACCAGTGATTGAGACGGTTCGTGACGACCTTCCAGACCAACTTATAAACATAGCTTCAAATCGAGATGGGTCTGTAGTTCTTCAACAAAGTCTGACAACAGAAATACGGTACTATATTCTATGCCGGCACTCCACGGCAGTTGTCTACCTATACCAGATAGCTGATACATAGACGACGTTATTCTTTAGCCTATGTATCGATTGTTCGATTTTATTATTTATTTGATTGGTTTGCCCTACAAGTTTGACATAATTTCCGTACAAATAGTGAATGTAGTTGGCAAACAGTAGATAGATAATATAAAGAAACGAGCTGTTACATGCATACCAGTGATATAATTAATTAGTAAATTTAAATACTTGCATATGTATGTAAGGTAGGTACGTACATGCCAGGGGTACATATTTGTCATTAGTCATTTACGGCCGGTTACAATTACGACCTATACCTATTATCTGTTAGCACTACTAGATGTATTATTTGAAACAGATGAATATTGCGTACAAATAATTAGACTTATTATTTATTCGTATGATATTAGACAGATAGATATTTGACACTATTTGCAATGTAAGTAAACATGCCGCGTGCTCCAAGTACTATTTGTATGGATGTAATGACAATTTTCTATCTGAAGTAAGGAAAACTGTTGATAGTATGGTTATAAAAACCGGCTGTTATCGATTAGCAAAACTATCATTCCTTCCCCTAAATAATATCCCAAATAGCTTAAGAAAACGTCTTCTAGTGGAGCTATATAGGTTTAGAGAAAAAGAAAACTGAAAAGTTATAGAACTGTTAATCTACTATATAAAAATAAGTCGGGTTTTCCTTCCTGACGCTATAACTCCAGAACGCACGAACCGATTTCCACGGTTTTGCATTCGTTGGAAAGGTCTCGGGCTCCGTGAGGTTTATAGTAAAGAAAATTCAGGAAAAGAAAAAAGAAAAGCGGGAAAATCTTTTTTCACATACAGCGCCATCTCTGATACATAGCATGTACTACAAACCAATATTTTAAGTAGATGGCGCCAAACGAAATGTTACATAAAACGAAGCCATCTGGTGGCGAAACGGAGTTCGCAGGGTTTGCTAGTAATATATAAGATACACCGGTTCTAGGGCTTCAACGGTCGATCAAAACAAATTCCAACTTGAACCGAAATGTTTAAAACCAACCATGTCTCTATCTACTTATTTAGGGAGATATTATGCAAGTGGATCTGAGTGGAACTTTTAGTTGAATGGACATTGTCCAAACATCCCGCGGCGTCGATGCGATTATTCAAAACAGAGCAGTAACAAGAATTACCGATGTGTGCAATTCATCGGTTATTTTGACATTTGAATGTCCTTTTACACATTTTGTAAAAAGTTACACAATTCGTAATTTTGGAAGGTATACTGTATCTAAGTCTTGTACATTGTATAGTAAATTTTAATTATATAACCATATCTCAGATGTGTCCACGAATGTCATGTTAGGAGATTCTTATTAACATTATCATCTGTTAGCGAATCCATGTAGGTACCTATGCTTAACAGATCTAAATAATAATATCGTTACAATACGTTTATGTAATTTTTAAACAGATTCCATAACAGGCTAAAATCTGGCGTAATTCCAAATACCAGTGACTATTTTACAAAGTCTTGAAAGTTTTGTAAAATCTGGCGTCAAAAAGCAGTATACTGCACAAATTGATAGGCTAATGGAGCACTGAAGTGCAGAGAGCACTCGCTCGTGGCAAACCTTGTAAAGTCCGCTTCCAATCTTGTGGTCAAATAGGTGACATCCACGCTGCCCAACGCTTTTATCAAATCAGGTCATATTTTGACCTGGCGTCTGATGGAAATGTAAGTTATTTCAAATCGGGTGAATGAGTCGTTTGAAGTCTAAACTAGTATGATTAATTTGTATTTTTTTTTATATTTAGATAGTGATTACAGCTATTGCCGTAAGTCAAAAATAAATAGGGCCAAGAGCATGTCGAGCCATGCCTAGAGTAGAGTCTGTAGGTAGTGTTTACTCAAAAAGTTATAGTCTTAATAGGGTCACAAAAGTGTATGATATAATTTACAAGGTTTAATTTTTCTACATCGCATTGTTTAGAAAGAGCGGTCTTTGAAGTCTTTGAACAATGCATTCTAGAAATGTGAGCCTATTGTGATTATCTTACATCTCTAGTATTGCAAACACTTACATAGCACAAAAACCGCATTTCACATGTATTAGCCCTACCCTTTACATACTTATTCATAAAATAATTATATTTCATAATATTGAGATATGTGTTATATTGTGTAAGAATATGTAAATCGTTTTCTTATCAATTTTAAAGAGTAGGTATCTATAGTATTACTTTTTAAAGCACTAACGCCTGCTTTAGCGATCTCAAACATCGAAATTTATAGAGAGAAAAATTCCATCCTCGGACGGGATTTCTGGAACGCTTGAAGCTTAAAATTAAACAACCATGGTAAATTAGCGTAGGTCGTCCACCGACAAGGTGGACTGACGACCTGATAAAGGTAGCAGGACGACGTTGAATGCAGGCCACATCCAAACGGTCCTTTTAGAAATTTGTGGGGGAGGCATATGTTCATCAGTGGATGTCCTACGGCCGAGACGATGATGATGATGGTAAATTAATTTAACACCCAATTAAACAGCACAAGTAAAGCAAAAAGTCGTCAATTAGTAGTTACACTACGTAAAAGTAAATGTTTGTTATATCGCATAAACGTTAATACGAGTACATGTAAAACAACAATGAATAAACACCGTCGTGTGTACGTCTATTGTGCGAAACCTATACCATAAAAGCTGTACTTATGTTGCAAGCCTACTAAACAATATTTTCCAAGCTTCCCTCTTGAACATAACAACATGAGCTTTTTTCTTTGTACTTGGCCGCTTTAACACGACAACGGTGATGTAACCTTATGAAGCCATGAATTTTACATTGGTTATCGACCGGAAAAGTGCACCTTCATATAGAGAGGCTATTACTGGTTCCAATTACTGTAAATCGGTCTTTAATGGAGGGAATTGGGCTTTGATCAACCCTTCGTAGTCTAATTTACAAAATTACCGGTTAATCAAAGAATTTGCAAAAATTCTAACGGTTTAAATGATTGTTAGTGATGTGTGTAGGAGTGGGTTATTGTGGTTTAGTGACGATGGCTTATTTAGGGATGATGCTTATCTTCTGAGAATGTTAACGATTGTAAGTATAGATAGACCGTTACACTCCGGTATGAGGCACCTTTTCTATTTATACCAAATATATATATATACATGTAAATACTACATAATAGGTATACAAATACATATTATGTATTATAATAATATATTAACCAGAGAAGATCTTTGGTGTATCATCTTTGACAAAATCATAGAGGTCAAAAAAATTGTACATTGTAAATGCAAAAAATAAAGTGGTATATTACATGACCAACATACCAAGAATCAATGAATTAATAGAAATATTCTTTCCATGTGTCTGTGTGGCCGACTGCAAAGTATAAATATAGAGTAACAGTACGGACACTACCTACAGACGTTCGAAACGGCTCACTCACACAAACATGCGCATCGACGAGAGCCCTAAGCGGTTGTCGCGGTGCTGTCAGTAGTGAGATCGCGTCAAGACGAGTGGTCACGTATAGGTAAGTTTATTTCAGCTTAACTAGGCTAGCTAGATAGCTGTATGTTTGTTACATTATAGGTCAGGAAGTACCTACTGGATACAATTTGATAGTGTTATTTCAATGTGACATAAGGGAACTAAATCATAAATAAAAATGTGCTAAAATAGTTTGTAACTGTTGAAATATGTACTGAACATAGTTTGATGTTGATTTCCTAGGTACTGTGCTGTTTTGGTTGTCCTAAATATAATTTTCATATGATATACATTAGTGACGATACAATGTTTATAAATTGTGCAACGCTAGATGGCGCTGTATCTTCTTAAAACCGAAGACTTGCATAACTTCATATGAATTGTTGCCTTTTCTTTTATTGGTCGCTTCTAAAATTGGATGTTGAACTGAATTTCATACATTAGAGGTTCATATATTGTCAATATTACACTAAAGTGTAACCATTAAGTATGTAATATAACCAATTACATATTATTTATTTTGTTTTATTTTTATCATCATGTCCTTTTCGAAGCAGGCTAACGTAAATACAACGTTTTGCACGTACACTAAGTTTAGCGTTTTGATTATTGACATATTTTGTACGGGTTAGACTTCTACATCTATCTAAAATGTCAATAAAAAAAATTAAGTGAATAATTATACCCACCCTTTGGTATTATATATATAAAATTTTAGGAAAAAAAATGTTTTTGCTGTTGTATCAACACGAATTGCTAAAGTTCTACCATGATAAATATTTAACCAAGTACTTACTATATGATATTCTATACCTTATCACGCAACGAAACACAATGCGAGCGAACCCGCGAGCAGTCAGCTAATATTATTTAAATTTGTTTATTATTTCTGGCGATAAAGAAAAAAAAATCTGCCGCTTATAATCATCACTTATTCAAATAATGAAGACTATTCAAAAGATGACTTTTACTAGTTATTACAAGATATTTTATATATGTTTTCCTTTTCTATAAAAGTTGTATATATATTTTACATACATTTTAAACTTCCCTGCTAGATTCGTCACTTTTGGAAATAATAAAGGATTAAATGTTATGTAACTAAATAGAACTTATTATCCTATCGAAAGGTAGGTACGTGCAAAAAGTTTTTGTGCACTGACCGAAAAACCCTGTTACCTGCGCAGTAGTTAAATTGTATACTGCGCAGGTCACGTGATGTGACAGGGTTCATAAAATTTGCGCGAGGCTGTAGCATATTTGTATAGTATCGCGTAATGTAGACAATATATTATTATGGGTAACTGTCTAGTAAGCCTTACTTTGCAGAGTCATAATTTCATAAAAATATGACTTTATATATTATACTCTACATACCTATGTAAAGTTAAACGAAGGTGTATATTTGGCCTTGAGTATACATGGAGAATGTGACAAATAACTAGAAAGCTTTGGGTTGAATTATCAACCAATAAAAAATTAAACTCACCCGTAAATAAACGATTTGATAATACAATTATAACACTGGCTTAGACATGAACTGATGAAATAGTGTGGCGCTTACAGTTTAAAAAAAAAAGAGTTAATATTAAATTTAATATAAAAACCCTTAAGTCCATTTTTTAGTTTATTAACTTACCAATTGGAGACTTCAATGCAAAAATCCCTTAGGTTCATTTTCTACATTTTTAACCTGGTAATATAGACATATTGGATTTTTGTATTGAAGCCTCTCTTATTGGTAAATTCCTTAGTCATCAGAAAGAGTTAGTACGGAAGCCACGGTCCAAAAAAATACGAGTCAGTCTTATTTGTCTTTATTATTGTTTATCATAAGTAAGTGTTAAGTTATTAGACAGGAGAGGCAGTTTATACCTCAGTGCTTCAAGATTGATTAATCAAGGGCTAGAATAGCTTGCTCTCCCTTCCATTGCCAGTCCCCCAAACTCGGATGAGAAAACTCTCCTCCGGTTGCCTTGGGTGTAACGTACCCAACCGTAAAATCGTCAAAGCTGAGCATCGGGTGGTGGTACCAGACCCACGCCCACGGCTCTAAAATACCTACTGTTAACGAACACCCAGCCTGACAACCGGCTGGAAGAGGCCACAGTGGCCTTGGGATTAAATTACCCCTAAAATGTCTGGTCCATAAGATAACAGGAAACCACTGCATTAGTTTCCCAAAAAAATATGATGATATATAAGAATAAGACAATCTAAGACGAGCGAGCGATTTACCTAGCTACCGGCATTGTTTTTTGTCCGGGGCTAAGAGTGTGAAACGGGCTACCGGCCTTGTCGACGTAGGAGACCAAGCGTTGCATGGAAACAATATTACTGGAAATCCAACAATCCGACATGAATTAGATCCTTATATTCTAGAGGAATCCAATGCAAGAGGAGATCGTTGGATACAATTTTCTGCCTACATTGGGTTTAATACCACAGCCCTCTGTTCATATAACACTCACGAATACAGATTGACTATATGGGGATCAGGTCTAGATTAAGAACGTCAATCAAGAACACTGAAACAATAAAAGGAGGCGACTGTTGTTCCGATCACCAACTACTTGTCCCTACATATGAACTAGCGTTCACTGAGTGCACTCGGTAATATCAGTATATTTAAATCATATATACAAAATGGTGGGAACAACTGTTGCTATGGCTGATATGTTCGAAGTTGATGAAAGGCAGACAATAACAAAAACAATGATTGCTGAAGCAGTGGAAACCTCCAAAGATTTAAAAATAAATACCAACAAATCAATGGATGAGTGATCAAACATGGTAGAAAAGAGACATCGGGTTTTAGCCCTGGGGGCGGAAGAATAAACACTAAATAACATTCAAATAGCATGTAACATAAATGAAAATGTAGTTCGCCGAAGAACTTTCTCGGAGTAGAAATCTCCGAGAACTCACTCGAGAGCACTCGCTGGAAAACACGAATCTAAAGACCTGCATAGAAACAAACGTATAATTACTAAGAAATTTTAATGTCAAACCTGGGCAATAGAACATTCAGATGGAGCAGTAGTTACAGATCTTCAGAAAATCCTCAATCGATAGAACGAATACGGCCAATCTCTCTTCTTTGACTTTAATGCAAACGATTTCTCCCTCACGACACCAGACGCTTATGAACTCGAAGCGGAAAATATATGAAAGATTTAGGTATCTTGTCAAAAGAGATAGCCCACGAAAGGCTAAAATCAGGCTTTGTGAGAAAGTAAGAGACAAAAGAACAGATTCTGATTGTACGACAGGCAATGTAAAAGGCATTCGATTCTGTTAAACGGCCACACTTATGGAAACTCCTTGAGGAAATTAGAGTTTCAAAACATGTTATTAACACCCTACCAACTTAATATACAGTCATACTAAAACTAGACAATCCACTTAGGGTAGGTATAAAGCATCCAAGCGCTGGAGTCCAACAGACTGACAGACTGACATGCATCCTACCCTCTCTGCTGTTCAGTGTTTATATGGGAACAGTAATAAAAATTGTCCACAAAGGTTGTGCTGTGGTGAAATGTGGTGTATAGATATACACCATCAGTACAACCTTTGTGGGGTGGAAAAAATAACTATAACCATTCATAGTCATATTAGTCATAAAAATAACTATATTCATTATGTTGACGATACTATTCTACTGGCCACAGCCCCGTGAGCTGTAATGACCAAATAAAAACGCTTACCAAGACTCCACTAAATGAGATCGTCCGCCTGGCATGGGGTCGCGATCGGTGGAGGGGCAATGTGAAAGAAAAAAACATTACGATTGAGAAGAAGGACAGCTCATATGGCACTAGAAGCAGCAAGTCTGCTCTTAACAGGAATTGCTTTATATGTAGCTCTACTAGCATCTTTAAGTGACACATTTTTCCATGGTTACCACTATGATTCAGGCACTTTCTAGTTCTATTAGCTAGTTCGGTTGGCTTATTTTTATTGAAAACCTGTCGGCAAACGGTTAGGATCAGAATTAAATCAAATATCTATTATTCAATATCTAGACATGGTGCGGCGAGGGAAACTCCTTTAAGGATTTTTCATTGCCAACGCCTCGTTTTCAACTGCTCTTATTTTTAACGCCAGAGTCTTAATACCACCATTGAGGTGAGACTATAAATATGTTCCAAGGAAAAAACAAGCATGTCACGTTTTAAACCACATTTTTTATATCATTTAATTTAAATCTTTCTATTTCGTATGAAGACTGAACAAAATCTCTCAATACAAGTCTCTCAAAGCCACAGAATGATCGTTCACCAGTAACACGTTAATCAGCAAGGGTGGTGTGTGCAATCTGACAAAAATAAAGAACAACCATATCCACATTTTTTAGGTTTGGGTCGGTGAGGTCAGACTGTATTTGATCGGAAGGGGAATTGCGATCAGGTAGATATTAAATTGTGATCATACAAGTTTTCGAACTGGAGAATGCGAAAGAAAATTGTAAGTACTTTGTTATTTATCTAGTTTTAAATACAATATTAATTATTCAACTCTCTATCAAACTTTATTTAGTCTTTTAGTTACTATATTTTTTCTTCTGTGTAATTTTAGTGGATAACTGACTCCCGCACTACTTTGTACATTTTAATAAACAACAATAAAAATTTCGCTCAATTCGCAATGCAAATTCTATTTTGCGGTATTAGATTCCGCCATAACGTTCAACTTACCCTTTGTAGTTAAATTCATCCGTTCCTCTTCAACGGTTTCTACCAATCAGTACCGATTTACTCGGACTGCAGTATCTACTCGGCTTATTAATTTCGGTATGCGGCTAATTACCCTGCGAATTTGGGAAGTACTCACTTAAGGGTTATGAATTAGCTTATGGGTGAGTTTGCGTGTGCGGTTTGCGTTTACGTAACACAGGCAAGTGGCACTTGACTCAATCGTGCCACCTCTTCGTTACAACGAATACTAGGCGAGCATATCGACTGAAGAGCTCTTGTTTACTCCCACTAATGCAAAAGCAGTAACAGTGTGTGAATTAATGTGTTGTCCGCACGAGGGTGCGTCTGTGTGATGTATATTTTTGAGACAGCCGCGGACACAAGTGTGCAAGTGTTTACGTGTCGTAGTTTCCCTTCAATGACGTAACGTCCGCGTTTAACTTGAAGTCGGGGTTTGTTTGCCGTGCTTCCGCATAGTTTGAATCAAAAGTAGTTTTGTGTGCTTCAGTGTAGTTTTGTTAAGCTAACGAGATTTGGTTGATAGTGTTCACAAGTGTGTTTGAATGTGATAAGTATTATTCACTCCGTACGTCTGCCACGAAGTTTTGGTGGTTGGTTATCTGAAACGAAGAAAAGTTATGTTAGACCGTTATGTAGCTATAAAGTACTGAAATAACCTACAAATAATATTAGTTAATTAGGCCCACTTGCACGTTTGCTCGGGTTGAATAAATAAGTCTACGAGTTTGTAAACTTGCGTTAGCCAAATACATTTTTAACTCCCATTTTGCCTTGCACGTTTTAAAATAGATCACCGGTTTTGCAAAACTGACATTTCTAATCTTTAGATGGGAACATTGAATTGTCTATGCGCTTATATTGTAACCTGACCAATAACGAATGAATCGAAAAAAACGTGAAACTTGTATCTATCTCTTTGGCACTACAGTACAATGTATATAGACTTTCTTGTTTATACTTTGTTGTATGAAATTTGACGACTTTTTATTCTATAGGTATTGTCTCGTGTCATTTCGTCCAAAGAGTACATTATACAGCAGAATGTAACCTCAATTTCTTTTGACACAGAACTTCACTAACCCTAGTTAAAGACTTAACCCTCACACATTGATGGGTTAAATATCAATAAATAACCTTAGATTTACTCCTAACCTTTAATGGTGTAAGATAAATTAATTATAAAACCCCGTTTTAGCAGTTGACTCTGAGATATCTGAGAAAAGTATTAAAGTACTAAGCTTTTATTACGTTTAATTATCAAGAGTTCTCCACTATTACTCATAGACCAATTATTCTTTTTGGCTTTTGATCTTTTATCCGTATACAAATTAAATAAATTGATTAATTTTGTAGATATTTTTCCTTTTCATTTTGGTTCTTTTCATATTATAAATATAAAAAGTTATTGTGTGTTTCTTATCATTTTCTTCGTTCCGGAATGGTTGAATACTTGTGTATATGAATTTTACATGCAGGCAGACCCGCGGGACGCAATTACACATATTAGGAGTCGGTAGCTAGTCGCTCTATTATTATTACCTAACTTGCTTCTGTTCACACTAACTGGGTTAATCTACATCTAAACTAATATTCGAAAAGGAAAAGTTAGTATTTGTATGTGTGTGTGTATGTTTGTAATGAACAAACTCAAAAAATACTATGCCGATTTCAAAAATTCTATAACTTTGGAATGCTACATTCACCCTGAGTAACATAAGCTAATATTTTTTTCATCATCATTATCTTCATCCATCACCACGTGGGTGAAGCCACGTATAGCAGCTAGTTTCTAATAAATAGGTAATCAACAAAAGCTTTTGAAAAGAAAACTTGGCGACGTGTGTTAACAAAAGACTTAAGAAATGCATCTTTCTATGAGTTCATTAAGTACATTATGTTACAAAGGCAGATATCATGGATACGTCGTTTGAACAATGCAACACTAGGACGCGTAGGTCGTGGAAGACAGAATATGAACCTTGCCGTATTATGATTTTAGTTTGATGTAAAAAAAACAAAGTTACGCTGTTATTTGATCGCTTCTATTAAAATCTCTGATATATTTCATCTTATATCTCTGATATACTAGGATTGTGTTTTTTATAACGACTTCTAAAAAGGAGTATTTTTTTTTGTTTGTTACCTCATAACATTCGATAGGGTTAACCGATTCTCAAACTCCTTTTTTTTTGTTTAAAAGTGGTGCTTCCCGTGGGTCCCATTTTCATCAAATTCGGTCCAGTAGTTTTTGAGTTACACTCCAATAACTGAATAGAATGGAAGTCGGTATAAATTTTTTCAAATTGTACTTGTTTTTTGTATTAGTTCATCATAGTGACACCTTTTCACCTGATGGAAAGCGGAGGTGGAATCAAGAAGCAATGGCCATTCATGCAGCCGTAAGCTGCGTGATGGCCTGAGAGATCCTATTTCACGCCCCGCTTTTCTCTATGGAAAGAACCAACTAAAGAGTACAGTGACACGTCAAAACTTAAAGCACGATACCTCCGGTTAGGTAGAGCCGGCTCAGCACCCACTCTGCCTAAGCCACCGTAGCGACTTGGACGCAACTTTTCTGTAAGCAGTAGAGCCGAAGATTGGTTTTAACCAAGTCTGGTATCTTCACAAATGTACTAGTTGCTGGCGATGAGTAGACTAGATAAGCTAAACTTGCCACATCCATTATTTTCTTATTCTCTTGCAACCAACCAATAGTTGCCGAGTTTGTATGAAAAATCAAACCATCAATTGAAAATCACATCGTGCCTAAGTTATCTTTGATTTCAGTTAATATAATTGTCCCAGGTGCTGCGTGCACTGACAAACTAGATTCATGATTGTTACCATTGTTTCGCGCGCGGGCTTTGGTCAATTTATCCTATTGTTACAAAATATAACACATCGTAATTTTGCAGTGAATGTACAGTTCAATTTCATGATTCTCTGTGTGCTTCTATTTATAGAACCTACCTGGTTCATACGTGACCATAAATAAATTACTATCACTATGTTTCATAACAGTAGATGTCCATTATGTTTATTTAAGTTATGCGCAATTTCCTTAAAGTTTGCTGATAAATATAAAATTGTACAACACTGAAAATTATGTAAACAATATTTATCTACACTAATATAATAAACAGTAAAGACTTGTATTTTTGTATGAATGTATCGAATAAACTAACTAAACCCATTTCAAAAATTATTTTGCCGTTAGAAAGCTATATTTTTTTACACTGAGTAACATAGGCTATATTTTTTTAAAACATACTTATATCACGTACGCTGCAGAAACTATTAAAAATAGAGCATAGTGATGTAATGTTTTATAGAAAACATCAATACCTACAATAAAGTCTGAAATACCATATAGTATGTCTAACTTTAAATTTTATGTCACAATAACTAGTTTTCCGTGTTAAAATATGCAATATTAACGCTAGTACAAACTAGGCCACATTATTCGTACCTTGATGTTAATGCTTATCTACTCTAATAATAAAGCGGAAAGATTTACTCGTAGTTACTTTGTAAGTTTTGCAACAGAAAAACGCAAAAACTACATAACCGGTTCAAAAAAATCTTCACCAGTACAAAGCTACGTATATTATTCCTGAGTAACATGCGCTGTATTTGATTCATCATCATTCGCGAAGCGCAGCTAGTTTATTATAAAAAGGAGTTTGGGTAAAAGAGGCTTGATTTTTATTTGTTTGCTGCCAGCGAAGATTCATACATATATAATATAGAGACATTAAATAAAATACTTTATTTTACATAGTTTTTAAATTTTCTTACACTTCCTAGACCTTTAAAACTGCATCCTTTTTCAAAATAGTACTCGTACCTAGTGTTTGTCAAAAAAGACCGGTTGGAAGCGGCATGCATCCAAAGTCGTCCTGCGACGTTTATCAGGTCGTCTATCCACCTTGTCACTGGACGACCTGCGCTGCGCTTGCTGGTTTGTTCAGAACCTTGCGGCCCCATCAGCCATCTGTTCTGCGTGCTATGTTCCCTGCCTACTCCCACTTTAACTGGCCAATCTTCTGCGCTTTGTTGTCGACTTTCGTTCTTCTACCGATCACCCTATTTCTGACTAGATCACGTAGAGAAACCCCGAACATAGCTCTCTACATAGCTCGTTGTGCGACTTTACTGCAAGCTTACAGTAACATTGGTCAAAGACTTTAGTCTGTGAAGCTTCCGGAATTCTGCCCAGCCGAATTGGATTCGACAATTGACCTCTCTCTCGAAGTTGGATCTGCCTAGTTGGACTGTTTGTCCTAGGTATATGTATTCGTCAATAACTTCAAGAACAGAGTTACCAACTGATACTGGGGTAGGCACAATATGGATATAGGACATCATTTTTGTCTTATGCAAAGGTCTACCCGTTGGGAACTCTATTGAGGCTTTTGAGCATCGTTCTGAGGTTTTCCATCGAATCTCCCATGACTCGACGTTGATGTTGATAGCGAAACCTTACCATTTCAGGAGTTTTACTCCCACCTCTTAGAGTAGTCATGTTTCAACCTTACCATTAAATTTGGTACCACTATGTCAATATAGCAAGCTTAAAATAATAATGGATTATGATAGACGTTTTGATGACGTATTATCAAATAGTGCACTCAATTCGCGTACTTTGCAACTGCGTTAGTGTTCTATTCGGGTTGGGCATTATCGGTATTGATCCTGGAACGCACCATTAGGATCGATTTCGGCTAAAAAAGGAATACGCCGTAAATAGTATTGATGTAATATTTTCGACTGTTTTGTGTCGGTGGGAGTACGATAGTAAGTATGATTATTTTAAGCTTATTAAAAAACGCTCCTGATTTATGATAGTTTCGTAAAAGGTGTGAGTAGGCCCCCAGGAGCTTGAAAGCATCTTCCAATGCAGTGGTGAACAGTTTCGGTGATATAACATCTCCCTGTCTCACGCCTCTTTGCAATGGAATTGCCTGCGAACTCTGCTCCTGTACTCAGACTGACATGTTGGCCTTATTGTACAAGAACTTCAACATTTCGATATATCGATAGTCAATAGAGTGAGACCGCTGGAGAGACTCCAGCATTGCCCACTTCTCGATCGAATCAAAGGCCTTCTCATAGTCCACAAACGCTAAACATAGAGGGCATGTTATACTCTTTAGTCTTTTGTATAACTTGCCGTGTCAGGTGGATGTAGTAGACACCATGGATCGTACAATAGATTGTACAATATCCTTTTCAGAATCCGGAAGCTGGAAGTCGTCAAACCTGCAATTGAGAAGGTTCGTAAGGATAATCTTCGAAAACAGCTAATAAACATGGCTCAAAATCGAGATGAGTCTGTATTTTTTAAGTAAAGTATTGTCACTTTTCTTTATGAATACCACCATCACGCTTTTAAAGCTTCGAGTAAAACGGTGTTAAAGACCTTTCACCCACATTCAAAAGCATTGATGTGATACCGTCGTCACCCGGCGTCTTGTTGTTCTTAAGCTGTTTCAAGGCCATTCTAATCTCGTACAGCCTGATAGTCAGGGTATAATGGGACTCAACCTTGGGTCTTTGGCTGAGCTGCTAGCAGGTTTAGTGACCGAGCTAATATGTTATGTTGTTACAAAAGCCATGCATAATTTGTTAAAATATTGAAAAAAACTCGCTACTCGCTTTAGTAAGGTTGTATGTGTTTTGATGCTAGGTCACAATTTAGGTATTTTGAATAATTATTAATTGGTACCAAAGTGGTATTTTTCTCAAAACCAATATGTCATCTCCATTTTACTTTTTTATCTGCAGTTTTCACGATGCAATTATAACAAATATTACGAGATTATCAGCAGACTATCAGTGCTTAAGAGGTACAAACAAGCAAAAAAAATACAAAAGACATTGCACATTTACTATCGTTTCAATATTGAAGAAACCTAAAAGTGGAGAATCTAAAAGTCTAAAAAGGAGTTTCAACTGAAAGAAATATTATTATGTTTTTTAATTACGTGAGATATTCTTAAATTTTGCCTTCGGTACAATTAGGTTCGGTTAGTTACGACTTACCCCGGACTTATCCTCATGCAGAAATTCAAATGTAAATGTACAATGTAACCATTATAAAACTTCGAGTGGCCACGTTATGATTGTCACACGTGATGAAAATAACAATTCTACATTACTGGTCCTGTTCGAGGTTTTAATTGACAATATACGCCGCGACTGTAATCAACAAAATTGCAAATAAAAGTGTTTTATTCAGCGCAATTACACGATATTTTAAAATATTTCCTCTTTTATTCACAAATTGCATAGCTAATATAAATATGTATACATAACTAGCTGATCCGACAGGGACTTAACTCGCTAAACTAAACCTAACATTATATAAAATAATAGAAAAACAAAACCTAAATTAGTATCCATTGGAATTCCGAGCAGACCGGTCTCTGCAAGTAACACCCGTTCACGAGTTGACGCATGTGCCAGCCATCACCTTCCTCAACTATATTTGAGGGAAGATGGCGACCCGACACACGACGCCGCCACCTACCAACACCTCTTCGTGAGCATGACTGGTCGGAATGCCAATGTTTACCGATTACATTTACTACAGATATTACCTTTTTTTTTGGGTTTGACGTCATTAAGACGTAAAGGACTGCTTACCCACATCCCATTTTAGCAGGGCCTCCATAACCATGCTATTTCTATCTCAGATGGCCATTTTCAGATTATATTCACGTATGGTCTCTGGTCTTACAACCATCGCCTTCCTAACGAATCTTCCAATGGCATCATTATCGTCGTCTGCGTAGTATATAAAGATCCCAGTGTGTCGCGAAACTGCAACGACTGCATGGGGAACGCTATCGTGCAGCTTCAAACCGCCCTTAGACTTGATGCCGATAACTGACTCGAATGTCAGTCCCTGGGCTTCGTGGATAGTAAGAGTGCGCGATCCCGTTCCTTCCCCGTAACCCTGGCTGATAAGGGTTTCTTTTTCTTCCTGGGTGTGAGCCAGGAATAAGGTGTTGGGTTTGGATTTGGGGATTTTCCACCGGTATACTTTTCCAACTGTAAGGACTTAACACGGGAAGCCGAGGAATATATACCGGAGTATATTTCCTTCAGCACGTACACGACGTCCATGGGGTTTCGATGCGTACACAGCAACTCCTGGCTGATATTTGTTACCAGGTTTGGACGGTTGTACTTTAAATTGGACAGATTTTCTCTGTCGATATAAGGCAACTGGTTTACATCTCCGATGAGGACAAGTTCGCTAGCTCCAGACAGCATGGAAGCCATGACGATGGCTCCGAAATGGCTAGTTCATAAGAGGCGGTTGTAGCTCTCAGTTTTTCTGAAACCATTCACGAGTACAGAAGCCATAGTGCGCACCTTGATCTTTGCTAGGTCTCCTATTCGATGCGCGAGCTTCTCTCTTAGGTATTTGGCTGCCTCTGTAGTTGTTGTGATTATGACGTCGTTGTCCACATCGAAGTGTCTTACCACCCAAGTTGTCTTTCCGCATCCTGGAACCCCATTGACCCATTGTATTTTCGGCACTTCCCAGTGTTTAAAAAAATATATAATAAATGGCCAATATGACCTCTAGGCTATATTAGCCGCTAGAACTTTTTTCGCAAACATACTCTAACCTAAAAACCGAATATTGCCTGGGACATGTTTGGGGGTCAATAGAAGCTTAACCTCAAGTGTGTGGAGTCGCCAACCTTGTCCCCCGGCCGCCATCTTGTAAAAAGGGATGAAAACACTTTTTTGCGATATCTCGGAAACTATGCTACTCACAAAAAAATTGTGAAGTTATAATTTGTAGCAAATTATTTTGCCTACAAATATGTTTACATATGTTTTTGCCCTAAATTAAATATTAAAGAAGTTATAAGCAAAAAGTGAGATTTTTTTTATAATCGTTTTCTTTTTTGCCTTTTTTAAGTTTTTTTTTTATACAGGTATTTTACAAAAATAATACCTCAGACCAATCTTGTAGATGATCTTTTGAGGAAAATGTTTAACTTATTTTTGTTTTTTTTTATTGTAAATATATTCTTACAAATCTTTTGTTAATGTCGTACAACTTTACTTATTCATTCCTAATTCATTTCTTTACCATAGAACTTACCAAATTTAACTAATTTAGGATAAGAGTAACTTGCGTCGAAGCCGTCAGAGGAAAATATGTAATGTACGTCATGAAGGTACAAAAAAAAGCATTTTGGACCTTGATCTCAAACGTTCTGATGACAAGGCAAAGAGCATTGTTGATCGCATAGCTAATGTGTCTAGCATTTCGACCGGATTCTCATGAGCATTGACGAACCCAGTCAACTTTGGAGCGCTGTAACAGAGGTTTAAATGATTGAAATTAAAAAAATTATAGAAAAAATTTTCCTCAAAAGATCATCTACCAGATTGGTCTGAGGTAATTTTTTTGTATAATGTATAAAAGTTAGAGCCAAAAAGAACATTTTTATATAACATTCTCACTTTTTTGCTTATAACTTCTTTAATTTTTAATTTAGGGCAAAAAGTTATATAAACATATTTGTAGGCAAAACAATTTGCTATAAATTATACTTGACAAATTTTTTGTAAGACGCATAGTTTCCAAGATATCGCGAAAAAAGTGTTTTCACTCCTTTTTCCAAGATGACGGCCGAGGGACAAGGGTGGCGACCCCACAAACTTGAGGTTAAGCTTCTATTGATACCCCACACATGTCCCAAAAATAAAATTGCGTGCTCTAAAAAATGCAAAGCTTGTAACATTTCAATGAACTAAATTCGAATAACTGAAATGATTCAAACTTACCAAAAAATAAGATCGAATGACGTAATTTAGGATCAACTCGCACACAGCACACTAACCTAACCTAACATGGTAAGCATGTTTAGCGCTAGGGTTGTATTGCTTTCGGAGAAACAGTGTAGGCAATATTGGCCGACTAGGCCATAATACCTAAAACTATCTATATATACGGTTTAAATTTATATAGAGAAAAAGTCACATCCTCAGACGGGATTCGAACCCGCGTCTTCTGACTCTCCGTGCCAGACGCCATTGACCAACTAGGCCACCGAAGTTCGGGTCCGAGCATCGAATATTAATAATACTTAATGCTTATTTAAACAGTTTGATTTCAACAATACTTTCTGTATAATATATAGATCCACGAGGATATTTATTATCCTGGAATTCGCGGGTAATCCCGCAGGGCACAGAAAGTAGTTCATATACCCAAATTTAGTCGCCACAAACAATGTATCACAGAACACGCTTCTCGTAGAGCGCTGTCAACTCTTATGCATTTAGTATCCCGATATGGTAGATTTTCTGAAAATATTGACAACTCTAAAGTAAAACAAGCACATATTCAAATAACAGGTCAGTTCCATGTAGCAACGCTACATGACACAAATATAATAAATAGAATATAAAAAAAAGATAAATACACGTCACAAGTATTGGCGGCATAGAACCACCAGTGCAAGATTCCAACTCACACAAGACCCTTTTTATATGTACGAGTATATTAGGAAAACCCCCATAATAGTTATATAGGGTGTTTGGTAGAGGGACCGACAAACCAAATGAGCGTGTTCGGGGGCCCATGGGGAGAATACAAGTTGGCCAAAAAAAATCCCCGACAACCCCAGTTTTTTTAAACTTTTTTTTGTGAAATTGTACTTATTGTACTTATTTACCACCATAATCTCTGAAATTGTACTTATTTACCACCATAACATTTGTAAAATCTGTTTTAGACCGGATGTTTAGACTCTAAGCTCTAAATCAGTTAGTTAGCTCTGTTTTGTATCCAATTTTGCTTTGCGTGGTTTGAAGGTGTATTAGAGACCAAATTCAACTAAAAACATCTTTTTGGTTTGTCGGTCTCTCTACCAAACAACCTGTATATTCTTTGAAAATTTGAGCTGACGATATTAATATATTAGGGTTTAAAAGATTCCATCTTCTTCGAATCTTTTACATCGTAGGTTTAGTAATAGGATCGTATATCCTACCTACTACCTACCTACCCTAGTTATGGATTTCTAAAACCAACCTTTAACTCACTTTCAAAGATATTTTTGCTACCGCAGTCATATAAAAAGAGCAAGAGGTTTTATGTTTACTGTGTTGCATAATTTTTCACGCCAGAGTAATCTAATTAAGTACAACTGTTAAGACTACTTATTCAATATATGCGGTATGGTATGTAAGACATCCTGTAAGGGTTATGGGGCGCTTTTATCCAATATGAATAATTTCATTTGACTTTACGCAGTGCTCCGTGTAAGAATAGAAATTGTTGAAGGTATCGCTTATGCTAGTATGAGCTCATATTTACTGAAAAGGCTTCACATTTTTATCTAAGTTTACTTATAATACGGTTTCCTAACATGCATATATTAGATTGTGTTACAATGAGTATATTTTTTTTTGACCGGGATTATAGTATAAGTTTTTAAAGTGACATGGTCACTAATACAAGAATTAACTTTAGAAACACGATATTTACCATGTATTGTATTTTACATATGTATTGTGAGCTTTCGATATTTCGGCACAGTTGCATGAGCCATGTTCACGAGGAAACTGGGATTAAAGTAGTATTTGAACAGTATAACAAAGTGCAACTTTGTACTTTTTCCTGTGATAGCGAGTACGATTTTACAAATTTTGTGACCTTATTGTATCAGCTATATGTACAGTCCCGGATATGACGTACTACTGTTGCCAGCTTATAAATTTAGGACTGTTCCATATTCTCCCATTGCATCATCATCATCAGCCAGTATCAGTCCACTGCTGGACATAGGCCTCTCCTAATGCACGCCACTGAGCCTGATTTTCGGCTTTTCTCATCCAGCTGCTACCAGCCACTTAGCGTATGTCGTCGCTCCACCTAGCCTGAGGACGTCCTACACTACATTTGCCGAGTCGCGGTCTCCACTCAAGAACACGTCTACCCCAACGGTTATCGGTTCTTCGGCTAATATGACCAGCCCACTGCCACTTCAGTTTGGTAATTCTTTGGGCTATGTCGGTTACCTTGGTTCTCTGTCGGATCACTTCATTTCTGATACGATACATCAGAGAAACTCCAAGCATAGCCCTCTCCATAGCTCGCTGAGCAACCTTAAATAGGTGGACCAGTCGTACCGTAAGTGTCCACGTCTCGGCTCCGTATGTCTTAACGGGTAGGATCTCCCATTGCATGCTTGTGGTAAAATGAATTAAATATTTAAAAAAAATATTAAATTAACGTATTAAGTGAAAAATGCGCTGAATAGTACTTACTCATTATTGGCAATACCCAGGAGGTCAGTTCTACTATTTCACAAGGTTCAACAATCTGTCCTGCTGCAACTACAGTTAGACTCCGCTTGTCGTTAGATTATTACCCAAAAAGGCATACTACTATTTCGTTAAACATATTTGAACGTAACGTCATCTTTAACACCGTTATATATTAGACTAGCAGCGCTCCGCGGTTTCAACTGCATGGTTATGGATGACGATGATGATGTATCAAATATAGCGTTTAATAATAAGTATAATGACATAATAATATAATAAAGCTTTGTGAAAGAACTGTTTTAACCAGTTATGTAGTTTTTGCGTTTATCCGTTACAAACAAACTATCATATCTTACTCATTAGAAATACCACGGTTTACATCCCGTAAGTAACAATACGAGTATGTTTGTTGAAAACAACCGTGAAAGTTTAAAAAAGTGCTTATCAAATCTTTCCTCCTTATTATTAAAGTAGATAAGGATTAACACGAAGGTACGAATTGTGACTAGTTTGTACTGGTGTTAATCTACTATATAAAAATAAGTCGGGTTTTCCTTCCTGACGCTATAACTCCAGAACGCACGAACCGATTTCCACGGTTTTGCATTCGTTGGAAAGGTCTCGGACTCCGTGAGGTTTATAGTAAAGAAAATTCAGGAAAAAATTAAAAAGAAAAGCGGGAAAATCTTTTTTCACATACAGCGCCATCTCTGATACATAGCATGTACTACAAACCAATATTTTAAGTAGATGGCGTTAAACGAAATGTTACATAAAACGAAGCCATCTGGTGGCGAAACGGAGTTCGCAGGGTTTGCTAGTATTGGATATTTTACGGAAAAGTAGTTATTGTGAAAAATGTAATAGTTAGTTCACAAATGGTATTGTCAACTTTTTGTAGACATTGATGTCCTCTATAAAACTTACATCACTTTGCCCTGTTATTAATAGTTTCCGCAGCGTACGCGACTTAGGGATGTTTTTATGGTTGGTATTTTTTTCACACCCTGGGTGACATTATCGAAATTTTCATATGGATCCCTAACTTTTTCAAAATATTATTTAACCTATGTTACTCAGTGATAATTAAGCTTTCTAACGGCAAAAGAATGTTTGAAATCGGTCTAGAACTTTTTTAGTTTATTCGTTACATACAAAAGTATTTTTTTTATATATAGGATTTATTTATATCGATATATTTTAACGCTACTATAATTATACGAATATGAGTTAGCATCGCGTTCTCGGTTCAGCTACAGTTCAATTGCAATTTAGTTAGTGGAATCGGCCCTCAGCAGGGCTATTATTTATCTCAGTTGCTAACAAATGTTTTGAAATCTTGAAAAATGGCGACTCTGTGTCAGTTTTGACAACTCCAGTAAGCAAAAATGATTGTAAAATGATGCTGAAGCTGACAAAAGTGACAAGGAGCGGCCATTTATCAAGGTTTCCATCAACATTTGTTAGCAACTGAGATACATAATAGCCCTGCAGGTCTATTTATGAGCTTGCATCACTACCCTCGTCTATATGTTACTCGTAAGTTTGTCTAGGGTGTCGCTGATATATTAGGCGTAAAAAAGGCCTTAGGTAATAGGCCTTAGGCCTATTATAAGAGTGGCCAATCCATAATGCTAAGCTTAACTATATATACAAATATTTATACGAGGATTTCGTGTGTTATTAAAACTAACGTGGTTACGTTGGACAACGTTATTAACATTTAATTAAAACTTTCGTAAGTTGAACACATTTTAAAGCGATTAGTAACCGATAGCTGTATAATTGCTTTAAAACGTTATTAACGTTAACGTTAATAAATATTTCATGAAAAATACGCCAATGACTAAACTAGGACTAAATTATATAATTAAACAAATGTTGGAAACAACGTGTAAAGCTAATACATATAAAGTATACTAAATATCGGTAGTTTGAGTAAAATAATATAATTCACATAATTATAATAATACATCTATATACTTAGTACCTATCCACACTACCTTATTCTCTAACGGCCGTTTTCATAATTTATCTATCGTCGGTTTACCTTACTAGAGATAGATATTTGACACTGTTTGTATGGACGTTATGTCAAATTTCTATCGGTAGTAAGGAAAACTGTGTATAGAAATATTGAAAACGGCCGTAAACAAACGTACACCTCTCTATCTACAAAGTACAAAAAGCCATATGCCGAATTTTATTATGTTGAAATTCCCAAACTGACAGAATGCTTCCGACACAGCCTAACGACTGCTGAACTAGAAGATAGGGTTCAGGGGTGCGGGGGTAGGGCGACAAAGGGGACCGAGAGACGTGCGGCCGCGGGCGCGTATCACGTGTTACGGAAGAGACGAAATGTGCATTGGATAGTTCTTAAGGTATATGACATAATAGTGGTTTAATGAATTAAAAGGACCACCAAAACATGTAGGTAAATAAACAAAATATGTATTAAGTAATCAATTATATAATATAATTAGATTTGTGCAAGATACTTATCTATATGAAAATTATAACTCAAACTTTTGTGTCCATATCAATGTCACTGGAACTAGATTCGAATTAAATTATCTTATTACCCAGATCAACTCTATTCAGATCTGAATGGTATGGAGGCAAACGTAACACTTCATGTTTGTTCCTTTTCAATAACTCGTCAATTGTGTTAATATTTTCTACGTTATCACATTTTTTTAAGTCTTTCTTTTTTAAGTTTATCATCAAAAGGCACGTCACATTGTCATAGCCATGCTTGCATTGGTAGAAGCCATAGTCGGCTTTTTTCTTCTCGCACTGAATGGTAGTAAAAGAAAGTATTAGGAGAGGTAGAGAGTTTCTACGGACAGCTATACACCTCGGTCGCTAAACCTGTTATCAGCTCGGTCAAAGACCCAAGAGCCAAGCTGACCCGACATTATACAGAAGATATCCCGGACATCAGCCTGTACAAGATTAGAATGGCCTTGAAACAGCTTAAGAACAACAAGGCGCCTGGTGATGATGGTATCACATCAGATCTTCTGAAAGCGGGTGGAACACCGGTACTTAAAGTCTTTCAGAAGCTCTTTAATACCGTCACTTACTCGAAGGTTCAACGCCAGAAGCAAAGAACAAAAACGTGGTGGTGCTGTTCTTCAAGAAAGGTGACAACATTTTACTTACAGACCTATCTCGCTTTTGAGCCATGTTTAAAAGCTGTTTTCAAAGGCCATAACGAACCGTCTCAGTCGCAGGTTTGATGAATATTAACGGCGAATACATCACTCACCTTTGATTTGCCGATGATATTGTAGTCATGGCAGAATCCATGGAAGACCTCAGTACAATGCTCGAAGGCCTCCATCGAGTTTCCCAACGGGTAGGTCTTAAGATGCATATGGATAAGACGAAAATTATGTCTAATGCCCATGTTAAACCTACCCCAATATCAGCTGAGAACTCAGTGCTCTCGAAGTTGACGACGAGTACATTTACCTGGGACAGACAGTCAAACTAGGCAGGTCCAACTTCGAGAAAGAGGTCAATCGTCGAATCCAACTCGGCTGGGCAGCGTTCCGGAAACTTCGCGAATTCGTCTCAAACCTCGTCAAAAATACCTCAGTGCCTCAAGACTAGAGTCTTCGACCAATGTGTGTTACCAGTGATGACTTATGGCACTGAAACGTGGTCTCTCACTATGGGCCTCATAGATAAGCTCAAAGTCGCACAACGAGCTATGGAGAGGGCTATGCTCGGGGTTTCTCTACGTGATCGAATCAGAAATGAGGAGATCCGTAGAAGAACGAAAGTCACCGACATAGCTCAGAAGATTAGCCAGTTGAAGTGGCAGTGGGCAGGGCACATAGCACGCAGAACAGATGGCCGATGGGGCCGAAAGGTTCTGGAGTGGAGACCACAGACCGGCAAGCGCAGCGTAGGTCGTCCACCGACACGGTAGACAGACGACCTGATGAAGGTCGCAGGGCGACGTTGGATGCAGGCCGCTTCCAACCGGTCCTTTTGGAAAATCATGGAGGAGGCATATGTTCAGCAGTAGACGTCCTACGGCTGAGATGATGATGATGACTGAATGGTAAGCTGCTTTATCCATAACTGTGACTGAATTTTATAATATATCAGTTATGAAATTGACAAAATTCTTAGCGTGATAATCACTTTATTTACATTTGATATTTAATATCACAAAAAATTTAGCTCCGTCTAAGCATCCAGTTTGACCTCAACGGTCGCCTTGACCGACATGAGATAATACACCTGTTTATCCTTTGATTGCCTACATTTGAGATGCATTTACAAAAGATTTATTTTTTTTAGTTTCGGGAGGGGGAAATCCTTTATGACTACCGCAGAAAAGCAGTATCCCTGAAGTTATGTCCGTATCCACCGGCGAGGATGGAAGTGCCAGGGTGTACGGCCTAAAACCTCCTCCCTCTTTTCTACGCACTACAGACGCTAGGTTCGTACCCTTAGAATTATATTTTTTTTTTAATTTCCAGCTTGAACCCCGAGTATCTAAAGAGACTTATAAACTAAGTATGAGCCCAGTCATATATAAATATGTTTTTTTGTTTGCATAAGTTTCGTCAATATATAAAATATACCTTCAATTCTACTATATTTTTAAAAGCACTCAGGTATTATAATACTATACTACGAGTATAATACTCCACGATGTAAATTGGGTTGATCGATAAGAAATTTTAGATCCGAATTTATTAAATTAAAAACCTTTAAATAGCCTTAAATATTCCCTGCCACAGTGTAATATATTCTCTTCTCGAAGCTCAACGTTTGAAGTTTTCAAAGTCGGAATTGTTTTATAAATATGATATGCATATATGAAAACTAGCCAAGTCAGACCTTAGGATTCAATATATTATCCTGACTTATAAGAAGAAATGATATTTTAAGTTATTATAAAATAGTTTATGCTGTTCTAAATACTTGGCACCCATTTATATCTCACTTCTTTTGTCGTTTAAGTCGATAACCGAGGCATTTATGTAATAATATTGAACTTGGATCTCATTTCACATTTATGTTTTTTATGGGATATCATAAGTTTTCGTACGGGAATTATTAGTAGGTCTATAGTAAAATTTACACCAGATGGTTTTGTTATCTGCTGTATTTTCCTACGTTTACTGGTTATGATTGTCTTTATAGTGTAAAAAAAATAACAGTAGTATTCCGATCGCTGTAATTCATGTGAAGACCTTAAAATCCACATAAATACCGGTTGTCATAAATTCTGATTGCTGATTCTTACATAACAGGCACTTCAAGTAAGTATTCCTAATATTCAAATATCAAATTCAAATTTGCTACTTTCTGATTTATTTCTTTGTATTCACCCAACTACCTACCTACAGGATGGATGATAAATTTGAACTTTCTAGGTCATCTGGAACTGGGTTAAAGTTTTGATCTATAGGTCAGTCAGTGATAAAAATTACGATTTTTAGACCTTAATATCCAAATAACCGTATGAGGTGTGTTCATGAAATTTGAAGTACATATGTATCTCGCAAGTCTCAATATATGAGCCAAATTTGACATGTTTATGTGAAATAGTTTTTGAGTTATGAGGGCGTCAAAAGTGGCACCAAATGGTTCGTGTAGGTGCTGCTCGTCAGTTCTGCTATCTGAACATGGCTTGACACGCTGCCGCGTGTCTAGATTTGTCATGACATTATTGACTTTCTATTCAATAATTGAAACATTCGTATTAAATAAAATTTTATTTATTTACTTATTTTTCATTTATTTGTATTTTTATTTACCATGCTTAATGCTTATATGTATTTTATTATAAGCTTGGTACATTGTCTCGAATCCGAAACTTTCTTGAAAATAATGTAGAAAAACTTAGTCATCTCTATTCAATTTGAATTATTGAGAGCTGCCTCCGTCTGAGTCCGGTCCATGTAAAAGTCAATCACATGACAACGCACCCCTCCGAAATAATCATGAAATATTAATTACACCTGGTCCGGTCAACGAGTACGTAGCTCTTCTATAAAGTGACGGCGTGATAGATAGTGGATAGAAGCTAGTGAATGAATTATGTACCTAAGTGTCAACTTCTCAACTGTGATCAGCAGACAAAACTGAGCTGCTCAATGAGAACCATCCATTTTAACTTACAGTCATTTTACGTTATACATTGTCTGATATTTTACTTCGTCTAGGTAAGTCTAATACTACTTTTTAACAAAACTTTTAACCGACTTTCATTCTATTATACGCGATTTTAATAATAAATATAATAAAAAAAAATTAGGTCAGATTTTGATAGATAGATAAATGGATAGATAGATATATAGGTAAAACATTCATTTGCTTCTCCAATACATACGTACATTCGTTTATACATAATATCTTAAATATAATTACTAGCTAATTAAACAACAGCTTATTAACAGCTACGTGTGTGTTGTTCAAATGTAAATGGAATCGCATACAATTACCAGCTTTGAAATAAAAAAAAAAATTTATATCGGTTCACTTAAAGACAAGTTATGCGGTAACACACATTAAAAACAACTATGAATTTAAGAACATTCTCCTTTTTAGGAAGGTGTTTCAAAAATTATTAATATTAAATAACGGATTGATGCACAGTGGTGGAACACCTTTACAAGTCAAGAGTCAGAAGAGGGGATGGAGTTATGGAAATTTCCCTTCCGCGTCTGGAGCGAATGACTTACTTTGTGACTGGTTTCTTGTGCATGGGCCTTTCTTGCTTCATCATGATTATCATCATCTCAGCCGTAGGACGTCCACTGCTGAACATATGCCTCCCCCATTATTTTCCAAAAGGACCGGTTGGAAGCGGCCTGCATCCAACGTCGTCAGGCGACTTTTATCCGGTCGTCTGTCCACCGTGTCGGTGGACGACCTACGCTGCACTTGCCGGTCCGTGGTCTCCATTCCAGAACCTTCCCCCATCGGCCATCTGTTCTGCGTGCTATGTGCCCTGCCCACTGCACTTCAACTGGCTAATCTTCTGGGCTTGTGGTAACTTTCGTTCTTCTACGGATCTCCTCATTTCTGATTCGATTACGTAGAGAAACCCCGAGCATAGCCCTCTCCGTAGCTCGTCGTGCGACTTTGAGCTTATGAGATATATGAGGCCCATAGTAGGAGACCTCGTTTCAGTGCCATAAGTCATCACTGGTAACACACATTGGTCGAAGACTCTTGTCTTGAGGCACTGAGGTATTTTAAACGAGAAGACTTCTCGAAATTTTTGGAACACTGCCCAGCCAAGTTGGATTCGAGTATTGACCTCTTTCTCGAATTTGAATTTGCCTAGTTTGACTATCTATCCCAGATAGATGTATTCGTCAACACCTTTGAGAACTGAGTTCTCAACTGATATTGGGGTAGGCACAACATGGGCTTTAGACATAATTTTCGTCTTGTCCATGCGTTCATCTTAAGACCTACCCGTTGGGTTCGAGCATTGTACTGAGGTCTTTCATGGATTCTGCCATGACTAAAATATCGTCGGCAAATCGAAGGTGAGTGATGTACTCGCCGTTGATTATTGATGCCAAGTCCTTGCCATTCCAAGAGCTTGAATGCGTTTCGGAGATATAACGTCTCCCTGCTTCACGCCTCTTTGCAATGGAATTGCCTTCGAACTCTGCTCCTGTACTCGGACTGACATGTAGGCGTTTTTGTACAAACACTTCAGCACTTCAATATACCGATAGTCAATACGGCACCGCTGGAGAGACTCAAGCACTGCCCAAGTCTCGATCGAATCAAAGGCCTTCTCATAGTCCACAAACGCTAAATAAAGATGCAAGTTATACTCTTCGGTCATCTTTATAACTTGCCGTAGCGTGTGGATGTGGTCTATGGTACTATAGCCTTTTCGGAAACCGGCTTGTTCCGGAGGCTGGAATTCATCAAACCTGCGACTGAGACGGTTCGTTATGGCCTTTGAAAACAGCTTTTAAACATGGCTCAAAAGCGAGATAGGTCTGTAAGTAAAATGTTGTCATCTTTATTGAACAACAGCACCACCACGTTTTTGTTCCATGCTTCTGGCGTTGAACCTTCGAGTAAGACGGACTTTAAGTACCGGTGTTCGGTGTTCGGTGTTCCACCCGCTTTCAGAAGCTCCGATGTGATACCGTCGTCACCCGGCGCCTTGTTGTTCTTAAGCTGTTTCAAGGCCATTCTAATCTCGTACAGGCTGATGTCCGGGATATCTTCGGTATAATGTCGGGTCAGCTTGGCTCTTGGGTCTTTGGCCGAGCTTTTTAAAAGCCGAAATAAAATAAAGAAATATATTAAAGTTAAGAAAACTATCAAAAGATGTCAAAAGTTATTAAAAAAACAAAGCTATTTTGTCAAAAATGTTCAATTAATTAAAGAAAAGTTGTTACTAGAGGAAAGAATTCAGAATTGTTTGGAAGAATTGGAAATAACTCGACAGTTATATGATAATGACACACTGGAACTCCGCTCTGAGCTGCTCCATAAAGAAAAGATCTTGCAGGACGTATTTACTAGCTACAAGACAGCTCAAGTTCAACTAAGTGAGCATTACAAGACTGCAATTGAACTAACGGACCTGGTGGCTTTGAACGTGGAGTGTGTGGAGGCTCTTGAGAATAGTCACTCGAGCTGCCACATTCAACCACAACCAGACTGTACTAGCGCCCTCTCAACATCTCTGTCAAATCAAAACAGACCAACATTGATCACAAACACGGTCCCAGGCGGAGAGCAGTATGTCAGCTCTAATCCAGTTCAACCGCATAAAATCATGGTATTTTCAGACAAAATAGGTGTAGGCTTTGGTTCATTATTAAGTAACTCAGTGCAGTGTGCTGTGGAGAACTATTGTATGCCGGGAGCAACCTATGCTCAGATTGAAAAAACAATATTAAACTCAAAAATAGATAATAAATCAATAGTTGTTCTCTTCTTAGGTCATAGTTTAGGTATTGATAGACAAGAGGTTATTACTAGAATAACCACTTTGTTAGAACTTAAGGCATGTAAAATAATGTTATGTGCCTTCCCTTATTCAGATTTATTGTCTGAAAAAGAGAACTTGCGCATACACTCACTCAATACATTAATGTATAACTTGACATGTCGTCATAGTGACAAACTTTTATTTTTTGACTGTAATAAGTTTATTTGTAATTTTAAGTTGACATGGGACAGCATGTACTGTCCTAAAAAATCCAGACAGCTAATTGCTACTTTGGTAGCTTTCAATATTGAGGCAGTTATAGGAAATATAACAAAGAGTAGTGACAATGTTGTAGTTTTTAGTACATGTACTAATAATAGTAATAATGTAGCTATTAATTGTTTAAACTTTTAAACAAGACAACAGAGAAGTGTGCTGACATCTTATCGCTATTTTATCAAAATATTAACCGCTTCTCTGGCAAAATATTAGACATTGAACTTTTATTAGATAAACATAGATTTGATGTATTAGGCTTTACAGAAACGTGGCTAAAACCAGATAAAATGTTATTTAATGTTACACATTTTGAGGTAGCCAGTGCGTTCAACAGAATATCTGCTGAAGGGGGAGGGTGTATTATTCTTTGTAAAAGAAACATAAAATTTAAGGAACGGTCTGACATAGTAGGTTTTTCTGTTGAACGTGTCTGCGAAATTGCTTGTGCAGAACTGGAAAGTCATATATTATTGTGTGTATATCGGCCACCAGCATCTAATTTCTGTAATTTTATGTCCATAATGGAATGTGTACTCAAGAGATTAACTAAAAGCAATAAATCAATCATTGTATGCGGTGACTTCAATATTGATATTTTGGTAGATTCAACTGATAAAACTAATCTTATCTCTTTGTTTAAATCTTTTAATTTGAATTTTTTGTTCAGTGAGCCAACTAGAGTAACCGACTCTTCATCCACCTGCATTGATAATATTTTTTCAAACTGTAAGACTACAGAAAAATCAGTAATGGTGGGAGTTAGATCAGACCACAATGGCCTCGCTATCAAATTCGAAATCGGGAGAACTAAGAAAAATACCATTATCGAACATAGGCCGCTAACAAAAGGTAAACTAGAAAAGCTTAAACAAAATATAGAGTTGAAACTTAGTCTGGTGGAATTCACTTCTGAAGATCCACATGACATTTATAGTACATTATTTTCATTAGTAAGTACAGAATTTAATGAAATCTGTCCGAAGAAAAAACTGCAGCTCAACGGTAGGTTACAATTTGGTGACTGGTCAACTAGAGGTATTCGAAAAAGTAGAGACATAATGTTTGAGTTATATCACAAAAAATCTTTAACTTCTAGTAAAGATTTTCATGATTACGTAAGAAATTACTCAAAAGTTTTTAAGTCAGTATGCAAACGCGCAAAAGCTTTGTTTATAAGGGATAAAATTCGAAAATCTAATGACAAAATTAAAACAGTTTGGAAAACTATTAATACAGAGACCGGCAAAAGTAAATCTTTTAATTCAGAATATGTGCTAGAAATAGATAACCAAAAAGTTTCAGACCCAAGTCATGTTGCGAATTCATTTGAAAATTTCTTTTCTAACATACCACTAGAAGTCACCAAATCTCTTGATTCTTGCCCTTGTGTTGCAGTGGGCTTTCTGAAAGACAACTTCCCGCTCCAAATTCCTGAGTTTAGGTTCCGACATATATCTACTTTTGAAATAATAAAAACATTTAAAAGTTTAAACGTTAAAGCAACAGAGGATTTATGGGGATTATCCGTAAAAATGCTAGAGTCAATAATAGAAGTTATTGCGCCACATTTGATGATCATATTTAATTTATGTATTGATAGAGGTACATTTCCTGATCTAATGAAAATGAGTAAAATCACCCCTATTTTTAAATCAGGTAGTAAGGCCGACCCCTCAAATTATAGACCGGTCTCTGTGCTTCCGGCTTTGAGCAAAATATTCGAAAAGATAATGCTTCAACAACTCTTGTCTCATTTTAATGAACATAGGATTTTACACGAAAATCAGTTCGGTTTCACGAAAAGCAGATCAACAACAGATGCAGGAGTCCAGTTAGTCAAGCATGTGCTGGAGGCTTGGGAGAGCTCACAGGATGCCATTGGCGTATTTTGTGATCTCTCCAAAGCTTTCGACTGTGTAGAGCACCGCACTCTAATTTATAAGCTACACCACTATGGAATTCGTGGAGCTGCTCTGAATCTTGTAGAATCATACTTATCTGATAGGCAGCAAAAAGTTGGCATTAATGGCGTGACATCTTCTGGATCTTTGGTCAGAATGGGGGTTCCACAGGGGTCGATCTTGGGTCCGTTCTTATTCTTAGCATATATCAATGACTTACCACATATGGTTGAGGGCCTTGCTGACATAGTTCTTTTTGCGGATGATACTTCTCTGATTTTTAAAGTAGATAGGAAAGATAGAGAACTAGTTCAAGTCAACAACGCGTTAACTATTGTTTCAAATTGGTTCGCCGCAAACAACCTGCTTCTCAACGCAAAGAAAACGAAATGTTTAAAATTTTCCATGCCTAATGTAAGACATATAGAGCCAAACGTATTACTTGACGGAAATAAATTGAAAATTGACAAGACAATAGTCTTTCTAGGTATTAGCATAGACTCTAAATTACAATGGGGTCCTCATATTGATGCACTATCTGGAAGACTGAGCTCAGCTGCATATGCGGTTCATAAAATTAGGCAATTGACAGATATAGCTACTGCTCGACTGGTCTACTTTGCTTACTTCCACAGCATAATGTCATATGGTATCCTGCTGTGGGGGTCAGCGGCGGACATAGAGACAGTTTTTATATTGCAAAAGCGGGCAGTTCGAGCCATCTACGAAATGGGTCCCCGCGAATCCTTAAGACAAATGTTCAAAGAAATTAATATATTAACTCTTCCATCTTTGTATATCCTAGAAAATATAATGTACGTTCGTAAAAATATAAAGAAGTTTAGAATAAATAGTGATATGCATAATATTAATACTAGAAATAAGGATAGGATAGCTGTATCTAAATTTAGACTCACGAAAACTAAAAATAAGTCCTTCTTAGGCAATTGTGTACGTTTCTATAATAAAATCCCGAAAGACATTACTGAGCTCACTGAAGGGAAATTCAAGTTACGTGTCAAAAATATACTAATGAAAAAAGCCTATTATAAATTGAGTCACTACTTAGAAGACAAAGATGCCTGGAAGCTTTCCACTTCTGCCTAGTAGCCAACTATTGAATAAATTCGTTATTTTAATACTACTCATATGTAACCTCAATGTACAAAGACTTGAAAAAATAATGGCCCACGAGTTTCTTGCTGCTTCTTCTCGGCGGTGGTTCTTTTCCGAAGACAGCGGTAGAATCATTTCAAAATTTTGACGTTCATAAGAGTGTCTATGATGCCTAAACTGAATAAATCATTTTTGAATTTTGAATTTTGAATTTTGAGCTGCTAATAGGTTTAGCGACCGATGAGTATAACTGTCCGTAGAAACTCTCTACCTCTCCTAACACTTCTGCTTTGGTCGATGCTACACTGCCGTCTTCTCTCTTCAGCTTCGTCAATTGGCTTTGCCCAATAGACTTGTCTTGTGCTTGCAAGAGACATGTCTATTGGGTGATTATTATACTTAATAACAACTTAACTACTGTTAAGAATTAGTACGAGCAGATGAACACGACGATGCTAGAATTACTACGAACTCCAAAAAAAATTACGTAACCACACCTAGATGTACTTCGACAATGGAAATAGATATACCTAATAAACGAGCCTTAGTGAAGTAAACCTTAAAATTGCAACATCATATAATTTACGTAACAATGCAGTTTTTATATAAATCTTTGATTTACTCTTAGTTATTTCTCTCGCTCTATCATTCTTAGTTCTACAGTTATTTTTTTATTTACCTATTTTATTTGTTTTCATTTTGGTGCTAGATATTCTTCCACGAAGCTGTACTGTACAGATAAAATATAAGTCAATTACGATAGGCTAATAAGACTGAAGAACTATATGTTTCGAAGTCACGAGTGCTGTACTGTACTGCTGCGATCTAAAGTGTAAAGATGTGTGTGACCCTACTAGTATTATGGGCAAGCATAGGTTTTAATATGAAGCTCGACTGGCCCATATCGTTCCTTGGTAACATCCATCTGCTAATAGAGTTTTTATGAATATTAAATATATAAACTGTTGAGAATACCGTCCGTCTGGCCATTTAGCCTCACATTAACACAGGTAGGCATTTATGTTTAAGCATTATGGGTATTGATTGCGATATAATTGGTAAAGCTAAGGTATTGCTACGTAAACGACAAACGCCGACGTAATGAGAGCTATTGATGCGATAAACGGCCCACTTAGAATACTAGTAATATAACTTATTTAAGTTAAAAGAAGGATCGAAGTGATTGTAGTGTGGCTTACCTAGTCATTTTGAAATAATAAACGGGATTAAAGTGAGTTATGCGTTGTCTATATCATACGATTGACAATTACTTCGGCTTCGCCGGGAAGCCTTTTTAAGGATCGGTGTGAAGTTGGTATAACGTCACTGAATCTAATAACAAGGCCAGTGTACCCGATGGTACTAGCGGGTATAATCTATATTTAAAAAAAGATGTCCTGACTGACTGACTGACAGACAACGCACAGCCTAAACCACTGATCGTAGAGCCTTGAAAATTGGAGGGTGTATTATCCTTGATGCGTAGAGGTGTGCTAAGAATGGGTTTTAAAAAAGGGCTGAAAACGTTTGTATGAAACTTTTTTTTGAACTTATAGTTGTGAAAATTTGTATTTTGTAAGGTCATTTAAAATACAAAATGTTGGACTAGTTTTTTTTTGATAGTGATAGTTTAAGAGGGTGAAATGGAGGGCTGAAAGTTTGTATGGAGAGTTTTTTGTTTTCGAACATACAGTGGTGAAAATTAGCATTTGGACAGTTTAAAGTGATGATTTCATATTTATTGACAGGGTCATCCCTTTCAATAAATATGAAATCATCACTTAAATGGGTGAAACGTGGGATATTTTTTTTCAAAAGTTCTTTGTTTTTGGAGCTACAGTGATAAAAATTGATAACTGGATAGGTAATTTAAAGTAAATAGTAATGCTTTCAATATTTTGTCAGGAATGACTTAAGGGGGTAAAACGAGGGATGTAAAAACTACTACATATTATAAACTGTAGAGGTCAAATTTCTATACAATTAAAAATATGCTAAAAACCGAATCAGGGGATGTAAGGAGTGAAAAATAACTTCAATTTGTTTGTTTCTCTGTATGTTTGTCTGTCTGTTTGTACGGGCTAATCTCCGAAACGACTGGACCGATTTAAGTGGAATTTCGTATGGTGGTAGCTTATATCCCTGGGCCCCTATTCTCTTAGCTACTGAGAAATCGCCATCTACTGCAACGCTTCTGCGATTGTACTGCATTTAATGTCGAATTCGGTATTCTGTTATATATTGCTCTCAATTGCAATTGCATCGCTATCGTATGACCGTACTACAGCTTGCGAATGTTGCCACTCAAATAATATCATAGATTAATCAGACTATCAATAAGATTGAAAACTTGTACCAATCAAGCATCATTCAAAACATCAATACAGTGGTTTTAAAGCAAAAATACATTAAATAATTATTTTGCTACCAAAAAGTTTTCAAAATATCACTGAAACTGAGTTTTTTAATACTTATTTGTTTACTTTATAATTGAACTCACGTGTTTGTACATTTGCCATTCGTCAAGTTAAATAGTTATGTAATACATAAAGTTGCATCAAGTGACATAATTGTTAAAGTAGTCAGAGTAAAGTCACAGTTACACAAATAAGTCCTTCGTCAAGTCACTGTCCTGTTTCTTGTAACGAAGTGGTTCCATTACCAAGACTTTCTGAGGGGATGACGAGGAAAACTCACAAACATCGTGTCGTGATTCTAGTCACTTTGCCTACATTCGTGCACCACTACGAACATTTAACGGTTTTATTAACACTACAAAAAACACAATAGTAGAAACATATTTTTTTAATATAAATAAATATAGATTATATCAAGACTTGCATGACTGCAACAACGTATAGAAAATACGAAATAATACGTAAATTAATGAATACTTCAGAAATAGGGTTGTTGACCTTTCTTTTTATTGTACGTTAAATTAATCAGGATACCGAAATACACACCTAGCATATTTTTTATATTTTTGAAAGATCTCTAAACTAAAAATACTAAGTTTTTATTTCAAGTTTTAAATTTGGCGCCTAATCATTATTTAATGTCGGCTAATACGTCGTATGACGTCACTAAGGCAAAAACAAACAGTGTGGTGATTAAAACTCGTTTTACTTGCTTGGAGGTTGCTTGCTTGAGTATGCAGATGGCGGGAAAAAACCAACAATGACTATTACAATTTATTTTCTTTTGTGTTTAGTCTCAAGTTTTGACGTGTAATAGCGGTGGATTATTTACCGTTGATATTCACAATGGTGCACGAGTGTCAGTAAAGTGTATAAAATCATGAAACATTATTTTCGTGTTTTTTCGTCAATCGTGTTAGAAGTATTAGTAATGCATCCGCGTGACTTACACAAAAGAGCAGTTAAATAACTGACTTATTTCTTAGAGCAGACTCTAACTACCTACTTGAAAAAAAGTTTATAACTCTGAAGTAACATAAATAAAACTACATTTTAACAGCATAATTTGTTCTATGTAGGGTTTTCCACCTCAAAAGGCCAAATCCACGCTTATCGGATCACTTTGTTGCCCGTCTGTTCATCTGTATGTCTGTTAAGATCCTTTTTCATTCATAAATAGAAAAAAAACTTATATCCATAAATATGTAACAACAGTGATAACAAGATTAACGAATTGACTATTAAATATTATTATAAACTTAGGTACTTATATTTAATCAATATAAAAAATGTGTAACAAACTTATTATTTGCGGTTGCGGTTATAACCGTGTTTATGGATCGACAGTTTGTCCTTTGACCTAGTATGTATTTAGTTTATAAGCAATAATATTAGATACTTTCTTCACTTGCTTGATTCTCAATCTGTTGATAAGGTACGACACTATCATACCACACGTTTGTTTATGCCCTTATGACATCATTTCCGCAGCTACATCCGGTCACATAACTTTTAGAAACTTTTGTACACATTTCATTTATTCAAAATAATGTTAATCCAATGCATATTAAATATGTTTTTTATTCATTGAGTTATTTGCTCCAACTGCTATTAAGTTAACATTACATTATAATTTATTTTTGACTGTGTCAACTACCGTATTGGTTAGGTTCGTTGCATTCCTGTCTCTTACCGGTATACGCTAATGACAACTCTATTTGATACTTACGCTGAGACAGATGTATACCACTGTATCAACACTGAGGTAGGTAGCAACGCAATCGCAACTCAATAGTTTACAGAATACCTTTTATGGGACCGCGATCGAACCTAAATAGCGAGCAGACTACCATAACTGTCAAAAACAACAATTTTCATGCAGTTGAGTAGCGATATTGCGGTTCAATAGCTAAGAGAATACCTGGGGGCCCTGATCAACATATAGGATACTTTTCATCATCATCACCTCAGCCGTAGAACGTCCACTGCTGAACATATGCCTCCCCCATGATTTTCCAAAAGGACCGGTTGGAAGCGGCCTGCATCCAACGTCGTCCTGCGACCTTCCTCAGGTCGTCTGTCCACTGTGTCGGTGGACGACCTACGCGGATACTTTTAAACATCTGTAATTACCGTATCCCGCGAGGCCACGCGAGCGAAGCCGCTGGCGGGTCAGCTGGTGTTATTATATAGGAACTTATATTACCTATATTATTAGCGGGTGGCCGCGAAACAAACTTATGCTCAAAAATTTTGAAGTTGGTATTTATCCCCCTTCGCACTGATATCGACAACGCACGTCTCACACAAATCCTTTTTTAACCAACTTAAAAAAGGTGGAGGTTATGTGTTCGACTGTATGTATTTTTTGTATCTTGATGATATCCTTATTGACGGTGAATAACAATAGATCCGTATGTAGCGAAAAAGGTCACTAAAAAAGTGAAAAAAAAATTGTTTACCAAAAGTAGAACCGACTTAACCCGTTGAATGGCGATTTGCCATATTTGGCCAATAATACAATAGATTTCGCAGAAATCTACCTACTTTTCCAGGAACTGCAACGTGTGTGGTTAATTACTAAAAGTGTTAAAATAACTTGTCGAAGTCGGTACCATACGCACAATATTGTAATAATAGGTACTTTTGAACTGTCATGTTACCGACTTCAAAAGTAATTACACATTTTTTAGCGTTGGAATCGTTTCTATTTTTTGGCAAAAAAATCTTTTTCATCCTTTATTTCTTTTACTAATTTATAATGAACGAGAGTTTCAATAACACTCAGTCGTCCTACATAATACAATAAAGTTTGCTACTTGCCATGTTTACTACTTCTATTCGCTACAAACACCTAATTACTGCACAATCAGCGCTCGTATCGCTTTTCTGACAACACAATATCCAATGTTACAAACACACAAGCTACGACTCAGACAGATGTTTCTTTGTTATGCAAATGGTCAATATGTCCCATGCGTGCACCCTCGTCTGATAGCCAAGCAGACCCTGTACCGCTAAAGGCTACGGCTCCGTTACCTGTAACCAACTACAAGCTAAATGGTCAATTATGTGACCAACCCTCACCACCGGACAAAGCCACACACAATTCGCCCTCGAGTCGAATCCATTGTTCGATTCACTCGCCCACCGTATCTCTCTCAATGCATGCCACCGTTAAAATTTCTAACAAACAAAATTCCCATACACTAGGTGTCCGATGAGCTTCAAATATGTGTCCTGTAAGCGAAAAACTTTAAGAAACTTCCAGTCGTCTGAAAACTGGAAGTCGTCCAAACTCCTTTGTTACAGTTACTGGTTTTCAGGATATCAATGAAAATTACGATATTATATAATTATTTAATGAATACCATGATTTCTGAATGGAGAGAGACAAAAATAGATTATATTTATATTAATGCTGTTGAGTTTGGAAGTGTTTATAGATAGTATATATATTGACTAAAAAAAACTTACAAAATGCCGTAATATCTTTAGTGTTAAATGAGTGTCTGAAGACAGGACTCAGGGAATAGGCATAAAAAAAATTACTAAGTGATATTTGTGTAGTAGAGCCTGGAATTTGTGACCATCTATTGATATTAATAATTGGTCAACAAGATTTTAAATATTGTTTATTGATTAGAGATTAGTACTAAAATGTATTAAAGATTCCAACTAAAACTGTAGGATTCCATGTGTAAACTATGCCTAAGTTTCAATGAAGACGTAAATAACTAAAATCATATTACATAAGTATCATAATGATATACCTACCTACATATTACAAAAACCTACATTCTGCTAGATGGTAGGCTTCTTGCGTAAGAGACCACCTTGGTTGGTACCACCGGAGTGGTATGAAAACTACCTCCAACTAACATTCCAAATCGATGATAAAATATATGGACACACATACATACATATATAATATGATAAAAACATATATCATAGTTCATATCCGTTATTAACAATCCTACATCTTTTTGGATGAGAGAATTCTTGGAATCAGAAGGTAAGTTAACACATTAAAGATAGTGACACCGTCAAACAAAACACATTAATTTCTGCCAGGCGTTAGGCTTTCACGGCACGGTCGCGTCATACGTATGATGAAGCCTTGATTCCGTGCATGCTGTACGTAGGTATATTCATTTATCCAGGTATATTGCATCGGAATACAATCTGCGTTACGTAATACAGCATTTGCCCGGGGTACCACGCGCCCTGTGACATGCAAATCTTGGTGATAGCATTAAATCCTATAGACTGAAGTGCGCGTGTTAGTGGATGCCAACATATTAATGTAACTATTGCGAGTACGTGCTCAGGCTGGTAACACCTCTCTAGGTAGACTGACCATCGTCAACTCTATTAATTCTATTGCGAATCCCTTTGTCGCATGAAACTGGATCGGAACAAACGAACTGCAGGAAGCGGGCAATGCTCGAAACTTCGTAAGCTGAACGAATTTCATAAACGCGAATTCCAACTGTATTACAATATCGTTCATACGATATCTCGAACATTTCTGATTGATATTTTAACAATGTAAAAGATAGCACGAATTTTTAATTAAACGTTCCGTTTTGTATATTTCTAGACTTTTGGAACGAGAGCAGTGAAAAGGTTACGTAATACATTTCAAATGTTCTATGCAGCACAGTACTGTAACTTGTAATGGGCAGGGATTGTAGCTTGCCATGAAGCTGGCTACGAGCCAATTCGTCAATAGTCACGTAAAAAGATACTACGTACTAACGCAATGACCACGGTTTAGGATGTGGCTGAGGTTTTATTATACGGTTTTGAAATATATACCTGCCCCTATCTATACATATAATAAAAATGTAACGGATCGCTGTCTGTACATGGAAGATATATGAGAAGTAATATTATTGGGACTTTTATAAACAAAAATAGAATGAAAAAAATAAATGTTAGAATTTGTGTCTGTTTGTGCACGCGAATTAAAACGGCTTACCCGATTTAGATGCGGTTTTCACTAATGTATTGTGGTAAGCTTCACTTAGTGATTGTTTCATTTCAATCGGTTAATAAAATAAAATAAAAAACTTATTGAAATTTAAAGAACGCTCTCGCCACTACACCAAGACCAAGCGAGCGTAGCCGATGGCGGGTCAGGTTTATATTTTTACCAAAAATTAAATTTACCACCAATTAATTTTTAGTGACCCTTGTTCATTCGGGATTGAATGTCATTCAGCGTCAATGATGATATCATCTAGATAGGCGTAACACTTTTCGGTTTTTGGAGTGTCAGTTAAAAACTGCTTTATCGAATTTGATGAAATTTAAATGGGACTACCTCGGAAGTACACTTTACCAAACAAAAAAAGAATTTTGAGAATCGGTCAACAAATGGCGAAAAAATCGGCTACCATACACAAAAAAATACATACAATCGAACAACAACCTCCTCTTTTTGAATTCGCTTAAAAATATTGTTTAGCTTTAGTTTAGTTAACTGTTTTTTCGTGTAATGGGTACAACTGCTGTAATATGGTGTTTCAATGCAATGTTTGAATCCAGTGCAAAACCTTGATAATACAATTCTAATCCTATCATCTAAAATATCTATGTGAATATAAATCAAATGTGAATATGAATCATCTAAAATATAAGTATATGTACTTTTAGGGAGTAGACAGTATTTTCATTTAATCAACAGGTTTTAGATTTAACGAATACATATTTTTAAAGTAAATATACAAACCCTTATTTCACTGAGTTCGGTTCAATGAAACCCTAGTTTATGTAACTAGAGTTTGGTCCACTAGACAGCTTGAATTTGGCAACGGTCCCTGGCCCAAACCCTAACATAGATAAGATAATAGTCACTTTAAAAATGTTAAGGCCGTATTCCAGAAGAACGCATTGTGAATCGCAATTTTAGTATCTATAGATATGAATGTATTTGACAGACAGTAAGTAACCTAAGTGCCATACAAAAGTTACTCAGATCTATTACATATGAGATACACTCAAGTAGCTTCAATACTAAGCGCCCTTCTGAAGTATGGGATATATAATTTGATTGTGCACGATTTCGTTCACATTCGGTGGGCATAAAGAGTGTATAGACTTATCCTATATAAATTTGATGTTTTTACTGCTGAGATGTCAAAGGAGATGTGTGGATTTGGTTATTAAGATTCGAGACCGGATAATTTTATTGTTCCAAGTAAAGTTTTCAGTGAAACGAACATAAATCTCGTGATTGATTCTCTAGAGAAAGATAATCATATTCCTGTAAGTTAATTATAATGATTCAAAATTAAATCTTTATTGTTCATGCATTTTAATGCAAGTTAAAAATAAGACTATACAAGTCAGTTATAAAATGAAGCTTCGCTGTACTACGTTAGCCTTGACACTGCAAATACCCATTTCTCATTCTGATATTTGAGCAGTTGCGCCGCTCGCCGACTCAACTCGTTGCGTCATAGTACATAATAGGTAGAAAAACATAGTAAATATCTAAAGAAGGGAGATATTGAAGATGCAAAAAAATATCGGACTTGTCAATCGAAAACATATAATTGAATGTGCTTTTAAGACAAGCACCAGAACAGCTTTAAAATTTAGGCACATGGAATATAGGGAAAAGAAAATTGGCTTACTGTGACGATGTATGTTGTTGTGTGATCATTGTGCAGATGCCGTAGCACAATAAATTGCAAAAAGTATTTGTATCGTAAGCGTCAACGAGCCACGCTTCGGCGTACAAACAATGAGTTATCTGTGTCACAGTTGGCTTAGATAAATGACAGTTTGTACTGGTTTCACGTGAACAACACGTTACGTTACACTTACACAGTTATTGTAATTGCGTTTGTGTGTAAAATTCCCGTGCGATGAAGAGATAATCATTGTCCATGTAGATGAAACCACTTTTTTACTTATACAATAACCTCAATCAATAATATAGGAAATATGTTGTGTAAATGAGATTTCATACTGAAAATTTAACTGTCTTACTATACTAAAAATTGTAAAATAACTTCTCTCCTATATGTACCAAAAGGTCACATTATGTAGCAGATAGTTTGTGTTACACGGCCTTTAGTGGTAGCTGTAGTAGATAAGCACTCGGCTGATATAAGCCCCTGCAGTGGACATTATGCGGAGCGCTTACATTCTCTCACGTCATTCTCTTGCCAGTTTATATCTTTCAAAGCTGACTTCGCCTTGATCCATTACATCAGACTGGAGTTTGGATAAAATTAAAGGAGACAATACACATTTTGTAGATATTTGCTATACTTATGTAGTTTTTGCAATAAGAACTCAGTCAATGGACAATCTTAAGATAAATGTGGAGACAATAATAATGTTTTATATTACAAGCTGACTTGAAGAAAATAATGGTTCCCAATTTGATCAGTATGCTTTTTGGTAGCACATTATTAGCTTTTGTCCAGATAGTAGTGAAAACTTAGTATAGAATTTTTCACTTCTAGATCCTAGCTAATATTATAATTGAGCAAGTAAGTTTGTTTGTTCATTACGCTTTCACGCCTGAAAGGCTAAACGGCGCTCGATTGGCATTTTGGTAAGGGGATTGATTATACTCCGTGGAAGGACATAAGATAATTTTCGTCATCATCATCCCCACGCCGGTGAAAGCGCGGTACATCTAGTAAATAATAATAATAATGTCACATGCAATCTAACCCCCAGCACATCGTAGAAAGAATTGTGACGTTACGTGATCGTAACTCACAGTGCAGTGTGAAGGAGTAACTACTTTGTACGTAATACTTTATTAAATGCTGTGTTATCAAATGATGCAATTCCGTGGTGACTGATTCAGCAGCGATTAGTAAGCAAAACGCTAGAGCTTATAAATAAGAGATACCCAACGTACTCGGATGGTGCGGTTCCAGTCTCATTCGTTTTTACCAGTCTAGCCGCGTTTCGCCGATTTGATACAATAGATAAAGTTCTTGCATTCCAAGGCCAGGTTAGGACGATATGTTGCAAAGCATCGAAAAATAATAGATTCGCATATGATACCAAATTCACATCTGTGCGTGGGGCAAAACTCTTTAGTGACTTTGAATTAAAAAAACTAAATAGGGTATGGGTTAATAAAATTGTGTTTTGTATTGTAATTCAATTTATTAAATATAATAAGTACTTTTGTTAAATAAGTCATCGAATAGTTATCGAGCCTTTTTATCGGGTTCCTTTCCTATTTCAGAGATATTGCCAATGCAGGGCATATAATTTGGTAGATAAAATTCCGTTAAATTACATAAGACAAAATTATTTGAATTAATTTTATTGTTCAAATAATTACACACTTTCTCGTAAACTTTCAATTGTAACACCGCTTTCGGTCGTAAAGAAGCTAAAACGCCAAAAAATCGTTTTAAATTTTCATAAATAAACGTTTAAGTGTTTTTTTTTTCGAATCATGAATATTAGCGACATTAAGTATATAGGTTTTTACATATAAACTCTGTTGAAATGCGTCGTACGAAACGATGACCGTTGATTTAAACGCTGAACGTTACACTCTCGAATTGATTATGCGTTCGCCTTCGGTCCAGCTTCGAGTATGGTAACAAATTTACCTCACGTGTATCATAATAAGTATCTACTATAAATTAATTTCACTATATCCATACATTGGAAATTTTTGGTAAAGGATGATATCCCCCAATTAATATCAATTTAGGCCGATAGAAACAAAATAACTACGTTGGAGCGATTTTTAATGTTCTACAACATATCTTTAAAACGAAACAACCCGTAACCAGACCATTCCTTGGCTAGCAAATTAAAAAAGATAAATGAACAAAAGGTCGCTCGTAAAAAAATCGCGCGTCAGAATGTGGTTCCACTCAACTTCACGGCCGGATGGGCGGTTGGTTTACATGGATCTACGACGATCTGGATACGCGAATGAGTCGTGTAGCTATTAGCTATTCTAACTACACGGCTCATTACGAGTGATCGATAAGGTAATTGATAGATTGCACCAAGACAAAGCAGAATAGTCATTAATTGTATCAAGATATAATCCTTCTTAATATAACTAGTTTATAGCTGATTGTACATCATCATCATCAGCCCACATTCGTCCACTGCTCGACATACGCCTCTCCTAAAGTACGTCCCCAGAGCTCGGTCTTCAGCTCTCTGCATCCAGTTACTGCCAGCCGCCTTCCGCAGGTCGTCTCTCCACCTGGCCGCGAGTCCAAGTCCTACACTACGTTTGCCTAGACGTGGTCTCCACTCAAGAACTCGTCTACTCATTGCCCATTGCCACTTCAGCTTGCTTTTTCTTTGATCTATGTCGACTACTTTAGTTCTCTGTCGGATAACTTCGTTAAGAATGTTATCCCTCAGAGAAACCCCGAGCATAGGGGTTCCCACTAGCTTCAGTTTCAGCTCCACGGGTAAGACACTCTGATTAAAAACTTTTGTCTTTAGGCACTGTGATATGGACGAAATGCATACTTGACGAAGCTTGCCGAATGCTGCCCAGCCAAACTGAATTCTTCTGTTGGCTTCCCTCTTAAAGCTTTTTCTACCTAGTTGCAAAATTTGCCCAAGGTCGCTTTACTCATGGACAGCTTCGAGAGTTATACCAATAACGATAATCGGTTCCCGGTTAACAAGATCGGTAAACATGAAATTAGTCTTATCCATGTTCATGCCGAGACCGATGCGTCGTAAACAATCAGCTAGGCCAGGCAGCATCTATTGGAGGTCCCGCAGCGACTCCGCCATAATGTGTGTGATGTGCTCGCCGTTAATATTGATGCCAATACCTTTCCAGTCCAACGTCTTAAACATATCTTCCAGGGTACTGTTAAACAGTTTCGGAGAAATAACATCTCCCTAGCTCTCTGTCTAACTCCCCTCCACGTTTAGATATAATTAGATTGTTTACCTATATACATACTGATTGTACACTTGATAAGAATTTTGTATCATAAATACAATTACCAACAAAAGCTTTAGCATATGAAATATATATAATACTAGCGACTGCCCGCGACTACGTTCGCGTAGTAGGCTTGGCTTTCGGGCTTGCCATAACCTCCCAGCTTTTGTTGGTTTTTCTTTCATAAAAACCGTCACTTGACAATAAATAACACACCAAAAAATAATTAGCGAGATTGTTCCATCCGTTTTAAATTATACCGTGACCAGGAGAAGTAGGGGTTCAGATTTATAAGTATAGACCGATATATAAACTCAATTTGTAACGAGAACGTTTTAAAAGAGACATTTTTTCCATCCTCTGCAGAGACTTAGCATTCTTGTTGGTATTGATTTATATAAATCTGTGTTGGTTGCATTACGATGGTATTTCTTACTGATGGTTTAGTTAAAGGTGTCAGGTATATACAGCAGTGCAATTCTCTAAGAGCAAACATCGTTGCATCTTTGACAACATCCGTGAAACAAATGTCGAGATAACAAGAAACTTTGGAAAAACAACCTTGTTTACAAGGGCGATATCTCATGTATTTGACATCGGTGAGCTCGTTGATGAATCATTAGAGAATTGCACGGCTGAATTAAATAAATCATGCTGTATGCATATGTTTAACACGGATAATGTCTAGCTCAAAATCAACAGTGTCCTATTTTGAGAGCATAATAAATCAATTTCTAAATATGGCGACTTCAGTTCTTTTAATCATAACGCTTGCCCATAATAGTTCATTTTAAACTACAATAGAGTTCAAAACCCTGCATGGTACCCACTGCCCTCCTCACCTATATAGGATGTTAAATCTCTTGCCATGTAATTTCGCTGGAAACATTGCTCTACAACGATATACAGTAATGCTTGCACACTACTGCTTCACAGTTAAATAACTGGCAAAGGTGTGGTACTTCCCCAAGCAAAGTCTAAAAAGTCCTACCACTACAAGAACTTCCTTCTCGAATCGAATTGAAATGTTTTTTCTTCTGCGATATGAACATTTTGACATATCAGTGGAGAGCGCATGTTCTTATTATTAATTAATTATCTAATTTTGAAATAGTATAAGAATATTATTTTTAACAAATTTCGCTTACTACATATTAAGTGAAATGTGTTAGTCCATGCTGGCAGATACGTTTATTTTTACAGAAGCCTAACGATCTAAGAGTTTGTAAAGTAGGGAAGCCCCATGTATTATTCAGCACGGGTATTGTAAATGTAAAGACACAGCCAGCAACTTTGGCGACGATTCAAAAAACCAACTGCTGTACTTTGCTGGAAATTTAATTTAAACGCATATGTACTGTAAAATATGTCAACTATCGGCTAAATTATTCACACAAATAGTGACAGATCAATTCAATCAATTAGTCATTGCATCACGTGTGAACGGATAGAACAATTTCGCGAATTCTTTTTTTTTGCTGTATTAATTATTGTCAGTAGAAGGTTCTTATGAAAGAAAAATCAAGAAAATATGGGAGATTACGGCGAGGCCGAAGCCTACTATGTGAACGAAGTCGCGGGTAGTCGCTAGTATTCGATATTTATTACGGTTCCAGAGACTATAGTGCCATATCCAAAGATTAATGAAATATTGCTGATGCGACTTATAAAAGTGTATACAACTTCTTATAAATTGTCACTTTTTTAAACAGGATACATGTTTTATATTAGAACTATACTAGACTAGACTTAAGATATCGACGTTAGAGATCATGAAGTACATTTTCTTTTATTCACTTTCACGTTTTAAACTCTTTATGGTATGGGATTATCACAAAAATGTGCATATCCCAAGGAATAGCGATAACCTTATCCCACTACTACTAGTATAAACATATTGCGAGAATTGCATACATAAGCTTCTTTTAAGTATCTTGTGACAGTCTCTATGCAATGAAATAAATAACTCAAAACGTCTATCTTAAAACTCTAATAAGTCTAATAAGTCTACTTTGTATAAAACAATAAAAATTCTTTCGTTTTCTACAAAAAAACCTATTACATTAACGTAACTTTTGCGGTCTAGTTTCTTAGAGGGTAATAAACTGTTACATAATTGAATATTTGATTGAGAAAAAAAACATTTTATTATGATTGCGTACCATAAACCTAAAATAGCGAGGCTCTCACATGTCCAGATTTTAATAATATTGCGTTACGTAAAATAATTTAACTGTACAGAATACAAATACCTATATATTTGCACTTAAAGCAAAACGTCGGTCAATTATAATATCTATTAAGTTATTAAGTCATGAAACCGACATATTTATTCATAAGTAATTTGTCTTACCATTAACAATGCATTACTTAATAACGGAATAATATAATATTAACGGAGGAATATATAATGTTAAGGACACGCGAGCACCCTAGAATAAGTCATAGAATGTAAATATAGGTTAAGGAAAATTATATGTATAAAATCAAATTGTTAAATAAAACACTAGTCGACGACACCACTAGTTGCGAGGCCTAATGTGGCAATATAAATAGGCCAAATTTGTATTAAATTGTCAGTTTACGAACGGATACCTTGTGTTTTACTTCTCCTCAAGAACCCTCAAGAACCCTCAGGAACCTCAAGAGCTAGGAACAAATACAGTCCATAAGAAGACAGCAACATTGGCCCTTCGAACGCCGGATCTAGTGTGCTGAACTCGGAAGACGACCAGGGACTTCTGGGACGGACCCTTACCCACGGGTCCACAAGAACGGAGCCTACGCAAGAAGGCTGTCACCTACGAGCCTACGACGTAGCAACTACGAAGCTACGGCGTAGCAGAGACTGGTGCTACGAAGTGCTACGGAGTTACGGAGTTCTACGGTGCTACGACGTTCTACGGTGCTACGGATCTACAGCGCTACGTACTACGGCACAACATTGCTATAAGAAGGTGGAAGCTACGCGATCCAAGACGTAGAGGGTCTACGTACGGAACAGTGACCAAGGGACAGTGACCAAGGAACAGTGATCGAGGAACAGTGATCAAAGAACAGTGCTAAACGTGAACGAGTGACAATGGTGGTGACACGATCACAAACCGGGGACGATGCTGAACGGGCAGTGGAAGTGAACGCGCCGCCAACAATACGGGCGTTACGATTTGACGAAACGCCGCGATCGCCGTCGGTACATGTTGCGCGTCGGGTAACTGCTCCGAACCCACCCGAGGACGCGCCTCCTGTCACCGGACCAAGTGCACCTACGGGGGGAGAGGGTCGGCACCCTCAATGTTCGACTCGACTTATATCACCGACGCGATCAGTGAACTCGAACCGATCCACGAACAGCGTCACGGCTCGGATCCGCCAGGCGCAGTTTGAGGCGGAGGAGAGACTCGCCTTACTGAAGCGAAGAGAGATAGAAATAGAGAGTGACATAGTGAGGAGAAAGCTGGCTTACGACATCGAAATGTTACATGAAGAAGAGAATATGGAGAGGCATGCACAAACGGGAGAGCGAGAACGAGTCGAGAACTGGATTAGAAACAGTGCTACGCAGCGCCCGAATGTGCCCGAAGGGACGGAACCAGTGCCGTTTTTAAGTGAACGCCCGACACGTGCTATGTTGCCTACGAACGAGCGTCGACAATCACCAACGCCGGGGCGCAACAATTCTCGAACAAGAGGCATTGAACAATTAGTGGATGTGATGGAAAAGATGACGAAGAACCGACCGCCACCACGACAATCGTACGAGTTACCAGTGTACAGTGGGGCACCGTTCGAGTGGTTCGCTTTCAAAGCGGCTATGATAGAAACCACTAGAACATATAAATTTACGAGGACGGAGAACATGGCGCGACTACGGAACTGCCTCAGGGGGGAAGCAAAGGACATTGTGTCGGCAATGCTATACACAGTGGAGGATCCAGACACAATCATGAGGACCTTGGAGCAGTGCTACGGCCGACCTGAGGTCATCATTGACAAGACAATGGACGAGCTGAGGAAGTTGCCACGGCCTGGGACTTCAGCCAGTGAACTGAACGCGTTCGCCGTGAGAATCCAAAACATGGTGAGCATTTTAAAATCATTAGACAATAAGGGCTATTTATATAATCCCATGATGACTCGCGATGTTATGGACAAGCTGAGCCCGCACCTTAGATCGAGATGGTGCGACTACGCAGACGAGCATCGGAACGAAGCTGACCCAGAGATTATGTTATTGTCTAGATTTTTAATGCGTGAAGCGGATGTAGGCCTCAGGTACGGTTACAGTAGCGTAGCAGCAGCTTCCACTTTTAGGAGGGAGACGGTTAGATCTAACACCGCCCCGAAGGAGACGAAGAAAAAGGCAGTGTACACAGCTACCGCTACGACCGAGGCGGAGTCGGCCGCGCAATGTACGCTCTGCAAAAGAGATCATGGGCTGAATAAGTGCAAGCAGTTTGCCAGTATGTCAACCACGGAGCGCTGGGATTTCGTTAAGAAAGAAGGCTTGTGCTTTAAATGTATAATGAGTCGACATCGGCGCATGAACTGTAGGGCTAAACTGTGCGGTGAGGACGGATGCCGCCACCCACACCACGTGCTGTTGCATGACACCCGAGCGCAGCCAGCAGCGACCGTAGGTAGCCCTACGGGGGGAGTGGAGACGGTGACGATGACCATAGCAAAGGTAAAGGAAGTCAAGCTTAAGATATGCCCTGTCGTGATATCGGGACCTAGAGGGAGCGTTTCGACTTACGCCCTCTTGGACGAAGGATCTACGGTATCGTTGGTAGATCAGGAGATAGCCACCAAAATTGGGGCGAGTGGACCATCACGACCACTGAACATACGAGGGATCAACACCAGCCAGAGCGTCGCAAGTGAGTTGGTAAAATTCAATATTCATGGAACTAACTCGGAGAAGTACACGATGCGAGCTCGTACGATTCCCGAGATGAAGTTGACACCACAGAACATGCCAACCGAACTGCTGCGCCTGGACCATCTGCGAGATCTAGACCAAGATGAGGTTTGTTACGAACATGGCAAACCACAGGTATTGATTGGAACGGACAATTGGGAGCTCATAGTATCCAGGGAGCTACGCACCGGTAGAAGGAACGAACCGGCTGCATCTCGAACCCAATTGGGTTGGATCATACACGGAACACTACCAAAGGTGGGACTGTGCAAAGACCGAGAGGACGTATTGCACATTTACTCACACAGCTGTAATCAGAACGATCGACTGGAACAGTTGGTAGAGGATCACTTCAAGATCGATGCGCTCGGAGTATCGCTCAAGGTGAAGGCAAGCGCGGCTCACACGCGCGCTATCGAAATATTCGAGAAGACCGCGAAGCGGAAGGATGGACGTTTTGAAGTTGGTCTACCTTGGCGCGAGGATGATGTCATGATGCCACCTAGCTACGACGCCGCGTTAAGACGACTAACGACGTTAGAACGAAAATTGGATAGATCCTTGGACATGAAAACAGAATACGGCAGACAGATACAAAACCTGTTGGACAAGGGATACGCCGAACTGTGTGATGGCAGCGAACGCGATAGCCCGATCAGATGGTACCTGCCACACTTTCCGGTCATGAACCCGAACAAACCAGGGAAGGTACGTCTTGTGTTTGACGCTGCCGCTAAGTCCCGAGGTGTAAGCCTCAACGATCACTTGCTAGAGGGACCTGATCTGCTACAATCGCTACAAACGATCTTGTTTCGATTTAGAGAGAGACCCATAGCCATTACCGCGGACATACAAGAAATGTTTCTGCAAATAAAGATCAGAGCATGCGACCAACCGGCACAATTGTTCCTATGGAGGGGGAACGACAGAGAGCAACGACCCCAAGAGTACAAGATGACGTCAATGATATTTGGGGCGTCGAGCTCGCCCTTCCTAGCACACAGCGTGAGGAATCGCAACGCTCTAGAGTACGAGAAGGAATACCCGGAGGCTGTTAGAGCGATTACGAAGGCTCACTACATGGACGATTACGTAGACAGCCATAATAGCGAACGGGAAGCCATGAAAGTCATAAACGAAGTCGATCAAATACATAAAAGGTGTGGTTTCGTTCTCAGGGGTTGGAACTCTAATAGCGAGCGAGTGATGAACAGTATGCCCGAGGAACGCAGAGCGAGAACGACGACGCAGCTACTATCAAGCCATGACGGTTCAGAAAAGACGCTGGGCTTACAATGGAACGCGAGGCATGACACGCTAGGCTTCAACACGTCACTGAGCCGAGTCGCCGCAGAAGTTCGTGCCTTGAGCAGGTCTCCCACGAAACGTGAGGCCTTAAGTGCTATAATGTCTTTGTATGATCCTCTAGGCCTCCTCAGCTGCTACACCATCATCGGTAAAATACTGCTGCAACGGCTGTGGCGCGAGAACATCGGGTGGGACGATGCGCTGCCACCAGAGTCCGCGGGCGAGTTTACTGCCTGGCTGCAGAGCATGCAGACCATCGCCCAGCTGCAGCTACCCCGGTGCTACGATCCCCAAGAGGAAACAGTGAGTAAACAACTGCATATCTTTGTCGATGCTAGCGAGTCCGCTTACGCCACGGCAGCGTACTGGCGAATGGAAAGACCCGATGGAACAGCGAACACGGTTCTGGTCGCCGCCAAGTCGAAAGTGGCACCGATACGCATCCAAACGATCCCGAGACTTGAGCTTCAAGCGGCAGTCATTGGAGCGAGACTCGCCGCAACAATACTGAGGGAACACAGATGGACTACCGACGACGTGGTGTACTGGACAGACTCACGCACAGTACAACACTGGATACGAAACGACAATATAAGGTACACTCCATTTGTAGCACACAGACTAGGAGAGATCGCTGAGCTGACGCACTCGAGTCAATGGAGTTGGATTCCCACGAACCTCAATGTGGCTGACCTAGCTACGCGGCCACAATACGTACCAACGTCAGCAGAAGATGTATGGTTCACGGGACCGGCTTTCTTACGAGAACCTATCGATACGTGGCCACAATGTGTAAGTACAGAGATCGAACCTCAGGAGCATGTAGAAGATGTACTACACACCACGGAGACCCAGGAACATAGCCTGCCTGACATCACACGCTTCTCAGGGTATGAACGCTTGATACGAGCCACCGCGTTCATACTGTTATTCATTGATAAATGCAGGAAACGCGCAACGACTATGGAAGTCGACCATTTAATGAAGGCCGAGGAGCTATGGATGGCTAAAAGTCAACGCGACAGCTTCAACAATGAGCTCGAACTGCTAAGGAAAGGAAAGGTAATTCCAAAGACTAGCAAACTCTATAAGTTGGACCCGATCATAGAAAATGGTTTGCTGCGGATCAATGGTCGAATTGCGCTTGCGAACGTGCTAGATGAGACTAAACGACCGATCATTCTGGATGGACGACATGCATATACCAGATTACTCGTACATAAAGAACACAGGGCCGCTGGACATGCGAATCGAGAGCGAGTGGTCAATGACCTAAGGCAGAAATACTGGATCATCAAAATCCGACCGACGGTAAGAACTGCCACACGAAACTGCGCTTTGTGTCGGATACGAAAGGCGACTCCACTGACACCAGTAATGGGAGACCTACCTGCCGCCAGGGTGGCGCCATATCAACGCCCCTTCACGAACTGCGGAGTGGACTATTTCGGGCCGATAACTGTCACTATCGGCAGACGACATGAAAAGAGATGGTGCGCACTGTTTACATGTTTAACGACCCGTGCTGTCCACCTAGAGGTGGTCTATTCTTTGTCCACAGACTCGGCGATCATGGCGCTGAGACGAATGGCTGCGCGTCGTGGATGGCCTGCCGTCATGTACAGCGATAACGGCACCAATTTCAAGGGAGCGGATGCCGAGCTCCGGGCAGCCTATGAGGAGTGGGCGCCGGCGCTGAAAGAATATGGGCTGCAGAAGCGCGTATCCTGGCGTTATATACCCCCAGGGGCTCCAGCCCAAGGAGGGGCCTGGGAGAGACTGGTGCGATCAGTCAAGGTCGCACTCACCGCCGTGCTCCACCAAAAGGCACCTAAGGAAGAGACACTTCATACGGTGTTGATCGAAGCTGAGTACTCAATCAATGCTCGGCCTCTAACACACGTCTCCGTGGATCCTTCTGATCCGGAGGCGATCACCCCTAATCATTTTTTATTGGGCAAACCCGCAGAACTGCCGTTAACTGGACCATGTGAACCTGCTGACCGGCGCGTTTGGCGAGCTAGCCAAGCGCTGGCGAACGAGTTCTGGCGCCGTTGGGTACAGGAGTACCTACCGACGCTCGTGCCCCGCCAAGGGGCCCAGACCGCAGCACGACCGCTGCAACAAGGAGATCTGGTGGTTGTGGTCGACCCTACGCTACCCCGCAACACATGGCCTCGAGGAGTAGTCGAGCGCGTGTACCCGGGCCGGGATGGCTTGGTGCGCTGCGCCGACGTTCGAACACGCACGGGGATCTTCAAGCGGCCGACTACAAAGCTCGCCGTCCTCCCGATAGAGGGCTCCGCAGAGTCTTCGCCGGGGGGAGAATGTTAAGGACACGCGAGCACCCTAGAATAAGTCATAGAATGTAAATATAGGTTAAGGAAAATTATATGTATAAAATCAAATTGTTAAATAAAACACTAGTCGACGACACCACTAGTTGCGAGGCCTAATGTGGCAATATAAATAGGCCAAATTTGTATTAAATTGTCAGTTTACGAACGGATACCTTGTGTTTTACTTCTCCTCAAGAACCCTCAAGAACCCTCAGGAACCTCAAGAGCTAGGAACAAATACAGTCCATAAGAAGACAGCAACATATAATATATATGGTTTACGGGCCAATCATCGATTTAACAAGAGAGTATTAAATGGAATCTACATAAATTTATCTTGGACTCGATTGGATCTGGTAAACATCTCTATGTACCTTGTATGAGTTATGTAAAAAGTAACTTCAACCTCTAGTATTGGTCTTTTTATATTGTTTCAAGTGACAGGATGGCCAAGTGACTAATCTGATAGTAAGCTTCACGCCTATCCGTGGCAGCTGCAGTAACTCTCAGACCTGTACGACTCAGACGAATTTGGCTTTGTATAGCACTCATATTGCCATCCTGAGGCTTCGATTTATAAGTTTAATTCGTCTAATAATTTTACTTCGTACCCTTAAATCCACAGTGCTTGTTCTACGGCCTAGAGGTATCTGGCACTACAGTGCCAGGAATAGTTCTAGATTCGTGTCTTGACGGCGATGAGCAAATTATTTAACTGTTTGTCTGCCAAGGTGCGATAATATATAAAATTAATATATAAAAAATAATATATTATAAATCTATAAATAAGTAGGGCTTTTAAACATATGGTTTTCTTAATAGGTTCTATCTTTGCATCACTAGGTCACTAGATATAGGTTTGTTATTTGCAAAAAATAATTATTATGCAAATAATTCAAAAAGCTCCAAACCAAATGAGAACTTTAGAAAAAAACACATGGTTTGTGAAATGTTTTTCAAGCGATGCTACCCCAAGGATGATGAGAATCAGTCACTGCATCGATCCCTACCTAGAACTTGAACTTTCGGAGAAGGTTACGTCGTGATGAATATGTATTTCACATATTAGCAGAAATCATCTGAGGCCAAAGGTCAAATCCAAATTGATCGATTGATTCGAACAAACTCATTATTTAAAAAACATGTAAACTGAAATTAATTCCTAGTTGTTTGCTGCCGAGCTGCTTATTTTGAAACAATCTCATCAGCTACTATTTTGAATCTTTCTGTATATATTATATTCATATCTTTCCATGTCCGTATGACTTAATTTTAAAAACTACATAATCTTTGTTTGTACAGCAGCTACAGGGTTAAAGTAGATTTAGTATACATAAATGCAGTATAAAGCTAGCGAGCGTGTGTGTAAGCTAAACTTGCAATCAGGCCTCTTCACTTATGGCCGTGAACCGCGGTTACAGCTCGCTACGATAAAGCAAGCCAAACTAGCGGGACCGCTACGCCTCTACGCCTCGCTACGAAGCGCGTCCGTAGCCACTTTGTAGCCCTATATATTAGTAGCATGTGCTACATCCAGTTACGTCACAATGATTGATGCAATTTACACCCGTAGTACCACGACAAAAGCCATGAATTTGCATACACGAGTCGATGTTGAGAAATACAGATAATTAACTAACTAGATTGCCATTTCGATTGAAGGTACATAGATGCTTGTGTATAGAATATAATCGAGTGGTATTCACTTATATAGTAAGGATTGCACACGCTATGTACGAGTATAATATGATCTACTCGTTCAAAGGGGGAAAAATAGATCATGCATGTGCTCCTTTTTATTATATTTACATTACTGATTCATTTCTCGATAGTATTATTTTGACCTCATATTGATGTGGCAATAAGCATGATCGTCAAGTACATTTAAAAGGTACGTCGATTATTTCGCTCCAATGCACAATAATTACTCGAACTGTTCGATTAAAAATCTCTAGTGTATTGATAAGCAGTGAACATACCTCATTATAGTTATCGGAGTGTTTTATACTCTCATAACTAGGTATGGTACGCTCTTCGTTACTGTCAGATAAATTTTCCGCTTCAAAGTTCCGGCAAACTAGATCGCTTACAGAGACGAGCGCAATCTACTAGGAGAGCAGAAACGTAAGGGAGTCATGTTACACGTACCTCACTCACACATAAAAGAGATGCTCAACACATGTACACGTAGAATTCAATCTGCATATACACAATTACAGACGTGGCAGACTGGAAAACGCGTTTAGCCGGAAAAGATGGGACCGATCGATAGATTTATTTCATGTTTTGCCTGTTTCACAATTTGTATTTAATGAAATAGGTACGCATTGTGTGTGATTTCTAAAGCAGAGATTCAAAGTTTTATTTCATTATTTACCACATGCAAGTAAGGCTTATTATGAGAGAAATAAACGTTTCCTTTGCAGCACTGTAGAGCACCTCACACAGCGAAATAGTGTGTAGTCACAAGGTACCACCAGGCTTGAACTGAAATGAAAAGCTCTGAATGAATGTCTTGACTTTCTTCTTAAATCAAAGCACAGTTAAGGACTTTCTCGCTACGTTTCTGGATTTATTAAGTAATGTAAGCCGAAAGAGCGGACGTGACACTCAATTAGTAATTTGATTTGAAATTTTCTAAGCGACCGAGTATTTCGTTCTATTTAGTTGAATTGCAACGTTTAACTAGAAAACTCAGCCTTTCATATCGGTTTATTTTTATAAAATGCTGACATTTTAATATAAACATTTCAATGTCACCATAATGAGATACCATTTGGTTCAAATAGATTCAATATGAAAATTGATTCATTAGCTTTGTGTAACTTATACGCTTGTACTACATACTTCACGCAAAGCACCCTTGTGTTTATTTGAAATTGACACGATAGTCTATTGGTTACTTCATTTCAAATTCTTTCGTATATATATCGCCAAAACATTTATTAGGTATTCGTATGGTTCATAGCAAATCTAACAGTAATAATCACATCTGATAGTTTAATAAACAGTGAACAACGACATAGCGCTTCCTCCGTCTATCTAATTGCGTCCGTGCCCTAGAACTTTCAATTTTACCCGCACCCTCTCCCACCCACCGCCACCTCTTTACAAAAATCCCAGCCACCACCCCACCTACAGAGAGCTTTGACGCCCAACATGTCTATTAAAATCAATGCTCTAAAGCAGGATTGACTGCTTTTTAATAAAACGCATGTATATTTTTATAGGTTATTTTAATGTGTATTAAGAAAAACTGTAATTGGTTGTGTTAAGGTAAATATGATTGCTAATTACATATATAGGGTGTTTGGTAGAGGGACCGACATACCAAATGAGCGTGTTTGGGGGCCCACTTGGAGAATACAAGTTGGCCAAAAAAAATCCCAGACCCCCCAATTTTTTTCAACTTTTTTTGTGAATTTTCCCTTTTTCTCCGAAATCGTACCTATTTACCACCATAACATTTGTAAAATCTGTTTTAGACAGGATGTTTTTAGTTGAATTTGGTCTCTATACACCTTCAGGCCAATCCAATTCAAAATCCAGGTATCCAATTTTGCTTTGCTTGGCCTGAAGGTGTATAGAGACCAAATTCAACTAAAAACATCCTGTCTAAAACAGTTCCTGGTAGTTGGTAATACTAGGAGTAGTTACTGTACAGTTATCGTTGTTGTGAGTCTTGATTTTTTTCCATTCATACGGGTTACTCCTGATTTTCAGACATTACATAATCGACGACATGGGTACATCCCATCGTTTTTTATTATTCGCACCCTACCTGTAGTAGTATGGATTATCTACCTACTCGATAAACTTGCATGGTAAAGCATGGGTCTAGCTGAGATAACTGTATGGCAGGCTGTCGATAATTATTGTCAAATATATCATATCGACATTCCATGCTCGTTGTGCAGACCTGCTCATCATTATTATATTCTTCTTGTACACAAAACAATGTATTACAATTAATTCTGTTTGGTGCAAATCTTAAAATGTACGATGTGAGAAATAGTTGTGTTACTGAAAAGGTTGTAAAGATTTCGCCGTGTCACCAATTAACTAAGTGTATGCCAATATTTGTGAAACCCACAGTAGGTTCCAAAACACTCCTCAGTGTGGGCACGATCACAATTCTGGCACGCAGTGTAAATGTCATTGTAACTGGACGTTTGCCAAAATGCGGAACTCAACTATCCAACTTTTGTCTCTGTAACTTGTCTTGATTTAAAACGTAATGTTGGTTGAGGTCCAATTTGGTGACAAAACTATGCAAATGAAAACCAATAAACAGTGTTGTAATACGGTATATCTTGAAGATAACTTTTGACTGACTTCATTCGGAATACAGATAGATAATCTAAAGTTACTAAAATGCCTACGTTTTCATTAGGAAACACCATGATGATATACATTGTAACTCAATTTATTACTGTGTTATTTTTATATTTGTGTGTTATGCTTCACATGTGCTTATGTGGAAGTTTAGGCAGACATGATAGGGTATTTTAGGCTGTTACAAAACTCTACAGTAAAACAAGGAATAAATGCAACGGCCAAACATGTAATGGGAACGCGCTGATAATGGAATGATACCACTTTTATTATCAATTCACAAACCGAATACGGTATATATGGAATACGAGTATTATGGCAAACCTCGTCAAGAAAGTTCAGGATACCTATATATGGTTTATCCATTATATTGCTTTATCATTTTACTAAAATGTTAATGAAAAAAACGGGCGAATACACAACAAACGCTTAAATAAATTAAAACCACAGAAAAGCTGAGTCTGTCCTCCGCCCCTTTCTAAAGTCAAAGCAAAAAGTCAAAAATCATTTATTCAATTTAGGCATCAAAGACGCACTTATGAACGTCAACTTTTCATTATAATTTACTTTAAAGACTCTACCGCCGCGTTCCAAAATATATAGAGCCTACCGAGAAGAAGCGGCAAGAAACTCGGGGCCATTCTTTTTATATAGATGTTTACAATGTTTCTACTTAGGTACTACAAATATTACATTTTATGGGTGGCAGAGTCTAATCAGTGGTTAAAACATACATGATTAATATGAATTCTTATGAATAAACTTAAGAGTTGTGTCAGCTCACACCATACAATACAATACAATACAATAACACTTTATCGACACCAAAATAAACTAAAAAACAGATTAGAAATATATCTTAAAGCTACGTACAATGGGCGGTCTTATCGCCTAAGGCGATATCTTCCAGACAACCTTAAGATGGAATAGATATTATGTATAATTACTCTACCATATCTTATAGAAAACGTCAGATATCCTATTGTTTATCATAATTCATGTGTTAAAATAAAGTTTGTCAAATGTTTGTGCCATCTACTATCTGACCCAAGCAAAAGTATAAAGTTAACTAAGTATACCTAATGTCGATCCCTGATGTCTGATGTCTGTCATGTAGCATATCGTATGAAAGGGTAATAAAATCAAAAATAAAAAGTTTTTACATATAAAGTTAATTTTAAAATGGCTCTTAGTTCTTTGCAATGGAATTAGAAACTGACATTATTCGTAACATTTACACACAGAACCACTTTGAAAGCTCACATTTTTTTTTAAATATTGAAATTTACAAGTAATGGTTTACCTAGAACAAGAATATATTGCAGAATACAAGCGTAAGTTATAATGGTATTACGCTACACACAAAGAAGCTATATTATGACGATTTAAAGGCAGTAGTGATCGCAGTATACCGCGACACTTAGGACATAAGGTTTATCAGGGAAAACTAGCGCTTGACCCCGAAAAAATCCTGCCGGCCCATGCACCAAAGATTTATTTTTAAATTTTAAAATACATTCCTTTTAGAATCTTAAATAAGCTCGTTTTGTATACTTTATTGCTTCCATGTACCTACTAGTTATCGTAGTACCTTTTCATGCGAAAATTTCGTACGTACTGAACATAATTTCCAATCAACGTAGCATTAACATTTTATCATACATTTTACCTTCAGAAATTAAAAATAATAAATACAAGTTCAAATGTAGGAACAAGTGTCTCACGCATCAGTGCAAACATAATTCAACGCGTCCCGTCGTCCTCGAGAGTTTCAATTGTGACAAACGCTAACTGCACCCGCAACAAAATTAACAAGTTGAGTTACAGTTAACAAGCCTGTGTTTGTGTGTAAACTCAGCTAACTAGCTAGTTTTTACCTCAGCCAGACAGACGCAATGAGCCTTTTACCGCTACAGTATATATTGCTCAGTACTTAAACTTCTGTTATTGCTTCTAGCGAAAAAATATGTTGCATTATTTAATAATTTTTGGAGCTAAGTCTAGGACAGACTCTCTTAACTCTATGCTCCAAAACAGTGTAGACCATTCAAGCACACATGATTAATACTCGTATTTTAATAACTATCAACTAGACTTATTTATGTAAGGTTTCATGATGGTTTTAGGCAAATAGAAAACGGCTGCAAATTGTAGTTACACATTTTAAATCCAATAATGTTTTACATGTGGTATACTGTGTAAGTATTTTCTTTCGTGATCAGCCCAACAATTTCATCGAATGGATTAATAATCTAACTATTTCTGATCACAACATCCTCGGCGGTGGGTGCTAATTAAAATTTGGCAATTTCATATTAGTGCGTGTATTTGGGATATCGCAATTCGGTCACACGTAGATATTGTGAATCGGTGAAATGTACATATGGATTCGTGATTCGGTCATTGTTTCAAGTTAAATAAAAAGTCCGTGTATCATTTATTTTGTTTAACGGTTTATGGTTTTACAAGAACATGTGTTATTTCAGCTTAGCCATGAAATCTCTTTAGCTGCGGGTATGAATGACAATTTGCAATAAAGCTCAAGTTATGATACTGGACCAAATACATATGTTGTACATTTACACAGCTCCACATCCGTAAACTTTACAATTGTATTTCCATTTGACCTGAATACTGATACCTACGTGTATGTATAAGTTATACTAGTTTAAGCTGTTTGTTATTATCGCGAAAACAAACATATTATTTTTCCGAATCGTGTTGTTCAGTTGCAGAAAGAGAAATGTCAGTAATGGAATTGAATTGTCATATAATGTAAAATTGTATAGACAACAAACAACTATTACATGAGTCATGAGAACTACACGACAAGTTTTGTTTGGAGTTGGCCGTATGATAAATAAAACAACATGATAAGATTACCAACAATATAATACAATTATTCACTTTTGTATTATATTTAAGTTTTATTGTTTACTAGCTGGGCCCCGCGGTTTCACGCGCGTGGTGATGGATAACGATTACGATAAAAAGTATCATATGTGCTTCCCTGGGATATAAACTGCCAAATTTGATTAAGACCTGTTCAGGCGTGATAAGGTAACAAACAGACAGGTAGACAGATGGACAGACAAAAATTTAAACAAAACTTTTGTTTTTATAAGGTAAAGTAAAGTATAATGCATTTAGTGAATAGCTGTTAATTTGGAATTACAAACAGACACTTCAATTTTATTTATCTTCAAAGATATACGAGATCGTGGTCTATGGATTACGGTGCTTGAGGACGAGAAGGCAATATCATTTGTAACTAAATAGTAATTGTATTGGATTACAAAACCTAAAGTAAAGTGGGAGTATTTTTCCATATACAGCCAATTAACAATATTATAGTTGATTGCTAACAAACTTTTCCTTGTTTAGTTATTTGATACAAAAACACGGTTGTCGTATGTTTTCAGAAATAATTACTCGGTTAATATCAATACATGAGATGGTTGTGTTTTTTCCTTAGAACTAAACGCAAATATAAAACAAATGTGCTAAAAACAATAACTTCATATTATGATAATTTAACTGTAATAGTCGGATGTCTTTTACAATAGAATTAATTTTATATAATATTAAATTATTTATTTTCACAGGTTTTCCAATCATACGACATATGATATTTATTATGCAATTAAGAAATACAATCTAACACATAGCTTGGTTTAGACTTCCTCTCGCATTAGTGTCAAAGCTACGCTCAATATAAACACATTTTGCCATATTAAATATTATTTACATTAGTACTGTTAGTGTGAATCACATTACCCTAATTGTATTACAAATGTGAAAGTTTGTTAATGTATGAGGGAGCGAGTGTATATGTTTACTCTTTTACGCTGTAAGGAAACTGTTGAGTGAAAAGTATAATTGCTAGTAATCCTAAGTCAGGCATATTTTCACCTCGATTCAACAGGCAGCTCCGGTAGTTTACCACAACATGGGGACGAAGTCGCGAGCAATAGCTAGTTTCCTATAATTATAATTGACCAAATTAACTCACACAATGAGTAAAATTTCGTGAATTATGGAAGTATATTATTATTTGAAATAACGACGACTACGAAATTATTTAAAATGAACAAGTGCGAGGCTAATTCGCGCACTGAGGATTCCGTACAAACAATGAAGGTATTAACTGATGTAGTTCAAAAATATTCTTCCATACATCGATATACGTCACGGCCTATCATTCCATTATAAATACAAAAAGTTGATAATAGTAAAAACAAATTTTATATTATTTAACTCCAAATTAATAATTTTCGGATTCCTTTCATTACTTGTGCTGTGATACTTTGTTTTTTGGCTGATTTCATGATTCTAGATCAACGAAGTACTCTATAGGGTATATACCTTATAGTTGCAAGTGTCAAAATGTCTGGCATTAAATAATAACCGTATTTTTGAGTGTTGTTTTACTTAAAACTGCTTTATTATTTGTTTAAGATCTAAGATACAGGGACATTTTCGCGCACAGATTAGTGTCAAAACATATTTTTTCCACGGTCGATGCAACTCGATCAAAACGTCGAGATTAGTCAAAATTATGTTTTGTTACATTACTCTTCTTCTTTTCTTTCTGTTCAGCCATGAATTCATTCTATAGAAACATGAATTTGATTCGCTAAAAATTTTAAAAATTCCAATGTTTATTTACAGCTACATGGGATCGTTATACATAATTATTTGATGTTAATTTCAACTTGATACCACAACGCGGTTCTAAGAAAAAAAATCTCAATAACACATACACGGACATGGAAGTGATTCTATAATGGTTTCTTTATCCCCTTGAGGTACGGAACACTAAGAAGTTGTATATTTTCAATTTAATAAATTAGATAACCTAAAATGCTGTTGCAAGGCAATTGTATTTCTAAAAATGTACTATTAGTAAGCGGTAAACAGATTATAAGGAAATAGGAACACAAATTAATATCTAGTTACTACGTCTTTGGTGTCTTCATTTGGTGTATCCATGCAAATGTGCTCTGAATCTTGATACTAGTGCCAATGTATTTTTATATGACGTACCTATTAACCACTAGCATAATATATACTATTAGGTTTACTTGATTTATTGCTGCTTTGTGGAGGTACCAGATTTTTTTTAGAATTTTCAGACGTAGCCTCTTTTTAGAAGTGAATAAAAAATAAAAAATAAACACAGGGTATGCTAGTGGTCAATAATAATAATCATAGCGTTTACAAACTTATACCCCCGTACTAGGATTATATATGACAAGGGAGGCATGGATACATATGAATACATCACAAATACCTCAAAATCCGATAAGAAACATCTCCACTCATCAATATCTATATCACAAAAATATTAGCAATAGTGACAATCATTAATCCAGAGAGGAAATGGGGAATATGTTTGTCTGGAAAAGACGGAAAGATTAAGTTACTAGATATTAATCTGTGGTCACTTATCAATTTTTTTAAATTGTTATGAATAATTCTTATAAGAAAAACATTGTGGTGTACTTCTGAAAATAAATAGTACGACGTCGATGATGTTATTCTAATTACGTTACACTGTGATCTGAAGCAATCGTTCAAGAACAAACAACAATTTACTTTACCTTGGCTTTTCAATAGTTAGACTTAATTGTGTTGGACGTACCTCGACCAAGATCCGATCCCAGATTAAGGACGGACTTAAGTTTATTTGCCGATAGCTCCCTTGTATTGGCTCGGTTTAACTCGACTCCCGCTGCTGTAGGCAGGGTACTGTATTTTGTGAAATTAATTTGTTCATTGGAACTATAACATACAATTTTACTATGAAACTGGACAAGTGCCAAAGGACTCACATACCAACATTTCCGTACCACCACACAGTACATTAAATTTGTAATATTATTTACATAAACAAATATTTTCTTTCAAAAGCGGATACTTAGCGCAGCCTCTCACTTGAGCAGTTTTTATTGATTTTTAGATTTTTTTATTTTTCATTGATGTTTTAGTATTTCTGGAGAATTTGAACTAGATTCCAAGTTGGCCATTTGTTAGGTATATTTACCGGTTTAACGATAGAGAAACACAAAGAAACATAAAATAGTTATTGTATGGACTTTCTTATAGAATCTTACTTTTTCGGGTTTGGTTCGCTATTCATTGCTGTATTTTTGGATCGGATTTGTTATCATGGCAGATGTCAAGTAATAGAACAGCTTAAAATTAAAAATAGGGAATTTTAGAGAAAAACGTGAATTTTTGAGAGTTATTATTGTTATATTGTCAAAACGGTAATACATACAAACGTCAATTTCGGTATGAATATGGCGAAAACTCTAAATCAAAGCAAAAAATAGTAAAAATTTAACAAGTTCAAGTCAGGTTGAATTATACCGTAACCGGTGTAGTCGTCGTGCATGTTTGTGAATCACTCAGATTTCCTATTTACCTCGGGAGTTTGCCTTTAGCAGCCTCTTATCCGGATTTTCTCGGAGCTTGCTCTGTTGTTTCTCGACACCAAATAGATTTTGATATCCTCCTGAATATTCAGACCTGTCGTTTGTGTATGTTTTAAATTGGTTTCTATTTATAAGACTGGAAACTAAGCGCTCATTACATATGATCACAAATTTTTTTGGCTACTTACATTAAAATGTGAGCTGCCGTCCAGATATTAATTATCCAAAATATACTTATACATTATCTGTTATGCTTAAGCTAATTGTAATTCCTGTTGTGCAGCAAATAAATAAAACATCATAATAGTTGTAATTGCAATCAATAACAAATACTCGTATTATTATGTTTTATATATTTATAACTAGCCTTCGGCCTAGCCATATAACCTAACATTTTTTCTTGGTTTTTCTTTCATAAGAACCTTCTGACAATAATTATTATTAATAAAAACACAACAAAAAAAGAATTAGCGAGATTGTTCCATCCGTACTCAAGTTATAGAGTGACCAATAGAAATAGGGTTTCATTTAATAGGATTTAAGTAACAAAACTATGGTATGCCCGTATGTAATGTAGATCCATAAATATAAGAAAGACGTAGAATTATGTAGGTACATTGATATCTGGTTGAGTGCCAAATGTAATTAATTTAGTCTTTGTTAAACGTACAAGCATTCAGTAATCATTTCGTTGTGACCAATAATAATATGTATATCAATTACTAAGACATATTTTAGCCGCTTGCTACACTTATTGCAACTGAAAAATATATATTCGAGGGACTAATATTTTTGTATCTATAAGAATACATTTACAGTAACGCTTTTATGACAGTAAAGATCCACATAAATATATAATATTATCAAAAGGTTTCTTCATATTAATGTCTTACGTAAACGGCAAAAATCATCGTCATATTTGACCCACCAATAACAATTATTTACAATTAGTTACGTTTACTTTAAAACCTTCAAACTTGTCATCGCAAAAAGGCTCCTCGATATTATAATTGAATTGTTTCGCCCGACGGTGGTACGTGTTCGTTAGTCTCTGGTTGTGGTTCTAATTGCAGACGAGGCCAACATTATCACGTGCGAGCAACAAGCTTACTGCAGGACTCGCCGCTTCTCACAATACGTGGCAGCCTCTTTAACTTTGTTTGCTGCGTAGGGATTTTTCAATCAGTTATTGCAGACTTCACAAGTCTCGGTACTCATAAGAAAGAGCTCAAATGGCAAGTCTTAAGCTCAAACGCTTATAGCCGAGCACAGTTTGAATTACCTTAATAAAGGGCACCATTTGGCACTTGCTGGTCAGATGTGACGCCACAGAATAAATAATAGTACTACAGCAATGTGCCTGAAAACTGAAGCGTGCGAGAGGCCAATCACAAATCAGTGTCTACTTTTTTCTAAAGAAAGCTCTTTGTATCATGTATGTACTGATTTTATAAGCTGGTGCTTTTTTAAGCCCGATACAAAAATTAATTTATTATAAACAAGCTAATTAAAAAATAGACTCAGCATATTCTTTGTACACGATTCATAAAAGCAAAGCTCGCCTTTATCTCAAGAACATCTTATTCATATCGCGCGAATTGTAATTAAATTTTCGTTCTACTGAGAAATCAAACATGACGAGATTATTTACTAAAATAAAACATAGCTACTTTAAACAATCCTTGCATTATTTAAAATTGTATAAAAATAATATTTTCTTAAAGTTAAGAGGAAAATGCTGTGCTCCGCCATGGGGGTGACGAAATGGATATGATAGATATGATGGATATTTGTGGTAGTGCCACGCTGCAACCCCACAACTAAATGGGTTCCGGAGGCCTGATTCCCCTTTCCCCGTTCTCCCTCTCCTTCCCCCTCCCCCTCCACCCTCACCCTTCTAATTCTTCCTTTCTATCATCCTTCCTCAAAGATCGGCAATGCATCCTCGAGATCTCTGGTATTGCGGATGTCCATGGGCGACGGTATCAGGGGAGCCGTTTGCTCGTTTGCCAACCGATCCCATAAAAAATGGAGCATTCATAATTATCTAAAATCTGATGACTCTTAAAAACAAATCCTGAATCGCACGGCACGTACGGGATCCGTTAAAAAACCAAATATTTTCAGTTTCAGATACTTGGATAACATGGATGTTATTATTATTATTATTATTTTTAATTTATTGGGGTAAACAAACAATACCACAGTAAAAGCTTAAGCCTAACTTAACTTATATTTAACATACTCGTAGTACTAACTATGGTATCAACACCGTTTACCACGGATTATTATGTAACGAATGAGAAAAGTCTAAGACGAGGACTTGTAGTGAGGTCAACGATGGTGTTTATAATAAAGTTCAATTAAATTCTAAATAATTGCAACGTAGTAACATATAACTGATGACCTCAGTGGCGCAGCGGGCGAGAGTCCGCCTGCGACGCAAGAGGTTGCGGGTTCGATTCCCGCCTCAGAACAAATTTGTGTACAACCTGCAGAAATTTGTTCCGTTGGTCTGTGTGTTTTCTATGTATAATAAAAAAAAATATCTATGTATATAATGTATTAAATATATCAGTTATCTAGTACCCATAACACAAGCTTTGAGTAGCTTACTTTGGGGCTGGATGGTGCTGTGTGGATTGTCCAGCATTATTATTATTATTCACATTATTTATGTCCTTTTCTTAAAATTAAATTTTTTACAATATTTCTATATACAATAAAAATAATAAATAAAAAACATTGTAAAAAACCTAATCCTAGATTGCCATCGGCAGCGGGGCATGACCCAAACTACCAGTGGTTAGGGCTGCAGACTGAGGAACCTCCTGACAATACGTGCCGTGTCAAGAAGTACTGCCTTCTGTATCTGTCCCTTGATCCAACCGTCTAGCGAAAGCCTCTTATTATTATTATTATTTTTATTTAAACAAATTTCACGGATTTCACCCGGTCCTTTACAAAGGCATAAGTGGGGCTGTAGCCAACACTCAGAGGCCTGTTTGGTATAGCAAATACATAGGAGTATAAAAAACAGAAAAAATGTTGGATGAAGGGTAACATGGTAAGTACTTATAACTATTACAACAATGGGTAAAATGGCCAGGCTATTGAGATGAACTTATTAGTGATAAGGAAGATAGTGGGCTATGGAAGAGACTACGTCACCTGCCAATTTAGTCTCATATTAAAATATTTAGGCAGGTGGTGACTTGCCACTCACTAAACGGGCCCCCCATAAAAGCCACCATCAATGGTGACAAAAGGGGCAACGTTGGTGTGAATGGCTAAAGGGTGTCGAGAGGTGTGCTGCGGTTTCACTAGAGCGCTACTACCGGCGTTATGCCCTTTAACACTTCCACCCTTGGAGCTTTTTGTTACTTGCTCTTGCGTCTCCACCCCCAGACAGCCAATAAAGGCAAGCCGGGGGTCAGGGGTCTCATTTAGCCCCAGGGAGAATCAGGGTCCACGGTGTCGCCACTCACCGACGGCTCGCCACAAAGCCGCCCCTGCGGTATTATTATTATTATTCCTTTTATTCAAAAAGTTTCACGGATTTCATCCGGTCCTTTACAAAGGCATAAGTGGGGCTGTAGCCAACACTTAGAGGCCTGTTTGGTATAAAAATGCAGAGTATCAAAAACAGTAAGAATGTTGGATGAAGGGTTACATGGTACTTATAACTATTACAAAAATGGGTAAAATGGCCAGGCTATTGATATGAACTTATTAGTGATAAGGAAGATAGTGGGCTATGGAAGAGACTACGGCACCTGCCAATTTTAGTCTCATGTTAAAATATTTAGGCAGGTGGTGACTTGCCATCCACTAAACGGGCCCCCCATAAAGGCCACCATGAGTGGTGACAAAAGGGGCAACGTTGGTGTGGATGGCTAAAGGGTGTCGAGAGGTGTGCTGCGGTTTCACTAGAGCGCTACTACCGGCGTTATGCCTTTTAACACTTCCACCCTTGGAGCTTTTTGTTACTTGCTCTTGCGTCTCCACCCCCGGACGGCCAATTAAGGCAAGCCGAGGGTCAGGGGTCTCATTTAGCCCCACGGAGAATCAGGGTCCACGGTGTCGCCACTCACCGACGGCTCGCCACAAGGCCGCCCCTGCGGGTTTATATTATTTATTTATTATTATTATTATTATTATTATTATTATATAAACTTGGACAAAGATACCCCTTAATAAAAGTCTATTACGCTTTATCGAAAATTTTCACTTTTTTGAAACGTGGTATCTTACTATGAGCCTCATGTGTAAGCTCAAAGCCGCGCAACGAGCTATGGAGAGAGCTATGCTCGGGGTTCGTCTATGTGATCAAATCAGAAATAAGGAGATCCGTAGAAGAACGAAGGTTACCGACATAGCCCAGAAGATAAGCCAGTTAAAGTGGCAGTGGGCAGGGCACGCAGAACAGATGGCCGATGAGGCCGGAAGGTTCTGGAGTGGAGACCATGGACCGGCAAGCGCAGCATAGGTCATCCACCGACAAGGTAGACAAACGGCCTGATAAAGGTCACTAGACGACGTTGGATGGAGGCCGTATCCAACCTTTCTTTTTAAAAAATATGGGGAGTCCTAAGTGCAGCATTGGACGTCTTAAAACTGAGATGATGATGATTATACTCTTTATGATGTGATATCACAAATATTTTCGAGTGTTTAAAATAAAACTGCGTAATAACAAGGACCCTTAACACTTAGCATGACCCGACGTGACCGTAGCGAGTTTTTATCCCGGAAAATGTGTAATAGTCGTATTCCATACAAATTTTTATTTGATTGTACAATTAGAAAAAAATAATACCGACTTCCATTCAATTCAGTTATTGGAGTGTATCTCAAAAAGTACTGGACCGAATTTAATGAAATTTAAATGGGACCACACGGGAAGCACCAGCTATCAAACAAAAAGAGGACCAACTGTGGCACGAATTTGCGATCCAAGCTTTTCTGTTACAGGGTTCCTCAGGAGAATCTCCTGAGTTCAGTGCGCGCAGCTGGTGTTAGGTTGGGTGGGAGATCGTTCTTCGCAGTAGCGTTGAGACGCCCCCCACACTTCCCTCACCGCTCCCCCGCAATTCGGAGATTTTCCAAGAACTCGTTGTTTTTCAGTGTACGGTTGCATAGTGGTTGTAGGTCCGCTCCGGCGTGATCTCCCACGTGCCTCTTCCCCGAACACTAACGAACTTCGCTCCCGAAACTGAAGCGTCGCAGCATCCAGTACGACCCACGCTTCATCTTAAAGGAGAGATACTGGCTAGGGGTTTGTTGTAAACCCCAGTTCAGTATCAATTTTTGCCCGAAGTAAACAATAAAATACACCTCCCTGAGGCACTCGCTAGTTGCGCATGCATTACGAGTGTACTCAAACGGTATAGTACTTTACAAATAATTATCAAGAACGTATATCGCTGTATCATATGGCAGACAGAAACTTTCCACTGCCTAGTAGAAGGCGTGGACCCTATGACCATCTTGTGCCTGAAGGCATCATCCCAGAGGGGTGTATGGTTTTTCAGCGCAAAGCCACGGGTGAATTAATACTCATCGAGGATCATCAACTTGACTGGTACGAAGCCGGCGAGCTAAAATCGGACGACGACGGAGCTGGACTCGCACCGCTAGTGGCTGAGTCCTCTAGTCGGTGCGAAACCGAACCCGCACCTCCGACTTCTATAGTCGACCTAAAGCATGAGAGTAAGAGTGAGAGGAAAGTGAGGAAAAGTAAGGAGAAAAGGGATAGGAGGGATAAGAGGGAGAAGGAGGAGGAGAGAAAGAGAGAGAGAGAGGAAGAGAGATTGAGGAACACCAGTCGTGGAAGCCAAAAGAAGGCATCCGACCAAGGTCTCAGAGTCGTCACACCTGAGTGTGTTGACGAGCCTGAAACCGAACGGAGGCCTCTGGGCAGAGGCGCCTCAAAAAAGAGGCGCGACTCCTCTGATGAGGACTTGGGGGGTGACGCCAGAGAACCTCTGCCACCCCACCCACCCCTGCATTATTAGCGCAGCCCTCAACCAGCCGCGCGCACCAACAATTGAACATAACATTGTCGTCATCGGAGGGCGAGCCTGCCAACATCACGGCGGACTCCGTCGATGACAGCGATGCGGAGCCGAGCCTGCACCGCCGAGCCAACACCAACTCGACATCATACGTAGCGATCGAGTCGGTATAAATGGACGCAGCACCAATACCATCACCACCGGCTGAAGCAGCGCGCTCATATGCAGTGACGCTAGCTTCGCCGGCAGCTTCAAGGCCTGTCTCCCCCGTGTTGAGCCAGGCCCCTGCAGCTACAACCACCGCGTTACCGAAGAGCTACCCGCCGATCATTATTGAATCGCTGCCGGAATGGGTAAGCATCTTCGATAGATTAAAGCGTAAACTAGGTCACTCGCTGAGCGTGAAGCCCATAGGCAAGGGCTTCCGCTTCGCATGTAAGTCAGAGGACGACTTTAGGGCGGTGCAGCGCGCCCTAACAGAAGCTGCAGCAATCGACAAGCGGGTCGCGTGGCATTGCTACGCGGTAGCCGCCGACCTGCCCACCAAGATCGCCATAAAGGGCCTCCCCTATGGCGTAGACCCGACCATCATCGTCGCGGAGCTCGAGGCAAAGGGCTTCGCGACGAAATATGTCAAAGAGATCCTGCCGAGAAGGGGCAGTAAAGGAGGGCCTACGTATTACGTCCTCCTAGATAGGCTCAGTAACGACGAGAAGCAAAGATTATACACGATAACAGAGTTATTAAACATTCCGAACATCCGCCTTGAAGGGTGGGTACCGCGTGCCTGAACGGTCCCACAGTGCCACAGGTGTCAGATGTTCGGTCACGCGTCGGGAGGGTGTCATCGCCCCCCGAAATGTGTCAAGTGCGCGGGTGAACATTTCGCGGCCGAGTGTAACCGCGACCCTACACAACCACCAAAGTGCGCCAATTGTAAGGGTCGGCACGTTGCCTGCAGTCGCACGTGCCCGCACTACCTACGGGAGGCCAGGAGGAGGGGGCTAAAGGTCCAGGGACCCTACCCTAGAGTAGCCCCCCAAGGCCCCGTCAACCAAAACCAGCGCGCGCAGGCGGTGCGTGCGCCACAAACAGACCAGCAAAATCCGATAGTGGTAGCGCCTCGTGCGGTAATCGAACCGGCACGCACTGAGAGCGCACCACTACGCCAACCGGTACAACGCCCAACACCTTCGCTAGCGCCCGCGGCCAACCTCCCTACGGGTAGAGACGAGCCGCTGCCGCAGCGAAGGCGCCGAAAGCGAACGCGGCGCAGCCGCGGGAAAAAGCAGCAAGAAGAAGAAGAACCAAGGGCGGCCTCAACACCCAAACCGCCCATGACGGCGGACACCAAATCAATGCCAATAAGGCCGCCTGCGTTCGTACCACCTCAAGTCGAACGAAGACAGTCGGCCGACCATCAACGACACCAAAAACAGCAGCAGCAGCAAGACAGCAATAGTCACCCCGCGCATCCGGCGGCGACCGCGTCAGTACCTGTGCCTAGGCGCGGGCAACAGAGGCATCAAATCGAAACAGAGGTCGGTCATGATGATCCGTGGGTGATCATCCTGGGGATCCTGACCGACCTACTGCTAACACTAGCGGCAGGCGCTGACCTGAAGGAGGTAGCCGGAAGAGGACTCGCGGCACTCGCTAGAGTCCAGTACGGCAACAGATAAAACACAAAGTGATTGAGACGTAGGTGTAAATTGCCTACATAGGCGAAATACACCTACTGTCCAAGAGCGGGATAGAAGATGAAACAGAAACGAGAAAAAATTACCTACAGGAGGTAAAAATCACAAACCTTCTAACTAAGGACTAAACATTAAGGTATAGGGAAACAGAACGATGACTTGATGAAAAGGCGCGCAGTACCCCCGTGAGTTGTGATGGCAAACAAGTGCCACCTCCGGGTGGAATAGCGCGCCATACAAGGTGTAAAACACAGTCTTTATGTGTATACATAATCTGCGTATTGATGTCACGATTGACACACTACGCAGACAAACGAGTTACCGGGTAGTAGTGGCCACCCGAGGTCCGGCAGGGGTAAGGAGCTTATGCTCGACACCCCCCTCCAGCCCCCCCCCCCCCCCTAGGGGTTGAAGAATACGTCAGCAGCAAACAAAAAAGAATTTTGAGAATCGGTTCGCCCAGTCGAAAGTTATGAAGTAACAAAATAAAACATATAGTTGAATTGAGTATCCCTCCTTTTTTGTAAGGCGGTAGAAAAGTACCAATGCTCGATATAGAGGCTCAGCCATGTGATTATCTAAGAGCAAACATCGTTGCATCTTTGACAACATCCGTGAAACAAATGAAGAGATGACAAGAGATGTTGGAAAATCAACCTTATGTACAAGGGCGATATCTCAAAGTATTTGACATCGGTGAGCTCGTCGATGAATCATTAGAGAATCGCACGGCAGTACCCACTCAGCCCAGGTTCCACTCGACCCGAAGAATAATACCAAATACTCCACTACCGATTAAGTGCAATTTGTACAGTCAGGCAAATTAAGGTTATTCATAATATCATAGCTGAATGATTTCAAAAGTCAGTGGCAGGTTGCAGGCAACGTATTTTAATTTATGTAACTTAACAAAGCTCCGTGATACTACAATTGACAGAGCATTCATGATCTGCCGTGCGATTCTCTAAGAGCAAACATCGTTGCAGCTTTGACAACATCCGTGAAACAAATGACGAGATGACAAGTAATGTTAGAAAAGCGACCATATATACAAGTGCCGTATCTCATAAAGTATTTGACATCCGTGAGCGCATCGACGAATCATTAAAAAATCGCACGGCTGGTCGAAGACAAAATAATTATAATGATGTCTCACTTGTATCGCTGACACTGTCAAGCAAAGATATGCTTGCAGTGTTTTTTGCTCGTATCCCTACATTAACCACTGCTGCACGCTGTCTGACTGCACGGATACCGCGAATCGAAACGATAATCCCATTTCGCACTTAGATTAACCTCCATGCTATTAGCACACTGTTTCTCAAGTAATGGAGGGAGATTACACTTTACACACTGTCTACAGATGGGAAATGAGGATTGTTCAGGTCTGCTAATAGCTTGGAATAAACCATACAAGCTCTACATGACAATGTGTGGGTAAATATACCTGTACAATTTATTAATTACTTCATACACTGAGCCGCAGAGAAACTGGGTCTGGTTATAAACTAACGGGATAACTTTTGAAATAATTAAACAATCTTTTAAAAATAAAAACTAACAAAAGTTTATTTCATTAAAATATAGGAAGATGTAAAACCCTTTTTTGCTTTTAAATTAATGATTAACTAGATTTCGAAAACTGTGCTGCGGCATCAAATAATATGCAACTTACTTTTACATATCTTTGTATTTTTATTGCCATCACAAGATGTAAAGGATCCCAACCTATGTATACAACTATCTCGAAAATAAAAACTAAATTAAAGTCTATTTAATTAAAACACTGAAAGAAGGAAACCTTAATATTTCACGCACGTTATCCGTTACGCTAATATAGTATCTATATAATAACAAAATCATAAAATGTTAGGGTGTCATTTAGCGCCGGTCCCAATAATCTATCTATCGCCGGTTTACCTTACTAAAGTTAGATATTTCACACTATTTGTATGGAAGTTATGTCAAATTTCTATCGATAGTAAGGAAGACCGTGGATAGATAGATTATTGGGATCCTCCATTAGCCGTTTAGGCAAGTCAGTCAGTCAGACAAATTTTCACACGGTAACAGTTGCCACTGTCCCTGAGGCCGTTTTTTATATACAAAAATCGAATTGATCAATATGTTGTATTAAATCTAGTTCATTATTCATCACTGCATGCTACATGTATAATAACCGCACATTTTATTTACATACTTACATATTCATTCATGAGTATTGCCGAGTAACAACAAAAACAGAAAATTGATTCATAGCAATTGGAGAACGTGTGGGGAAATAATGAGATTCCTGTGGCTTCACCTTTTTTGAAAAGGCGTTGGCGATTGAGTTGTACATCCTTTCTACGGTACATTCATTCTGATTATCATGAAGTTATTCCAGGATTAAGAAATCCCGTTCAAGAGTTTATTGGAACAAAACAACTATAAGGAAGTAACTATGTATTTTACATTTATGGTTTGGGCACTTAACTTTTGTGGAAGGACCCTATGTTTGATTTTGAAAACTTTCTGTCGAAAATAAATTGAAAATCGTTTCAATCATCAATCATCTTACTGACGAACCGATCCACGACGCTACCATGCGACCTTTCGTGACAAGACTATAACAGACAAAAGGCTACTACCGTAGATGTTTACAGCCATCTATACTAGTACATGATTATGCATTATAATCTACATATATCTCCACTCTACGTGGCAATACAATAAATGTTTCCATAAATATGCATGTTCTGCACAGTGGTGATGCACCTCGCTTCCCACGATTGTGAAAAGTGGTCCAATGTGAGCTGCTTTGCTACATGTAACGTTCAAAATCAATGCAATACGATCAATTGAAGAAGGTTGATGTTGGAGGTGGAACCTATACTGGATTTATAGGTATATAAGGTATCTAGTGCTGTACCGACAGATCCATCGAAATAATCTGTTATATTTACTGCCCGCGAGAATGATTGTCAAAGTCAATGCAATACCATCAATTGAAGAAGGTCAATGTCGGAGGTGGAACCTATACTGGATTTATAGGTATATAAGGTATCTAGTGCTGCGAGAATGATTGAGTGTGTGCATGAGTTTGAAAATGTGAATTGTCGGACTGAGAATAATGAACGTTTAATTAACCCTTATCTCTGTTATGCTCGTATATACAATTACGGGATCTTGGAAGAGTTCAAATGATAATGTTAATGATATGATTTTGTATGTGAATGATACAAAGCGCCATATGCGAGGAAACCCAACATGCTAGGCTCTGGTAACATTTAACTAAACTTCATTGATTGGTGCTACCGCATGGCCAGATATCCTGCCACAACGGTTATATGCAAGCTGTATTAAGGTGTAACAAAAACTGTAAGTAAAAATATTAAGTAAATGGGTCTCAAAAACTAATGTTTTCGGGTGATTGGCGCGGTGCACTGCTATACGCATTTCCATGAGCTTAAAGCTCTTGGTGCAATTCTTGTGGACAAACGTGGTGCTCTAGGCACATTACAAAAAAAACAATACATATACACATTAAGCTATATGCGGAAGGTACAATTAAACCAGTACTGTTCAAGATAATATATTCCCTACCAGATACTATTTATATTCATACGGCGTCTTTCCAATGAACTAGATTTAAAGTGTATTCTTAGATAATCCTCTTGAAGAAACAAATGCGAGCACTGTAACATATCGTTTCTTGTCTCGACTACAAAACAGGAATTAATTCAACAAGTTGTATGCTGATCTGAACCCGACAAGAAATTTGTGATAGCTTACGTAAAGTCGCCTCGCAATAGAAAGAGTAGGGTAGTAACACGCAAAAACAAAAATATTGAAATGATCTATTTTTGCGGCAACACCGTTGGTGTAACCTCTAGATAACTTATTATACAATTGCACCTTTTTTTCTGAATTAATTGCTCGAGTAAAGGGTGTCCAGATGTCCAACACAACCATAGCTAACCGCAAAAACAAAATACTATTAACGCAAAAATTTTAATGTTATTCAAATATTGTAAGATCATTCAGTGTCTTCCATTATGATATAGTACTATTAAAATACTACGTTCTTTGAATAGAGCAGTCCAATTATGTTATTATTCTGCACGTACATATACGGAACGTTAGAATTTATCAATACAATTGCACCTTATATGCGAAAACTTGTTCACTTTTTCATGGATTGGGGTTTGTGCGAAGACGGGTTCACTGATTGGGGTTCGAAGAATATATTATGAACAAGTGATGAACAGGACAAGTCTTTTGCCTGACGCTCCAGTACCATGTTCGTTACCCTGAAAGATACTTGTTTAGGCTTATTCACCCAGTAATTTCATTTGAAGATGTACCCTTGAAGTCATATCAAGGTAATGTTTGCGCGGTCCTGTTTGAAGGCAGAAATTATAGCACTGCTGTGGTACTACCTACTATGAAGTACAGACTACGTTCGATATAATTTCGACCTTCTATATAATTACTATCAAAAAAATATTGTATACTTATAATATAATCCATAGGTACTAGATTGTGAAAACGAAGTAATATATGTTCGAAAACAATGGACTTGTAATTTAATCAAAGTGTTACAAAACAAAATTGTGCATTTATTGCGTATACTGTTAGGAGGCAATTAAGCCATATTGCAACCACTTTATAAATAATTCAAGGAATATTCGAGGCTAACATTTTTATTCTTAGCAGGATAATAGATTTATGTATTTTGTATATACATATAGAGTATTCTTTTTGCAGTGGGTGTACCGGCTTCGAATTGTACCCCCCCTAACTTTTCCCGTGGGTGCCGTAAGAGGCGGCTAAGGGAATATCCGGGATATGGGCAGCAGCATTTCCCGCAGTCTGCGTCAACATCCACTGCGACCACCAAGACGCCTGCCAAGCGTGGTGCATTAAGATAAATCCCCCCCATGACAAATAACATGATACCACGGCCCCCAGTCCCTGGCAGCTCTGCTATCCGTGGCTACGGTAGCGGCCATTGTAACGGTGGAGCAGGGGGTGCGAAGAATCTCCGGCAGAGATCCGGCTACCAATCGCAAAAACGACCCCTGGCCCTGGCAACATACAATACACGCACGCTCAGGACCGACGAAAAGATGGTCGAATTGGAGGAAGAGATGCTCAAGTTACGCTGGGATGTCATGGGATTATCTGAACTCCGAAGACAGGGACAGGACACGATAATTCTAAATTCCGGCAACTTGTTCTTCCACCGGGACGGAGACCAACAATCCCAGGGTGGTGTCGGGTTCCTCGTCCGCAAGTCTCTCGTTAACAACGTAGTGACAGTCGATAGTGTGTCGGCTAGTACCCTAGCCGACACACTACACGTTCCTTATACTCAGAATAACCAAACGTTATTCGCTGAAGGTCATACGCACCGACCTCGGCACACTCAGACGATGAAGTAGAAAGTATGTAAGAGGATATATCCAGGGCCATGCATACTTCTGAAACCTAGTTCACTGTTGTAATGGGAGACTTCAACGCAAAGCTAAGCACAAGGAAACGTGATGAGTTAAGAGTAGGGCCATTTGGATACGGGCAGCGGAATCCGAGAGGACAGAGGCTAGCTGACTTCATGGAGAAGGAGGGACTCTTTATGATGAACTCCTTCTACATGAAGCGGCCATCCAGGAAGTGGACGTGGATGAGTCCCGACGGTTCCACTACGAACGAGATAGACTTCATCAAGACGACCAATAAGCGCATATTCAATGACGTCTCTGTGATCAGCAAGGTAAAAACCGGCAGCGATCACGGCATCGTAAGAGGCGCATTGAATATCAATGTCAAGCTTGAGAGGTCACGTCTGGTGAAGTCTACGCTCCGTCCAAATCGTGCCCAAATCCAAACCCCCGAAAAGTTTCAACTTGAACTTCAAAACCGTTTTCAGTGCCTAGCTGAATGCGACACAGTGGACAGGAGACGTGGTCCCTTACTGTGGGCCTCATTAACAAGCTTGAAGTCGCTCAACGAACAATGGAGAGGGCTATGCTTGGGATTTCCCTGCGTGATAAGATCCGAAATGAGGAGATCCGTAGGAGAACTAAGGTCACCGACATAGATCTCAAAATTAGCAAGTTGAAGTGGCAATGGGCAGGCCACATCGCTCGCAGAACTGATAACCGATGGGGAAGAAAGGTTCTCGAGTGGCGACCACGCACCGGAAGGCGTAGTGTAGGCCGGCTCCCCGCTAGGTGGACCGACGACCTCATAAAAACCGCAGGGAATCGCTGGATGCAGGAAGTGAGTAGCCGGTCCAAGTGGCGTTCTATGGAGGAGGCATATGTTCAGCAATGGACGTCTTCCGGCTGATGATGATGATGATGATAGAGTATTCATATTTGAAAAATATACTTAATATGACTGAGTGTTTTTTAAAATGATAAAAACATAGATTTCGTTTGTTAAAATAACATCTTCATAATTTAATTTGTAATGAGTTTAAGTTCAAAATCCAATAAAAAGAGTCCCCGTTAGATTTAGTAGAGCAAAAGAAAAGATATAGGCGTTACTAACGGTGATATTGTAGGTATTTAGCAAAATGATATAACCACATCTGGGGTTGAATAGGTTTTGAAATTTTAAGTTGAATATGTTTAATTATACTTATCAAACGTATACGTACGGCTGTAACAGCCGCGTTCAGAGATGTTAATTGATCACTTAAAATATGACTAAGTAGACAGACACCTTTTGAAATCTTTGTTTAGTGATAGTTTAAGTAATCATTATACATCTCCGAGTACGACTGTTAGTGCCACTTACTAAGGGGATAAACAAATCGTCATGCGATCTTTGGTTAAATGAAATATACGCTTTCACAATGTTAAAACTCAAAGAGCTCCCTAAGTTTCTTTAACAGGTAAGAAAGTCAGCGCAGATAAACAAGATTCACTCTAAGTGTAGGGCTTTGCCAGAGTTTTACAACTAAGCATCTGTTTAGTTGTGTCTTCTTTATAACACCTGTTTGCGTATTAATGCTTTGAAACACTTCGAAAAACTATCTAGCCGTATTTTGGAAACAGTTTGATTTTTTGCAAGCTCCAACTACTTATGACTTTTATAAAATCAGTTGGACCTTTATGATCCAATTTTATATAAAAAAATAATCTTGCTTTCTCTCCGTCTATCCTGGAATTTTAATGTACTGTTCGGATGTTTCGAATTGATGTTTCAACCGGTAACATTACATCACAGAGCCAATATCAGCGTTGTCCAATTATAGTAGATCCAACCGTTTATCCTCTTTTTGACAGATCTAATTTGTCAGTTAAAGTGTTGTGACCAAGTGATTATAGTGGACACGATTTCGATTCATTTTTCTATCGAGTCTGTGCGGAAAGAGAATAGTCCTAGGAATGGCGCCATGACCATGGCTATTGGCCATCTAGAAATACGTCAGCCAATGGGGAATGTTGAAAGGGCGTGGACAGGCCGTCATGGCATGGCCATCTAGAAACGCATCAGCCAATGGGAAATGCTGACGCATTTCTAGATGGCCATGCCCAGATGGCGAGGCCACGCCGTCCGGTTACACCCGTGTAGTTTCCAAGGTAAGCTATCAAATTCTGAGTTATAAGTTTTCACTTCTATCGGCAATTCCTATGACTGCCAATTTTTTTGTCTATGGGTAAGCAGTAGTATTTTATCAAGGTAGTAAAACTCAATGGTCCACCGCCGTTTTGTATTTGTCACTGTCACTCGCAACAAGACGCCCGTGCTAGTAATTATTTGCTGAGTTTTATATTGGAACTATAAAATGCCGAAAGGATCAGTGCTGAAAGGACAGACGAGAGAAATGGTGATCAAGCTTCGTAATTACTTTGAAGCAGAGTATCAAAATGGCGGCCCGCTTTTACCATTGTCGCAAGTGAGAGAGCGCGTTGCGGCCGCGTTAGGTATTAGTGCATCTACGATTACAAAAATTACTACCGAAGCCTACGGAACAAGCGGCATGCAGGAGAATAAGCTTCGTACGCCGAAGAAAAAACGCCAACCACGTCGTGTGACTTCGGTTGACAACTTTGACGCAGACGCTATACGCCGTCATATATATAACTATTACTTACGTAAAGAAGTTCCAACACTTAAAAAACTTGTTGCTTCTTTGCGTGAATGTGATTTGTTCCGAGGTCAAAAATCGTCATTGGTAAAGGTCTTGAATGAAATTGGATTTACTTATAAAAAATCGGACAAACGCAAAATATTGATGGAGCGTCGCGACGTAGCTTTTGCTCGTTGCGAATTTTTGAGCGAAGCCAAAAAAATTACAGATTGGTCAAATGTTGTTTTCACTGACGAAACTTGGCTGAATGCGAACCACACAGTGTCTAAGAGCTGGACTGATGACACCGCTGCTTCCACTACCTCAGTACCGATGGGAAAAGGAGAACGTCTAATCATTTGCCATGCAGGGTCTGTGAAAGGATTCATGCCAGATGCTTTGTTGGCCTTTAAATCCAAAAAAACAGTTGAGTACCACGAAGAAATGAATTCTGAGGTTTACGAAAGTTGGTTTAAGGAAATGGTACAATCATTGGAAGAACCGTCAGTTATTATTATGGATAACGCATCCTATCACTCACGCCAAATTGATAAAATGCCGACCCAGGCCGACAAAAAACAAGTAATCATTGACTGGCTTCAACGACATGGTGAAAATGTTGATAACTCCTTACTAAAAGTACAATTACTAAATATATTACGAACAAAAAAACACTTCCCAAAACGATATGTGATCGACGAAATAGCTGCAGAACATGGTCATTGGGTTCTTAGACTTCCACCCTATCATTGTCAATACAATGCCATTGAATTAATATGGGCTCAAGTTAAAGGACACGCTGCTAGAAATAACACAAAACCCCCATTCACGGCAAACAAAATGGTAAATTTATTAAAAAATGCATGTGTGAAAGTAACTGCGGAAAGCTGGCAAAATGTAATTCAAAAAACACAAGAAACTATAATGGCAGATTGGGATAAACACGTGGCGATAGATTATATGAGTCAACAATTAATTATAAATGTCGGCAATAGCTCGAGTGACAGCAACGATGAATCTGATTTTGATTAATAAATAAATAAAAATAAAAGATTAGATTTCGTTTGCTTAAATTGGAATTGGGGTTGCTCAAACTTTACTATTTTCTGGTACCAAACGGCAGACTTTAATGTCTGCCATCCCCAGCGAGCAACACGGAAGGGAGTAGCCTTAGCTAAAAAATATTGTTCAAATCTTTCTGTCATTTCTTGCGGGAGGGGAAGTTGCACACTAGCGCAAAGCCGCACTATTACATACAAAACATACCTGTACCGATCCATTGCCGATCATACTCACACAACCAAATCACTAACACATAAAAAATAAAGCACCATTCACAAATCTAGCCCCGCCCTCACCCCACAGTATATTATCAAACTCCATGGTCCATGCGGACTTGTACTTTGACAGAGGGGAAACGCTGTGTATGCCTACTCCCTTCCGTGTTGCTCGCTGGCCATCCCAGATTTAACCGGTAACAGCTTCGTCAAGTATGACTTGTACTTGTAATCATCATAGTCATCATAACCTTGTTCTTTTTTGGATATACACCAGGAGATAAACACGTCTTCAAATAATGCTGTATGTTTTCCTGAGGCGCATCAATATAACGGTTTTACATAAAAATAAATCCGATATTATGTGCCGAGAACGGAAAACACCCGTGTAAAAATAGTTCATAAACAATATCGATATCTCAATCGTAACTTCGTAACATCACTATGTTGATAGCCATAGAACGTAATTTTTTAAAAACGTTTGTTATTTTATGGAATTTATAAAAAAACTACTGCACTTATGGACTCATTTTGTGAAAGATGATTATTATACGGGATCAAGGAGCAAATTTAAGCAGTTGTCATATTTTTAAAACCTCGCATTTATAAGTTAACTTTTGCGTAACATCGTCATGTTACGTTCTATTGGTGCTGTCAAAAAGAGGATAAACGGTTGGATCTACTATAGAGATGCAAATGATGAATCGGTTAATTGATTACATGATACAGGTCCGTACTGCAGGTACTATGAAGTCAATGCGGAAATATATACTATATATTGTTGTATGTATTTACGAATAATTGGTATGGTTTCACAAAATTTTCCGAATTGCAACTTGACTCGCTTAGCCGGCCTTTACTATTTTATATTTTACTTAGGATATTGAGCTATACTATATTCATACCAAGTTTGATGCTAGTTTGTCTTACCGATATAGAGATACCTCCTCAATATATTATTTCGCTGCATGGTAGAGAACTGGAGAATACTAAGTACATCTGACTAAAAGATGGTTCCAAATTAAATAGCTTTTTCAAACATAGATAAAAGATTGATCGGATTCTGGATGGCGTAAAACAACTTGACTACTTTGGTGCTGATAAAGACGTCCATAGAAAATTAAACTAACTAATCTTATCATTCCTAATCGCCAACTACGAGGAAAAGAAGCACACAGCAAAGTGACAGTGAATAATCCAAAGTCACACTATGTAAAGCATACAAAGAGAATAGAGATTAACTAACAGCCATGCGATTCTCTAATGACTCGAAGACGAGGTCGTCGACGAGCTCACCAATGTCAAATACTTTATGAGATATCGCCCTTGTACACGAGGTTGTTTTATCAACATTTTTGTCATCTCATTGTCATTTCATTTGTTTCTCGGATGTTGTCAAAGATGTTTGCTCTTAGAGAATGGCAGAAGAGAAGAGGCAGATGAAGGTTACACGATCTACGAAGGTAGGTATAATAGCCTAAAAATGTTTGCATCCATTGACTAAGAGTCATTATATACTAACCGGAATCCCATTGATGTGAAGAGTGCGTCAAGATCATATAGTCATTACCTAAAACACACAGTACACATGGGCAAAATATTCAAAGCTATCTTGAACACATTCTACGTCGTCATCACTAAAGAGGAAAAAGCATCGTTAGAGAACAAAAGATACGGAACAGGCTTAGGGTCACACACCTTGTCTGTACATGAGTTCAGGGTCACACAGCTCACCAAGCTCCGAGAAAGCACCTTGCATGGAATGGTTGCTCTCTAAAGTTCCTTAAGTGGAGGACGTACCTACGGGCAGACAGACAGACGGACGACGTTGTGTTTTTAATGAGATCCTATAGTCTACGCAGTTTCATACAGAACTCTTGATAATAACGAGTTACACTGAATCTTAAATGTACGTATAAAACTGGATGCAGATTAATTTCAAGTACAAATACCCTGCAACAGGCATCGAGGACATTTCCACTTACGTAATACTTCGCCATTCTACTTTACACGCTGAACTTCATAGTACGAGAATATTGGTAAATACGCTACACAAAGTCGAAAACTTTTTCTATCTTTTTTTTTAAGAATCAACGCGCTTGGTACCGCACCGGTATAATGCGTATGGCTAAAGAGAAGAATTGATTGGTAGATAGATTAGGGGCCTTACATACTTATAAACGCTGCTTAACTTTAGGTGACATTATTTAGTAGTGCGCACTACAAAATTATTCTGCGCCGTACAAAGTGACGTTATTGAAATTTAAGCAGCGTTTATAAGTAAGGCCATAGGTTTAAAAGGTTTCTAGGCAGTTGTGATGTATAGTATGCAGCCTTATTACATAACATCAGGCACTTTATCACTACTCAAGTGATAATGCGATGTTATATTATGTAGTAAAACTAATGAATAAAAAATATTCTTGCGCATATCGAGTGCTACCAACATAATAATCTTAATTTCAAGTAACTTTTCATTCAAGTACTACAATTGCTTAAATAAAATCTTAATATTAATTCCGGGACTTTGCAGTTTTGTGGCGTAAGTTTTGGGAATCGTACATTGTTTTGCAATGTAATAAACTATGACTACCAGTATATATTTTACACACTCACCCACAGACACACCTTAGTACACACACGCACAAACACTCAGAATTTATTTTCTTATTATAGTAGATAAACTGTGATACCTACTTGCCAGTGCGATACGGAAATATACATCAAAACTACTACTACTATTATATAATCGGATTCCAATGTGTACGTACGCCTCTACTTCAAACTTTTCCATCGTAAAATCAGCAGTTTGAAAATTTACAGGCTCATAAATAAAAGCTATGCACCCTCGTTCCACTAGGTAAGTGGCTGTGGTTGAACTAGTAATTAGGTTGTCGGCACGCATTAGCAACGAACTTGTAAGTTGGGACGGGAATATTCATACACATATGCAAATAATTGCGTGTCACGGCTCCGCCCATGTATGTGTTAAACAATTATTTCAGAAAAAACAATCCTCCGAAAGTATCTATCTTAACGTGTTATACCTAAAGAGTATCTTTCCTTTTTAGGGGTCCGTACCCAAATGTTAAAACGGGACCCTATTACTAAGACTCCGCTGTCCGTCCGTCGGTCCGTCTGTCTGTCCGTATGTCACCAGGCTGTATCCCATGAACCGTTATAGTTAGACAGATGACATTTTCACAGATGATGTATTTCTGTTGCCACTATAACGACAAATACTAAAAAACCAGCCAAGTGCGAGTCGGACTCGCGCACAAAGGATTCCGTACCATTATCAATAAAACCAGCAAAAAAATAATGTCTGTTGTATGGGAGATTTAAAGATAATGCTCAGGGACCCTTCGCACGCGAGTCTGACTCGCACTTGGCCGGTATTCTTTTAAATGATGATGTATCAGGGGTGAGTATCAGCTATGTCACTAATGAGTCGCTGGTCGATCATACCACGGATTTGAGCTGTCAATAAAAGTAAGATGGTGGTCAAATCCACAGCATGGTGTTGGAGCACTGTCTAGTGTCCGCCTGGATAGCCTGCCCACCCTTATGATTGAAAAGCTTCCCCGAAGCGCCCAATGGTATCTTCCCGGAAACTTTTCAGTTGCCATTCTAGGATTAGTATGATACCTTTGACCTAATTATCATTGGCCATCACATACAGGCTTCTTCATCCATAAAAATCTGTGAAAATGAAGGCTCAGTTCATAGGATACACGGAGCGTTATACAACTCACAATTTAATAACGAATAAAATAAGCGGTAGTAAAAGCACTTCTCTTCAAAACAACCAGAACAGAGAAAGTCTGCAAACTTATCTGCATTTTAAACTGATTTTGCATACCTGTGGTTTAGATCACTATCAGCTGGTCAGACCAGCAATTAACTTGACGTAAATAGGTAAAAAATTAACGTCTACTAATATCCAGTAGTATCCGTGGTAATGACATAGGCCATGGAAATGAAATTAGATTTTCAATTAAACACATAGCTTAGTTTTAGGTATGAACACGTCCACCAGGTATCACGCAAAAAGTAGTGTTCAATAACCATTATAACACCGAAACTTTACTGTACTAATATGCATACATCAGCATCTTATCTTGCTTTTACATCACTGAATAAGACTTATTTAGTGATGTAAAAGCAAGATGAGATGTATGTATATAGTTCTCACATATACTTGTATACAAAATATAATTGCCCATAACTCCCCAATCATATTTTTGGTCTTATCACAGAAGCTCTCATGTATGTTAAAATATGTAAGTAGAAATGTATTATGCTTCGATTTTGTAAAACAAGAAGAAAAAATTTCGCGAGTTTGATTCGATTTATTAAATTGATCGTATATATTAAATATTAAAAGCGACTTTCCTCACGTAATTACCCGACGTAATCGATCTAGTCTTCGGGCATGTCCGATGCCCATCCTCACTGATTGCCGCGATCTTGCAGCATAAACTCTCTGAGGATGGGCATCGGACATCCCTTAAACCTTGGTCGATAACGTCGACTAATTCCGTGAGTAAAGACTGTTTTGATATTAAATAAAGACTACAAATAATTTATTGATTCAGGCGTTACTTTGCGGAAATCCATTATCAAAAATGATATTAGAAGGAATATTTAGTGACGATTCCGCTAAAAACAATGCTGCTGGGTTCACACCGCAACTCGTCCATAAGCATTGTTTTTAGCGGAAGTGTAACTAAATATTTCGTTTCGAATATCGTTTTTTTAAGACTAAAAATATGTTTAATACCAAAACCAAGTATAAGCATTATCTTCAATTAATTACAATTCGAACTAATCATATATTACCCCTGAAATTTAATTTTTAATGTTAGGTCCACAACTGTAAGAAAATCTCCGAACTAAATTTCAACTGAATTTTATAATTTTTCTCTTTTGTAGACACTTTGATGAATACATGAAGACATATGAAGATACATGAAGTATTATTTAAAATTATAGCATGTGTCATATTGTTTTTGTTTTATATATTAACACAGCGAAATTAAAAGTTCTACACCAACGACCAGCTCAGCAAAAACTGACGCCTTTTACAGAACCTTACTCAGCTAATTAACGAAGTTTTAACTACCTACTTTTTCATTAATGTTGACAGAGAGAAGATTTGTTACAGAAATGTAAGCAAACCCCCATTCGAAAACATTTGAGTGAAGTTGTAATGTTTCTTTTATACCAATAATATTAGGGTTTCAAGTACGAAACTGCCATTTCGTACTAAAAATTTTAAACAATTTTTTGTAGCATAAAATGTATTTATTTACCCTCGTTATCTATACATCTGCATTCTAATCGAAAGATCATTCAAACCTTTGCGACTGAACTCTGGGGACCTGGACTCCAAAAACAGGGAGGAAAAATCTCAGTGTAATAAATTGTCTAAATCGCGGAAAAAATGGTAGTCGGTTGGGGCGAGATTTGGTGAGTATGGAGGATAACGGATGGTTTCTAATCTGCGTTTCTAACTGCAGGTCTTGTAGTGTTAAAACTGATTGTCGAGCAGTGTGAGGTATTACGATTTTTTATTTTTATTTATTAATATAATATAATTTCATTTATTATAAATATAAATATATATAGGCTTAAATATAATTTTTATTAGTAATTAAAAATTAAATAAAATAATAATAATAATAACATTCTAATCTATAAGCCCCATGGTGGGGGGAAAAGTAAAAAAAATAAAAAAAATATTTATATAATTATAAATTAATTTAATAATATTAATAAATATGTTTTAATTTAACATTAAGCAATAATGGTGCAAATCGATTGACAAGTCGGGCTGTTTTATTGCGAGTTTCACCGTCATTGTTACGAGTTCTGCTGAGTAGACATCTGCTGTTATTGCCTGATCTGAGGAAGCTATAGTGAATTACACCATGAACTGAACAGTTATCATCACCTATCTATGGATAAGCTCAACTGTGGCGTTTGACCTGAGGTCAACCATTACGCTGTTCGCTTGCGATTATCGTAAAAATCCACTTTTCATCACGCGTTACAATTCGTAAAAACTCTCTTTATTTCTGTATCGGTTTAACAAGGTAAGGCAACATTCAACACGCACTTCTTTCTGAAGATCAGTCAAATCATGAAATACCCATTTTTCAAGCTTTTTAATTTTACCGATTTTGTTCAAATGGGCCAATATTGTGGGTATGCTAACATCATACTAATTTTTGATAATTTGATACGGATCAGTTTCCACCATCTCCTTTTATTCATCGTTATTTACCTTAGTAGCTGGTCTTCCGTGTGGTTATTTCTTCAAGTCGAAGTTTTCACTACAAGAGCGATATAAAACCAAACACGCACAGTGCGTTCGTTAGCCGTATCTTCTCCAAACACAGCAAAAACATTTCGAGCAATTTCTACTGCTAGTCCCACGTCGGAACTCGTATTCGAAAATTACTCTGACCTTCGCTGTTTCCTTCTTCACGTTAAAAACTGAATGTAAACACAATGGACAATCAAACAACCAATTGCACTCTTTTTTCTTGATGACGAATTCTTAGTTAAGTAATTTTCGTGTGGAAAAAGTTTTACTCCAAAATCTGACACTATAAAGGATTAATTTTAATTTTAGGTGGCTAGAGGAAACATTAATTTCTACAATAAAGTTTGCGATACTATGTCTTACTATAATTATAGATATGTCTGTTAATTTTATTGACAATAGAGCAAAGTGATGTAATATAAATTTATAGAGGACATTAATGTCTATAAAAAATATGACAAACCATATGTATAACTATTAAAGTTATGTCACAATAAGTACTTTTCCGTGATAAAATATACAATATTAACGCCGGTACAAACTAGGCCACATTACCTACTTTACCACTGATTAATTACGAGGATAGATATGATAGTTTGTTTGTAACGGGTTAACGCAAAAACTACATAACCGGTTAAAATAATTCTTTCACTAACAGAAAGCTATATTATGCTTGAATAACATACACAATATTTGATTCATCATAACCATCATCATACATCACCGCGTGGGGGAAACCGCAGGGCGTAGCTAGTTATTTTATATAGTAATTAAAACATAACAAGTATTTTATGTGTATCATCATTTATATGTTGCCTGTACCCGAATGTTGTATTTTTTTACTTTATTTACTAAGGGTGCGAAAACATACATCGTAAACATAACGTAAATATTTACTTGACCATAAATCTGGCACCTCAATTTGAAGGCAGAGTCAATAACAACTTCTCTTTACCAAGTTACCATTACCTTGTCTTATATTGTATACTTGCTTTTACCCATGACTTCATCGGCGTAGAGTAGTATTTTTTTCTAGATAGGAATTGTTATAACAATATAAAGGTATCTAAAAAAACATTGAGAAACACCTTTTTTATTCGACTACCTTATTATATCAATAAATTCAAAAACAATGAATTTTACATACAAAGTATCTTCCTCCATTTCACCCCCAAGTCATCCCCGTCAAAAAATATTAAAGAACACCGTTATTTATTTTAAATGAACTATCTAAATACTAAACAATTTAATATCAAATTTAATTTTATTGTTTCTAAAATTGCAATGTGTGGTATCAAAAATATCTTAATACAAATTTTTAGACCTATAAGTTCAAACACAAAGGACTTTCATACAAACGTGTCACCTATTTTTACCCTGTTAGGGGTTGAATTTTGAAAAACCCATTCTTAGTACACCTCTTAATTCCCACCAACACAAAAACACCCTCCGAATTTCAAGTCGGTGTGTGTCAGTCAGTGAGTTAATCAGGACTTAGATTCTTATATATATATTGATATTCATGTGCCATGTACTTCAAAACTCTTGATTTAGAGGGGCGGAATATGGTGCTGGATATGATCTTCTAAAATGTTGGGGCCTCAGTTGAAACACATAAAACAAGTTCGTACAGCCGTGCGATTCTATAAGAGGAAACATCGTTACGTCTTTGACAACATCCGTGAAACAAATGACGAGATGACAAGAAACGTTGGAAAAACAACCTTATGTACAAGGGCGATATCTCAAAAAGTATTTCAAATCGATGAGCTCGTCGACGAACGATGAATCATTAGAGAATCGCACGGCTGAACAAGTAAACACTTTTGACTCTCGCACAGCCACACCGTAGGTACAGCTACGGCGTAGCTAGTGCTACACGCACTTCGCATAGGTTAATAAATAACTTTACATGTCAGATTCGACACCTTTATGTAAATAAGTTTCCGTTTCACCCTCAATACCGCGTTTCTAAGAGTTTGTATTCTAGGAAAACAATGAAAACATCGTTGTCTAACTGACATCGAATATAGTGAATTACAATAGACCATCTGACTTCTATTTTAATACTTTTACAATGTCGAGTATATTGTTAAAGTTTTATGATACGAAATCCTGTTTGCTCGATGTAAATATACACATTATTCAACTTACAATAATGCAGTAGTAAGAAGTTGTATTATTAATAGTGGATACGAGACGGTATTTATTATATAGGTATATTTAGACGGCCTATTTATATATTGTGGTATCATAGCTCCTAAACGATTGATTAGAATTGGGTGCACTTTATGTTATATATAACGTGTTTTTCCTAGTTATGATGTGCTCCTATTTCTCCGGTGGCATAGGGAACTCTGATACCTATAGAATGATGCTTTTAGCGCTCTTATGCATTGACATTAAACAAGTTTAATATAATTAGATGCTTTTGAGATGTGGACATATAGACGCATGCTGTCCATTAGCTGGACTCAGAGGGTGACCAATGTACGTGTTCTTCAATGTATTGGCCAAAACGCAACCTCATGCTTACGGTTAAGATACGTAAAATCTCTTACCTCGGTCATGTCCTCCGTCATCAGCGATATGACCTTCTGCAGTTGATAATCATGGGTAAAATTGCTGGAAAAAGAAAGGTGGGGAGAAGGAAGAAGAAGGTTGCGGAATATCAGGAGCGTCTGAGTTGTTCCGCCGAACCAAAAACAAGAAGGACTGTACCACGCTGATCACCAACCTCCACTAGTTGGAGAGGCACTTTAAGAAGAAGAAAAATATAATTAAATAACGAATTATTTTAAACGTCTGGATAAAATTATAAAAAAAATAAGTCGAACTTGTGCTTATTACCCAAAAAAAAAATTGGTCAATATCCCTTTTATAAGAGTTATAATATAATAGTATTGATTATATGATATTTATTGCATACCGTTATCATGGAAAAAACTGCGTGTATACCGGTAACTTTGTTATGTCTTGTTCTAGCACTATATTTTTTAAATTCACATGCCCGTGTAATTTACATTAGAAAATAATTGAAAAACGAGATTTTATACATCAAGAAAAAAGATTCTTATTTGAGTTTGATGCCTCCACTCAAAACAGTTTTTTTTTTGTATAGCTTCGGTCATGTTCTTCATTATTTCCTTAAATCCGTTAATTAATTAAATAAAGTTAATTTCCGTAAATCCTTGTTTCCGCAAAGAAATTTATCAAGTAAACGATTAGCTGGTCTTAGTTGGCCATACCTGACCTCAAACTTGCCTTCTGAAGTTCCAACCTCCATAACATACGCGAATACAAACTATGCATTAGGTTATGCAGCAAATATCTAACATCACGGTCATACTTAACTTTAACATGAAACTTAACGCTTCGATACATTCTTAGACAACCTCCAGAATCTACCAAGTCGTTTACCGCAAAATCACCTATAGAATGCTAAACTATGTAAGCGCAGGAGACTAATCTAGGGTTCATGCAAATTGTATCTACAATTATTTTATCAATAGTAAAAACAAGTATCAGGATTTTTTTTTAACTATTTTTAGACTAATATCATATTTTCGTGGACACTTTTTTAGTTACGCCGTTATGATATTGTTCAATTAGTTAGCATATTAAGTCATTTAATTTTTTGACCCTATACTCCCATTTCTGATTTAAGCTCGATGAATGACAAAAATATTCACCATAACCATATTTGGATTGAGATAACCACTATTTATATCACTATTAGTGCGTAGAGTTAGTGCAATACTTCTCATTACATAATATTATTATTAAAATTATTTTTATATGGAGTTATGTTTTGTCCTTATAATACGTTAAATGAGAAGTACACTCGAATCTATTTCTCTTTATCATCTGAAATATATTGACATGATTTCGTCTTTTCTACCGACTTCCAAAAAAAGGAGGAGGTACACAATTCGACTGTATTTTTTATGCTTGTTACCTTATAACTTTCGATAAGGTGAACCGATTCTCAAAATTCTTTTTTGACAGCTGGTGCTTTCCGTGGGAATGGGACCACCATTTAAATTTCATCAAATTCTGTCTAGTACTTTTTTAGATACTCTCCAATAACTGATTTTTACCAAAGCAATAGAATGGATATGGTAATGGTATTACATTTTTCAAATTGCATTTGTTTACGTAGGTCTAAATAAATAGTTTAAATTTTTCTTTAAACGTATAGGGAGTGATAACACTCTACGTCTACAAATTTACATTTTGATGACAGTTCGTCATAATAATAACAGTTTTTGAAGTAAGTAAATCAAACTTTCTCAACACTATCTCATTATATTATAAGTTCGTATGTGTATGAGTGAGCAAGTATATATGTGCTTATTTCTTTACGCTGAGAAAACACGACTGAAGTTTCGGATAGAAATAGATTATACCTAGGTTTCATACATAGGACATCGTATGCCGAAAAAAGTTCTGTGAGAGAATCATATTCAGTGCAGGCAGAACCGCAGAGCGCAGGTAGTACTTACAGAATGACTCGATCCATCTTCCGAATCTGCCCTTGGTACAACACAACAACTACAACTGTAACTGCTATTCTGACCTCAGAGTCTATGCAAGGTTGGCCCAAATATATTTAAACGTAAATAGGAACTTTATTGTGGGCATTATTTGTAGTCAATAAAACGTTCACTCAATAATTTTCAACCTCGACACATTCTTACCAAGTTACGGAAGTTGACAAGTCTAGAGTAAATTAATTCCTTGATAGTTGGATCTAAGCCTTAGTTCATCAAATGAAAGTATTTTACTTCTACTTGTTTTACCAAAATCTCAGGTATATCGTTAGTATTTTTAATGCAACATTTGATGTTTTTAACTCTACGGCTGCGGTTAAGGTCATAATGATGTAGGTACTAAACCATGATGTATAGTCGAATGTCGGCGCTTTGATTTATTGTTAGGTTATTTATGTTATCCATCCCATCTTACTTATTCGTGTAATATGGTGTTTCTAATACGATGATAATAATGAACCAAATACAATACTGTAGCTTTCTACTGGTAAAAGAATTTTCAGAATCGGTTAAGTAGTTTTTGACTTTATTAATTACAAACAATCATATTCATTACATTTCAACGAATTAAAATCTCTTTATAATATAAAGAGCAATGGCGCATCATCGGACATTCTCATGCTGTCATCGATAATGAAATGAGAATGGCAGCATTGAATTATTTCATTTGAACGCCGATATGTAATCATCGTATCCGTTAAAAATTGATAGGTGAAGCCTAGAAGCAACCAGTGCATTTATTTAACAGACTTTGGTAGTTTACTGAGCCGACTGAGAGATTAGAATAGTCCCTACTCCATTAACGAACAAACGGCTTAGTAAAGTGCAGCAACTATTACTGCGTGAAGTACTGTCTCAACCTAAATGTTGATAGCATTGAAATTCACTAATTTGGCATCATTCCAAAGACTGCTGTCAGGGCTTGTTCAATCAGACAAATACTTACGGTAAACCGGTCGATCAATGCAAATATTCCCAACTGCGCTATCATGAGCGCCATTAGAAGAGCAGAAAATAGGAAATGGCTTAATTGCGTGAATCCGGCATTAAAAGTTAATTGGCCGGACTGGCAGCTAACAAGAAGTACTATCGGATTGACCGATTCCTCAAAAAGTCTAATCCTCAAGGTATCTAGAAGCGTAGCAGATTAGCCATAAGAAAGTCGATTATAAAATTATTGGCGTACCAATCCCACTAAAATGCCCCCGAATCGGCCCAGACAAACGAAAACGTTTTTAACTCCATTCAAGCCGATTCAATTCCGAAATCTCTGCAAGTTGACTATATAGGCTAAATAGCCAAGTGTAAGTTACCTTGTCTAGAGTTATAGCAACTCAGCTATAACTCTAGACAAGGTAACTTACACTTGCTTAAACTAAAATAATAATAACATGGTTTATGTTTAGGTAATACCATGGCCAAATACCTAGCCAAAAATAGAGCAAAAAATAATAAATAAGGATGTAAAGAACCTGTGCAAACCATCAGCAATGGAGGCGCGCAACAATAATACAATAAAATTTGTGGAATAAGACAGAAGATTGCAAACAAGTAAAAGCGATGCCAACTATCAACAAAAATCTAACCAATAATCTATTGAAACTATAACGTGGATAACTACGCTTACTTGCAGGCCTAACTACAGGACATTATAACCTTAACATTTATTTTGTGTTTCTTGTTTGATGGTGATTTGCACAAAACTGGAGCAACAGATATACCTCTGTATTATATTGTACCTACTAGTATTATTGTGTACTACTAGGTTACTTGCGTGAAGATGAGACCGTGGAGCATGTGCTGATGCATTGTGAATCCGCGGAACAAATCAGTACTCCTGTTATAATACTGATTTGTTCCGCGTTCTGCGTGAGCTATTCTCGACACCACTAACAGATACAATACTGGAGCAGCTATATCAGCGACCCAAAGTCCTCCTTCACTACATTAAGGAGCTGGGGTGGCTTGGGCTTTGCTAGCAGGAAGAAATGCACAATACGTCCAATACGTCAATGTACGTCAATACGTCAACTTATCTTAAATAAAATTTCTTAAAAAAAAATTGGCTAGGTGTTATTCTAGGTCATGTTTTTATTAAAAACTTCAGCCAAATCAGGTGTGAAAGACAACAAACACCAAAAAAACAGTAGTGACGCGCATAGCAATAATAATTGTATTAGTCAGTTGTGCGTATAATGTTAGTTCTTACATACATAGTAATATTATTACGGAAGATTAATATATTACATATTAAAGTATTTAATAAATAATACATTATTAATGTAGTTGTTTATATAAATCAAGATCTATTTATTGTAACTTTAGTCTTTAAATACATCGCATAACCTTCCCCACGGCTTATCTGATCATGGTGAGGCTCAGTGGCATCGTATGGCACTCGTGCCTGTAGCTGTGTTACATCCACTCCACTGACCGCTCACAACCCTTAGTATGAACTGTACTCATAGCTATACATGTGGGTTCATCTTCGTACACATGCATTGTAGAAAATAGACAATTTCTTTCACGAGTTCTCATAATATCTATCTATTTAACCACAAAAAAATCTCTTATTTTTTTTGTTCTGTTTTGGGCAGGGTTTGTTTTAGTGTATTATATAGAGGAGTTACCATTACGAACATAATATTTACTGTGTTGTTTTCTGTAAGAATTCCCGATATTGCGGCACTGATGCAAAAGCCATGAGTTTACTCGTGATACAAAGAAATATCGGGAACTCGGGAAGAATATGTAAATTATATCTCACTTCAAATGTTAATTCTTATTTATAGGCATATTTTATCTTCAAACTCAAACTCAAACTCAAATGATTTATTGCTTATGTGCCAAGTTAACATACAATGCAGGTGTTGTTGCATAAGGTTTACAGTAAGTACATGTCACATGTTACCCCCTGGGGGTGTTGCAATTGTGCAGAGAGGACCAGTCTATTTTAATGTATTATCATTGAAAAATTCGTCAATATTGTAATAACACTTCTGCAAAAGTAATTTTTTAAGTGTGAATTTGAATACGTTCATTTTATGTTCGTCTTTTATTTTGTTAGGTAGTGTATTATAAATTTTAACTGCCATTGCCTTGGTACCGGAACTGTGCATTTTCAGTCTAGAAGTAGGTATCAAAAGTGTATGTTTCCGTGTTGGTCTAAGGGGATAATTTCTCGTCTGTTCACATGCTTTTAAAAAGTATTGAGGATATTTTCGAATAAACATGCACATTTCCAAGATGTAGATGGAGGTGAGGGTCAATATTTGATATTTGATAAAATATGGTTTATGGAAATGATGTATTGTTAAATCTGGAAATTCTATGTTTGCAAGTATTCGTAGGCATTTCTTTTGCGCGATGAAAAGGTTATCTACGTTTACACTATTTCCCCATAGTATGATGCCATATCTTAACCATGAGTATGCATATGCGTAATAAGTGGTCATAGCGGCATCAAGTCCAGCTGCTCGCCGCAGTTCCCTTAGTCCATACATAAAACTTGATAATTTTAATTGAATTTTTTTAACATGTATTTTCCAATTTACATGCGAGTCTAGTTCTAAACCTAGCAATAAAGCAGTGTTCACACATTCAATTTTTGTATCATTATAACAAAAGTTTATGTCAATAGGCGGTTTTTGGTACGGGCGAAATTGCATTAATTTTGTTTTTGATATATTGAGGGCAAGGTTATGTTCATTCATCCATTTAATTATGTTATTGAAAATGTCAGTGAGGTTCTTATTTAAATTAGAATTATTATTACAAGATGTCAATATAGAAATGTCATCCGCGAAGAGTACACTGGATTCGTCAATACATTTAGGGAGGTCATTTACATAGATTAAAAATAGGATACACCCAAGGACACTACCTTGGGGATTGAGTGATTCAGTAGGGTGGGGGTTGATCGGATTGTATTTAAACTTCCAGAATCATAATCTACGTTTTCTAATTCTACATAATATTTGCGATTTTGTAAGTATGAGGTGAACCATTTATGTGTTATGCCACGTATGCCAATGTCAAAAAGTTTATCTAATAGTATATTATGTCGAACTTTATCGTATGCCTTACTCATGTCTAATAGGATGCCTATAGCATGTTTCCTACTGTCAAGTATGTTTAAAATTTTATCAACGTATGTATATACCGCCAAAGTAGTTGATCGATTTTTCCTAAAGCCGTTTTGTGATTCATTAAATATATGAAATTTCTCACAGAAGGAATTTAATCGCTTTTGCATAACTTTTTCATACACTTTTGACGATGTAGGCAATAGGGCTATTGGTCTGTAGTTGCTGGGTTCAAGCTTCGACGATTTTTTGTAGACTGGTTTTATTAGGGCTATTTTCAGCTGGTCAGGGAAGAAGCCTTCAATGAAGGATTGATTTATTAGTAAGTAGTACGGTAGCGTCAATTGGTCTGCGCAGTTTTTTATTAATATTGGAGGTATTTCGTCCACTCCGTAACTATATTTGCTTTTTAGATTTTTAAGTATGTTGTTTATTTCGCGCGGTTCAGCTGGGCGAAGGAACATGGAGTTATCTAAGCGCGTACGTGCGGGACGGTAGCGCGGATCTCCCCCTGCATCTGCGATGCCCGTTTCACCTATTGATGCGAAAAACTTGTTAAATTCGTTTGCCACCTGGCGTGGGTCCGACACTATTTGTTTATTTATTTTTAGTTGAATGTTAATTTTATGGTTTAGTGTGGTTTTATTAGTCCGCTCTTTTATTATTCTCCACATTGTTTTAGTTTTGTTATCTGACTTTTTTATTTCGTACATGTATTGATTTCTTTTAGATCGGTTGATGGATTTTTTTAATAATTTTACGTAGGATTTATAATACTTTATTAGACATGGGTGTTTATAGTGAGTAACTAACGATCTTACAAGTCGCTTATTTTTACAGGATTTTTTTATTCCCTTAGTTAGCTATGTGTATTTTTTATTCAATTTTATTTTTATGATTTTTTTTGGGATAAATTTATTTAATATTTTTGTCAAAGTGTCATGAAATATATTGTAATTGGCGTTCACTGAATTTGTCATATTCAAAAGTTCAGTCCAGTTAATATTTATTAATGCATTTTTAAAGCTTACAATATTTTTGTTGCTAAATTGTCGTTTTTCAATTTTCCGGTCTAAGTTCCTTGTGTTATGTAGTGCGTTTTTTATTTTTACTATTAGTCCTAAGTGGTCAGAAAATTCAAATTTTTTTACTGAGACGTCTATTTTCTTTTTATCACAATTTGCAAATAAAAGATCTATGCACTTTGCTGTAGTGCTTGTATAGCGAGTTGGAATATTTACATATTGAAGGAAATTATTATTGGAGAACAAGTCCAGCAATCTAGTCGATTTCGCGATATTTATTAAAGTATTGTGGTTAAAATCACCACTAATTATTATATTCAATGACTTATATTTATTTTTTATTAATTTAAATAATTTATTTAATTGTTCATAAAATAGATCGATCCTTCTGCTATTCCAATATACTATAATTAATAAGGTGTTAATTTTATGTATTATTACAGCGCAGAATTCTATACAGTATTCAATTGATAATTCGGTTATTTCTGTTATCTCGGTAGATTCAAAGTCGTTACGTAGCAATACTAAGGTGCCACCTCCAGTGCGTTTTTTCCTATTGTATGCAGCGGCGACCTTATAACCTGAGCAGTTGATTAGTTGCATCTTGGCTTCCGTCAGCCACGTTTCGGTCGCACATAGTGCGTGTACAGTGGAAATGTTCTTATCTAAAAATACTTTTACAGTGTTTCTTTTACCAAATAAGCTTTGAAAATTTTGTACAATAATGTGGAAGTCTTTTAGCTTAGTGTCGAAAGGAATGACAAGGTGGTGAATTCTCTGGATGGGATTGTACGCCGACAGAGACTGACAAGACCGGGTCGTTTCTGGAACAATGGGATGTGTCTAGTTCGTGTTGTGATTGTGTCGGAGCCGATGATTGGTTTCGAAGGTAGGTACTCGTATTACTCGTACGTACTATGCCGTCAATTACAATATTGTTATTTTTTATAACTGCGTGGTGGCCATCAAGTCGTGCACTTCTTACTTGTTTTTGTAGACTTTTCCTTTGTTGTAGGGCTTTTCCTTCGAGGTATTCAGATATTGATAATCCTGAACCTTTGAAAAACCGACTGTTTTGAAGAAGGTATCTCGTCATTTTTTTACTCAAAAGTTCAATAATTATAGGTCTGCGCTCTAAATTTCTTCGACCGATCCTAGTCAGTTCCTCAATATAGCCTGTTAGGTCCACATTTAGAACATCCTGGAAGATGTATAATATTTGTTGATGGAGCTGCATCTCCGTTTCATGATGAGGTTCGCACAGGCCATGAAGCACCAGTTTCCTGGAGTTATCTGTACTTAGTGAGCGCGTGGGTTCTTTCATCATAGATTTAAGTAGGTTAATTTCTTCTTTGAGTTGTTTATTTTCCATACCTAAATTTTCAATTTTTTTATTTAAATTCGTGATTTCGGTTTTTATAATAGATTGATCCAGTGTCATAGTAGACGTCTTTCGTGATAATTCTTCTCGTAGTTTATCAGTCGCTAATTCGATTTTTGTATCAATTGTGTTTTTAATCTCGTTTAATATTGTTCTTCTGTTCTCTTCTAGTTTTCTATCAAGGAGTTGGGAGATTTGGTCTAACATAGAAGAGTTGTCAGTGGTCGTTTGTGTTTGAGTCAGTTTTGGAGTTGTTATGTACGAGTCGTTATTTGTTATTGTAGATGTCGATTTATCTAGCTTGTTACGGTCGTCTATTACGGAGTCATCCAATGACATAACTGTATCATTTAACGGTTGGTAATATGATCTAGCGGGGCTCTCATCATTTCTATCTCGCCTGTTGGTTACGTTTTGGCATAAATGGCATCGCCATGATTCATTCTTTAGTTCAAACGCATTATTTAGATAGTATGCCGATGTTATATTTAGACATGCGTAGTGATATTTCGTTGCACAGGTGGTACATTTCAAAATTTCTGTTTCATATAATATCAACATATTACACGCTGAGCAGTTCATCTTGGTGTTTATTATATTCAATTATCCAGATCTATTTTTATCACTTCACTACTATATACCTTGCACTGACTGACCTTTATAAATCCGGTTTATAGTTTTATCTTCAGGATTTCTCGATTAGTTCCATTCACATAGGTACGTGGATCCGTTACAACACTATTTTTAAATTTTCCGCTTCAGATCAAAAAACTTCCAGATATCTCAATATTCGCCAGTTGGCTTAGACACTTCTTTATCGGTTTTAACTATATTCGAAGTAAATTAATACGTAAAAACTTTTTTCGGAATAAAATATTACGGACTGATGTTTACGTGAGCTCAGCTGCGCCCTCTCTTTCTTATTTATAGGCAACCGTAATTATTTAAGAAAATATAAAGTATAATATAAAAATACAATACAAATTTGTTTACTTATAGTAGTGAGCACAAAAATAATTTAAACCATTGGAACCCGTGATATCACCGATTCATTGCAGCAATAAAAGTAAGTAATAACTGATGATTGGTCACCAAAGTCCAATTGACAAATAAATTTGGCCTGATTATATAAATACACCAGTATTCTATATTTTGGCATAATTATTTTATTTTTATATCTATATAAATTTTGTATATTTTATATATTTTTAATTATAATTATATTTTTATATATTTGGATTTAGAATATATAGATAGGGCAACAGTATGCCCAATCATTGCCATAGTTAGTGTTGTCAAATCTGTGGACTAATGCACCTTAACCCGTCCGCATCAGCGCAAAAAATAACAATAGATTTATGAATGAAACTTAACTCGAATGAGTCTTGCTGATTCGGACAGATTAAGTATACGCCAGTGAATAATGATATCCGTACAATTACGCGTAGTTTTCCTTGTCAACGAGTCTCTCATTACCTATCCATTAATTTATTACTTGGCGCACTTCACGTGACATCGGTCACTGTTTTTGCCACCTTAGTAATTTGTCGTAAATGCTTAGTTGAATATTTTAGTGGTCAATTATGGTTGCAATTTCCTTTTTTATAATTTTATAGGGTTGTTGTATGTATTTACAGTTCTTATATTAATTTGATATGTTTTGGTAGAGTTATATAATTTAAATTTATATGCATATTTTGTTTTTTGAAAGCGCGTGCAGCGGAGCTTGACTTGGCGTTTTTAACCGATCAACAAGTTAAGCAACGTGAGGCTACGTTGCTACGGTGAGGAGTTAGATGGGTGACCGCTAGTGACATTATTCAATTGAGCGCTTCCGTGCTTTGGAGGGCACGTCAAGCCCTTGGTCGCGGTTGTTTGTAGGACAATAGTCGTAAGGCTTTGTCGAAGGCCTTCGGGCGGCCTGAAAACTTCGACACGGGTTGGATAACCTATCTACCAAGCCGCACTAAGCCCGTGTGGTGGATTATGGCCCAACTCCTCTCTCTGAGAGGAAGGCTCGAGTCCCAGCGTTGGGAATATAATGGGGTGATTATGATAATGATGATATATATTTTGTAAATTATATTAGAAAACTTTCTCAAAATATTCCTAGATTTTTTTACATGACATGCATAAACGTCACGTTTTTACGTACTGCTTCCTTCCATACACATACTGCCACAAGGAGGCAGAACGTCTGTGTCGGAGTGGCAAGGCCGCACACTTCGGTATTATGTCTAGATATACTCTAACACAAGAGGCCTACTAGCAGCTAATTGATCGGTAGTGAACGTTAAACCGCTCTTAGCGCAGACCAGGTATTCTTAAACACGCAGCTCTACCAAACAAAGTTTCACTGTAGCTTCACAAACTCGAAGCAAGTTTGTTCGCTCTCTTCGCTTCACAAAACGTTTATATCAATTTGCTTCGGAAATATTGGATACTGGTCCATTAATTTTTCAAAACAAATTGGAAATAACCAGATTTATAGATCGTGCGGTGTCGCTCATCATTAGATATAGCTGTGGCCATTTTTGTATGATGCATCACACTTACTTATACATTAATATTATAAATATATAAAAGCTGAGTGGGTGAGTATGTGAGAGAGTAACTGAGTATGTATGCTTATTACTTTTTCGTAGTAAAATAACTCAACCGAATTAGATATTTAAAATTAAGGTGGCTTATACCTACATAGGATTAAAACATAAAGTGAAAAAGTAAACGGTGATACTTTACTTAATTACGTCGGCCTTCCTCTCGGATAGAGTAGTTTGGGACATGATCTATCACGGGAACCTATTGGCGGATTATGATAGGTGGTCCATGCGTCGAAGTTTCCAGGTTGTCAGAAATCTTAAGCCGATTGTTGTTCTATGACAAACAATTGAGACCGACGACGGTGTGCCTCACGAATCACGGAAGCGCTCTATTGAAATCTGAACTAGCGATCACCCATCCAAGTTGTGACCGCAGCAAGGGTAGCTTGGCATTGTTGATCAGTTATGATTAACAAGAGGACCTACGCTGTGAGTGTTTCAATATTCATTTGAATCCCGATTTAACGGGAGATTCCTGAGTGGTACTGCTAATTGCTAATTTAAAAAATGGAAATAAACAGATGTTAGTATGTATGTATATACAGGCTGTACCGAAACTCAACGATAACCTGGTACCGGTGACAGGTCCAGGCATACAAGTTATGCAAAAATTAGAAGAAAAAACATTTCTTCCCACATGAAGTGTCAAAGTTAACTGACAATAATTTTACAAACCAAAACTCGTCAATACTTAATTTATTTTACATAGTTAACAATGTTTATTACTTTGATTTGTGGTTGCGATTAATAGCACTGTTATTTGAGATTACATTGTTAAAAAATCACTGTAAATTTTTCAACTTTTTCGAAATATGTCTATTATCGCTTGGACATGGTGTTTTTTCAAAATTTTTTTCAAAACCAGTGTCCCTTGGCCTTTCACCTGGTACAAGGTTATCGTTCAGTTTTGGGACAACCGATATCTGTACATATTATAACAATATTTATTACTTTTCATCAGTATCTTAGTAAGTAATAATTAGTAGGTCAATACCTCATATTATTATATGTTATACTATTTGTGCACCACCATCTCTTTTTCTACTATTATTAACAATAGGCGGTAAGACCACTATTGTTACACTGTTTTAAGCTGTATAATTGTATGATTTTTTAATTATAAAGTATTCAATAAAAAGTATATCTATCTAACTTGATTCTACGCGGATGTGGCGGAGAGTAACTAGTGTATAATATTGAAGCGCTGGCAGTGAAGCTCGCCTTGGCATTCTCAGCTGATCAACAAAGTTAAGCAAACCTTGTTGGGGGTCACAGGCTGGATGGGTGACGGCTATTGATATTATCAACTGCGCGCTACAAGTCTTCGGCGGATACTTAATGCCGTGGTCCCGGTTTTTGGTTTTAAAACAACAGTAATTTAGCTGTATTGAGCATTCTAGCAATATACAGTATAGCACTATGGCTGAAGTTTGTACGCACTGGGTCCACGTCATGGATTAGGGAACATACTTCCTCTTCGAGAGAAATTTCTAAGTCCCAGCAAATAGATGTGATTATGTTTCATAATGAGATGATAGTACTATTGTTTTGTTTGTATTGACACGAAAATCATAGAGCAGTTTTATCACGCCCACATGCAAAGCTTTCTAATTTAATTTCATTTAAGAATGTAACTTCTTAGAAAATAAGAACGTTTGCATACTCATATCCCCGCACTATGATTTACTCTGTCGCGAAAGGCATGGAGACACCCAATAACGCATCGCAAGATTAAAGACCTGGGAACAAACATGCCCATTACACAAATATTTTACCCAGACAGGGGACTAAGGACCCCGCGCTTCGCTTCGTCAAGAAATCAAATAAAAAAGAATACCTAATCTGTAAATACAAAGGGTTTACTTATAACATACCTATATCCAATTATACTGATCAAAGGTAATCGAAAAGACGCAACACGTTATAGTAGCAAAAAATTAAAAATATGATTGCCATTTGAAATTACCGACGCTCCACTCTACGGTTGTCATTAGGCATCTGTCAGAGCTACCTATTCGTTCCACAATTCGACTTCTAACCGCTTATTTAAAGCTGGAAGGGAGGGTAAATACTCGTGAATAACTTATCGGGGGTTGATCAGTTTAATTTCGTATTTTAAAAGGCAGCGTTGCATTACTTAATGACTGTTGAATATAGTTTAATTTCGTATTTAATAACAAATGTTTGTTAATTAACAAAATGACACGATTATCTTGTTTAAGTATATAAGTTCTTCTGAAAAGATACTCACAATGCCTACTTCACTTAAAAAGTCATACTACGAGTAATACATTGTGAATGAGTTAATTAAATGTTCACCATTACACAAGCACAACACGTTCAAAAGTGTAAACTAATATGATTTCAGAATGCAGTAACTGAGGTTCGAAGCGAGCTTCAATCTAGTTTCACCTACAAATTACGTAAAGCCTCAAAGCTTCTGACTTCTAGCCAGTAGCTACGCATATAGATGCGCGGCGTGGTGTAAACGAGTGCAGCCTTCACCGGTGCTGTGTAACTATATGTAGTAGGTTCGTGCAAACCGGCACGTGTAAGCCAGGGCCATACCACCCACCACCCGTCACCTCCCACCCGTTCATATTGCCCTGGTATCCGAGCGACCTACTCTGTAAGCCTGTAAACTTTCATAAACACAGCATAATAAAAAAAACTAACGCACTAAACTATAAAACACAGCATACTTTGTTTCCAGTGAATTGAGCTGGAAATTTTGTTACACATTTATTCATTGGCTTAGAAAGAAGTTTATATTAAATCAGTTAAAACGGAATTTATTTATAAAAGAGTGTACATTAAGATAAGTTACTATAAGCACTATGTGTTATACACATACACAATACAACAAACACATTTAAAGTATTATTCAAAGGTAAGGTGTTTGTTGTATTCTCCAATAGCAACCTTTTCTTAGAGTAAGATTTTGAGCTTCCTACATTTTGATTTCTCTAAAGGCGTAAACAGAAGCATCTAGGGGTGACCACGGGGAGAGAGGCAAGAAAAGCCGATTACACACAAGGACTACAATTCTCCCTAAGAGTATTTTCTCTCCATTGCATTGTAGCAGTAACCTAGAGAGCGTTGCGTAATATTCCACCTGAAGAGAACTGAACGTATTCCTATATATCGCAGCTGAAGTTCTGCTCTATACTATAGGTGTACCGTTAGAGCACCTATCACAGACTTTAATACCTTATACATTAAACTAATATAAATGAGAAAGATTGTGAGTGACTGGGTAAGTGTATTGGTGTTACTTCTTCACACAGAAACACCTTTTGGAACAGGATTTAAAATTGGGACTGATAGATTGTTTATACGTACGAATAACACATATGCACTTTTTATTCCAATTCAACGGACAACTCCCGAGGGATTGCGACAACCTTGTTCCACGAGGAAGAAGTAGTCGGTATAGAAATGGTTTTCAAACTACGTACAAAACATATAAGTATGCCTTGACTACTCTGTATGCTGTGTATAAAGCTTGAGGAGGAGAGCTTTTGGTTGTAAATTGTACTATGCACCAATAACTATTTTAATTAAATAATTTATATCCAGTGTTTATGTGTCGGTCTCATATGTCTCTGTTTATCACAGAATGTTATGTATCTTCTAATAAAGGCAATCTCCTTATTTACTTCTATGGCATCCAAATATCAGCAAACACCTTAGAGAAAATATATTAGCTTTATATATTCACATATTAGCTATATATTTAATATAACCGCAACTGAAATCACTGTAGCAGGGTTAAAATATTGTTTACCAATACTAAAGAGTACGCTTTTTAAACCTTTTTATAGCGCATTTCTTCGTTTTCAAAGTATTAGTAGTCGTTTTTTGCACGTCGATGCATTTATCATAGCATAAAAATAACGTTCACACTGGCACGCACTGCCAAGTGTCTGTTACCTGACGCACCTTGACCGACAATGCAAACTTAGGCACATTTTTGGTAAATAATAAATAAAGTAACGTGGGTCTAATTTGCGTAGTAACACAGCGCGATGGAGTAACTCAGCTTGTTGCCATAGTAAAGTAATCTACTGCACACCGCCGCCCGCGCTCCGTCATCCGTCCCGCGCTCTCCCAGCAGCAAGCAAGTAGCCACAGTACCATCGAGATTATACATACTTATTGTATACATATACTTGTAATATGTGGTCGAGAGTGAAGACCCTATTAGGCTACGCGATATTTAGTAACTAGTCCAGTCTTACCGACTTACTAGACAAGCTTCAGACTATGCACTTGGAAAAAATTACGCGTGCGCCTTCACTACAATAATATAATAAATACCAGAGTTCACCATTAGCGTCAATATTACAACTATCAGGACATTATACTTTTTAACTTCAGTGTGTTCGTGTTTACTTTCATCAAATGTGCGTATTGTACAGTCGGTTCCAAAAATAACGGGTCAGTCACATAAACCCGAATATCTCCCGAACTACGTATGCCATCCTAATGAAACGAAGACTGTTCAATTGAGAATTTAATTATACAGATAAAAAATAAAATAAAACTTAGTTACACCCACAATATTAATCTTAAATTAAAAAAAAACTAAAGTAGTCATATTTTTCTTAAGATTATATTTTTTTATGATTGTTTTTTTGCTGTTTTTCATCACTTTCTTCATTTAATACTTTGTATTGCCTCCACGAGCTCTTCTGACAGCTTCCAGGCGATTAGGCATGCTGTACACCAAATTTCGGAGTCGGTGCTGAGGAATACCTTCCCATTCCTCCACCAGTGCTTGTATGAGCTCGGGAAGCGTGATTGGTGGGGGGTTTCGACCTTTCACGCATCTCTGAAGCTCGTCCCAGGCGTGCTCGATGGGGTTTAAGTCCGGGCTTCGCGCTGGCCACTGCATGAGTTCGATACCGACCTCTTCAAGGTAGTCATGTACAATTCTGGCGGTATGGGGACGCGCATTATCATGCATTAATATGCCATGCCGGTCCATCCTGGCCATGAAAGGACCTACATGTTCATTGAGGATCTCTTCCACGTACCTCTCTGCATTTAGAGTTCCATTTTGAATGAGCACCAGCTCGGTGCGGGCCTCAGCAGAAATCCCAGCCCAAACTTGTACGGAGCCTCCACCGTACGCCACTTTTTCCTCCACACACGCTTGATGGAAGCGCTCCCCTGGTCTTCTGTACACCAACTGCCTACCATCATGCTTATAAAGCATGAATTTAGACTCGTCCGTGAACATTACCCTAGACCAATCGTCTAGTGTCCAGTTTAGGTGTTCGCGCACGTATCTCTGTCTTGCAATTCGATGTCCCCGTTCCAGTTTGGGGCCATTTGCGGGCCTCAATGGTTTCAAATTTGCTTCAGCAAGACGTCTTCTTACTGTTTGAGCGCTTAAATTGCCACCTCCAAAGCGAATAAAGTGAGTTTTTAGACCAACAGCAGTTTGAAAACGATTTCGGAGCATTGTAGCCACCAGTTGTCTGTCTTCCCTGGCCGTTGTGCATCTTGGTCTGCCATTTCCTGGTCTTCTAAGGTGTGATCCGGTCTCTTGGTACCGCTGGACTACCCGCTGAACAGTCGACAAAGATACACCAATGTTTCTGGCTGTTTCACGCTGGCTCCGCCCAAGTTCCAAAAAAGTTAGGATTCTGGTACATTCCTCTAGCGTGACTGCCATGCTTCACCTCACAGAATAATAATTATGCACGTGGAAGACGTTCACGATAATTTTTTTTGTGACAGAATAGAAATGGAAAGCATCCATAATGACATGAAACAAAAATTTTGTTTTTAAAAATAGTCATTTTTTTAAATTTTGTTTTTCTAATGAAGTTTTTTTCATCAACCAGTTTAAATAATATGCTATTAGAAGCGCAACTAAAAAGTCTTTATTCTGTTTTTTATTTCATTGATCTAGCTTTTACAGTTCTGGAGGTATTTCAATTTTTGTGACTGACCCGTTATTTTTGGAACCGAGTGTAGTTGTACTATTAATTATAAAAAATAAGGTTTCTATAAGTAAATGGAAAGAAAAACCAAGTTATTTCAAATTAACTTTAGGAATCACATGTCATGTGTTATCCGTAAAGTTATTGTTGCTGTTTTGATAAATATTTCAACTGGAGCATTTTAATACATATGGAAGAGGTTATACTCGTATGATGCTCTTGTCAAAAATATTCTAGGAGTATAAAAAGATTTGAAAATATCTCACTAATCATAGATGAAGCTATCAAACTACTTATTTATAAAATATATTAGGAAAGGTACCAAATTGTCTCGCAACTTACTTCATGTAAAACTGAAGCAAATATAATAAATACGAGCTGGAATATGCTCTGGCCTTCCGACTATTGTTAGAACTACTGCGGGGACAATTTAATGTTTAATATACGCAATCGATACTACGACCATACACGAGGTTACAGTATGTAGTTAGTACTACGTATGCTATTAATGTGTATGTATTAATATTATAATTTATGTAGATATATGTATAATGAGATTTGTTGGCTTTGTTTTTTGTAAGTGAGTTTAGTTTTTCGGTTTAAAGAGTTTATTGTTCAACGAGATTAGGAATTAAGATTTAATTTTTCATGTAATGTTTCGAGAGTCGACGGACTTAGTAACTTAAATAAACTTGGTAGGTACCTGTTTCATAGGAAAAAGAATTCTTACTAAACTCTATATTTATAATTCCGAACTATAGATTCATAAATCATTTTAAGAATTATTCTATTGTAACTGGATACTACCCGCTTTGTAGGATGCTTTTTTTTTCTTTTTTGTAGTAGCTCTAAACGACGAGATCTCACAATGACTTTTTATTCGCTTCACAGTGACTTGATATATCGTGACCTCATAAATTGATGCGAACTACGTTTGAGCAATTTTGATTGCTCGTGTAAGACTCCTTGGCCGAAAGTAACTCATTTCAGACCCAGGGTAAAGTAAGTAAGCGGCCGCGTGCTCTACTTTGCCCAGGGCTGTAATGCTCTATTAAATTTAATTACAACCCGCAGGAAACAATGTGATTTGTATTGCAATGTGCAACCCTCGCATAATTTTGTATGGAAACTAATTAAAACATACCAAATAGAACTTGGTCTTTCGACAACCGGAATAATTTAACAAACCTCAAACAAGGAGTATATAGGCACTACTTGCATGTGGCATCGTGGCAGAGACGCTGCAGGACCTGCAACAGATGCTGAATGACCTGGCTGACTCTTCTATACGCATCGGCCTACGGATGAACTTGGACAAAACCAAGGTCATGACATACGGAGCCGAAACGTGGACACTGACGGCTCGAATGGTCCACAAGCTCAAGGTCGCTCAGCGGGCTATGGAAAGGGCTATGCTCGGTGTTTCTCTGAGGGATTGCATCAGAAATGAAGTGATCCGTCAGAGAACCAAGGTCATCGACATAGCCCACCGGATCAGCAAGCTGAAGTGGCAGTGGGCTGGCCATATTAGCCGTAGAACCGACAACCGTTGGGGTAAACGAGTTCTAGAGTGGAGACCGCGTCTCGGCAAACGTAGTGTAGGACGTCCTGAGGCACGGTGGAGTGACGATCTGCGCAAGACGGCTGGCAAAAACTGGATGCGAGAAGCCCAAGATAGACCTAAGTGGTGTGCAATTGGAGAGGCCTATGTCCAGCAGTGGACTGCTACAGGCTGATGATGATGACTTGCATGTGGGCTTGCTACGGAGGCATTCACCAAATATTGTATATTTCCACATCAACAATACGATTACGTTACACTTACGCAAACTTTCATACTAGGTCCACTGGGCTGAATAATGTACTCACAAAGACAGGCATAGTTTTAAATATTACTGACTCAAACTATAGAAAATTGTATACCAAATAAGAATATTACAAATTCGTTTTATTGGAAAATTTAATCTTATTGTGCTTAAACTTTGAGGTTTTCGAACTTCGACGTATAATATAATTATTGATAAAAATTATACAGAAGTGGAAAACTCTATTGGTTAGTGGTAACTCAATAATAAGTACAAATTGTTATTGCAATACATTTTATTCGGAGGGCTTTTTGATTTATAATTTAACTAGCTGCTCTCCGCGGTTTCACCCTCGCGGTGATGGATGATGAACCGTATATAGCCTATGTCACTCAGGGTGAATGTAGCTTTCCAATAGTGAAATATGTTTAAATCGGTCCCGTACTTTTTGAGTCAATTCGTTACAAACATACATACAAATCTTTCCTCTTTCTAATATTAGTATATATTTGTTTTAATTTGCATATTTTACTTTTACATATTGCTGAGGTATATTTAATGATAAATAGTAAGTTTTCAAAATAATATTTTGTGCCTCCATCGTCGTACAAAGTTGACAAAAGTGACATAGAGCCGCCATTTTTCAAGATTTCAATCAACTTTTGTAAATCAAACAGTGAAAAAACTATATAAACTTAAATTAAAACATAATCAAGTTGAGTATCTTTGTATGTGTGATTCGGAAGCATATGGATGGTTCGTCAATAGACGTACACCATACTTAAAAGTTACATTACCATAATTCTTAGAATGTTAGGAGAATTAGCTGAAGTACAAGTGCCTAGGTAGTCCAATAGGACGATCGATTTAATTGAGGCAAAGCTTCACTCGGAAAACTTTTATCTGTCATGGTTTTATACCAGGAATACCGTGTAGTTGGTAATAAACCTAATGTAAGTTTTACTTAAAAGCCAGCGAGACGCGAATCGTAAGAAATGACTACCACTAAGCGTATTGGTACGCGTACTTGGTCCGCCGGACCAAGTATACGAGCGTCTGTTAGAGCTTAGATCCGTCCTGTTTGTTACCGTAAGCGACAAAAGTAGATGAACAAGTAAGATACAGAAATATAAGAGAATACAGAAATAAGATTATTGTTATAACATTATTGTTACAGCTCTTTTTGACCGGCTTAAAAAATGAGGAGGTTATATATTCGATTCTATGTAACTTGCCGGTTCCAAATTTTGTATTTTTTTTATAGCAATGGTTTATTCCAGAGCAAAATATTAAGGACGCTGGTCTTAGTAGACACTGTCATAGAAACACTCTTTGATTCTTCTGTATATTGATCGCACACGATGAAGTATAGCGGCAGTCGCAGGTCCACAGTGATACCTTTAAGCCGAGCAAGTATTATTGGTGGACTTTAATACCTATCATTAAGAGTTGCTTAATATAACCATGTGCAACTTAACTTAAAAGAACTTATTACCATATTATATCATAGTTCGGATTTGAGATGTTAATGTGGAACATGGAATAGTTAAATTCTTAAGCTAGGAACTATATGCTACAATCTTCGTTGATAATTTATTTTCATAAAGTAACAAGTTAACTTCAGACATTGAAGAATAATTAACTGTGCCACAGAATAAATATAAGTGCTTATTATGTAAGTATCTTTGCTCTTTGATGATTCTATACTATGCTGTCGATTTAATAGCGATAAAGCTGAACGACTATAGGGCCTGTTAAACTTTGATCCGCGTTCACGACTCTGCCGACCGATTGCTACTGACGCGCAGGGTTGCTCAATTTCAATTTCTACTTTTCCTGTACCGGTATACCAGCCGTGCGATTCTCACAGAGCAAACATCGTTGCATCTTTGACAACATCCGTAAAACAAATGACGAGATGACAAGAAACGTTGGAAGCTTGAAAGAAAAAACAACCTTGTGAATAAGGGCGATATCTCATAAAGTATTTGACATCGTGAGCTCGTAGACGAACGCAACGACGAATAATTGGAGAATCGAACGAAGTACAAGGTTGATGATTCGTAAAACTCTTCCATTACACCGAAATATTCAGTACTGGTATAACTAAGTACAGTCTGCTTTATATGATGTTAATAAAAATAATTCTTGCTAGTTAACTTTAAAGTATTTTTATTGTAAAATTAAAATGAAATCGTTTATTCTGTATAGGCCTACGGGGGATCTTACAAATTGTCATATTACATTTTAATATTTCTTAAATCGACAACCGGATCGGAACGCGATCACGACTGACAAGATCCGGTAAGAAACTCAGCGGGCTTGTCTTTTTATTTTTTTTTGTATCGCCAATTTCTTAATGTCTATAACAAATGTTCGTTTATTTTTAGCTCCAGTGTGTTGCCTTACAAAAGAGACTATAATAATGGTATTAGTAGGGCAAGACACGCTACACTTTGACATGGTAATACACGAGTAGATAGATCCTGGAGTGATCAGTTCCAAGCTGTTTTATCCTCCAAGTAATCCGAAATTTTGTAATAACCTCTGCTGATAGAGTTTAGTTTTAATAGTAATTTTAAACTTATTAACAGGCGAATCTCATATAATATTGGGAAGTTTAATATAGAATTGTATACATTGTTCCATAAAAGAATGACTTATTCTGTGGAGAAGCGTTACATGTACGGATAGCTTGTGCTTATTCCGCGTGTAGACGGAATGAGCATCACTCCTTTTTCAAGACTGTTCCTGTTTTCCTTAACGTACATTAGATTTTCATAGATAAACTGAGAGACAACAGTTATAATGTTTATATCTTTAAACATCTGTCTAAGGGAAACTCTGGTAGCTAAACTGTAGATAGCTCGTATTGCCCTTTTTTGCAGCCATTAATGACACCACTGTGTACTGTTTAAAACTATTTCAAGAATGATCGCTCATTACATATTATAAAAAAATGCAGTCGTATCCGGTATTGCCTTTAGTTACTACTTCTATTAAGTCTTCATTTACCTACACGTACCTTTACGCACGGACTTGTATTGAGTACAATACACACTGGGCAGCCCTACCGATAGCGCGCCGCCGTCGGCGGACAGGCGACGGGCGCTTTTACAAAATTCACGAAACAATCTAATATTCAAATCTGGATAAACCCTGTAATACTGCAAACCCCTCTAGGTTTGTCTGTTTAAATTTTATGGCCGTCAACCGGAATTTTCATTAAGTGCCGTAAAATCCAGAATTGAGAATTAAATCGATCATAGCGAATAAGTTATTTGTTTGAATTTTTGTATGAATTGCGTTCACTTTTGAGATGTACCCATCTTAGGAGTTAGTGCGCTAATTGATATTCTCGAAATAGCCTTAAAACTGTTATAATTTCAAGTATTGGGTGTATTAAAGTAGATTAATATTATATTATGATCGATAACCTAAGAAGCCGTTGAAGCCGAAAAGTTATGGAGTGGAGACCACGGACCGACAAGCACAGCCTAGTTTGTCCAAGGTAGACTGACGACCTTATAAAGATCACAGGGTGTCGCTCGACGCAGGCCGCTTCCAACCGGCACTTTTAGTGATGGCTTTGTTCAGCGGTGGACGTCCTACGGCTGAAATGATTATGATGAGCCTAAGAAGCATGGACCCATTTTTCCTAAACTTCAAAGAATCAGTATGTTTAAGCATAAACTTTAAATGTACTTGAAATTTTAATATGTATACAATGGAAAATGACCTGGTGTCAGATAATAGAAAAGTTTTCCTGCATCTTAAAGATAGATCTAGTTCTCACATATACTTTTTCGTACAGCTAGTAAGTTTATTAATATTATATTCTATTTTTTTTTTCTTCACGAACATAATAAAATGTTTAGTAACAATACCAAAGGAAAACTTAGGTCTAATAATATTTCTAACAAATCATTATTAAATCTTAGTTAGAAAATTAATTTTCTTTACACGTAACAAGTGTAAAGGTAAAGTTCCTTTGTTTTAGGGTTAAAATATAAAGTAATAATTTCGATGATGTTAATAAAAATAACCCTCATATACTATAAAATATCTAATTCCACGTGCTGTGTGTTTTTTGTTAGATGCCTATGATTAACATTGTGTTCAGTGGACCGCATTATTATCCCGAAAATAAATGTTTTGCTCGACTCGAAAAAGGATGGTTCTCAATTCGACCGTATATATTAATTTTTTATGTGTGTTCGCGGATAACTTCGTCGTTTATAAACCGATTTTTATGATATTCTTTCTTTTTGTTTGATAGAGTATACTTCCGTGGTGGTCCCACATAATTTTCATAAAATTCGGTCAAGTAGTTTTTGACTTATACTTCAATTGTTTTGCCTACCTTGATGATATTATCATTGACGGTGTATCCTGTAAGCCCCCTTACGGTGTAAGCAGGTCACTAAAAATGGTGAAAAATGTTTTTATAAAAAATAGGACTGACTTATACACTGAAAAAAAAAAAATTTTATTAAAATTAGAAATAATTTAAAAAACCTTTTAGTGAATATATGCTATTATAGAGTTGATAAATATTTAAATGAAAATTGACGTAATGCGACTGTGGCAATAGGTATATAGAATTATAAATTGTTTTAATATAATTTCCTTTAAATTATCTAATATTTAGATTATCGCCTCATTTAATAATTTAAGTATTCTCTACATTGTATTGTCTTCTACATTGTACCTACTTAATTTTTGTTTGGCCTTGTGGTCTACATACTGATTATTCTATTATTTATGACCAATTTAGTAAGTAATTATTTCATTAAATGTATATATAGTATTTATGTAATAGCATTAATGTAAAGGCCGAATAGAGTGTATCATAAAACGTTTATTGTAAGATCTCTGTTTCACCTTTATTTTTTTCACCGCAATAAATGACTTGAATTGAATTGAAAAGTGTCAAATAACTTGTCAAAGTCGGTACCAAGCTCAAAATATTGCGATAATTGGTACTTTTTAATTATCATGGTACCGACTTCAACAAGTTATTTCACACTTTTTAGTGTAGAAGTCGGTTCGATGTATGTAAAAAAAATTATGTGATAAAATTGGCATCTGAATTCTGTTAAGCTTGTAAACCGTATGTCTTGTGCAAATAGAAATTGTTAGAAATAAGGAACTCTGTAATTGCAAAATGTTTTCATACTCGCAGAGTACACCGTGCATTTCCAATTTCGCGATACAAGACCCATTTATGCTGCGTTCCAGTCGTTTCATCTCGATATCACTAACAGTCCCGACGGCCGGTTATGCATGAAAAACTGCCGGAAAATATACGGAACGAATATTACAAGCAATTCGTGGAAGCAAGGACCTTGTAAAAGTTTATTTTTATTAGCGTTATGCTTTATTGAATATACTTTAATATATATAATCTTATTATTTTACAATTGCGAGACTTGCTTTTTACCATTTTATAATCAGTAAAGAAGTATACGGTTAATAAAGGTTAAATGTTTATCCAGCTATCTTATTGATTTTCTAAGGTTGTTGACAACTGTGTTGGAGATTAAACCTCATTGGAAATTAAAAGAAGTTTTCTCATAAACGTAAATATAGATTAACCTAAAAAAGGTTTTAATCTTCTTACGACGTAATTGTTCTTAGAAAGAAAATGTTTACAAAAATATATTTTTTAAAGATAAAGCCGGCTCTAAAAGCTTGTTAGTTAACAATCTTACACTTTTTGGTTATTTTTGCGTAAGTGTTTCAAGTGTATGTAATCCGTTTTTTTAGTAAACGTATTATAGGATGAAGGGTAAAAAGGTTTTAGAAAATCATGTAAGCGTAAACAGATATAAAACTGAACGACTGTGTCTATTTTAATTTTTTTGAAGTATATTTGTAAGTAACAGTATCTATATGGATGTTGAAAAAATTAGTTGACCTGCCAGCGGCTTTTAAGTTGTAAAAATAATCATCTAAAGCAAGCAAGATATTGCATGATTGCGTGATGCATGATTGCATCATGATACTGACTGACAAACTGTTAAATTCCGAAATTACTGATATAATATTCAAAAGTATGAATATTATATCAGTAATTTCGAATTTAACTTTAAACAGTAATTTTTAATTTAATATACTTATTTTCACCGACTTCAAAAAAGGAGGAGGTTAGATGTTCGTATGTATGTATTTTTATTGTTTTTGAAGACGAGTTGAACCTTTCAATTACTCAAAATATCGACTACACTATACATGGTTTGTCATTCTGAATATTATTTCATGAATATGTTGAGTATTTGGTATTAGTTTAAAAACATATTACTTATATCTAAAAATTAACTTAGATATTTTTATTATTATAACATATAACTAAAATAACATATTTGGAGTAACAAAGTAAATAAAAGGTTTTTGGTTGAATAAAACAAATCTTGGATGCAAAAATGACTTATAAAGATAAAAATTTAAAAGTGCGTCTCTAGGACTGCACTTTGGCACGAGTTGTCTGGTGAATTGCAATCATTGAATGCCGTTTGAAAAAACTATACATGTGCCTTGAAATACTTATCGTGGTGGGGTATACGGAGGGCAAAAGACCCCGCGGGCGATCCCCAACCAGATGGAGCGACCAATTAAAACATCCTTCCTCGATCGAGTTTTGCTCGGTTGTCAGAGACGCAATAGATAGGTACCGATGGAAGCAGATCATAAGATCTCCGTGTACACTATCCACATTCACCGATGACCACGATCCTCAGTCATGAGGAAACGACTACAGAGAGAGATATATGTACCTATTCTCATGGAGACATTGATTTTATTCCAATTTTCATTTGGTCATCCGTGAAGTTGTAAAGTATAAGTGGGCACATACAATTTACTTTATTGTATCGTATAATAAGTTAATGGTAGTTCCTAGTTATATCATATGAGAACTTCTTTCATCCTGAGCCAAATAATTCAAGCCAAAATAAAATCATGGTTGTCCTAAAATGTTGATGTGAAATTATTGACTTTAATCAAGTAAGAATTAATTAATTTTATACATATATACACATATATTTAATACTCTTTAGTTTTTTTTCTATATTCTTGGGGATGACACAATGGTATATCAGTCCCATCTTACCCTAACCTTACAACGTCCCTAGGTTCTCCATTTACTAGTTAATAATATTATGAGACATCAACCAATGGGTAATAAGTATAGCTGAAAACCTTGCACTGTATAACTGTAACAGTTTTTTTATAAATGATATCAAGTACTCAATAAGAACCTGCGATGGGACCTACAACTAGCTGTAACTAGCCGGAAAATGTTTGCATCTGCCGGATCACTACGCAGATTACGCAATTTTCTACCGATTACCACTAAGATTGCATTAGCACAGTCTCTCTTACTCCCTATTCTTGATTATGCTGACTTCTGCTATCTTGATCTTAGAGAAGACCAGCTGAATAAACTTGAACGTCTTCAAAATTTCTGCATACTGTTTATATTTGGCCTTCGCAAATATGATCATATCTCTGAATTCCGCACTAAACTCAAGTGGCTTCCCATACGTTGTCGCCGGAATGCTCATATATTGTCCCTACTTTATAGTATATTGTTCATTCCCTCATTCCCACGCTAACTTCAGGAAAATTTTGAATTTTTACAAAGCTCTTTTTCTCTACGATCATCAGAGAACTTAATGTTAAGAACCCCCATACACCGCACCACTTTTTTGGTTCCTCCTTTTGTGTTGAAGCTGTTCGTCTATGGAGCACTTTACCCTATAACATTAGATGCGCGCCTTCTCTGGACATCTTCAAACAACGTGTCAAAGCATTTTACTTCGCGAAATAAGTGAAATAAGTAACTGCAACCTACTTACTATCTTTGTTATAATAATTAAATGGTATATGTATAGTATGTATACTTATGTATATTTTTTGTAGTATATATGTATAGAATAATTATATAAGTATAGTTTGTATATACTATAGGTAAGTAATTTTTTCTAGCTATTATTCTTGAGTTTTGCTATATGTATTGTTTACTACACTTGTTTTATACACCACTGCCTTTATAAGTGTATGCTTATTTCTTTCAGTGCATGGTTGTCTGGAAGAGATCGCTCTGAGCGATAAGACCGCCCATTGTGACACTTTTAAGTTTTAGTATTTAATTGTGAAATGTTTTTGATTCTATTTTTATTTGATTCTTATTGCTTTATTTGTAACATATATTAGAATTGTGGTCTTTTAATAAAGAGTTAATCTAATCTATCTACAAAGCAATTTTAATCAATGACAATTTCAACTGTTACAAAAAATAATATAAGAGAGTACGACTGAAATCAACAAATTTAATTCATTTTATACTCAAAGTATCGCAACACGAATAAAATCCATCAAACCAAAAGTGTCTTTCATTTTCCCCAAATATCATCGGATATTAATTTCATTAAGAGCTCCGATTATTATCACAACAATGGTATCAGGGATATAATAAATTGAATTGCAAAGTAATAACATTATGCGTTGCACAAATTAAGTGTTAACCGCAGCCAGAATGACGTTTAATTTTAAACTATCGACGGGTGCGAGAAAAACTGATTTTCATTGGGGACTCGTATTCGCGGTCAGCTGCCCCCTGCTCAAGCCGGGGTGGTGTTGCGTGAATGCCACCCACCGCGCCCAGATTTTATAAGGAACCTTCTCGTAACTTATGTTTGCCTGGTATCTTTTGGCATTGACTTAGACAGAGACGACCAGCAATTTGTTGGCCAATTTTCAAGTCTAAATTATGAGAAACACGATTGCGTTTCAATTTATTCCCTTTTGCGACGCGCGTTCACGATAAAAAGACGTAAAAATAGTACTGATCATGCTGGCTACAGTTCAACGTTAATAGCAATTTTCTCTCACATCCTGTTTTTCATTCTATAGGTATTTTTAGCACTTAATATTTGTGTAACGTATTTTACACACTGACATGATTACTATCTTAATTTATATACAGATAAATGGTCGAGATTTATATTGTGTGTTATTTCAATATTTTGTAGAGTCGAGATCATTGTATATTTTCAACGCTTAATTGTTGTGTTCGTTAAATCATTTCAAAACTTTAAGTAACTATTGAGTTAACGTTTTGAAATAATGGTAAGGGTAATAATGGTAACATTAATAAATAATACCTGTGTATTATTGTCTTCGTATCTTTTTTTGATATTATTGAGCATTACGTTATTAAAGTCTAAAACGGACAGGCAAAATAAGCCCTTATACGTAAGAAAATTTCATTATGTGGTCGTCTTATGTATATTTAAAATACCTATTTCCTTTAATAGACTAAGGTGAGAATTACGCGGCGTAATTTTGGCTATTTATGCCGGTAAGACATCGTATTAAGTGCAATAAATATATTTTTACCACAGAAAATGCAACACAATCAAGTTATTTTGTCGAAATTAGTCTAAATGATAATAATTTAATTCTTTGTGAGGCAGTGTGCCAATATTTTCTTTAAATCTTAATATTCATATCTTATTTCGTATTCGTGTTTTTATTATGATATTTTATATATAGGATATTTTTGTTTAAAATACATAAAATGAAATTTCTATTTCATTGTCAAGTTTGTGGTTTTATTGCTTATATCGGTAATATGTACACACATTATGTAAATCATTATTTCCCATACTTAACATTTTGCTTTTTTCACGCTTTTTTACATTGGACATAGTAAAATAATATGAAGACAAATGTAAAATTTGAGTTTAAAAAAAACCAAATGTCTGTTAGGTAAAAGGTGCTTCGACAATTGTATAATAACATTTCACCACCGTTTGATAAGGGGACTTTAAAACGGATATTACACGTATCTACTCTATTTCATTTTCAAGTTTGTGGTGTTATTACATATATAGGTAATATTTACACACATTATATAAATCACTATTTCCTATACTCAACATTTTGCTTTTTTCACGCTGTTTTTTTTTCATTGGGCACAGTAAGAATATATGCAGACAAACGAAAATTAGAGTTTAAAAAACTAAATCTCTGTTAGGTAAAAGGGGTTTCGAAAATTGTATAATCACATTTCACCACCGTTTGATAAGGAAACTTTAAAACGGATATTACACGTATCTTCTAGTTTTATATGAAAGCCACTTGATATGAACGGCACAAATAGGCATCATTTGTAGGGCAGTTAATGAAAGGGGTAAACAAATCCTTTCATTATAAAAGCTACGCTACTCTCGAGCTTTCCGCGTCACGTTACAGTAATAATCATGAAGCACTTACAACTTGAAAGAGAGAGTCGGGGCACCAAAACCGCTTTCCCACATTCCTATCATAAAAGGGAAAACCGTTTATAACTTTGAGCTTGTTTCCGAGAGGGACGGAAATAAGACGATCGTTCCGGTGCGAGAGGGCAAAGGATAGAAGTGTAAGGGCTCACCTCTTCGATGGTGTTGGGCGCCTGGTAGCCGGTTACAGAACACGTAATGTCGCGGAGATACGGAGCGGGCCGTGCGGGCGAGCTGTAGCCTCGACACGACAGCGCGGACTGCATTCGCATCGCCCGACGGCGGGGGTGGTGCATTCTGTGCAAGCGAGACTGCAGCGCCCGCCCATTCGCCTCGTGCCTCACTTTCCCGCCCTAATTGTTCCCAGTAACTTCCAAACTTACAACGGCTCCCGCTGCGATTCCCAATTACACACCTGATTAAACAGTTTTAAAACTCGTCTTCAATCGCTTAATCAAGGCGGGTACGATTTTTCTGGCAGAAAAGAGATTTGTTTTTTGTCAAATGAGGCTATGAGCGATAGTCACTGAAGAGAGATGATGACTGAAGGCAAATACTGAGTAATGTTATTTTTATCATAGTTACAAGATAATCAGCTCGGGTGGGGCGGTGCCGCCTACGGCCGGTCGCCACGGTGACCGCCCGCCGCCCGCCGTCGAGCATCCCACGTGTATCGCTCTCTCACAGCTTCACCGTCTGTTCCAAGCGTAAAGGTAGAGCTGCTTACAAATACACAAATCAGAATTATGTGTTGAACTCTCTCCGTTTTTTAACGAGCTGCGAACGGTTCACTGGTTCCTGTGACTCTTCCTGGTATTTTCATCATACAGATTGTCCTACGTACAGCTTCAGTACTTTAATTAAGTAAAGAAATGTTATGTCAATAATTGAAAATAATTTTCCATTTCCTGCAATAACTTTCTAGTTATGTTTCGCGGTTATACCCATTTGAAGATGGATGATGGTGATGAAAATGATGGTGAAAAGTATCCTATGTGTTAATCCAGCGTCTCATCTACCTCCATACCAAATTTCATAAAAAATGATCCAGCCTATTGAGCGTGAAGAAGTACCAAACATACACAAGCACACGTAGAAACTTTTGCCTTTAAAGTGATTCAAGTAATGAGACGAGCAGCAAGTCATTTGCGTGATGTTAAATGCCCGTCTACCCATAGGAGTTTCAGTGTTACCCATATATATGTTTTCCTCGCGCTATCAAGTTACGAGACGGGCAAGTGGTCCGCCTGATGGTAAGCAATACACTTGCCCGGTACAGTTGTAGTGCCACTCAGAGCTTTGAACTGTAGTTTATCATGAGCCCTCATCATCACCATGAGACATTAGGTTTTGAGTCATATTAACTCATAACTTCATTTGCCACAGTGCTATTGTAACCTTAACATAGTATGCTTGGGTATTATTTCTTCGCTACAGAAAGTCTGCCACGCAGTGATACCAAAAAAGACGGTCTCTTGCAACAGAGCTCTGCCATCTGCTAAGTCGGGTTTCCTGGCCTTTTCGATCCCGACGACGCGGAGGGCATATTATTTAACTCATTCCCCTTACGAGTGCAAGGTTAAGGTAGACCTTAAGATAGTAGATTGAGTCACATCAAAAACTCAAGCTAATGTTCACTCTCTTTGTTGTAAGAAGCGATTAATTAAGGACTGAGATGTAGAGGTGGCTGTGGGCATTAGTAGATACTACTACTAAAGCTTGGGACTGATCACTCCAGGATCTATCTACTCGTGTACTAAGATGTCAAAGTGTAGCGTGTCTTGCCCTACTGATACCATTATTATGTTCTCTTTTGTAAGCCAGCACACTAGACCTAAAAATAAGCGAACATTAGTTATATAGTTTAAAAATTGGCGATACAGTCTGACATTATATAGAAGACAAAGATGCTTGGAATACTCCACTTCTGGCAAGCTGTCATTCTGCCACCCATAAAATGTAATGTTTTTAGTACCTAAGTAGAAACATTGTAAACATCTATATAAAAAGAATGCCCCGAGTTTCTTGCCGCTTCTCCTCGGTAGGCTCTATATATTTTGGAACGCGGCGGTAGTCTTTAAAGTACATTATAATGAAAAATTGACGTTCATAAGTGCGTCTTTGATGCCTAAATTGAATAAATGATTTTGATTTTTGACTTTAACCTAAGAAGAAACGACTGGTGCGTTCCGATACCATCCGTCATACGTATAGCAACCTACGCGGAACGTATTATAGAAGATTTTCCTCCATATTAAATAAATAATGTTCGTAAAGAAGAACCTTAGCAGTACCGTCCTCGCTTAGTATGTTACCTGAATTGCACTTCCTGGTAACTACATGCAAATTATTCAGTAGCGAAATTAGAAAAAACTGAACACTCATGTTCCTAAAATATAATATGGCCTTCTCTCTGTCTTTTTTCCATAGCCTCGACCCAACAGTACACGCTAGCAAGTATAAATTAGCACACAATTTTGCTACGACCCAATTCTAGGTTTTAATCTATTTAGATACGTATTAATGTGACCGATCGATAGTTACTTATAATATACTTATTGAGCGTAAATAAGTAACAAACATAGCCACACGCACAAACAATCGCCTTTATGATACTAGGTATGTCAATATAAACTCGTTTTGACGTATATAATTGAATGTTACGATAGTAATAAGATGAATTCAAGTTGAGACGGTATATAAATGAATGATTATTTCCCTTGGTCATGGCATTACTTGAGAACGATATACCGATTTCGATGAAATTTACCCAGGACATAGTATTATGTCCCGGGGAAGGACGATTGATATTTTTTATCATGAGCTATCACCAAGCTGGTGCCTCAGGGTGCAGCTAGTTTTTTATAAAAGCTCATTTACCTGAATTTATATTAAATCCTTTATTTCTTTTAAAAAATGTATTTTATTGTTTAGCTAAGAATATACTATCCTACTATTCTACCTATCCTTCCTACTTACTACTAATATTATAAACGCGAAAGTTTGTGAGTATGGATGTATGTGGATGTGTGGATTTTTGTTACTCTTTCACGCACAAACGGCGGGCATATAATACTAATATAGCAATTGAGTTTGACCATGTACATATTTTATGACATTTTGGTATAAAGATAGGTATGCCCTTGGAGAAATAATAAGCTATTCGAAGTGTTAATCCTGCGCAGACATAGTCGTTTAATTTAAATATATTTTTAGTGAGATTAACCTGAACTGTTATTGCAAAAAAAAAACTGTGAGATGTTACATTAACCAGACATAAAGCTGACTAGTCTTATGTGCTTGCGTATCACCAGTAGCCATATCCTTAAAACCAGAATCCAGCAATGCGAGCATTACTGCTTGGCGGCAGAAATAGGTACGATGACAGCAGTACTCCTCTGGATGATCTCCTTCACAAGTAGTTTCACAGCTACTTCTGTACGATTATGTGCGATCGTTTTTAAGACTATTACTAAGACTTCGCTGTCCGTCCGTCTGTCTGTCTGTCTGTCTGTCTGTCTGTCTGTTCGTCTGTCATCAAGCTGTATCTCATGAATCGTGTAGCTAGACAGTTGAGATTTCATAGATGATGTATTGCTGTTGCCGCTATAACAACAAATACTAAAAAACAGAATAAGATAAATATATAAGGGATACCCGTACAAAAAACGTGTTTTTTACGGTTCGGAACCCTTCGTGCGCGAGTCCGACTCGCACTTGGCTGTTTTTTTATTTTATATGTGCACCCGTTGGCAGCACAGCTAGGGTGTGTTCCAGTTAGTGCCGTTAACGCTCACGATTGTCACGCATCGGATTGGCGTTCCCTTTGGAACCAATGATTATAATGCCCGACCCGAATGGAACGCTTACGCTTAATTTTCTGACAAATCGAATTAATTTTATATATAATTGATATTTTGACAGTGATATCCGGCAACGACCGCAAAACCCGCCTTGCACCCGCAAGTATTGTGGTCGCGACGTAAGCTTTATCAGTGACGTCATCGATGACGTATCTAGCTATCTTACGATGAATGTTAGTTTGAAAGGGAGCGGCTGTACTAACGACGTGATCGATTTCGGCGCATAAAGGAACACAACCGTAGTTACTAAAAATATAGAATTCTAATTAAGAACCTCTACGAGCTTTTGAATTCAAAACACTAACTGCCTTACTTATAAACGTTGCTTAAATTTAAATAACGTCACTTAGTACGGCGCAGAACATTTTTCCTTTGCGCACTACTAAATAACGTCATTTAAAGTTAAGTAGCGTTTATAAGTTAGGCCGTTTAACTTTAATTATTAATATTTACCCACACAAGTTATTATTTCTGCGATATATTAAATTGTAATACGAATTCAAGTTCAATATATCGTACTGTAAAGTCAAAGTCAACTCAAATGAAATAAAAGAATAGTTAAATAATAATATTTTATTTCCTTGCGAGTGCAGAATCGAATAACCTGTAACTTTACTTAGAAAGTTTGTGTTCGCACTTTAGTGATGAAAATTATGCTGTACTTTGTTACTTTCGATGTCCTTACTGCCAACTTTCTTCCAATAGAAGTTTGGTTTTGCGTTATATGAAAAGTATTGTTTATTTAAAAGTGTTTCCATTGAGTGTATGCTTCGTTGCTTTGGTCGATGGAGTTTCAATGAACTTCAGTGACCAAAGAATTGTTTTAAGTCTTAGATCAATAAAAAAAATTACCTATGTCTACAGTACAGTTCAGTGCTATATGATCATCGATTCGCTATCTAGGCAATATAATGCTTAGTACTTTCTACGTTCCCACTGAAACAAAAGATTGTAAAAATTTGTTTAATATCAAAGACGAGTTACTCACGTAATCAGCCGAAGTTATCAACCTAGAGAGCGCGTGGTGTGGTCAAGCGATTTTGCAGCACTACTCCCTGAGGATGGGCATCGGACTTGCCCGAAACCTACATCGACAACGTCGGCTAATAACGCGACTAAAGTAGGTTCTTATGTGAAATAAATATATGTCAAATACACGACAATTTTCAAATATAAATTGTAAAAATTGTTTGATATGCGTTAATAATATTACGGCCTCAAACATTATTGGGTACTTCTTAACAGGATTATATTTAACAGGCATGAATTTCAACCAGCTTAGAGTTTTAGTAAACTCGTCATGAAATCTTTATTATTAAATCTTATATGGATCTAAAAGAGGCATAAGTTGGGAGTCAACACGCTTCGCTTATGGCTATAGAGGCTCGTTAAGTATAAAAATTAAGAATGTTTTACATGTATGCAAGAATATCGAACAATTATCTATAAAAAGTTTAAGGATATTACAGTTAGTGGCACTATGGTTAGCTATGCTATTAGATTATATATAATGGGTACCTGCTATTTTACTTTCAAACAAGAATACTAAGATCCGTCTCCGGTAAACGGGTAACTAACGTTTAACGTTTACACGCACATAACCCTGCAATTCCTGTGTCACGCTAGGCATGAACACACACAATAACACCATCCAAGACCCGAAAACAAACATTTCTGCTCGTCACAAAAATATTTATATCGGCCAGGGATCGAACCTGGGACTCTACGCTTCGAAAGTACTACCAACTGCTAATAGAGTCGTCTAAATGTCGAATAAATGATAAAAGGTGCCTAAAGGTGAGCTTTGTTTTAATTTGAGGGTAAATCTCGGTATTATGATCCTAAACACTTCTCGCTCTTAGCTCTTAGAGCTTATTGGTGCTCACTTTTGCATGTCCACCTCTAGGTGGCCAACGACGGCGAGTTGTCTGGGGTCACGTCAGACACGATCATTTTTGATTTCGAAACTGATTTCTAAACTTCATATTCAAAAAAAACTAATTTCGGAAGTGCGACTAGAACGCTTAATTTGTACTAGAATCAGCATCTATTATTGAATGCCCGCTTACAATTTTTTCTAGTCAACCTAATTTTCTTAGATTTTAAATAGTTTTTGAGATCCATACCTCAACAGAGAAATGGACTTATCTTTATAGGATCACTTTTTCCAGTATACAGCAGTACTTATCCTATAAGGATAAGTGTTCCGTTTTTCCGTTGAGGTATAGATCTCAAAAACTATTTAAAATATAACAAAATTAGGTTGACTAGACAGAAGTGCGTAATAATTATTTATTTACTGCTCTGATAATCAATGCGCCCACTCGTTATCTAATGTAAACATGATGATAAAATTAATTTATCTTTCCTTATATGAAAAGCTCCTTACACTCAGGTAAGTCACGTCGTAACTCCGTCATTTGCCTAAAGAACATTGACATGTGTTGGATCTATATATTCATATTAGGTTGGAATTTAGCATTTACGTTAACTGATTTATGGCTTATATTATGCAAAATTATGTAAATAGAGCAAAACAGTGTGTTTAATACTTCTTCATGTAGAAACGGCTCAGCAGATTTGGATGTAATTTGGAAAGGGGATACTTACCTATCTAATATGTGTAAATAAATGTGCTTTATATCCTAATTTAACGCGTACTTTCCGAGAGACCACCAGATAATTTTATACCACGCAGACGGAGCCGTGGGCAGTGGGTAGTAAAAATAAATTCTTTGCTATTAATAATACTGAGTTGCAACAAGTCAAACAAGATAAGTAACTTGTTTGACTTAATACAGAGCGTAATAAGCTTAATATTTAGACCCTGAAATTTGAATGAGATTTTCCTCGTACTTATAGAGTTTGACTCGACTTTGAGAGTTTAATTTAGCATTATAGAATAAGATCTCATACAATAAGTCTGCGAAAGACATTCTTTAGTCTGCGCTGGGTCTCAAGACAGTACCTACTATCTATATCGTTTATTAATACTATAGTATAGAATGTCTCCATATCATATAGGTATGTATATATAAAAGTTTAGAGGCCAAAAAGTCTGCTCGTTTAGTGTTAGAAATAAGGAATACATGAACATAGGCTATAAAGTGTATTCAAAAAGTTAGGGTCCGTATGGAATGAATAGCCCAAGGTGTGAAAAAATACCGAATAACGTCCCTATATAGCGTACGCTGCGGAAACTATGGACAATAAATCAAAGTGATGTAATACAGTTTTATAGAGGACATCAATGTCTACAAAAAGTATGCTATACGATATGTGTAACTAGGTATTACAGTTATGTCACAATAACTAAACTTAATAGTTTTTCGTGTTAAGATATTCATTTTTAACGCAGGTACAAACTAGGCCACAGTACGTACATCCGTACCTTGGTGTTAATCCTTGTCTTCTCTAATAATAAAGAAGAAAGGTTTGATAGTTTGTTTGTAAAGGATAAACGCAAAAACTACATAACCGGTTAAAAACATTATTTAACCAGTAGAAAGCTATATTGTGCCTGAGTAACATAGGCTATATTTGATTCATCATCATCATCCATCACCGCGCGGGTGAAACCGCCGAGCGCAGCTAGTTATGAAATAAAGCTGCTTCGCTGTGTAATTGTGACATAGAAATCATCATCATCATCATCATCATTATCAGCCGGAAGACGTCCACTGCTGAACATAGGCCTCCCCCATAGAACGCCACTTGGACCGGCTACTCGCTTCCTGCATCCAGCGATTCCCCGCGGTTTTTATGAGGTCGTCGGTCCACCTAGTGGGGGGCCTGCCTACACTACGCCTTCCGGTGCGTGGTCGCCACTCGAGAACCTTTCTTCCCCATCGGTTATCAGTTCTGCGAGCGATGTGGCCTGCCCATTGCCACTTCAACTTGCTAATTTTGAGAGCTATGTCGGTGACCTTAGTTCTCCTACGGATCTCCTCATTTCGGATCTTATCACGCAGGGAAACCCCAAGCATAGCCCTCTCCATTGCTCGTTGAGCGACTTCAAGCTTGTTAATGAGGCCCACAGTAAGGGACCACGTCTCAGTGCCACAAGTCATCACTGGCAACACACACTGGTTGAAAACCTTGGTTTTCAGGCTCTGAGGTATTGGGGACGAAAAGATTGATCGAAGCTTCCCGAACGCTGCCCATCCGAGCTGGATTCTTCGTGCGACCTCCTTGTCGAAGTTGGACCTACCTAATTGGACAGTCTGTCCCAGATAGACGTACTCGTCTACAACTTCGAGTGTATCGTTTCCAACAATTACCGGTATAGGTGGAACATGGACATTGGACATGATTTTCGTCTTATCCATGTTCATCTTAAGACCAACCTGTTGGGAAACTCTACTGAGGTGGTTGAGCATGGTGCCGATATCCTCGAGCGACTCCGCCATTATAACTATATCATCGGCAACAGAACATAGAAATGTTACATCTTAATTCGATCAAATTTAGAAGTTGCTAAGAGCATTGGTAATAAAATAATATTTTTCCTTATACGAAATCTTTAGTACGAGTACCTTTGCCAGAATATAATTTAATGAAATATTACAATACAGTTCATTAGATACTATCAGTGTAATACGTTACGTAGTCGTCGACGCCCTGACCCTTCAATATAGGTTAGAAGGGCAGTGGGTTGCCATGGCAACACCGATCAGAAATAGGGAACGGGATGCTACGAAACGATGGGAAGAGACAGTTTTCGTACTAGTTGTCTAGGAACCAAGTTGTTTCCTATGAATTATTTCAACTGCTATGGTTAATAGGCACTGGTTGATATGCAGTAATGGTGTCTCTATCAAGTTATTTGTATTTCAAGCTTTTATTATTAACCGGTACAACACGATACGGATCAAATATGTCGACCTGGTGTTCGAGCAAATCAGATGCTCATCTCCAGGGCAGTAGCGCAGTGTTCAGTTTTTGGTATTTGTTGAGATAGAGGTACAAGGAAAAAAAAAGTGAACTTGTCCTTTTCCCAATTAGCTATATCCCTCTGCTCCTCTCTCACTCACGGGAAAGGTACTATTCTACTGGTTTTTTCAGATAAAACTCAGACCATTATAACCACTTGACTGCTCATACGGCTTCCCCTCAGCTGCCAAGACTATGACAATAAAAAGCTAACGTATCGAACCAACACGTCAGTACCAGTTTGGCTGAGCGTGGAGAACATGCGGATGAAAAAAATTTAAAACAAATTTAATTATGCCTCATTGTTCAGTAAAGTGGTACCGAAAAAACAGGTAGACATCCAGGTATGCAAAGGATGGAATTACATTTCATAGATAATTTTAGTTTATTAATTATTGGAAGAAAACAAAATACACAAATGAAGTAATTAAACAGTGACTCTAAAATAAAAAAATATGGGAACGCGTTGATGTCTTTTGCCATCCCGTACTGTTCTTTGCAGTTATAGATAACGCCGTCTCTTTTATTCACTGGCACGTGTAAATTAGTGCGGTACTCCAATATTAACTGGCAATTTATCGATTGTATATATCGACTGTGAGGAAAATAATTCTTCTATACAATATATTCATTATATTAAGAGTGCATAAAAATACAAATAAATATTCGGTGTTTTATTTATATTTATTTATACCTTCACGTTATCATCAATTATGTAGTAACATTTATATATCTTTATAGTATTAATTTTATAAGCACTAACGCCTGCTTTAGCGATCTCAAACATTGAAATTTTAACAACAACAATTACAAGGGCTGCGATGTCAATACGAAAGTTTAAGTATTTCTAAATAATGCTTCTTTCGGTTGGATGGTACTGTTAAACTGTCCAATAGATGTCGCTCCGTCCCCGCAAGATGGTTAGTCAAATAGAGAGTTAAAATTCTATGCTCGGACAAGAACCTCGGTGGCCTAGTTGGTCAATGGCGTCTGACACGGAGATTCAGAAGACGCGGGTTCGAATCCCGTCCGAGGATAAGATTTTTCTCTCTATAAATTTCAATATTGATATATCTTATCTAATAATAATGTAAATAAACACGCGAAAAAACCCCGAGTGTAATATGAAACATAATAATAATGGTCTTAAAATGAAGTACTATGGACATATACTTAATATATTTTTAAATAATATCACTATACCTAGCACCTACTCTGTTTGTGCCTCTTTAAGTGACTATTTAGTGTGACTAATTGGATAATTCTACTACTTCTTCTCTGCCCAGCTGGCATCTTTTTATATGATTTAGATATACACACATAGTTATTTTTAACAATAACATGGAACCGGCTTCTAAAAGTAAAAAGTGCGAGTCGGTCAAAAATATATATAATTTGTAGGTCTCATCCTTACATTGACAAATTTTACGGTATTACAAATCCAGTATTGTATAGAATGAGGTGTTGTATCCTTGTATCCTAATAACTGTATAATATACAGTGCCGAAAAAGTGTATAAGTAAATATAATCTAATTGTTTGTTTAAAATCATTACTTAGTCACATTTTGTGTAAAGCTTTGGATACTTTGTACAATTTAAACTATTTTAAAATTATAACGATGTTGTTTTACTGTGGTAAAAAATAAATAATTATGTGATGGTGGTATTAAGTAAGTACTTACATACTGAATAATCAGTAAGAATACGATAAACAGACAGTGATAACTATTTTTAAAACGCAAAATATACATACTCAGATCAATGTGTTCTGTTTCACCGTGAAACATCGAAAGAGTTAAGATAATTTCATTAATAGAAGTTTTTTTTTTACATAACCTTATTTGCTTAATTCTTACAAACATATTTCAGATCTTTGTACAGTTAAGGTAAACGATAATTTGTAGTGAACTTTATCGACAACTAAGATGATTACATAATGCTGTACCACAACAATATTTAGGTACTATGAGTAGAGCTACATTTTGAGCCGGCCAATCAAAATCCTTTTTTGTACGTAGCCCCCCGACCCGCAGTGGTGACTTGTGTTCTTAGAAGAAATTGAACTACACGCAGTCAAGTGGTTATATGGTCTGTGGGATAAAAAGATGCATTCAAAATTTCAGTTAAATCCGTCCATCTTGCTCCAGCCAGTTTCATCATTCAGTATACCAAAACCAAGTGTGTGTAACCAAACATATGTATACACACACTCGCGCATATCTTCACATTACTAATATTAGGTAAAAAGTAGTACGTGCGTTAGCATTAGTTAAGTAGAAAGGAGGACGCGATTATTAATGACGAGGGAGTGCAACACAATATTACCATTAATTACTAGTTTAGGTACGTTTTAAGTCTAGAAGATTACTGAATGGGCAGATTAAGGTGGTGTAAATACTGACAATAAACTTGTCATTGCTCATGAGATATAAATTAACTTCCTTGTCACCAATTTCCAAAGGTTTAGGAGTCACAAAAGAGACAATACAATTTTCACGTCTCTAACAAGAAAAGGGCACTTTTAGTTCGTAAAATCTCGTGAGCGTGAGGCAAATTGGCTCAAAATTCGAACACTCCTTTTGGAATGCATGGCTGTAAAAAATATAAACTAGGCGGTGGTGCGTTCAAATACTGATTTTGACCTAGCAATGTACGTAGTTAGTTTTTTAGCAAGTTAGTTACCTACATGTAGTTTAGTTTTTGTATATTATTTATTGGTATCTAACTTTATTAGTTTTATAATTGCCTTTTCTTAGACGTAACATTTAAAATAAATACTAGTAAACCATAATACTACTATTATCGCTTACTGAACATAACTTTCATAGAAATTTCAAAAGCAATGCAGTTTCCATCAAAAACACCAACATCAAAAACGAAGTGGTGGGAATCAAACTCTTTCAGCATGTAAGCAAGGTTTGAAGTAATTTTGTGATACCTACTATAATTGTATTTCGAAAATGAGTGCGTCCAGCAATGAATAAAAATTTCCAGAGTTGAGAGAGAAAATTTCTAATGCTTAATTTAGCTTTTTACCAGAAAAGTCTCGTGAAAAATATTTTAGGGCAAACTATTTAATAATATCTGACTTACGAAACTTTTTCTGAGACTGTGCTATATTGTCATATATTATGGAATTATCAAAAATAGGAAAACGTGAACCCTTTGTCTTAATTGTTTGTTTTCTCGCTGGTAGGGGTGAAAAGGTTGTATGTTTCACACTACAGCAAAATTTGTGACGTCTCGTGCCTTTCTGCCTCGTTACGCTCGTGATTCAATTATAGACAAGTTCGCCAGTTCGTGATTTAAAGTTAGCATGAACCAAAAACCAACTTTACTCACTTGTTGAACAAATAACTATTGCTACATAGGCAATATAGCAGGCAAACGCAGAGCAATCATAGTCTGCGGTGGGTATTAGGTACGTAGGTACTTGTGCCATCGCCAAAGCTCTAAATTGAACTTTAACTAGCAATTTCTCGTCAACGTCGACGCAATGTCATTGATTTCAGCTTCGCACTACAATAACAAACATCCTTCTATTCATAAGCCGGTAGGGTCGTGTCGTATTGAAAATAATAAGTTATACTTATCATCATTATCATCATTGTCATGATGTCAGTTCACTGCTGGAATATTTCTACTTCTCAACATACTCTCAAATTTCATTTCGCAGCCGTTTAATCGGAGATAATTTAAATACCTAGGTACTACGAATTGGAAACTTTTGTTCAGTATTTACGGTCAGATAAGAGTATTAATCGCACAGATTTTCATTTCAACCTATGCCTATAGCATGCACGAAAGATTTACTGTAAGATACGATTTACCTACGTAAACAATTTAAAAAAAGTTACCGAAAAATGAAACTGACTTCACAAAACCTATAAAAATGTGTATTACTCGTAACTTGTTGAAGTCATGGTACCGCATGATAGTTCAAAAGTAAATAATATCACAATATTGTGCGCATGGTATTGACTACGACAAGTTATTTCACACTTTTTGGTTGAAGCTGTTTCCATAATTAGGCACAAAATATTTTTTTACCATTTTTATTGATCCTTGATGCTCCCGGGATCGATTGTCATTCACCGTCAATGATTATATCATCGAGCGAGGATAACACTTTCAAGTTATTGGAGCTTTACTCAAAAACTGCTAGACCGAATTTTATAAAATTTTATTGAAACGACCTCGTTAACATAGGTATACTTCCGAGGTGGTCTAAATAAAATTATTTATTTGTTTGGTAGAGTGCCTACTCAAAAAATAATTTTGAGAATCAGTCCACAAATGGAGGAGAAATCGGTTAACGTACACATAAAAATACATACAATCGAACATACAACCTCCTTCTTTTTTAAGCGGTTAATAACGCACCGTTCCGTCGAACAAACTGTAAGCTATCTGTGCCACAGTTGTACTAGGTAAATAATAGTTTGTATTGAATTGTCTTACATTCTCGATACACGATCTTTAACACAAAATAATTAAAGCAATTTGCTAATTGTCCTGTTGTTCCTGAACAAATATGTACGTACGTGTCACTGTTGCAACAGTGAGAATCATGAACCAATCGGCACCGTACACAAAAAAAAAGTACATTTAGTTACATGTAGTAATCTACATGTAACTAAATGTACTTTTTTTTTGTCCTGGGGAAATCCTTAATGGATACCACCTACCACGGGGAGGTAGGTGGTTATGTGGGAGTCCGTATACCCACCAAAACCCCGGGGTGTTCAATCACTGCCGCTTTTGGCGGGAACGCGGGACAGATTTTGCACACGACCGCGAACCCGCCGCGGCTGTCCGTTGCCGGACCCTTCTCCTCGCGGCACGCCAGAACACATGGCGCGCTGCAACTGCCTCGGAGACCAAACCCGCCAACAATGGGTGCCAGACTTCCCCGTTTCTGGACGCCCGTGATCTCCCTGCGGTGGGTCGGATACGTAGCCCCACCGCCTGCTACGTCAGCCACAGGAGATAACTCCCCCGCGACCCCACCTAATCGAGTCTGCATAACTAAATGTACTAGTACAACAAGTACCATCTACGTGCGTGAGGTCAAGTTTGTTATGTATGTTAGTATGTTGCGTATTTTTTTAGATTTAAGATATTTTATTCTTATTCTATTGTTTTGGCTCGACTAGAGTAATATCGCCTTAAACTGGTGTTAAAATATTTCAAGCTTTTGTCTTAAAAACCTTAAAATGATTATATAGATTTTGATGATCTGTCAGTGGTAGCCCTAGAAACCATTGACAAGTGACGCAGTGCACGATTCCCACAAAGATTCTGGATGCGATGTCCGGACGAGACCGGTTATTACCGGTTGAAATTAGCAAGCGATCGACGCCCGCGGCGGTCGTATAGGTCGTATAGGCACATGTGACGAGTTACCTTTGTCTGGGAAATGGCCCAGAAATTTGCAAAATCCATCCAATGTTGATGAACTGAAACAAAGCGTTCGCTGCTGTTATCTCTAGGCGTTTGATAGATAATAAATTTTTGAATAATTGAATTTTTGTAAATTGTATTTGCTAATGTTGCAGGTCTATTGAAATAAGCTGCCTGTACCGTAAAACCGTGTACGGTTTTACGTTATCAAGATTGTCGAACTAATTTGACTTTGCCCAGCAGGGTTTTACAAAAACTTAAGAACTGACGTCAAAGCGTTCATTATTCATTACTAAACATTTTGAAGACATTTGAATATGTCTCTGGTAACTCTGTGTTTTGATTTCGAGTGTCACCTGTCACTTCAAGCGGCTGGTAAAATGTCTCAAAGTTGGTGACCTATTTTGAGAGTCAAAATTCTTGTAAAAACTTTTTTAAAACTCGATTTATAATTACCGCAGAAGTATTTTACCACTATTATTTTGTAGTAAATATGCAAAAATGATTGAATGTTCAATGCAAAATTACTCTTAAATTCGAAAATATGATGGTGGGCAATGACACATTAGCTTTTCTAAAGCAGCAACAGGTGGGCAAAGTTACAACTTTACCCACCAAATTAGATGAGTAGATAAGTAGGGTAAGTAATAAAATAAAGTAGATACTTTGTTTTACATTCATTTCTAAATGCTAATGCTGCTCTATAAATATAAATTTTGTCCTAAAAAGTGCAAACGTGAATTCCAAAATAATAGGAGTGATGAATAATGAGCAATTAAGTTAAGTTCTGTTTATTTTTAGACTACATTTATCATTTATCTGGTGTTTGATTTCTTTGTATTTTTTTACACATTTTGATTAAACTTTTAAATTTTTAAAAATAAATAGAAAACATCTTAAATAATTATCATCATAAAGCACCATAAGTGCTGTCTCTAGTACCTTATAATGTTATAAATTACCTTAGTATTAAGGTACTGACTTGTGTTACCTGTAATTATTTTTGATGTTATTTAAACTAAATAATTTACTCGTACTTTCGTTTCTTGGGAGCTAAATAACCATATTTTGATTAAGTTGCTAATTTTGCTGAGGTAATTCATCAAAATCATGTGCATTTGTTTTAAATATTGCTCATTTCAGATTATTCAAATCTTTTTAGAAAAAGAGCGAGTTATGTGATCGTAATGTACCTGCGCACACCGTATCAGTAAAAAGTGACAACCCTAATTCAAAGTTTTTTTCGTATGAAAAATACAAAATAAAACTTGTGACTTTGCCCAATCTCATTCGAAGGGTAATATGAACATTTGAACGTTTAGTATTAAGGTTCTATCATATATTGACAATTTTTTACAATGATCTTCTATATCTTATGCTTTTCTGGTAGAAAATACAGGAGTTATGGACGTTTCTGCAAAATGGGCAAACTTGTAAAAAGTGCTACAAATTTGGCCTGCTGTATAAATCGAGATTTTTAGCACATTGTATTGACATTATCATAAATTCTATGCAAAGAACATTACATTCATCAATGATGTAGCACAATCACAAATTGAAAGTAATGTTATTTAAAAAATAAACATAAGACTTTGCCATTTAAACATAAGATGTAACGCCATCGTTAAATAGCTTACATTGCTGGCTTGGGGAATCACACCCGTCTCCATATATAATTAATTAGTAAATTAGCACATGAATTGATCGGATGAAAGGTATCGGCTATAGCCTCAGAAGCTTACTAGCTGCGCTCAGTGGTTTCACCTGCATGGTGATGGATGATGATGATCAATCAAAATATATAGCCTATGTCACTCAGGAATAATGTAATATTCTAATGTTGAAAGAATTTTTCAAAATGCAATTCCTTCTATTCAGTTATTGGAGTGTAACTCAAAAACTACTGGACCGAATTTGATAAAATGGGATCACATGGAAAGCACCAACTTTCAAACATAAAAAACAATTTTGAGAATCGGTTCACACTATCGAATGTTATTAGGTAACATATATGTAAAAAATACAGTCGAATTGAGTACCTTCTCATTTTTGCAAGTCGGTAGAAAAGTAAAGTGAGAAGGTTTGAAACGATATGAGAGGTTATTTTGCGTGAAGGTCTATCAAGAAATATTTTGGCATCTACCCTAAGTAGATGAAAAACTATAGCGCGAACGACGCTCGCGTTCATTAAAATATAATAAAATAACCGACAAACATGACGCAAGTTCCTAATGGCTGTAGATATCCACTTTTGTGAAACGTAAAAGAGAAAATATTCTCCATGTTGAATCTCCATCTTATATTCATGATCCTACTTATAGTTTATTTATCTATAAGTATAAAATACCTAAAATACCTACAATCAGTAATAAAAAAAATTGGACAGGGTGGTGAATAAAGTATTTTTTGTAAAAAGAACATATAGCTTCGGGATAGTTATTTCGAAATATGTAAATCATCGTACCTATGTTGATAAATAACCGTCAAGGGTGTAGTGTGGGCGTATTCTAGTTCCAATCTACGCAGATTATAGGAATCCATTCAAAACTCTATACAAGGAGATAAGTACAGTTATAATTCCGCTGGCGGTATTGAATCGAAATTTACGAATAAATCGTTTGCTAATTTTCTAACATCACATGATATTAGGACAGGAGCACATAGAGCAATGGTATAATACTCTATCGGGTTATGTACGACAAAGCAGCTTAAAGATAACTCGTTAACGGATTGCGAGTTCCCAGTTCCGTATTAGTGGATAATTATTATTTCTATTTGCCATTTCAGTTTGTGGTCTGTTTATCATGTCAAGCTTTTTTCCTGCTCCTGGATTGTTCGGATTATTTATTAATAGTTGGTGGTGGTAATTTGTGGTTAGGTGCACTTAGTGCATAATTACTCCAATAATTAGCTTGACTATTATGTTTTAATATAACACATCTTGCGCGTTTTAGGAAGCATCAAAGCACCGTGCTTGTCCAAGAAAGTAGCACTGCTCGGCAGAGCTTTGAGCTGGAGTTTTGCGTGGTACTTGCTACAATTGTATAGGCTTATTAAATAAGCAATTATGGATTTAACTTTCGTCCGTGCCAGATGAAATATCTAAAACAAGACACAACAAAACGCATTTCAACTTTTTAATAAGATCTGTAATTGCAGTAATAAATAATAACTAATAACGTTTACGTACTCACAACCGCAATAGGATTAATTTGGCGCTGGAGGTTTTTAAACAAAAATTAAAAAAAATGACAAATCTAAACTAAGACCCGAGATCAAGCATTTCTGCTCATTACACAAATATTTTCCCCGATCAGGGATCGAACGTGCAAGCAATTCGTCGCTACCAACAAAATAAAAGCCGAAATAAACCGTAATAAAACTGAAAAACAAATGAGCATAGGCACATTTTCTCTGTTTGCTTCTATTTCTACTACTTGTTGCGTGAGATAAAATACTTCGTCGGAAGCACCAGCTTGCCATAAAAAAAAATTTGGGAATCGGTTCACCTAGTCGAAAGTTATGAGGTAACAAACATTAAAAAAAATACAGTCGAATTGAGTACCTCCTCCCGTTTTTGGAAGTCAGTAGAAAAGTTAAATTATAATAGAATGTCAAGAATTGATCTCGGGATGACGATCTCAGAGCCACGCAAAACTTAAGTGTAATGCTGTGTTGGTACTGCAACTGACATGAGCAGGTGTAACGTGCGATGTAGTATAAAGAGATAAATATAAAGATGAAAACAGAAATTGGATATCGATACTTGTCGATGTCGATTGTCGATCAAGTGCCCATTCGAACACCTATTCAAAGAACTATTCGAATAGTAAAGCTCTTCTTATTTTTATTCTATGTATATGCGTGTGTATAACAATATATATGTATGCGTATATGCTAGTTTGTCACCACTCAGTCCAGAAACCACGATGTATTATGATAAAATTTGGAATGGATATCTTATGACACACACATGCAAGTAACGTTTTGTCGGACAGTTCTTGAGGGCTCACAAAAACCTAAGATCAGACAGTAGTATAAAAAAGAAACACAATCTAACTAGATGAGTTTACATCACATGCAAACACAGATTCGTAAAGCATTTCTTTCGTAAACTCAATCGCACGGTGAGGGCTGTCGACGAGAGGTTCGTTCGACACCGCACTAATTGGAAAGCGACAATCCTATTTCGATGATTACTCACCTCGATTTGATTGCGTTACGACTAGAGTTGGGAATGATATCCGGAAAATAAATGAACCACCACCATTTATACTATTAACACAAACGTCAAAGTTTGTGTGTGATTTTTAGAATAGAAAAAATATTTATTGTCATTATATAATACATAGAACATGATAAGATAAAAAAACCATTAAATTTAAATGACAATAGGAGTAATCTCAGCGCTGTACTGCATAGACCTGTTGGTAGGTCCATGCAGGGCTGGTTTTCAGTTTACTCCTTTACTCCTTTAGAACATTAACATAACATGAAATCTAGGTATTTAAGTAGATATATGTATTGCAGGCTGTTGTATTAATACATGGGAGTTATAGTAGTAGGTAGGATTACATAGGTATATCGTTAGGTTAGTAATAATAGAAAAAATTGCTGTGGTCATGACTTGGATGGGTGACCGCGAGAGACATTTTCAGCTGACCAGTTACAAGTTTTGAAAGATATGTTAAACCGCCGGTTTTCAACGTCATTTAGGCTATGTCTAAGCATTGGAAGGCCGCAATAGGCCCGCGTGGTGGATTAAGATGACGTAATCTTAACATATAATGACCATATCCTCACTATACCTCAGACTATAGCCTCAGTCCTAGCATTGCTTGGGAACATAATGAAAAATCGTCCTTCGTTTTGTACGACATCAGTGAGTCTGATGTTTACGCTAGTTGTTTTCTTTAAGGACATATGATTTAACAGTTCACTAGTATCAGCGAACCGGCCAAAAGGTCAAATTGCCGGATATCGAATAGATTGTTTCTCTCATTACCACGACGTGTCATGTAATATCAGTCTACCTATCACTGTTTGCGCACTGAGCTGATGAGATATGTTGTTTTTGGAACGCGGAATCGGTAGTGTGCAATAGAAAAATGCGATGAAACTTTATAAATAGACGCAGAGTATGGGACCAACTTGGAAATGTCTAAAAAACAACTTCGATAAAGTATAAAGTTACGCGTTATCCATAAAAAAAGCAAAATATACACGTCAAATTTAGAATCTTCTTCTTTTTTTCGGAAATCGATTAAAATGCACACGTGAATGTACATTACGAAATTAATTATTTTTGCTATAACTCACAATATCAAGTGACTCAATTACTCAATTGCCCAGGAAAATCGATAATATTAGATTAGAAAATAAAGTCGACGTATTTTTTTATTTTGAAACATTCTGATACGATTAGAAAACCATTTATTAGACTTTACTACTTATGATACCTATCTTTCATAATTTAATTAAAATTAATACGAGTATATTCGTCTTCTTGATTATTTTACTATATTATTTTTATTTTATTTTCTTCTAAACTTAAAAAAGAAATTTATTCTAAGTACATGATTTTAAAGGCGTATCGCGTAGCAAAGGCACAACTTTTCTACCGACTTCCAAAGAAAGGAGGAGGGACTCAATTCGACTTTATTCTTTTTTATGTTTGTTACCTCATAACTTTCGATTGGGTGGACCGATTCTCAATTTTTTTTTATTGAAAGCTGGCACGTCCCGTGTGGTCCCATTTATTTCATCAAATTCGGTCCAGTAGTTTTTGAGTTACACTCCAATAACTGATTTTTACCAAAGTAATGGAATGAGAGTCGGTATTAAATTTTTCAATTTGCACTTGTAATGCTTATTTTTATATTTAAATAATAATTACACAAAAAGTCACGACACGATATAATTTTTGTTATATTTTATATTGATTAAATATACCATACCATTTTTACGAATTAATTAAATAAAGCATAACAAATAAAGCACATAAATAATAAATAAAAATAGGAATACAGACTACTGTTGCTACTATGAGATTTAATAATATTTCTTATATTATAGTACAAACATAATATTAGTTACGTAGGTACTAAAAACAGAGAAGCTCTTCTCAGAATACTTACTACTATTAATGTAATTAAATTTCTACATACAACATTTGTGTAGTTGACTGTACCTACGTACTAACTATGCGTGTTATGCATTTGTGCGTATATGCGTGACTGTACTGTACACAGATGTTTCTGAGAGGGTTTGATTGAATGCCAGATTCAATTTTCATTAGATCTACATTCATAGTCGGATTGCTATTTATGACACGTTCATGTTTTACATATGTGTTTGTAATTAGTTACTTGCCTTCCTTGTATATGTACAAATATTAAAAAAATACGTATTTGCAAAAACCTACATAAATTTAAGTTAACCCTCGACCCGTCGCGTGGGGTTTTTCAAAGCCCGACATCTCAAGAATCACACAAAATATTACAGGGCAAGGGATTTTACATTTATGTCTCAGGGTGACGAGCTCAGTGCGTTGCCATGCAGGGTTTTGACCTCTTGTTGAGTTTTGGTTTTTTTAATAAAACTGAATGTTATGGACAAGAGTGACACGTAACATCAGGTGTGCGATTCTGTAATGATTGTCGACGAGCTCACCGATGTCAAATACTTTATGAGATATCGCCTTTGTACATAAGGTTGTTTCCCAACGTTTCTTGTCATCTCTTTTTTGTTTCCCGGATGTTGTCAAAGATGCAACGATGTTTGCTCTTAGAGAATCGCACGGCAGGTGTGCGACTTGCTCATCTGTCACCGATGCCATAAATAAGAAGATAAGCCAGTAAAAGGTGCAGTGGGTAGGTCACAGCAACTGATGGCCGATGGGGCCGGAAGGTTTCTGGAGACCACGGACCAGGCAAGCGCATTGTAGGTACCGGTAAGGTACAAAGGTGTATGACCTGATAAATGTTGCAAGTGGACGCCGGATGCAGGCCTCTTCCAACCGGTCCTTGTTGAAAATATACTACGATGACTTCCAAAGCTGAACGGCCGCGATGATGTTGATAGCTAAGTACACGTCGTTATTTCTAAAATGCTAAAACGACTTTCACTACTGAAGTGTGGAGTTTCTACAATATGTGCTGCTTTATATATCTAGGCTTAAACCATAATATCACTTACCTAAATACACAAACACTGTGTTTATAATATTAAACATTATTAACTTTTCCACTAACGATTATGAATAATTATCAAAACAAATGGAGCAATTTGAAGCAATCTATACACAACAAAAAACGGATCACTAAAATCGGATGATACCGCAAAAAGTTAACAACGTAAACATAAAATATAAGCATCTACTGATAACCTCTTGATTTGGATGTCTGTTAAATATAATATATATAATATACTTTTGACGTGACGAGTGACGTTCGCGTGTTGGTAAGCGTCACGCCTATCCACGGCAGTTGTGGTGAGACTCAGTCGTGCGATTTTCTAAGAGCAAAAATCGTTGAATCTTTGACAACATCCGTGAAACAAATGACGAGATGACAAGAAACGTTGGAAAACCACCTTATGTACAATGGCGATATCTCATAAAGTATTTGTCATCGTTAAGCTCGTCGACGAACGAAACGACGAGAGAGATTAGAGAATCGCACGGCAGATCTTCAATGTTTAAATTTCTGCGCGGCGCTGCACTGTTCTTGTCATTGCCTCATTAGCCAAGTAATTTCATGCTGAAAGCTCGTTCTAATGCCTACACAGTACTTTGTGCCGCTTATTGTTTGTACACTATAGTTTTAAAATACGCCACTGTCGTGGTGGTACCTACTCAAACGAACATGCAGAAAACCCTTACCACTTACCCGATGTCTAGATTTAGGACTGTGTAGTTCATTCGCTGGATGGATAACCCTAAAGGTTAGGGACGTGATTAGTAAGAACTCGGCCCGTAAAAATTACGAATGTAAATTATCCTATATATATTAATTATCTCTTTCTTTTCTTGCATGAGCGATTTAATGAAAATAAATGCGACATATACTATACAAAACACTTATGCTTCTAACTTAATGGGAAATACACAGTCTGATTTGTCGGTCCAATCGTCTGCCGTCTAGCAAATGAAAGCCTCTTCTATACGAATATTTGAACAAATATTGACGTTTGCTAATTCATTTGAAACCCCTAATTTAATTATGATATCACCACAAAAGCAATATCAATCATAATTACGCACATCTCAATATATCCGGTCTAGACCCATATGAAAAAGGTACATAATATCGCTATGACAGAATAGCTAAACATATTTTAATTTAGATCTGTCAATCAGAATAGATGATTCGGTTACTCAAAAGTACCAAATTCAAAATTCCTCCGATTCCAATTAATTATACATGAACTGTCTAATTTAGATAATGCTAGCGTCTGGGTGGTGTCGAGTGGTAGAAGTGTGAGCGGATAGCAGAGCAGCTCAGCTATATATAACCTCCGCTCGTACACTCGGCAGCACTGCGAGTCACGAGCCGCCATTTTGTTCGCCAGTTCGTGGACGCGCAACACTTGTAGTAGGTATTGAGGTATTTGTAATTTTTGTTAATATTGATTCAGAAATTTTTCAAAATACGCTTCTTTCGAACTTGTTCTCATGAACTGCTAACCGGAATTAAAGAAGCTTTTCAAAATAACAGAGGCAAAAATATGAAGTTTCAAGCGTACAATAATTTATTAGAAATTATACGTACCTAAGGTGGACAGAGATCCTACTTGTGATGTCAAGAATAAAAATATTTAGTTTTTAAAATGTAATACACTATATATGATTCCTACATAACACAAAGCTTCTTCTGTCGTCAACATCGCAATAGTGAGCAAGCTTCACGTGTGTCACCAACGTCGAGCCGAGTAAATTTACGATCTTTAAAGCCACGTACTTTAAGTTTGTACGTCTGCCACCATCGATAATAAAATTATATTTTACATTTCAATTTTTACCAACTGGTGGGCGAACCTGTTTTGATTGTCTAATAAATCCCACCTATCTCTACACTCTAAATTTTTCCGAAAAACCAGTGTATACAGGGTGATGACTGCCGTACGTCATCATCCAAATACACTAATAAGATAAGTATGTAATGGTTAGCGATTTCCATCCGCATATAGGTTAAAATCGCTTAATCTGTGACTGAACCCAACCCAGCTCTACATTGGGTTTTAATTTGACTTTATTAGATTTGAGCGGCATTTAAAATTCTAGTTCAAATTAGAGCATACAATTGGATTGTTTACCACCGACGAGACGTGTTCGTAATGAGTTCCTACCCGGAATCTCTGTATGGTTCCCATTAACGAACTGCTGTTTAACTGTGGCAAAACGCCTGCTGTACTTCACATTAACGTTGAAACTGAGCCATTTACACGTCAATTTACTTCATTAACTAGTTCATGTGCACTCTTTTTGGTTGGCTCAAACGATTTCAATGTGAGTAAATAAATTTGTTTGTGGTTATTTATAGAAAAGTTTTCTTTGATTTCCGAAATGTTGTATATCATTTTAAGCATTTGACAAATGCGTTGAGGATGAAGTTCTCTAAAAAAAACAAAATAGGGCAGACTGCGACAGGATTTCATGAACTCGATATTTTCGGTTTGCTGGACCTAAACGTCGCTAAATACGAATCTGAAACTAAGAGCTTCTTCTCTTCTCTTTCTTTCTTTCTTCTTCCCAGTTTCTTCTCTCAGTCCATTTCAGTTTTGTTTACATGTTTTGTTTCTTAATCTGTCCGCATCAGGACAAAAAATAACAATAGATTTATGAATGAAACTTGCCTCTAATGAGACTTGCTGATTCGGACAGATTATATAAGTATACAGTAACAAGGGCGCTATAATTACATACTTATATATTAAATTATATACTTCTACTTACATTAGTCAAGTTAAGGTGAACACTCTTTCATTTAGCTCCATATTCTTCAAATCTCGCGAATAACTTAATCAGGTCGAATAGTTACTCGTTCTACCTACAAATCCGATAAATGTTTAAAGTCATTTTCTGTTAAAATCAATTGTTAAAGTGTTTTATAAATCAATTATAGAGATAACAAAGATCAATTAAATAAAAGCTTTTAATTTTATAATTTACTTATAAAAATAAAACAGAAAACATCTTAAAACAAACGTGAATAAATGTAAAATTGGTCCAGGAGGAACACCGCAACAAGATTTATGACAAGATATTTATTTTATCCAGTCAGAAGGCACTTCACTTGAAACGACAAATGGTGAATGAAAAAATATTGCCTGATGTCTCGGAGTTCTTTTCCCATTGCGCATATTAAAATTCTTTAAAGGGCGGGGAAAACAATCGCTACTACTGATTGTGTTTACGACTTTTGATATGTAATAGTGGTAAAATTCCAAATGTTAAACGTTTGTAACGGTGCACAAGTGTAGGCAAAGTGTACAAATTCATGAAACGTTGTATTTGTGTTATTCTCTGCAATCGCCTAAAATTTTAGTATTGTAGGTATTCACCGTTTACTAGAATATAGACTTACACGGAATAGTGACTTAATGACATATTTTTTTATGTTCATCATCATCATCATCATCTCAGCCGTAGGACGTACACTGCTGAACATATGCCTACCCCATTTTTTATGTAACTGACTGGCTTGATTCTGACCAATTAAATAAAAAAGTCACTTGATGTAATTAAATGATTTTTGTCAACATAATTGATGCAACTATAAATGTATATCTAAATAACTTGATGAATGGCCAAGATGGGTACAAACAAACGCAAGTGACAAAAATCTATACAAATAATTTATCACCTGTTGCCCATGTTAACAGGTTTCCAGTTGAATACTTGAACATTTGTGAAAATCCATCAGCCTGAGACCTGCTTGGGTAGTTGGAAAATTTGTGTTCAGTATGTAACACTTTTCTCCTTACCCTTTATTTTATATTAATTGATATTATAAGTATGTTTCAGTTCGTTTTAGATTAATATAACAAGATTCAACGCCGCGGTGTTACAAGTTTTCTCCATAAAACTTTTGTTATAACATTGTACCCATATAAGTCCACAGAAATGTTATCAGCTTATAATTGCTCCGGTACAAAGGACACAATTTCGTTATATTCAATAATGTATTTACTAATTCACTTAATATATCAAGTGTCAAACCTAGCAGACACAATATAACTTTCATTGTAATGTCACAATAATATATTGTACTAGCTGGCGCCCGCGACTACGTCTGCGCAGGATTATTTAGTATTTCGAGTAGCTTATTATCTTCTCCAAGGCCATATCTACCTTTCAAAGTCAAAGTCAAAGTCAAACTTTATACCAACATACCATAAAATATGTACATGGTCAAACGCAATTGCTATAATAGTATTGTAAGAGTTAATTTAAGTACTTAATATATCAATAAGTAAACATTAATAATAAAATACAGGACTTTCGTACATACATATCTAAAATTAATCACCATTGAAAAAAACTGTCATTACATTTCATCACCCTTGACGGTCGCCGAGCACGTCTAGTGTATCGAGCTGTCAAATTGACTTAGCTTTTGGCTAACTTATCAGAAATTAACACAAACTTTGACAGAACTGTCATCATTACGATATTGACGTAGGCGGAGATTTTATTATTTGTCTATGCTGTGCCCAAGCATATTACGCTTTTTCACCCATGTGGTGATGGATGACGATGATGATGAAAATCATCCTATGTGTTCATCCTGCGCTTCATCTACCTAAAAACCAAATTTCATCAAAATTGCCCCCGCCGTTTGAACGTGAAAGAGTAACCAAAGATACACACATCAATATTCACAAATTTCCGCGTTTATAATATTAGTAGGATGAAATATCAAGTAAACTGACTATATTTTAAGAATTTTCTTAGTGTTACTTTTTCCTCACAGCGTCCTCTTTTACATGATGGTTTTGCCGTGTAACCAAGGTGTAATTATTTGCTTTAGAGAATATAAAAGCAAAGTTTTAATTGTATCCTTCCACGAGCTAATAGCTTTCTCTGTTTAATTTATCCCCCTGTGACGTCATATAAGAGATACTTTCAGAGTTTCTAGAATCTAGAACTATGGACCTATCTATTTAATTATTAGATTAAAAATATATATTATTAAGCGTACTAAGTTTAAAGATCTGTGTATAATACGTTTTAAACACACAAAAGTCTTCACTCTGTTGCATCTAATTGTATTATACTAACATATAACACACGACAAATATTGTTTTTATTGTATACGTCGTAGCTCCATCAGAGCGAATGAAGCTGATACTAAATCACAAGAATATTTTTCCGAAATAAAATTTTACATGTTATGTTGTTTAAGGTAATGTCTGTGTGTATAAAAATTCAGTCAAATTCAATAGCTCATTTAAAGCGATGATAGCCAACGGGCAACAAGAGTCGGCCGTCAATTAGACGGTCACAGGTTCGATTCCCACCTCGGACCACCTTGAGCTTTCAGTGAAAGTAACATTGTGGTGAAATAAATCCACAGCATGGTAGCAGGGTACTTCTGGAGTTCACCTGGCTAGCTACCATCTTCAAGTTTCAAAATCTGTCACATAGCTCCTAACAGTGTGTTCCTGCTGCTATCCTTGAGAGCCAGGCGCTATTTTAGTTCTATTGTGACACCGCCTTCGACAGCATAATAACTGACCATCAAGTAAGATAGTGGTCAAACACATCTATATACAAGTATAATTTGAAAAATTTCATACCGTCTTCCATTCTATACAGTTATTGGAGTGTAACTAACTGACCATCAAGTAAGATAGTGGTCAAACACATCTATATACAAGTATAATTTGAAAAATTTCATACCGTCTTCCATTCTATACAGTTATTGGAGTGTAACTAACTGACCATCAAGTAAGATAGTGGTCAAACACATCTATATACAAGTATAATTTGAAAAATTTCATACCGTCTTCCATTCTATACAGTTATTGGAGTGTAACTAACTGACCATCAAGTAAGATAGTGGTCAAACACATCTATATACAAGTATAATTTGAAAAATTTCATACCGTCTTCCATTCTATACAGTTATTGGAGTGTAACTAACTGACCATCAAGTAAGATAGTGGTCAAACACATCTACATATATACAAGTATAATTTGAAAAATTTCATACCGTCTTCCATTCTATACAGTTATTGGAGTGTAACTAACTAACCATCAAGTAAGATAGTGGTCAAATACATCTATATACAAGTATAATTTGAAAAATTTCATACCGTCTTCCATTCTATACAGTTATTGGAGTGTAACTAACTGACCATCAAGTAAGATAGTGGTCAAATACATCTATATACAAGTATAATTTGAAAAATTTCATACCGTCTTCCATTCTATACAGTTATTGGAGTGTAACTAACTGACCATCAAGTAAGATAGTGGTCAAACACATCTATATACAAGTATAATTTGAAAAATTTCATACCGTCTTCCATTCTATACAGTTATTGGAGTGTAACTAACTAACCATCAAGTAAGATAGTGGTCAAACACATCTATATACAAGTATAATTTGAAAAATTTCATACCGTCTTCCATTCTATACAGTTATTGGAGTGTAACTAACTGACCATCAAGTAAGATAGTGGTCAAACACATCTATATACAAGTATAATTTGAAAAATTTCATACCGTCTTCCATTCTATACAGTTATTGGAGTGTAACTAACTGACCATCAAGTAAGATAGTGGTCAAACACATCTATATACAAGTATAATTTGAAAAATTTCATACCGTCTTCCATTCTATACAGTTATTGGAGTGTAACTAACTGACCATCAAGTAAGATAGTGGTCAAACACATCTATATACAAGTATAATTTGAAAAATTACATACCGTCTTCCATTCTATACAGTTATTGGAGTGTAACTAACTGACCATCAAGTAAGATAGTGGTCAAACACATCTATATACAAGTATAATTTGAAAAATTTCATACCGTCTTCCATTCTATACAGTTATTGGAGTGTAACTAACTGACCATCAAGTAAGATAGTGGTCAAACACATCTATATACAAGTATAATTTGAAAAATTTCATACCGTCTTCCATTCTATACAGTTATTGGAGTGTAACTTACTGACCATCAAGTAAGATAGTGGTCAAACACATCTATATACAAGTATAATTTGAAAAATTTCATACCGTCTTCCATTCTATACAGTTATTGGAGTGTAACTAACTGACCATCAAGTAAGATAGTGGTCAAACACATCTATATACAAGTATAATTTGAAAAATTACATACCGTCTTCCATTCTATACAGTTATTGGAGTGTAACTAACTGACCATCAAGTAAGATAGTGGTCAAACACATCTATATACAAGTATAATTTGAAAAATTTCATACCGTCTTCCATTTTATACAGTTATTGGAGTGTAACTAACTGACCATCAAGTAAGATAGTGGTCAAACACATCTATATACAAGTATAATTTGAAAAATTTCATACCGTCTTCCATTCTATACAGTTATTGGAGTGTAACTAACTGACCATCAAGTAAGATAGTGGTCAAACACATCTATATACAAGTATAATTTGAAAAATTTCATACCGTGTTCCATTCTATACAGTTATTGGAGTGTAACTAACTGACCATCAAGTAAGATAGTGGTCAAACACATCTATATACAAGTATAATTTGAAAAATTTCATACCGTCTTCCATTCTATACAGTTATTGGAGTGTAACTAACTAACCATCAAGTAAGATAGTGGTCAAACACATCTATATACAAGTATAATTTGAAAAATTTCATACCGTCTTCCATTCTATACAGTTATTGGAGTGTAACTAACTGACCATCAAGTAAGATAGTGGTCAAACACATCTATATACAAGTATAATTTGAAAAATTTCATACCGTCTTCCATTCTATACAGTTATTGGAGTGTAACTAACTGACCATCAAGTAAGATAGTGGTCAAACACATCTATATACAAGTATAATTTGAAAAATTTCATACCGTCTTCCATTCTATACAGTTATTGGAGTGTAACTAACTAACCATCAAGTAAGATAGTGGTCAAACACATCTATATACAAGTATAATTTGAAAAATTTCGTAACGTCTTCCATTCTATACAGTTATTGGAGTGTAACTCAAAAACTACTAGACCGTATTTGATGAAATTTAAATGGGACCACACGGGAAGCACCAGCTTTCAAACAATAAAAGAAACTTTGAGAATCGGTTCACCCATTCAAAATTTATGAGGTAACAAACGAACTAACAGTCGAATTGAGTACCTCCTTCTTTTTGGAAATCGGTAGAAAAACCCAACAGTATATACTTTTACATTCATAATATTACCGTGATTCAAAATTAGGGCAGGACTCTTCAGCTAGCGGCCGTATTAACAGTATATATAGCCGAACTTAACACGTAAACTCTTCAATACTTAGATATTTCATTACGAAGCACCTCCTTTTATTACGTTAGGTAATGAGATATAGTCAATGTCAGACGGCGAGATCAGACAGTGCTTAATTAAATTATGTAGGTAACTGAAAGTATTGTTTATACGAGTGTTAACAGTTTCATGTTAATGAGTCTTAGATAAATATTTAGTCCAGACAACATTTACCACTCCTTTACAAAGAATGATTTGACAACAACTAAAATCTCCTGGAATTGTTTTTATTGTATTTATTTTTACTGAACATTCAAATTTATTTGTGTAATGTCAACCTTATTCCACCATAAAAGATTATTTTGGATTCAGTGAAACACGTATAATAATTTTACGAAATACTAATATATATATTATACATAGTTTAAAATAACGTGTGAAAGGAATACCGTAACTTACGAACCCATTATAAAGGATGTATTTTAAAGAAAAAAATTTCCTCCCCCCTGGACCTCGTCACTGAGTAGACGTGTGCAAAATTAGTGTCAAGTTGTATAAAATTCAACTAAATAAATATTTTTTCGCAAAAATCAAGACCAAAAAATAGGAGCGCAGCAAAGCACAGGAGGTTGAAACGCGTCATATAGCTTCACGGAACTGCAATGCGGTAAGCCACCCAGCCAAGTAACATATATCCGATCCTTTCGCACGCGTTGAAAACACCGCATGCGCAACAGGTTGCTGGGCGCGCGCCGATATACCTTTCCACTCACACGCATTGTAAACGCCCTGCGCGCAACAGGTTGGTATACATACAATGCCTACCAAGCAGTAAGAAAGAGAGATCTGTACTGACGCGCACGCGCCTGTACACCGTCACAGTCACACGCATTTAGTCGCTGTGGATTTTAAGTTACACCTTTTGAACTACTCTGGGCTCCTGGTACGTGCGGTTCGATTTTTGCAGTCTGTATGATATACGCTGCACTCGCCGCCGTGGACAGATTGCCACGAATGCACCACTTCTACTGAACAAGTGATAATACCTTCGGCATCTTTCTGAAATCCTGGTGATTTTTAGACTTCAAATCCACTTGCTGTATATTTATTGAGACATAAAGATAGTTTTTTTGTGTATAGAAATTTTCCAATTTATTAAGAACTCTCTTTGATTGCTGTTCTCCTGGTATCAACATGCCACTAAAGCGCACTCCACCTGCTACTCCAGAAATGGGCCCACCGCAAATACCTCAGTTGGTTGCATATTCTGATACGCGCACTATAGCAACTATTAGTGACAGTGTGCACTATGACTCTGAGCCGGACTTACGTATAGCGCGCAACAAAAAAAGAAAGCATGATGGCCAGGATATTGTTATGGCGGCCACCATCAAGGAGTCCTTGGCAGCGTTGTCTAAGAAACAGGATGAGCAATTTAGCGAACTAAAAAGCATTGTCTGCTCTGTTAAAGATCAAAATTATGATCTGACAAAAACGGTTGATCTTTTGTCCCAAAAAAATTACGAGTTCATTAAAACAATTCAACATCTAGAAAGAGTGATTCAAGAAAAATATATTCTCCAACTAGAGGATAGACTAGAAAAGACAGAAAAATGGTCGAGATCGTCTGGTATTGAGATACGAAATATCCCTAAAATAGATCAAAAACCTGAGTCTAAAGATGAACTTTGTGAGGTCGTTAAAAAACTAGGAAAGTCATTAAATATCGAGATTAAAACATCAGACATAAAAGATGTGTACAGGACTCATTCAGCAGATTCTGCGCTAAGGCCAGTTATTACGAAATTTACTACCACCTTATTAAAGGAAAAAGTTCTGACAGCAGTAAAGAGCTTTAACAAAAATAAACCTAAAGGTGACAAGCTTAATACCACACATCTTCTTTATATGAAACCGGCAAAACCTATATTTGTGTCTGAGACGTTAACACAGAAAACACAGAGACTATACTTTTTGGCCCGCAACTTTCAAAAAAGCTCTGGATATAAATATTGCTGGACCTCGCGTGGAGTAGTATACTTACGTAAAGAGGATAACATGCCACAGATAAGGATAGAATGGGATGCGGATCTAGATAATCTACGTAAACAAACATGACTAGACAACATGCATGTACTAGTTAAAAAGATATGTATAAATAAGTATATTTTTTGTCAAAATTTACAAATTATTGTCAACAAATTTTCTGTAATATGCAAACATTTTTTGTTATGTATATTTATAATACGTCTATACAAAAACAGAAAAATCTTTAAAAACAATTATACACATATTTCACACTCACTGCTCAAATACTCACAATTATTTTGTATTACACCATGCTATCTTAGCTACTTACAAACAATCATATTTCTTCTATATAGTTACAACTTTGATAATGTTCACAAAACAGATACGAATAAAAGGTTAGCACGATCAACCTACCTTTACTCTCTTTATGGGTAACACAACTCATTTAACAGATGAACTAGACACAGAAGTGTCTACAGCATATGAATGTGATCTAGAAAAATGTATTCAATTTCTTCCTTTTTCTAATAAAACTCTTTCTATTTTGGCGCAAAACATAAGAAGTCTCGGATGTAACATCAACAAATTTGAAATTCTATTAACAAGACTTAAATTTGATTGCGATATTCTTGTCTTGACAGAATGCTGGCTTAAATGCTTGTCTGTAATACCCATGTTAGATGGATACAGTTCAGTTGACTCAAAAATAAACATCAATAAAAATGATGGCGTCGTGGTCTATGTAAAACGAGAGCTTAGTTTTTCCTACGAAGAACCACAATTTGAGGAGGGAAACTGTTTAGTAATTAAATTGGACGCAAATACCGTTGTATTAGCAATATATCGCTCTCCTTCTTTCAAAAAGATTAACACATTCCTGAAATCACTGAATAATCTACTTAGTAAATTATCTTCTATAAAAAATATTATTATTACTGGTGATGTTAATATTTCGATAAACCCAGAGAAAAGTAGTGAAGATTGCGATCAGTACTTGGATTTGTTAGCATATCACGGGCTCTTTCCAGCACACTCTTTTGTGACACGTGAAGAAAGCGGTACTTGCTTAGACCACGTTATTATAAGAACTGAATTTCCAGCACTCACTCTTGTACCACTTACAAAAATCACTGATCACCGACCTACCTTATTATGTTTGGAACGCAATGTGATTAGAAACTATGCAAAAACTACTTATTCTAAAATAGACAGCGTTAGGTTAAAGCAAGATATAATAAATATTGATTTATTACCTATATACAACTCAAAAGATCCTAATTTTGCATTATCCTATTTGATTAAACAGTTACAAACTGCAATAAAAAAGAACACAACGAATTTTACTTACTCTAGGCGTAAAAAGATTATAAAACCATGGATGACTACAGGCTTACTTAGATGTATTCAAAATAGAGATAAGTTGCACAAAAAATCCAGAAACTCGCCAAATAATAAAATTTTAAAACTAACCTACTCTCGTTATAGGATTTTTTGTAACTCACTCATTAAGAAAATTAAAACATCTTATGAAAAAGATAAACTAGAAAAGGCTGGTAACAACAGCAAACAAATATGGTCGGCAGTATGGGAAATATCAGGCACTAAAATTATTCATGAGTATCCTAAAGAGCTACTAAGTATCCGTAACTCTCCAAATTCGTCAGTTAATGAAGTTAACAATTTTTTTGTAAATATTGGTAAAAATTTAGCTGAAGCTATAGCCCCTAATACGAATACAGATAATCTAACTGCGGCCACACCTAATATACCAGAATCAGAGATGCAATCTTTTGTCCTTCTAGAAACAGACACAGAGGAAGTGGAAAGACTTATATTAGGGCTAAAAAATGAATGCTCAGTTGGATGGGATGGAATATCCAATACATTTTTAAAAGAAAATAGAGAACTACTTGTTCCTCCTCTTACTTACATATTCAATCTCAGCTTTGAATTGGGTATTTTCCCTAGAGACTTAAAAAAGGCACTTATTATACCTATACACAAGAAAGGAGACAGAGACTGTATCAACAACTATAGGCCCATATCTATCCTAACTTCGATTTCCAAAATACTCGAACGTTTAATGAACAATAGACTAATAAATTATTTAGAACAAAACAATATTCTAAGCAATAATCAATTTGGTTTTCGCCGTGGTATATCAACCGATGACGCGGTGCATAAATTAGCTTGTTTTATATCAGATGGACTAGACAAAAGGAAAAAATGCATAGCCATTTTCCTAGATTTGGCAAAAGCGTTTGATACAGTCTCTGTGCCCATTCTTATATCCAAACTTGAAAAAGAAGGAATTAGGGGTAATCAGCTTACTCTTTTTAGGGACTACTTAACTAATAGATGTCAGAGCGTTAAAGTTGGCCCTCACATTAGTGATGGACTACCAGTCACGCATGGGGTTCCACAGGGCAGCATTCTAGGTCCTACTCTGTTTTTAATATACCTAAATGATCTATGTTCCCTTAACCTTGATAACGGAAAACTTATCTCATATGCGGATGACACAGTCTTAATGTTCACTGCTAATACATGGTGCGAGGTCTACGATGCTGCTCAAATTGGATTCAATAAAGTTACTACATGGCTGTATGATAACATCTTATCTTTAAATACGGAAAAAACTAAATATATCACATTCTCAATAACAAATGTTCCTCGTCAAAATAATTTAAATAATTTATTAGCTCATACTAAAAAATGTCTCTCTTCAAATTTACTAACGTGTAATTGTAAGACCTTAGAATCAACCTTTTCCATAAAATACTTAGGTATCATTATTGATAAAAATCTAAATTTCAAAGAACATATCCTAAACTTAAGTAAACGTGTACGTAAAACATTTTATGTTTTAAAAAAACTTAAATCAATTGCGAAACCAGAACTTGTCAAACAAATTTACTTAGCTCTTTGTCAATCTATAATTACATATTGCATTTCATCTTGGGGAGGTGCACCTAAAACAACCTTGCGACCTATTGAGATATCTCAACGAGCTGCATTAAAAATTAGTACCGGTAAACCAATCCTATTTGATACTACACTTTTGTATAAATCTTGTGATGTTCTTACAGTTCGACAATTATTTATAGTAAGCATTATTCTAAAGCAGCACGCTCTATTAATATATGATCCCCAAACGCAAATAGATCGTAGACGAAATCATACAGTTTGTTCACTGCCTCAACGACTGAACACAGCCTTTATCAAAAGATTTTTATTTTTTCTAGGTCCTTTTCTTTATAATAAATTCAATAAATTCCTAAACATTTATAAATTATCGAAACATGAAGTTAAAGTTAAAATCACGACATGGTTAAAGACGTTAACTTGTGAAGAGACAGAGAAATTAATACAAGTTGTAAGGTAACTATCTCCTTTACAGATGTTAATTTTGAGCAACAGAAGTAATATGAACCAAGTAATGTATAATTCCAAAAAATCACATAAACTACACCCTCTCACACCCATTCATGCACATACACACCGCACACCCAGTAACACACACACACGAGGACATCGCCGTGAACCCAACTCGTCCAAGGCTGACGTACACGATGATACCTCACGCACATACACACGCCCTACACACCCTATCACAAACATAAAATACAAAAAGAGGAACAGTAGCTACACACTCGCTATAAGTAGATACTCATTAAAACATATATATAAATATAATATAAGTTAGTTTTGTGTTTAAATTTAACTGTATAAATATAAGATAATGTGAATTTGTATAAATATATAGTAGATGTCACATTTATATTGTATAGAAATGGATAATTTATAATATGTCTAGGCTAGTAAATAAAACAATCTAGTGGGGAGGGCGCTGTACGCTGAAACACAGGCTTAGTGCCTAGTTCGGCAGCAGTTAACTGATTCTTTAGATAACATAGCTAGCCAATTAAATTTTAATAAAAACTCTGTGCAACTTTTTCGAAATAAATATATTATTATTTTTTTTTTTTTTTTTAAAGTAGTTCATAAATTACACCTAGAAGTGCGTATACTTAAAATTAAACAACTTTAAACGGTTTAACCGCGTTTAATTTTATATTATTTTATCCTGACCCTGGTCCCGGATTGAAACTCCGGGATCGGTCGGGATAAAATATTAAGAAATTATACGCGATTAAATCCGTTTAAAATTGTTTAATTTCAATGTATAAGAATCACAAAAGCTTAATAAATCATTACGTATACTTAGTTTAAATTAATAGGATCTGTGATTAAGGTTGTCCATACAAACATTTTTACTTTTTGTTGCTCCTTTAAAGTTGAATATTAAAATTAAATTTACAGTGCTTACATTTTATAAAAAAACCCTTCAAATATCAGTAACCTCAAATGAGTAAAGTAAAAGTCGTAGTTTAGGCTGTGTAGGTATGTCAGTTACCTTACACCATCGAACCCTTGCAATCTGATGACTTTCAATGGGGTGACGACCCTCGTGGCAGAAGGGTCACACCATTTTATACCCCTCATAAAAAGATTACCAACATCTCATATCTTATATTTTCATCATAACAACTAAACAATGACTCCATATTTATTACTGGAAGATAATGCTCCTTTACAATTAGCCCTCTTTGTGGATATGTTAAACATTAATACTTTTGCATACATTGTACTCTATCAAATGTGAATTATGATTGCCTTCACAGTTGATACACGCAAAAAAAGGAAATATTTACTTTTCTAATACAGAAAATTAAAATGTATCGGCTTCTAACATTAATCAAATAATGAACCCTTTATAACACAGTTGATAATTTATCAACTGGCAGCCGAGCGATTCTCTAAGAACAAACATCGTTACATATTTAACACCATCCGTGAAACAAATGAACACATTACAAGAAACGTTGGTTAAAAGCAACCTTATGTACAAGAGCGATATCTCATAAAGTATTTGACATCAGCGAGCGCATCGATGAATCATTAGAGAATCGCACGGCAGGCTGGGAACTGACAGCCGTGCGATTCTCTAAGAGCAAACATCGTTGCATCTTTGACAACATCCGTGAAGCAAATGATGAGATGACAAGAAACGTTGGAAAAACAACCTTGTGTACAAGGGCAATATCTCATAGAGTATTTGACATCGGTGAGCTCGTCGTCGAACGCATCGACGAATCATTTAGAGAATCGCACGGCAGCACAATATCGTATTTGATTCGCTTTATAATAAGGAGTTCGAATATAGACATTTCTAAAAGCAGATTTAAGCAACAAATCAGACGCAGACCAAAATTAACTTTTTATTTGAAAATAATAAATCCGCTCAATTTGTGTTGCACCTATACACTTTATTTTACTTATTTTAAGTTACCAGCGTAATACAAACATATCTTCTGTAACTGTGACTAATCTGTGTTAGACTATAAAAAAAGTTATAGTTTGGTTTAAAAAAAAATAAAGTAAATTATGGGTACATACTTCATCTTATTATCCCATACGGTCAAAAGTCGTAGTTTCTCGTAGCTCCGTAGCAACACACGCGTAGATGTCGTAGTCATACAGCTATGTCTATACGTAAACGACAGACACCTGCAATTAAAAGTTTATACGCAAGCGAAGCGAAATGATCTCTAAAATGAAACTGTAAACGACTTGCACATGTAAACGGGCCTTTAATTGGAGTTAACTAGTTTTCAGTGTGTGCAAAGAATATGGCACACCTGGACTAATTGCGTACTGAATTAAAGACTCTTAATTAAAAGAAACGCATGTAAAAACTGACGTGGCGTCGCAAAGCCTTATACAATTTACTAAAAGCCTACTTAATTTAAAATTTTCGTTCTCCTCCATGAGTTGTTTGCAAAAACAAATTGTACAATAGTTCAAATATAGCGACAAAAGTTTTGATTGTATGATCAGAATCATAAACTTTGTTTTTCCATTCTGGTTTCACATTCAACTTTTAATCGGCTTATGTGAACTAGAAACAATACTGATTTCTGGTGTTTCAACGCGAGATGCCTCTATTTGTACCAGAGTTTACTTTCGTATATAGCAGTAGCCTAATAAAACTGTTTAACATTTAGATGTTTTACATTATGTCAGCACAAATGCGACCATTTCCGGTATAGAGTTTACAGTACCTTAAAACTGCGGGTATTAAGCTGGAATGGTTTGAAATCAGCGACTGCAAAGAATATATTAAGTTTAAACGTCTCAGGTCAAATTTCGCCTAGTCAGAATATATAATTAAAAGTCTTTACGATTTTCCAAAACGACGCTGTAAAGTGGCAAGGAAAATTATATGGAAAGCACGAGCACGTCACTAATGTCGTAAAGTATGGGACATCACCCGTGTTAGTGGCGCAGTCATCGTTTAAGGAATATCGCCTTCGTGCACTACCTAATGTGAATGTTATGTTATGACTGATGCCTTTGGAATTTTTATTTTAATCAATAAAACGTTTAGAATATGCTTTATGTTTGGGCCACGTTTTATAGACCAGCTTTGTCTGGCCAGATTATAATCTAAACAATACGATAAGTTAAATAAATTCTTGCTACTCTTGAATCATGTAATTTTATGAAGTTATACACCTGTAGGGCTATTATGTATCTCAGTTGCTAACAAATGTTGATTGAAATTGAAAAAAATGGCGGCTCTAAGGCACCAGCTCCAGTCCTACTAACATTTTTGCTTACTGTAGTAGTCAAAACTGACGTAGAGCCGCCATTTTTCAAGATTTCAATCAACATTTGATCGTAACTGAAATACATGATAGCCCCGCGTGTATTTCAATGATTCCTCTGTCTACCTATGCGTAACATTATAAAGAGCAAAGATTTGTTTGTTTGTTTGCTTAAACTGAATAGGCATTGAAACTACTGCACCGATTTAAAAAATATGTCACCATTAGAATCCTACATAATGCCAGACAAACATAGGCCATAAAATAATTTAAAAAGTTGGGGATTCATATGAAAACTTCGCTAATGTAACTCAAGGTGTGAAAACATACCTAAAAATCATTATATCGCATACTCGGGAAAACTATTGACTGTTGAGCAAAGTGATGTACTATAGTTTTATAGAGGACCTCAATATCTATGAAAAAGTCTGCCATATATTATAGTTATGTCACAGTTACTACTTTTACATGTTAAAATATGCTATAGTAACGCTGAAAATTTCTTACATCGCGTACGCTCCGGAAACTATTGACAATAAAGCAAAGTGATGTACTACACTTTTATAGAGGTCATCAATCTACTATTCTCAATCAATCTACAAAAAAGTCGGAGATATGTCTGAAGTCGGGATATGTCTAACCATTACAGTCATGTCATAATAACTACTTTTTGCATGTTAAAATATGCAATAGTAACGCCAGTACCAACTAGGCCACATTATTCGTACCTTGGTATTAATCCTTAACTACTCTAATAATAAAGATGAAAGATATGATTGCTTGTTTGTTTGTAATGGATAAACGCAAAAACTACTGAACCGATGCAAAAAAATATTTTACCAGACGAAGGCTTCATTATACCTGAGTAACATAGGCTATATATATTTGATTCATCATCATCATCCATCACCATGTGGATGGAACCGCGGAACGTAGTTAGTTGATAATAAAACCAATGTGAATGTCAACTGAAGTGTGGACATTTTACAAAACTACGAGTATAAAAATTTACCTACATATTTCATCGTCAAATCACTATTAATCTTGTTTGGGCAGTTCTTTTGCACAAACCAACGTCGAAAATTGATATAAACTCATGTTCACAAACACAAATTGGCTCTCTATGCATATTTACGCGGAGTATTAAAAATTGATCGATTCGTATTTGCATCGCACCGCACTTCACATGTTACTTTCAAAAAGCTTTTGCTCGGAACTTCAAACTTTAATTCTATCATTTTTGTCATGTAAAAATTGGAGTCGTAGAGATATTAAAGTTTGCACTGACTGGTTGTATCTACGAGTTTCTGATACCTTTTAAAAATTCAAGATCAGATTTCTTTTATAGGTAAGTCTGACTTATATCATAAATGCGAAAGTTTGAGAGTGTAATGTGAGTGAAGGTCTATGTTACTTTTTCATGCTAAAACGCTCAGCAGATTTGGATATAACTACGTTTTTTAACAAAAATTTTAAACTGACTTTTATATATACACCATGTTAATAAAACTTATTAAACTACGGGTCAAATCTTAATAAAATTTTCTTTGAGAACACGTAAGAAGCACGAGCGTCATCAAAATCAGTTCACAAGGCAAATAAATAATAATCAGAGGTAACATAATAAAAAATATACAGACTAATCGAGAACCTCCTTTTTTACCGAACAATGAACGGAAACCGGGATGAATATTGGAATGAAGACAGCTTAGAAAATAAGCTGCCTTTTATACTGATGCAACGACTGATTTTTGAGTGATAGGTTTATTTCACGCATATGAATTTTAACAGCAAAGTTAAAATTTTATTGAAATATTATTTCCGAATGCAAAATATTAAATTAATAAATTGTCTCCCTAAACCGTATTTTATTAGCTCAAATGACGTAGAGCAAAAGTATCATTATTGTCTTATTTTGTTGCCTTGACCCAGTGCTGTTCGGTAAGTCTATACTCGTAATAACGTGATTTAACTTAACACGTCGGTGGCAAGATAAGTTAGTAGTATTATGCAGAAATATTTGAGTCTGAGTGTTTGCTCCAAAGTTTGAGCCTCAATTTGTACATATACAAAGCAAATTTTTGGGCTTATTATTAGTAGAGAATTTTCCTAAAACGAATTCCAATAATTAACCGGTTGAATGGCGATACGCCATATTTGGCCAATAACACAATAGATTTTGCAGAAATCTACCTACTTTTTCAGGACTGCAATGAGTGTGGTTAATTAGAATGACCAGCTTATAATAAGTTCTAACCTAAGTTCAATTTAATTAACAATGAAACGTCGTCAGATCCTAGGCTATACTGGAGAGGTGATCGTAAAAACTTTTAATTATTTCGGGTGAAAACAGTCGGAGAGACCGCAAACATAAACTCGTATGCATTCTTTCCTTCCGCAGCCCGCTACAAGACATTACTGCTTGTTTTAAAGTGTTGTAAAACAAGCGTAACTCGCGCTCCTTCACTGCGCTCGGTACCTAGGAATATGCGCTCTTTAAAATAAAAGTCTCTCGGATCCTTTCTCTTATCTAGTTTATCATAGGAAAAAGTAGCGTTGTTTATCTGGTTAAAGTAATTCTTTTTTTATGTTTAAATTAGCTGCGCTCCGCGGGTTTCACCCGCGTGGTGATGGATGATGATGGTGATGATGAAATGTATCCTATGTGTTAATCCAAAGCCTTATCTACCTCCATACCTTTCATCAAAATTGGCCTAGTCGTTTCAGCGTGAAAGAGCAACAAACATGCATGCATACATCCATCCATCCATCCATCCATCCATCCATCTAAACTTTCACATTTATAATATTAGTAGGAGTAGGAAGTAGGATTATGTGTTTTTTTTTTTCAAAATAAGTTAAGTACTTATTTTACTCGTTGCGCTCGTCGTTTGACCCATGTGATGATAACGATGAAAGTGTTAACTATGTCATCATCATCATCATCTCAGCCGTAGGGCGTCCATTGCTGAACATACGCCTCCCCCATGATTTTCCAAAAGGACCGGTTGGAAGCGGCCTGCATCCAACGTCGTCCTGCGACCTTCATCAGGTCGTCTGTCCACCGTGTCGGTGGACGACCTACGCTGCGCTTGCCGGTCCGTGGTCTCCACTCCAGAACCTTTCGGCCCCATCGGCCATCTGTTCTGCGTGCTATGTGCCCTGCCCACTGCCACTTCAACTGGCTAATCTTCTGGGCTATGTCGGTGACTTTCGTTCTTCTACGGATCTCCTCATTTCTGATTCGATCATGTAGAGAAACCCCGAGCATAGCCCTCTCCATAGCTCGTTGTGCGACTTTGAGCTTTTCTATGAGGCCCATAGTAAGAGACCACGTTTCAGTGCCATAAGTCATCACTGGTAACACACATTGGTCGAAGACTCTTGTCTTGAGGCACTGAGGTATTTTTGACGAGAAGATTTCGCGAAGTTTCCGGAACGCTGCCCAGCCGAGTTGGATTCGACGATTGACCTCTTTCTCGAAGTTGGACCTGCCTAGTTTGACTGTCTGTCCCAGGTAGATGTACTCGTCAACAACTTCGAGAACTGAGTTCCCAACTGATATTGGGGTAGGTACAACATGGGCATTAGACATAATTTTCGTCTTATCCATGTTCATCTTAAGACCTACCCGTTGGGAAACTCGATGGAGGCCTTCGAGCATCGTACTGAGGTCTTCCATGGACTCTGCCATGACTACAATATCGTCGGCAAATCGAAGGTGAGTGATGTATTCTCCGTTAATATTAATGCCAAGTCCTTGCCATTCCAGAAGCTTGAAGACGTCTTCCAATGTAGCGGTGAACAGTTTCGGAGATATAACGCCTCCCTGTCTCACGCCTCTTTGCAATGGAATTGCCTTCGAACTCTGCTCCTGTACTCGGACTGACATGTAGGCGTTTTATTACAAACACTTCAGCACTTCAATATACCGATAGTCAGTACGGCACCGCTGGAGAGACTCAAGCACTGCCCACGTCTCGATCGAATCAAAGGCTTTCTCATAGTCCACACACGCTAAACAAAGAGGCAAGTTATACTCTTCGGTCTTCTGTATAACTTGCCGTAGCGTGTGGATGTGGTCTATGGTACTATAGCCTTTTCGGAAACCGGCTTGTTCCGGAGGCTGGATTTCATCAAACCTGCGACTGAGACGGTTCGGTATGACCTTCGAAAACAGCTTATAAACATGGCTCAAAAGCGAGATGGGTCTGTAATTTTTAAGTAATGAGTTGTCACCTTTCTTGAAGAACAGCACCACCACGCTTTTGTTCCATGCTTCTGGCGTTGAACCTTCGAGTAAGACGGTATTAAAGAGCTTCTGAAGGACTTTAAGTACCGGTGCTCCACCCGCTTTCAGAAGCTCAGATGTGATACCGTCGTCGCCAGGTGCCTTGTTGTTCGTAAGCTGTTTCAAGGCCATTCTAAACTCGTACAGGCTGATGTCCGGGATATATTTGGTATAATGTCGGGTCATCTTGGCTCTTGGGTCTTTGGCCGCGCTGCTAACAGGTTTAGCGACCGAGGTGTATAGCTGTCCGTAGAAACTCTCTACCTCTCCTAATACTTCTGCTTTGGTCGACGCTACACTGCCGTCTTCTCAATTCAGCTTCGTCAACTGGCTTTGCCAATAGACTTGTCTCTCGCAAACACTTTGGAGCCTTTTTTCCGCTCTATGGTCTCTTTAATACGGTTTGTATTAAAGATCCGGATGTCGTGTCGCAAGGACTTCCATATTCGTCTATTGAGCAGCCTATATGCTTCAGCATCATCCGAAGACTGCATTTTCAGTGAGCGTCGTTCAGCCATGAGGTTGAGGGTATCGTTGGAGAGTTTCTGTGGCCTATCTGTACGGTGGGGTTTAAAGTATTTGGAACCCACTGTATGGACAGTTTCTACTAACCTGTTACTGATCTCGTCCACTGAAGCGATGTTCTCAAGGCAATCGAAGCGATTGGATAGCTCAAGTTGAAAGCTCTCGGGGTCTTGTATATGGGCACGAGTGGGTCGGAGCGTAGACTTCATCAGACGAGACCTCTCCAGTTTGACATTAATATTCACCGTGCCTCTTACCATTCGGTGATCACTACCGGTTTTAACCCTGTTGATCACGGAGACATCAGTAAATATTTGTAATACATTAAAACTCGTACGTGTAATACAGTAAGACTCGTACGTGTAATACAGTAAGACTCGTACGTGTAATACAGTAATACTCGTACGTGTAATACAGTAAGACTCGTACGTGTAATACAGTAAGACTCGTACGTGTAATACAGTAAGACTCGTACGTGTAATACAGTAATACTCGTACGTGTAATACAGTAAGACTCGTACGTATAATACAGTAAGACTCGTACGTGTAATACAGTAATAATCGTACGTGTAATACAGTAATAATACGGTTTTGCATTGTCTGTCACGACCAGCAGACCAATTGCCAAGTTTGAGATTTAATTAAGAGTTTTTGTATCAAGATGTTTTGTAATCAGTACAACGCTTTGTGAATGAGTTAGTCCGAGGAAGTATGTCACCATACCAATTTCTACCATGAAGTAATAATATTCGCTTTACTATGTTCCGAAGTATGGGTGCCGGTGAAATTACAGGCACATGAGACTTAACAACTTATCACCAACTTATCACCTCGTGCTTGGCGCTTGTTAACATAAAAAGTAAGAAAAATCAAGAAGGCGTTATAATTATGCGTAGTTATATTTAATTAACAAAAATAGTATTGCGCATGAACCTATAGTTTTTTTCCCAAATATGTATAAAAATGTAAATTAAAGTATGAAACCAATAAGTAATTGTTGCTAGCGCAGGAGCAAACTCCCCAAAAGCAGCTTGTAAATTTTCTTGAGATTTCTTGAAGGTTAACCCTCGTTTATAATCATAGAAAATCATAGCACAAAAAGCTTCCCACGAGACGTTCAGTGTTGCAAACAAAAGAAGGGTGACAGATACTCTTTAAACGTAAATACAAACTATAAATAAACATAAAAAACATACGAGTAACATAATAACATTAAAAAAAAACTACATACAGGTGGGCTTTTCACAAAGGTTTGTGTTTAAATTAGCCATCAATTCAAAACAGTTTCATGAAATAAGATGTTGTATTTAGTCTGTACCTATTAATTTTCGGACCTAGGTACATTAGCCAGTGAAAGTCTCGCCGGTCCAGTAGTTTCGGAGATTAGCTAGAACAAATAGAAATACAAAAATAAATATTTTTTTTATAAGTACCGTAAATTCTTTCACATCATCATCATCATCATCATTATCTCAGCCGTAGGACGTCCACTGCTGAACATATGCCTCCCCCATGATTTTCCAAAAGGACCGGTTGGAAGCGGCCTACATCCAACGTCGTCCTGCGACCTTCATCAGGTCGTCTGTCCACCGTGTCGGTGGACGACCTACGCTGCGCTTGCCGGTCCGTGGTCGCCACTCCAGAACCTTTCGGCCCCATCGGCCATCTGTTCTGCGTACTATGTGCCCTGCCCACTGCCACTTCAACTGGCTAATCTTCTGGGCTATGTCGGTGACTTTCGTTATTCTACGGATCTCCTCATTTCTGATTCGATCACGTAGAGAAACCCCGAGCATAGCCCTCTCCATAGCTCGTTGTGCGACTTTGAGCTTATCTATGAGGCCCATAGTAAGAGACCACGTTTCAGTGCCACAAGTCATCACTGGTAACACACATTGGTCGAAGACTCTTGTCTTGTGTGAGGTATTTTTTTTTTGTCTTTCACATACATGTCCTAAAAATCTGTTTTTATATTACATACACTCCTATGTTATTTATTTGTATAAAGTATCAGACCATTACGTTCCCACTGCTGGGACGTGGGCCTTCCATTACGAGAGTGGCGCATAGGTCTTAATTCACCGCGCGTGTGTTTTGCGGGATAGGATAGTGCCAACCCTTGTATTGAGTTTTCACAGACTCCCCGAAGTCCTCCAACGTAACGAATGTTGTCCTAAGACAAAAAACTTGGACCTCAGTTACAAATTCCAGCGGTCACCGGTCAAGTCGTGACCGCACCAAGGGTTGGTTAACCTTATTAATTAGTTAAGATCAAAGCAAGCTCTGCTGTGAGCACTTTAATTATGTATGTAACACGCATGTTTCCACAGAACGACTTTAATGAAAAGCTTTTACAATCGTTGTCGAAGCGTCAACGAAGCTTTCACCTCACGCAGCGCACCGCAATCAGGTTCAAAGAGCGTCGTGGCTTGTGTTATTTGAATAGAGAATACACGTACAACTTTCACGTAGTGTGGTAAGTTAATTATAATGTATAACACTTACCCTTCTTGTTACTAAAAATATATATTATGTTTGTTTTATTTTACAATACAAATACCTAATAAGGTTCACGATGAGCTACATCGTGACGCTGTAATATATGACGTGACGCTATAAAAAAATCATAAACTTCCAATGACGTATTTACAGTGCAAACATATCGCTTTGTAGACTCCCGTCGACAAATCACTTAAATTTTATCATAAATCTTCTTGTACATTAAAATGTGCACGTGAAAAATATTCCTCACATGCAAAATCCAACTAACTTCTTAATAATACGTAAAGCAGTGCAGAAATCGTCAGCGTACAAGACTGCGGAAAACTTCGCGATAGCTTCTCAGATAAGTAACTATCTAGCGTTAATGTTTTGCTCTTTGTGATTCCGTTCACAGCAAAACTAAGCGTACGAGTACATATAAGTATGTATATATATGACAGTACGTCGAACTACTTCTCCAAGTTAATTTATTTCTAACACACAATTCAAACTTTTGAGTGCTACGGGATGTCTGTGTGAATGAAAAATTTCTCATTTCCACCGCGTCATATTCTTGAACTATCCATTTCGTGCCAGTGCCGTGGGGTACCGGCTTAGAATAGTACCCCCTCAACTCTACCCGTGGGTGCGTAGAAATCTGCTAAGGGATAACAATCGGAAGGTGGGCAGCACCTTCCCAGTATTAAAACCCCAAAACTGCGCTCGCTAACCCGCCTGCCAAGCGTGGCGAGTATTGGCAAAATCCCCCCTATGGATTTGATAAAAAGAACCAGGCCCCAAGTCCCCGATGATGATGATGATGATCCATTTCAACTATAGAGGAAATATAAATTAAGGTATGCGTATTTATTAATTTAGTAAAAGTATTCCTTCAGGTAGTGTGTAAATTGATATTAACTTTGGCGTAAATAATGATATCATAATGTATTATAGCATTCATCTTATATCACGCAATCATCTCATATTATTATATTTACAAGTATACAATTTATTTACAAGTAGATCATATGTTATACTAATTATAAAATAAAGTTACGTATATCTATTGAAACTAAAATAAATGTAATTAAAACATACCTCAGTAATGTACTACGTATACGAGTAGGGTTGCCTAAGAATCTAGCAACGGTACCTCATTGAATAGCCAGGCTATTACGTTGTTGAGGTAAGCACCAGCTCTTTTGTCATCTGTAGTTTCTTTAGTTTCACTAAACGCCGTTCATGTGCTCCCCAAGAACACATAGTTCTAACCCCAAACGGAAGATATATATAATTTTAAGAGCAGAAGAACTCTTTGTAAACGAGTTCGTCCGGTGAAGTATTGCCATCATACCTATTTCTACCGTGAAGCAGCAAGGCGCATTACAGTACTCCGGTTTGATGGGCATGGTTGCTGGTGAAGTATTGCCATTACAGGCACATTCATATCTCTAGATGAAAGGTAATCATCATCATCATCATCTCATCTCAACCGTAGGACGTCCACTGCTGAATATAGGCTTCCCCCACAAATTTCTAAAAAGACCGGTTGGAAGCGGCCTGCATCCAACGTCGTCCTGCTGCCTTTATCAGGTCGTCAGTCCACCTTGTCGGTGGACGACTTACGCTGCGCTTGCCGGTCCGTGGTCTCCACTCTAGAACCTTTCGGCCCCATCGGCCATCTGTTCTGCCTGCTATGTGGCCCACTGCCACTTCAACTGGCTTATCTTTTGGGCTATATCGGTGACTTTAGTTCGTCTACGGATCTCCTCATTTCTGATTCGATTACGTAGAGAAACCCCGAGCATAGCCCTTTCCATAGCTCATTGTGCAAAGTCGCACAACGAGCTATGGAAAGGGCTATGCTCGGTAGCTTGCTTATGACGCCCATAGTAAGAGACCACGTTTCAGTGCCATATGTCATTACTGGTAACACACATTGGTCAAATACTCTTGTCTTGAGGTACTGAAGTATTTTTGATGAGATGACATCGCGAAGTTTCGGGAACGCTGCCCAGCCGAGTTGAATTCGACGATTGACCTCTTTCTCAAAGTTGGACCTCCCTAGTTTGACTGTCTGTCCCAGGTAGATGTAGGTAAAGATCACTTAAAACGAAATGTATTTGTTACAGGCAGAGTTTACCGTTTAACACCTGGTGGGCCTCAAGCTTGTAACCTAATATATATCTAAATATAATTATCTCCAAGAGAAGTATATTTTCTCCATTTGATGCTTTCTGCCAATTCTATTAAAATTTTAAATCCAACACTAACGGGTATTACTTATGTATTGTATTCATGTGTAGGGACATAAAGCGTATGAGATCAGAGTAAGGATATTTGCAAAGCCTCATAACAACAGCAACAAATATTTACATACCTTTCTTGTTTTAAGATTCTATCAGAAAAAGAAAGTTAAATTTCTGCACGAAAAGGTGCAACGATAAGACACAAAGAGAGAAGGACACCGGAGCAGCGTAGCAATCTCAACTACACAGTTTACCTCCTGTATTATACGGGAATATGCTTTTTGTTTAAACAGATGCGATAGTGGGTAATGAAATGATGTCTTTCAGATTCTATCCAGATCGGTTCTTATCCGGATTAAGCGAAAGAGCCTGTAACCTGTTCCGTCGTTTGAATTCTTATTAACTGGTATAAGGAACTCCACGTTTCTTTACGGCTAAGATAAGAACTATTCGTTTTGACTCAATATTGTCTTTTGTTTGATACAGCTTATAGATGCTGTTATGTGTTCGAAGTAGGAGAAATCTGTATATATCCTAATAATCGATTTATGTTTATTTTTACCAGCAAAACTGCGGCACGAGAACGAATAAATTTCAAAAGTGCCAATAAACAAGTTAAAAACCTCCGCGATGGGAATAAGGTGAGCTATCAAAATTTGATACGGATTTGCATAAAGATAAGCGCGATCAAAGGATTGCTTTAAAAGTGGTTTACCTTGCGAACATATTTAAGTTTTCATGAAGTGAGGAAATGGGATATAAATTGGATTTGTATAAGTTTCTTAAAAGCCACATGTGTACGTAGCGTAGTAGTGTGTGTGTAGTCAGGACTTCGAGGTTGTATACCCCTTTTTAATTATTTGCGTAATAATAACAAATCTTAATTCTATTTTCACACTGCAAAAAAGGGCTATACGAGCTATCTACTGTTTAGCTCTAAGAGTTTCCCTTAGACATAAGTTTAAAGGTTTAAACATTTTATACTGTTGTCTCTCAGTTTATCTATGAAAATCTAATGTATGTCAAGATAAACAACACAATTTTTTTCAAGATGAACAATTTTGAAAAAAATTGTGATGCTCATTCCATCAACACGCGGAATAAGCACAAGCTATCCGTACATGTAACGCGTCATTAATACGCCATGCCACAGAATAAGTCATTCTTTTATGGGACAATGTATACGATTCTATAATAAACTTCTCAATATTATCTGAGATTTGCCTATAAATAAGTTTAAAATTACTATTAAACTAAACTCTGTCAAAAAGGTTTAGACAGAGACAAAAAATAAAATAATTTCGGATTACTTGGAGGATAAAATAGCTTGGGGCTAATCACTCCTGAGTATGTAGATCACATACTCGTGTATTATGATGTCAAAGTGTAGAGTGTCTTGCCCTAATGATACCAATAATATGGTCTCTTTTGTAAGGCAACACACTGGAGCTAAAATAAACGAACATTTGTTATATACATTAAGAAATTGGCGATAAAAAAATGTGAAAAGACAAGCCCGCTGAGTATCTTGCCGGATTTTCTCAGTCGTGGTTGCGTTCCGATCCGGTTGTAGATTTAAGAAATAATACATGTAAAATGACAATTTGTAAGTGAACCCGTAGGCTTATACAGAATAAATGATTTTATTTAATCTAGAAATTAATGCTGATAAAAACCTTGATTGGTGGTGTTCTTTCAATTTACAACGTATTATTATTACGTGTTTATGGATTACTAATTGCACCCTGCGGTACACCCGTGATGGATGGTGACGATAATGGATGAAATCAACTTATGTTTTAATCCAGCATCTCATCTACCCCCACATTTTTTTATTTAAATTGGTCCAGCCGTTTAAGCGTTAAGCAGTAACAAATATACAAACACACTTTTCACAAACTATCGCCTTTATCATATTAGTTGAAATTTTGAACGAAGCAAAACGAGTTATACAAAGATTTTACATAATATGTATGTGGATATAGTATATAGATATAGTTAAATGGCAACGCAATGATTTGTTAAAGACTCCAGTTACAAGCATTTTCCGAATTAGTTTAGTGTGTGACCATGAATTGCCAGTTTCATAGATTATGCCCATCCCCAAGTGCAAATCCTAAGTACGTCTATGCTTTGCAGTTATTTACTTTGTTTCTACACGGGATTATTGGGAGCGTATTATTATTCAAACATCGTAGTGAAACTGGAGAGCCAGTGCGGCTGAGACTACGTATCATTTTTATTTTATAATAACAATATCTACTTATATTCGATTCAAAAACGAAAGCTAATTTGAGGATGTTGAGTATTGCGAATAATTAAAACTAAATGTTTACCTTGTGATAGTTTTAAATACGAAATTAAACGAATATGCATGCGTAGTAACCGACGCACTAGTCATTTAGTCCTGCCAAATCACCATTTTAAAGGAGTACAACAAATCGAAACCAAAAAATGCTCACATTTGAAGAAGTACAACTCTACATGAAGATACCCTCAAAGATTAAAAGTGTTAACTCATTTAATGCATTTAAGACCCAACTAGCGCAACATGTTATCCACTAAGCATTTTTAAATAAATTAATGCATTGGATGGATGGCTACTATCACAGAATATCATATAGTGTTTATCATATACTGTAAAAGACGGCATGTCGAATGTATAGTTTTTATTTAGGTTTGAACACAGTTCTCAAGTAAGTGAATGTTATGTCTTATTGGGAATTATAATTTATTATTATTTTTTAAATTTAAATACAAATAATTTAAGTCGTCAAATGTTTTTATAGTATTACTTTTTTAAAGCACTAACGCCTGCTGAGCGATCTCAAACATTGAAATTTATAGAAAGAAAAATCATCAAATATTGTAGCGGTATATCATAGAATAGGGTTTCAGCAGTGCATAATTTGCTATTACATTTATTACACGAAAGTTAAATTTTATAGTCATCTATTGATCAGTGATACAACATTCCAAAAAAATATTTGATGCCTATTTGTTACATACATTTTTCAATTGACATTATAATAATTAAATTTGTTTTATACACAACCTTAATTCGCAGTTTACTAGAGCGATATTTTTATTATACTTGTAACTACTTTTATTTCATGTGAAATAAATTAAAATATTTACCGACATCTTTTAAGTGAAATTAAAACTTTCTTTACTTAAAGCTACGTAAGTATTTAATGATTATTATTTAAATTTATCTACTCACGCATACATATAAAATGAATGATCTCTCTTAAACGACAACCAGTAAGCGATTTATTGTTTTAGTATATTTATTTTAAAAATGTTTTAAATTAGCTCACTTCTAACAAAATCATAATAGCCTCACACAAAACATAGTGAACTTTTAAGCGCATAAACGCACACGTATTTAACAAGCAGGCAGACAGATACAAAGGGGAAATACATTAACATAGCAACTTCCCGTTGCCTGTGAGAAGTTTGAAACATTTTCACTGAAACTTTTCTATATGCGAAACGTTATTGAAAGCTTTGCTGAGATTAGCACGGGGTGAAAATATGCGCTCAAGGATTACTGTTCGCTCTGAGTGTGAAGTTGTCTTGTTGTAGTGCACGACCCAATGGATAGCATGGGTACTAATAGGTACTAATACATATTTGCTGTTAGACAATCAATACAGTTGTTTATTTTATATACGAGTATATACTAGTTGGTGCCCGCGACAACGCCTGCGCAGGATTAGTACTTCGAGTATAAAGATAGATATGCCCTTGGAGATATAATTATCTCCAAGGGCATATCTATCTTTATAACAAAATATCAAAAAATATGTACATCGTCAAACGCAATTGCTATAATAGTATTATTTGAATACATTTAAATACTTAATATATCAATCAGTAAACAATAATAATAAAATAAAATTAATCACCATGGAAAAAACAGTCATTACATTTCATCACCCTTGGCGGTATTTGTGTTACATTTCATCACCCTTGACGGTCGCCGAACAGGTCTAGTGTATCGAGCTGTCAAATTGACTTGCTTTTGACAAAGCCATCAGAAACAGACACAAACTTTAACAGAACTATCATCATTACGATCTTGACGTAGGCGGAGATCTTATTATTTTGTCTATGCTGTGCCCAAGCATAGGGGAAAGTGGGGGAAATACGAACACCTAAGGGAAAACTTGAATAAAACAGTGAAATTTGATCACAGAGTTTCTTTATTGTTTAATTATCAAAGTTTATTTATCTGTCTAACGAATTCACTAATCAACATTTATATTTTTTAATAAATTGTAACAATATGAAAAAAAACAAAACCCTTAATGTTCGGCTTTACCCGACATTAGTCGGGTAAACACGAACACCAAGTGGGGTTATTACGTACTAACATTTATAATAACAGTGATCACATTTATAACCCAACGATGTTGACTGTCCGTCAGTATAATTCTTGTGAGCCCATTTTTACACACGTAGCACATAATCCAGTCTTAAACGGGGGGATCTATATATTTATTTCCACAAAAAATACAAAAGTAGTCTTCATTTTCCTTTTCATCTTTTTCTTTTTCTCTTTGTTTTTTTTCGTATTTTGACTAGGGTCACCAAAGTCTTTTATATTCTTGAAATTTTTTAATACTCTTTTAGTCTCTTTCTTCTTTTGTTGAATATGAAGTCTGTCTTGTATGTCCTTCAAATTGTCATAAAAAACTTTAACGTCAGTTTCATTGAACGCAGTGATGCGGTTCAGTGAAGTCGCCTCAGGTGTCCTCAGAGATATGCTGGGATGTCTTTTCATGAAAATGTAATACAAGTCTTTTCCTGTGTGGAAGTGTGTTCTTCTCTGCATACTGGTACGTAATTTGGCGAAATTTTTTTATGGTCAGGCCATAATAGAGCTTACTGCACTTTATGATATAATCGACCAGTTGCGTTTCCTGCTCGTCTGTAAATAAAGGTTTTCATCCAGACCTTGGCTGATTTATCACTGCTTTCTTTAGGTGGTCAAAGATGGTTGTTTTTGGAACATTATACGTTTCTGCTGCTCTGCCGATGCTAAGTTTTTTGACTTTAACATCGTCTATAGCCTTTTTGAGATCTTCAAGTATGTACTTCGGTTCTGTCTTTCTTTTGTAATTACGAGGCATCCAGAACAATAATAAAAAAAGATGAACGGGGAACCAACAAAAAGGGAGGGGGGTAATGCCGAACGTTCGAGATTGCCCGACATGGAGTGATCGCCTTTACCCCGCTGGATTGAAAACAATAAAATGGAAAAAAAAAACATTTAGGTTATATTTCTTTTGCCAATTGCGTCATTGTCATTTAGTTGATTAATATGTGAGTATTCCACTATGTAAAAGTTAGATTACTATTTTAGATAGAAATAAATCAACATCAACTAGAATTTACCAAAAAAGTTACATCAAAAACATGCAAAATATTGAAGAATGCATACCTTAACAAGTACGTGCGTCCGCGTCTCCCGTGTTGTTGACTGCCACTAGTGGTGGAGTGATCTCTAATATGGCAGCAAGTAAAATATGGCTATCTCTTTCTAACACATTAGAACCATTGGATTCGAAATTACCCCGCGTTCGCGTTTCCCCCACTCTCCCCTATTACGCGGGTGAAAAATCACCTGCTTGGTGATGGATGATGATGATTAAAAGTATCCTATGTGTTAAACCAGTGCCTCATCTACCTCCATACCAAAAAATTGCCCCATTTATTTATTTATTTAGTTACACCTAATACCACAGTCTACGTAACTTAACAATGTACGTTAATGACTCGGCACCCTGTTTAGGCTCAGAACAAAATATTTATGAGTTACTAGCGTCGATGGATACGTAAGTGTTAAGACAGTATAACGTAAATAAAGTATTACCAGTGGCCCCAGCACGAATAACAGCTTAAGTGTAACGTAAAGTGTCGTTCACGTGAAACAATACTGACTGTCATCTATCCAGGGCAACCGTGATACAGATAACTTATAGTTTGTACGCCGAAATGCGATATGTTATCGCTTTACGAATACTTTTCGCAAATTGTTTGTGCTATGACCTCAGCCCCATACTTTTCCACTGCTACTAGCTAGAGAGAAGATTTAACCATATTGCAGCACGTGGGCCCTGTACGGGTTGGTGGATAGGCTAGTGGGCAGCCCTAGTCTCTATGTTCTAGGACGCCTGAAAGACTCCGACATACATTACCTAACGATTTTATTACTTATTTTGTATCAGATTTCTCCATAACTTCATTGATTGTAGAACCATTACATCGCTTTTTTCATTAATACTCGAATCAGTAAAAATATATTTACGATTTCAAATGTTTACAGTATATATGAATAAATTCAAGCAGTAGTAATAATATATACGTATTACATATGTATGACGAATCTGGGGGAAAATTGGCTTTGAGAGAAATAAATGGCATTATCAACTAACTTTGAAATAAACGCATGAGACCGGGGCTGGTTAAATTTATACTTAACGATTTTTTACACTAAATATCAGTATTTGTATAGAAATTTTCGTGAGTTTGACACATATTAAACTACTAGCTGGTGCTCGCGACTACGTCTGCGCAGGATGATGATGATGTAAATTAGCCTATGTGCTACTCCAGACTATAATCTATCTCTTTGCCAAATTTAAACCAGATCCGTTAAGCCGTTCTGCCGTGATTGAGTAACAAACATTCATCCATCCATCCATTCTACTAAACTTTCACATTTATAATATTATTAGTGAGATTACTATTAACCGGCAAAACACTCACGTTAGGGGTGGAACACGTAATATACTCATTTTCAGTGCGAGTGCGCAGCGGCGTCCGCGAGTTCTCGACGGGCACTAACCCGGGTCGACATATTCGATCCCTAACTCGAGTGTTTTGCCGGTTAATAGTAATAGTTTAATAAATATCAGTACTTTGAGTAAATTAATATACAAAAAAAAACTTTTTTTAAGATGTACTCGTCTATACTATGTCTATCCTATAAAAGGATGATCAAATATTTGTGTTTTGTGCATGAGGAAAAAATTATTTTATATTTATGAACGTTATTCGTAGGTATAAACACATTTATTTGCTGATTTCAAACACTTCCCTGCGAATTATCCTCAGCACCTAAATATGGCTACGACAAAATATTTATCAAAATATGTTCAAATTAAAGTATTATGAGAAAACAGTTGATCAAATCAAATCAATCAAACGTACATCCGTAGTAGAAGAAACAGTGCGTAAACAGCCCCATTTTTTATAGTAAATAGTTTTCACTTACTTTAACACTAAATAAGTTTAGTTTAGTGAGTTAAAATAAACTCTACACTAATTAAATGCTATTAAAATGCATATTTGTTAGCCACAAAATGTTCGCAACAGTGATACAATAAAGTATATAATGGAGCAGTATACATATTCGTATCACCGTTGCATGTACCCTATACTATAGGGTTGTTTAAAAAATGCTAACAACGTCTTAAGGCATAACACATAACATAATACCATTAGTCGTACGTTTTAATAATGAAAATATGTTTTCTCCCATAGAAAATAAGAAAATCAATCGATCTAAATAGTCTTAAGAGGCATTTCACATTTTAATGCGCGTAATCGTAGATTTTAAGCGCTTAATTTACTATCATAGGAAAGATTCACAAATAGTTGAATAATTGAAATAAATAGAATAATCTGTCCTCTTTTCAGTTAATGTACCACATTTACAAGCATAACTTTAATTATTTTGTAGTGACCAATCTCCCGCACCTCGTTTTACGAATTAAATGGAATATAGCAAACTTCAGAGTTCTATCTCTTGTATAAAAACTCATCAAATTTACTAAACAAAAAAATCTATTCATCAGGAATATAATCTTGTTGACACACAGTGTACTAGAATATCGATAATTGATCATCATTATAGAAGAAAAAATAAAGATCTTTCGCCAATTTCCACGAATTATATCAGCAGTTTAACACGATGTATTGCGTTAAATAAAGTGTAATTCCAAACTGATATTATATCAAAAGAAAGTACATTCTTCAATTAATCTGATCTCAGTTAAAATATGATATTAACTCTGCTTTGTTAGACACAAAAAAATATTTAACATAAGTCTAAATGATTATAAATTGAATCGACAAGAAATTGATTGTTTAGTCGTTCCAAAGCCACAGTTTTTAAAATGAGTGCAAGTATCAAAATATATTACTCACAGTCACGCTATTCCATCGTCACTTCTTTCGCCTGTGTAAGCGATGCGCTGGCATTTACCTAAACTTCAGTAGAGTGATTTTGTGAAATGGCTCTTAACTACCATTAAAGGCCGGTGCCAATAATCTATCTGTCGCCGGCTTACCTTACTAGATATAGATGTTTGACACTATTTGTGTGGACGTTATGTCAAATTTCTATTGGTAGTAAGCTACGGCAAACTGTGGATAGATAGATTATTGGGATCCGCCCTAAGTGTATGTTTTTAATAATTAACATACTTTACCTCTCGAACAAACATAAAAATAATAAATAATCATAACTCGATGAATAGTCGCGCGACTCACGGCCAAAAATTTATTTTGCTACGATGTTTTTTTTATTACTAGTAAAATTGTAGACGTATTAAAATAGAATTATATTTTATGTAGATAAATACTTTATAAAGATTTAGCTTTTAACATACAAAAAACCCTATATTTAGTTTAGAAGTATAGCACGTTGCAACATACTTGAACATATGAGCAAATTGAGCAAGCTGAAGACAGACATGTTATATTAGCTGAATCTTATCAACTTTTCACACAAATGGACTGAATACAAAATAAGGAAATAAAGAACAGTGCCAGAGTATTGTAAGTCGGGATGCAATATTGGCGCGGGCTGACGTGACGGCTGCGCAGTTCCACAACAAGTAGCAGGGATGCCTCCGGATAAACGATTTACTGGCTTTCAATTACTGAATGACATCAATGATCCTCATATCGCTGATGAATAAAAATCAGCGGTCAGTTCAAAATCATTATTTGAGAATTGTCGCTTTTTTATTGTCACATAACATACATAGTACCTAAAGAGAAATAATACAACTAGATGGCAATCAATACTGTAAAGTTTGGACTCTCTACTAATTTGAAAGTCCATAATTTAAATAGATTTTTGTATTTAGTTACCAATGACTTAACCCTTCATAAACCGTGATAGTTAAAACAAAAGATTTATGAATGAAACGAACGTACATTTACGTCAATGGTACTCAAAGGATTAAATGCGGTTTTTTATCTCTAATATTATTGATTCGCTTGTGCGTACACTAAACTAAAATTCTTTAAACTATGGTAGTTCTTATTATGTTAATAATAAAATCCACATTCGTGTAACACTTACAATGATAATTCAAATCAGTCATCAGTTTAGACTAGTTTAGAGAGCACGAACTTACATAAAGATTAAATCTGCACTAAACATCCCACAGCCACAGAAAGGGTCAATTTAATAATTGTCGCTTGCAAGCATTATACGAATTTGGACTTAAGCATGAACAGAATAAGAACTACATAATTGACTATAAATTGATATTAGATTGTTAGTTTAATTAGGTTTTCTGAACAAGCGAATTGCTACCAATTTATCTACAGTTTAGAAATATTAAAGGAGTTAGTTTTATTATAATAGGTAGATTAATTTTATATTATATAGTAACTTTGTTCTTCTAATAATTATTCTTAGTTACTGATAATAATAATTGTAGAAAAAAAGTGTCATGGTGACTACCACGTGTAGCCATTCGTATTCATAATCATAGGTGTGATTGTTTTGGCCAAAGACATTGAAAGAGATGTCTTTGGTTTTGCCTATAGTGAGTTTAAATAAACAAATACAAGTTTAGAATGTCGGTGGCTTCAGTGTGGTGAAATTTAGTGACATCTCATGATGTACATTTCATTTGTACGAGTTTGTGTGTCTGTGTGCCTTTATGCATACATGCATGAGTATAAACTTAATAAATTGATACCTAAATGGCAATAAAACATTCCTAAGAAATATCGCTATAGCAATTTTTCTTAGTTGGCAATTTAAGTTTTATAAAGAAGACGCGGAACTACTGACCTGTGAATATCGGACGCACTTGGTCTTTACTTACTTACGATAATAGTTTCTGACGTCTTAGCAAATAAAATTGTGTTACGGAGAAAAATGCTGTAAGAAATTGCGTATGTGTGAGGGTGTGTTATGTTAGTATATTTATTATAGTTTACTAATCATTGTATAATCTGGGACAATATGATTACATTAGACATTCTGGAGAAAGCCAGATCCAAAATACCTGTAACTAACGAGCGCGTGATGAGTAAACCACAGGTATGCCAATATCATATCTTGTGAGATACTGTGGTCATTGCTACATCCTGAAGGAAGCTGGCTGCCAGAGATGCGCGTGATGCTTCAAATTAAATATCAGTCGGTTATCACTACATATCCTCCATCTATAACTCTTCCGCGGCGTATGTCTATCTGTTCACAATAAACTCAAAAACTACTGCACCGAATGTCATTCCGTTTTTACCGATAGATAGTGGTTTTCGAGGAAGGTTTAAGTTTATAATTTGACAAGTTTTGTCATTGGCTAAAATATAATGATAGTTGGAGGTGTCGGTAAAAATATACCGTCTAACGGCCGGTCCCAATAATCTATCTATCGCCGGTTTACCTTACTAGAGTTAGATATTTGACACTATTTGTATGGAAGTTAAGTCAAATTTCTATCGGTAGTAAGGAAAACCGTGGATAGATAGATTATTGGGATCCTCCATAAGAGCTTTCAACGTAAACGCTGCCTAAATCATATGTGATATATAAAAATGATGTATGATGGAATTGTGTATCTTATATAGGTCTACAGAAAAGTCTGCGATGGCATATGTCTCTTAAGCATCAATTGGTCATCGCCTCACACATGAACGACTTTACCGATTTCGATGAAATTTGGTAAGAAGTTAGGTTATATCACAGGGTAGGACATAAGGTACTTTTCATCATCATTATCATCATTCATTACCATACGGTTAAATAACCAATTTCGATGAGTTTTGGATATGGAGGAGATAGGTTATATCCCGGACAAGTACATAGGGTACTTTTCATAATCATCATCCATCACGACGCGGGTGGAACCACGGGGCGAAGCTAGTATAGTCTACTATATACAAGCAAACTAATTTTAAATATGATATAACACCTGAATAGCAAAGATATATCCGGCCAAGATTTGAACCAATCGATTAGTGTGTTGTTTTTATGAGTTGGAGTGCAAGATCTTTGTGCGTGTAGAAGGCTTTCGTCAAGATATAGGCAAGTAAGTCGATATTTTGACTTATTTCTGAGTATGTTACAAATTCATTAACAAAGACTATGGGTCCATTTCGTCGTATGAGTAGAAACTAATATTTTTTTGTAGTGATTCTTGCAGTTGAAAAAAGCATAAAAATTTAATTTTATAAAGTTTGGATATATTATTGTAAATATGTCTACCGATGAAGCATGATAATTATTTGACACGGATATTGGTGCACAGCCGTGCGATTCTTTAAGAGCAAAAATCGTTGCATCTTTGACAACATCCGTGAAACAAATGACGAGATGACAAGAAACGTTGGAAAACAACCTTATGTACAAGGGCGATGTAAAGTATTTGACATCGGTGAACTCGTCGACGAGCGCAACGACGAATCATTAGAGAATCGCGCGGATGGTTCTTAATTTAAGCACAAAAAGTAAGTAGGCACATGAGTAGTAATTCTTAACGCTGCCGTATTGCGTTATTCGCCTTTTAAACTTATTGCATGACTTAATTTGTGTTACTGTAACATCAAATGTTAACTCTACAACTCACTAATTAAAATGTTAAGAACATAATATAGTAAGAGCACGTAGTGTTCTGCAGAATCCGGATTAATATTAACCCGTAACTATTCTACCAGCACGAGACGAGAACATGTCGATATTCAACCAAAAATCCCGCAATTTCTTAATTAATTCAGTGCAAACATAAACCACAAATTAAACATGTACTTACACCTCTTGAGCCAAGCATTGTTGCTCATTGGCAGCAACATGTCGGTGAAACTGCGAAACGGCAAACGCAAACATGGCAATGAACCATTCCGCAACTAACTAGATCTTTGAGCGCAGTTTGGACTTCGGTTGATCGTGTTTGCTCGCTTCTCACTAGTTATACTGTGGATTGTAGATAGCTTCTTTGTGTTTCCGAATCGCAACTTCGCTAACTAGCTGTCGGTGACTAATTATGAACTGCCAAAATCTACCTGTTATACTGAGCTGTGTAAATTTCAATTAAAACTTGGAAAACGTATCTTGCTAAAATGTTTTATTCTTAAAATTACAATAGACTGCGATATTAATAATTGTAAACGTGCTTTTGATACAACAAAACTGAAATATATATAAAACTAGCTGCTCTCCGCGGTTTCACTCGCGTGGTGATGGATGATGATGATGATGATGATGATGATGATGAAAAGTATCCTATGTGATAATTTAGCGCCTCATCTACCTTCATACCAACTTTCATCACAATTGGCCCAGCCGTTCAAGCGTGAAAGAGCAACAAACATCCATACATCCATCCATCCATCCATCCATCTAAACTTTCTACATTTATAATATTATAGTGGGATTAGCTGTGAGTCGCGGTTTCACCCGTGTGGTGATGAATGATAATAATGATGTTGATAGAATTTATTCTGTGTTATTCCAGCGTATCATCTATCAATATATTAAATTTCATCGCATTCCGTGCTGCCGTTCTGGCGGTGTTGAGTAACAAACATTCATCCATGCCAACATTCGCATTCATAATATGTAAGTATTAGTAAGAAGTAATATAAGATTAACAAAAATAGCGTTTAGAGACATTTTGCGGCTTACTGTCAAATTAATCAGTATCTTACCCAGTACTTTAATAATCACATTTATTATGCCATTTTAAATATATCGATGATGATGATGCAAAGGTTGGTATATAAATCTAGGAATAATATGTGGCCGGGAATTAAAACGCGCATGGTTTAGTTGATGCGCCCTCAAAATACTCATTAAAGAGTTTGCCCCCACATTACCGCCCCACCTATTTAATTGCAAGTTTGGGTCAAGGTACGCGTTTATCGGCCTATTAACCATACCATGCATGTCTCTATACCCTTCTGGTAATTTCGCAACTAACATTTTTTCTTGCGATGATAAACCACGGTACCCGTACGGGACGTTATTAATTACATGGTTATGATAGGCATTATGAATATGAGTAGATCGTAATACAGCATCGATATCATCTTGCTCTGAATATTCATTAGAACCTTCCAATGATTTCTTCGTCGCAACGTCCTTTATTAATAATTTCATCAGCGAGTCTAACGCTTTGGCTGCAATTTCTTTATGCACGTCTCTTAAATTATTTATATGTGTATCATGATTTGTATTAACACTGTTTAAACTAATAGAATCTACTTCTTCTTGATTTTTATTATCATCGTAAGTAACTTTGTCAATGTACACTTCAGGATAGTTACGGTTGATATTGTTATCAGGTTTTGAAACCAAATTTTCGATTGAACTTTCTATGACTTTTTCAAATAACGGTCTTCCAGATTTAGAAAATCCATTGTTTATTATTTGTAACTCCTGATATGCATCACCACCGTGATTATCGTCAAAAACTGGAGATTGCTCTATTTCGACCGTAATTTGTTGTAAAACTGATTCCTCATCGCTATTTTGTTTTAGATGGCCTGAAATATGTTTGGAATGCCCCATATGATTAATAAGATCCTCTAAATCTTGGTATTCACTTGAATGGATGGTATTGAGGCTTTGTTCTTGTGCGCGTCTGCTAGTAATGTTATCCGGCCTTAAGTATATTATTCTAGAATTATTAAGTTTTTCATTACTAAACGTGTCGTCAATAGTTTCTTCAATAAGCTGATCCAGAATTTCATTAAGGTTCTTTTCAGTGCCTTCATACTGCCACGATGCTTTAAATGATAATGCTATTAAAACTGGAAAACAACATAGATATACATGATTATTTTATTTTATAAAATAACAATGGAAATTTGATTATTTATATTTTCTTACGAGGACGTAGAGACACATTGTTACGCTACGTTTTTTCAAATAGCACAAATCATGCTTGTATGTAATTTACAGGCATAACTTGTGTTATAAAACTTGAAACCTGAAATTTAAGTACAGAATTTATTTACTGTATTTAATTTATTTGAAAACATTTAATAGAATGTAAAAGTTAAAAGTTGGTAAAGTCCTATTATTTTAACCACACTTCAGACAAAAAATACTGAAAACTTATCAATATTATAAAACTGTAATATTACGTCTCTTACTAACTTTTATTGGAGTATTACTAGCTCTAACTCTATGTTAATAAAATTAGGTCTAAAAATCACAGAACCCTATTTACTCTATATGTATGTTAAAAATATGATATTTCTCTTACACAAAACAAGCACCATGTTCCTGATATCTGTGGATTATGTGTATTGAACGAACTCAGTTTATTACTAGCTTTATTGTATTTGATGGCTGATTAATTAACTGTTATCGCGTTAATACCTCTTCATGCATTCAATTATGGAGATATTGATTTGTCGCGGATATTTATGGTGATGCAGGTTTATTTCATTACTTATGAATGTGTTTGTCGTAAATACATTACACTACACAAAATGCATCTATTAAGAAAAACAATTTTGCAGCCATTACAGAATCTAGAAATTCTCGATTTGTATTATATTAGTATCAGGTATATGAATGATTTATATTATTATACAGAGCATAGCATGTTCTTTAACTAATGGTTGAGTAGTATAATGTCGTCTCTACTGACGAAACTTATGTACCTACTGTAAATTCAAACATACTTCAAATCAGATATAGGAAACAATTAAGATACTATACCACAAATAAGGTTATCCAATACTAAACCTTACGTGTCTGGTGTTTAATCATTTGGACATGTTTTGTATAATGCACGCATGTGAACATTCGAGAAATAAATATATAAGTGCGTATACTTATTATCTTGGTCTACCACACTCAAATCAGGAGCGAGCTAATTAAATGCCAGTTTTGATATTCTACTATTATCGAGCAAGCTAATAAAAGAACTCAATAAAACATAAAGCTCTGTGGCATTCCGCCTTCCTCCCAATAAAATACAAATAGAACCGATTGAAATGCAGGACGAGCGGGCTGTTTGCTTGATGCCGCCGCCGTCGTCCGATGTCGTCCAAGGCGATACCCAAGATTGCTTTTCTCAAGCTCAGATGGCTTGTAAACTGGCAGCGTAAATTAAAAACAGCTAATAGTTTTGCGGGATTTTATGATAAAAGGAAACGAGGAAGTCATTCCAGGCCGCGGTATTGTGAGCTTAGGATAGGATTTAGTACATGTTTGTAAGTTCGTCTGTGGGCCTAGCACAAATCAAATCAAATCATGTATTTGCAGAGTACAGATAATATAGTCATGTGGTGTTACAGTGTTATTATTGTTCGCCATAATCAACCCTTATTGGGTGAGCAAATTACAAATAGAGCTAATTACGACATTTATTAATTACACAATTTGGATCTTTCAATGATACTATACACTAGCTGCTCTACGCGGTTTCGCCCGCGCGGTGATAGATGATGATGATGATGAAGAATCTTATATAGCCTATGTTACTCAGGGTGAATACCAATGGTGAAATTATTTTTGAAACGGTACTGTACTTTTACTATACATACAAATCTTTCCTCTTTAAAATAGTATATAGTATAGATAGTCAAGTTACCTACTTATATTGAGAACATGCCATTTAAATTACATCATCATAGGATAAGTCATTAAAATTAAATAAAAATATGTCATCTATACCTACCATTACAATAAAAACATGTCATTAAAACTTAATAATTATATAATTTACAAGTCATGTCCTATATTTATATATTTTATCAACTAAATATTCCTGGATTGTGTAATATGTTTTGTCCAGTAGAAATTGTTTCAATTCATTTTTAATTATAGAAAACGAACTTGATTTTTTAATCATCTTTGGCAGTTTATTGCAAATTTTAACTCCCATTTTAAAAATAATCTTACTGTAGAGTGCGCTCCTAGATTGCTCAGTTTATTATTATATCTAGCAATCTTCAATGTCACATATCTTTTGACATCTAACTAACAGAACTGCTTCGTAGATATAAAGAGACTGCTTTAAATATTGGTTCTCTGGAACATTTCAAGTTATATTCTCACGATCTCTCCCTTCTCCCTAAATCTCATCTACATGATTCTTGGTCCAAATACTGGGAATCATCAAAAGTTCTAAAAGGAAAGTATTATGGCGACATTCAACCGTTTCTTCCCAGAATTCCTTGGTTTTTCAAATTTCGCAAATTCAGCAAAGTCACTACATCGACGGCCTGCCGCCTCCGGCTGGGTCATGCTTGTACCCTCGTTCACTTGGCCAAACTGAGGATTCGGGATAGTTCGTTATGCGAATGTGGCTTAGATGAAGGGGACTATGATCATATTTTCTTTAGCTGTCCAAATTTAAAATATTCACTGTATGTAATTCTTCCACAAAAAATATCCCGTCCTATTTCATTCAAATCTCTTCTGTCCCTTACTTTTTCTTCTTTAATTAACTGTATATTATGTAATTACATTAGTAGAAATTAAATTAAATTATAATATACTCCTTAATATTTATTTTATAACTGTATGAATTTTTATTAGTATTATTTTTATTATAAATGATATGATATTTTTGTTTTGAATTTTGTTCTTATTTATGTTGTGTTTGTATGTTTTAGAGTAACCACTGGAGTGGAACAGTTTGTTTGATTCTCTCTTCTAATCACCGACCATATTCTAAAACTTTACTTTAATTTCTCCTACAGTTTATGAAACTATCATGTAACAGATACTGGCAAAGTTGCGACACTCAAACATGTCGCAGGGCCATACAAAAAAAAACAATCTATAAAGAGACGGCGTAAGTGTAACATAACATGGAGTGAACGTGAAATTCTACAAACTGTCATTTATAGGGCAACTGTGACACGGATAACTCATAGTTCGACTGCCGAAGCGTGACGCGTTGACGTTTGCGATACGAATAATTTTTCGCAAATTGTGTGTACTATTCCTATTCCTATTCGGCTTCCGTAAACAAAACACGTCACTTGCACGAGAACCCAAGAACGTCATGACGTAGAATTTCTAACCAGTTACAATATCATGCATATTATACTAGCTTGAACGAAGAACGAAGTAGACCGAATAAAAGTAAAGTGTAGTTTTGGTGAATACTATTACTAACCAAATGTTAATTGAAAGTGAAACGCAAACTTAATAAGCGTTTTTTAATTTGCTTATTTTGCAATTTTACAGAGAAAATTACATAGACACAGACGGGATCCGCCTCTTCTGATAATCCATGTAAATATATGTTTTAAATGGACATTTAATGTTTCTTTCTAATATTGTATGTCTCAAGAGCCGTTTGTTCCCAACTCGGCGCAAAGATAACACTCGGGAGCAATCGCGAGGGCGCCACAGGGCTCCTTAGACAAGGTAGTATAAGCAAACATGCTTTAAAAACTTAATAATAATTAATACTTTTTCAGTTATCCAGTTACACTTCACTTTAAATTGCACAGTTTTATACAATGCTTCATTGGTAGTGTAAAAACGAGACCAAGCACGATTGGGTTTTGTCGTATAGTTGAGGACTTTCTACGGCCACCATCTTCTTCAGACAAGACCAGTGTTTTAATTTATTGATTCAGGCGTTACTTTGCGGAAATCCATTATAAAAAAAACGATATTAAAAAATATTTGACAGTGACTCTAGTTCTGTCGGTCTAGCGCTCGACGAGTCACCATCTCCTGAGGATCCCTCGTGTAGAGGCGAAACACGTGTCGAATCGGTTTTGGTTGATTGGGGTTTCTTGTGTTTTTTATTTTGTATTCTTCCTATTAGCATTTTATGCGGGAGGGAGGGTGGTGCACGCCCCTAAATAGGCCAAAATCATTGTTTTCTTTTCAGCGGAAGTGTCACCAAATATTTTTTAATATCGTTTTTTTGAAGACCAGTGTTGTTCTGAATACGGCAACTGCTGCAACATAGATCGCTTTTTTCGGCTGTACATTACTGTATAAAATAATACGATAATTTAACAAAGCAAACATAAAATGATGTCATCCTTCATCCATCATTTCAACCATACATGAAATACGGACATAATATTTTTTCGGAATTTTTATATTTTGTTATCTGCGAAAAGAGCGGGTTCTGTGCCGACAAACTAATTCTTTTGTATAAAGCAAAATTAAGATATTACGGGAGACTCTCTTTGACGCAGGCTACGCGATGCAACGAAAAAAATATAAATATACAAACACAGCAAAATAAATAAAAGCTTGTAAAATTTATTTTAAACTTCAGCCTATTTAGTTCTTAAGACGGTTCCCGTGGTTTCCGCACACAAAGTGACTCTCCTATACGGAAACATATTTGCGGATTAAAAAGAATCCGGGCTATGCCTGCGTAAGAATAGAAAACAAACCAACAAACACAGTTTCGCATTTATAACATTGTTACGGATAACGAAATACTTGAAATATTATACACTATAATAAGTAATAATGAAAGTCTGAACGACCCTTATAATACACAGATCGTCCGAACTAAAATCGTATTCTCAGTCGTCTGCACGAATGACGGAGGGTAGAACCTACAAAAAATTCTATTAGAAATCCATTAACTTTTTCAATTTCTTTACCGGTTTTTATTTAATTGCTTGCTTTTCAGCGCTGTAAGTTACAATAGCGTACGGCACTTTGCCTTTTATCTCTGCAAATGTTAATTCAATTTATCAAACAAATGACGTCACAAGAACTTTAACGCAAGCCTTGAAGTTCTGACCGTATCCTATTGTACTAGTTTACGTTCGCGATTTATATAATACTAGCTGCGCTCCGCCGTTTCACGCGTGGTGATGGATGATGATGATGCATCAAATATAGCGTTTATTACTCAGGCATAACGTAGCTTTCTACAGGTGAAAGATTTTTTTAATCGCTTAAGTAGTTAGTTAGTTTTGCGTTTATCCATTACAAACAAACAAACAATTAAATCTTTCCTTTTTATTATTAGAGTAGATAAGGACTAATACCAAGGTACGAATAATGTGGCCCAGTTTGTACCGGTGTTACTATTGCATATCTTAACATTAAAAAGTAGTTATTGTGAAATAACTATAATAGTTAGACATATGTTATCGCGCACTTCTTTGCAGACATGATGATGTTTTCTATAAAACTTTACTACATCTTACTTTGCTCTATTCTCAATAGATTCTGCAGCGTACGCGATATAAAGATTTTGTGGCATTTTTTTTTACTCCTTAGGTTACATTATCGAAGTTTTCATACGGACCCCTAACTTTTTTGAACGCCTATGTTCGTTAGGTATAATGTAGGACACTAATGGTGAAAGATTTTTTTTTAAATCGATCGATTAGTTTTGGAGCGTATTACGTAAACAAACTAAACAAATTTTTAATTTTTAATGGACTTCAATAAAGAGGAGGTTGTATGTTCGACTGTATGTATTTCCTTTGTGTATATTAGCCGATTTTTCCTCCTGTTTTGATTCGTTCTTTACACCTACTTCTCACTTGTATCCTAACCACCACTCCTTTTTAATCATTTCCAATTGCTTAAATTCGTGTTCAAATTATTTTCTCAAGACGAAGCAAGAGGAACTGAATCTCAACAAAATGGCGGACGTACTAATAAAGCGATTGATCTGGTAGCTTATAAGGCTGTTTGATCATAGAACGTTCTTATTATGTACTATTACACTTAAAAGTTTCTAGCAAGCCCATTACTGCGCAAACTCATAGTGATTTCAGCTAAGTATGTTATTATATCTTGTTCTCTTACTAAATGCTACTATTGGATCAAAATATTATTAATCCTTTGAGTGCCATTGACGTAAAAGTACGTTCGTTTTAGTCATAAATCTATTGTTTTAATTATCACGTTATATGAAGGGTTAAGGATTATTTAGTCTTACATCAAACAGTTATAGAAGACTTATTCCTAAAAGCGTCCTAAAAGACAATCTTGTAGCTAACTATAAGATTGAGATACATAAGTAAATGTTCTTGAGGATATCTACGCTTGCTAGTTACGATTACTAGTAAATGTGTCCTTAAAATGTTTTATAGATCAGACTTGTAGCGAACTATAAGACCGGAATATAAAAACTAACGCACTTGAGTTTGTTAAGGCTTGGTAAATGCTATTATATGATAACGAATCTACCGCAATACCTTTATAAGAACGTTATTAGTAGTGACAGATTTATAACCTTTTTTTATTGGATTACTTTGTTTGTTAGGTAGTATCTAATGATTGTTATTGTTATGCAGCATAATATCTGGCACTTAAGAGGTCCTTTCAAACCAAGTCCGACGCTCTTGCATGAGGACTACCTAGTAGGTAAGATGGGTATCTTGCATGTTTTTCCTTGCAGCATACAAAAACTGGTAAGTATACCTAAACATGTTACATATTTAGAAATGTTGATAATTTATTAAAAAAGTATTTTACTTTACCTACCCCTCAAGGGTCGATGTTATTATAACAATAAAATTTCTATTGTATATGACCGTGTGACCTTTGATGCATTATAGCCATAGTAGGTGTACTTGCCCTTCACAATTAGGTATCTACATCTACAGTAATATTATTAAAAGGGAAAGCTTTGTTTGTTTGTTTGAATTGAATAGGCTCCGAAACTTCTGGACCGATTAGAAAAATCTTTCAACATTAGAATCCTATATTTTCCCTGTTGATCAGATGCTATATAATATTTAAAAATAAATGAGATTCGTATGAAAACTTCTACGAGTATAATATAAACCCAAGGTGTGGAAAAATATGAAAAAAGTCTTTCTATCGCGTACGCTGCCGAAACTATTGACCATATAATATAAGTCTATGCTATTGCCAATAAAGCAAAGTGACTTACTACAGTTTTATAGAAGACGTCAAAATCTACAAAAAAATCCACATTACCATAATGTCTAATTCTATTAAAGTTATGTCACAATAAATACTTTTTCTTTTTGAAATATGCAATAGTAACGCCGGTACAATCCAGGCTACATTGTTCGCACCTTGGTATTAATCATTATCACTATGTACATATATTACATTTCATAAAACTGTAGATGTCGAATTTCTATACAATGAAAAAAATGCAAAAAACCGAGTCTGACTCGGTAAGGTAAGGAGTGAAATCGAACTAATTTAATTTTTTTTATTCTCCGTTTGAATGTTTGTCTGGCTGTTTGAACGGTCTAATCTCCGAAACGACTGGACTGGTTTAAATGAAATATTGTATGGTGGTAGCTTATATCCCTGGTCAACATATAGGCTTCTTTTCATCCCGGTAAGTTAAAGAATTCCCGTGGGATAGTTAAAAAACTGTAATTAACCGTATCCCGCGAGGCCCCGCGAGCGAAGCCGCTGGCGGGGCTCAAATAATAAAGAGGAAAGATATATGATTGTTCTTTTGTTTGTAATTAAATTAAATTAAATAAATATCATTTATTTCAGACCAAGTCCGTCCAGTTCACAATAAGTGCATACATAAGACTAATATTATATCATACTCGTATAATAGAAAATATTAAAATATTGTCTACTTAATGTAAAATAATAAAAAAAATCTGAAATTTAAGCGACATACAATAAAAGAAATTAAGTAATGGATACATGTAAAACTACTCAACCGATTCAAGCAACTATTTCTCGAGTTTAGAGCTACATTACATTACTTAGTAACATACGCTATACTTGATTCATCCTCATCATCATCTATCACCACGCGGGTGAAACCGCGGACCGCAGTGAGTCATTAAATACATTGAAAATAACAATACCATGCCGATATTAATATCTAAATATAAATATATTAATATTAAAATAGACTCATCTAAAAAACGTAGTAGAGGGCCATCGAAAGGCGTGAATACAACGTCAAGATTAGCGTGCAATTGTAAAATACCTCAGTCCTAGGGATCGGCAGAGAAAAACTGCATCTTTTGTTTCAGGATGTTGAAGAGTAGACAGAACAAGCAGATAATGTGTTCCTTGTGTGTTTATTTTTGGAATTCATTTACAAAATAGCAAATGCATAGCTTGCCAAAACTGTGTCCTCGTCCGAAACAGCGGGAAGCGGTGAGGTCGGCATATGGTTATTTGTCCACAAGCGTTCGAATAATTGAGGTGTACATTTTCACTTTGTTCCGTTTCCATTCGATTAAAATCGTTGTACCTCACTTGTACACAACCTATTCGTTGTTTACTAAACGATTTGAACGGTTCGACGGTTTGGCCAACCAGGCGCGTGAATTTTTTGCACAGATTTTTATGAATTCACTAAATTGTAAGATGTGAAGCTGACATGAAACAAATGGAACTGTGAATGCGTAGGCACATTTTATTGAATGCGAATGACATCGCTTCCCGAGACTTTATGGGTGCAAGTATCAAAGGTATTATTTATTTAAATATCGGTAGTATTCCTATGTACTTAGTGGTTCTAACGTCCAGCAAGGTGTTCTGTGCAAAACGCCAAACCAGACATTATTACTGTATGCTATGTATAAAGTAAAAACATGCCGTTGATAAAATTTTTGGAAAACCAATTTGTTGTACCATTTTTTTAAAGAATTACTAATGTTAGCTAGGGAACTGGTTATATTACAAGTAATTCAGATTTTTCCTACGAAGGGCCAGGCAAAGCCAAGGCCTGCGCCGCAAACAGAGTTCGAGTTGTGAAATGCCTCTATTATTGTATTAAAGCATTTTATACCATTAAGTGATGATTCTGATGTCAAGTACCACGCTTGATCATGACAGTTGCAATGTCATCCGACACGTGTCGTTTTAAGCCGACGTTTTGTGCAGAACAGCCGTGTGATTATCTAAGAGCAAACATCGTTGCATCTTTGACAATATCCGTGAAACAAACGACGAGATGACAAGAAACGTTGGAAAAACAACCTTATTTACAAGGGCGAGATCTCATAAAGTATTTGACATCGGTGAGCTCGTCGACGAATCATTTCAGAATCGCACAGCTGTACTGCGCTCGTCACCTGAAGTCTCATTCGCCCACTTCAATTGCTATATACAGTATTCTTCACCCTAACTCAGCTTCAGAACTATTCCTTCGCAGCGTCGTGGGAATGCAGTTCTAACCAAGACGTTCTGTTGCACAAAAGACCTTATGAAATGTATCAAAGTGATAATAATATAGATAGTTCAATACAGAATTTAAGGGAAAAAGCTGCATTTTCCGCAAATTATGTATTTTTGCAAAACGAATGATGACGAAATCATTTAAAGCTATCCACTAATATTATAAAGAGGAAAGATTTGTGTTGATGTTGATGTTTATAACGAATTGGCTCAAAAGGTACAGGACTGATGTCTAAAATTCTTTCACTATTGGAAAGCTACATTCACCCTGAGTAACAGAAGCTACTTATATAAGATTTACCATCATCATCATCCATCACCGCGCAGGTGAAACCGCGGAGAGCTGCTAGTTTCTAATACTCCAAAACCATTTAGTTAAGGATCGGTAATTTTGGATTTAAAAAAGACCATTATTCCTAGTCTTAAGTTTTTTAAAGGTTAGTTACAGGGTAGTTTGAGATATATTGGCTACTGGGTCTTACGAGTCGTCTGAGTACATTTTATGAGCATCTAATAAAAATTTTATCGTGTAACAGTAAAGAAGCAATCAGTATGTTGGATATTGGCCTGCGGGGTTCGTAAACACGTGCATTTTTATGTTCGACGTAGTTGCTCCGATTCGTAAACTCGTGTACCACTAACGTCAATTACTTATCGAGATTTTTCAGTAGTTTAGAACAGCTCCTGAAGAGGCGAGATTATGAAAACATGGTTTTCATAATGAAAGCTGTTCCTGCATCGACGTTTTATTTGGGTGCTTTTGCATTGGCTAGCAGTGTTTTTACTCTTTGGAGTTTGGAATCCATTATACAGCTACTCTACCGTATATGTATGTACTTAAAACACACTTGGGATATTGTGATGATTTCGTATGCCCATGCCTACTGAGACATAGGGAATACTAGTGCGAAGTACTCGCACAGTATGTAAGCGTTATTATAATTATAAATAGTTGATATAATTTCTTGTGAACTTCCAACGATAAAAAACTGTTGCTTTGTTTGAAGTCCATTACTTCCTCAAAGGCCTGAAATTCATCCTCGTGGTTGACCACGGACATCCGCAATATCATAGGTCTTGCGCGGTGATCACTTACCATCAGGTTAGCCGCCTGCTTGTTTGTCAACCTATTTCATAAAAAACCGGCCAAGTGCTTATCGGACTCGCGCACGAAGGTACCATTATCCGTACCTATATACTCGTATCTATAAAAACGAGCAAAAATCACGTTTTTTGTATGGAACCCCTTAAATATTTATTTTATTCTGATTTTTGTTGTTGTTTGGGGCAACAGAAATAGATCATCTGTGAAAATTTCAACTGTCTACCTATCACGTCCATGAGATACAGCCTGGTGACAGACGGACAGATAGACAGATAGACAGGGGAGTCTTAGTTATAGGGTCCCGTTTTACCCTTTGGGCACGGAATCCTAAAAAAGTAACGACTGCAGAATGTTGATAATTTTGTTAAGCCGTAAAATCACTTCACTGAAGTATCAGTTTCCAGAAATTATATTTTCCGACTTCCGGTACGAATTTTTTGGCTTTACTAAAACTTTTTGTTGTGAAGTTGTTTGTTCATAACATTTCTGAAAAACATTAGTTCTAAAAAGATACATTCTTTTTTAGAAGTAATGTTTTTCATTATTTTTTTTGTGATTATGATGTTTTTTGAATACAAACATGCGCCTGTTGAAGAAGTGTGCCTGTGAAGAGAAATGTTTTATCTACCTTGAAATGTCTGAAACGATTGCCACTTGTGTGGTGTTTCGAGTACATAGATAGATTACCTATTTTTTGAATCACCACATTACATGTACATTACAAAATTGTCACAATGGGCGATCTTATCCCTTAGAGCGATCTCTTCCAGACAACCATGTACGGTGCCAACTGCCATTTGATTTGAAAACTGTGTTTCGGATTATCTTGTTAGAGCAAAGTTATACATAGGAGCGTTATTAATGTGGGCCTACCACGAAAACTTTAACTTAGATACGTACTTTGTATTGCAGAAGAAAAGATTGTGTAACACTTACACATATTTTCATGCTAAGTCCACAAGTAACTATAACGAAACTAGTATGCCGCGGCAGCAACACACACAATTAATTGCAAATCAATATAAATACTCGAGGCCATTAGGCACTCTACTGGGCACGCCGAGAATCTAATTATTGACCATAGAATTACGTTTTGTGGAAATTTGATACATTGTATACGTACCCGACAAATAATAATATAGCCTTTGCAGATCTGTATCTGCAAATGCCATATTATTATTTGTCGTAATTATGGTTTGAGTAAAATATAAAATATACTACAAATACAATAGTGCAAACGTTTTATGTAAAACGCTAGTGAACATTTCTAGATATGACTCCGTTGTACCATTACTTACTATTAGAGAATAATTTATTACATACGTATGATAATACATCATACACACAGATCACAGAAACAAGGATCTAGATATCTATGAACATACACGATACTTAAATAGTACATCAGCCCATTATGTTCCCACTACTGGCGCTCGATTCTTCCTCTCAGAGAGAGGAATTGGGCCATAATAGGCTAGTGGAGTAGCTCATGGTTGTCTGGAAGAGATCGCTCTGAGCAATAAGACCGCCCATTTTGACACTATTAATTTTAAGCATTTAATTGTTGTAAAATATTTTTGTATTTCTTATATCTTTATTAGTAGGTAATGTATGTGTAAAGTAGTGGTTCAATTAAGAGTTAATCTATCTATCTATCTATCTATCTTTTGACAGGCCTGTTGGTCTAGTGGTTAGTGACCCTGACTGCTATGCCGGAGGTCGTGGGTTCGATTCCCACACAGGACAAATGTTTGTGTAATGAGCATGATCATTTGTTCTGTGTCTGGGTGTAATTTATCTATAATATGTATGTATTTAGAAATATATAAGTATGTTTATCAGTTGTCTAGTACCCATAACACAAGCTCTGCTTAGCTTGGGACTAGATGGCGTTGTGTGATAGTTGTGGAATATTTAAAAAAAATAAAAATAATAATATCTAGTGGAAAACCAATGTCAAAGTGTTCAGGCCGCCTGAAGTCCTTCGACATAACCTAACGACTGTTGTCAAAAAGCAAACAACCAGGACCTATGGCTTAAAGTGCCCTCCGAAGCACGGAAGCGCTCAGTTGAACAATACCACTGGCGGTTCCTATCGAACTCCTGACCGCAGCAAGCGTTGCTTAGCATGATTGATCGGTTAAGATCGCCAGGTCAAGCTCCGCTACGATCGCTTTAGTTATATAGTGGCGAATGTAAAAGTAGAAGCAATAATATACTACTGTAAAAAAATATTGTGAGTCATATTTAGTTCAAATTAGTGATGACGTAACAAGGTGATGATGGTTGAAGAGTGTATTTATGTTTTTCATACTGCAAAACATTTTATTTCATCAGGGGCCGCTAACAATATTAGAAAAATCCGAAAGTTTGTTCGATCTCCTTCTATCACGCTTCAATTACAGCATAATTAAACTTGTGCATATATAGCTTTTACCTGGAATGGTTCATAGTATACTTTTTATCCCGGATGAATGTAATCCTATGGGAAAGTCACTATGTGCGCAGATAGTAAAATGGGCGGGAGCTAGTGTTTGATATTTACGAGTAACAACTAACATCATTCGGTGGTAAGGTCACTTTATAAAGCACTTGTATGAAGGCAATCGTACACGTACTTATCTATATCTATTACAACTCCTTATCATAGCAGACATACGTACATTCCTAGTGCTTTATTAGCAACCTTTTCGCCAACTTCAAGAGTTCTGCATAGTTAAAATATAAGGATTCTGTCCTGGTAGTATCCTTGCCACTATGTTGTTAATAAGACTTATGGACGAGAAACCCGACACCACCTTGGGACTATTGGTCGCCCTCCCGGTGGTAGAGTAGGTTTCTGGATTTCAGGGTTATCGTGTCCTCACCCGCTCTACGGACTTTAGATAATCAATGATAATTCAATGTCCCAGTGTAACCTACTCATTTCTTCTTCCAGCTCATAGATCTTCTCGTCTGTCCTCACCATGCATATATTGTGTGTTACCAGGGCCAGTCGTCGTTGTTGGGGGTGGTAGCCGGGCATCTGCCGGGGATTCTTAGCATCCCTTGCCCCACCGTTACCGTGGTCGCTACCGAAGCCAGGAATAGCGGGGCTGCTGGACGGGGACTCGGAGCCTGGTTCCTTTTGTAATATCCATACGGTTTTGCCGATACGTGCCACGCTTGGCAGGCGGGTTGGAGAGCGCAGTTTTTATGTGTTAAACTGGGAAGGTGCTGCTGCCCACCTTCTGATTGTAATCCCTAAGCGCCTTCGACGGCGCCCACGGGTAGAGTTGGGAAGGGGTTGCCGTTTGGTTTTGCCGACACCCCGCGGCTTTACAGTGTATAATAGCTCAAAATTGTGAATTACCGGGCGATACATTCTGAAAAACCAATATCTCGGGGTGATGAGCGCAGTGCAGTGGCGCGCGTAACTTCCAATCTGAGCTCTGGGTGGCAGACACAGATATATATGTACAATAGATAACGCAAATATGTGTACTTCCCGTGTCCAAACCCCGACCAAGCGTCAAGGTTGACCGCCGCTACATACAATCCGCGCGCGACTTTTGTTGCAGCAGGACAGTTGAAATAATAAAAATAAATTGCGTGATAATTAACAGCAATTGCACAAAAGTTTTGAACCGCGGTTGTCATTGATTTTATTATTTTTTCCTAGATTTGTGTTTCCTCTAGTTCTGACGTGTAACAATCGTGGATTATTAACATTGTTAGTAATTTACTTGTTCAAAAAAACTAAAAATTGATTATGGTGGTCCTTATGCTTTTAACAATTAAATCCAAAATCATTTAACACTTAGCTACTACCTTTAACCTAAACAAAATAAGTACTGCCATAATTTTGAGATTTTTAGTTAACAGAATGCTTAATCGACACCATTGTGAGTGAAAAGTGTACCTACTTAATCATGAACCGTTGTTTTTCTGTTCTCTTTGTCAATGGCCCTAGAAAGTTTTTGTAATACATTCATCACTTTTCTACCGACTTCCAAAAAGGAGGAGGTACTCAATTCGAGTGTATTTTTTTATATGATTGTTACCTCATAACTTTCGATAAGGTGAACCGATTCTCAAAATTATTTTTTTGTTTGAAATGCTGGTGCTTCCCGTGTGGTCCCATTTAAATTTCATCAAATTCGGTCCAGTACTTTTTGAGTTACACTCCAATAACTGTATAGAATGGAAATCGGTATTAAATTTTTCAAATTGTACTTGTATATTTGTGTTTGACCACTATCTCACTTGATTTAAATTTCATCAATTCATTCGGTCTAGTAGTTTTTGAGTTACACTCCAATAACTGTATAGAATGGAAATCGGTATTAAATTTTTCAAATTGTACTTGTATATTTGTGTTTGACCACTATCTCACTTGATTTAAATTTCATCAATTCATTCGGTCTAGTAGTTTTTGAGTTACACTCCAAGAACTGAATAGAATGGAAGTCAGTATTAAATTTTTCAAATTGTACTTGTTGATTTTGTGCTTAACGTAATTTTATCAAGTTATATTTATTCATGTTCAAGTTTTGTTAAATTAACCTAATTATAACTTTAAACTGAGCATGTATTATGTCTTTATTAATATGACTTCTTTTTTACTTCTGAAATATTTTGGTATCAATATCATTCTCATACGGATTTTTCCAACGTTATTTTTTGTTTTATATTTTGGCTCACTCGTGGATATGGTCACACCGATATATGTTTTGATTTATTTAACATATTATTACGAATTTATTGGAACTGAAGTATTTTTATAAGAATTGAATATGGGTTAATTACGTATCTCTAACTCCTATGGTTTATCTGTGTTTCAGACCTCCATAGTTTATGAAGCGTCATCAATTTATGTATTTATATTTAGTTGTTTCTAGCAGGACTAAGGCCCACTTGCACGTTTGCTCGGGTTGAATAAATAAGTCTACGAGTTTGTAAACTTGCGTTAGTCATATCAATTTTTAACTCTCATTTTGCCTTGCACGACTATAAAAGATCACTGGTTTTGCTAAACTGACATTATGGGAACATTGAATTGTCTGTGCGCTTATATTGTAACCTGACCAATAATAAATGAATCGAAAAAAAAGTGAAACTTATATCTATCTCTTTGGCACTACAGTACAATGTATATAGACTTTCTTGTTTATCCTTTATTGTATGAATTTTGACGAGTTTTTATTCTATACGTATTGTCTCGTGTCATTTCGTCCAAAGAGTACATTATACAGCATAATGTAACCTCAATTTCTTTTGACACAAAACTTCACTAACCCTAGTTAAAGACTTAACCCTCCCACATTGCTGGGTTAAATATCAATAAATAACCTTTAATGGTGCAAGATAAATTAATTATAAAACCCCGTTTTAGCAGTTGAGTCTGAGTTATTGAAGCTAACTCTGGAACGTGCAAGTGGGCCTAATGTGTTTAATGAATAATATTGTTAACCCACGGAAAAGCCAAACTGTCATCTTTTAAGCTACCATTTCAATAATCTACCATTTATCTACATCTCAATATGTACCAACAATCGACCATCTGTTGACAGAGCTGGATGGAGCTCACAAACATATTAGTATACGCGGGTAATACCTGGACAAACGCGCCTAGGGCCGCGCGTGCCCGCACCCGCTCGACCGGGATATACGGAGCGTGGCACGTTGTTGCATAAATAGTGCCATTGTCCAATCAGCAAATGAAGAGGATGTCTAGATATTTTGTTATTGTATTTGTGGAGCATTGGAGCTCGAAGCTTCGGTACACAGCCCTGTCGCTCTTGAATGATGTTTACTCTATGAGTTAAAAAAACTGTTCTATCAGGCTGCGGTCTTTAGCAGTGTTACGATATGATAATAAGCATATCGACGAAAAGGGATGGTTGTGGTCAATAATATTATAAATAATATAATAAATATATAAGTTGTATTTCTTACGCACGTTCCAATCCATGTCTGACTTGGTAGAGTGACATGTTTGAAAATTTGTCACTATAAACACCTAACTGTGTGCTCGGACAGTTGTCATAACTCAATTGCTGTTCAAGTTCTACCACACTAGTGCATAGACAATATTCGAACGCATTGTCTGTCACTGACCTACAAGAGAGCTAATAGTCAAACCACTGTTCCCTTGTATAGGTAGATATCGTAACATTTAATAAAAATACGAATTGGTACTAATTTCGTAGGAAATTACGTCCTTACATTATTAATAAGTGAAGAGAGGATTGAGTCGCTCCAAATATCATTGAAATTCATTGAAACATTCCAGCGTGTCTGGAACACTAACTTACCTGAAATTGTTTTACACTCATATGATTGTTTGAATAAAAATAAGGCAGCAAATTACCAAATAATTTAATGTTATTACGTATTTTTAAAACAAAAGTATTTATAAAATATACACAATAAGTGACAGCATTTTCTTTCATATATGCAACTGTTGTTAACTGGTTAAAAGTATACAAATTGTACGTTTAGTAATACTAGATTAGAAGTAGCTTAAAAGTTTATGTTATAGAAAATTAGTATTTAAGAGAAATTGATTTTCATTATGTATAATAAGTTCAAATTGTACATTAAGACTTTCCCGAGAAGAAAACTCGGTTAAATCCTCAACTCAGCAAAAAATAAATCAATACAATCATGAAATACAAAAATAAAATTGGCAGTAAAACTGTACAGCGAGTTCCACACGTGAGTTCTAAAAACATGAAAACAATGGCCTAACTTATAATAGTGTGTTGGGTGCCATTGGCAGCTAATTTCTTGTTGCTAAACCAACGTCATTGTGTCAAAAATTTTAATCGGGTTTCCTTTGTTAGCAAATTTCTTTCGCGAATACAAAAATGGAAAAGCAGCGAAATTGTTGTTGTAGACTACAACGGTTTAGGTGAATTGATTAACGAAATACGTATATCAGCATTTTATACTATTTTAAACTGTTCATTGTTTTATTGAGTAAATTTATAGATATACAAGTACTCTACATCAATAAGTACTGGCTTGAGTTATTATCACCTTTGCAAAGTATTCTTCCTCGAAAATCGTCTAAGGATTCGAAAATTATGGTTAAACTATAGGTAGATGGAACAGAATTAAGCACATACACTAAATAATTAAGTGGGTTATTAAAAACTACGTAACTACGTAGATTATATTACTCAAATCGTGTAAAGAATTGAAAATTTCGATTAAATTATGGATAGAAAAAGTTAAGTACTTACTTACATCAAACATTTGCATAAGTTGTTCTTGATTGAAGCAGCTGTGCGATTCTCTAAATGCAAACATCGTTGCATCTTTAAAACATCCGTGAAACAAATGACGAGATGACAAGAAACGTTGGAAAATCGGCCTTATATACAAGGGCGATGTCACATAAAGTATTTGACATCCGTGAGCTCGTGGACGAATGCAACGATGAATCATTAGAGAGTCGCACGACAGGTTCATAGCATTTCCGTGTATAATTTTGAAAGGCTGAAATTACTGAAATTACTGGAAAAATAAGACAACAGAACTATTTTTAGAGATTTTGACAGGAGTTTGGCTGTGTAGATCTATAAATCTTTGAGTTGCATTGCCATTGGAAGGCCCGGCGCTAACTTATAGCTCTTCAGAACAGACCTCTGTGGTCTTATTCATAGTGCCATAAAAAGTAAATAAGACCTCATTTATCCAGTTTACTCTAGCTTCATCCCCAGAATAAGATTTTATATTGAAGTACTCTATCGTCAAGTAATTACTTCATTAAATACTTGTTTATAAATACGAGTGTAAGTACCTTGCAAAGACCAAGCGAGTGAAGATGCTGGCGGGTCAGCTAGTTAGGTATAAATTATAACTATGATAATTATTATAATTTTAACACAACGTGGTTATTTCGATCGTACGATTTTATTTGAAATTGTAAGTATTTATTCGTCATCTATGGTTATAACTGTGCGTTAAACGCAAACCAACCTTCTTTATTGTTCCATAGGTGAAAACTATTAGACGTATTTAGATCGTTAAGTTATAAAGGTTGTTTGGTAGAGGGACCGACAAACCAAATGAGCGTGTTCGGGGGACCACTTGGAGAATACAAGTTGGCCAAAAAAAATCCCCGACCCCCCAATATGTTTAACTTTTTTTTGTGATTTATCCCTTTTTCTCCGAAATTGTACCTATTTACCACCATAACATTTGTAAAATCTGTTTTAGACCGGATGTTTTTAGTTGAATTTGGTCTCTAATACACCTTCAGGCCACGCAAAGCAAAATTGGGTACAAAACAGAGCTAACTAACTGATTTAGTTTAAAAAAATTGGGGTGTCGGGGATTTTTTTTGGCCAACTTGTATTCTCCAAGTGGGCCCCCGAACATGCTCATTTGGTTTGTCGGTCCCTCTACCAAACACCCTGTATATTTATTCTTAAAAAGCTGTTTGTTTTCCTAACAAAATAAAATAAATAAAATAATTATATATCCTAACAATATTCTTCTAGGAAAGTTCGTGTGTATGAATGTTTGTTAGCACGCATCGCCGTACCTACTAAACCATTTTATCCAACTTTCTATCCAAGATTTTATTTCTTGGTTTCATTCAAATCTCGGAATGAATAAATAGTATATACGCGTATTTTTTTTAACTAACCCTAGAGGTGGTGCTAGGGAGTTCTAAAGTTTGTATGTATTTTTTTATGGTATAAGTAAATAATGGTATAGTATTCTTTTTCAAAACTATACGTCTGAAAGGGTACAATATAGTTTTAAAATTTGTATGGAAAATAAATATTACCTTTCGATTCACTCAAAAGTTGGTAAAAAAGAAACTTTATGAAAAATATATTTTTAAACATAGCATAAAAAATCTTATACGCTAATTTATCCTCGAAGGGGTAGGCAGAGGTGTATTAAATACTTACGATTCGGTAGATATATTTTGGTATGGTTTTGATTCAATGTAGGTAGCGGGCTATAGCTATTGAGAATTTCTTTATCAGAAAACGCAACTGTCCGACCCGGGAATCGAACACAAGACCTCAGGTTTACAAAGCGGCGCTTCCACCACTGCGCTTGTATAAATTCTGAAACAACTGAGCCGATTTTGATAGAGCATTCACTGGGAGATAGCTGTTATAAGGATTACCTTAGACTTATTTTATTTTAGAGGCGCCATTTCCCGCGAACCCACGCGAGCGAAGCCACGCATGGTCAGCTAGTATAACGTAATTTTAAAATTCTCCTAGTTTTGAGGTTTTCAGATGAACTGCTGAGTGTAATATTGCATGGTGATACAAACGTAATTTCAATAATACTTCATTAATTTTTTTTTTACTTCATTCAAATTTCACCGGCCTGCAAGACGCTTCTCGGTTAGTCATGCTGTTCACCTTAACACCATGCGAACCTTACTCTTCTCGTTCCCTAACAGTATAAAAAATCATTCGTGTGAAAAGTTCTCACACTTATTTTATAAGCTTCCCGGGTTTAACCTAACTCATTCAGAAATAAAACCCAGTGAAAAATATTTCCACGTATTTCCTCAAATGTGAAATTAACATCCAGTGCGGGGTGTGTCATAAAGGTGGGGTATATTAAAGTACTCGCTTAGGCGTACTCATATAATAATATTGCAGACGGATCCGAATCCTCGGCCACGTCTGTCCGTGACGCAATAAAACTCCTAGTTATGCCGTAATATGCATATGTGATGAACTCAAATATAACGGTCCTAAACTTAGCGAGACGCACAAGTTTATAGTTGACTCGTGTTTTAATATGCGATTCGGTGGGAATTTTAGTTAACTTTTCTAAAATATACTTGTATTTACGTACAGTAAATCTGCTATAGGTTTAACGTAACATATAATATCGATTCTAATATTATAAAGTGGAAAGATTTGTTTTTCTTGTTCCGAAACTAACGGACCGATTTGAAAAATTCTTTCACCATCAGAATCCTACATCATCCCTGATATATATGTTGATTCCTCATCATCATCCATCACCACACAGGCTAAACCGCGGAGCGAGGCTAGTGTATTTATAACTAGCTGCTCTCCGCGGTTTCACCCGCGCGGTGCTTGATGTTGATGATGCTGATGAATCTTATATAGCCTATATGTTACTCAGGGTGAATGTAGATTTCTAATGGTGAAAGAATTTTTGAAATCGATCCAGTACTTTTGAGCCAATTCGTTACAAACATACTTTACATACAAATCTTTCCAATATATACAGGGTGTTTGGTAGAGCGTCCGACAAACCAAATGAGCGTGTTCGGGGGCCCACTTGGAGAATACAAGTTGGCCAAAAAAAAATCCCCGACACCCCAATTTTTTTTAACTAAATCAGTTAGTTAGCTCTGTTTTGTATCCAATTTTGCTTTGCGTGGCCTGAAGCCTATTAGAGACCAAATTCAACTAAAAACATCCGGTCTAAAACAGATTTTACAAATTTTATGGTGGTAAATAGGTCCAATTTCGGAGAAAAAGGGAAAAATCACAAAAAAAAAGTTAAACATATTGGGGGGTCGGGGATTTTTTTTGGCCAACTTGTATTCTCCAAGTGGTCCCCCGAACACGCTCATTTGGTTTGTCGGTCCCTCTACCAAACACCCTATATAGTAAATATAGTTATTAGTATAGATAGTATAGATAAACCATAAGTTTTCCATAGAGTTTCTGAGGCACCGCGCTAAATGAATATTCGAAAATTCAATATGATTTATAACTACTTACTAAGCGGTATGATACATACTTCTACTAGTGTCTGTGTATATTCTTCCTCTAAACGATAGTGTAAAGGAATACTGTGTTAAGGTTAAAAGGTACTGTAGCAAGTGCAATTACTGGGCGAATGAGACTTATATAAGTACCTATATCTCAAGGTGACGACCGCAGTTCAGTGCTGCGTAGAACTTTGAAGCTCAAATATCTGGGTCGTGCTGCAACTGTCACGGACAGGGGCGTGAAGCGTGATCGTGACCATCAGTAGAACGACCAGCCCGTCTCGTCACGTACATAGCACAAAAAACCAATGCCATGTTTTAGGTTCTCAAAACATTACTTGTATGCAGAAAATAACAAAATAGGTAAGTCATAAAATCATAATTAATAATTAGCCCATTTTGTTCTCACTTATGGGCCTCGAACCTTCCTCTCAAAAAGAGGAGTCGTGCCATAATCCACAACGCGGGCCCAGTGCGGCTTGGTGGATAGGTTAGTGGCCAACCTATGTCGAAGTTTTCAGGCCGCCTGAAGGCCTTCGGCTTAGCCTAACGACTGTTGTCCTAATACAAACAACCGGGACCGACGGCTTAACGTTCCCTACGAAGCACGGAAGCGCTCAATTGAATAATGCCACTAGCGTTCACCCATCCAAGTCCTGACCGCAGCAAGTGTTATAGCGTAGTGACTAGTGCTTAATCACACATGTTGCAATTCCTGCAAAAGCAGTATGGTTTCTGAGAAATCTTTTGTATTATTGGCCGAATATGGCGAATGACGTGTCTAGGGGTAACATTTGTTTTCTATAAAACAAAACTAAACAAGGGTTCATTACTTTTGAAATAAACATCAAACGATTCATCACACACAATCAGACACAAATCGCAGGCGGACATATTGCGCGCGATTTTAACTCTGTTTCCACAACAACCGCGGGGAGTGTGGACGGAAAGAATATTACGGTTTTATCATTTCGCCTGTCTACTATCATAATAGGTACCTACGTTACTCCTGAATGTTTTAAATTGAAATTACTCATTATGCCATAATACAATGTCAGTATATCCTAGTAGAATCAATGTGCACAAACAAAATCGCTTAGACCAAATTATCCATTCACCATGGGTAATCGATCCGTTAATTGAATAAAAGACTCCCCCGCACTCACGGAGTCACTCCGCCCAACATGATGTTTTGCCAACGGTATGTTTTCATCCTGTTAATAATTAATGGGACATATTTGAGTGGATACAGATGCGAATGCACTCAACAAATTGACTGATAACCGCAGTTGGGAAAGGCTAAATACCAGCAAATGATAGGCCGATTGATATACGATTAATGCTTTTAACGTCGTCCAAAAAATACAATCCCCAATATGGTATTACGTAAACATACAACCTGTGCCTCAAAGACAATATTTGATAAAGTTATTTTTGTTTGATTTAAAATGAAAGGTGGCATACTTCTCATAATTTCACTAGGGCTAAGGTTTCAGACATGATAGTGATATCTTTGTCGGTGACCAATGTATTATATAGTGATAGCTATATCGCGGGTTGTTTTTTACCAATAATTTTATCCTATCGACAATCCATGCTCGCACCGCAGGTGACGAGGTGCGCGATATTATTGACATAACAACTTAATTTTAGAAAATCTATACAGCGCCAAAGAACATAAATACTCAGGACATAACAGTACGAATTTCACAGACCAAAAGAAAGAATATATAACAAAATTCGAAGAAAAAGAAGTTGTTGGAGCCAATTCACAAAAGCCCCGGCTCAGACAATATAACGAATGAAGCTACAAAAACAGCTGATAGCCCTACCACTGACTCTTATATTCAACCGCATACTGGAAACCACCGAAAGACCTAAACAATGGTCACAGTCAATTATAATATTAATATTTAAAAAAGGTGACCCACACGATATAGGCAACTACAGACTGGTAAGTTTATTGCATTTACACTAAAGTGATGAATTCATGTCTCCTACCGTGCCTAACTTATATTTTTCAGACTTGGAAATACACTAACAAAGTTAGGAACAAAATTATTAGCTGCCAAGACGGGTTGGAACAAAAAAAGGCAAAAAATTAGATATACAAAAATACGAACTGTTTCTGGTGCTCTAATTCATGCACAAAGGCTACAATGGAAATGGGCGGGCCATTTAGCGAGACTGCAAGACTAAAGATGGACCAAAAGAATCACATAGTGGAAAGGTCCAGAAGGAAAAAGATGCAGAGGAAGACCCCACATGAGATGGCAGGACGACAAAGATAGCGGGCCCAAACTGGATACAAATGGCCGAAGATAGAGACAAATGGACTTCTTTGGAGGATGCCTTCACCCGAGGAGGGGTTCTTGCAAATATTTTTTTATGGCATAGGTTGCCAAACGAGCAAGTGGCTCACCTGATGGTAAGTGATACTGTCGTCCACGGTGTTTGGTAGAAGACCAAATCATGTGGTTCTGCAGACTACTACGCGCAGTGGATGGAAGAATAGTAATATTTGTCTGCGGAACGGTTGGCTATCAAGAGTCCTACCTATGTCCTCGGTACGAGGAGCTGTAAACCAAACAATTTCAAGGTGCGTCGCACGGAGCAGCATCAGCTCTGTAAGTCAGTTCTGTTAGTTAGGGAGAGAAGGGGACAGGAAGGATATAAGGAAACAAAACAGACCAACTTCGCAGTCCCTCTATATCCTCGCTTTCCAATTGGTTCGCCACGTGAGTTTTCCAGGCGTTGATCTGCTACAGTCCACGAGTGTTCCAAATCACAGGTATATTCAAACCGGTGTAATATACCGGAGAAATCCTTAGAGAGAAATTTAGAGAACCTCGGTGGCCTAGTGGTCATGGCGTCTGACACGGACGTTCGAGAATTCGTATTTTTCGCTATAATTTTTTTTTAAGTTAATTATTGATTGATTATTAAGTTTTTCAGTATTTTATTCATATTTATCACTTCACCTGAGCTACCATCATACTTATGTAAGGTGATATAGCAAAAGTTAAGTTCCTTCCCATCAAGTAGTTCACCTCTGTAAAGATGCCCAAAGTCTCGTACTCATTTAACTGAATGAGTACAACTATATTTCGTGGGTCAAGAGCTAGTTAATACGACATGTATTTGTCAAACGTACTTATCTGTATGAAACCTACAATAAACAGTGATGATATTTTACATGGCTGCTGAAATTATTACCAAAGTAAATTATTAATTTGATTACGAGCTTGTTCATTAAGGCTTACACGGGAGCTACGAATGGTGTTTCGTATAGTACGTTATGATTAATTAATATCTTTCATTATTGTACTAAATACAAAGTAAAGTTAAATTTACCTTTTGTGCGTTAATATGGATATTCGTTACATTTATTGGCCTTATAACTGCGTTTGTTTCACTATGCAAGTCAATATTGTAAGATTTATGAATGAAATTGTAATGATTAAAAAAATGTAAGAAAAAATATCAATTAATGTAAAATCATGATGAAGATTACTAACGACGCAGACAATAAAATATGAAAGTTAAATGGTCAAACTTATGTTCCATGAAGGTATTTAAATTCATCAATAATATTACTTAAATTTGAAGTCAAATTTGAATCAATTCGAATGATCTTGAACTTGTATGCTTAACATAATCATACAAGTTCAAGATCATTCGAATTGATTCAAATTTAAAATATGAAAAAAAAAAAAAGTTAAATGGTCAAACTTATGTTCCATGAAGGTATTTAAATTCATCAATAATATTACTTAAATTTGAAGTCAAATTTGAATCAATTCGAATGATCTTGAACTTGTATGCTTAACATAATCATACAAGTTCAAGATCATTCGAATTGATTCAAATTTAAAATATGAAAAAAAAAAAGTTAAATGGTCAAACTTATGTTCCATGAAGGTATTTAAATTCATCAATAATATTACTTAAATTTGAAGTCAAATTTGAATCAATTCGAATGATCTTGAACTTGTATGCTTAACATAATCATACAAGTTCAAGATCATTCGAATTGATTCAAATTTAAAATATGAAAAAAAAAAAAGTTAAATGGTCAAACTTATGTTCCATGAAGGTATTTAAATTCATCAATAATATTACTTAAATTTGAAGTCAAATTTGAATCAATTCGAATGATCTTCAACTAGTATGCTTAACATAATCATACACTATACAATAACAATAGAAATTACTTTCACATAAGGTATTAGTAAAATTATTAATTTTTATGTGTACCTACTTATTCATAAGTACTTGTCGCCTTACGTCTAATTACAGTACTTTTTATTAACTACTTTAAAAACAAAACCAATTTAACTAAATAAAAAACATTTTATCCAAATCGTATTCACAGAGTATTGATTCATTTAAAATTGTGATTAAGGTATGAAGTGTTGATTAAATACAGATACGCTAAAACATGGTTAGTTAAAGTGCATCTAGTCATATATTTGTCGTTCAAACATCAGAGTTACCAGTTCTGGGTTTTATCATTTCCCAAAAATATACTTTTTAGGTATTTTTATTGTCAGTTAATAAAAAAACACTCGTTTTTAAGTTATTCTTTTAAATTCAATAAATAACATCAACTAAGTTACAGTGCCCTTACGAGGTTTCACAGGAACTACAATTTTTATACAATTTTTAGACCGTAACTGTTATATGGTATGCAATAAAGATATTTGATTTCTAATATTTGAAAGAGACTGCCTTATTTGGTACCACTGCTGTGCCAGATATTCTACCACAAAGAAGTGAGGGCTGTGTTAATTTGAAGGGCATCGTAGCAAGTGAAATTACTTCATGAACGATTCACAAACCAATCTCTTGAAGTGCTGGAGTGCCACGCAAAATATCATATTAAAAAACTAAGTGTATGCAAGTAATTGCCTATCTTGAGAGCGGGGATGATTGACAGTAACACAAATACACTGTTAGCGATGCATAATTATAATATTACATTTTAATTTCAAGGGGACGCGAGGGGTGTGAACTGTGGGAGCGGGTAAAATTCGACCTCCATTTTGAGAACGTAGTCAGTCTTCGTGGCATCCATCGCCCGTTCGCACTACTCGCGCTCCCTGTACCTATATCATTTTGTAAACACCTTTTAAAGTAAAATATACAGTTTTCTAGTAAATCATATCGATTTTGTCTGCTTTTATCACCCCTAACGTCTACATAGACCATAGGCGAGTCTTTTAGCAATACGTTACGAACTTTCCCAATTCATTATTAAGGTCACAATCAGTATTCGTATATTAACACGTATGAATACTTCCTTACTTTTTATTGAAGACGTCTTCTTCTTAGAACGTTCATAGTACCCAATTTTATAATTATTAGGGAAATTGACGATACCCAAAGGGCAGCACTGCTCAAACAGCTACATGTTTGTAACAGTGTGTATGAATGCCTACGTAATTTTGAATACAGTCTGTGCTAATCAACTCTCATTAAGCATTATTGATGTTTCAGTTTCAATTTTACAATTATTATTATTGTTTACTGTGAAATATTATGTTCACACTGACTACTATTGTGGTCTTTTTGAGGTGAACACTTTGAGCTCGGTAATTTCTAACTTTACACATAATCATCATACATTACTCATCTTCTTGCTCTACCTTCAATGTTACTTTTAGAAGAGATCGTGCAATTTTTAGGAGATTTTTTATTACATGGAGAACTTAAATTTATCAAATGACACCAAGTTATGCATATACTTACATCTTACACGATTACTGTCACTTTATTCTGATTTCTGATTTACAGTTTACGTATCTCGAAAGTGTCTTAAATGTACCTACTTTTTGTCAATTTAGAATGCTAGGTAAACACGTGGCTACATTTACATGAACTCGTTTTGTGGCTTTGGTAAAATTCACACAATCAAATTAACGTGAGGTGCGATTGGGAAATCTGAACAAACACTGCAAAACAAACTGGATTCGAATTTCGACATAGCACATTTGCACATGTACGCAACTTTATTCAATTACACTTTCAAAATAGAAACATTTTTCAGTTAGCTTTTCATTTTTCAACCGACTTCCAAAAGGAGGAGGATCCAAAGTCGACGGGTCTAATATTTTTTTATGTATGACCACGCATAACTTTTTAAAGAGTAGTCCAAATTTAATTATTCTTTTCTTGTATAGTAGGGTATACTTCCACAGTAGTCCCATTCGAATTTCACCAAAATCGGTCAAATGGTTTTTTAGAGACACTCCAATAACTGATAAGTATAATGTGAAACCGACTTCCATTCTATTAATCATAACTTTCGACTGGGTGCACCGATCATTAAAATTCTTTTTTGTTTGTAAGCTGGTGCTTCTCTTGTGGCCCCATTTAAATATTTATCGATTATATTAATTGCACAAGAGAAGCACCAGCTTACAAACAATTTAAAAAAAAACAAAAAAGAATTTTGAGAATCGGTGCACCCAGTCGTAAGTTATGAGGTAACAAACAGAAAAAAATACAATTGAATTGAGTACCTCCTCCTTTTTGGAAGTAGGTAAAAAATAAAAAAAATACCAAAAAAGTAACTAAATTTTTTTTATATGTCGATATAACATCTACTGTTCATTATAGGATATGTCAATTAGCTATCCATTACACGTTTGTATACTCAACAGTGTTAACCTTTCGTGGGTATAAAATAAGGAAAATTTAGAATAAGGAACCCAAGCCATTAGAATATAATGAACTCCCTGCAATTCTTATTTCCAAGCGGCTAGCAGTGTACTCTACAGTACCCAGTATCAAGTACCGGTTAACGTTGTATGAAATACATGTACACAGAAACGAAAATCATATCCATCCAGGGTTATAATACACTCGAGAGCAATGAATCCGGGTCACTTAAAGAATCCTAAAAATCTCGGAAACTAAAAATGCTAGGTTAATGCAATAAATTGTATTTAATAGACAATGTAATACTCCTTAAATGAAGGTATTAAAACTTCTTAGTTATTGTAAAGTTATATCATAAAAAAATCAAATTTGAAAAAGGGCCACTTTCGAAGATAGAACTACGAAATTACAGCATTTGGTTTTGCTTTTGTTTGTAATCTGTCATTTATGTGGGTACATAAACCATGTTGATAGTGCTCTATATTCATTATTCAAGCTGAAATTATGTCGCTTACGCCTGAAGAATGCACCAGAATACTTACAATGCTGGAAACCGGCCGGAGTCAGCGCGATACAGCCAGGACTGTCGGTGTGTCGCTGTCAACAGTACAAAGAGTTCTCCGACGTTACGAAGAAACTGGTTCTAACCTACGCAGACCAGGAACGGGCAGAACCATGTGTACCACAGCACGAGAAGACCGATACTTGGTGAACACCATGCTTCGAAATCGCTTTCTCACAGGAACTGAACTCACAAATCAGTTTCGACGCCTCGGAGGAAGTAACCCAAGTGCATGGACAGTAAGACGTCGGCTTGCTGAATCTAACTTAAAACCCCTTAGACCTGCAAACGGCCCTAAACTGGAGCGTGGGCATCGTATTTCAAGACTAAGATATGCCCAGAGCCACGTAAATTGGAGTATTGAAGATTGGTCAAAAATTATGTTCTCCGACGAATCAAAATTTATGCTCTACAAGCACGATGGAAGACACAGAGTGTATCGAAGACCAGGGGAAAGATTCAAGCAAGCATGCATCGAAGAAAAAGTAGCCTACGGTGGTGGGTCTGTACTTGTGTGGGCCGGAATTTCTTCTGAAAGTCGCACAGAGCTGGTGATCATAGAAAACGGCTCTTTTACTAGCGAAAGATATGTGGAAGAAATCCTCAATGATCACGTTGGTCCATTTATGGTCAATTTAGGTGAGGATGCTATATTTATGCATGACAATGCCCGACCTCATACAGGTAGGATTGTGAATGACTACCTTCAAGAGATGAACATTACTCGTATGGAGTGGCCAGCGCGCAGCCCGGATATCAACCCGATCGAGCATGCTTGGGACGAGCTAGGCAGATGCGTAAAACAACGAAACCCTCCCCCAATCACGCTTCGTGAGCTCAAAATTGCTCTCACAGAGGAATGGGAGAATATTCCCCAAAATCGTATAAGGAACTTGGTGTACAGCATGCCAAACCGCGTAAACGCAGTAATGGAAGCACGAGGAGGCAATACGAAGTATTAAAATTCAAGAAAATCGTAATAAAGTTCAAAAATTTCATGTTTCCTATTTTTGTTTTAAGGAGAGATCATCAGTTTTTTTCTATATGTAATTTTGTGTTAATAAAATGTATGGTGACTCATATTTTTTTTACTTTCATTTAAGGAGTACACTTACATTGTCTATTAAATACAATTTATTGCATTAACCTATCATTTTTAGTTTCCGAGATTTTTAACATTCTTTAAGTGACCCGGATTCATTGCTCTCGAGTGTAGTATAATTAAGTAGAATAATGAAAAGTGGGATGTATTTTGAGTTCAAGATTAAAATTGTTTATTCTTTATGGTCCTTACTTCTAAACGCTGCTTAACTTTAAATGACGTTATTTAGTACTGCGCAAAGGAAAACTCTTCTGTGCCGTACTAAGTGACGTTATTTAAATTTAAGCAGCGTTTATAAGTAAGGCCGTAAATGTATAAATCTATAAAAGTTCTTTATTTATGATATCTAACAAGTAGTTTCAAGACCTTTTTCATCGTAACAGCAGTGTTGGTACCGAACTTACCGATCAATAAATTTGAGTCTTGTATTCGTCATACTTCAAAAAAACTGACTATATCAATCTTTTGTCGATAATTGCAAGAAAGTAACAAAATTATTCGATCGGTAGACAAATTCGATAAGCTTAAAAGCTTATCGAAATCGTATCGGGTTATCGTTATAATTGTAAACGATTATAACGATAACCGTAGCATGGAACTGTTAAATTACGTTTATCAGCTTTGAAAATGACCTCGACCATGAGTTTGATCTTATTAATATTATAAACGCGAAAGTTTGTATTTATGGATAAATGGATGTTTGTTATTCTCTTACGCTCATACGGCGGGCCCAATTTTGATGAAATTTGGCATGGAGGTAGATGGGGCGCTGAATTAACACATAGGATAATTTTCATCAACATCGTCATCATCCATCACCATGCGGGTGTAACTGCGGGGTGTTTTCAATAAAAAATATACTTTATATATATACTACGGCCTTCTTTTGATCGTAGAAGAGCGAAATTCTCGTAGAAATCTTCAAATGGTAGAAGGACGCGTTGTGGAATGCAAACAATTCGTAATAATCGATATACTGTCGACAATCTGACGATCGTATAAGTCGTCGATATGACTTCCATACTTGCTAGGGGCGATACGATTTTTATCGATCTTAGCGACTCGACAAATTTAACGACAATTACGGTACTTGCATTGCAGTGACAGAAGTAATCTAATCCATTCAAATATGTACGCCACACTAAACGTATCGTAATGTATAATTGGTAATTTATGGATTGCTTGCTGTTCCATTTCATAACATTACCTACTGATTTCTAACTTAAGGTGGCTCATTAAAGAACTCTATCATTATGTAGTTATACTCGTACGTAATTACGTTCACATAATCGAAGAAAGGTAAAATATGTTTATGTCAAGTGTTCCATTATGAATATCTACATAAGTACCTACTTAGTTAGTGGACATTGTATTTCCTTTGTTATTCATAAGAAAATTACGTCTTTATGAGGCAATGTGTGGATATATCCTAATGTATAGAGTACACACGAGGCAACTTTGAGAATTTTCCCCATCACAAATGCAAAGGACGAGCGACACAAAAGTAGACAAGCGCTATTTGTATGAAACGAGCTCAATATTGAATTCGAGACGGCCAAAGAGTGTCCCGAAATGAGAGGTGTTTGAAAACAAGCGAGTTGAGAAAAAAGAACGCGCCAAATGTTACCCCTCTGCGACGCGAGTTGAGAGTTGGGTAACAAAAACTATTAATGTAGAGGCTCTCACGGCCCGTTGAGTTGTCGGTGCGTTTCGTTTGATAATTTCCGTGTACAGCGGGCTTTAATCGAATGAAGCGGTGCGTTCTGCCCCCTCCCTCCACCCTGGGGCCTGGGCAGAATTGCCCCTTCCCCCTGGCCCGGGCTGTGCCCGCGAGCGCAATAAAATTGTTCACCTCGATTATCGCGAGTGACGGGAAGATTGCGCGTTTTGGAACCAACACAACTCGTAAACAAATTGTGATACTCCGACAGTCACACAGTCTAGTTATATAACATTTGTTTCTGTACCTACAATCTATCTATAAAAGCAAAATATAATAGCTAAGAAACGAAAAATCAAAAACTGCTTCATCTTCCAATCTGAACTTTTATTTCTGATGTAAAACATACTTTTGCAGATGAAGTCACTAAGGAAAAAAGTTCTCACTAGTTCGATTGCAGAGTCCCATGGAACTAGTGAGAAAAATCTCCCACTAGTTCCATGGAACTAAAACACGATGGAACTAGTGGAATGATCCGAACTTTAGCAGGCATTCTTCTTCCCTTGCTCTAGGTACATACTCGTGTATGTACCTAGAGCAAGGGAAGAAGACGGTAGTAGATTAATAGACGTAGAAGAAAAACTTGTACATAAAAGAAGGGTAAAATTAGGGTGAATAATTATTTCAAGTTTTTGAGCATCCTGACGGCGCGGTGTGGCGAAGAAAAATTATTTTCTTCTTCGAAACACTCAACCGTTATTACAGTAGCTGTAATAATAGAACAATCGTTATTTTGATTGCTCAGAGAAATACTGTGTAACATAGTATTGTCAAATTTTGATTTACAAGACCGTTTTTTTACCGACCGTTGTATTGTAAACTCAGATTTCACTAGAATTACAAAAATCTATTACAAATGTTTGGCACACTTGCTAAGTGTATTATTACTACCGTGACAACTCTATATAGGTATGTATATACTTACACTGAGAAATCGGTAGTTGGTGACTTTTTTTTGAGCCAAAGACGATGTAGATTATTTCGTCTGTATTCGATGCTTCATACGAGCATAAGTATTAAAAAGATGGCGGGAAAAAGCCCAATAATTATGGTTATCGTTAATTTTTCTACTTTTGAGTTTTTGTGGTGTTGGCTTGTAGTAGTGATGGATTATTAACCATTAAATGTTCGTAATGGTGCACGAATGTAGGCAAAGTGGCTAGAATCATGAGACGATGGTAATTAGTCTTGGTAATGGAACCACTTCGTTACTAGAACGTAACTTAAAGAGGACAGTGACTTGACGAAGGACTTATTTGTGTAACTGTGACTTGACTCTGACAGCTTGAACAACGAACTATGGAGTGGGCTATGCTCGGCGTTTCTCTACGTGATCGAATCAGAAATGAGGAGATCCGTAGATGAACTAAAGTCACTGACATAGCCCAGAAGATTAGCCAGTTAAAGTGGCAACGGGCAGGCCACATAGCACGCAGAACAGATGGCCGATGGGGCCGGAAGGTTTTGAAGTGGAGACCACGGACAGGCAAGCGCAGCGTAGGTCGTCCACTGACAAGGTGGACTGACGACCTGACAAAGGTAGCAGGACGACGTTGGATGCAGCCGCTTCCAACCGGTCCTTTTGGAAATTTCTGGGGGAGGCTTATGTTCAGCAGTGGACGTCCTATGGCTGAGATGATGATGATGATGATGATGACTTGAATAATTAAGTGACTTGATGCAACATTATGTATTACATAACTATTTAACTTGACGAATGGCAAATGTACAAACACGTGAGTTCAATTATAAAGTAAACAAAGATGTATTAAAAACTCAGTTTCAGTGATATTTTGACACTGTTTTGATAGCAAAATAATTACTCGTATTTAATGTATTTTTGGTTTAAAACCACTGTATTGATGTTTAGAATGATGTTTTATCAATCTTATTTGAGTGGTAACATTCGCTAGCCGTGGCACGGCCATAGATATAGTCTGAATAATCTTTGGGCTATTATAATAGCGACGCAATTGCAATTGAGAGCAACATATAACAGAATACCGAATTTGACATAAGAAGCAGTACAATCGCAGAAGCGTTGCAGTAGTGTGGCAATTGCTCAGTAGCTAAGAGAATAGCCACCCAGATCTAAGATTTTTTTATTGCATTTACTGTCAAATCTCCACTCAAATCCAGATTTTCAACTTAGCGCCTTTCTGTATTACCCGCGTAAAATAAAAAAGTACTTTATTAAGTGGTCGTTGGTGTTCTATAAGTCATGTATATAAATTAATTTCCTATCACGTTAAAACTCGACGTCTTTGGTCTTTTCCATCACTTAAATGAGATCCAGTTTATTTCCCGTGGTCATCACCTTATGGGTTCTGGTAGTATTACAGGGTTGTGTAGTTGTGAGAAGCAATACTACTCGTATCCGAGGCTGGTTGTAGATTTTATCATTGAACCTTCTGTTTAGTAGCGGACGCTGGACTCACTTCCAAAACTGTCAGTTTAAGTAGGTATCTTCTCTGTCTACTTTTTATTGTATGTTTATACATATAATGTTTTATTTTGAGCACGTTACTTTTCATAACTTGGTTCTCTGTCGTCGTAATGAAATTAATCATAATACTATCCTTAGGAAAAATGTCTGTGAACTGATGTTCAAAGACTTTTTAATAGTTCTCGAAAGGAAAAATAACTGACAACCAGGTCATCATTATCATTAAGTTAAGTATCAAGTATTAGTATCATTTAATCAATCATTATTGATTAAATTATATTGATTTTTGTTCTATTGATTATGTGTAACACCCCTAATGTATTTCCAATGTACCAAATTTTTTGCATCTACAATTGCAGATATTAATAGTAAAGATGTAATACAATACGTTAATACTTCTTTTTTAAAATTAAATTTCTCGAATGGATTTTGCTAAATAACTCGAATTAATAAAGCGTGTGAAAGGTTTGCGGAACATTGTTAGATTCAGGACCAGAGCAAAGAACCAAGACGTTGTTTTGTTTGTACATAAAGACTGAATTAACCGCTAAGCTTTAAAAACTAAACTCCTTTGAATATTTTTATAAAAGATCTAAGCGGTGTGCATTCAACATTTTTAATAGGTAATTTTCTGTATGAAACTGTTTCCTTTGTAAGTTTTTACCCATCTCAAGTAATTAATAACTGTTTTCTAAAAGATTTCCTCGCTTTAGGTTATTTCCTGAATAAAAAGTTAGTCGCCACACGGAGAAGTAAAATATTATTGATCTTTTATATCTGAATCTAAGTAGGTGGTTGATAGTTAATAAAAATTGAGAAAACAATAAAATTACAGAGCAATAAAAGAGCGAATGCACCAAGCATAGCTGGCGTGATATTAAATTCCTCCGAAAACATAAAAATGATTTTCGATCGTAAAACTATAATTTACAGACGTAAAAATGTGCTGAGTTATATGTTGCGCGAGTCTGCGATACGGACTTAGGATATTGGTTCGCCTTCGTCTATGCCAACCTCTTGACAGTTTATACTCGTACTTACCCCAAGTACAATCAAGTTTTCAATAATATAATGTAATAATAAATTATTCTGTATCGTCGTAAGTCACTTTAGAGATTAACTCGGAAAGACTTTATTATAAAATATTGTCCTACTATGAGTACCTACAGTACCTAGTAATGCATCACGGCAAGTTCGTGTTTCGGAGTTTATTTATTTATTGTGGAAATTCAACAGCGTTACAATGATAATAGTCTAAAGATTAGTCTTGTGTACAGCCTTTACAGAATTATTCATTGTATACATTGCAATACATGCTGAATTTACTTGTAGATAATCTTGAAATAAGTAAAAAAATGCTTCATACATAAGCAAAGTATATGGATTTTATACAGGTAGGCTTACTAAAAGGTTGGGAAACTCTTTGAAGGAAACTCAGATTATTATATGATTTATCTATCCTGATATTAGAAATAGGAAAGATTTCACCCATCCAAGTTAAGAACAACAAGGCAAGCTCTATTGCGAGTGCTTCGTACGAAATAGTAATTAGTAATTCTTTAGAAACGAAGTAATGTGGAGATCTCTCCACGCTCCCTCTTTATAATGAGTAACTATCAACGGGGGCACGCTCTAAATCTAACCCGGTATCCCTATCACTATTTCATCCGTGTGCGTTCTGTAAACACGTGTTTTAATCAAGCCTGTTGCTTCGTTTCCGTTTGCTGCGGCAGCTCGCAGCTCAGCAAAGAAAAACTTTGCATGTGTTTTATTACGACGGACGCCAGCTGCCCGCAGGGCTTAATTTCGATGCTGACCTGTCTCGCTTTAATTGTTTTATTCTATGACGGTAAACATTTAAATAGAAACGGATATGAAAACCCGGATGCACTCAAAATACATCATCTATCTGCAGGGTTTCTATAAGTCTCGTTTATACAGGGCTGTCACGCTTAGTACATACCTACACTATTAAGTCCACATTCTCTTAGTCCCATTTTCTTTAATGAAACGCATGAGACACGTCGAAATCGTAGATATGATTTATTAGCATATTTATATGGATAATATTTATTTTAAATTGATAATCGTTTACGAGATTAGCATGCCACTCGCCTGGTGTTAAGCTTCACGCTTTGCTTATATTGTATGGTAAGAGTTGAGTGCCATGCCATGATTTTTTTTAAATACAACAGTTCAAAAGCCTGCATGGCAACACCTGTGCTCGTCACCCTGATATAAGATATAAATTCTCTGACATATTCTGGCATATTTTCCTAATACTTATAGGCAATATTGATTTAAAATTTTATTTCATTTCAGCACCTTTACAGTTTATGATTGAATATTATCTTTGCTAAATATTCTAAATACTAAATCTTTGGCTATTCATTTAGCATGTATATGTTTATTAAATAAGTACTTACTTGGAATGGATTCTGATGAAATTTGAAATGCAGATTAACCCATCAGATACTTACTTTTTATGCAGATTCAACATGTAGGTACTTTATGTATCTTTATGCCACTCTTAAAGAAACAATAATAGAATTGTTATAAGTATATTAGCATTATTTCATCATCATCATCATCCATCACCACGCGGGTGAAATAGCGTAATATGCTTGGACACCGCGCAGACAAAATAATAAGATCTCCGCCTACGTCAAGGTCGTAATGATGACAGTTCTGTCAAAGCTTGTATATTATAAACGCGAAAATTTTTATGTATGGATGTTTGCTACTGTTTCACGCTCAAACGGCTGGGGCAATTATGATGAAATTTGGTATGCGGGTAGATGCTCTGGATCAATACATAGAATAATTTCATCATCATCATCCATCACCATACGGGTAAAATCGCGGGCGCAACTAATAGTGTACATATAAAAAGATTTATATTTATCTACGGCTTGGAATAACACTACAATAAAACATCTCTCAGGTTTAGATATACCTCACAGATGCTATGCTACTTTTTGGCCCATAGATATGGGTTTAACTTTTTTAGGTCTACTCATACCACTCATACTCACAGGGCAGACTCCTGGGCAGATTGATGGATTACAGTTATATATAGATACGAGTTTAAGAGTCTATAGGGTTCTTTTTGTCCTTTGGTTAACTGAATCCCAAAAATACTTTTTCAGTCGGTATCTATTGGCTAACTTTGACTACTATACTGATGTCAAAGTTAACCAATAGATATTAGTCGAACTTTGAAGACAATCATGATAATCATATCATAGTGGTAACGTCACTGAAGTGAAGATATTGAACATAGATTAGGGTATGTATATAATAATAAATTGCGCCCTATGCACATAAGTACTATACTTAGAGTACTATATCATGCGTTAGCATCTATACTTAGTTTGTGACTATATCTATGCTTAGTCTACGGCCCTACTGGTGAATCAGCCTTCTTTCTTAAAACATTGTAGGCAAAGAGAATATAACGCTACTTGAGGTACCATGGCAACCGTCTCTAAGCAACGGTTAGAGTAAAAAAAGTCAATAAATATATAAAAACTGTCATTTGCTGTCAATAAGCAACCAGTCAGTCAGTGGATCACAACTGAATTTTTATTTTGTATTTTTGTGTTCAGTTCCGCCTATAACTTGTATAAACTGTTTTATCGGTATATATATTGTGTATTATAAAAGAAATGGATCGAAAGCCAAAACCCAGAACTATTGGAATATCTCCAAAGTCCGACTGTTTGAAGGGAGTGGTAGCTTGCCAGTGTGAACTAGGTCGAGAGAAACTACTCACAGCTCCACCATATAAACGAGTAGGAGCATCTGAAGGAGATGAAAGCAAATCGCGATACCAAACAGCTCCCTGTGCCAGAGAACTAGAACAGTTCAAATGCCCCACCAGCCATATACTAGTGACCTTCAAATCACCATTGCACCCCAACGAAGTGTTCAATAAAGTCTTCCCAGCCAATACGCCACTTAAATTCGTCAAGCGCAAATTAGCCAAATTACTTTCGGTGTCAAATAACAATCTCCTGTTGACAAAGAATCGAACGGTTCTAAAAGAAACCAGCCTGTTGTCCGACCTTAAGGCAGATCCACTCGGCAATATGATTATTGATGTTTTTACCAAAGATTCTGAGGACTTTGCTCTATCGGCAATCCCTAAAGAATCTTACGTTCATGAACTCCTACATGCAGTTATTCCTAAAAAGAAGGCAATGCCGTTTATAGCGATTAAGTTCCGAGTTCGGAACCAAAGTGGAATTTTTACTCGATCTTACCATTCTATTATGAAAGTGCATGAAATAAAGAAGAACTTGGCGGGCCTGTTTCAAGCGGATCCTGATAATTTGGTTATCTTAAGAGGAGAAAGGCCACTCAAAGATCGCATGTCTCTATTAGACTTGGATTATGACAAATATGGCATTGTAGAAGTAGAACTACTGACCAAAAATAATGAGAGGTTAAATTTAGACAAGCTCTACAAAGAAATGCCAATTAACGATGTCTTAAGTGTTATGGTTCCATTTGGTGGTACTCTTAAACAGATAAACGTGGAAATATTTAGTGACCCCATCAAAAAACCTTATTTAGGAGGATATAGAAACGTCCACACAGGTAAATACTAGTTGATTATGATTAGACAAGGTTATGTCGATTCTAGTTAGTAACTTCTTTGAGGTAACATTTCATAATAAATTATTACGTCCTTGCTTTTGTATTTATGTAGTTATATAAATTGCCATTGGAGTCGACATACGATTCAATTACGCAGATAAGTACCCAATTATTCAGAGCCAGTACAAAGACTGACGAATTCTGCGAAGAAAATCTGTCTAATAAATATATAGAGCTTGGTATAGGTTATCGAAGCGGGCATTTAAAATCATATTATTTTGTCTTATGTAACTGTTAGTAGCAGGTAGGTAGTCAAAACTTGGGCTAAGGAAAACCCCTTTTTAAAAACTAAAATTAAAACTAAGTGTTGCCGATTTGGAGGCTGATTTAATAATTAATAATAAAATGAACAAAATAAATCTTAACAACTAACTTAACCAACCGCAGGACAACGAGAAGTCTTGGTCAGCATTACATATAACTGGTACATGATACTGCAGCTACTGCTGAGCAAGCACTCTAGTCGTGCACGGAAGGGCGAGGGGGATGTATAATTCCTCCCTCCCTAAGAGGGAAATTATCGGAAGGTTTGATTATAGAGTTTTCCGATAATTTCGCAAAACAAAAACACATATTTTTAGTAACTTATTACGAAACACATAAAATACAAAAAGTACAAAACTAAATATAACTAGACCTAACATGACATAAACTAACACACTGATTTTAGAGTCCGTTTCTCTTTTTTGTACACTTTCAAGCACTTCACTATTTTTCAACGCATAGGACATATATATTTACTTGGTCCAAGTTCACTTTATGCATGTTGAGTGCACGCGCACTTAATATACTGGCGTTCGGTCTTAGTTGAGGTAAATTTAGGATTGGTAGTGGCGTCGCAGCTTCAACGTCTATGAAGACACGGTGGGGACGTATTTGGATTCCGTTAATCTCCAAATCACAAGGCTCGTCGATGGTTACCAGGTACGTGCCGTATACAGGATATTTAGTAGTTTCTTCAACGCATTGATTGTTGAGCGTGGTTTTCAAATTCGTATAGAGGATCCAGTGTGCAGTATAAATTCTTTGGACCTTGACATCTTCCAACTGAATACGTTTCGAGGAAGGCATGGCTGAGTGTTCGGTAAGTATATATTTTCTTTCGCCAAAAGGTAAGGGTAATTGGGTATTAAAACTAAGGTTGTATTTTCAGGTTCATCGAAAACAGGTGAGGTATACATTTTAAAATAGTTATAATTGTAATTATCAGTAAGTGGAATTTGTAAGATAAACGTAATCTGGTTTTTCTTTATGAAAGATTTCACACAAATTGTTTCTTCTATATTAACTAAATTTGATTCAATTGGCTCATAAACCAAGTTTTCTGTCTTGGAAATAATTTTTAAGTGATCTAAAAGTTCAGTAGAGTTCACAATAGACTGGTGTATAATAGAACTTTTACTTAATGCTAGTGCCGTCTCTAATTCACTCAATTTTATAAAGATAGTTTGGAAGTTACTTATAATTATTATTATAACTATATAATGCTAAAATATAAGAAGTCAGAATAAAATTAGTTTCCTTATTTGCTATGTCTTATTGATGCTTCAACCCTTTTAAGGCGGGCATCAAGAATAATTGTATTTTCATTAAGCAACTGTGAAGTGTTAATAAGTTAATAATAACATAATTATTATATAATAATTTATAATTAGTTAATTAAATTTAATGCTGACAGTTTGTGAATAATATTTAATTTGACATTTCGTTAAGTATTATTATCTATGTTTGACTTTATATAAATAATTTTTTTTTAAATTACTTCATTAGCTAAGACTTTGTTTTGTTTCATTTAAGAACTAATAATACGTATAATTGCAAGTGCGTTCTTATTAATAAATAAATAAGACTGTTTAACGTTTGGGAGATAATGGTAGCCTTCTTTGAAATAATAACTTGATTTCGGTTTATTTCGGATATTAATTGGTCATATACGCGTCATCATGATCTAAATTTCCCGTTACTATTTTTATAATAGAACCTCTCTCTAAAACGTTGCGGCATTAGTTGGCGATACTTATCTATAGTTATGTCGTGTAGATATTCAACATGCATTAACATGCTTATAAAGTCATGGGAAACGGTTTGTTTAACGAAATTATTCTATTAAATTCGGTATATTTCCTTATCACAAAATGTTAATCATCGTGAATACTATTTAAGCTAAGAGTTTTAATAATAGTTTATTTATCGATTTGCAGATACGCTTGACCTTCATTTACCGGCAGGAGTCCTGGATTCCCTTTCAGTAATTGCAGATGAAGGGCGACTGCTGACGTCACTAGAGTCAGAATGCACCACCTGCGGAGGGCGTTTTATATTTTTAATTAGTGCTTTCGTATTTTTACGTTCTATTTCTACCTTAATAGGGACTACATTCCTTTCAATTTCATCCACTACTTCCGCTTTCTTGTACCTTGTCTTATCCTTACTCTTTATTTTATTTATAGCTTTCACGAAAACGGTTTTGAATCGCGAGAGTTTTATATTGCTTTTAATACATATATAATCTTTTCCTTTATTGCTACAATATTTTCTGCTATTTGCTTGTGCAAAGATTTCGAGTTTGTCGTGTTTTTTAGGTATTTTCTTAGTTTGTTTGTCTGTCGTCTCATTCGCTGTAAAATTTAGGTTGCACTCGGTATCTCGTTGGGGTGTTTCTTGGAGTTTTTTTAACAGTCAGACGTACTGGTTTGTCTAAGGTGTTTTGAACGACAGTTGGAGCGTAAACGTTAGTACAATTCACTTCAACACTAGGCATTCGAACACCAAGACCGAACTCTTTATGGTCTATAATTGCGTCACCTGAATTATGGTCAATAGGCAATTACACGCGTTGTTCTGATCGTGGGTTTGGGTAGATTACTTAGTAGACTACTTAGTCTAAGTCATAGTTAATAATTGGAATACGCGCTGTTTTAGTTTTTAAGACTAAGTATTCAAGGTCTATAATCGCGTTCAATTGCTTTAATAAGTCATTCCCGATAAGTCCGTCATATCGTGGATCGACGTAATAAACATAAAATTTGTGACGCGCATGATTGCTTCATTGTGGCTACTGGAGGCGTGAGTACTTACGACTTCAAACGGCTCGTCTCTAATATCGTAAAAATATTCGTATGCCTTTCGTGGGCTCAAGAATGATCGAGTACTGCCAGTGTCGATTATCAAATTTGCATCTATTTCTGGAATATATATATGAGGCAACTTTAGTGAGGTGTTACAGTTTAATTCTATCCAATCTTCTTCTTTATACACTGCAATTCTTATGGGTGGGTATAAATATTTATGGGTGCCAATGGTTAAAAGATTGAGGTGGACTATTTCAAACGGCTTAGTTGGAGGTGGCACTATACGGAATTTTGGATGTATCGGGTTTCGGTCATATTTTGCCCTGCCACATATGGTGCACTCGTTAATATATTTGCCTATGTGATCCTTCATTTTCGGCCAGAAGAATTTGTTAGATAGAGCTAGATATGTTTCATTAATCCCGCGATGATTGGTTTTCCCTTCATGATAGTTTCGAATTATTTCTTTTAATTCGAAATTTAATTTTAGGTATTGTCTATCATCATGCCTACACACAGACTCCGCAAAAACCAGAGAAAGTACCTCCAGAAAAGAAAACCTGCCGTGACACGCAGACGGCCGAAGAGCGGGAAAAAACATACGTAAGTTGTTGTTGTTGTGTGTAGTACAATTTATTTTTATTACCTAACTTTTAAAGCTGCTGCGTCTGCTAAGCGATAGCAAACATTGGAAATTTTTAGAGAGAAAAACACATACTCGGACAGGATTCGTACCCGCGTCTTCCGACAATGCGTGTCAGACGCCATGACCACTAGACCACCGGGGCACGAGGCCAAGCACTGAATTTTCTCTCTAATGATTTTCACCATCGTGTAGGGACGGAGCGACATCTATTGAACAGTTTGTCGGAATTAGTTAAAGTAGTTAAGCTAGTCGGAGGGTGTAATTTTTTGCTCTCTGAAAAATTGCATTATATTATAAGTTAACATGCAAGAATGTTTACACCCTTCGAAATAAACTTCAGTTATAAATATTGCTATGCTGTTATTATAGCACATGAAGTAAGCATAATAATTACTTGCGTTTTTTCGATTAGAATATAGATACATCCTCGGGGATGAAATGCCTTGCTTTACGTTGACATTGCGTGATATGTAATTGTACATTTTCGAGCAGGTGGTATGAAGAAACATTTTTATATTTTATATGAGTGTAGAAAAATAACGCTTTTGACCTTACATCATCCTTACCTTCACTGTGATTAACAAAGATTTAATTTTATTCCAGGAAACTTGCTACAGCCGTTCAACGCAGATGCAAAGTACTCAGGTATACATACCGAACGTGACCGACAAAATAGTGGTGCCGAAGCCTTACGAAACCTATGAGGAAATGATCAAAAGGCTCAACCACAACCACTTCGCCACGATCATCCAGAGGGCTTTTAGACATTACCAGTTCAGGCAGAAGGTATACAGGTGGCTAAGGGAATGCATGTGAGTTATCAGATTTATATACTACATCCTGTATTCCTTATCAATAACAGTTGGTAGCCAACCAGAAGCCACCATAATCTTCTCAGTCATTACGCTCTTGACAGATCGGTCGTGGTCGTCATGTAGTTGTGATGGAGGCAGATGTAATAAGCCTCACGATGTCAAAGTCAAAGTCAAAATCATTTATTCAATTTAGGTATCAAAGACGCACTTATGAAAGTCAATTTTTCATTATAATGTAATTTAAAGACTACCGCCGCGTTCCAAATATATAGAGCCTACCGAGAAGAAGCAGCAAGAAACTCGGGGCCATTGTATAGACTGTTCTTACAACTTCTGTTTTTACAATGTTTTTACTTAAGTACTACAAATATTAGCTCCAGCCTTACAAAAGAGAACATAATAATGGTATCAGTAGGGCAAGACACGCTACACTTTGACATCTTAGTAAACGAGTAGATAGATCCTGGAGTGATCAGTCCCCTTTCTTTTCAGTTTTATCCTCCAAGTACCTAATCCGAAATTTTGTACAGAAATAGGCCGAAAATTTGTTGGATCAGTATTACTACCAGATTTGAATACAGGAACCACTTTACTTATTACATTATAACGGATCCTCGCATTTTTCGGACACGTTTCGAGGCGGGGCAGTCAGTCTATACAGCGTCTTGTCGTTCAAGACAAAGAAGAGGACAGTAGCGCGGGAAGTCACCTATGCGAAGGACTGACCAGATCAAATCTGCGGTGGGAGGTCCCTTGCATGAGTGCACCAGGATGACTGTGAATAGAGGGGGATGGCATGACAAATCTAATATATGTAAAGAAAAACATTAGCAGTTTTAATAAAAGGAGTGATGCTCATTCCATCAAAACGCGAAATAAGCACAAGCTAGCCATGTAATACATGTAACGCGGCTCCACAGAATAAGTCATTATTTTATGGGACAATGTATACGATTCTATAATAAAGTTCCCAATGTTATCCGAGATTTGCCTATTAATAAGTTTAAAATTACTAATAAAACTAAACTGTCAAAAAGGTTATTACAAAATTTCGGATTACTTGGAGGATAAAACAGCTTGGGACTGATCACTCCAGGATCTATCTACTCGTGTACTAACATGTCAAAGTGTAGCGTGTCTTGCCCTACTGATACCATTATTATGTTTTCTTTTGTAAGGCAACACACTGGAGGTAATATTTGTAGTACCTAAGTAAAAACATTGTAAAGACATCTATATAAAAAGAATGGCCCCGAGTTTCTTGCCGCTTCTTCTCGGTAGGCTCTATATATTTTGGAACGAAGCGGTAGTCTTTAAAGTACATTATAATGAAAAATTGACGTTCATAAGTGCGTCTTTGATGCCTAAATTGAATAAATGATTTTGAATACTCGTGAGAGCGGGATACGGGTTTTATGAGAGTAATGTAATTGACAAGATGCAAGCACGCGTCGTATGATTGACGTCATTTGAATGACGTTACCTTCAGTCGTACCTACTCGTTGTGATCTCTATGCTTACGCATAACGCCTGCCCACATCTGTTGTGCCGCCCAGAGCTTTATGTTCTAATGCATGGCAGACTAGACACACGAGTTTTTTTGCACCTAATATTACCTACACTTTCGACAGTGTCATTCAAACGCACATTAAAATACGCTTTCGGTAAAATCTGGTGGAACTTTTTGACCAATTGTCCCGTAATAAACGTTTGCAGTTTTTTATGAAATTAAGCGACGAGTCGCGCAAGTCATGCGTCTAACGATAAGCATCAGGCTTGCCCATGACAGGTAAGGTGTCAGAGCTCAGAACTGTACATTTGCAGTAGCACTGCACAGTGCTACGCAAATCCCGAGTCAAAGAGACGTACATACTCGTATATACGTCAGTTTCATTCGTAAATCTTTTGTTTTAATTATCACGGTATAGGAAGGATTAAGCAACGTTTTCTAAAAATGAAACCTAGACTACCCCCTTACGAAATTTCATGAAAATCTCTGTAGCTGTTTCCGAGATCTAGATTATCTTAATATATATGATCTAGTAATAATTTTATTAGTATTTATATTTATACATACATGAATTGCTCGTTTAAATGTAATATCATGAAATAAAAATATTTGGATTCTAACTAGACTTAAAAGTACCTAACTCCGAAAGTTAACTTGCAGCCAGTTTAAAAAAGGAGGTCGCCCCTGAAAACTGCAGGCCTCAGTCACGTCTTTTCTCTGCAAGAGCATTGAAAGTTTTCGAATCGAGAGCCTTCTGGCGTACTAATAAGTTGTTCATATTCGAAATTTCTCTTTTTGTAACCGCTAGTAATCGACTGACCATTTGAGCCAAGACGCTCTCCCTTTTACGAGTTTATTTCTACCACTTGAGCTTAGCCTCAAGATTGTGCTGCCATTTTGTAGTGCAAAGTTTTGTACTTTATAGAGTTCATAATATTAATACATTACCTGCAGTTAATGCACTAATAATAATAATCTAAAATAATAGGCATGAATTAGAACAGTGTTGATGACGACAATTGCAACAATATAATAAAAAGTATAGGTATGTTCATGACTATTGCCTGCCACTACATGTGATATTTGATAAAAGTTCAAATCAACTCCAGCAAATTTCAGAGTTGTTTTTGTCCATGTGACTTACCTATTAGTCATCGCGAAACAAACCTTAATTGGTACTTTTTAAATTGGGCCATCTTTAATCCAAACGGAAGGTTAATTTCGTATCAATTGCACGCGTATCACGAAGCCTGTTTCTCCTCAGTTAATATATTGGCTTCAATAACATGAAATATCTAAATACAAATTTTCACAACTGTAACTTCAAAAAATAGTTATTTGTGCAACAATAGAGCGAAGTAATTTTTTGCTGTGAGTGCTGATTTTGAATCCCGAGTATGGCGAGGGATTCAAAGGCACGAGATGCAAAAAACTTTGCTCTCGTGTAACACACATAACTTTTCACTTCAGCAGCGAGAACACTTTAGGAAATAAAATAATAAACTGGAATCATCATCATCATCATCAGCCTGTAGCAGTCCACTGCTGGACATATGCCTCTCCAATTGCACGCCACTTAGGTGACTAAAACAGGAATAGATTGAAATAACTATTTATTGTGGATCAAATTAATTAACATTTTAGGTAGAGGTACCTACCAATTCAATAACATGGAAAATTTTAAAGTTAAAATATATTACGTAAAATTTTTGAAACTAGTAGGTACTAATTAAATATTTACAGGTTAAATATCAGTTTTATTTGCAGTAAATACTTATTTTCGTTAAAATACAATAAATTAAAAATTCAATAAATTACATTAGAAGACATAATTATCATTTTTGCAAAATTTCTTTAGTTAGTACGAAATTCCTAACGTGTTTGTCTTTGAGGTCGAATTCAAAATCGGAACTTCGAAAGGGCTGGTCTTTGTCTCTCTCTCTTTCTAATGGCGGGAAAGAGATAGAGTGTGAATGTTTCGAATTGTATGATTAACCCAAGGCGGAATAAGATATTCGCTGCTATCTGAAAATAAATAATTAAAAAGTTACTTTGTCTCACTTTCTGATTTCAGGCAGCAAAACCTACATGTTTAAGCTACTGAAGTGAAAAAATAATTTTCCATATTAATTTCATCCCGTTAAATTATCCCTATCAAAAATAGTAAGGAACACCTTTATATAGGAACATTTTTATTTAAATGATAGGTACCTAGGTATATCTAAGTACCAACAGTCACAAGTAAAATTTTAAAATCAAAAATCTCCATATCAAGTTTCATCGCCCTTTTCAAAAAAAGTCATCCCTATCAAAAATATTAAAGAGCACCATATTTATTTTAAATGAACTATTAAAATACAAATTTGCACACCTATTAAGTTCAAAAACTTTCCATACAATGTTTCATCCACCTTTTCACCCCCTAAGTCATTCCTGTAAAAATATTAAGGAACACCATATTATATTTATTTGATGAAAACTATCTGTTACACATTTTCACACCTATAAGTTCAAAAACAAAGGACTTTTAAACAAACGTTTTCGCTAATTTTTACCCCTTAGGGGTTGAATTTCTAAGAACACTTTCTCAGTACACTTCTACCCACAAAGACAAAAGCACCCTCCAAATTTCAAATCTCTACGATCTGTGGTTGAGTCTGTGCGTTTTCTGTCAATCAGGACATCATTCTTATATTATACTTATTTATTGATTGATTGATAGCAGAACATACATAGGTATAAAGTTTCGTCAAGATCGGTTGTAAAATGCGACCTGTACAGGAATACCAACGAACACAAACATATGGACAGATGTAACTCAATTTGACCAGTTAAAGCTTTGAGCACAAAGTCTTATTAGCTGCAATATTTCGCAGTAGGTACTTCACAACCTACCTTCTCGAAAACAACTTGACCAATTATGCTCATATTCGAAATTGTTCTTTAAATTTGATGAGTGTACCTACTTAATTAATTTACTTAATTTGTTTACTTATCCAGTGTACCAAATTTTTACAAAATCGGTCGACAAATAGCGCCGCAGCAAACTTGGTGGGCTCTGCGTTCGGTGACTTTGTTGTCAACTGAATAGCACCGCCTGGGGGCGATCACAATTTAAGGATGCCTACTGTTGAAACACTGTAAGTACAGTGGCATTTGGTCACGGTAATATTATAGATAGGTAACATTACCGTGCTTTTGTCTTGCCCAAAGTAGTGCGGTAGAGTTTTTCGCAGTTTATAGAAATAACGTAGCTCTTAATATGTTCTGGTTTTTTAGTACCTATTTCATTGTCGAGGATGTTTCCATAATCATAATCTAATCACCTTCGATGGGACCATACCCATTGAAGGTGATTAGAGATAAAATTCGCCAAACAAATGTACTTAGTATTATTTTTCTGTGTATTGTGTATGAGATATAGACTTGAATAGTGGCACAGAATAAAACAACTTATTCTGTGCCACTATTCAAGTCTATATCTGATAGGGTCATGAAGATTCTAAAACTTTTGATGCGCCATGGGATTTATTTTATTATTCTTACGATTAGAACCGTAGGAAATCCTATTTTGGTCATACATATGATGTAGGTACTTAGTGTTCATTTTCTTAAACAGTGAAGACACAACAATTTAAGAGGCTTATGGCGTAACTTATAGAAGTATTTTTAATAGACAGTATTTTTATAGGGAAAGGATAGCTAGAATTAAAGAAGAGGAAAGACTGGAACGAGAAGCTGCGGAGAGACGTCTGCGCAAGGACCTGATAACGAAAACGTTTCCTAAAACGCGTGAAGATTTTGATCAACTTTATGCAATGGTGAGTGTATCAATTATTAGCTCACCATTAGTCAAGAGAATCAATTGTTTTGGTGGTAGTGCCACGCTGTAACCCCACAGCCGAATGGGCCGGTACGACCGGGGAAGTTCCACACTCCTACATAATACCGACGTGAAGTAACATAGCTTGCTATTGCGTTTCAGTCGGTTTGTGGAGTTCCTGGAGGCCCAATTCCCCCTCCCCCATCCCCCCTTCTATCTCTTCCTTCCTCAAAAGTCGGCAACGCAACCTCGAGACCTTTGGTATTGCGAATGTCCGTGTGCGACGTATCACTTACCATCAGATGAGCCGCTTGCTCGTTTGCCAACCTACATCCCATAAAAATAAAAATTAACAGTTAGCGAGATTTCAAGTGAAAATAAAAAAACTCCGGCTTGATGTACATACCATCGGAGTGCCTCATAGCAGTGTATATCGTTGAGGGTTTAAAGGCTAAGGGTAGGAATTACAGTTACGTAACGAAAGCTCCCTATTCATATACTGCATTCCTGGTTGGTGATGAGACTATATTTTTTGATACTTATTATTAAGGAGTAAAGTTCAATTTTTAAAATATCAAGTTAATATTTCTATATTAGCCTATTTAAATATTATATTTCTATATCATGCCAGCTATTCCCTTGAGTAATCATATTACTATGTCTAACTTTGTACCTACGGCACTAAAGCAAGCGTAGGTAATATATGAGTATCGACATACTATTATATAATGAAATGAAATTACCTACAGAATTTGCGTGAGTTACAATCGCAGGCGAACGGATGACGCCTCCACTGTTTTGGGCTGGTGATTACTATCAAACGAACGTTGAGACGGTTAAACCACAACCTAATAAAGATTGAACTGATTAATGTTTTATTTTTTGTTTAGGTTGATCGATGGAAACATGCTGAAATAGCAAGGATATCACGGTTACATGCAAAAGGCCCTAAAATAGCGGAGTTCACATTACTTCTCGATAAAGAAGTTGAATTACTCAGGTGCATCGAAGCTTACAGAGTCAAAGTAAGAGAAGACAGTAACAAAATTAAGGAACGGCTATTTTTAGACGAGATCTCCAAGCCCGTTGCTTGGTACGGTCGGGACGGCAAGCTGATAACAATGGAGACAGTCGAGATACGAAAAGCGAGAAAATTAAAGGAGCTGTATAATGCTTTCCTCCGAGAAGATATGGACGTCAAAGAACGAATGGAGCTCTTGGTCGACATGAAGTTTGCATTACAAGAATTCCGGCATGCCCTAGCTGAAGAAATAATCACCCTTCTGGATAGAGAATGTGATCTTCTCGTCAGGCGATGCAATGATTTTCAGCTCGAATTCTTAAGACGTAGGACAGCTGCTGCCGTTTTACAACTAATCAAAACATCCGAACTCAATTCTGGTGTCACCAAGTGCAAAGAAATAAGAGATTACAGAGAAATGGAGAACAGTCGTCTCCATTTATGTGAATTATGCCATCAGGTGAAGCCCTACACTGATTTCCCGCTGAATGCAAAGATGAGCGGTTTCCTTATTTGTAAATCATGTTCTTGGAAGGACGTCACAGAGCGGAGCTGGATAGACATGACGCCGTATAAGTTTATTCTACGAGCGGTGCAACGAGATGAGCGGCGTCGAAAGTGCTGGGGTTCGTTGGCTTTCGTTCTTCAAGAAAAAGACGTTTTCTTTATAGTTGAAAAATTGTGGCATTCCCATTCGGCAATAAGTGAATGCAACGATATCACCGAACTGAGGCTGTGTCGGTGGAACGTCAAAGAAGACTGGTCACCATGGAATTGTTTCTTAGTGACCGTGCAAGAGATGAAGGCTCACTTGAAATTGGAAGATCCTGAGGAGGTTTACGACGAAGAGTTGGTTCTCAAGGTTAAAAATAAGCACAAGCTGGCGAAGGCTAACTTCGAACAGCTAATGAGTGTGAACAAAAGATTCACTGAGAGCGGGGAGTGGCAAGAAGTTAGAGCACCGGCGATCGCGCGCGTTCCGGCCGTCGACAAAATATAAATACTTTTTAGAAATATTTGTTGGGTCTTGTGTCCATTTAATCATGGTTATTTATTGTTATTCTATTTTCTAGTGATATCATTTTATGCTACAGTTGTTATAACGTATTGTTATACCTACAGTAGGTAACTTCTAATATCATTATTTAAATATATAAAATATAATGTTTACATTGATATAGTAGATACTTTTCTTCAAACATGTGGATAAATAAAACAGGAGAATATTTTAAATTGTCTTCTTTTAATAATTACATGTAATACTTTATAACATTATTACACGTTTACATACAATAATAATTTCTCAAAAGATATCGAACTCTTGTGATAATATTCTAAAAAACAACATTATAATCAAACACAGGTGTGATACAAAGTTGAAAGGTTATTAACGAAATGCAGTTTATAGCTACGCTTAGTTAATACATACAGAAGTAAATAAATTACGTAAATATAATTTAGGCAATAGAACAAATCGTACCTGTACAATAAACAATAAACCCCATAGTTTTGAAAAATAAAATTCACAAACTAATTTCAAAAATATCTCCATTAATTGCTACATTCGCTTTTACCTAATCAGTGCTATTACAAAGTAAAAAAAGACTTATAAATTAAGTAAAGCTGTCTGAAAATGTTTTACGGTAACGAAAAACAATCTGTATCGCTTTTTAAACCGAAATCTAAACAAATTTGACCCGTTCGTTTAAGTTTCACAACTCTAAGTTCAACCAAAAAAAGTACCAGTTTCAATGCATTCAGATGATCTGTCCATTATAGTATACATACCTGCGGACTTTGGAAGTTATCTTGACAGGTAAATGCTCGATCGATTATTATGTAATAAGGACACCTTGAGGTCAAACGTCACACTGGGATGACATACACATCAATTAGAATATAATTTATTGTTATTTGTTAACAGTGTGCACTCTTTAGGATTGTGAACTTGAGTAGAGGCTAGCATCAATCATAGCGGGAATAGAAAAATGTTTAAACACCCTTCCTATATATCGAGCAAGTCTGTGCACTTGTTTGATTTTTCTCAACAGCCTTGGAAGCATGAATCCACGATTCTTAACACATCAATAAACTCATGCTAGCATGGATCTAGCCGCGACAACTATATCGCGGGCTGACCATTACCGATAATGACTGTAAAATTTTATCTTATCGATACATACTCGACATGCAGATTCAACTTAGAATTCACGAATTTTCCAAATCATACGATATACGCTGAAATAAATTTAGATATCTGCGAGAAAGAGAGTAATAGAAAACAGTGGCAGTTCTAAATGTTGCAAACAGATTTCTTTGCAGCGTTTAGACTCTATCCACATACATTATTAGAAAACGTCCATGGTTTAAGGGAATTTTATTTATGATATTAGCTTAAACCAGGGTTTAAACTCGGGACTACCTTTGGTCCACGTTTTACGATAAGGCGGTTTGTGTCCGCTATGATTAATGCCGGGCGTTATAAAATGATTAAGTTAAATTTTAACCTCAGTTATTGCCCCGTGAACTAACTGATAGAACTTCGGCAGTTAGATCACGAGAAAATAAAACGAGATCTGTCCTTGCGCGGCGAATAAGCATTTTTTTTCTAAAACTATTATCGTTAATGGTAAAACTGCTTAAACACTTTTACAAGTAGAAATACATGGATTAGTATATGACCACAAGGCATTCAATGAAGCAATCAAGCGAGCATTTCGTCATCAGTTACATAAGTAAACATTTTATAGAATTGCCATGAAAGATCAATAAACTATTAAAAAATCCATTGTTCCAACATAGGTCGCCTAGTAATTTTGTCACAGATCAGCGTAATAAAACATATTTTTTTATATAAATAAAATATTTCTAACTACTTCTCAGATACGCTTGGTGCTATAACAACTTCACACAAGTCAAATTTCTCACACCATTTATATTACTCTTTATTTATGTTCTTTCAAAATTATAAAAGTTATTAAATATATAGAAAACTATATGTAACAATCCAATTTAAACAAGTGATTTTAGGTTTCAAATCTTATCTAAGTGCAAAACTAAACCGAATTTAAGTATATTCCGCGCTATCCATCTGGGCCCATCAGACCTACACGTCAACGATATAAATTTTCCTCTATAGGAGAATCAGTCATGTATATAAAAAGAACTTTATTGCAAACAATCATTCGCTGTTTATTGCTATCGTCTAATAGTAAAATTGGATCATGGTTTGTCCTAATTACGTCTATCTAAACTATGTATAGGTATTTCTCTCGATTTTGTGGCCAACTACCAAATGAATAACATATTGCACCAAAGTATCTGTACAATATAAACGTATATTGAGGCATCCATTTTGCACATGTTAACCGTTAAGTTCTCCAGAACCGACTATTTATGAGACAGCTTTTTTTGTAATTGTCAATTTATCAAACATAAAAAAACGTGTTACTATTTGGCTTACTATGGGATCACGAATATCAACATGTGCCCTTGATTTGATTGCACTATACCGATGGGACAACTATATATCGCCATAAATAAAATAAATATCTTATTTATACTTTACTTTACTAAAAAAACAATAAAGCAAAAGCTAAGTATTTATCCTGGCAACAAATATTCACTTCGGGACCAAAATGGAAGCGGGTTGACAAAATTATTAGGTTTTAATTATTATACATCGAGATTAGGTTTTGATCAATAATTATATAGGTTTTAATTGACAATGTATTCAGAAATGTTTACATTTAGGTAATAATAAAAAGATGTAAGTTGGTATAAATTTCGAAAATTAAAAAATAACTAAAAAAGTTAAGTTAAGAGAGAATGAAGTCCTATTATCTTTCTTGTCTGTAAGAACTTTAAGAGACATTGATTTCGACGAACATTTCTTCGCGTATGAAGTCAAAACTACAGACCTTGACTCTACCATATAATAAGTTAATTGGTCCTTAATAGCTATTAAATAAAAAACGTAGTCATTTTATGGGTGTTGTTGGGAATGGAGAATGTCTCTTTGTTCTCCCAAGTGAGATAAATTTATAAAATTACGGGTACAATGCGTATAAATAAATTATATGTATAAATAATATATATATAACCAATGTAAAAATAATATATTTGTAACCAGTGCATGTCGGTAACAAAACTTATAACAGTTGGATTAGTGTTATTGACTTTGGTGCAATATCTTCTTTGGTCAATTTTGGACACGTTCTCACACGTCTATAGGTGACAATGTATAAACACATTTCACACTGCAAAAATAAAAGTCATGTAAACAACTAATTGCATTCCTGAACGACTTCAGTTCATCATTTACACAACTTTTTGTATGCGTTGTATTGATAAACCATTAGAATCTATTTGTATAGAGACATATTTTTTGTATCATAACGATTCTCGTCATCGATTTTAACGGAATTATTAAAAAACGGCCCGAATTTTGTACATTTCACGCTGTCACGAGACAACTTTGCTTCTAATCGTACAAATATAATTTGCTTTTACTATAATTGCAGCGAGACTAGCTCAGCACTACGCGTAATCGAATCTCATTAATTCAGACATAATTAATCATAACTACTCTACATTTAATCAACAAAGACCGAACTAATGTTACTAGCTATAATATATTTACAATAAAGAATTGTGCCTCAGTAGAACAATACTCTAAATATAATTTGTAAACCTCTCGGAGCGGTATAATACAAAAAGTGCAGACAATATTCACATAAAAAAGAATACAATATCTATTATACACTTACACGACTATTTTTGCACTTTTATATTGCCAGTTCATTGGCTTAAACTCGGAATATCTCAATTTAATTAAGACTTCATAACCCATATCCATGTCAACACAAATATAACATTCTGCGATTTATATTTACAATGTGAAGAAAGACAATATTACAAAGAGATAGAGAGAACCTACAAACAGCTGTGTGCATCCAAACAACCCCCACCTATATATAGTTAATTATAAGCTATTACAAATGGCATTATATCTATTGCTAAGGTATCCAATGTACAAGGGTTTAAGGGCTATTTACAATCTCGTCCGATATATTTGATTGAAGGAACGCTCTGGTATATAAAACTTACATTCAAGCACGATCATCATATATTTTACCGGTTAAATCTCTTAAAGCTTTAGGTTAGGAAATGAAAACAGTGCGATGTTTTTATTTGATTTTGTTTGTAATTGTTATTTGGGGCTTATTATTAAACACAACATCGTAAAGAATATTCAATACAACAACCCCAATAACCCAATTTATTTATATTATAATATAATATTTTTCTGTCACTTCTGCAAATCTGAATCGCACTGAGACATGCAGATTGATTTGCAATTGTGCACTTTAGCACGACCAACAATTTTAAGTCACATTAAATTAATTAAACCCACAACTTAAGATACAAAGCCACAGCACACAATAGTTATTAAGGCAAGCTGTCCATCCTTGACAGAAACTCTTGTGTAAACTGTGGTTTCGCATCAACTACAGAGGCCTTGAATAATTTTGACATTCCTCATACTATACACATGCCTCAGACAAGTTAGGTTATAGAAAACATCCTAGTTCCCTAACATATCTCTGGATGGTTAACCCTATCAGGTATAGAAATTTGTCAATATTTAGATGGTACTGGTGCCAAATTCATAATACTAGTAAGGAACACCATCCAAAGACTTTATTGAAGTTTATTGAAAAAGGTTTTAAGACACCGGTCAAATATATGAGAGCGTTCACTCAACGGTAACCATCAGCTTCCATAGATGAGGACATTCTATCTGAGCTAGACGTGCTGTAGTTGAGACTATAGTTAAGATTACTGAGCGACATGTCTTGGGGCACGTCTGAAGGTGATGTTTGGTAATAATGGGGTTGGTAAGGAACAGTTGATGCAGTGTATGGTGCAGCGGGTTGCGAAGGACCTTCTTGGAGCTCTTTGTCGCTTTCTTCCATGAACTGGATAATCCGCCCCGTGGCCTTCACATGCGCTACGATAGGAGCCTCCGCCTGGAATTTAATATAAACATACTTTTGTAAAACATCATCATGTTGTTAATTGCATTTTTGTTTCTTGTTCTCTCTTTCTTCTTCTTTATGTTATGTAAATCAGTGAAGAAACGAGAAGCTTTGCTATAATGTTCAGTGTCATTCAGTATTTTTAACTACGAAAGTTGAAAACCCTGCATGGAAATGCACTGCTTTGCCACCCTGAGATATAAAATGTAAAACTTCTTGCTAGCTAATTTCAATATTGTGCCAATATATATATAAACGTGTTGTGAGAGCAATGTATAATAGAAAACAATTAAATATTAATAATCTAGCCATTTTTTATAATGTGCATTATCGTCCCCTAGAGTTTAATTTAAAATCTACAACTAATATATCTTCTTGTTGTTTGTATGGCTTGTGCGGCGTAACCAACTAAAATATCATTGGAGCAGTCAAGCTCTTGCTGCTGCGTCCGCTTTTCGAGGTCAGTAAACGTAATTTTAGAAAAGTTGATATGAATATAAACAGTAAAATAAAAACATTAAAGATGCAAAATTATTACTGTTATCAAATATATAATAATAATAATATAATAATATACGACAACATCCACACAAAGGTCTTCAGGTCCCAAACTAGGCAGAGCCTGTACTGTGGTAACCTGATGACCGATATACATACATATATGTAATATTAGATACTTATATACATATAAACACCCAGACACAGATCAAACAGACATGTTCATGCACACAAATGTTTGACCTGTCCGGGGATCGAACCCGGGACCAGCGGCTCAGAAGGCAGGGGTGCTACCAACTGCGCCAACCGGCCTGTCATATCAATATGTTGTGTTGAACTGCAATTGTAAACAATACAATTATTAGTCAAGCCAATTTCGCTACGATTCTCACTGTACTCCGTAAACCCGTAACAATGTGTACCACAATGTATGTTATACATAATTATTATATAAACATGAACAGACATCGTTTGGAAATACGGTAATATATAAATTGTCCAGTGACGTACACGTCAAACTGCGTTCCGCGGTTCAATCCCTGCCGTGCGAGCATGGCTCTCACCATGGCTCATGACACTAGCATGTACGAACACTGGCAGAATTGTGCAAATTACAACAATTTAGTCACAGAAGCCATCCAATAAGAAGAAGACCTATGACTGCAGGTTTGAACAAATATTAGATAGATAATACTTTATTGTTCACAAAAACAACAATATGAAAACTTAAATGTAATAATTACAAAAATTCTGTCACAATGGGCGGCCTTATTGCTAAAAGCTATCTCTTCCAGGCAACCTTAGGCTGAAATGTTTATTTAAAATTCATCGACATGGGCGTGTTTTTAAAACATACGTAAACATGGACATAAAAAAACAATGGAAAAATAACAATAACATAGCGAGATAATACAAAAAGGATATAACAATACATACTCTGTAATATCAAATTATTACCATGTACTCGAAAAGTGTCATACCCAACAATAAAATACGTAACCAATAGGTATATATACCAAAATATACCAAAATAATAATATAAATACATAAACCTAAAGCATTTAAGGGACAATAAAAAAAGTGCAGTTGCAGTGCAGCAAAATATTGTTGCATGTCTGAAAATAAATTCTCAGCATAACCCGGGGTATTTAAATTGTGAACGGTAGACGGAACTAGCCTCGCCCCCTGTCACATGGAGCATATTAACTAGCTAAAATGTTATGTTTATAAAATTCGGCCTACCTCTTCCGGAATTATTATATCACTAGTAATAATAAGAGTATGAAGGAATTTTTATTGTCACCACCGATTCAGTAAGCAAATCAAACAATTACAATGAAGTTCATTGAACACTAATTGACTGTCGGAGATTGGCGGCTCGCCAATACCTAGATTGACTATTATAAAAAAACTCGTTGCGCCCGCCTGCTCAATTATAACTAGAGATCACATTACTAATTTTATTTATACTGAACCGTAGGCAGCTCAAAGTATCCTATGATTTATTGTGAAAATCCAACCTTAGCCATCATATAGTATATTGGTAAGACTTAAAATTCTAAGTAATTTTTGAATTACATCTAACAACAAAAACTTATTTTTAACAATATAAATGAAATCTCTTAAAAATAGTAAATATGATGAGAACATAGGTAATATGAATATTTAGTAAAACATAGGAGTACATGTGGTCAAAATTATCATGTGTAGTAGGTAACCTATATTCTGGATTGAACTTGTTATTCTTGGCTGAATTATGTGTTCATTGCTTTGATGAAATATAAGGTTCATTGACATTGATTACTCATAGCAACAATAGATGAATCGCAGAGTTTTATAGTACTTGAGTGGTCCATGAGAAATAGCAATAGAAAGAGCAAATAGTTCTCGAAGAGTCTAGAGTCTAAGCGAGAGAAGTCTCATTCGGAAGACTCAGTTCTGCTGCATATACGGTACGTAAAATAAGAGAACTAACAGACGTTTCTACGTCGCGGTTAGTATATTTTGCATATTTCTACAGCGTAATGTCATACGGGCTATTGCTGTGTGGTTCAGCGGCTGATATAGAGACCATCTTTATCCTACAAAAACTTGCTATTCGAGCTATATAGGAAATAGGTCCCCGCGAATTTTATTTATGAACAAGATTTATTTAAAGAAATCAATATATTAACTTTGCCTTCCTTTATCTATTTGCAAATATAATGTATGTTCGCAATTTACATAAATATCAGTTAAATAGTGATCACCACCCTTTTAATACTAGGAATACGAATAGGATAGCTGTACCTAGTTTTACACTTGCGAAGACTAATAAGTCGTTACTAGGAAATTGTGTGCGTTTTTACAATAAAATCCCAAACACATAACTGAGCTCACAGAGGGAAAATTCAAGTTGACTGTATAAAATGTTTTAGTAAAAAAATCATATTACAATGTCCGAATCTTATATAGAAGACAAAGTGCTTGGAATCCTCCAGTTTTGGCAAGTTGTAATCTGTCGCCCATAAAATTTAATAATAGTAGTAGCTAAATAGAAACATTGTAAAAATCTATATGAAAAGAATGGACCGAGTTTCTTGCCGCTTCTTCTAGGTAAGCTCTATATATTGTAGAACGCGGCGGTTAATGTACATTATAATGAATAATTGACGTTCACAAGTGCGTCTTTGATGTCTAAATTCAATAAATGACTTCTTTGATGATGAAATTGAATAATTTTGACTTTGACTCTCTCCATGGTAGTAAATATTCTTAAGTGGGTACCTATATGTAAACTAGCTGCTCTCCGCGGTTTCACCCGCGCGGTGATGGATGACGATGATGAATCTTATATAGCCTATGTTACTCAGGGTGAATGTAGCTTTTCAATGGTGAAAGAATGTTTGAAATCGGTCCTTTTTGAGCCAATTTGTTACAAACATACTTACATACAAATCTTACCTCTTTATAATATTAGTATAGATAAAGAAGCCATGAAATGTGATAGAAATAAACAATAGCCTGAGAGGAAAAAAGTGCAATGTGCTTCAAAGTGGTGGTATTATGTGTGTTTGTGGATAACTTGGTCGTTTATGAACCGATTTTGACGACTCTTTCTTGGTTTTCAATTTTTAGTTTGAAAGAGTATAATTCCGAGGTGGTCCCATTTAAATTTAATCAAACACGGTCAAGGAGTTTTTGAGTTACACTCACAATAACTGAAAAGTGTACTTTATCGGTGAATCCCGTATAAATATCAAAGTAACTAAAAAGGGTGAACAAAAATGGAACCAACTCAATACTAAAAAGTGTGAAATAACTTGCTGAAGTTAAGGTAAGCATGATAAGTTTTGTATCTAAAATGAATACTTACACTGGCTGTCAGTGTGAGGAAGGTGTAGTATTTCTTCAAGGTAGGCAGAAGGGGTTGGTAGCTGGGTACGCGGTGGCGGACGGCGGCCGCGTGGGCCTCGCTCGTCACCGCCATGTGACCCAGTAGCAAAGCGATGTATGCGCCCACCATTGTGTGTTCCATATGTGTGCCGGCCCGGGCTAACACTGCAATATTACGATTTTATTAGTACTACATGCAGTTCAATATATTATAGACACTTAAATCGTCATAATTCGATAAAACTGGTAATATCGATCCTTTGTCAATCATAGTAAGTATGTAACAAAATTCGGCGTAAAAGAGCGATCAGTAGACAAATTAGATTACTACTTTCACGATAGCATGGAACTGTTATATCACGTTTCAGATCGTCTATTTAGTCGATTTAAATGATTGTTTTGTCAGCTTTGAAATGACCCCGATATAGCTTATCGACAATCGACGGGAATCGGGATATTGTTTACTTAGTTGCTATTGATAGGTATACAATAGAAAATAGACTTCTGCCTTCTTTTGATTTTGTAGAAGAGCAAAATGCTCGTAGAATTCTTCAAATTTTAAATGATGCTTATTAACCCACACGTCGAATTTCCTGGAATCGTAGTATGTTTTCTTGGAAATCAACTACATTATTGGCCAAATGTAGCGACTGGCGAGTGTGGTAGTCTGGGTGGGATGCAAACAACCCTTGATTGTGTAAATAGCTAAACATATTATTATATTTCATTATATTAAAAAAATATAAAAATAAGGTTTCTATTACCAATCTAGTTATATTCCACAAAATAAAATCTGTTCAGAAAATCAACAAAACTGTTAAAAAGTAATTATATGTAGTATAAGTATTGCCAGATAATGAACGATTTCAGTAATCTGTGCAAAATCAGTCTAGTTACGAAGTTGCCAAATCGTAATAATCGATAATACTGTCGACAATTTGAAGATTGTAAGCCGTCGATAAAGTGGTCGACATGACTTCCATACTTGCAAGAGGCGATACGATTCGTTAAATTTATCGATCTTAGCGACTCTACAAATTTAACAACCATACTATAACCGCCCATTGTACCTAACTTTAAGATATATTTTTCTAATCTGTTTTTTTAGTTTATTTTGGTGTCAATAAAATGTTATTGTAATGTATATGGTACGTGCACTGCAGATGCAATGTGGTCAGACAAAACAATAAATTTAGGTATCACTTTGGATTGCCAAAAAATTAAGACTGCCGTGTTGCTTAAAATAATGCGTTTTTCTTTGATCTATAGGATTTTACTAGGACCAAAATATATTAGGTGCGGCGCACTCATTTCATTATAGAATGATCAGGGTAATAAGAAAATATAGCGTCACTAAATTATTTATGGTCATGACAGCCTAGTACTTACACACATTATTGTACAATTCAACGCACGATAAAGATTAAGATAATAAAACATGACTTTTAAATTAGATAGTGCATTTTCAGTCGAGAGAAATTGTCTGCCAATTGATATTGATATTGATGATGAATACTTCTATAAATAATAAGTACCACCCATGTGAGAGTTAAACGAGGCTCCGGCCAATTTGAATAAACGAGGCTATTTCAGCCGAACTATGTATTGTAATTTCCCCCAATTAGAGAGGAAACAAAAAAAAAATTACCATGCATGGTTTTTTCATTTTAAATGTTTTAAAATCATGCCACTCAACCTGTTGGTTTAAAATTATTGTACTTAGTACCCTCAAGTATAATATATAAACACAGATTAATCCTTGCTATACCGTGATAATTAAAACAAGAGTGTATTGTTATTGATTTATGAATGAAACTGACATATATTTACGGCTCTGGGACACAAAGGGTTAATCGGGCCGAATCAGCAAGCCTTCGCTTCATTCATAAATAAACGTAACGCGTAAACCTGATGCGGACAGATTAACAGAGAGGAAACGAATGAACGAAGGATTTTCTAATCAAGTGAGAGACAAATGTATTACAGACAAAATAAGGTTGAAAGCAAACAAACATTTTTACATTGAGTCTAGCATAAAAATTTGCGTAATTAAAGTAATCAAATTGTTGACGCAGTACTAGATACATGACGGTTTGACTGTGTACGTTAACGATACGACTACGTTACAATTACGCTATTTTTTTATGCTAGGCCCTCTGTGGAAAACTTATAATAATAATAAATATTGTGATACTATGGGTACGTTCCGGGAAGCGCCGTCAACGCTCACAACTGCCGCGCCCCGTGGTGCCTCGGTTTCCCGTTCCCTTTGGTTGACAGTGAAAGCTCGCAATGATCACGTAGACCTTCGAACCGCGAGCGTTGTGGTCGCAGCGTGTGCGTTTTCAGTGACGTCATCGATGACGTATGGAACGCCGCGAGTGATTACGGCGCTTTCCGGAACGTAGCCTATATAATACTTACGCTTTGCGACAGTCTCATCGATATCATCTTGAGATTGTTTCTTCTTGTCACTGTCGCCTTCTTCTTTCTCACCGTCTAGAAGCGCGTCAGTGTTTTCTTCCGCCCGCCTGTAACACAAAATTCACATTAGCAATAAGAAATCGTTTAAATGTTCCAACTTCTTTTTTATTCACCCTTTGCGTCCCGGAAACGTAAATAGACGTCAATTTCATTCATAAATCTTTTGTTTTCATTATCACGGTATAGGAAGGATCAAAATAATTTTATTGTTATATTATTTTGTCTTGCTTGGTGATATTTGTGAGTAATCCGCCACAATGACGCCACAACCTATTAATTTAATTAAACTAAGAAGTATTGTACATTTTATTGATTAAATTGTACCGAAATTGTAAGTATGTATGTATGCTTTATGGTTGCGATACTAAAGGTCTCACGATCTATAAATAAGCCCTATCCACCAGGTAAGTTCGTCAAAATAACTGTTTTTTTGTATATATCCTAGAAGATATCTGAAATTCTGAAATGTATTCTTATCCATAATCAATATCAGTTTATGAACCCATTGTAAGCAGTATGTGTTTTTTTTTCATTAAAATTTCTGCAAATATGGATGACAATGGGATTTTTTTTTAATATTAATATAATATTGTTTTAACTTAAATGCTGTGAGTTGGTAAGCGCATAACTTGTCCGACCGGACAAGTTGTTGGACCGATTTGGACAATTTTTATTTCAAATTGTTCGTGGCTGGCATTTTGAGACAGAAAAAAATTGGAGTATGTGCCCGGAAAATTAACAAAAACTGAAATTGTTTTTGCTATAGGATAGGACAAAGCCTTTAGAGCAAGTCAGTTCTGAATAAAGAGTTTTTAATGACGGTATATGTTTATGTAGTAAATAGAATCGACAAACAATAAACATTCAATAATAATCATTTTTCAAAAGTGCCAATATCATTGTTAAACATTTTCAATAAGAGCGAGAGAGCCTCCATGAGGAAACGAGCAGCACCAGTTTCATAAATGCAAAGAAAATGTAATTTGCTTTAATTATATTATATGGCATATTAATAAATAAAGATAAAAATAAAGGGCAAAATTCTGTTTTACAAGTAATTTACCTAATATAGCTTTTATGGACTTCCCCTGCTTATAAGTGCATATTGTGTTTCAGGAAAGAAAATGTAATTTGCTTGTATTATATTATATGGCACATTAATAAATAAAGATAAAAATAAAGGGCAAAATTCTGTTTTGCAAGAAATTTACCTAATATAGCTTTGATGGCCTTCCCCTGCTTATAAGTGCATATTGTGTTTCAGGAAATAAAATGTAATTTGCTTGTATTATATTATATGGCACATTAATAAATAAAGATAAAAATAAAGGGCAAAATTCTGTTTTACAAGTAATTTACCTAATATAGCTTTGATGGACTTCCCCTGCTTATAAGTGCATATTGTGTTTCAGGAAAGAAAATGTAATTTGCTTGTATTATATTATATGGCACATTAACCCGTTGACTCGCGATTCGCCATATTTGGCCAATAATACAATTGATTTCGCAGAAATCAACCTACTTTTCTAGGAACTGCAACGTGTGTGGTTAATAAATAAAGATAAAAATAAAGGGCAACATTCTGTTTTACAAGTAATTTACCTAATATAGCTTTGATGGACTTCACCTGCTTATAAGTGCATATTGTGTTTCAGGAAAGAAAATGTAATTTGCTTGTATTATATTATATGGCACATTAATAAATAAATATAAAAATAAAGGGCAAAATTCTGTTTTGCAAGAAATTTGCCTAATATGTAGCTTTGATGGCTTTCCCCTGTTTGTAAGTGCATATTGTGTTTCAGGTTATACTATACACTTGTATATTGTACACTTTTGATATCAAACCACACATTAGACAGGGCCAGAATTAAATTACTGGTAAAATACATACCTAGCCAGGTCCACCCGTTTATAAAACAGATCGGCTATGAGACCCAGCGACTCCAAACTTCTGGATATAACATCCTCTTCATTGTCCACCCGGATTCTCACATTTAACAGTCTCTGCGTGTTGACCTCATTGTTTTGTACAAGATTTATTAGTAGTAGAAGCACCTGCAAAAGGTAATTCATTATGATTTTAAAACAAAACAAAAGGTGGCTTGATAATTATTAAATAAATATGGCTCTAGGTAAGTAACACATACTAGGCAATCTAACAATGCAGTGCGCACTTTTGAGGTGGGCTCAGTAAATTTTATCTTTCAATAACTTGATATGCTTCCTACGGTTTTTCAACTGTCTTCCAAAAAAAGGAAGATGTTTTCAACACAACTGTATTTTTGTTTCTTTGTTACGTCATAACTTTGACTAGATGAACCGATTTTGATGACTCTTTTATTTATTTAAAAGCTGGCGCTGTCCCAATTAATAAAGTATTATCAAATTCAGTTCAGCGGTTCAGTGAAGTACACTCTAATAACAGAAAATTGTTTCGCCTATTTTGACGATTTGATGATAGAATCACTGACAATAACAACCAATTCCGTAATTAGCAAGGATCACAAAAAAAGGGGAAAAAAAAAAGTTTACCAAAAAAAATTAACCGACTGCAACTATTGTGCGCATGGTACCGACTACGACAAGTTATTTCCCACTTTTGAGTGGTGAAGTTGGATAATTTTTTGGTAAAAAATATTTTTACGATCATGCAACGGGAGTTAATGTGGAAAGGTCAGCAGAGAACTGTATGGATCTGTATAAACTCTGGTAAATGAGGGATATAGTAAGAGTTTTATGTTGTTGATAAAGATCGACGAAGATATGTTTGGTAAATATTGGCTTTAATTCAGAAGAATTAAGAATACATACCCATAGTAGAAAATTAGGGTACTTACACAAACACTAAATTCGAAATTCCTATTGTCTGGTATAAAGTTTCTAGGGTTATTTAGAATGATAAGGCATATTTCCATGACAGACGGTTGTTCACCGATGACTTGCGCACCAATGGACACTGAAATAAATACATAATCAACAATTAAAACAAATTAGGAGTATGTTTGTTAAGACTTATTTTACGTTTTTAATAGATATCTTGTGCGCTACATCTAGGTTTGCAAAATATTTAAATTTTGTAACACTTAGAGCCGATATAAACGGACTGCTCGAGCTAGCCAGTGATCAACATACACGGATCGCTCTTGCAGTCATAGTCAACACCTTGAAGTTGCCATTGATAACTGCTCGCGCAGTTGGTATTAACTCAACAAAAAACTCAAAACAAGTCACAATTTCAATTCAGGGGCAGCAGGCCACGTGGAATAAAGAGCGCGGGCGGAAGTAACTGCGCGAGAGCAGTCGAGTCAATTACCCGAAGCATTTGCAACTGTTTGAGCGGTTTCGTGTATGTGTGTACGTAAGATTGTAGTTCACTGTGCAGTCGCATGGACTGCTTCAAGCTGCTCGTGTATCTGGGGCCTAAGTAAAAAATTGGTATACTCTAAAAATATAGAAACCATCTCAATAGAAACCTTGCAGTTCACATAGAGATTCTAAATTACTAATAAATTGCAATCTCAGAAACTCTTAAAGCTTTTAAATAAAAGTAATATGGAAAGAGCTGTTTAAATTTCCAATCCTTATTTTCGTTGAATGTCGACACATCCGGAATGTACTTAAGAGGGCTTTGGTGCTGTGCTGTCTTTATTTTAATCATACTGCTATTTATTCCAGCATTCATTGTAGGAAACACCAAGCCGATAATAGTACCATCTTTGCGTTGCTCTAATGCGGCTTGGGAAGGAAATGCAGGACGGTTGAATCAAACCTTATTGCGGCCATGACTTGGATAGGGGACCGCTACATTTTCAACTGAGTACTTTTATGCTTCGGAGGGCTCGCTAAAGCTGTTGGTGCCGGTTACTTGCCTAAGGACAACATTCGTTAGGCTATGTGCATCCAGCTGCCTGAAAACTTCCGAGACTATGGTTGTCCCATACCCACCAAACAGCACTTGGCCCACGTTGTGAATTACAGCCTAAGCTCCTCTTGAATTTAATAAGCTGATTTATTAAAGTCGATTTAACAAGTTCACCACATATTACAGGTAGCGGCACGAAACTCTAACGCAGACCGTTATTTCGCACAAGGCAAACATTAGGTAATCACAAGGGGCTAGAGGGACGAAGGGTGCGCGTCCCCCGCCCCGATACTGTCTCTCTCTGTTACAGGTGCGCGACTGTACGAATGCGCAGCTCTCCCCTCCACATTTCGCTCAGCGCTAAACTTACATGCCGCTACCTATAGTAGTATATATTAAAATTTAGGAAGAAATCTCACCGTCATTAGCCCTGAAGGAATGTGAGAGATTGACGAGAACTTTGATGGCGGGTAACGAGGCATCCAACAGCACGGTACGAATGGGAGAGTCCATTCGCGCTTCTGTCGTACATCTTCGCAGTAAGCTTGATATAATACGCGCACACCCCAGAGACTCGCCTACTAGGTACAGTTGGTTGTCTTCGTTTTGTTGCGTTACCTGAGAAATAAATATGTGTACGTTACAGATTTACTGGCGTAGTCAGATGTCAATTATGTGTAAACTCGCATTACATTCGCCATGTCACTTTCTAAATACAACGTCACTACAAGCAAAGTAGTTGGAGCGCGCGGCCCCAACTAAGTAGAACGTCATCGCGATAAATAGGCGATAAAAGTGGGAAGAGGCGGTGCGGTGGGTGCAGAGGACGCTGCCTGGCGATCACTACGTGACTGCTCTTACAATCTCAATAGCAATCGGGGTTGCGGTTCACGCGCTTCAAATTAAATGTGTAATTTATTTTTAAATGTCATTGATTTCTGTTGTGTATTTTTTAATTATTATTATTATTATTATTTTTGTATTATTTATTGTGTGATTTCTGTATGTAGGCTACCAACAAATCAGATTGTTCGTAGATTGCGATGTTGACATCCATAATCGCATCTCGCGCCAAACCTGCGTCAATCAGCGCTAGTAGGGAAGACGACGGGACTTATAGAATTTTACTTACTTTGCTAAGTGGCGGCGAAAGAAGCTCTCGACTTTTCCAGGTATATAGTCCACACTACAGCACGCACAGATATATATGTAAAATAGATAACATGTACTTCCCGTGTCCAAACCCCGACCAAGCGTCAAGGTTGGCCGCCGCTACTTACAGTCCGCGCGCTTCTGTTGCGTGTGGACAGCCGTGATAACTAAATTGCGTGATATTCAACTGCAATAGCCCAAAAATTTGAGCCCCCAAATGCAAGGACATACTTCCTATCACAGGTAAGTTATTTTTAGCCCAAATTTTGGTCTAAAGTAAATTGTAAAAAATATAGTAAAGACTTGATAGAAACATTGCAGTTCCAATAGAGAATCTAAATTACAAACATTGGACTCCTAAACGCATAAGGCTTTTTCAATAAAATATTGTTTTGGAACAAGTTTTATGAATTTCCAAGCACTTATTTTCGTTTAATGGAGTTGCTGCTTAATTTTATTAATAAGTACTAAGTAGGGGCTCGCTGTTACTTTTTGCCATACTGCTACATTTTCCAGCCTTGCATTGCGGGAAACCACAATCCTTTATACAACGCTTGCGTTGCATCAAGGCGACTCGGGAATGGCTCGGCTCTTTAGGCCCACGACTGAAGATTCGATGTTTTTTGAGCCATGCATTAGTACACATATCAGTTTGTCTAATTGAACACTTACACTTATTGACGGCGGGAAAAACCCAACGAAGGTTGTCATTGATTTTGATTACATTTCATAGATTTGATTTTCTTCCAGTTTTGACGTATAAAAGTGGTAAATTATAAACTGTTAAGTGTTCGCAATGGTGCACGAGTGAAGCCAAATTAACATAATCATGAAACATTGTTCTTGTGTTTTCCTCGTCATCCCCTTAGAAAGTTTTAGTAATAGATCGAGACTTAGACAGTGCAGTGACTTCACGACGGATTTATTTGTGTGACTTGATACTACTTCATTTGATTCAATTTGATGTATTACTATTTAAATGAGGAATGGCAATGTACAAACTTAAGAGTCCAGTTATAATACAAAAAATCTTACATTCTCCAAGACCCGCATACACCGGTCAGCCTTTCTCAGCACGTCAAGGTCTGTGTCACTCCAAGCAGCGGCGGGAGACTCGAGACGGCTGGCACAGTACTGAATAGTTCGAACTATGTGATCTACGCCGCCCAAGTTCCGAAGTTCCTCCTTGAACCATTCGCCGGCGCGTTTCGATGTTAGAGACAGGAGGGTTTCCATTGCGAGATGGCCAACCTGGACAAAACATTGACACCCTAAAGGATTTGCCACACTGGATGCGGTCTGCGGTCAGGTCTAATTGAACGCAGCCCGCATTTCCTTCCCCGCAGTTCCTTCCGCGTGCTCGCACGGTCAGATCGCATATCTATACATAATATATAGAGACCGACAATGTTGTGCATACATAATGCGGGCTGCGTTCAATTTGACCTAAACGCAGACCGCATCCAGTGTGGCGAATCCTTAAGACATGCTTAAATATTGAATGGTAACAGCACAAAAATAAAGTCTACAGAAAAAAACGTGTCACCATACGTAGGTGGGTTTATGCAGCGCCAACTAAACCTATAACACTGATATGTGTCAACACTTAGACACTGCCAAATTTACGTCACATGCTAGGTAGTTTAGCTTGCATTCTAAATATAATATTAAAGTGTTAAATGCAGAAGACATAAATGAGCGATGGAATTTTTACATCTCATAACTTACCAGTTGCCCAGTAAAAGAAGTCGACAAACGTGTGTGAAACAAAAGTTTCAGTACTTAGGAAGTAGTATTCCTTAAATAAACTAGGTTTTATGTAATAAAACACCTTTATCGCGGTAAGTTAAAAAAATGACATTAGGTAGTATAGATCATTCATTTTGCTATACATACTTCAAAATTTGGATAGTCATTGGAATGTTATACTCACAGTAATATTCTCCAAGTCTAAATGCTGAGCTTTCCCTTGGCTCTTGATTTCGGCGCACAACTCTCTCACTCTCTCCTGCGTCTTGGCTAGCTGTGCTGACGTCAGACCGCAGTCATCCAAGGCGTTCCTACAAATTGTATTTCAATTTTAAAGATTTACACAATTTAGTTGTTGATGACGACCTACAATTATGAGAACATTGCTCACAGACTGATCTTCGCGCCAAGTTAGCGGCCCTTCCTATTTACGAGTCTATTTTGTCACAAGGCAAAATGTGTTTGCAGTGTAGTTTAGATTGTCCAAGCAAAGATGCGTTGTAAATTCATAAGAACAGTAGTTGGAAGGCGGTAAAGTTTTTTTAGTAAACATATTTTTCACCCTGTGCTAACTTTACCCCTTTAGTGCACCCTTTAGTGCTAATAACGGGAAGATATCATTCACCGTGAATGAATATCATGAAATCATCAAAATAGGCGAAACACTTTTCAGTTATTTGAGTGTAACTCTAAAACTGCTGGTCCGAATTTGATGAAATGTAAATGGGACCACACGGGAAGCACCAGGTTTCAAATAAAAAAAAGTTCTGAGGGAACAAAAAAATTTAAAAATACAGTCGAATTACAAACCTGTTCGTTTTATGGGATTCGGTTGAAAATATACAGTACTACCGTTTAACTTGGCATCAACGAAAACGAAGTTCAGGACGGTGAAGTTACAACTGCGAACATGTAGAAGTAAAACACTTACTTATGCGATGCATCTGATTCGAGCAGGTTCAGCATGAGCTCCAACGATTCCCGATCTAGATCCATGTTGAGGCGGTCTTGTGACAGAACAAACATGACCGTCGCCGTACATAGACCGAGACTCTGGAACAATCATTTTGCGTTACATTTCTATTTTCAGTTCAAATATTGGAGTTATAAAACTTCGGCTACCAGCGGCATTTTAACCAACAAATTCAAAATATACTATTGTTTTGCCAATTAAGCTATTACTATAGTACGACCGCAACCGCTGTATCGCGTCTTAGGTATGACGCGGTGAGACGCGAGCGTTCGCCCGCGTATTCGCTGTCGCGGATTACACTATAGTTACGAAGACTTTTTCTCTCCGCACAATGTCTGTCACAGTGTACAGCGGTTGCGGTCGTAGTATAGCGGTAGTACTATTACACAGAATAATTAACAATATACAGAAGCGTCACTCTTGAACAAAGTTTAGTTTAGGTAAGTATAAATTTTATCCTACTCTTACAACCGTTCCTGCTAGCACGCTAAATTGAAAGTTATAGTGAGATACGAGCGTTCATATTCCGTTGGGCGCCGCTGACTCATAACCGTGCGAGCCCAGCCGTACGGTAATCAACAGCCAAAACCGGGCGGTGCGCCAGCCGAATGTACCTAAACTGCAGAGAAACCCTCCTGCTATTGATACCACTACTAATAGCGAAAACATTTCTTCCCTTACTACGTTTTAACACAATCTATAGATAACAGTACGTACTATTTTTTTACATTCCAAAATTTAAACTAAGCTTCTCGTCTTGCCAGGTTAGTAGCCATCGAGGTTCACTGGTTCAATATATTCTGGTTCAATACCTACCTCATCCTTGAGGTTTCGGTGAACGTACAAGTAACAACGTGAAGAAATCTGTAGCTTGGTAGTGTAGCAATTATCAGTGCCTGCCTGACCCTACCTACCCTCAAGTTTGAAAACCTGTCATGAAGCACCTACCCTGTATGTTCAGTCAGCTGTCCTTGAGAACAAATCTCCATTTTAGGATTAGTGTGATATAAACCTTCCAATGCATCGTCCTTGACTATCTAGTGTGATAATAGTTATACATTACACTTTCAATTATGAAAATATCAATCATAAAACTATCTTACACAGATAAATATCGAAGTATAATAAACCTTATCCCAATGTACTTGGTTTGAGCTAATACTACAACATTCATAAGACAGACACAGAACTTCTTGCTTTTTATTTGGGTGTTAAAAATGTTTATGCACCTCTTAATACACTAATCACCAAATTTAATAGATTGAGCATAAAAGCGCATATTCCTTACACAGACTTAAAAACAGTAGTTTCTTAGGCATAGGCGTTCAAATATTTACTGTTTTCTATACTCATTGAAGGTAGAGAGACCAATAATTAGGAACTGCTAATTGATTTTTCTGTACGAGGTTCTGTTCAGACAGAGCGCAGTCAATGCGTTCACGCGGCCAGCTTTGCGTTCGTTGTGTTGTATTACGTTACATAGATATAAGTGATATAACCAGATAGAAGGCGTTCTGATCTGAACACATCGGTCAACTGTGGGTATGTCTGTGGCGGTAGCGTAATGCAACACAACGCACGCAAAACTGACCGCGTGAACGCGTGACCGCTCTCTGTCTGATAGCACCCTAAGTATTGTGTATAAAATATTCCAACTCATAGGTTGTATATTTCATTATTTTATCAATTTTAATAAGTAGCATAAAATAGTTAATCGAGTATTTTGTTTACTCATTTCCGATACCAATACGATGAGCCACATGTGTTGCCTCAGGTCATTGCACTGACGCACGTCACGCATGTGACCAGTGAAGGAGAAAATAAGTATGTAACGGATTTATTCCTCAACAAACTCTCAAGCCAAATTGATTTCGCTTAATTCTAGTTAGTTACGGATGAGTTCATATTTTGTAATTCGATTCGACCCTTTTTTGTACAATCGTAGGGATAACGCTCTTCTACATACCAACCAAACTACTGTAAAATAGTAAAGTATTAATACTAGAGAAAGTATTAGTAATAGTGAAATGCTCATAGTTCCACTGGCCGCGCGAGCTACGGTAGAAAGGAATCTCATGACCTTTTTTATTTTTAGGTTCTATCGTGTGCCTATTTCTTCATCGACTAATGAGTAGCTAATGGTTCACTACAGCAGCGGTCCTTGAGATCCAGTTGTAATCTAGGTCTAGTGGTTAGTTTAGTCTAGTCTAATCTATTTTGCTATTTATTTTATAATTAATCCAATGGCTTCATGAAAAAAAATCTACAAATTCTCCGAGGTATTAAATAAACAATGGATAAGCTTACTTTATCTTTTAATTTTGTAGCGATGTTTTAATTGTACTTATCTTATTATTTTAATAATTCTTTTGACACTGTATTATTTTTCAATATTAAATTAAATTTTTACATGATAATTTTTTTGACACAATATATGATACTACTAAGTAACTTGACCAACAACAACCTGTAACACCATATTTTATGCAAATAACTACATTTCATTATAACATCTTCATCCGCATCATCACTGACCATCTAGTAAGATTTTTGAGCGGTCAATTGCCTTCAAAGCGCGATGTCTAAGGTTCAATCCCTGGTTGGGGCAAATATTTTCGAAATTAACAGAAATGTATGTCTTGGATGTTTGTGACTTGTTAATGTGTGTCCATACTTCCCGCAAAGGGAACCCCTAGTGCGGGTATATGAAAGTGGAGCTTTAATCTTATTGTTAAGTGACCTCTCATTGACTGCTGCTATGCAGTGATTGATCACGCATCGGTTCCAGGTAAACTGGTATATTAAATTTCGCAGAGTAACATTCCTCTTGATAAAAGCACCCAAATTAAAGAACCATGAATTTAGGGTACCTAGGCGTTTACAAAATTCCTGATCAGACGCTTCGAATGTATCGTCGCAGCGCGTGGTGGTCCTTTGTATTCGGATTGCCAACGCCGATATACGTCGCAGGGTCAAACAAATAGCAGAGGTGGTAACGCGTTCCAAGCAAATGCGATGTATGCCGGACAAAATGAAACAAATTTATACACGTGCGAACTAGTTCCGAATGTGAATTCAGCATTCATGCACAGTTAGCCAATTCGTCGATACGACTTCATCAGTACGCATCGGAATAAGTATCTCTCCAAAGAATGACAGTGGACCTCACCAACGACGGAAGTACCTAAGTTGTTACCGCACGCATTGGTACAATGTATGTCGGACCCTATCAGATGATGCACTTTTGCGACACGTGCCTCCGATGCCTTCGGTAAATCCACGGATTTAGAAAGGGAGGGGATGTGTTGAGAAGGCGTACTACGTGGCGCAGCAACAAGTTCCGCAAAACTTATTGGCTAAAATCGTAAATATCGGCGTTAGTGTGTATCATATTCATTTTGACATCCATTGCTGGTTGTGTTATGAGATTATAAAAATATACTATTAGCGCGCATCGTCGCGTAGTGCGGTCGCTGCTATCGGCGCCGGGAGTTATTGCAGTGTGCATTGTAATGGTTTGGTGTAAGTAACTAATGAGAGCGTTACGTTCATTGTATTACTTTATGAGTTTATTGTTTCATTTGTAGATGTGAAGTGCAGTGGAGAATCTTAATGAAAAACTGCGATATGCGAATCAGTAGAATAAATGCCTCGCGCCATATTCCCTCACTTTCTAAATCCGAGGGTACAACCCTTTCCTCTCGCCTCACCTTCGTTAAAACAACGCAACACCAGGGATATAGCATTGTTACAAATAAGATCTAAATGCATGCAAAGAGTCACTTTTACCTGAACGCTAACGTTCGGTGGTGTCGTACAGCGCGGTAAATGACTATTGCACGGCATCTGAAGTTGCAACGGTGTTGCATTTTGTAGTATATATGAAAGTTCTGGAGTGGAGACCACGGACGGGCAAGCGCAGCGTAGGTAACCACCGGCAAGGTGGAAAGACGACCTGACAAAGGTCGCGGGACGATGTTGGATGCAGGTCGCTTCCAACCTGTCGTTTTGGAAAATTACCCAGGTAGCACCGAGTGGTGATATAAAAGCTAGCCGCTAGGAGAACGTTATTTTTATAGAGCATAGCTTTAATGATTGTTGGGTAAAGTTGTAAGCTTCTACAATAGGAGCCACTATAGAGCACTATCTAGCAGTATAGAAGTTATAAGATGGAAATTTGTAGCAAACTGAATAAGTTCAAGTTTCGAGAAAAAGGTCAATCGCCGAATCCAACTCGGCTGGGCAGCGTTCCTGAAACTTCGCGAAGTCTTCTCGTCAAAAATACCTCAGTGCCTCAAGACAGGAGTCTTTGACCAATGTGTGTTACCAGTGATGACATATGGCACTGAAACGTGGTCTCTTACTATGGGCCTCATATGTAAGCTCAAAGTATCTGTTCAAAGTGTCTCGTTATACAGCGGCCAACAAATTAATGACGATAGTATTACCTTTATAGAAAATTTTGTTGGAAAAAAGCTATTTATACAGGTATAAGTCAATAAAAAATAAATTACCATGCTTTTATACTATTACAAACAAAAGTAATCTTTTCGCTAAGTAGCTGTGATTATTATCAGTGTTATGTGTATGTTAAGCACTATAACAGCAAATTACTCCACAATTATAAAGCAAATAACAAGTTAGTAGCTTCGTCAGCAGCTCTTTTACAATTGCTGTGTTACTAAGACATAAGAATGTCTACATGACTAATTTGAAACGCTTTTATATGACAGCAATTTAAAAATGCAGGTTAGATTATACACAACGTATTTATAAAGCTAAAAATGAGAAAAGCTAATCAACTTTATAGTATGACTGAATCTGAATATGTTTTACATAAATCGCGTCTACATAACCCTTAAATGATTCTATGGTATATAAGATAAATCATACACAGCGTTTGTGCTACCTGGGTATGGGGGAGGCATATATTAATAGCGTATGTTCAGCAGCAGACGTCTTATGGCTGAGATGATGATGATGATAAACGATTTATCTAAGCCATATCGCAGCCTTAACACGGAAAATGTACTGGTTAATTCGTACATACGTAATAGTGTGTAATGTGTATGCACCATTATATTTTATAATACAACTAAACTCAATGGTTTAGTTATTAATCCTTCCTATACAGTGATAATTAAAACAAAAGATTTATGAATGAAGCTGACGTATACTGACGTCTCTGGGACGCAAAGGGTTAAGGCATTCGGAAATAGGTATCGTGCAATAATACACTACCACATCGCAGTACATAATGTTGTATAATTATAACAGTAGCAATTTTCCACTGATCTTTAATGGCGTCGGACATCGCGGTAAAGCAACTGAAGAACAAAAGAACGCAAGCGCCACCTTACATTTGTCCACCAAAGTTTGACGACATACGAGTATCAGCACAAACTGGAGCAAGCAAGTAAGTACTCATGTTTACCTGACTGTTGGTAGAGTCTAACAGCTCACTGAAGAACCTTTGCACAGAGTCATGCGTTTATAGAGTATTGCGTAATTTAATACAAACGTTGACAACTCATCGACAATTCAACATCAAGACATTTTTCTACAAGCAAAATGTAATGAATTGTCATAGTATATTAATATTTACCTGATCGTTGGTAGCGTCATGCAGCGCACTGAAGAACTTTTGCACAGTGCCGTGCGCCCGCAAGTGCATCCGGAACGCAGGCGCCGTACATTTGCTCGCCAACGTGATTGCAGACAGACAACGCGTCGATATCGGATTACTGTCCTAAAATGTTATAGTGACACATTAAATTACTGAAGTTCAGATTATGTAATGGATGTCTTTATTTCACTTATTAATTATCAAAGAATATATTATTTTAATATTTACGCACAACATATTTAAATAGTGTCACATTGCACATTTCAAAGAACAAAAATTGAATCTATGTTTAGTCTGAATATGAGCATTGGACATGCTCGAAAGCCGGGTCGACGTATTCGATCCCTAACATGAGTGGTTTGCTGGTAAATAGTAATAGTTTCATCTATGTTTAGCAATTAGTTACCTGTAAGTTGTCTAAAATATATTCCACATCATCATTGAACTCTTGGAACTCGCCAATCTCTTGTATCTGGTGTGCTTTCTTCACATTTCTTACCACTGTGTAGTACTGGGGAAAACAGAAAACATATATGTTACAAAGAAGCCGTAAGTTTCTAGTTTAGAGACATTGTTGTCCATAACCATTTATCGGGTCTTTTAGTAGGAAAAAGTTTTACATTGGTTTCTCTATGTTTTTGACAATCACCATTACAAGAGTTAACATTAGAAACAGGATATTTTCTGTGTATATCTTTATATATGTGTTCCCTATTTCACACTGTAGCAAATTCAATAATTGTAGTTATGGTTAAAGTATTGTAGGTAAATGTTAGAATTATTAATCCTAGGTATAAGCCATTTTCATTCCAAACTTCATGCAAATCCATTAATTTTTTTCAGCTTATGAAGTATCAAATATAAGCGCTCACTCATATCCTCACTCTCTTACAAACTTTTGCATTTATAATTTAATGTGATGTGATGCCCGCAACACCACCAGTCAGTTTGTTTTGTACCAACTGAATTTTATGGTTTTCAACAATTTTCAAAATTTCAACAGTTTACACATACACATACACGGTTACACTATTTAAAAATATGTGATGAAAGATTTTCCATGAAATTTATATATTATACCTATGTAAGTACATACATATTTTGTATAGTCATGTAATAAATGTTACCTCTTTGGATTCCTTAGGACACCTAACACTTGTGTACGATTTAATTGATTCTGTTGATGTAGGGTCATCAATAATAGGATCAGGGGCCCTGTACCGAGTCACCCGTTGTAACTCCTCAGACACTGTAGTCACTGGGTTTGCTGGTTCTGCAGTCTCTTGTGGCTCAGGTCTTGGAGTTTCATTTCCTTTCTGTAAGGTCAAGAAAGTTTTAATTAACTTAAATAATCACATCCTCTCTGCTGTTGTTAATGAGGATAACAATAGATTATCTATTGTGTCTGGTTCCGCGATAGCTGAAGGCTTATTATTAAACCGAGTATAAAGTCTTGTGACATCACATTTGTCCGAATTAATCTGCCTTTACATTACATTGACATAATAAACATTGCAATTCAACTCACAGCATTGTATTGTTCCAAACTTTCTAAAGTTCTTGTAGTTGTACTGTTCTATTACAAGGAGAAACATATTAAATGGGTTATACTAACATTGTACTTAGACATTTCAGTACCAGCCAGAAACCTACCATTTTGAAATGTTAAATATATTATGAAACATATTAGTTTAAGGAAAGTAGCCATTCTAGTTCTGATCATTACTAATAAAAAAATCAGCATGCAGAATTTAAAGGGAAATTTGTTAAGTAGATACTGCAAAATATGTGTAACTTCCAAATAAATAAATTAAGTACTTAATGGTAAAAATTTTGACATTAGTTAGTTCGCGCGTCGTTTCCTGAAATTGTTGTACTAGAAGAGCGCTATTATGAGGATGAAACATCACTATAGTGAGGCAACATCACGCGCGACCGACCTACAGGGTTACACATGGCGGCGGGGATGAGGTACTAAAGATGTCATCGGGTAGCGGGTGGGGTAGCAGTGAAGGCGACACTTCTCTCAGTGTGTAGTCTTGTGCTGGAATGATGTGCTACTTCATTCCCGCCACTATCTGTCGCCTTGTATGACAGTCGCACACGTCGTTGTCAGACTATAGCTATCTTATATCATAGATAGCTGATGAGTTTTAGCTTATTTGTGTAGTTAATACCATAACCAAGTTTTTAGACCTAGTTATAAGAAAGTACCCTTATTAGACTATTTTTATCAGTTGTACCATTGATGATTGATGTAAAGTTACTTGCCTCCCTGCCATTCATACCTATGTGATAGAATCATCTAGCATAATACAGGGTGTTAGGAAGGTCGATGCAAAGCCGTGAGGGGGAGGTAGCCCACCTCGTTAGGCATCTATCTAGGCTATATTACCTTAGTCCAATGTCGTCGAATTCTTAGTTATCATAAAATCAATGATATTTGAACAATTTACCAAAATCATATGGTTATTGGTTAATAGTGTTCAAACAGACAGTTACTAGTACCTAAAAATTTATTTGCATCCTAGCTTAATGTGTATTCAATCGATAAACACCAAATTAATCATCTGTATCCACAAAACTGACTGAATGGGAGGTGTTTAATAATTAAACATTGATCTAAAATAAAAGGACTTATTAAAGTAATGCTATTTAAAAAAAATATATTATATAAATAATTATATCTGCATACTCTCCATTGGTAAACGCACTCATTATGTCTGTATAATAACACATTTTTAAGTAATAGAGGGAAAACTGCTACACAATATGTGTGACATCAGCAACTTAGTAAAAAGTGTAAAAAACACATTTAAATAAGAGCATAATGTGATCATTTTCAAGTTGCAGCGAGAAAACTAAAAAAAATTATATCTCACACCATATTCAACATCAGAAAAAAATATGGTAGAAACAATGCTGCTTTCTTCATTCCACCATAAAAAAATATGTTAGTATGACACACATCTGAATATTGGCAAAGATCAATAAATGTTGTGAAACGCCCTGTAGTACTTTAGTGCTCTTGGTTGAAGGTAGTAATTACAGCTACTGAACCCTGTTTTAAGCATTATTATGCACTGGGCGATTTATTTAATTTAAGTACATTTAGACTGATTTCCGAAGGCTGTAATAATAAAAAAATAAACAAATAACTAGGCGTTCACTGTGTGAAATGATTTCCTTACAGCTTCTTTGAAATATATATATATATTGTTACATCACTATCAAATGTTGAATCTACACATGCAGCTTAAGTAGCCAGCAGCCAATGCGCATTCTTGCAAATTTGCACATTAGGCCTCAAGCAGTTAAAATTAGGTTGATTTTGATAAATAATTGTTTTTGCATCTGTAATCAGAGCTTTATAAATTAGAGGTCATAATAAATATTTTTTCATATAGTTTTGCATGCTGTAGGACATCATACTCATAAACATTTATCTTGTTTACATTTCATCTGTAGATGATAGGTATTATTATATTGATAAGATAACTTACATCATTTGCCCATTCGTGTCTATACAGGTGACGCCTCTTCCTTGCAGGCAAAGGAGATTGAAGGTCATTGACTAAAGACTTGCTCTTGAATATTGACCCCTTCTTCTTAGTTATTACCAGTTTGACGCTTGGTTTGTCTTCTACATGATTTTCAGGCTCCAAAATAGGTGGCTTGAAAATAACTTCTTGAGTATGTCTTTGAGGCTCCTCTTCAAAGTTTTCATTAGGACAACTGTTGTAGGCTGAGTCTGAAGATTGAGTATTTGGAGTCATACCTTGAGGTTCCTTAGCAACAGATTGATGCTCTTCTTGTTCAATTTCATGATCTAATTCTGGATCAGTTGTCTCAGGTGCAATAGCATTGCTTTCTGGAGGTTCAATTTGCACTGGACTTAAATCCTGAGCAATATCTTTATCATGATCAGGACTTGAATGTTTGTGCTTATGTTTCTGTTTTTTATGAGGTTTCTTGTGAGTTTCTTTGACAGTTTCACCACCAGAGAGAATATCAATCAAGTCATTCTTATCCAAATGACTTTCACTCTTCTCAAGTACTTGTTCAGGCACAGGTGATATAACATCTGATGTCTCTACAACAGGTTCATGTCGTTTCCTTCCTTTTCTACCCTCTTTTTTCAAGTCATATACAGTTTTTATTCCCTGTTTATTAGCCAGACTAGTAGTTAAAGCATCCAAATAGTCATCAGTTTCGCTATAATTTATGTTTGGCCGATTTCTTCTGGATCTTCCAGTTGTCTCTGGTGGTTTTGGCTCTGGATGTGGTTCATTAGGTTTTACTTCTATTCTAGGTGACCTAAGAGACCTAAGAGGGCCATGAGAGTCCAGCCTAGCTAATTGTGATTCAATGTCATCCGCAGAAGGTTGCTTATGCTTAGCTTCTTTTTCATTTTCATATGCAGGTGATGCTAGTGTTTTGTAAAGGTCATAAACATCAGATCCTGGTTGAGGTGAAGATGGTTTCTTTAGTGGCTCATCATCTGAATTTCTGTGGTGGTGTCTTTTATGCGATTTGTGTTCTTTCTTTTCTTTTTTTTTCTCCTTCTTACTATCCAGCAAACCAGAACATTTTATTGTTATTTTGAGTCCCTCATGCTTAGGAGAAGAAATAGTTTCCACTACAGGACTCTTCTTGATGTGATCAGGCCCAATATCCAAATGAGTGTCCATTGAGGAATGTCTATCAGATCCTGGCGAAGTGAAACCTTCATTTGAATCTGTGCTGACAATTCTAGATGTACCTTTAGATATTCTTAGGACAATGGGAGGTGGTTTGCGTTCTTCACTTGCATCTTTACTTGTTGATGGACTGACCACATCTGTCTTAGTTGGTATAGGACTTGACACCACTGGACTTGCCTTAGGTGATGGTACTTTAGGCGAGGTAATTCTTGGAGACTGTATTTTTAATGGAGCTATTTTTGGTGAAGGATGAGGATCATAACGACTCAAGTCAGGAATAGGGCTATTACTCCCATCCTCAGCATAATTGATCACTTTATCACGATTTCGTACCAGATATCTCTTATTGGGTGGTTGTATATTGGGATCCAAAGCTTCTTCTTTTTTGGAGGCTTTAGTGGCCACACTTTTCTTTGTTTTACTTTTCTCAGAGCCACGCCATGGTATCTCTGGTGATGAAGAGTCTCTAGTATAAGCTCTACTTCTCTTACTAGCCTTCTTTTCTTTGCTGTTAGATGGATGCTCCGGGGAAAGTGGAGCAGCAGGCACTGGTGGAGCATAAGTGATTTGTGGAACTGGTGGGTATGGTTCAGCATTTCGTGACTTAAAAAACTTCTTAGGCTTCGGTGGTGGCTGCTCTGTTTCAACTGCTGGTACTGTCAGTGGGCTATTCTGATCCTGTACAGGCTTTTTGATAACATTGTTTGCATATGCTGAAATACAAAATATCAACATAATTATGAAGCCCCAATAATGTAATGACTATAATACTGTAATGACCTTCACATTTATTGATACAACTGATTGATGTCATTGACAGTAATAACTAACTATAAACAAAGTTCTCAGACCACAAAATTCTGAGCAGATGAAAGTATGTAGAAAATTGAAACTCATTCAAGTACACTGATCTAACTTTCACCATTTATAACCAGAAGTTATCTAATGGGATTCTTGTTTTGCAATGCAACAGCAAAGTTGCATGATAATAGTGCACGCAATTCAAGGCTATTATTGAATGAGAACTGTCAACGAGTGATTGTTTATTGGTTTCAGGTGCTTACCGTACGGAGCACTTCTGATTGACGTAAAGCTTGTGATTCCCCATTTACCAACGGTTCCTGCAGACCGCGCAGCTGTGGGACAGTTACTGTTCTCCCTAAATAGGGCACTATCCAAAGGCACGGCCACGCTGCCGCTACGGCCTCTGCCCCAGCGCGACATTCTGATAATTTCATCAAAAACGATGACACCTGAACCTACTATAACAAATCTTACTAATTTCAGATCATACAGCACATTCTACTACCACTCAAAAATTACTTTTTTACTTCACGAATCGGATAGATGTGTCACTTAGACAAACTTATTTTCATTCTCTGATTGAAACGAAAACACAATCCATTCAAGTTAACACACCCGCCATTTTTACGCGAGCGAAGTACTTATCCTAAACGCACTGCAATGAGAAATCTAAGCACCCGACACGTATCATACATATAGGATTTTCTTAACAGTTGCCCACTTTCATGGATTTTTGAGGTAGTTAAAATAATGTCAATCAATTGTATCGCTAGTAAAATAACAAATAGGTCAAAACTGCGATGTTGTCATCTCACAACACAAAAGACGCCATATTGCCTAAACATTTTTTTTTCATCCGCCAATCGGATCGTGTGAAATTAAACGCGCATACTACCATAGACATCTAGACAAATAACTAGTGACTAGAGTAGTCGTACTTTCCGAATCGCGGCAACACTGATTTTGGCTATAATATCACTATTTTCCATTCCGAACGCGCTTTTGACAGGTGAGATCTGTCAGCCATTCGGAATAGGTTAAAATCATGCTCACGTTGCTAACAGCATGGAATACATGCACACACAGACAGATGTTAGTTTTCGCAGCGTCGGACTGCCATTATAGTCAAGGTGGCATTTGCCAGCTGGGCCCCGCACGGGCCTTGCTTACTGCTTGTGGGGCTTGCGGCAACCCTAGGATATGAGGCCCGCGCAGGCTAGGTCCCCGCTCTTGCGACCTAAATGTAACACTAGATCGAGGGCCTTACGATGAGCTCTTAAAGCAGGACTGCCCGGTTTATTCGTACCATGACAACTTTAAAGCAGGCCTGCCCAGGCCTACTACTCCAGAACCGCAGAAAAACCGATCACCTGTTTTTTGTATGGACTCTCGTTAACATGTCGCTCTCTCAGTTTATTAGCTTACAAACGTCTAGGCGTCTGCGATGTTTGTTATAGTGAATTGTTAGAATGCCAGAGACGATATTATCCGTTCACCTTTGAGAAAACAATATTCAAACAGTTCAACTAAATGAGCGTCATGGTATGATTTCGTTCAAAATCGTTTAGGACAGGTTTAAGAACTGCACGGAACTTGCATGGTTTTTACGAAGCTGATAGTAAGGCCCCAGATAACTCGTTCATACAATTAGAGAGAAATGAAATAAAAAAAACCATAAATGGTTGAACCTGACCAAGCCACCCCCTGAAATTAGTTTTGAATTTTTTCTGAACGGGTTATAACTTTTGATCGAATAAACTTATTTATACGTGTATCATGATAGTCTTACTTCTATATATGGATGGCAACATTTCAGAATTAACAGTTAGACAAGACAAATTGAGACGATTAAAGAATATTGGAAATATCTATTATATTTATATATAATTGTATGTCTACAAAGTCATTATTAATACAGCTTTAGTTAAAATAAACGAAAAATTCATCTGTAACGAAGATTTAATGAAATTTGCCGCTTGTTTGGACTCGATAAAGTAAAATAAGATCAATGAAAATGGGATTTCTAATGATGCACTAAAGCGATGTCGATCGAGAGTTGCTGTCAAAAGAACTGAATTCTTTTGCAAATTATTTTAATGAACTGTCTGAAACTCTCTGGTATGAGCATATTTCACCTATGCAACGTAAGCAAAACTCAAATTCACAGATCGAAGAAGAAGAGGACGAAGATGTTTTAGTTTTAGACCAAACAGCAAAGGACGCCAGGTGTTTTTCTAGAAGTACTTCGGACGTCTGTTAAATTTGCATGTAAACTTTTATCACAGTGCACAGTTGCATATTGTGTAATTCTCGAAATCTCATTCACGCAAGTGACATGTGAGAGATGATTTTCAGCGTTGAGGCGTTTTTTTTGTAAGCTTATCTCAATTTGTGATATTAGAATTAGAATTGTACCCCCCAACTCTTCCCGTGGGTGCCGTAAGAGGCGGCTAAGGGAATATCCGGAAAATGGGCAGCAGCATTTTCCGCAGTCTGCGTCAACATCCACTGCGAACACCAAGACGCCTGCCAAGCGTGGTGCATTAAGGCAAATCCCCCCCATGACAATTAACATTAAACCACGGCCCCCAGTTCCCGGCAGCTCTGCTATCCGTGGCTACGGTAGCGGCCATTGTAACGGTGGAGCAGGGGGTGCGAAGAATCTCCGGCAGAGATCCGGCTACCAATCCCAAAAACGACCCCTGGCCCTGGCAACATACAATACACGCACGCTCAGGACCGACGAAAAGATGGTCGAATTGGAGGAAGAGATGCTCAAATTACGCTGGGATGTCATGGGATTATCTGAAGTCCGAAGACAGGGACAGGACACGATAATTCTAAATTCCGGAAACTTGTTCTTCCACCGGGAGGGAGACCAACAATCCCAGGGAGGTGTCGGGTTCCTCGTCCGCAAGTCTCTCGTTAACAACGTAAAGAAAGAAAGAAAGAAAGAAACATTTTTATTAGGTACTTAAACATATACAGAACACAGAGCACGTAGTAAAAGTCCATAGTGTGTCGGCTAGGGTAGCGTTCCTTATACTCAGAATAACCAAACGGTATTCGCTGAAGGTCATACAGGTATACGCACCGACCTCGGCAGACTCAGACGATGGAGTAGAAGGTATGTACGAGGATATATCCAGGGCCATGCATACTTCTGAAACCTACTTCATTGTTGTAATGGGAGACTTCAATGCAAAGCTAGGCACAAGGAAACGTGATGAGTTAAGAGTAGGGCCATTTGGATACGGGCAGCGGAACCCGGTTTCACTACGAACGAGATAGACTTCATCATGACGACCAATAAGCGCATATTCAATGACGTCTCTGTGATCAGCAAGGTAAAAACTGGCAGCGATCACCGCATCGTAAGAGGTGCATTGAATATCAATGTCAAGCTTGAGAGGTCACGTCTGGTGAAGTCTACGCTCCGTCCAAATCCTGTCCAAATCCAAAACCCCGAAAGTTTAACTGGACATTCAAAACCGATTTCAGTGCCTAGCTGAATGTGACACAGTGGATGATTTGAACAAAGGGTTGGTGGAAACTGTTCAAGCGGTTGGGTCCGAATTCTGTGAGACCAAACGCCGCAGAAAAGCTCAAAAACTCTAAAAATAAAGTCTGAAACTAATGGCAGAACGGAGCGAAATGAGACTGCAGTCTGCAGTTGATATGTCGGACTACGGTAAACTCAATAGACGAATTTGGAAGTATATGCGACACGACTCGCGTGCTTATCATACTGCGCGTATCACGGCCGCAATTGAGCGGAACCAGGGCTCTAAAGTGTTTGCAAAGGATTCGTCTATTGGGCAAAGCCAAATGACAAAACTGAAGACCGAAAATGGCAGTATCGTTTCATCCAAGCCTGAGATTCTGAGAGAGATTGAGAGCTTCTATCGACAGTTATATACCTCGACGCGCGAACCCGTTACTGAAGCAGCTCAGGACACCAGAGCAAAGTTAGTCCGACACTATACCGAAGACATCCCGGACATCAGCCTGTACGAGATTAGAATGGCTCTCAAACAGCTTAAGAACAACAAGGCGCCAGGAGAGGACGGAATTACGACTGAACTTCTGAGAGCGGGTGGTAGACCGATACTTTTAGTCCTCCAGAAGTAATTCAATTCTGTCATCTTCGAAAGCAAGACTCCGTAAACGTGGCACAAGAGCGTGGTGGTGCTCTTCTTCAAAAAAGGTGATAAAACCTTACTGAAGAATTATAGGCCCATATCACTCTTGAGCCACGTGTACAAGCTGTTTTCGAGAGTCATCACGAACCGTCTCGCACGCAGGTTTGATGAGTTCCAGCCTCCCGAACAAGCCGGTTTCCGAAGAGGCTTTAGCACCGTAGACCACATTCATACACTACGGCAGATTATACAGAAGACCAAAGAGTATAATGAGCCACTGTGTCTAGCGTTTGTGGATTACGAGAAAGCCTTCGATTCTATCGAGAAATGGGCCATACTGCAGTCCTTGCAGCGATGCCAAATTGACTATAGGTATATCGAAGCGTTGAAGTGTTTATACAGCAAGGCCACTATGTCAGTCCGATTACAAGACCAGAGTACGGAACAAATTCCATTGCAGAGAGGTGTGAGACCGGGAGACGTCATCTCTCCGAAACGGTTCACTAACGTATTGGAGGATGTTTTCAAACTTTTGGACTGGAAAGGATCTGGCATCAACATTAATGGCGAATACATCACTAACCTTCGTTTTGCCGATATAGTTCTAATAGCAGAGTCGCTCGAGGATATCGGCACCATGCTCAACGACCTCAGTAGAGTTTCCCAACAGGTTGGTCTTAAGATGAACATGGATAAGACAAAAATCATGTCCAATGTCCATGCTCCACCTATACCGGTAATTATTGGAAACGATACACTCGAAGTTGTAGACGTGTACGTCTACCTGGAACAGACTGTCCAATTAGGTAGGTCCAACTTCAACAAGGAGGTCGCACGAAGAATCCAGCTCGGATGGGCAGCGTTCGGAAAGCTTCGATCCATCTTTTCGTCCCCAATACCTCAGAGCCTAAAAACCAAGGTTTTCAACCAGTGTGTGTTGCCAGTGATGACTTATGGCACTGAGACGTGGTTCCTTACTGTGGGCCTCATAAACAAGCTTGAAGTCGCTCAACAAGCAATGGAGAGGGCTATGCTTGGGGTTTCCCTGCGTGATAAGATCCGAAATGAGGAGATCCGTAGGAGAACTAAGGTCACTGACATAGCTCTCAAAATTAGCAAGTTGAAGTGGCAATGGGCAGGCCACATCGCTCGCAGAACTGATAACCGATGGGGAAGAAAGGTTCTCTAGTGGCGACCACGCACCGAAAGCGTAGTGTAGACCGGCCCCCCGCTAGGTGGACCGACGACCTCATAAAAACCGCGGGGAATCGCTGGATGCAGGAAGCGAGTAGCCGGTCCAAGTGGCGTTCTATGGGAGAGGCATATGTTCAGCAGTGGACGTCGTCCGGCTGATAATGATGATGATGAGTATATTTCTCAACTATATTGTACATTTGAAGGGTATGCAGAATCTACGACACAAGAATATTTCTTAGTGTAGGTTCTTCACGTCAATACTAAAATTTACAAGCCATTTAAATAAACATAAGGTACTTAATTATTTTATTGCTGTATGTATAATTATAAGGCTTATATTCTGTACCTACTTTTTTTATGAAATAAATATTTTAATTATTCCTTTTATTTGACATATTTCACGGGTTTCACCCGGTCCTTTACTTAGGCACAAGTGGGGCTGTAGCCAACACTTAGATGCCCGTTTGGTATAAAAATACAATGTAGTATAAAAACAGAAACATTTTGGATGGATGGTTACATGGTATATCTATTACAAAAATGGGTAAAATGGCATGGCTATTGATATGTACTTATTAGTGGTACGGGAGATAGTGGATACGGCTATGGATGAGACTACGGCACCTGCCAATTTCAGTCTTATCTTTAAATATTTAGGCAGGTGGTGACTTGCCAGCCACTAAACGGCCCCCCCCCATAAGATCCACCATCAATGGTGACAAAAGGGGCAACGTTAGTGTGGATGGCTGAAGGGTGTTGAGAGGTGTGCTGCGGTTTCACTAGAGCGCTACTACCGGCGTTATGCCCTTTAACACTTCCACCCTTGGAGCTTTTTTTTTTCTTGCTCTTGCGTCTCCACCTCCAGACGGCCAATTAAGGCAAGCCGGGGGTCAGAGGTCTCATTAAGCCCCAGGGAGAATCAGGGTCCGCGATGTCGCCACTCACCGATGGCTCGCCACAAAGCCGCCCCTGCGGTTTATTATTATTATGATAATGTCTCATCCAGCTGTGTATCCCTTAAAAGTTGGTTCGTTTCATTTCCAACATGTTAATGGAAAGATCTGTGGTTATAAAACTTGATAATCACGTCATTCCCTCGAAAACGGTTTGGAAAAGTCTACCACAAGGTTCGGTGTTAAGTCCTCTACTTTACAGCTTTAACAATTACGATTTAGAGAGATCTGTGGATTATTTCTACAACATACTGCAATACCTCGATGATTTGGCTTTGTATGTTCAGGCTCAATCCGTAGATGAGGCCTCTCTTCGTTTGAACTCAGCTTTTTCATACCTTGGTAATTGGCTAGTTGACAATGGCCTATCCCTCTCCGCGACAAAAAGTTCAGTGATAGTTTTTACAAAGAAAAGAAGTATACCTCCTATTAAATTGCTTATAGGTCAAAAACTCATCGCTCAAGTAAATAACACATCATTTTTAGGTATTAAACTTGATTCTAAAATGTCAGGTGTCCCTCATTTCGATTACATTTCCCAAAAGGCAGAAAAAATGCTAATACACTTCATGCGCTTTCAGGGGCTTAGTGGGGCTCCCATCCTTATTCCCAAAAGTTGCTGTATAATGCCATAATACGGAGTTATTTTGATTTTGGGTCATTCCTTTTAAATTTATGCAATAAATCTGGTCAAGACAAAAATTTAAAATTCAATCCAAATGTTTGCGCATAATTCTGGGAGCTATGAAATCATCACCAATTAACGCCATGCCGGTCGAGTGTGGTGAGCCTCCTCTAAATATACGCAGACAATTCCTCTCAGATCGGTTCAAAATTGTAATCATCCAATTCTCACAAAATTACAGATCCTCTATGACCAGTACCACTTTCGGAACTCAGATAGTTTTCCTTGTTTGCTTCTTAGTTTCATTAAATTTACCAAGCTCCCTCAGCCTGTCGTCCAATTTCCAAGTAATCCTTTTTACTCAACTTCGTATGAAGCCCTTTTTATGAATCGAATATTCTTCTTCACTTTGGGATAGACAAAGATGATCCTAATGCGCAGGCCCTGTTTGATCATCGCATTAACCTAAAATGTTTTGGTTGGCATTTCTTGTTTACCGATGCATCTAAGTTATCATCTGATAGTGTTGTTGGCTCAGCGGTCTGGATCCCTTCGGGAAGGATATGCTTATCCTTTAAAATTCCTTCCTACTCTTCTGTATTTACTGGAGAAGCTATTGCTATCTTGCAAGCCATTCTCTTTGTGAATTCTCATAACTTGAACAGTTCATTAATATTATCGGATTCAAAAAGTTGCCTTGAGAGTATTATTTACAATCCTTTTCGTTCTACTTCCCGTTTCCCTGTTATTCTACAAATTAAAAAGGCCCTGTTTGAATGCCACACTCTCGGTATCAATGTTGTTCTGGCTTGGATTCCTGGTCACTCGGGTATCCCTGGTAATGAATCTGCTGACTCTAGGGCAAAAGCTGCTGCTTGTATCGGGTCACTTGAACATTTTAAGATATATTCCAATGATCTATGCCTTCAACCTAAATCTCTTCTACAGAATTCCTGGTCTAAATACTGGGAAAGCTCGAAAATCAGCAGAGGAAAGTATTATAGTCTACGAAGAAATAATAGTCAGGAACTGTAACTGCGTTAAAAAAATGACCCAACAAAAGTCGTGTTCAAGTAGGCGGGGCTTAAAAGTCGTGTTCAGTACGTCATCAGTCGGACATTTTACTTGCAAGCGAGCACACTTCAAATCTTCGAGTACATTTTCAGTTTTATCATTGTGAACTTCAGTTGTGGATCATCATGCCAGCATTCGTTGTGAAGTGGTGCAGGAGCAATACACGAATAAAATGTCCAGGGATCACTTTTACTAGTAAATAATAGCAAAATTATAATTATTCAAAGATGTTCAAATACGTTAACAAATCGAGATGGTCAATACTATGCAAAATAAAGTCAGTCAATTTTTATTTAATTTAGGATGTATTTTTTTGTCAGGACTAAATATTGAAATGTATGTAATGTGCAATGGTTTTGCTTGTTATGTTTTATTCTCGCTTGCTTGCCGATTCAATGCGTCAAAATAAGTGCCTAGCTGCACTTAAGCTAGAAAAACAAGAGTATGACTGCCTGTGAAAACCAGCATAGTTATACTACGTAAATTTTGACTGAAAACAATAAAATTATAGATAATAAAAAAATAAAGGATCATGTTACACAAACTGCAGTACCTACCTACCTACCAGTTGGTACAGTAAGTACCTACTGTTTTTTTTTATATATGTTATATAAAATATCATATTTATCTTTTGATGCTGATGATTTGTCCCGAAGAAACATCAACATCTTTAAGAGCCTTTATTCTGCGCAGCGCTGCGCGAGTTAAGGTATTTTACATTAGCAAGTTACTTGCTGGCGCGCCCTGCGGCAGTGTCCTTACCGCTTGACCAAAATAGCGTGCATTAATACATGGATCTTTTTTTATCTACTTTGGTTTTATGCCACAAATAGACGTAGGTCAAAAAGGTGAAACAAAATATCACGCAGGACACATTTTATTTTTAATATCGACATTAATTAACATAAAATGATAATTATTAATAAAGTACATGTTATCTACAAGAGCATAGACTAGAAAAAAAGTAAGATTTAACTCATTTACCTACCAAAAAGAGATGAGAATAGCAAATAAAACAACCATCAAATAGTTCCTGCTACCAGTTTCTGGATCCAGCATCAGGTCCTGGTCACCAGCTAGAAAAAAGGTATCGCGAAGACGATTCATACGGTCCCAAACACGGTGTGTCTACTATTAAATATCACATAGTTCCTGCTACCAGTTTCCGACTCCAGCATGGATTCCTGGATACCAAGTATACATAAGAAATTTGGTTAATAGCAAAATACTAGCCCCTCAAGGGTCGATGTCATTATAACAATGAAATTTCTATTGTTGATGCACTAGATGTCATATAAAATTATTTGTTAGAATACCACTTAGAAATGTTACCTCAATAAGTATCAGGAAGTTTTGAGCGCACTAATATTTAGTTGTGTAAGCGCGGGCGTCAGAGCGATACGTCCTCTGACCTCTCTCTAAGAGGCATCAGCCGCGTCTAACGATTCGTGTCAGGCGCGACCGGTTTTATGATTGATTTTAAAAACGTGTGTGTGTAGAAACCGCTCGGCAACAACAAACTAATAAACAATTTCTAAATGTTGTCTGTGGAACTTGAACTTGTTAATCAAATAATGTTTTATTACATCAGGTAAGAATAATTGACATAATATACTATATCAATCATTATTATGTGACCCTTCAAATACTCAGCAAAAACGAGAATTGGCTCTTCCAAAGCGTTTACGCTCTAAAGAGATACTACATACAATGAACAATAAACGATTGCCTACAGTTGGTATGTAATATAGGTAACTATATAGCAAAAAAAAACAGTTCATTGTTTGTTTAAATTAAAGTACGTTTAATTTTTCAAGCTAATGAAAATTCACCCTCTGCAAATTTTAAAGTGGTTTAGCTGAGTTGTTAATTAATTTGTCAGTAATATCAACACAGTGCTTTTCTAAAGTAATTCTATAAATTGATTGAATTTTCTATATTGATAATGAAGGTATTCTGTGACCACTGAAAAACATCCAGCTGGCAAATATCGACATATTTTTTTTGGTAAAATGTATAAGCCTAAAATGTTTCATAATCTTTCTTTACTACATTGCGAAGAATCTGTTCTAATGTATTCTAGACAAAACTTAATAAATTTATCATATTTCGCGAGACATACGAGATGTACGATTGATTTATTATCGACCTCGATCGATCTATTTCAGTCCAGTCCACTTGTTGCATAACATCGTCCACGCCGCTCTGACTCTGCTGTCATTGTAGACGTTGCAGCACGCGCGTAAACCAATCCCTGCTTTCCTTCTGAATTTAAACCAATCACCGAACATGTCTATTTGTAACCTCGGAAGTAATTTGTATTTGGAATCATACGTTGTTTTGATTTGAAGTGCCACTTTTTGTGTGGAATTTGTTCTGAATTATGCTTCCTGACTATTATTTCTTCGGTGATTATAGTGATATTCGGCCAGATATTCCTAAAACTCCTTGGTTTTTTAAGTTCCGTAAATCCAATAAAGTTTCTACCTCAAAACTTAAAAACCTTTGTAAAACTAAGGATCAGTGATCACTCAATGTGTGAGTGTGGCCTGGATAAGGGAAGCGTGGAACACATTTTCTTTAGCTGTCCTAAACTTCGTTTTTCTTTATATGATATTCTTCCACCTAATATCCCCCGTCCAACTTCCTTCAAATGCCTACTATCCTTTACCTTTTCATCTGATATTAATTATATACTCTGTAAATTTGTGGACATAAATAAAATTAGACTGTAAATGTTTTTTATAGCATGCATACTAAAACAGTCATATAATTATTGTGATCTAATGTGTGTTAGTCTATATGGAATAATCCTTTTTGTGTTATATTTTGTTTTAAATAGTCACTATGGGCACAGTATTTTATCTACTGTGCTATGGGGGTCCTTTTTCAAAATTCTTTTTTATTTAATCACCGATCATATTCTTAGATTACAACCTAGAAACTCCTCACGGTTTATAACACTTGCTAGTGTCAGTCAGTTCTGCCAGTGTACTAAAACTGGCAGAATTGTGACAATTTAGACATAGAAGCCATCCAATAATAATACGAAGAAAACACGACGCTGGTAAATGCACATAACCATAGATAATTACTTTATAATATGTACTGCACATAACGTGCGACGCAATATCAATAATAATAATATATTCAATTCCGAATAGATAGACAATTTTCCTCTATGCGCCATATTTCTCTCTCTATTATATTCTCTTTGTATTCCTCAACTCAACAGTGAACCACGGGGGGTTCTCTTTCTTACTGCCTTGTGGGCCTTAGAAAGATTTTGTCTATGGTTGTGCCACCAAGTATTAAAACATTACAGTAATCTATGTTGTATTAAACGGTGGCTTCGTTATCTTCATTTCTATTAGAGCAAAGAGTTTGCGTAATCTCATATCGTTGTCTAATCATCATTTGTTTGAGAGTTGTCATTGATTGACGGACGTATGTCAGTGGTGAAAATTACTATTAGCTAATTTATATTTAATTATCGTGTTTCTATTCCTATATGTATAGACACTGTGTGTAACTTCATTGTACGTCATCGGTGAGATCATAGACCAAAATATATGCTAGGGTGAGATACCGATAAAGATACTCAATCCCACTCAGTCAATTCAATGTCAATTCGATGTTTCATGAAGAACGGGTGTAAACAGTATTATGGCTACAGAAGGTAAAGTTGCAAGCACGACTTCGAGCGGCGAACGACTGGATAGATCGCAGCCGGCACACGATACGGGTATAAGTTTAACATACATAGAGAAATTAGATGGAAACACATTTTACAATACACGGAAATTCATGATCGAGTTGTAATGGCGACCTGTCGAGTACACTTATACGACACTGGTGAATTCTGATAAGGCATAAAGAGAGACCAAAAAGCAAGAGCGAGGATATGTTTGATGATGTAATCAAATTGCCTGGTTCACGTGGAATATGCAAAAATGTCAAAGGAGTCATGGTAAGTTTCAAGGTCAGCTTTTGAAGAAAAAGGTCTAAGCAACCGCTGCAGACTTTTGTCATAGTTACAAGGCTTAGCGAAATATGTTCAACCAATAAGACTCATAATGGAAAACTCTACGAAGAAATATAGTCAGGAACTGTAACTGCGTTAAAAAAATGACCCAACAAAAGTCGTGTTCAAGTAGGCGGGGCTTAAAAGTCGTGTTTAGTACGTCATCAGTCGGACATTTTACTTGCAAGCGAGCACACTTCAAATCTTCGAGTACATTTTCAGTTTTATCATTGTGAACTACAGTTGTGGATCATCATGCCAGCATTCGTTGTGAAGTGGTGCAGGAGCAATACACGATTAAAATGTCCAGGGATCACTTTTACTAGTAAATAATAGCAAAATTATAATTATTCAAAGATGTTCAAATACGGCAACAAATCGAGATGGTCAATACTATGCAAAATAAAGTCAGTCAATTTATATTTAATTTAGGATGTATATTTTTCTTCAGGACTAAATATTGAAATGTATGTAATGTGCAATGGTTTTGCTTGTTATCTTTTATTTTCGCTTGCTTGCCGATTCAATGCGGCAAAATAAGTGCCTAGCTGCCATTAAGCAAGAAAAACAAGAGTATGACTGCCTGTGAAAACCAGCATAGTTATACTACGTTAATTTTGAATGAAAACAATAAAATTATAGATAATAAAAAAATTATGGACCATGTTACACAAAACTGCAGTACCTACCTACCAGTTCATACAGTAATTACCTACTGTACCTACTATCTTTTTATGCTGATGATTTGTCCCGAAGAAACATCAACATCTTTAAGAGCCTTTATTCTGCGCAGCGCTGCGCGAGTTTAGGTATTTTACATTAGCGAGTTACTTGCTAGCGCGCCCTGCGGCAGTGGCCTTACCGCTTGACCAAAATAGTGCGCATTAATATTTGTATCTTTTTTTTCATCTACTTTGGGTTTTATGTCACAAAAAGACGTAGGTCAAAAAGGTGAAATAAAATATCACGCAGGACACATTTTATTTTTAATATCAACATTAATTAACATAAAATGATAATTATTAATCAAGTACATGTTATCTACAAGAGCATAGACTAGTAAAAAGTAAGATTTAACTCATGTACCTACCAAAAAGAGATGAGAATAGCAAATAAAACAACCATCAAATAGTTCCTGCTACCAGTTTCATCAGGTCCTGGTCACCAGCTAGAAAAAAGGTATCGCGAAGACGATTCATACGATCCCAAACACGGTGTGTCTACTATTAAACATCACATAGTTCCTGCTACCAGTTTCCGACTCCAGCATGGATTCCTGGATACCAAGTATAAGCATAAGAAATTTGGTTAATAGCAAAATACTAGCCCCTCAAGATCGATGTCATTATAACAATGAAATTTCTATTGTTGATGCACTAGATGTCATATACAATTATTTGTTAGAATCCCACTTAGAAATGTTACCTCAATAAGTATCAGGAAGTTTTGAGCGCACTAATATTTAGTTGTGCAAGCGCAGGCGTCAGATACGTCCTCTGACCTCTCTCTAAGAGGCCTCAGCCGCGTCTGACGATTCGTGACTGGCGCGACCGGTTTTATGATTGTTTTTAAAAACGTGTGTGTGTAGAAACCGCTCGGCAATAACAAACTAATAAACAATTTCTAAATGTAGTCTGTGGAACTTGAACTTGTTAATCAAATAATGTTCTATTACATCAGGTAAGAATAATTGACATAATATACTATATCAATCATTATTATGTGACCCTTCAAATACTCAGCAAAAACGCGAATTGGCGCTTCCAAAGCGTTTACGCTCTAAAGAGATACTACAGACAATGAACAATAAACGATTGCCTACAGTAGTTATGTAATATAGGTAACTATATAGCATTAAAAAACAGTTCATTGTTTGTTCAAATTAAAGCACGTTTAATTTTTCAAGCTAAAGAAAATTCATCCTCTGCTAATTTTAAAGTGCTAGTTTAGCTGAGTTGCTAATTAATTTGTCAGTAATATCAACACAGTGCTTTTCTAAAGTAATTCTATAAATTGATTGAATTTCTTCACTGAAAAACATCCAGCTGGCAAATAACGTCTTATTTTTTTTAGTAAAATGTATAAGCCTAAAATGTTTCATAATCTTTCTTTACTACATTGCGAAGAATCTCTTCTAATGTCTTCTAACCAAAAACTTAATAAATTAATCATATTTCGCGAGACATACGAGATTTACGATTGATTTATTATTGAGTTGGTCCAGTCCACTTGTTGCATAACATCGTCCACGCCGCTATGACTCTGCTGTCATTGTAGACGTTGCAGTACGCGCGTAAACCAATCCCTGCTTTCCTTCTGAATTTTAACCAATCACCGAACATGTCTATTTGTAACCTCGGAAGTAATTTGTATTTGGAATCATACGATGTTTTGATTTGAAGGGCCACTTTTTGTGTGTAATTTGTTCTGAATTATGCTTCCTGACTATATTTCTTCGTAGGGAAAACTCAAATATAGAGTTGACTAAAGATTATGTGAAGACAAAGCTGTTACAAATGCAGGATTCATACAGTGCAGCGCAGAGCCAAGTACAAACACCAAAGATACTGCACTATTAACGGATAACCCACACTAAGCAAGAAATCTCTACAGAAAAGGCACACATTATTGAATACCCATTTTAATTTATCCTAGTCATGATATATGATAAAATTAAATTTAAGAAATGATAATTTATTGTAACATTTACGTAAATAAACCTCTTATTTAAAACCCTTTGTATTAAGATATTACTTGATACCTGTTAGCCAAGATTTTCTTCAAAACTCTTTTATTATCAATATAAACACTGCGTTAAAAAACATTACTGATATCTGTTTCATATAATTATGACTAATATGTACGTATTTACAGTTATTTAATACGCATTAATTTATAGTTAGTAACTAAATAAATATAACTAACCTAAATAACAAAACGAAAATGTTTAATTAAGAATTGTAATGGAACGTCAAATCGTAAACACGCGAATTTTCTGGTATTTTGGTAAAAATTTTATATTAGTTAATTAATCTCACCCAGAATAGTTTTTTGTGTTCCATTTCATTAGTTTATAGATATAACTTGTTAGTAGGTTCATTTCATTAGCGTTTTTAGTATATTATTGCGTGATGAATGGTCCCCCTGATCCTGGTGGGGGCATGGACTTTGTCCAGCCGCCTTCCCCTGCGGCGCAATTTCATCATCTGTTGACGAAAAGGCTTTTGAAATAGTCAACAGAAAACGACGATCTGAAAAGCGTAAGGTGACTAAAGATTCCCGTAGTGACCGTTCACGATCACGTACAAAATCAATGGTTCACGATGAAACTACTTGTAAATTTACAGATTCGTCTGACGTTGTTCTCCAGGCTGGACAATGTACCCCTCCCAACTCCTTCTCCCCTAGTTACTCTAGCCCCCTTCCTAGCAGACCCCTGCAGCTTCGCAGAAGTCTTCATTTACACCTATCGGTCGGCAATTATACGACTCAACAGATCGTGGCCCTTTTACGGTCCATGTTCAGAGGGAAGAGACTTCACCTACCGCTGGGATATCCCTTCACCCGGTGACATTTGGGAGATTCCTCTTTAGCCGTGCCCGGGAATTTCAAGGAATCATCGATGGCTCAATAAAGAATGTTGGTCGCAATCGAATAGCTCTAAACTTTCATTCCGCCATTTCAGTCAATAATTTCATCCAGTCCCCTTCATTGCCAAACAACAAACTCGGAGCTTTCATTCCGTCGTTTAATATTACTCGGATAGGTATAATTCGAGGAATCCCAGTGGATATGACTCCAGAGGATGTTATGAGCGAGATGAAAGTTCCTGAAGAGTGTGGTCCAATTTTAAAAGTTCGCCGGCTCAATTTTAAAGTTTCCATTGACGGAGTTGTGACCTGGAAACGCAAAACAAACAGTTGTTTTGACTTTTGATGGTCAAATTTTGCCCTCTAGAGTTTATCTATGTTACAACTCTTTCCCTGTTGCGGCTTATGCCTTCCCGACTATTCAGTGCTTCCATTGCTGTAGATACGGACACACCATGACGCAGTGTCGGTCAAAACCTGCTTGTTTTAAATGCGGTTCTAACCACTTAGGAAAGTCATGCAACGTGGATGAAGTTGATGCGAAATATTTGTGGTGTGGTGGCAATCACTTTGCTAATAGCAAGTGCTGCCCTGAAATGCAAAGGCAAAATAACATTAAATCCCGTATGTCAGAATTATCTATTTCATATGCTGAAGCATCTCAGTTTTTCCCTGCATATAAAAAGTCCTTTGCTGAAGTTACTTCCACCTCTGTTGCAGCTCCTTTACCTAGTCCATCCAGGAATTTAACTACTGAACCGTCCAAAGTTCATTACAGGGGTGGAAGAAATCTATGAAATCCCATATATTGCCTATATATATATATATATATATATATATATATATATATATGTATTTCTAGTGTTGGTTATGATCGTGAAGCGCACATGAGCATCATTCGAGAAGAATCCTCTGGAGCATCGCAATACGGTTGTGCTTTATTAAATCCTCTGGCCTAAAAAAATTATACTCCTTCTATTCAAGCTATAATAGGTGAACTCCTACAGCTCTTGAATCTATTATCCTCTCTCATGTCTAATTCCTCCTCTTCAAGTAATTCACCGTCCAACGCTGCCTTCAACTTAAATTCGCTAATTTCCCTACTTCAAAATCCCCTTGACAGGATCCTTCAACGGAATAGTCATAGTATTTGCAACAAAAAGTCTGATTCGATATTTTTAATAAATAAACATGAACCAAGCGTCTTGGCCGTCTCAGAGACTTGGCTTAGACCTGAATCCTTTTTTAGGTTGTCAGACTATGTTGACATTCGAAGTGACCGCCAGGATAGCTTTGGTGGTGTTGCACTATTTATTAAAAATAATATTAACTTTTCAAGTATTTCTATCCCTTTTCATAATGATGGCTTTGATGCTGTTGCTGCACGCATCAACGATTTTACAATTGTCTCCATATACATTCTCCATCCTTCTAAATCTATTATTCGAAATTTAAGTTCAGTAATTATGTCTCTTCCTAAGCCCCTTCTTATTCTAGGTGATCTGAATTGTCATCATACGGTATGGGGGTGCGGTTTGTCGGATGCTAATGGTTTTATTTATTAGATTCATTAGATAGTCTTAATCTCTGCATCTTTAACGATGGCTCCGCTACGAGAAGAACTCGTCCTTATGAGTTTACTAGTGCAGTGGATCTTTCTTTATGCTCTCCTGAGCTCGCGTCACTTATGTCTTGGTGTGTTCTCCCGTCTACTCATGGTAGTGACCATTTTCCAATTCTTTTACGAATCTTGCAAAAACATTCCCGTCCTGCTTCAATTAATTCTCCCCTTCTTAAATATATAATTGACAATAACAGTTCGATCTGGGATGTATTCAATGATCGTACTGATTCCAAAGCCTTAACTTTACCTCTTATAAATTCCTCTATCATTATTACCTGTTCTGAGATGTTTGTACGATCTCTAGTAGAAAGTGCTAATTTGACTTTCCCGGTTAAGAAATATCATCCAGACAAAGTTCCTTCTCCTCCATGGTGGGATAAGGATTGCTCTGAAGCCGTTAGATCTCGCAATGATGCAGAAGCTATCTATTGTCTATCTATGACCCGTGATAATTTTATTGAATTGAATAAAATTATTGCAAAATCCAAGCGTCTCTTTCATGATAAAAAACGTAAAGGTTTGAAGTCATTTTGCTCCAGCATAGGCCCCAATACTCCTTCATCTCTTATCTGGGAGAAAATACATAGGTATCGTCAATATATTATTCCTATTCCGAAACCTAATAAAGATCCGTTGGACCCTAACTCTTATCGTCCTATCGCTCTCTCTCTTCAGCCTTGACTAAAATTGCGGAGCATTTGATTAAGAACCGCCTTGAGTGGTTTCTTGAGAGCAATGAATTACTCGCTAAGTCTCAATACGGCTTTAGAAAAGGCAAGAGCACTATGGACAGCCGTGCTATTTTTACGACTGACATACGACTTTCATTAGTGCTCTTTACGGGGCACCGGTCTGGGTGGACGCTCTCAGTCGTGACAATAAGACTCTGCTGCGTCGTCCGCAGCGGGTCATCGCGACGAGAGCGATACGCGGGTACCGGACGGTGTCCTGGACGGCAGCGTGCGTGCTGGCCGGTGATCCCCCCTGGGAGCTCCAAGCGGAGATCCTCGCCGAAGTGTATCACTTCGTGGCGGCGAGGAGATCCCGTGGAGACGCTCCAGCGTGGGAGGAGGTCACACGTATGCGGTGGCAGGCGCGAGACGCCTTGTTGCGGCGGTGGACGGAGGACCTGGCTCCACCAGTCCCTGGGCAGTGGACGGTGGAGGCCATCCGCCCAGTCCTCCGTAGGTGGGTGAGGCGGCGATACGGCTCGCTGACCTTCCGATTGGTGCAGGTGCTTTCCGGACACGGATGTTTCGGAAAGTACGTGCACCAAATCGCGAGACGGGAGGCGACCCCAGCCTGCCACGAGTGTGGGGCGCCGGAAGATACAGCGCAACACACGCTGGAAGTGTGTGCTGCATGGGGCCCGCAGCGGCACACGCTTTCAGCGGAAATAGGCGGAGATCTCTCCCTGCCGAGCGTGGTAATTTCCATGCTCGGCAGCGAGAGATCGTGGCAGGCGGTGGCCACCTTCTGCGAAGCGGTGATGGCGCAGAAGGAGGCTGCGGAGCGGATCAGGGAGAACGATGTCCGAGCTGATCCACTCCGGCGCAGACGACCGGGAGAACGGAGGAGACGGTTCGCACGTCTCCTCCCTCCCCCGTAGTGGGGTCACTGGCGAAGAGTCGGGGGACTCTTCGTCGGCTTGCACGGCTCTACACGTCTAGGGGGTGACCTTGGTGAGCAAGGTCATCCCTTCACAGGCGCTGAGGCCCGGTTAAGATCAATCCGGGCCTACCGCTGGGGCGAGATGGTGATTGCCAGCGCGACCCTGTCTCGCCCCACCTTGGCGGAGGACTGCTCACGGGGGGGTTTTAGTGGGTCTGAGCCCCACACGCCCCCTTCCGTCACCCCCGTAGCGGAAGGGAAGTGCACAGCATTTCCCCCCTCAAAAAAAAGTCATATCCTTCAATACGCTGATGACATACTTGTCTACAGCTCTCATCACAAAATTGATGTGGCTAGTAAGTGTATTTCCCATTCCCTTGAATGTTTAAATGACTGGCTTCAAAAAAATTGTCTAGATTTATCTCCTACAAAGAGTAATATCGTTCTGTTTTCTCGTAAAAGAAATCCTTCTGATTTAAATATTTCTATAAGTGAGTGCAGAATTCCAGTAAAGGAGTCGGTTAAATTTTTAGGTCTCTGGTTGGACAGTAAACTATGTGGTCGTCAGCATTGTGAATACATTTCAAATAAGTGTGAGAGGAATATTAACATATTACGGTGTTTGTCTGGGGTGTGGTGGGGTGCCCACCCTTTTAATCTTAAATTACTATATAATGCCATTATCCGTAGTGGCTTGGATTATGGTTCCTTCTTGCTGGAACCTGCACGTAAGCGAGATCTTACCAAACTTGATCTAATTCAATCCAAATCACTCTGGATTATTATTGGTGCTATGAAATCATCTCCAATCAACGCTCTTCAGGTGGAGTGTGTGAACCCTGCTCCTCATCTTCGTCGTCAATTTCTAGCTATAGATTCTTCTTCCGTTCTATTCATTTCTCTAATCATCCTCTCATTCCTAAACTCCAACTTCTCAAACAATATGTTTACACTTCCCGTTTTTGGACTTTTAAAAAACATCCGCTTCTTTTGAAAAGTTATTCAATCTTTAAATTGCTTAAGGATCCCAAGTATCGGTCTACTAAACTATCGATTTATAATATTAATTACTTTGCTATAATATCGCAGCCGTAAATAATTTTGGACTTTGGTATCTGTAAGGGGGACCTCTACGCTAATAAGTATTTTCAAGAGCGCTTGCTCAGGAATTGGCATGGATGGCATACCATTTTTACAGATGCCTCAAAATTGTTTCAGGTTGGATGTGTTGGTTGTGGTGTATTTCACTCCCAATTTGATATTGTTCAAAAGATAAAATGCCCTCCTGAGTCCTCTGTTTTTACAGGTGAATGTCTAGCAATTCTTGAGGCGGTAAAATATATCCTTCTTTCAAACTTCGTCAGACTAAAAATTTTTCTGATTCTCGTAGTTCGCTTCAATCCCTTCTGTCCAACCCTTTTGGCTCTAAAGTTTCACCCCATTGTTCTCCAAATTAAAAAACCTTTATCTGATTGTATTGATAAATGGCTCGAAGTTCTTGCTTGGATACCAGGACACCTTGGCCTTTCTGGTAATGAACGTGCTGATAAAGCGGTCAAAGAAGCGGTTTCTGGTGGTGATAAGGTACCGTTTATTAATTAATTAATTAAGCGTTGACCTTATCTGCCTCCCTAAAAGTTTTCTTTATAAGTCATGGTCTACATACTGGAGAAGGACTAGCTCATCCAAAGGCTAGGTTTTGCTAAGATCCAACTAGAAATACCAAGTAAACCTTGGTTTTCGCGGTGGTACTTCGGTAAGATTTATACGTCGACCTTAGTTCGCATGAGGCTTGGACATTGTTGCTCACCTTCACTTTTAAAAAAGATTCATGTGAAAGATTCCTCTATATGTGAATGTGGCCTGGATGAGGGGGATCTTAACCATATTATATTACTTTTCTGTCCATTGTATGATAATTTTTTTTTCTACAATTCTCTATTATCATTAAAAGTCTCATTTCCGACTCATATTCCTGAACTTTTATCATCTATTAATATTGATATATATATATATATAGTTTTCGTTCACTTCCTCACTATCAATAACATTCGTTTATAATTTTGTACATATTTATTTGTTTTTAATATTGTTTGTTTATGTTCGAATAAGTTTTTTTTAAGTTATTATGCCGTGGTGGTACCGGCTTCGAATTGTACCCCCCCTAACTTTTCCCGTGGGTGCCCTAAGAGGCAGCTTAAGGAATATCCGGGAAATGGGCAGCAGCATTTCCCGCAGTCTGCGTCAACATCCACTGCGAACACCAAGACGCCTGCCAAGCGTGGTGCATTAAGGCAAATCCCCCCCATGACAAATAACATTAAACCACGGCCCCCAGTTCCCGGCAGCTCTGCTATCCGTGGCTACGGTAGCGGCCATTGTAACGGTGGAGCAGGGGGTGCGAAGAATCTCCGGCAGAGATCCGGCTACCAATCCCAAAAACGACCCCTGGCCCTGGCAACATACAATGCACGTACGCTCAGGACCGACGAAAAGATGGTCGAATTGGAGGAAGAGATGCTCAAGTTACGCTGGGATGTCATGGGATTATCTGAAGTCCGAAGACAGGGACAGGACACGATAATTCTAAATTCCGGCAGATTGTTCTTCCACCGGGAGGGAGACCAACAATCCCAGGGTGGTGTCGGGTTCCTCGTCCGCAAGTCTCTCGTTAACAACGTAGTAAAAGTCGATAGTGTGTCGGCTAGGGTAGCGTTCCTTATACTCAGAATAACCAAACGGTATGCTGAAGGTCATATAGGTATACGCACCGACCTCGGCACACTCGGACGATGAAGTAGAAAGTATGTACGAGGATATATCCAAGGCCATGCATACTTCTGAAACCTACTTCACTGTTGTAATGGGAGACTTCAACGCAAAGCTAGGCACAAGGAAACGTGATCAGTTAAGAGTAGGGCCATTTGGATACGGGCAAAGGAACCCGAGGGGACAGAGGCTGGCTAACTTCATGGAGGAGGAGGGACTCTTTATGATGAACTCCTTCTATATGAAGCGGCCATCCAGGAAGTGGACGTGGATGAGTCCCGACGGTTCCACTACGAACGAGATAGACTTCATCATGACGACCAATAAGCGCATATTCAATGACGTCTCTGTAATCAGCAAGGTAAAAACCGGCAGCGATCACCGCATCGTAAGAGGCGCATTGAATATCAATGTCAAGCTTGAGAGGTCACGTCTGGTGAAGTCTACGCTCCGTCCAAATCGTGCCCAAATCCAAAACCCCGAAAAGTTGCAACTTGAACTTCAAAACCGTTTTCAGTGCCTAGTTGAATGCGACACAGTGGATGAGTTGAACAATGGGTTGGTGGAAACTGTCCAACCGGTTGGGTCCGAATTCTGTGAGACCAAACGCCGCAAGAAAGCTCAAAAACTCTCAAAAGAAACTCTGAAACTAATGGCAGATCGGAGCGAAATGAGACTGCCGTCTGCAGTTGATATGTCGGACTACGGTAAACTCAATAGACAAATTTGGAAGTCGAAGAAGAAGAGCGGAACCAGGGCTCTAAAGTGTTTGCAAAGGATTCGTCTATTGGGCATAGCCAAATGACAAAACTGAAGACCGAAAATGGCAGTATCGTTTCATCCAAGCCTGAGATTCTGAGAGAGATTGAGAGCTTCTATCGACAGTTATATACCTCGACGCGCGAACCCGTTACTGAAGCAGCTCAGGACACCAGAGCAAAGTATGTCCGACACTATACCGAAGACATCCTGGACATCAGCCTGTACGAGATTAGAATGGCTCTCAAACGACTGAACTTCTGAGAGGTGGTAGATCGATACTTTTAGTCCTCCAGAAGTTATTCAATTCTCTCATCTTCGAAGGTAAAACGCCAGATACGTGGCACAAGAGCGTGGTGGTGCTGTTCTTCAAAAAAGGTGATAAAACCTTATTGAAGAATTATAGGCCCATATCGCACTTGAGCCACGTGTACAAGCTGTTTTCGAGAGTCATCACGAACCGTCTCGCACACAGGTTTGATGAGTTCCAGCCTCCCGAACAAGCCGGTTTCCGAAGAGGCTTTAGCACCGTAGACCACATTCATACACTACGGCAGATTATACAGAAGACCGAAGAGTATAATCAGCCACTGTGTCTAGCGTTTGTGGATTACGAGAAAGCCTTCGATTCTATCGAGAAATGGGCCATACTGCAGTCCTTGCAGCGATGCCAAATTGTCTATAGGTATATCGAAGCGTTGAAGTGTTTATACAGCAAGGCCACTATGTCAGTCCGATTACAGGACCAGAGTACGGAACAAATTCCATTGCAGAGAGGTGTGAGACAGGGAGACGTCATCTCTCCGAAACTGTTCACTAACGCATTGGAAGATTTTTTCAAACTTTTGGACTGGAAAGGATCTGGCATCAACATTAATGGCGAATACATCACTAACCTTCGTTTTGCCGTTGATATAGTTATAATGGCGGAGTCGCTCGAGGATATCGCAACCATGCTCAACGTCCTCAGTAGAGTTTTCCAACAGGTTGGTCTTAAGATGAACGTGGTTAAGACGAAAATCATGTCCAATGTGCATGTTCCACCTATACCGGTAATTATTAAACATCTATCTACAAATATTGAACATCTAAAGCATGCTGGCGTCCACCTGCCTAGAGTACTTGCTATGCTATTTACGCTATGTTTGGGACACTCGTACTTACCAGCAGATATGATGAGGACCGTGGTGGTACCAATTGTGAAGAGCAAAACCGGTGACATAGGAGACACAAGCAACTATAGGCCAATTTCTCTGGCCACGGTGCTGGCAAAAGTTCTTGACGGTTTGCTTAACACACAGCTTGACCGGTATATTAATATTCATGACAACCAATTTGGCTTTAAGCCGGGACTATCAACTGAGTCGGCTATTCTATGTGTGAAGCAAACTGTCAAGTACTACACCGATAGAAGCACAGCTATTTATGCTTGCTTCCTCGATCTCTCCAAGGCCTGGCAATTTGACCTGGTTAGTTACGATATCCTCTGGCAAAAACTTATTGATATCTCTATGCCAAAAGAAATTATTAATATTTTTTAATACTGGTATCTGAACCAGGTAAAGTATGGGTTGGAGTGCGGGGTGAGGCAGGGAGGGTTGACCTCTCCGAAGCTCCGAACCTTTATATGAATGCACTGATCGAGGAGCTTTGCAGCACCCGTGTTGGCTGCCATATTGATGGAGTGTGTGTCAACAATGTCAGTTACGCTGACGATATGGTCCTGCTGAGCGCCTCGGTGTGTGGCCTCTCCAAGTTGTTGCGTATTTGTGAGCGTTACGCGCTCGTTCACGGTTTGCTATACAATACAAACAAGAGCGAGTGCATCGTCTTTCAGGCCAGAGGTCGGAGCTGTCTGGATACTGTTCCACCCATTAGACTGAACGGTATCGCTTTAAGGAGGGTTAATCAGTTCAAGTATCTAGAACATATTGTGACCTCTGACCTGAAGGACGATAAAGATATTGAGAGGGAACGCAGGGCACTATCTGTGAGGTCTAATATGATTGCTCGCAGGTTTTCTCGATGCTCCGAAGCCATCAAAATCACTCTTTTCAGAGCATTTTGTACGTCTATGTACACGGGTGGCCTGTGGGTGTCGTATACCCAGAAGCAGTAGAGCACCCTTCATGTGCAGTACAATAATGCGTTTAGGGTGCTGATGGGGCTGCCCCGGCACTGTAGCGCATCAGGGATGTTCGCGGACTCCCGTGTCGACTGTTTCTACACGACGATGCGGAAGCGATGCACTTCCCTGGGGCGCAGGCTCCGGGCCAGCTCCAACATCATACTAAACGTATTTGCGAATAGGTTTGATTGTCAGTACATAAACCATTGTTCAATGGTGCATGCACTGACGAACAAACAAATGACACAGAGGCAGGCTAATCATTATCATTAAGTGGACATACTAATTATAGACTCCAACTTCAACAAGGAGGTCGCACGAAGAATCCAGCTCGGATGGGCAGCGTTCGGAAAGCTTCGATCCATCTTTTCGTCCCCAATACCTCAGAGCCTGAAAACCAAGGTTTTCAACCAGTGTGTGTTGCCAGTGATGACTTATGGCACCGAGACGTGGTCCCTTACTGTGGGCCTCATTAACAAGCTTGAAGTCGGTCAACGAGCAATGGAGAGGGCTATGCTTGGGGTTTCCCTGCGTGATAAGATCCGATCTCGAGTGGCGACCACGCACCAGAAGGCGTAGTGTAGGCCGGCCCCCCGCTAGGTAGACCGACGACCTCATAAAAACCGCGGGGAATCGCTGGATGCAGGAAGCGAGTAGCCGGTCGAAGTGGCGTTCTATGGGGGAGGTATGTTATGTTCAGCAGTGGACGTCTTCCGGCTGATAATGATGATGATGAAGTTATTATATCTGTCTTATTGTTATGTGTGTATATTTTCATTTTTTCATACTAAATAAGCCTATTCTGGTTCATAGTTTGCTCAAATTCGTTTCAGGATGTTTTTGTTTTTTTGACGTGAATTTGGCACAAATGTCAAGTTGACATTTGCACCAAAAAAAACAACAATATGCAGTGAGTGAACTGAGTTGAGTTTAGGTCGTTGAGGATAAAATATAAAAATAAAAAACTACATAACGTCACCGTAGAGTGAAGACCTCGTAAGTGGCTGGCACCCAACTTTTCAGGAACTAAAAAAAACGTCTAGTGTAAAATTTTGTTAGGATGTAACGTATTATTATGTGTGTTTTTGGAAATGAAATTAATAAGTATTTTTATGAGCTAACACCAGATATTAAGTTATTAGCCTAAATACCATAACCACCACTTACGAGGTTATCGAGCTTGTTTTCAATCACAGTAATTATCTTACGTGGTTTTCGTTAAAACAAACAAATATTTTATTTTGAATAAATTGTTTATTTTCAGTTTAATTACGAAATTTTTTGGATTTATAGAAGTCTTCGAGTCATAAAATCATATACATACTATAATTATGACTAACATGCTACAATAACAAGTCTTTGTAAGAAATAACAGAATTACAAAAAATGCTTAAAAAACCACCTAGACCATAATTTCTACGACACTTTTAGTAACTAAATTGCCTTAATTAGTAGGTATCATTCAGTCTTTACGCTTATAATAGTTTTATTTTTATTTTAAATAGGTACATACCATAAAAAAATAACTAAGTAATCCGTCATCATTTTACGTTAACCCTTTTGTGGCGACCAACTCAATCAACATTCTTTAAAAAAATCTCGTTTTACAATAATATCCATAATAAGGATTAATAAATTTTAATAATAATAATTCCAACCTTAATAATAAGGTTTTTAACCGTAATATAAAGATTTTTAGCTTACTTTAAAATGATACTAGACAAAACTTTTTTGGTATGAGTTAAAACTTACAATACAATCATACAACTAACAACTAAGAAGTCTCTTCTTCGCAAATACCAAATATTTGCTACAAAATTGTATCATTTAAGTCTTTAGACTTCACATAGTATTTATGGCAACTACAAAATTATTAAAAAAAAACAGGAACATCTTATTAAATTCTAGCATAAATTGTGAATGGTGAAAAATAAATTAGGGTACATTCATTATAAAACTTAACATATAACTATATCGTTGACACGTTTTCTTCGTTATCTTACTACACAGCAAAGGAATGATAGATTGAATAATAATTTTGAACAGGGCCAAGTTTGCTGCAAGTATTTGTTTGAATATTAATTATTTTTATTGCCTAAAGTAGGCAATCTTATCATATTTTTAAACTAAGTAAAAAATAATAATTTAACTTCTTTTGCAATTACAATTGGTGTTCCTCCTCTGCTCACTGCAGATGTGAGGTATCTCGTCATAGAAAGAGTGGACATCACGAGGCAAAACGGCTTTTAACTCTTGAAGATGAATGTATTTGTTTCGTGGAATTGCAATCCTTGACTCGTATAACGGCGGAATATCGTCGTTAATTCCGGGCATTTTTATTTTTTTAGCCAGTTGTGTGAATTCGTCGGCAAAGTTTTTTTTGTACCAAATAGTTCCATCACTTCTGTACTCTATTACGCGCAAATCAAAAACTGTGGCATCGCCAACTTTCTTTCCAGGTCTTATAGAATTAAGATACGGCAATTTGCTAAATTTCTTAAAATACGTGTGTTCTAAATATTTGACATCATATGGCCTCAACCTAGCACTTCGGCACACGTCGATGTATTGGGCTGGTGAGTAAATCTCTCGATTTTTCAATTTTCTCTCTATTGTGCTGTGCATCGAGTCACACTCCATTTGAGTGTGACCTTTTTCTAGATACTTGTGAGTGATGGTAATTGATTTTTGCACAGCAATAAGCAGTAGAGCGTTTGCCAGAATAGCGTTCCTGTTTTGGTTCGTGCAGCCATCGCTCCAAAATATGACATGTCTCACCATAGTATCGATTTTTTCATTCAAGAATTTGAAAATTATAGAAGCGAATTCATCGGCGGTCACGTTTCCTTCACTTTCATTCCAAATAAAACAAAAGCCATCACAGGTATTCAAATCAAATATAGTGAAGTTGTGTACTTTAAGTTTAGTTTTATAATAGAGAGCCGATGCGTTCAGTGATGGTGCCAACAAAACTGCCTGCAAGTCAAATGTAAAAACTTTGACTGATGGATCACTGAGGCTTTTGTCATTTTCCTTCTCCTGCCTTGCCGTATCTTTCCTTAAAATATGTTCTGTGTATGCTTCGTCAGTGAGATTACCAACTTTTTTGGCGCAGCAAATGTCGCACTCGTCTTTTTTAGGAGAAAATAAAGACAAATTAAATGCCTCAAATTCTTCCCAGAAAACGTACCTGGAGACGGTAAAAGCTTCATTTTCATTATTTTTTAAGTAGTTAACATATTCCCTAAATAAACCTTCTTTACTGTTCCATTTCGGTTCCAGATAAAGTTTTTGTGTCGATTTGCGGCAATAATGAGACTCTAATTTAGGAAGTTTGTCCAAAAAGTCTTTGACTTTACGTCTCTTCTCAGTTTCATTTTGTTTTGTAGAAATATTTCTATTTTTTTTTTGCAAAGTCGGAGCTGGTTCTTCACTTTTTACCCAGTGGTGTACTGACCATTCGCCTAGACAAAATGTATTTAAAAACATGTACTTGCATACTTTTTCGCCATTTAATGTATATTTATAATTGAATCCCCTTCGTGATCGACTTGAAAGCGCTTCACATCTTACTAACTGTTTAATCCAAACTTTCTTTGCTTGCCACGATAAGGTCCAAAAATCCTGAAATGCCTTTTTTCTGAATTCATCGGATATTTTGTGGCATTTGAAGTATCTTGCGTCTTCTGCATGACAGCACCGAGGCTTCAAAGACCGTTTCTTTTTTTTTTGATCAAAAACTATTTTTCCTTCTTCTGTTTTTCTTCTTCCTTCGTAAGTTAGTCCTTTCATTCTTTTGTTTTTACGTATTTCGGTGTCCCAACATTCTTTTACAGCTTTGCCTCTTTTAGCTCTCCGTTTCCGATTTGTTCCGTTTTCCGGAACGATACTTTCGACGGATGTATCGGATAATATATTATTCTCGGGTCGATACTCAACATCGTTATCATCAGGTGAGAAGTCCCCGTTGTCTGAATGAGTGGTATCTGCTTGGATATTCTCATCTATAGCGGCTAGTGGGCTTCGAACTTGTTCAAACAGGCTTGATCTAAAGGACATAATTTCAGAGGTATTCATAAGATTTTCGGTTTCAAAGCTATCAAGATTTAAAATATTATCAGGTGATGACGGCATCATTTCTATGTCTCTTAAAAGTAGAGTTGATGACGGCATCATTTCTATTTCTCTTAGAAATGTTTTAAGAGATGGTTGCATATAAGAGTCTTTCAGCAGGGTAACTTCTTCGTCATCAAAATTATCATTTAAAAGCACAGTATCTTCTTCGTCTGTGGGAATATAGGTGACATCGTGATCAGCACCTAAAAAGTTATGAAAAATATTAAATGGGAAACTTACGTGACATTAAGCTAAAATTAGTAAGTACTTAGTAGATTTTCACCCAGCTTTGAACCTTAGACTGCAGAAGCAAAACATCTTTTGTTAAAAAACATCCCGTGAATTATAAATAAATAAATAAAAATGACAAATACATGTTTTTTAATATTTTATTCACGGAACTCCCCTGGCTGTAAGAAACTAGTAGTATAACAAAAAATATTGACACCTTCTACTTTTTGCAGTCTAGGAGTTCAAAGTTTAGTGCAAATTAGCAAACTTAAAGTAACGTTAGGTTTACCTGCAATCTGTTTAGAAACATCAGAAACACTTTTCTTTCCAAATAAACATTTCTTCGAATTTATCACGCGTAGACACAGGTCGGAAAGAGTGACTACATGTTTCTTTTCTGTTTTGTCACTAACATCTTGCGGCAATATGGACGTAGAACCAAATGAACAATTACTATCCTCATCACCAAATGATGACATACTGGTAATCCCTAAAACAAGAATTTTTTATTAAAAACTAGCTGCGCCCCGCGGTTTCACCCGCGTGGTGATGGATGATGATGATGATGATGATGAAAAGTATCCTATGTGTTAATCCAGCGCCTCATCTACCCCCATACCAAATTTCATCAACATTAGCCCCCCCGTTTGTGCGTGAAAGAGTAACAAACATCCATACATCCATACATACAAACTTTCACGTTTATAATATTACTAGCTGCGCCCCGCGGTTTCACCCGCGTGGTGATGGATGATGATGATGATGATGATGAAAAGTATCCTATGTGTTAATCCAGCGCCTCATCTACCCCCATACCAAATTTCATCAACATTAGCCCCCCCGTTTGTGCGTGAAAGAGTAACAAACATCCATACATCCATACATACAAACTTTCACGTTTATAATATTATAGCTGCGCCCCGCGGTTTCACCCGCGTGGTGATGGATGATGATGATGATGATGATGAAAAGTATCCTATGTGTTAATCCAGCGCCTCATCTACCCCCATACCAAATTTCATCAACATTAGCCCCCCCGTTTGTGCGTGAAAGAGTAACAAACATCCATACATCCATACATACAAACTTTCACGTTTATAATATTATATATTCGAGTCGACTATAATATTAATAGGATATATTAGGATTAATCCTTTTTTTGACCGAGTAAGTACTGTTTAGTTGCGCGACTCCACAAGGGTTAAATGTGGCACTAAAACTAGCATGTATTTACCCATACTAATAAACTAAAATTAAAACCTCGGTTGCGGTACAAAAAACTTAATTTTTGTATAAAGCTAAGATTTAACCTGAAAACAAAAATCAATACCATGGATCTTGTATGAAAGCTTAAAGTTTTCGTTATTCGAAAGTTTTACTGAGGTTTTACGTAGGTATATGGAACAATAACGAAATACTTGGATGTGATTGGATACAGTTTATTTATTAAAAATAAATAGGAAAACCCCGGATCTCGTTTTTGGTTTGTGTTATTGGTACCTACCATTTTCTTTCCAAAACAAATAATCTAAAATGACTCTTGTTATACAGAACATTAAAGCTGTAAATTGGACGCCGACTCGTATTATGTTTTTGTAATTAATACAAGACTGTTACCATACAATGAATACCTTGGATGTGACATCCGAGTTATTCAAACTAACTCGCACGCCGGTACGTGGCTTTCAATTTTATTTCAAACCAAAAGTCCTTTTAAGACTTAACTACGCCACATTTTTGCTAATTAATACTTGCAAAATAAAAAAGAGACTTACCTTTTACTTTATTGCATACGTACACACCTTATACACTACTTTTTCCACGAAAAACAATTAAAATGAGGTCCGAACACACTTTACTTTCGGGGTTATCACGGCAGAATGACCTCGAGTGTGAGAAACGAGCTTCTCATTTATTAGCATAGATGGCAGTAGCAGTATCGGATTTGTTTGAAAGTAAGCTTAGACTATGGGCTATAAGGTTTTCTTTCCAATGGCGCAATAAAACGAATTTGGCCAAAAAGTGACATACGAGGTCTTCACTCTACGGTGAAGTAAGAGCACTTTTAAGAGATACAATTTTACATGGTTATTTTTATATTTAAGCCCCGACCCGACACATAAACTATCAAATTTGTACTGTACTTACTTGAAATCTTGCTTGGTAAGTACCTACGCTAACAACACACCATATATTTTATTCCACCAACCAAAACTAGTTGCTTACTAAGCAATGCTTATTTTTATTATAGGAATTGGGTAGTTAGTTTTGGCATGTCTTTTTGGACTTCTACTATTTCCGCATTTTTAGAATCCCATATTTGTAAATTTTAAATTTGTATGTACCTAATGTTTGAATGTGAAATCGTTTAAAGCATAGTTACATTTCCAAAGAATCATTTCTTTTCAAGTCTTTTTACAAGCAAGTGTTATTGGCAAAATTGTGTTTACGCCGCACAAGCCATTCAAACAAGAAGTCTAAGTCTAAGATTCTTCTGTCATCAGTTATACATTTGCAATATGCACAGTTGTGTCATTTGTACATAAGTATTAATTTCAAACTGTTTTAGTATTTCTATGGAACCCCATAGAAGTACAAAGAACCCTAAGATTGTTCTGTCTGAGTCTGTACTTATTCCTTACAGCCCAATAACTTCAACAACTATGTAAGTGGGTGAAACTTTGCACAGTAATGGTCACTTCTGCAATATGCTATCTTGATTGGTACCACTGCAGTGTCAGATATTCTGCCGCAAAGCAATAGTGCCTAAGCATTAGTTTTAGGGTGTGAATGGCAATGTAGCAAGTCAAGTTACTGGGCGAAAGAGCCACAAAATTCTACAATACTAACCTATGGGTGGCATTGCAACTATCATAGGCGAACATAGTGCTTACCAACAGGCTCATTATTTGTCCGTTTTGTCATTTGATGGTATAAAAATAAATGAGAGATAGTTCCATTGAACTCTAAGAAATTAATTTTAATTAGGTACATAATCAGCATATACACTGTATATTGTATATTATATCAGCATAATCAGCTATAATAAATCAGCCCTGTATGAACACTATCTGTTGATTTATGGCCAGAATTAAAATGGTTATGTGGTTGTAGTAATTTCATTTCTATATTTTACAGGCAATATTGCACAGTCAAACCCGTATTGTAGGCCTCATATTGCACGGCCAATCATTTCGAAGCCATGTACATGGATTCCGGGCTGTGCATTGTCACCCCATATTGTTTTTGTTCAGACTGGATTGTATAACCCGTATTGCACAGCTAGATATTCCAAGGTATGTAAGTACATGGAATACGGGCTGGGATCATTTAGTTTGAACTTTATGATCAGTGACGCTACATACTTTGTTTGATGAATAAAAATAGAGTTCTCTGTTTGCTTCATTTGCATTCCAACAAAACATTTACATTTTCTGTAATTACAATATTGAGCTTTTCTTTCAATACAGTCAGAAAATTAATAATTAAATTAACATCTTTACATAGGATAAGACCGTCATCAACATACAACAAAATAAATATGTCCTGGTTATACTTCTTTAAAATTAATGCACATTTATCTACTTCACAACTAAGTAACAAAGCCAAATTCGTCTAAAATTGACAGGAATTTATGATTTCAGCACTGTAGTGCTTGTTTTAAGCCAAATAATGACTTAGTTAGTTTACAAGCATGACCATTTGCATTAGTTAATCCTACCTGTGGCAACATAAAGATATCTTCTTCAATTTGACCATACAAGAAAGCGGTTATAACGTCAAACAGCGTTATCGTTTTATTTTATTTTATATTTGGCGTCTTTGAGTCGTCTAATGACTATGTCAGCCCCATAGTATACACCATTTTCTATTATATATTCCTAATAATTTTACATATAGTGTGTGGATCGATACAGCATCCTAGCTGTGGTAGATGTTTGATCAGCCAGGATGCCCTGGAACAGACCTACATTAAATATAATTATATCTAAACTATTATATAATTCTACTCTCATTGTTTCACTCCGGACACACTCTCTCAGAAAATGATGGACATCCTCAGGCACACAACACAAATGGCAGTTAGGAATACTTTTATTTTTCATTAAAAATTTAAACTTATTCAGTGGCATGTGTCCAGAGCGCAATCTATGAGCAATAACAATCAGCTCTCTACTCTACTTCACATTCCCACACCACTGTATATGAGGCGGCTCACATTGTATCGTTCTATACCATATTCCTTTTTCCAGAGAGACAACATCAAAGTACTCCTTCCATTGTTAATATATAAATTTTTTGTAGCTGTTGAGTACCTCTGAGTATTCTGGTTTTCAATGAACTTCTGTACCACTGGATATTGCCTCTCTGGCAAGTCTATCTGCCTCCTCATTACCACCTATGCCAACATGTGAAGGAATCCACTGCAGCCCCAGAGTCGCCCCTGCAGCCAACAGTGCTACGACTTTCTTTAATATTGTATAAGCTTTATGCTGCAAGGCACTTTTGCTATCTGACAAAATAACTACCTTTTTAAGTCCCGCACTGGCATCGTACGATAGCGCCTCCGAGACGGCAAAGAGCTCCACGAACATGAGATACAGTGGTTGGATGAATTTACCAATTTATAACCTTCCCTCACATTGCAACTGGGATCATAAAATGCCACTCCACAACCGCCAATTGTTTGTGATCCATCAGTGTAAATTTTGTGTCACTAGTTGTATTTATTGCCCAGCATGTGAAGTGTGTTATACTTTAGGGTTCTATTGTCATATTTACTTTTTGGTTCAACTATATCATCAATATTCACCTGGAAAATTCATGTCTATATTTGATACCCAAGTGTTTAAGGTAAACATATGTAGTGGATGACAAGTATTAACTCTTTCTGTTTTTGTATTATTATAAACCACAGCTAGTAGGGGAATTTTATTGTTGCTAAAATATGATGAATTCAGGTTTCATGAAAACTGATTTAATAAATCTATAGTCACATTATTTACCCAAGATTGCGACTTAAGACAGTATTTTGTAGCAAAGTATTTTCGCCGTAAATAAAGTGGGGGTAAACATAGCTCGCACTCCATCACGTGAATAGGAGTCGTTTTTATAAACCCTCCTATACTGGTTTTACATGCGGTGTCATAAATAAAACTAGAGTAGTCTAGCCTACTCCTTATCAAAGATATATAGACTTTCCTAAGATGTTTTGGGTGAACTCCCCATGATGAGCCTGCTAATATTTTTAGGATGTTAGTAATTTTGATGTTTTTGCATGATTTTCTTTTATATGCATATTCCATCTCAATGACCTATCCATCCAGACTCCCAAATACCTAACACAGTCTACAGCTGGAATAGTATCTCCATTGATTCTTCACTGATTAATTGACTTGATTGTTTCGTCTTCCCCTATAAAACAGGCATACACTCGTTTTTGATAAGGAGATATCCAGCCCAATCTGGCTAAACAATGCAGCTACCAAAGACATGTTTTCTTGAATTTGTAATGCACAGTTTTGTATAATTTTGTTCTGTACCTACATGAAAAACAAATTCGTCAGCGTAATGTAATGTATTTATTTTATTAAGTGATCTACATATCTTTGATGTTATTAAACTAAATAAGAGAGGCGAGTTTAGATCTCCTTGTGCTAGGCCTTTTCCAGTCCATCTCATCAACGTATTTGCTTCCCCATCTTCCCTAATTTGTAGATATCTCTTTTTCAAAAACTCGAATAGATAAGTGCATACTTTAGCTCCAACTTTTAGTTCGTCCAACCTAAGAACTAGTTGATCTACCAGCACATTATTGTATGCACTATCTATGTCTAGGAAGCATGCCAGAGGGTATATTTTTTGCAAAACCAACCTGTATCTGCAACACTAACCTCACAATACAATCTATGCTCGATTGACAACGACGAAAACCTGATGTGGTTTGACCTAATATTTTATTTGATTCAATGAACCACTCAAGCCTTTTATTTAACATTGTGTGAAATATTTTGCAAATGCATTATATTAATGAGATTGGCCTAAACTTTTGAGTAACATCATCAGTATTTATTTTAGGGATTGGTATTATTTTTATGTTACGTCATTGCTCTGGTATTACTGCCTGATTGAATACTACATTATATATTTTGAGTAGGAATAATTTGCCTTCTAAAGGTAAATTATATATCATACTATATGTGATACCGTCTTGACCTGGCGCAGTATCTTTTTTTTTCAAGCAGTTGAAGAACTCCTGCAGGGTAAAAGTGCTTTCTAGCTGTGAATGTTGAGAGCTAAACAGAGGAGTTGAAGCTTCTACGAAATCAGGAGCTAAAGCTCGCACTAATTGAACTTTTTTTTCCTCTGGCACATGAACGCGATTTTTTCTTACTCCTTTTATCCATCTCATTTTTTTCCACATATCCGATGAGCATGTTGTCTCATTTATCTCTCCTCAGAAGTTCTTGAAACTGTGTGACTCTGCTTGTCTTATGCACCTTTGTGCGTCCGCTATACTCTTAGTTAATATATCCAAGTTATTAGGAGTAGGGTTTTTCCGGAAGAGTTTTAGAGCTAAGCGACGCTTAGCGACAGCACGAGATACAGCAGGGCACCAATATGGTTTAGGTGTGAATGAGTTTGAGGGGTTCATGTTGGATTTTATGAACGGTATGCTTTCATCAGCTGCATGATTCAGCTGCATGATTCAGCTTTTCCACAAAGGAATCATAGATTGACTGAACATCACTTTCATTCTTATTGCATACATTATTATCCGAGAAACTTACTTTACATATATCGCGATAAAGTTTCCAATCGGCAAGTCTATAATTGCGACGTTTTGTAAAGCGGGGAGCATCAGACCATACTAGCTGGAATTTGATAAACATATGGTCACTGCCCAGATTTTCTTTAGTTACAAACCATTTAAAATAAACAGCCACATCTGAGGAGACAAAGGTGATATCTGGTGCGCTTTCTTGCAGCAATCCATTTACTAGTTTAACCCTAGTCAGTCCCCCACTATTTAACGTCACAAAGTTGTGATCAAAACTAGTATCAAATAGTTGTATGCCCCTAGTATTAACTCTATTAGACCAGTTAGAGTGATGGGTGTTAAAGTCACCAGCTATTTAACCCTAGTCAGTTCCCCACTATTTAACGTCACAAAGTTATGATCAAAACTAGTATCAAATAGTTGTATGCCCCTAGTATTAACTCTATTAGACCAGTTAGAGTGATGGGTGTTAAAGTCACCAGCTATTAGGTATACATTTTTCACAAAATTTTGAAAACAACTCGTCCCAGTCACCTTGTGAGGTATTTACAGATCCTGGACAATATACTGATAGTTACTACAAATTTAATATATTTACAATTAAGCATTTGTATACAGACAATTTCTATGCCCGAGTTGCTTAAACTAATGGGATACAATTGAGTTCTGAATGATCTATGGATGATGATAGCCACTCCACCATATTGATCATCTCTATCCACTCTATAAATATCATACCCACTAATTTTTAACATTTTATCCGGGTCTAACCATGTCTCACTAACTAAACAAATATTTATCTTTTCTTGATTTAACAATAATTCGAACTCTGTCTTTTTTGGCATAAGGCTTTGAGAGTTCCACTGCCCAATACATAAGTATTGGGCAATAGAACTCCCAATGCCCGATGCATCACTGTTTCTTAAGTTACTATTGTTATCCATTATTAAACATATTAATTAGTTTTTTAATAACATCTGCATTGCTTACAGCCCTAATCAACCACTTTTTTACTTCTTCTAACACAAGTTTACACATTAAGATGAGTTTTTCTTCAAAGCTTATTTATGCAAAAAGGCATTTTTATGGTTATGTAATAGCTACTCTATATTATTCCATTCATTCCTTTCTTTTTCTTCACTCTTGTTATTTTTCTTTTGCTGAACTAGCAGGCGTTTATCCCTCCTCGGTGTTACAGTAACTTCTTTTTGTGTGAGCATTTTGTCCTTCGCATTGTTTCCTTTGTTCTGTGTTTTTCCTTTTTTCTTGTTACTTGTTCCAATCTTCTTTTTATCTAATATTTTTTCTATATATTTTTGTCCTTCCACACAGCTTCCAGACTCATGACTATCATCACTCTCATGACTTTCACACCCTCTTGCATTTGGCTCTTCGTCATGAGTTATAGTTTTCGCGACAATGTTTTCAGTGGGCGAAGGATCTGGATATATTTGTTCTTTGTGAGAGTTTCTGACACTTTTATCACATTCCATAACATTTAGTTTTGAAAGTCTTTGTTTTTTTAAATATATGATCAACGCTACTTTGTATGTGCAGTTTTCCTCACACATGTTGCATCTAATTTGTTTTTCTTTGAGAAATACAGGGCAGATTTTATTAAAATGTTATGTGGTTCCCCTTACAGTTAGTGCATCTATATTCTATTGTCTCACAATTCTCATGCTCCCCGCTACACTTTGGGCATACTTTCTTTTTAGCTGGGCAGTTCCTAGCCAAGTGTCCATACCGCCAACAAACCGAGCACTGTGTGACTGGGAACGTATATGGCTCGACCTTGAAACGACAGTCATACTCGTACACATATGGAGGTAAAGTGGCACTTTTGAAGCAGAAACGCACAGTTTCACTATTGCTCCACTTGCCGGGTTCACTTAGGCGTTTCAGCCTTTTAACAGAGGCTATTTCTACATCACATTTGAAATGCTTGGCTAATTCTTCTTCTTTAACTTCCAGCTCCAATTTTACAACACCATAGGCGAGGCTTACTTCATTAGTAAAACGACACCTATGTCCCATGTCTAAAAACTTGCTATTGTTTATTAAACTTTCTGCATCTGTCCTAGTCTCGAATTTTATTACAATTTTATATGGGGTTTTATACTTTATGTGTGTAATGTTTGCTATATTTTCACTCTTGAACAACTTGGCCAACCCTATTTGTTTTGGTAATACTTTATCTGAAGTTATACACATCTCACTTGAGCATAAATCTTCTATTTATATCAATTCTGCTATTTATATCGAGGGTACTTTTCTTTTTTTCCAATGTATATTTCAGGCCTAAAAGTGTATTTTTTGCAATTTTTTTACTTTTCCTCTGCACTAAGGTGAATTCCTCATCATTAATTTCTCCACTCTCTTGATCATTTCTTAACCTTTTCTCTGGTCTAATTACATTTGTACCCTCCAAACTGCTATTTAAATTTGACTCATGCATTTCAAAAGCCTCCACATCACACACTATTTTATCTGTTGGTATCTCCTGTCCACTCAAAATACTCGCCCCAATCTCTTCTTCACTCATATCACTAAATACACTATTCAATAGTGTAGTGGTTCGCAAACTTTTTTGGTGACGGAACCCTTTTGGGAAGCAAAATACTTGATGGAACCCTACAATGAAACAATAGTTTTTAAAAGTGTATTCTTTATTAATAAGCATAATAAATGTACAATGTAACAGTTAATAATTATTACTTACTTTACAACATGGCAAGTACAATAATAGAAGATATTAAAAAAAGAAAAAATCTAACTAATGGGAGGTATGAAACTGTTTTTTTATTTTTCATCAATTGGTTGATATCAGGTTTGATAGAAGACAGTTGAAGTCTCATATCAGGTTCGGCGTCCAGTCTATTGCGATATTTTGTTTTCGTGGCTGCATAGGTTGAGAATCCTGTTTCGCACAAATATGTTGTTGGGAACGGGAGAAGAATATTCAGAGCCATTTTGCCAAGCATTGGATATTCATCACGGATTCTGCACCAAAAATCGTTGAGAGGCGTCGTTTTGAACAGTGACTCCTACTTGTGTCTGATAACATTTCTAAAAAAGATTCATATATCTCGTTTGACATACTTTCGGGCTTTTCCAAGTTGGGTAAAAAAGGATTACGAATCCATGAATTCAGTTTCATTTTTGTATTCTGTTCTTCGGGAAAATACTTTTCAAAAGATGCGCACATCGAACTGAGATATTGGACCAATTCTTCCAACACATCATCTTAAAACATTTCTGAGTCGTTATCGCTAACAAACTCACTGAGTGACGTAAAGCTTTCTATTTCTTTCTTACCAACGCAAATAATCCAAAAATCTAATTTTCTTATGAAGGCAGTTATTTTGTTATAGGCCTGAAACACTGTTGTCTGTTTACCTTGCAATGATAAATTCAATTCGTTCAGTTTTTTAAAGATATCCGCCATAAAAGACAATCGGAACAACCAAGTTTTATCATACAAACGGTCCTTCAAATTAAAAGAAGTATCTTCTAAAAGAAACATTTGTAACTCGGCTCTAAGTTCAAATAGCCTTGTTAAAGTTTTACCCCCAGGACAGCCATCGCACTTCTGTATGGAGCAGCAGTGTTTTATGTTTGCTGCCATAATCTTCACACAATAATGAGAACAATCGGGATTGTAGTGGTCGTGATTTGATAAAATTAATTATTTTTACCGCTTCATCCATAACTAATTTTAGATTTGACGGCATTTGATTCATCGCAAGTGCTTGTCTATGCAGAATACAATGGCTGGAACTACAATTAGGCGCTTTATTTTTTATTCGTGACACTGCTCTTGCTGTTTTACCTGTCATCGCCTTGGCCCCATCTGTACAAATGTCAATGCAATTGTTCCAACTGAGATTATTTTCTTCAATAAATATATCTATTTTATTAAAAATTTCTTCCAGCAAGATAGCCAAACCAGCGACATCAGTTGACTCGTCTATTTGCAAGGCGGATCGTGTTTTTTGTAGGTAGACGTGTAACTAGTTCTTGTTTGACGTAGCTGTTCACGCATATACCACCTAAGCGGTTTGGGTTCATATCTATGTTTAATATAGTGTACAGAGCCACCAATAGATGGCAGTATTTAAAGAGTTACATTTATTGTTAATGTCAACTGATAGATGGCGGTGATTGTCGCTAACACACGGTGACAAGATTCTCCGACTGTATGATGTACCAGTTTGTGTGAAATAATAAATTGTTGTTTTTTGAGGCTACATAGAAGTTTTATTAGTAAACATTTTGATCCGTTCGGGTCGGATAGAACTCGTTAGCTAAGTAGGGCCCAGGGGCACTGCATGGATCGTGCAGGATAATGCTTTCTGATGAGAAACAGCTTAGTAATAGTGAAGTGAAGTGTTGAGTGCAAATTGGATAAAACATTAAGTATATAATATACTAAGGATTGGTAACCGTGAGTAGTAGTGATAAGAAGTGAATATTTATATGCTTCATATACGAAACGCATATTAATGCAGGAAGTGTTTTAACAAAAACTCAGTGTGTTAAAAATAAATATAGTTAAAGTTGAACAATATTATAAACCAAACAAGCAAAACTTAAAACTATATATCAAGTGCACCGCCACCGATTAACTTGTAAAATAAATTAGAGCTTTAACGGTAACTTAAATAAGTTGGACTTTTAAATATTTCGAGTAAAATACAGTTTAGTTGTTATTTACTACATAATGGCAGCTTTACAAAGTGAAACATTTCAACAAATTAAAAACTTATTTGATAACTTTAAAAAATGTCCTAAGGACCGGTTAACTAAAGCATTTCTGGAAACAAGACTTGAAATTCTGGAATCACATTGGAATAAATTTCAATTGAATCACGATAAATTGGTATCGTCTAAGGATTTGGAATATATTAGTAAAAATACATACGATACGTGCCTAGAAACTTATCTTGAATTGAAAACAAGAATTAAAGAAAAGTTAAACTCGCTTGACACTACAATACTAGCCAAACCCCAAGGTGAACATAGCCAAAATTATGAGCAATCATGCGTTAAATTACCTTCAATTGAGATACCTAAATTTTCCGGAAATTACGTAGAATGGTTATCTTTTCATGATTTGTTTAAATCCCTAGTACATGATAACGCAAATCTCAGTAAAGTAAATAAGTGTCAATACTTAAAGTCAAGTCTCCGTGGCGAAGCAGAAAATTTAGTGAAACAACTTCCAGTTACTGAGTCAAATTTCGATATTATCTGGGACATCTTGAATAAGAGATATAGCAATCGCAGAAATATGGTAAATGCCTACATTGGAAAGCTTATTAATCAGAAACGAATAATTAATGAGTCTCCCAAAGCCATTAAAGACCTTTTAGATGTAACGTCAGAATGTTTAATCTCACTGAAGGCGATTAATATACCCACGGACAATTGGGATGACATAGTAGTTTACATCGTTATTCAAAAACTCGATTCAAACTCTCACACACTTTTTGAACAACGCATTGAAGATAGAAACACACTGCCCACTTGGAAAGATCTCTCACAATTCTTAGAATTCAGATTTAGAACTTTAGAAGCTGTAAAATACAAAGATACGCAGCTTCAGTATAAAAATAATACAGTGAATGCAAAGAGTTTCAATACAACCGTGACTACACCTATTCACTGCTTGTACTGCAAACAAGAACATAAAATCTATAGCTGTAAAGACTTTTGTCAACTGAATGTAAACAGTAGGCAACAATTTGTACAAAGAAATAATTTATGTTTTAACTGTTTGAAGAAAGGACACTCCGTGAAAGACTGCACTCAATCAGCATGTAGAAAATGTAATCGCAAGCACCATTCATTATTACATGGATATTCCATAGCACCCACTATAGCTACTAGTACAAAAGAACCAGACATTCCAATCACTCATCAAGTAACCCTTGAAACTTTAAATAGTATCACCCTCAAAACATCCACTAGCAAAGAAGCACCAGTCATACTAGCAACTGCACTCGTAGCAGTGCAGTCAAATAGAAACAATACCATCCACACCCTTCGTTCTCTAATAGATCCTGGATCTGAAATTTCCATAATCACCGAAGGAGCGTGTCAACAGTTGGGTCTTAAGAAATCACCTATCAAAGGAAACATAGTTGGTGTTAGTTCAAACAAAACAACATCAAAGGCAATAGTAGAGTTTGAAATAATGTCATTACATGACCCAAAGAATATAGTCAAAATCACTGCATATGTATTGCGAAATCTAACTTCGCACATACCACAGTGTACTCATTTAGTTGATTGACCACAACTCAATAGCATTCAACTAGCAGATCCCTTGTATACACAGCCAGGTGGCGTTGACATCCTTCTAGGAGCAGGAGTATTCGCTGATATTATCCAACCAGGTCTGATGGTACATAGAAACCAACATAATTCACTTGTGGCACAAGAAACTTTACTGGGATGGTTAATTTCCGGTCGCAATGATAAACACGATAACCAACCCACTCAAATCTTAACTCATCACGTAAAACTAGAACTCGATGCTGAATTACGCAGATTCTGGGAACTTGAAGAACCAGTACCTGGAAAAAGAATAATGACAAACGATGAGATTAAGTGTGAAGAGTATTATAGTAAAACACATAATAGAAAACCAGATGGAAGATATGAAGTTAAATTACCTTTTGCTGTTAACCCTCCAGACATCGGTGAATCTGAAAAAATAGCATTGAAGAGGTTATTGGCAGTCGAGAATAAATTAAAAAGGAACCCTTACATGAATGTAGGATACAATGAATTTATGCAAGATTACTTGAGCCAAAATCACATGGAACTTGTACCACCAGAAACCATTCCTAGTAAAAGTAGCTGTTACTTACCCCATCATGCTGTGATTAATGAGCAGCATCTTACCACAAAACTGCGTGTCGTGTTTGATGCTTCCGCTAAAACAAGCAATGGCAAATCATTGAATGACAACTTATGGATAGGACCTTCACTTCAAAGTGATATAAGAGATGTAACATTAAGATGGAGAAGACACCCGTTGGTCTTAATTGGAGACATAAAACAGATGTACAGACAAATAGACATAAAAGAAAATGATAGAAACTACTTAAGAATTTTATGGAGATTTAAAACTACAGATCCTATTCAACATTACAGACTTACCACTGTAACATATGGCACGTCTTGTGCACCTTACCTTGCTATCAAGACGCTGAAACAATTAGCTGTTGATGAAAGTAAGAATTTTCCTGTAGAAATAATCGATACTTTATTAAATGACTTCTACATGGATGACCTGCTTACAGGAGCATCGACGACTGAAAAAATCAATGAGTTACAAGAAAAGGTGACAAGCCTACTTCAAAAGGGTGGCTTTACTTTACATAAGTGGGCCTATAACAACCCAAATACAGAGGACACCACTCAAGCTAATAGAACCATACTAGGCATAGATTGGAATAACAAGACAGACAAATTTGAGCTCGGATTTAATATTCAAAATTGTGATGGAACCCCAACTAAAAGGTCGATCCTCAGGGATATCGCAAAACTGTACGATCCAGCTGGATGGTTAGCTCCAATAGTCGTTCGTGCAAAGGTCTTTCTACAAAAACTGTGGACAAATGGCTTAGATTGGGACGACGAGTTATCTGAGAACTTAAAAACGGAATGGCTTTGTTTTCACCAGCAATTATGTGACATGTCAAAAATAGAACTAGATAGATGGATAGGAGTATCGGAAAACATAGTGAAAATAGAAATTCATGGATTCTCAGATTCTTCAGACATGGCATATTCGTCAACTGTGTATTGCCGAGCTATACTATCTGACTCAATTAAGGTAACTTTGATCGAAGCCAAAACAAAGGTTGCACCTGTTAAGAAAATATCAACACCTAGATTGGAATTGTGTGGGGCAGTATTATTGGCTAAACTGATAGATAGAATCAGAAAGGCATTGAATGTATCGATAGATGACACCTATGCATGGACCGATGCAACAATCGTCCTTGCCTGGTTACAGCGTCCACCAGCATACTGGAATATATTTGTCGCAAACCGAGTGACAGAAATCATAAATAGAATTGATGTCATGAGATGGCATCACATACCGTCGTCCGAGAACCCGGCAGATGTGGCAAGTCGAGGACTCTCACCCCTTGAGCTGAAATCGCATTCGCTATGGTGGAATGGTCCATCCTGGCTACGTGAAAATAGTGAATTACCTGTAAAAAACTTAAGTGATATAGTCAAACCTACCGAGTTAGAGAAAAAATCCGAAGTGAAAATATCCGCGAAGTGTAACGTAGTTCGGGAACCTGAAACAGAAAAAGACATTATTAGTAGATATTCTAATTATAGAAAATTGTTAAGAGTCACTAGTTATTGTTTGAGATTTGTGTACAAATGTAAAAGCAAAGCAAAAGGGGAAACCTTACCTGTGTTTATGGATACCACCTATTTGAACTCCAAAGAGTTGTTAAACGCTTCTCATGTCCTGGTTAAGTTCTCACAACGATCTGAAATAGTAAACAAGAAAGATATAGTCAATTTAAATCCATTTCTTGATGAAAATAATATATTGAAAGTAGGTGGGCGAATACAAAATTCATGTGTAAATGAAGATACAAAGCACCCTTATTATGTGAGAAATAAATTTCACATAATCGCTGTTAAACATTTGATCAAAAGAGTAATAAGAGAATGTGTTACCTGTTGTAGAAACGCTAAAAGGACTGCTACACAGTTAATGGGGAGCTTACCTAAAGAAAGAGTAACTCCACAACGCGCCTTTATTGTCAGTGGTGTAGATTTAGCAGGACCAGTAATTTTAAAACAATTTAATGGTCGTGGCTCCAATAGAACCACAAAAGCCTACATTGGCTTATTTGTTTGTACGGCCACAAAGGCAATTCATTTAGAACTGATTTTTATTATTTATTTTTTATTGATTAGCGGTCTGAGCACAGAATGTTTTTTAGCTGCATTCCGTCGTTTTACAGCTAGAAGAGGCCATTGTAAAAAATTAGTTAGTGATTGTGGGACAAACTTTATAGGTGCTAGTAAGGAACTTCAAATCTTGGTTAATAGAAGTATTATAAACTTGCCTGGAGAAATTGTAGAACTGCTGGCCCAAGATGGCACAGATTGGCATTTTAATCCAGCTGGAGCTCCACATATAGCAGGCCTATGTGAAGCCGCAGTTCATTCTACTAAGAAACATATAAATCGAGTCTTAGGGGATACAAAATTAACTTTGAAGAATATTCAACTTTATTGTGTCAAATTGAAAGTTGCTTAAACTCTCGACCATTAACGTCATTAGATGATGAAAAAGATGGAGTGACTATTGCTCTAACTCCTAGTCATTTTTTAATAGGCGAAAACTCAATTGTTGTCCCTGATGAAAATTTAAAGAATATCAAGGTATCTTATCATAAAAGATGGATTTACTTACAACAGAAACTGCAATGCTTTTGGCGTCAATGGAGTAGAGAATATCTGGTTACTTTACAAAAACGCCATAAATGGCAGAGTGTGCAAGAAAACTTTAGAATAGGCAATATAGTACTTATTAAAGATGAGAGGCTACCGCCTACAAAATGGTTGATGGGCAAAATTATTGATGTTCATCCTGGATCAGACGGTTTGATCAGAGTTGTTAGTATCAAATGTAAAACCTCCGTCTTGAAAAGACCCATTCATAAATTGTGTATATTACCCACTGAACCTTAGTTATATTGAATTTGTATGTGAGTGAACGCATTTGTTAAATTAGATTAAGTTTAAATAGTAATAGTAATTCTAGTTAGTACAGTCCACTTGTAACTTGCGCATCAGACGCACCCTAATATGTAATAGCCTGAGTTATTGTATTTCACAAAAATTTGCAATGGTATATCATGTTAGCCTTAGCATTAGTAGATAATAATTATACAGAACTAGTATAGTGAACTTTCTCTCTCCTCAATAATTGCATGTAATATTCTACATTTAGTAGGTATTTCCTTAGTTAGTTTATTTAAGTCCTAGTTAGTTTATTTTGAAAGTTCTAACGCACTTTGAGGGGCGGAATGTTCACGCATATACCACCTAAGCGGTTTGGGTTCATATCTATGTTTAATATAGTGTACAGAGCCACCAATAGATGGCAGTATTTAAAGAGTTACATTTATTGTTAATGTCAACTGATAGATGGCGGTGATTGTCGCTAACACACGGTGACAAGATTCTCCGACTGTATGATGTACCAGTTTGTGTGAAATAATAAATTGTTGTTTTTTGAGGCTACATAGAAGTTTTATTAGTAAACATAGCTAACAGTATCGATTGCTATATTCTCCACGCGTACTGCTTTTGAACATTTAGCGTCATTAGAAGATGTTGTTGCAACACGTTTAACACCTTTAAGCCAACGTTCCATTCTTTATTTATAATGTTACACGTCAGGATGATGGGGTCTATATAATGCACAATCGTTGCTGCGTATAAGAGACTAAGTTTAGTACAATGAAGAAATGTATAAAACTGAGACAACAGAATACAGAAGGCTGTAGAACAATGAACACTAGTTTCTCTAGCTAGCGAGCTTGTAAGTAGGTAACGCTAATCGTCAACTGACTGACGAGGAGCGACGACGACGACGACGTTGTTTCTTCAACCCACTTGGGGCTGGTGGAGGCCTCGAGCTTCCGCTCAATACCTCTGCAGTACCTCGGGAGGCCACTACCCCCCGGTAACGAGGCGCGACGCGCGATCGCTGCTTTTATACTTAGTCCTTCTTTTTTTTTTTTTTTGCATAGGTAGATTTTATACCCTGGTCACCAGCTCTGGCGTGAGCTGGTGCGCGTGTGGGAGTCTCCGCCAGAAGGGCGACCTACCCACCAAACCTCTGCGGTGTTCCTCCGTCGTCGACAGGTGGCAGGGGGCGCGGGCCCGCTCGTGCATTCAGCCACATCCCCACCGACGTCGCTGCCCGCCTACGCAGGCCCAGCTTTATACTTAGTCCTAGACTCGATCTCGAATATTCTCGAAATACTTGAGTCGGCGCCTTTGATAAACAAAAAATAAAAGGAGAAATATAAAAATTGCGTTGTAAACAATCTCGATTTTATTTTTTGAAGTTAGAGTCGAAAGTCGCTTGTTGACAACTATAGCGTCTAATTCAGAGGCGGCTTTTATCAAAAAGGGCTGCACGCTCACAAGTTAGCGTCTAATTCAGAGGCGGCTTTTATCAAAGGGACTGAGCGCTCACAAGTATACATGTTGATACCAAACTTATGAGATATTGTACCAGCTATTGTAACACATGTTTATACAAATACAAATACAAATAAATTAATATACCTACGCGCGGCCGCGGAGTCAAAACGTTCGACCAGAGAGAGGTGTATTGATTTTTTTTTCTATTGAGTTCTGATGACCTCGTCCATTTTGTTCATGGATTAAATTCACAATAAAAAATCGCTCTTCAGGGTAATCTTATAACAATACGTGCGCTCGCCGTGAAATGACGCACGCGACTGGCTTTATCTTTAAATTGAACTGGGTTGCCAGCGAAAGCAATACTCTTACAGTGTCATAGCAAACAGTAGGAAAGAAAGTTTCTGAATAGTCAACAGCTTTTACTTGAGAGTATTCTTTCGCACAATGTCTGGATTTAAAACGAATAGAACCATCAGGGTTTTAAACGAAAAACCCATTTACAGCCGATAGTTTTCTGACCCTCTGGAAGCTGTACCAGCTCCCACATATTGTTGACATCATGAGCACTGAGCTCTTCTTGTATAGAAGCTGCCCACAACTGAATTTGGTGATGACATTGCCTCTTGATACGTTGATGGAATATCAACTTCAAAAAGAAGCACTGGTGCTTCGTCAGGTGTAATAGGCCGTCCTCTGTATCTTCATAAAAGTCCTCAGAAGACTGTCTCTGCTGCACACTTTGCACAAGGTCTTTAAATTCCTTAGCACATAAATTGCAGTTTGTATAGGGAAATCATTATTGCACCAAGGCTTGTGCAGTCATCTCCCTATCCTCATGTGGAGTACTCAACCCAACTTGTTTTGAGGTCTGTGTAGGGCGTCTGCATCATATAATGGTAACAAATAGACATCGTTGTCTATTTTTCTATAACATTTATAATAATAAATAATAGGCAATAAATTTTATTCCGAACTACATGCAATTTGACTTTTGGTTTTATGAATTTTTATTTCTTATAATATATATCGCAATTCGGCGTGCCTATTGGCATAGGCCTCCTCCAACTCTCTCCATTGAGCTTGATCTTCTGCGACTCTGGTCCAGTCATGGTCCAAGGGTTAGGCGGATATCGTCACTCCATCTTGTTTTCGCCCCTGTCGTATGATGTTCCCTATTCAATACTATAAGGTTACTTGTTTGCTTCATTTGTTTATTTTGCAGCATAGCATGGTCTATACGAGTTACAATATCCGTTACTTTTGTCTTACTCCTTATTTCCAAATTTCAGATTCTGTCACTAAGCCTGATTACCAACATGCTTCTTTCCATATATCTTTCTGTTTTAGCAAGTTTTTCTTTATGTTTCTCCTATAATGTCCATGTCTCGCAGCCATATGTACCGACACAAAAATAATGAACATATATCAATTATATACTTATAATACTTGCATTTTAATCAGGAAAATTCTGGACAAACCCTGTGTGACTGTGTATACACGGAGACAAACTTCTTAAAGATAAAAAATATTACTAAACGTAGTTCCCGACGAGCTAGTTTCTTAGTTTTGCCAAGGATCCGTACGAACTATGGTCGGTAAACAATATCTTACGATGGAGCAAAACTGTACAATAAAATACCCACACACATTAAAAATGTACACTCGTTCAACGTATTTAAATTTAATCTGCACAATTACATTTTAGCACAACAAAAAAAATACGCTGAATGAGTACCTTCCATATTAACTACTGATGGGCCGAATGTGGTTTGAACCGAATACGAACTTCGGCCGAACATTCGGTATAAATGAAAAATTCGGCCGAAGTTTTGCCGAACTTCGGTTCAATTTCGCCGCGCTTTTTCATGTTGTGACTTGTGTAAACAGCACGGCCGTCGCTCGCTGCAAATGTCCCCCGCCCGCACTCCGCGCTACCCCGCGGGCCCTTTACGCGGCCGGTCAGTTGTATAGTGCCACCAACTTATCTGTTCTGGTGGGCAAAATTGGAACTACAGTATACATTTCTAAATACCTACAAACTTTCGCGTTTATAATATTAGTAGAATTATAATTGCACAATTTGCAGATTAAATAGTGCCTTGAGAGACTGCCCTATGTTATGATTCTCCCTTTTCTTGGAGAATTTCTAAGGTTGCAATACCAACTTCTCCACTAGCGACGCTGTCATCTGAACAGATAAGATGGTGGGACTATAAATACGTCACCAGCTTCTCACGTGCCATTGTTTATATTACGCAAATCAATTGTCTTAAAGTGGTTTAATAGTCCAAAATAATAAATAAATTATTCCTTAATGTTGTAAAAATGAAAAATTTACCTAATTGGTGGTATACCTACTATATATACTATATATAATACTATACGTTACTTAGAAGTATTATTTATTGAAATTCTTTTTACGAATTGTACTTTATTAATATATGACACTGTGTTAAAAGAATGCAAGCAAAGTATATTTAATTTTTGTTATAGTAGATCTGTAACAAAATTTAAATAAACTTTGCATTCTATTTAGACGGTTAAGGTGACCAATTTAATTAACGGCCGTTTTCAATATTCTATCTATCCACAGTTTTCCCTACTACCGATAGAAATTTGACATAACGTTCATACAAATATCTATCTCTAGTAAGGTAAACCGGCGAGAGATAGATTATTGAATACGGCTGTTCGACTATTGAGGAGACCAATTTCATTTAGTATTTTTATTAAGTACATAATACCTATGTAAAGATTTCTAAGACTGGTTATTAAGAATATCAGTTTCACTGTGTTTTTACTAGGTAAGAGAGAATTCTAAGACTTGTTGAGAAGAGCAGTTTAATTTTGTTATTTAATTAAGAAAGATATCTAAGGCAAATTAGTAAGGAGAGCAGTTTAATTTTGTTGTTTAATTAAGTAGGACATATATCTAAGGCTGATTAGTAAGTCAATTTTGTGATTGCTAAGTAAGCAAAGATTTTTAAGACGTTTGATGATTACTTTTCTTTCTTTATTCAAATAAATGACTATAAGTACCTATGTCACACTAATTTTATTTCACTGTTATTATTACAGATATGTTGTTTTAATTTATTTCTATTATGTATGATAGTGCAAGTGTAATAAAAAAATCGGTTGTTTTGCACCGAATGTTCGGTATATAAACCGAATTTCGGCCCATCCCTAATATTAACACGATGTACCTAGGACTTGTATTTTTTTTTTATAAATTAATGTTCTCATGTAAGTGACTGTACTGTCTTGTTATGAGAATAAATGTCTTTAAACCTAAACCTATATGTCATGCAAGGGAGAATACATGTGTTGAAAGTCTTTCTCTTAATATGTAACTTCTTTTAAGGACCAGTACTTCTTCCAACCGCAGGCTATTCATATTTTTATTTCCTTGGTCATGGTGCCTTCTGGAGATATAGTTTGTCCTAGGTAAACATATTCTTTTGCATATTCAAACTTAGTTCTGCTGCATATGCGGTACGTAAAATAAGAGAGCTAACAGACGCTTCTACGGCGCAGTTAGTGTATTTTGCATATTTCCACAGCGTAATGTCATATGGGATATTGCTATGGGGTTCAGCGGCTGATATAGAGACCATCTTTATCCTACAGAAACGTGCTATTCGAGCTATATACGAAATGGGTCCCCGTGAATCTTTGAGAGATTTATTTAAAGAAATCAATATATTAACGTTGCCTTCCTTATATGTATTTGAAAATATAATGTATGTTCGTAAAAAATTACACAAATATAAGTTAAATAGTGATCACCACACATTTAATACTAAAAATACAAATAGGATAGCTGTACCTAGTTTTAGACTTGCGAAGACTAATAAGTCATTCCTAGGAAATTGTGTGCGTTTTTACAATAAATTCACAAAACACATAAATGTGTTTTGTGTACTTAAATGAATTTATTGTAAAAACACTTGAATTTGCCCTCTGTGAGCTCAGTTATAACTGAGCTCACAGAGGGCAAATTCAAGTTGACTGTAAAAAACGTTTTAATAAAAAAAAAATAAGAAAAAAGCTTACTATAAAGTTCGACATTATATAGAAGATAAAGATGCTTGGAATACTCCACTTCTGGCAAGCTGTCACTCTGCCACCCATAAAATGTAATATTTGTAGTACCTAAGTAGAAACATTGTAAACATCTATATAAAAAGAATGGCCCCGAGTTGCTTGCCGGTTCTTCTGGGTGGGCTCTATATATTTTGGAACGCGGCGGTAGAGTCTTTAAAGTAAATTATAATGAAAAGTTGACGTTCATAAGTGCGTCTTTGATGCCTAAATTGAATAAATGATTTTGACTTTGACTTAAGTTCCGTTTACCTCTATGTTGCTTTCTGCTGAATTGGTTATTAGTTTAGTTTTATCTGCATTAATTTCTAAGTCTACTCCTCTGCTTTGTTCTGTTATTTCTTTTATCATGTGTTCTAGTTTCTTAGGATCTACTTCTAGCAGAACAATATCATCTGCATATCTCAAATGATTGAGGCGGCTACCATTGATTATAATACCGTAATTATCCCAGTCTAATCTTCTAAATATGTGTTCTAGCACAGCATTAAACAGCTTAGGAGATAATGGGTCTCCCTGCCTCACGCCTCTATTTATTGGAAAAGGGTCTCCTTTTGACTCTAAAGTTCGGCCGTTCAGAGAATGTGTTCCTGACACCTATCAGTTAGTCACGACTAGTGATGGGCACAACATAACACTGAGTTCGTTACCGTTCCTCCAAAATGAACCGCCGCGTTATTTTAAAGATACTTTTCGTTTTAAATTGGCGGAATCATTTAAAATTTATATTTTAGTTATTTAAGCGGAAACCAAAAAAAGGGTAATATTAATATAATAAAATTGTTTTATTTATTCTTTGTTACAAAGTTACAATCTGTATTTCTATGCAATAAAGTACATTGAATTGAATGTGCGTACAGAATATTAATCAGACTCCGATTCGCTTGAGGAGGTGGTGTCTTCATCATCATCTCCGCCTACTTGTATAATTATATTATTATCAATAACAGAATCAATCCTGATATCTCGGTCAAAATGTTCCACAATCAGATTTTTAGTCTTCTCAACAACCTTTGCCCAGTCATCTCTTGTGACTTTCTCGCAGGCTTCTTTTAATACGGTCATCATCTTTTTCGTGCTGAATGGCGGGGAAGTATTGTGGCGGGCGGCGTAACCTTTTATTTGAGCCCAGATTAGCTCAATCGCGTTATATTGGCAATGATACGGTGGAATTCTTAGAACGCGATGACCGTACTCCAGAGCCAGTTCATCGATTTCATATCGCACATTTGCCGCTTTATTTTCTTTAACTAATTTAATTAGCTCTGCTTTTAGCATCTGCATATTTGCGTCAATGCCTTTTGCTTGTAACCAAGCCACCATTTCTTCTTTTTTATTAGCTTGGGTAGGTGGTTTCCGTTTTTAATCTAAGTTTTAAAATGCTAGTAACGCCATTTGGGGTTACCATTTTCAACCTAAATATAAAAATGCTACTTTCTTTCGCGCGTTCGGTTTAGTCGTAGTTTTATTTTTATATTTAATAAAAGTTATCTTATAGTCCATTATTTTCAAATTCTTAAAAAGAAAAACAATACGTATTATTTTATAAAGTATAACTGTATAAGAACAGATTACGATACTATTATTGCCTGTTATTGTTAGCACAGCACTACAAATATAAAGCGCTGACATAACCTTGTAATAGCGCAGTTTAGATTTAGAAAAATATTGTTTACCAAGTTATTTGACACTCAGTTTGGCACAAAATTATAACATTAATTGATTATTGATATAATAATGTTGTTTTAATGCTCATCAATTGTTAAAACGGTAAACAACGGTAAGCAATAATATTTTTATCGTAACTGCAACGCCATTACAAAGTTACGTCGTCAGTTCAATCGCGACGTGTCAGGAACGCATTCTCTGAACGGCCGTAGTATAATTTAATACTGCTTTTGCTTTTTTGTGGATGGACTTGATTAGTTCTATATAAACATTGTCCACTCCTTGTTATTTTATACTTGGCCAGATACATTTGTGTTTTAGATTAGACTGTCAAATGCTTTGGAGTAGTCTATAAAGCAGATATGCAATGTCTCCTGGTATTAATTGTATTTTTCCAAGGCTTGTTTGATTGTGTGGATGTGGTCTATAATATTGTAGTTCTTTCTAAATCCTGCCTGCTCAATCGGTTGGTTTTCGTCTTACCTTGACCCTTGTTATTCTTTCTAGAATAACTTTTGCAAAGATTTTGTACACATTTGATATTAGGCTAATTGGTCTGTAGTTGCTGATGTCATCTATATCCCCTTTCTTGTGGAGGAGAATGATATGTAATTAATTCCATTGTTTCGGGATGATCCCTGTTGCTATTATACCATTGAATATATTGGTTATGATTGGGCTTTCTTCTTTGGTGCCTCTGATTATCTCATTTGTTATATTGTCAGGTCCTGGAGCTTTTTCTATTTTCTGTGACATGATGGCTTTCTGTACTTCCTGCAAGAGTATTGATAGCACTTTTTATAACTCTTAATAGGATCATTGTTGGCATTCATTTTTCGATCGGTGTCATTGTTTGAGTAAAGTGTTCGACAGAAGTCTGTGGCAAGACTCTGGATTCTTCTATGATTTGTTACTTATTTGGACCTGTTGCTTTTTAGTTTTGGTATCCATTCCATTCCATATTCTCTTAGTTTCCCTGAAAGCTTTTCCTGTTCCTCATGTTCTTTGAATTTCATCTTCTAGTTTTTTCGTTCTTCCTATCCTTTCTTATATTTTCTCGAATCTGTTTGCTCAGTCTAGATATTAGGTTACGGTATTCTACAGTTTTTGATTTATCTGTCATTAGTGTTTTTCTTTCTTCTAGGAGCTTGTGGAATCTTCTTACCAAACTTCACATCTTTGGTTATATTTGCTGTTTTCAATTTTGACAGTTGTTTGTCCATGTGGTTGTAATTTTTCTGTGACACTTCTGTCTGAGTTTACTATTTCTTTCTGTGTTAATGAGTGAAGCATCAATTTTTTTCTGTGTGTTGTTCTAACGTCAAATTATTTATAGTTCTATAACGATATTAGAAGAAATATTTATTAATGCCCAGGTTGGTTGCAGAGAACCCGGAGAAGATCTGATACTGGGCAAACATGGATATGGAAAGAGGAGTGCAAACGTGCATCGGCTAATTGAATCTCTATTACAAAATAACTAACATTACTACAATATCTAACATTACTACTTACAATTCAGTCTTCAAAAAGAACCCCATAACCAAGTGGACCTGGCTATCATGATGGCAAATATAAAAACGAATTTGATTTCATAATAACTAAAAAAACCAACGTTTTTCCACGATACACAAATCATATAAAATTTGAATTTTAATACGAACCACCGCATGGTACGCTCCTGTTTAAAAAAGCATCCAAGAAACAGAGGTACAAATAGCACTAATAATAATTTATTGATTCAGGCGTTACTTTGCAAAAACGATATTAGAAGAAATATTTAGTGACGCTTCCGCTGAAAATTCATTTCATAAAATATAATTCATTAAATTTTTACAGCGGAAGCGGGCCGTTGACTCGCGATTTGCCATATTTTTGCCATATTTGGACAATAATACAATAGATTTCGCAGAAATCAACCTACTTTCCCAGTAACTGCAATGTGTGTGGTTAAAGTCGCCCATCACTATTGTATGGTATTTTTTATAACATCGGACAGCGCAGTAAAAGCCTTCACTTTCACTTCCTAGTGCAAATTCTGTGGGTGCATATGCTTGTATAATTGTCCACAGCTTTTTGTATCTTAGCCTATTAATGTTGATTATTGCTATTCTGTCTAAAATGTCTATCAATCCTTGTATAATATACAAGGATTGATTAAATTAATTAATTTTATTAATTTTTCAAAAAACATTAAAAAACTATATTATAGTTTTTCAATGTTTTTTTATTAAGAAGCCCAAAAGCTCCACTTTGGCCTGCTGTTTCACCTTTCTGATATAATATGTAATTGTTTCGCTCTGTTATTTTCTCATCTAATCTTCTCATTTCACATATGCCCAGGATATCAAGTTTAAATTTTGTAACGCCTTGTCCACTTCCAGTGAGATTTTAGGTTTTGGTCTAGTGCTTCCGCGGAGACCAACCGTTGTGCGAGATAATTTATTTGTTGTTCTTGCTTTAATCTATTTGTTGTAACAGTTTCTGTCTGTTTCCGGTTTCCTTAATTAGTTTTCTATCACATTTAACTTCACAATTGTCATCGTCCCCAGATGATAGTGAACGGCGCTAAGTTTGGCATGAATACCTTTAATGTTGCAAAAATACACTGTGTCTGGAGAAGGAGTCCGCTGAGAAACACTTCTTATTTTTTATTCGCTTCATTGTTTTTTTTAACGGGGTTTGGAAGTGCAACAAAGTCGGCGAAAATGGCAAAAAACGGATTGTGCATTTGCCACTCATACTGGCAGATTGTGTGATAAGGTAAGTCCTCCCAGGAAAGCACTGCCGGGTCCACGTCTGGTCACCAACCGGCACGATAATGCTTTCCAGAATTATACACCAGTTGGCGGGACATCCTCCCATTGGTTGGACTGGTTAGCTATGGTTCGGGTTATGAATTGACTAGAAGACGGCCAGCGATCGGCCGGGTCTCCCGGACCCTGCCCTACCATATCACGCCAGCCAGTATGTAGTGCGCTTAACACTAATTCTGTTCCATCTTTCGCCGTCAGTGTGGCACTTCTGGGGGGAATTGGGCCTCCGGAACCTTCCACAGACCGACTGAAACGCAACAACAAGCTACTTCACGTCGGTGTTATGTGGGAGTGTGGTGTTACCCTGGTCGTGCCGCCCCATTCGGATGTAACTCATGTGGTTACAGCGTGTAACTACCACTACTAAAAACTTAAATCTTAAATTATTTTGCTGCAGGTACTCGTACGTTTGATAGCTGATTGTGAATCTGTGACGGAAAGAACACACACTGGAGAGTAACCCTATAAATGTAACATGTGTGATTACGAATGTGCGCGAGCAGGTGACTCACGAAGGCGCAATAGAACACATACTGGAAAGAAACCCTTTAAATGTAATATGTGTGATTATAAATGTGCACGAAAAGATAGATTACGAGGTCATATTAGAACACACACTGGAGAGAAACCGTTCAAATGTAATATGTGTGATTATGAATGTGCACAGTCAGGTAATTTACGAAAGCATATTACTACACATAATGGAGATAAACCCTATAAATGTAATATGTGTGATTATGAATGTGCACAAGCAAGTAGTTTACGAAGTCATAATAGAACACATACTGGAAAGAAACCCTTTAAATGTAATATGTGTGATTATAAATGTGCACGAAAAGATAGATTACGAGGTCATATTAGAACACACACTGGAGAGAAACCGTACAAATGTAATATGTGTGATTATGAATGTGCACAGTCAGGTAATTTACGAAGGCATATTACTACACACACTGGAGATAAACCCTATAAATGTAATATGTGTGATTATGAATGTGCACAAGCAAATAGTTTACGAAGTCATATTAGAATACACACTGGAACGAAACCCTATAAATGTAATATGTGTGATTATGAATCTGCACAAGCAATTAACGTACGAAGACATATTAGGACACATATTGGAAAGAAACCCTTTAAATGTAATATGTGTGATTATGAATGTGCTCGAATAGATAACTTACGAGCTCATATTAGAACCCACACTGGAGAGAAACCCTATAAATGTAATATGTGTGATTATGAATGTGCACGAGCAGGTGACTTACGAACTCATATTAGAATACACACTGGAGAGAAACCCTATAAATGTAATATGTGTGTTTATGAATCTGCACAAGCAATTAACGTACGAAGACATATTAGGACACATATTGGAAAGAAACCCTTTAAAGGTAATATGTGTGATTATGAATGTGCTCGAATAGATAACTTACGAGCTCATATTAGAACCCACACTGGAGAGAAACCCTATAAATGTAATATGTGTGATTATGAATGTGCACGAGCAGGTGACTTACGAACTCATATTAGAACACACACTAGAGAGAAACCCCATAAATGTAATATGTGTGGCCATGAATCTGCAGAAGCAGGTAGTTTACAAAAACATATTAGAACACACACTGGAGAGAAACCCTAGATATTTAATATGTCTGATTACGAATGTAAAAATGCTTACAAGTCAGGTAAGGCCGAAGAAGTAGAATACACCAATACAACTTTTATATATACATTTATTTCCTTAAAATCAATCTACTTGCGTTAATAATGATTTTGGTGCGATTTAACAAAATTTAACTTCTAGATGGAACAGCTAGCTGAGCGACGTTTCAAAGAGTAATGCCAGCACAACTCGACATCGGTTTTCTGAAACATTCGTTTACCCCCACCGTCCTTTTAAAAATCGACAGTGTTCCTTCCGGAAATGACGATGTCAAGTCGCTGCAATCCTAAATTAATTAACTCTTATATTTATACATTTAAAGATAATGTAAAATTACAATTGAATTAATAAAATAAGTGTATAATTTTATGGCACTATTATCGAATTAAAACATAAATATAGCCATTTACCATAATATTATACTTCCGTTTCCTCTCAATTACACAACTGTTGGTGCTAAGTATAAATATTGTGTCAAATCTATAACCAACGCTTACAAATTCGTCCATCCTGACTATTATTCACGACCTCGTGATATACATATTAATTAACATATCTATACCTACTTAATATGTTTCATTGCAATAAGTACTCACAAAATAGTGAAAAACGGTTATGACTTTTTCAAGATATATATAACTTCAAGAGGAATATAAGCTCAACACATTTCATCTAACCAAGCAAAACCATCAAATGTTATTTTTCATATCTACAATACTATAATATTAAGAGTATATTTAATTATAATAAATATTCAGAAAAAGTAAACAGGTATTACTTTTTTCAACATATATAACAATTCAAGATGAATACAAGGCCAACACATTTCATCCAACCATAAAATATTCGTTTTCATTACTACAATACTGCAAATATCAATAATATATTTAATTACGGGAAGTATTCACAGAATATCGTTCCTTTTTTAAGATAAATGACATTCAAGATGATTATAAGCTCAACACATTTCATCCGACCATCAGATATTATTTTTCATTACCTACTACAATACTGCAATATCAATAACATATTTAATTACAATAAATATTCACAAAAATTAAACATAACCTATATAGCTAGCTATAACTTTATTCAACATATATAACAAAAGACGAACATAAGGCCAACACATTTCATCCAACCATGAAATATTCGTTTTCATTACTACAATACTGCAAATATAATTTATATATTTAATTACAATAAGTATTCACAAAATAGTAAATGTATAATAGTTGTCACTTTTTTAAGATAACATTTCAAGTTGAATAAAAACTCAACACATTTCATCCAACCATCAAATATTCGTTTTCATTACTACAAAACTGCAAATATCATTAATACATTTAATTACAATAAGTATTCACAAAATAGTAAATATATAATAGTTGTCACCTTTTTAAGATAACATTTCAAGTTGAATAAAAACTCAACACATTTCATCCAACCATCAAATATTCTTTTTCATTACTACAATACTGCAATACCAATAATATATTTACTTACAATAAGTATTCACAAAACAGTAAATATATATCTGTTATTACTGTAACACATTTCATCCAACCAAGCAAAACCATCCAATATTATTTCTCAGTACTACAATACTACATTGCTACAATACTACAATACTGCAATAGTATAATACTGCAATAGTACAATACTACAATACTACATTGCTACAATAATGCAATAGTACAATACTACAATACTACATTGCTACAATACTGCAATAGTACAATACTACGTTACTACAATACTACATTACTGCTATATTACAATACTACCATACTAAATAATTAGTATACCAAATTAGCTAAGCATTTAAACAAAGTTATAATCATTTACTACTCAATATTCAAAATAAAAATAGAGCAATATTTTGCCAAGTGAAATATATGACTTAAAATCATTACGATAAAGAGATAATCGAATCTAATAAATCGAGAGATAGAATATAATATAAATAATTTTTTTATCTTTATCTTAAGTGTATCCATCATATTCACACTATACATTGCATATCATCACTTTATCATTCGATTACTATTTTTTTTCCAGATCCATAAAAACGCACTTTTAGTTTATGTCTCATTTCAACTCACAAATCCTAAAATTCTTGACTTTCCTTTTTTTATTACCATAACAAAGTTTTACCTGAATCTTCTCTTTCATTTTCGTCATTATTGTACGCCCTTCTCAAAATTCAACCATGGATGTATGTTTTCTTTTTGTTTGATCGTGAACTTCTTGCATAATGTTAATTAAATCTTCCGTCACATCACATTGCTCACCATCAATGATTGTTGAACGTATACCGCCTTAGTATAGAGTAGAGAGAGATATAGTAGTATATCCATCCATACTAGTCAGACTTAGACCCAACCACAGACTAACAGATGCTAACGCATCAGACGGGGCACTCCCATAGACCGAATGTCGACCTTACTGGCTGAGCTCACATATCATGTATGACAGCTCTATTTTTTTTAATTTTCACCTTCAGCTTAAAATATATTTGCCACCTATCCGTCCCGTATATAGGTGGTATTTTTCAATAGTTTTAGTTTTTATATATATTTGGGAATTTAAGATTAAGGAAATTTAGGGATTGTTATAGAAAGAAAATCACATACTTAATTATGTTTATTTTTATATTTATTAAAAGGTACTAATTGCAACTGATGCAAACTTCATGTTGCAATCTGGAAACTGCTCATCAATCAGCTTAGAGTTAACATAAGAAAGCCATCAACAACAACTTCTTTGTGTAGCCTGCAGAGAAAGAGCTCACAGGGGTCTTCTCTTCTCTTGGTAAATAGAGGTGTGCAAATCATCTGAAAAGATAATACAAAAATTCAAATTTATGATCTCTATGATTCTTCAAATTAATAGTGTCAGTCTGGGGCTTTACTATAAGCTTTGTAAAAACCATGCAAGTTCCGTGCAGTTCTTAAACCTGGCTTTAACAGTTTTGAATTAAATCATACCATGACGCTCATTTAGGTAAACTGTTTGATCATTGATTTCTACAAAAATGAATGGATAATACTGTCTCTGGCTTTCAAACAATTTACTATAACCAACATTGCAGATGCCTAGACGTTTGTAAGCTGATAATTTGAGCGGATTTAAAGTATCATAATGACATCAGCCCAAACAAAAAAACAGGTGAATGGTTTATCTAAGGGTCTTGAACAGTAGGCCTGGGCAGGCCTGCTATAATGTTGCCATGGTATGATTAAGCAAGGTAGTTTTCTAGAAGTCCTGCTTTAAGAGCTTATATTAAGCCCCTGATCAAACTACATAACAAAGTGTAATTATCATTGTCTCACAGAGACACACAAATTGCAAAATTATTGCGTCTATAGATTTTTATTTGGAAACCAAGGCAGTAAATAAAGCCCACCAAGTGATGTCCTGTGGTACTAAGACTGATAGTTATGTGAAAGCATATTACAATACATTTGAAATGATGATAGCACATGGGTAACAAGGGTCAGCCATCAATTACATTATGGGTTTCAATCCCTAGTGCACGGTAACAGACTTCAGCAGCATGTAGTGCACATTTTGTGTCCACCTGGCTAGCTACCACCAGTCACTAAGCACTTAACAGAAGCACTTAACATTGCATGCCAGCATCTTTCTTTGATAGCCAGTTCTATTCTAGGTCTAGTGTTATGCCACCTTAGACTTCTCAGTGGACTAGCCAGATCTAGACCAATAGAAAAAAAACCATACCAGTGTCGACTTATGAGTAGTTTCTCTAAAACTTCTCGTATGCAGTAGGTGCAATGGATCTTGTTGTCTTGTTGTATGTATTCATGGCTAAAGCTGAGACTACCTGAAACATTATTTATAATTTATATTATACTATAAAAATCACATAGCACAGTAGTAACATAACAATCATGGGGTTTAATGAATTTATAGTCTACGAGTACATTAAAAATTTCACAAAGAGTTTTTTAATAAATGTGTTTATAGATAGTTTTATAGAGTGGTATAGCAATTTTAGTAAATATCAATATACTTCAAAATAAAGTCACTTCTTCTATTTTTAATGGCTTTTGTAAGATGTCGCTATTCACAGTAGAAGATAAAAACAAACGGAGATTGTTTGGTGGCAGGAAAAATGATTGGTGACTCTTGGATATTATATCTTTATTTGAAGGTGAAAAAATTAATCATCATAAGTATGCAGACTAACTAAGATTTGTTATGATCATTTTGGAAGCATTAATAAAGAAGATATATACTTTAATATAAAAGACTTTATAAAATCGATTATTAGCTAGCATAATAATCGTAGTTTGTTACAGATAATGACTGCCAAGTCAATATACAGTGTAGTGAAAACAAATTTGTACACATGATACATACGTTTTATTGGGGGTTGATAGCAGCAGATTGAGGACTACCTCACTAGCAGGAATCAATGTAGGGCATTGCATTAGAATAGGCCAACACGAATTTAAGGGGGGGAGGGGGAGGGGGGGAGGGAGGGGGGGAGGGGGATGTCCTCCGACACTACTCTCGTGGCGAGGAAATGCCTAGTTTTTGCGAAAAACTACTTTGAATTTTCTTTGAACTTAACCTCAAATTTATAACGTTTATATATTGAATTTAACTATATTTACTTACAAATATGAATGGATTGGACATGGAGTACTGACTATTTTGGTGTGTTCTATGTTTGACTCTGGGTGGGCTCCCGCCAGAAGCTCTAGCGGTCGCCCCTGAGTGTCACTTCGCCAAACTCGGTCTTCGCTTCGCTACGGAGGTCGCCGGCTCGCTTCGCTCGCCACCTCCCCCCGTCGCTCCGCTCAACCTCGTCTGGCTCGCTCCTCTCAGGACCTCCCTTGAGCTTCTGGCTCCCGCACTTTTTATATACAATCTAGGGGTGTCAGCCACAAGACTAGGTGGAGTCGGGGTGCTCTGTGTCGGCTCTGTCTCTTATTTTGAACCTAACCAACTCAAGTTAGAGTGCCCTTGACTCGAATAAGAGTGCTAGCCCTGATGGTCACAGCTATTTTGAATTACATTAGAAATAAATCATATAGGTGCAAAACTAGGACAAAAATAAAACAAAATTTAGAAAGTATTTAACTTATATTTTGTATACATATTGCACAGCTTTTATCAGTTCGAAAAACTTATCCTTCTTACTGGCCTCCACAGATCTCCTCCATAAATACTCAACAATTGAGTCTGCAAAATTGCCCGGGTGGTTGTAATTATTCTTGTAGAAGAATCTTTTAACCACCCGCCATTGAGACTCAATTCGTTGAGTATGTGTCCCATCCTCGGCTATAAATGGACTGTCAGGGTCACTGTGGTTGACTTTTTTATGAATATATCCATGTTGGCTCAACATTTATAGAGAATCGTCGAATCAAAAATCTGAAATTGAAATTAGTTTTTCTAGAAAACTAGACATTTCCTCGCTCTAAAATTGATACCAAAGCGTAGAGAAAATTATTATCTATAAGATCCAACTCTTAAAATCACCAAATTCGTGTTGGGCTATTCTAATGCCAACCCCAATGTAGATAAGCGTCGGGTCGAAAACGAGATCTGTCCTGCTTCATGGATGGAAATCTCTTCAAATGGTTTTGTGATGCAAACTGTGTGCAAAGTTCTTCGAAGATTAGACTTCACAGCCTATCACAATTGATGCACTGTAACCACATCTCAGATTTTGGAAACATATAAAAATTAACGTCCTCTCGTCTACGAGCTCAGTCTACAAAACAGCATTATCCATATTCAGGATTTGTGTGGATATGTTACGGAAGTAAATCCTTGGATAAATTCGACTTGACGTCGTTGCTTATTATGGCGCTTTTGCTTATTGCAATTCAGCCGATGTCCGTTCCATGGCACTATTAGGTATTAACTTTATGTTAATAATGTTTCTATGAATAAATCAACCAAAACTTTACTGGAACAAAATAAACAATAGAAAAAGCGGTTAACACAATCTAGCTAGGCTAAGCCACACCACAGGATAGAAATCTGTGGCGCCAGACGAGGTAGAGTCGAAACAAGGAAGAAGAAGAGGAACTTCTGTCATTTGGGATATGTGAACCATAGACAAGAAGGTTCGGATTTTATATTAGAAGATTACCTGCCATGGACCCAACTATTTGTATTTCTAGTATTAAAAGTGTGGTGATCACTATTTAATGTACATTACTTCCTGCCTCTCTCTATGGCCTATACACTTTTGGTTGATCGTTACATAGATCAACATTCATCTTTTCTAAATCAGTGCAACCTACCTCTTTCAACGATGTTGCAAAACAACCACGGTACGAATTAACGAGATCCAAAAGTTGCATTTTACGACATTCTGAAATTTGACTAATATTTAAATCTTGTAAGGTTTTTCTTAGCGGAGATTTTCATAATTTCTCCGTTTCAGTACATAAGCACCTTTCTCTATTTGGTATTCCTTATCTGGCTGTCTTTTGTAACAACCACGTACAAAGATATGTCTCTCAAATTTACATCCGCAGTGTACTACCACTAAGTCTGGATCCTTAATCTTAACATCGCTGATCACTCGCATATGCAAAAAATCATTCGGTACTTTCTACCTTCTACATCATGTAGAAGTGTCGGGTCCTTACTGGTTTTTAGAATTTGTATGCGTGGTTGTTCAGTCAATGTTTGACCCACTAATACGGGATGCTGTATAAAATGGTCTGGTACCACCACACGGTAGCTTCACATTTTGAATTCGAACATGAGCCATAGATTAACCAGAGTTAACGAGTTAGCGACTTACAAGACTATCAATTTTATTAAAAAAACCTGTCAGTCTCATTTTCTCGTATCAAAGTCAATTCGCTACCTAAGTCAACAAAGCATACAGTGCCATGTCCATTTATAATAAAGTTTTTTGGACGTATTTGTTTGAATCGGCACTCCTACCCGATTCATTTATCACAAGATGGTTTCTCCTCGCTGTTTACTTACTTTTTACGAAAATATTCAGTTTATAAATGCCCAACTAAAAAACATCAATTCATAAGTGGCTTAGGGCATTTCGTAGCAGAATGGCCCTTCCTGCTCACAATTATAGCACCAGAAGCCTTTTTATTTTGGACACCCATCTTTGATTCAACTCTAACCCTCTTAGTCCCAGTATTTAAGTTGTTAAAAGGTCCACTTCACTTTTCGTAAATATGACATAACAATTTGTCGGGATCACTAATTATCGCGGCTTCTGTGTCTAAGCGCACTGACCTATTATCGATTCCATGAATACATTCTACTGTCCTTTTTCCTAAAGCGTCAGGTTTAAGAGCACTACCTTCCATAAAAAAATATTCTTCGATCGACTCGCGAAACCTAGCTCTTTTTGCCAGCATACCTACTAACGTTTGAACATAGTTTTCTGTTGAAACTTAGATTTTTTGTGAATGGTCAAATTCAGGCACTACGTTTGTATTCTAAAATGTTTCCTTATCTACACTAGGTACACAAAACCGCAAAAAATTTTGAATACTGAGACATAAACTCACGTGCAGCATCTCCTATAGAAGAACGCATGGGATAACGGTGCTACTCATTCCTGAATCTGCTGTGGTGACGCGACGCTCGTCGCTCTTCGTAGTAGTCTCTTGTAGGAGGTCTCTCCTCAGGAGTGCGGACGCGGTAAACGGCTGCGATTCCTTTTCGGTGATATGAAGTCTCGCCCTGTTGTCAGGTTTCGCCGTCTCGATTCGCAGTGCCTGGATGGTGTGCGTAAAATGTGTCATCGAGGAGTGCGTGTACTGCTTCGTCCGCAGTCGACGTCATTTGCTGGTACATTGCTGGATATCTCGGCAGCCTCCATCGGCTGTGGTAGTTCCTCGTCACCTTCCATGTAGTTCCCGGGCTGCAAAATATTTTTAAGGACATCAATTGCTCACTACAAAAGTTATAGTTAAGGCGACACGGACGTAACTTACTACGTAAGGATATACATATATATGTACACTACATGATGCATGGGCTTGAGTAAATGCTGGCAGGGGAGTGCACAAAATACCCCAAGCTGGACGTCAGTGCAGGCCTCATCGCCCTCAAAACGAATAAGAATAAGATTACATGATCTCCATGCCAGCAGCACTACTAAAGATAAGCCTCGACCATGTACCGCCTCACAAAGAAGATACTAGCATGCTAACGCACAGTAACACGAATACCCTCCATGTGGGCAGCATTGCCAAAGAGTAGCCTTGGCCACATGTTGCCACACAAAGAAAACCGTCATAAAGAAAACGATACTAACGCTATGTAGGCAGCACTACCAAAGAGTAGCCTTGGCCTTGTGCTGCCGTGCGATGGTAACTATCCAGCATTAGGCAGAAAGGTACATCCTTACACATAAAACCCAACAATTGAGTAGGTATTTACTTTTTAAACAATCAAACAACTAGTATTGAACGAAAAATAAATGATTGTTACGTACCTTTCACTTGATTCATCCCACTTCTGACTTGTAAAAATGCTTACAAGTCAGGTAAGGCCGAAGAAGTAGAATACACCAATACAACTTTTATATATACATTTATTTCCTTAAAATCAATCTACTTGCGTTAATAATGATTTTGGTGCCATTTTACAAAATTTAACTTCTAGATGGAACAGCTAGCTGAGCGACGTTTCAAAGAGTAATGCCAGCACAACTCGACATCGGTTTTCTGAAACATTCGTTTACCCCCACCGTCCTTTTAAAAATCGACAGTGTTCCTTCCGGAAATGACGATGTCAAGTCGCTGCAATCCTAAATTAATTAACTCTTATATTTATACATTTAAAGATAATGTAAAATTACAATTGAATTAATAAAATAAGTGTATAATTTTATGGCACTATTATCGAATTAAAACATAAATATAGCCATTTACCATAATATTATACTTCCGTTTCCTCTCAATTACACAACTGTTGGTGCTAAGTATAAATATTGTGTCAAATCTATAACCAACGCTTACACGAATATGCACGAGTGAGACACTTACGAAGTCATATTAGAGCACACACTAGAGTAAAACCCTATCAATGTAATATGTATGATTATGAATCTGCCTAAGCAAGTACATAACTTTTTATTTTTACTTATTTAGGAAACACCCAGATTTATACAAATGTAATGTCTATACAATATTTACAAATATACTTAGAGTTCCACGAAAAGTTACGAGCCTTAAAGTTTTTGGTAAGGTAATTATTATACTATTAGGTATATCAAACATAATAACAACATAATACATAAAGAGGGGTATAAAAGCAAAGGCACCACTGTCCATGGAGTAGGAGTGGGTCAAATAAATATTTTTTGGTTGTGCTTCGGGTTTGCAAATTATATATATATCTATACTTGTTTTGCTTTGTTACATGTTCTTTCTATCTTATCCTGCAATGTAATCTACACATAGACACACCATTACATAGCAAACCAAACAAAACAATTAGGACAGTGGCGACTTTGCATCACAGTAATGGACTATGGTAAGTATGCATCTAAAGGGTTGGACAGTGTCAGTTTTGCACTTGACTAGTCTGACGTCATTAAGAAGGTAAGATCAGCAAAAACGCTATTAATGCGTCGACTTTTTGAGAAGATTTTTTGGCAGCAACTCGTGGCGTGATGTAGGAGCTCCTGTTTTATATATATAATAATTGAGATTTTAAAAAAAGTGTCGAAAATATAATAGTTTTTATTTAAAAAAAATGCAATGTTAAGTAAATCTGCTTATTTAAATACTCATTTCTGACTCCGGGGTCGCAATTTCGCACATTTCTTCCTCACACTCTTCAATTCCTTCTGTTCTCATTTGAACTGATCTTGTCATCACCTGTTTATAATAGCTTAATAATTCACTTCTATTTTTCCATTCTGAGCCATAATGTTTCGTCAATAGATTATCTACATCATGCAGTTTTGCTTGTTTGACTAATACATTATGTTTATTTATTTATTTATTTATTTGATTGGGTCTGACTCCTAAAAATGACTTTCCTCTTTTTAAAATTGACTTGTAACAGCCTGATTCAACAGTATAATTAGGTTCTCCTTGTACAAAAACATTATTGCTGCTATTTCTCCTCTAGATTTTTTTTTTCATTTGAGCGAAATGAAAATGCCAATTTCCTGGAGGACGTATCACACCATTTAAAGCTGATTTCCAGTCCAAAACATTGTCAAAATGAATAACAGTCCCATAATTTTTATAAACTTCAATATATTCCTCTGGTTTTATTATGTTCTCCATCTGCTTTATTTCTTTTTCTATTAGGCCGAATACTCTGTCGGGTGGAATGAATGAATGTCCTGGTATAGGAAAAATCAATTCAATTTTTTTAATATGGGGCGGTGCTTGACTTAGCCAGGTGGAACACATACCAACCATAATTGAATTTTTATTCTGGGCACCACACCCGTCAGCTACCAATCTAATGGTATTAATATTTTGACTAAAAATTGTAGTCTGTAGTCTGTGGTACACCGCGGATGCAATCTCGTTTGCTCCTTTACGGTGCTCGTCTTCTGTCCAGGAGTATAATGTGACATTGTCTTTGCCTAAAGTATTTTCAGGGACTGATTTCACGATAGCAAAATTGTATATGTACAGTTGGCGGCTATAGTAAGCTGCCTGATCAGGTATTTTTGGCAAAACTTGGTTTTTCTGGCAGTCAAACGAGAAGACAACCATGTCTTCTCTTACTTCCTTTAGTAAACGATAAAATGCTTTTGACTTTAAAATATGCAACCTTTTTTCAGCCATGAGGGTTGCTTTTTGAGCTGTGTCTGTAGACGTCTTAATTTTTTCCTGTAATTCTGTGCATTTTGAGCAGGTATCTGTTCGGGGGCTCCCAAAACCCAGATTATAACACCTATTGAATATTGCCCTGAAATAACATTCGCGAACTTTATTGTCGTCGCTGCACTGATTGATATACATTTTCCACATCTTCCTAATATTTAAAGTAGACGGTAAATATTTCCTTATGACTGAGGAGCGGCAGTAATGGAACTCTAAGCATTGAAACGATCCAATAAACTGCTTGACAGCTCTTAATTTATACAAATTTTTTGCAGAAGTATGATCGCCGCCTCTGTTTTCCTTTACAACTGATCCTGTAGTTGCGAAAGTTCGAGAAACAGTTCTTACTCTCTGAACAGTAATATTCAAGATGTGAACAAATGTTTTCTGACAAACACGTAACAATGCGACGCTGTTCCTTTTGCGTACAAATAGTTTTGTAGTATATTGCGTTGGTTTTCGTAGTCCAACTCTCGGGCGGCGTCTGACAGCTTTTTTTACTTTACAGTGTTTAAGAATGAAGGCATCCTGGTCTTTTTTATTTTTCGTTTTGTAAAATTGATCGTGAAAATGAGAAATATCTATCAGACTTAATTTTTTACAATTAAATGTTTTATCGTTTGTCTTGTGATTGCAGGTAGGTACACCAGGAGGCATTTTGGCCGAGTACCTATTAAGAAAACGATTTTGGTTAAATAAATATCTAAAGTAAAATGCTGATGAATGATAACAAAATAATCACAGTAAAACGATGATCATGATCTTCAGGTGGATATTGAAAAAAATATCAAATTAAAATCCTTTAAAAAAAATTAAACTGACTTCAAAAATCAAAAATAGGCTTTCAAGTAAAAAAACAATTTTGAAAATCGGCCCACAATTGGCGGAGAAATCGCTGAACATCGAACGTCGAACATAGAACGTTCTCTTTTTTTGAAGTCGGTTAATAAGTTCATACCTATTGACGGAGATATTACCACGTAAAAAAAATTAAATAAAACAGTAAAATACGACTACTGAAACTACTATTTTGTATCTAAAGTACACTAAATTGATGTAAATAGTAACGAATTAGAACAACAAATAAAATGTCAAATACAATTTTTGATCTGACGGTACAAACATGCTCACCTTTCTTCCTTAGCTTTCGCACGTTTCCAGGTGCTCTTCTCCGTTTTCTCGCCTTTTCCGGTAAACATTCCCGAACATTTTCCTCCATTTTGTAAAGGATGTTTCAATTAATTTTGCACTAAATTAATTACAATACAGCAGCGATTTGCCATGCGAAACTCATCGGCGGCCATATTGATTATCGAAACATTAACGCGCTGTGATTGGCTGATGTGGACAATGGCGCTCTTGTAATTGAATGTTTAAGGACAGTAGCGTTTTTGGTTTTAAAACGTTTTTTTCTATGGGACAGTGGTAACATTGCTTTAAACCATCATTACTATATTAAAGCTTACAAAAAAGTCTAATAGATGGCATCATTACTTACATTTTGATAAAAAATGGACAGTGGTGCCTTTGCTTTTGTACCCCTCAAGTTACAATCTTACACAATACTTGGAGAAGTTACATAGTTAACAAAGATTCGCCCTATGTTTTTTAAAATTCTGATAATGAAGAAGAGAAAATGTCTATTATGTTTAAAGTGTTATTATAAGAACGACAAGAATGCCTTACAAACGAATTTTTTGCGTAGATTGTTTTACAAAATGAAATGTAAATAGTGTCCGTTGAACGTGAGGAGATACGTGGAATTTTAAAATAAAAATTTTGAAAGCAATTCAATACAATCAGTTATACCATGGATTATTTTGTATAAGAATAAGGAGTCATAATACAAACGTCTATTTTCTACAGAAGGAATCCTATATCTCATGGCTGAATCTGCATAACTTTGAAAATAATTGCCAGTTCGATAGTCTAAAAATTTTAACAATTTATTCAAAATTTTATCAATTTGGGATATATACACGCGATATTGCTGATTTCACATCACACAACCTAATTCAAGTAAGCTACGAACGTAGGCAAAATGAAATGCTTTTACCTTCCAATAAAACCGCCATTGTGCTCTGCAGGGCTATTATGTACCTATCTCAGTTGCTAACAAATGTTGATTGAAATCTTGAAAAATAGCCGCTCTATGTCAGTTTTGGCAACTCCTGTAAGCAAAAATGTTCGTAAGTTGATGACTGGAGCTGACAAAAGTGACATAGAGCCGCCATTTTTTGCTGCTTTTCCCTCTTACTTACACCAGGTGCACTGCGCGCGTGTCGCTTCTGATCTGCGCGCTGCTGCTTTCCTCATTGTTCTCACCACAAAGAGTAGAATAACTGTGACTCACCAGGTAGGAATTCTATTGCCTTGGACAAGGCTCAGAGCTTCTTCGACAGATAATTGAAAAGTCCAGAGAGTTTAACATTTCACTCTATATTTGCTTTGTAGACTTTCACAAGGCCTTTGACACCGTAAAATGGCATAAGTTATGGGATGTATTGTTACAAATGGAAGTACCTAGCCACCTGGTTTCGCTCATACGCCGACTCTACGAGGACGGAACTGCGACGGTTCGAATAGACGACGTTGACTCGAAAAGCTTTCACACACATGCAGGTGTTCGGCAGGGGTGCATACTATCTCCACTCCTGTTTAACATATATACGGAGTATATTATGAGAATTGTTTTAGAACGGTGGGACAAGGGCATTTCAGTGGGAGGTCGGAAAATATCCAACTTGAGATACGCCGATGACACTACTCTTCTCGCTCAAACAAAAGAAGATATGGAACACCTGTTGACACGTTTAGAGACAACAAGCCTCTCCTTCGGACTTGCGATCAACAGAGACAAAACCAAGATGATGATCGTGGACCGAGCTGAACTGAATTAACCTGACATCTCTGTGATTGGCAACTGTGAGATTGTTCAATCCTACGTGTACCTCGGATCCACGATCACGAACACTGGGGGCTGTGAGGACGAGATTCGAAGAAGATGTGCTATCACAAGATCTGCCGTTGATAAGCTGAAAAGAGTCTGGTGCAACCGAAATATCACCAAAGCCACGAAAATCCGCCTAATGAAAACTTTAGTGTTTCCGATATTTCTTTATGGCGCAGAAACGTGGACGGTTCACCTCAGAGACCGGCGCAAAATCGATGCACTTGAAATGTGGTGCTGGCGGCGACTGCTGCGGATCCCTTGGACAGCGTTTCGGACCAATATCTCGATCTTGGAGGAACTAAAAATCAAGGAAAGATTATCGTCGACTGTGCAAATACGAATCCTCAAATACTTCGGACACATTGTTCGAAATAAAGACTCCATGGAACGACTCGTGGTCCAGGGTCAAGTAGAAGGCAAGCGGTCACGCGGTCGATCACCTACGCGTTGGACAGACCTCATAAAAGCTGCAACACAAACGTCCGTAGTCCAAAGTACCCGTAACGCAGAAGACCGCAATGGATGGAGGCGCATCGCGAGGGCTGCATTATCTAAAGAAAGGGCATCGTCTTCAACCACGACCACTCTGTCAAGAGTGAACGACTAAGAAGAAGAAGAAGGCTCAGAGCACAATGGCGGTTTTATTGGAAGGTAAAAGCATTTCATTGTACATTCCTCGGCTTGTCCAGGAAGATGGATGGGAAGTGCCTATTATCACCTGGTGGCTATATAATTATCACTTACAGACGTTAAAACAAAATCATGTACCTATCTGAAATCAAAATAACATTTAACACACAAATTAAATGCTTCGAAACTTAAAATCAATTTCGTGTTTACTAACTCATATAAATTGAATAATTTTTTTACTATTTTTGATTATTACTTCATCAATCGAACGACCCAGACACAATAGAAATTTCATTGTTATATTGACAATCGACTGGTGAGGGGTATTATATTATTGACTGTTTTATTTCTTTCCTGTAAAATTTAAGAAAAGTTGACGCCGCTTTTAGTTACCTCTTGAAATACCGCAGCTTCTTCCCTTACGTACAGCGTCACATAGCGACAGACTACGTGATATCTCTCGGAGGCAAACAGGGGCCTTACTATGAGCTCTTAAAGCAGGACTTCTAGACAACTGCCCGGTTTATTCGTACCAAGATAACTTTAAAGCAGGCCTGCTCAGGCCTATTATTCAAGAACCGCAGAGACTGGGCTAAGAGACAAATGCGTAGATGACAGAGTGAACAAGTTTGTGACTAACATGCTATCCAATAGAGTCGCAAACATTGAAAACCCTAGCATCTCACGTTGTAGAGTCACGAGAGGCTGTCCACAGGGAGGGGTTTTATCACCTCTGTTATGGGTAGTTGTAGTTAATGAACTCGTAGAATAATTAAACAAAGATGGGATAGTCACTATCGGCTACGCTGATGATTTGGCTATAATGGTATCGGGGCTCTTCGAGGCGACTCTCTGCGAAAAAATGTAGATGGCACTTCGCATTGTTGAGGAGTGGTGTCATAGCCACAAACGGTATCGGTAAATCCTAATAAAACATATGATACTGTTCACACGTAAAACAAAGTTATCCAAACTTAAACTTCCTACGTTATTTGGTAAAGAAATGACGCTCAGTAAAGATGTTAAGTATTTGGGTATTTGGCTGGATAGTAAACTTTTGTGGGGAAAACATCTCGAACATATTACCAGAAAAGCTACAAATATTCTCATGCAGAGCAGTAGTAAAAGACTGGGGACTAAAGCCGAAGCTATGCCGCTGGCTATACACGGTTATAGTGAGGCCAGTCCTCACCTACGGATGCGTAGTGTGGTGGCCACGAACGAATCTGGTAACCACAATAGCTAAACTACAGCAAACCCAAAGATTGGCTTGCTCTCTTATTAGTGGATGCACGAAAACTACACCTTCGGCAGCCCTAGACGTAATATTAGGCTTAACGCCTTTGCATCTTCATATACAGCAAGAAGCAATGGCATCAGCGCTAAGGATAAAATCTACGGGCCAGTGGAAGGACACAGGACCGATTACAAACCAAAGTGGAATACTTCAAAAGGCGACTAAAATCATCCCAGAATCTATACAAGACAGTCAGCACGTACCTTGACAAGAAAAGGTATGAGCTCGTTACTGAGAAAACTGCTCTAGATGATTTTTCGCCGACATACAACAAGTACACATACGGGGCAAAAAACAAAACGGGAACAGGTTGCGGGTATTTTTCGCCGGAACTTGGTATCTCAAATTCAAAGGCCTTGAATAAGACCACATCACCGACACAAGCAGAGGCCTACTGTTAGCAGCAAAAGACATTTCATACAAAGACGAGATGGCCACCACAGTCTCTGAAGAAGGGGAACTACTAGCATTTACAACGGATAGCGCGGCGGTCATCTATGCACTTAGAAGGCCGGTAACCAGGTCAAGAGTGATAGCCGAGTGTCATGAGGTTCTCCAAAACTTATCAAAGAAATACAGAATCGTAGTAGCATGGACTAAAGGACATGGCTCATGCCCGGGGAACACAAAAGCAGATATCCTCGCTAAAAATGCAACCAAGCAACAGGTAAGTGGAGACTTAAACGACCTCTGCAAGCCCTCAGCGGTGGAAGTACGGAACCTACTTTGTCACTACACTAAAGTAGAACAACAGACTATGTGGGAAAAAAAGGACTGCAAACAAGCAAGATCTATGTTTCCAACCTTGAACAGGAACACAACAAACAATCTGCTGAAACTGCAGCGAGAAGACCTGCGACTTTTAGTAGGCCTTATCACAGGCCACTGCAACCTAAATTATCACAAAACTGGTTTACAGGAAGACGAGACCGTGAGGCACGTGCTGCTGGAGTGCACGGCTACGGAAAATATACCGAACACAACCAGACTATTTGAAGATCAGTATAGTTCTAGATATAATCTAGATCGGTTAACGTACCACCAACATCACTGGAGCAGTTGTGCCAGCGACCCAGGGCCATACTCCGTTATATGAAGGAGTTGGGATGGCTCGGGTAGAGGCTGGCGGGGGAAATGCACAATACACCCCAAGCGGGACGTCAGTGCAGGACTTATCGCCCCCACTATGAACAAGAACAAGAACAAGAACCGCAGAAAAACCGTTCACCTGTTTTTTTTGTATAGACTCTCGTTAACATGTCGCTCTAAATCCACTCAGTTTATTAACTTACAAACGTCTAGGCATCTGCAATGTTGGTTATAATAAATTGTTAGAATGCCAGAGACAATATTATCCGTCCACTTTTGAGAAAACAATATACAAACAGTTCACCTAAATGAGCGTCATGGTATGATTTCATTCAAAATTGTTTATGTCAGGCTTAAGAACTGCACGGAACTTGCATGGTTTTTACGAAGCTGATAGTAAGGCTCCAGGTCTCATTGTTGGGCGACCAATTATCTGAAAAAGTAAGACGCCTCGGGCAACAAGTGCCATTCCGGTATTAGTTTGCCTCGAGATAGACGGTCCGCTACAAAATTGAATCGCCTGTTAGATGTTGTACCGTCATCACAGTTTGAAATTGTTGAACGATGGAAAAGATGTTTGCTCAATCAAAGTTTTGGATTTTTTACGCCCTCATTTGTGGGATAAGCAATTTTATTGCTGTAGAGTTGACAGATTGGATTAAAAGATAGGCCCCTCGAAGTGAGTCCGCCTGAGATTCTATTGCTTTGCGGTTGGCATGCCATGTTTCTTGCATGGTTTCCTTTTCCTCAAAAGCGTTCGCCGTTCACATGTGCTCCCCAACCGTGGTCGGAGGCATACGTCAGAAAAAAGTGTTATTTGTGGTGTATGTATAAGAGAAAACAAACTCACCGCGTGTTGCGACCAGAGAAGATCACCCATCACTGTCTGAGGTGGATGTCTCTCTGTCTCAGTCCTCCAGCTAGTGGAGGTGAGACTGAAAGTTTCGGCAGTGTAATCGACCTAAAGGTATCAAAAATTACCAAAACTCAGATTTTTAAGATTGACTGAGCTTCCTTGAGAGAACATGTCCGCCTTGACAGAAGTTTTTGAAACTCTGAAAGCTTACGATCTTGCGGGAACTCCATTATCAAAGAAGTTTGCTGCTGAGGCAAGTGTTTTAATTACTGAGGAGAAAATTGAGTTGAAATGTAAAATAAACCATCACTCTTACTCCCGCTTGGTGGGGCTTCTCGACCGGGATATTTGTCCCCGTAGCAAATATTTTGGAAGCGCATGCTATTCCAAAAAGCAGGCAGGTCATTTGGTACAAGTTTTGATTGTGTGTTAATCATCTGAAACACCGGTGAAACAAATTGGTGTTATGTAACTGCTCAGTTTTAAATTGAAAATAGGTAAATTGGGAGTTATTTCCGGAATTTCTAAAATATTGGATTCATATTTATAATTATTACTGTTGGTGAATCTATCGCCTTCCATTGTTTCACAAAATATTTGAGATGATTCCCTTTGTTAGGTATTTAAGTAAGTCTAGATTTCTCCTGCATACAAATCTTATCATACATACGTTAGGTACATTGGTATAGGCTAGGTACCTACATAATGTTGATTAAGTTAAGACCGATGGATCGTATGTCTAAGTACCTACATAAACAAATAAATCATACAGTCCGCTAGTTCTTACAACGTTGAAGTTAGTTGTAAATAAACAGCCATTGCCACCACACGTACGTTTCTTTATACAACATCCACCCGAAGAATATTGAACCGTAACCGACCGAACATATGGTCGAATTTCGAGCCGGATTGTGTTTCGACGGGAAGAATTTACTTACAAAACGTGGTAACTTCGCCGTCCGATCTGATAATTGTTAGTAAAAAGAATTATATTAATCTGATAATTGTTAGTAAATAGTAGAAACAATTTGAAGTGTATTAATACAAAACGGAGTGTGTAATAAACTGTTATTCGTGAACGTTTATCATACATTGTTCGTGCAAAACTGTAGGTACGTTTGTTGTGAAGGAAGGGAACTCCATATTCATTGTGCATCATGCCTACCGCCGACGAGTTGTTCTCACAAATGGAAGATATTAGCGCGTTACTAAAGTAAGTACACGATAACTTTAAGAAATGTCCTAAGGCACGGAAAACCCTAGCCTATATAAAAGTACGTATGCAGTCTGTTGATGAATATTGGGTACAATTCAAGAAGCTTCATGTTGATTTATTGCAAGTAACAACGAAGAGTCAACGGTCAGAAATGTCAGTTTCTAGTTATTGTGAAACTGCTGAAGAAGCATATCTAGATGTGAAAACTGAAATGCAAGAAGTAGGTACTAGATGCTTACTATTCTACTGAGACGACTACCAACAATTCCTAAACTTCACAAACACAAGGGTCAAGTATGAAAGTCGAGATCAACTTGCCACGTATAGATTTACCAAAATACTCTGGTAGCTATGAGAATTGGCAACAGTTTGAGGACACATTTACTTCACTCATTGGTAATAACCAAACACTAAGTGACGTCCAACGGCTCCACTATTTAAAGTCCTGCCTTTTAGTTGAAGCTGCGGCCACACTTAAATTCTATCAAATAACGGATAGCAACTACAAGCCTGCCTGGGAGTGCCTGAAAAAAGATATAGCCACAAGCGCTTAGTAGTTAATGCCATACTCAAACGGTTGTTCCAACAGAAGAAGATGTGCGACTAATCTGCGAGTCAACTGAAGCAATTTATAGATACAACTAAGGAATGTTTGACCGCACTTGAGAATTTGAAAATACCTACAAGTACATGGGACCCGATGATGATTTACATATCTATTCAGAGATTGGACCAGCAGACTCATAAAGACTGGGAAGATTATGTTAGCGAGAAGTTCGGCACCGAGTTACCAAAATTGCAAGATTTGATGACCTACTTAGAAAGCCGTATTCACACCTTAGAGCTGACGACTTCTGCATCTGCGAGAAACGTTCGAGAGCGAGTCTTCCATACTGCGTCCCCCTCCCCCTCTAAAGGCGAAAGGTCAGATAGATCATATTTATTTTGCACGGAAAATCACTCAATCTTTCATTGTAAACAGTTTGGTAAGTTAACGCAATCAGACCGGAGCGACTACGTAAAAGGTAAAAAGTTATGTTTTAATTATTTATTGCCTGGGCACCTTGTACACTCCTGCCAACAAAAATCGTCATGCAAGGTTTGTGGTAGGAGAGACCATTCACTTTTACATGTTTATTCAAAGCAAGAAACATCTGTTACCACAGAGCCGCGAAGAAGGAAAAAGAGGTTTTAAAGTCATGTCATGGTTTACATTTCCAACCTGCATTATCGTCATTCTTTACTACGAATGACTCACCCGGCCTGCTGGCAACTGCAGTGGTTCCAGTCAGGGACGGATTAGGGAATGTAACTTTATTGAGATGTATTGTTGATTCAGGGGCCCAAGTCACGTTGTTAAGCGAACGAGCAGCTCAATTATTAAGTTCAAACAAAATGCCTGTCAAAGGTCACATATTTGGCAGTGGTTCATCAAAGGCTTCTGTGAGTCACGTGACATCTTTTGAGGTACTATCTAGGTATGATAAAGAGTTCAGCCTCAAGGTTGTCGCGTATGTTATATCAGGCAAACTCACAAGCATCTTTCCAAAAAAACCAGTAAATTCTAGTAGTTGGAAACACATTGACGGTCTCCAGCTAGCCGATCCGAGTTTCAACCAACCAGGAAGAGTGGACATGTTACTAAGTTCCAAGGTATATAGTAGAATCCTGAAAAGTGGAGTTATTCAAGGTCCTCCTAACTCACCGTGCGCGCAAGAAACCAGGTAAGGATGGATCCTTTTAGGAGAATCAGAAGAAGAGAGTCAAGATGAGTTGATTTCATTACATATTCACGCGGATCTGGATAACATGTTGAAGAACATGTGGGAGTTAGAAACTTCAGAAAAACGGGCTTATACAGAAGATGAAAAACTTTGTGAGAAGATTTTTAAAGAAACACACTCCAGAACCGATGATGGGAGATACATCGTTAAGTTACCTTGTAAAACACCAAAACCAGTATCAATTGATGGAGAGACCAGATATATTGCGTTAAAGAGATTAAATCAACTTGAGAAGCGATTCCAAAGGGAACCGAGTTGAGCGTTACGAGTAGAATACATAAGAGTTATTCAAGAGTACATAGATATGTGAGCGATACGAGTAGAATACACAAGAGTTATTCAAGAATACATAGATATGAATCATATAGAAGAGGTTCCACAATTAGAAAGAAACTGTCCCGCTGTGTACTTACCCCACCACGCAGTGATAAGACGAGATAAAGAAACATCTCAAACTAGAGTTGTCTTCGATGCTTTATGCAAGGGAACGAATAATGTTTCATTAAACGAAGAGTTACTTGTTGGACCACAGATCCAAGAAGATTTGAGAAATTTAATAATGCGATGGAGAATGAAAAAAGTCTGTTTTGTCGCAGATATTCAAAAAAATGTATAGGCAAATTTTGGTCAGTAAAGAAAACACGGATTATCAACGCATATTGTGGCGTGAAGATTTAAATCAAGAGGTTCACGACTATCGTCTTTGCGAGTGACCTTTGGGACCGCATGCGCACCATATCTCGCAGTTAGAACGCTGCACCAGTTAGCTGATGATGAAGCGGTGAACCAACCCGCTGCAGCACAAGTAATCAAGGAGGATTTCTTCATGGATGACTTGATGTAGCGATGATGACAGCGTAGAAAACGCCATTACCATAGCGCATGAAGTCAAAACCATACTGCAAAGGGGAGGATTTATGTTGCAAAAATGGGCTTCAAACAACGCTGAGTTTCTACAACAGTTTCAACCCTTCGAGAGAAGCTCATATGTCAATCTTGATATGAAACTCAACGGCACTGTCAAAACACTTGGCATGTCATGGAATATGGGCCAAGATACTTTTCAGTATCGTGTTGATCAACCTCCAATACCTGAAAAAATTACGAAGAGGGTTATACTTCCAGAAATTTAAAAACTGTTCGATCCGCTGGGCTGGTTAGCTCCCGCACTCATACCTGCAAAAATAATTATGCAGAAGTTGTGGCTTAAGGGTATTGGATGGGATGATGACGTAGACAGTGAACTTAAAGAAGAATGGCTAAGTTTGAGACATGGATTTGAAACTCTTAATAAGATAAGCATAGATAGATGGCTTTGGACAACACAATCAACAGTGCAAAATACAACAATTCATGGCTATTGCGATTCATCCATGAAGGCTTATGCAGCTGTGGCATATATGAGAGTAGAAACCGAAGAAGGAATTATAAAAACGGGTATTATAGCTGCCAAGACAAGAGTAGCGCCAGTGAAAACAGTGTCGCTGCCTCGACTGGAACTTTGTGGTGCCGTTCTTTTATCCAGATTGCTAAAACAAATAAAAGAAGCGATTAGGTTACCCAGTGAGAAGATATTTGCTTGGACTGACTCCACGGTGGTATTATCCTGGTTAAAAGGGGATCCCGAAAGGTGGAATATCTTCGTAAGCAATCGAGTGGTGGAGATTTTAGAGAAAACTGGAAACAGCAGATGGGCCCACGTTTTTTCGGAATCGAATCCAGCAGACATAGCAACAAAGGGAACAATTTGTTCTGCACTGGTTCATGACAAGTTGTGGTGGAACGGCCCTGGGTGGCTGCAAAATAAGAAAATACCATTTTCAAATACTAAGATAGATGCAACAGATTTAGATCGTAGAAAAAGTGTGCATACGGTGATAGACGCCATAGAAAAGGACAAAATAATCAATCTACAGAGTTTGACACTTAAATAGAATTACAAAGAGTGATAGTTTAAGAAGATTTCTACACTACAAAAAATCAAAGAACGTAGATGCTATGGCTATATATACACAAGAATTGGAACAGCTTTGACTATTGTAGTAAAAATAGTACAACGTGAAGAATTTTCAGAAGAAATCATTCAGTTACAAGAAGGGAAACCAATAAGTACAAAAAGCAAGTTAAAAACGCTCAACCCAATTCTTTGTTCCAAAACTACCCTCAGGGTGGGTGGTCGTTTAAGAAACGCAACCATATCTGAAGATGTAAAACACCCTATAATTATTGGCCACAATAATGATCTATTATCGTTGCTTATTGATGATGCTCATAAAAGAACCTTGCATGGTGGTATCCAAAGTCAAAGTCAAAGTCAAAATCATTTATTCAATTTCGGCATCAAAGACTTTAGAAGACTTTAGACTTTAGAATTATGAACGACAACTTATAATGTACTTTAAAGACTACCGCCGCGTTCCAAAATATATAGAACCCACCGAGAAGAAGCGGCAAGAAACTCGGGGCCATTCTTTTTATATGGATGTTTACAATGTTTCTACTTAGGTACTACAAATATTACATTTTATGGGTGGCAGAGAGACAGCTTGCCAGAAGTGGAGTATTCCATGCATCATTATCTTCTATATAATGTCCGAACTTTATAGTAAGCTTTTTTTATTAAAACGTTTTTTACAGTCAACTTAAATTTGCCCTCTGTGAGCTCAGTTATGTGCTTTGGGATTTTATTGTAAAAACGCACATAATTTCCTAGCAATGACTTATTAGTCTTCGCAAGTCTAAAACTAGGTACAGCTATCCTATTTGTATTTCTGGTATTAAAAGGGTGGTGATCACTATTTAACTTATATTTATGTAAATTTTTACGAACATACATTATATTTTCAAATACGTATAAGGAAGGCAACGTTAATATATTGATTTCTTTAAATAAATATTCTCAAAGATTCACGGGGACCCATTTCGTATATAGCTCTAATAGCACGTTTCTGAAGGATAAAGATGGTCTCTATATCAGCCGCTGAACCCCATAGCAATATCCCATATGACATTACGCTGTGGAAATATGCAAAATACATCTGGTAGCTCTCTTATTTTACGTACTGCATATGCAGCAGAACTGAGTCTTCCAGACAGGGCATTTATATGAGGACCCCATTGTAATTTTGCGTCAATTTTAATGCCAAGGAAGACTGTTTCCTTGTCCATTACGAGTTTAACTCCATCAAGCGTAACGTTTACTATCTGTTATCCTACTAGGATGACAGCCACAAGTTCCACCTGCATAGACAATATATTTACTAATCTCAAACCTATTAAAAATTTCATTATAAATAATCTAGAATCAGACCACTGTGGTCAACTAGCAGTGTTTCCAAGAAAAACTAACAAACCCCAAAGCAAATATGTTAGCTTTGTTCCAATAAATGCAAGCCGCCTAGAATTGTTAAGAAGTAATATATCCTGGAAAGTCCCAGAGTTGCCCAGTCACAATGACCCAAATATATCATATAACTCACTGTTCCATCTTATCAGTGTGAATTTGGCAAAGTGTTTGTACCAAAAACAATATTTGTTGGTAATCATGCTAGGTTTAGTTAATGGGCAACTCCAGGAATTTATAAAAGTAGGCAAAAGTTATATGAATTGTACCATGAAAAATCGTATAATCATAGTCCTGTATTTTTGGAATATGTCAAACGTTATTCTAAGTTATTTAAACGAGCCTGTTCCTCAGCTAAATCTATTTATTTAAGAAATAAGATCAAAAATTCTGTTAATAAAATAAAAATGACGTGGAACATTATAAACAGTGAAACTGGTAGAAATACAGTGCGTAATCGAGACTTTCATTTAAAAATTAATAATAAAGATGTAAGAGCAGAATTGGAGGTAGCGGCCGAGTTTGAGAATTTCTACACTTATATTCCTTCTTTAACAACCAAAACTCTAAAATCTTCCTCCAACTCTCCTGAGATCTTACTTAAACAAAGTGTAACTAAATGTGACACAACTTTTAAATTTTCAATAAAAAATTGCAAAGATAGTCAGTTTCAAAAGTCTAGATGCAAAAAAAACGGCAGACCTATGGGGTCTTTCTGTGAAGACCGTTTCTTCAATTATAGATGTCATTGCACCCAATCTAGCAGCTGTGTTTAATAGTTGTGTTGCAAGTGGTGTATTTCCTGACCTAATGAAGCACAGTAAAGTGGTTCCTTTATTAAAATCTGGTAGTACTACTGATCCAACTACTACTGCACTTTTAGTGCAAACAAAATTTTCCATAAGAATCAATTTGGGTTTATAAGGAATCGCTCTACTATAGACGCAGGTATAGAACTTATAAAAGATGTGTTTGATGCCTGGGAGAACTCTCAAGATGCCTTAGGTGTTTTTTGTGACTTATCTAAGGCATTTGACTGCGTCCGACATGATATACTTGTCAGGAAATTACAACACTACGGTATTAGGAACATGGCTCTCAACCTTTTGACTTCATATTTAAATGATAGAATTCAAAGGGTTGACATAAATGGTAAAAAATCGCCCGGCTCTATAATCTCAATGGGCGTTCCACAAGGTTCAATACTAGGGCCGTTCTTGTTTTTAATCTATATTAATGACTTACCTTATTATGTAGAGAAGATTGTATTGTTTGCAAATGACACTTCACTGTTATTTAAAATTAAAAGGCATCAATTTCATCATCTGTTGACGAAAAGGCTTTTGAAATAGTCAACAGACGATCTGAAATGCGTAAGGTGACTAAAATATTGACGTAAATTCCCGTAGTGACCGTTCACGATCACGTACAAAATCAATGGTTCCCGATGAAACTACGTGTAAATTTACAGATGCGACTGACGTTGTTCTCTCAGGCTGGACAATGTACCCCTCCCAACTCCTTCTCCCCTAGTTCCTCTAGCCTCCTTCCTAGCAGACCCCTGCAGCTTCGCAGAAGTCTTCATTAACACCTATCGGTCGGCAATTATACGACTCAACAGATCGTGGCCCTTTTACGGTCCATGTTCAGAGGGAAGAGACTTCACCTACCGCTGGGACATCCCTTCACCCGGTGACATTTGGGAGATTCCTCTTTAGCCGTGCCCGGGAATTTCAAGGAATCATCGATGGCTCAATAAAGAATGTTGGTCGCAATCGTATAGCTCTAAACTTTCATTCCGCCATTTCAGCCAATAATTTCATCCAGTCCCCTTCATTGCCAAACAACAAACTCGGAGCTTTCATTCCGTCGTTTAATATTACTCGGATGGGTATAATTCGCGGAATCCCAGTGGATATGACTCCAGAGGATGCTATGAGCGAGATGAAAGTTCCTGAAGAGTGTGGTCCAATTTTAAAAGTTAGCCGGCTCAATTTTAAAGTTTCCATTGACGGAGTTGTGACCTGGAAACCGTCGCAAACAGTTGTTTTGACTTTTGATGGTCAAATTTTGCCCTCTAGAGTTTATCTATGTTACAACTCTTTCCCTGTTGCGGCTTATGCCTTCCCGACTATTCAGTGCTTCCATTGTTGTAGATACGGACACACCATGACGCAGTGTCGGTCAAAACCTGCTTGTTTTAAATGCGGTTCTAATCACTTAGGAAAGTCATGCAACGTGGATGAAGTTGATGCGAAATATTTGTGGTGTGGTGGCAATTACTTTGCTCATAGCAAGTGCTGCCCTGAAATGCAAAGGCAAAATAACATTAAATCCCGTATGTCAGAATTATCTATTTCATATGCTGAAGCATCTCAGTTTTTCCCTGCATATAAAAAGTCCTTTGCTGAAGTTACTTCCACCTCTGTTGCAGCTCCTTTACCTAGTCCATCCAGGAATTTAACTACTGAACCGTCCAAAGTTCATTACAGGGGTGGAAGAAAATCTATGAAATCCCATAATATGGGATTTCATAGATTTTCTTCAACCAACACTAGATGAAGGCAATATATTATATTGCCTTCATCTAGTGTTGGTTATGATCGTGAAGCGCACATGAACATCATTCGAGAAGAATCCTCTGGAGCATCGCAAAACGGTTGTGCTTTATTAAATCCTCTGGCCCAAAAAAATGATACTCCTTCTGTTCAAGCTATAATAGCTGAACTCCTACAGCTGTTGAATCTATTATCCTCTCTCATGTCTAATTCCTCCTCTTCAAGTAATTCACCGTCCAACGCTGCCTTCAACTTAAATTCGCTAATTTCCCTACTTCAAAATCCCCTTGACTGGATCCTTCAATGGAATAGTCATAGTATTTGCAACAAAAAGTCTGATTTGATATTTTTAATAAATAAACATGAACCAAGCGTCTTGACCGTCTCAGAGACTTGGCTTAGACCTGATTCCTTTTTTAGGTTGTCAGGCTATGTTGACATTCGAAGTGACCGCCAGGATAGCTTTGGTGGTGTTGCACTATTTATTAAAAATAATATTAACTTTTCAAGTATTTCTATCCCTTTTCATTAATGATGGCTTTGATGCTGTTGCTGCACGCATCAACGATTTTACAATTGTCTCCATATACATTCCTCATCCTTCTAAATCTATTATTCGAAATTTAAGTTCAGTAATTATGTCTCTTCCTAAGCCCCTTCTTATTCTAGGTGATCTGAATTGTCATCATACGGTATGGGGGTGCGGTTTGTCGGATGCTAATGGTTTTTTTTATTAGATTCATTAGATAGTCTTAATCTCTGCATCTTTAACGATTGCTCCGCTACGAGAAGAACTCGTCCTAATGAGTTTACTAGTGCAGTGGATCTTTCTTTATGCTCTCCTGAGCTCGCGTCACTTATGTCTTGGTGTGTTCTCCCGTCTACTCATGGTAGTGACCATTTTCCAATTCTTTTACGAATCTTGCAAAAACATTCCCGTCCTGCTTCCTGTCCTGATGGTAACGTCAAAAGTTTATGTTCTAAAAAGTAAGGTCTACAACTATCTGTCTTTTTTTAGGTGATGCATTGCTCTAATACATCTTTTCTGGGCTTTGAAAACAATATTTTTATCAGTAGAGTTCCCCCAGAAAATAATACCATACCGTAAAACTGATACTACCATCCCGTAGTATGCTGTTAATAGTGCGTCTCTGTTAATTATAAATGACAATTTATATAAGGCATATGCCGAAGAGTTAATTCTTTTAGCCACAACCTCTATTTGTGCTTTTCAGTTGAGTTTTCTATCAATGGTTAGGCCAAGAAATCTCGTTGATTCTACTTCCTGCACAATGCTGCCGTTGTTTTGTACCATTATACTTGGTTGAATCGCACGCTGTCGAAAATGCATTATGTTCGTTTTGAATATATTTATTTTTAAAATATTATCATCTAGCCATTCGATTATTGATTTTAAACTGTTATTTATTTCAGATTCATATGTTATTTTATTTTCACAATTAATTGTCACCGTACTATCGTCTGCGAATAGAGTCATTGGATGGTCTATTGCTTTCGGTAAATCATTAATGTACAATATAAATAATAGAGGGCCTAGTACACTCCCTTGCGGGACACCGTAAGTAGGCGATCGCTCTTTAGATCTATAACATTCCTCTTGTTTCTTAATTGCATTTATCTTTGTGATTTCAGTGAACTGTTTTCTATTGGTCAAGTAAGAATTAATAAGTTCTAATGTATTTCCTCTAATACCGTATGCTTCCATTTTTGCCAAAAGTATATTGTGTTGGACGTAGTCGAAAGCTTGCGTCATATCGCAGAAAATCGCGCAGACGGGCCGGGTCTTATCTACACTAAGCATTACGTTATGTATGAAGTCATAAATAGCCATATTAATTGTCTTTTTTTCCCTTAAAACCTTTCTGTTCCGTACATAGTATATGTTTATTTTCTAAGAAGTTATAAAGTTGAGAATAAATATATTTTTCAAAAACTTTTGAAAATATCGGAATGAGTGAGATTGGCCTATAGTTATCAATGCATTTTTATCTTTTTTTTTGTATACAGGTTTAATAATTGAAATTTTTAGTGCTTCCGGATAAATGCCTTCGTAGATACATAAATTTATGATGTAACTTAAATGACCGCATATATATTTAGAGACTTGTTTAATAATTTGCGTCGATATGCCATCATATCCTACACTGTTAGTGTTTTCAGCGAGTTAATTATTTTATTTACATCATCAGCATTGCTTGGCGAAAAAAACATCGAATTTGGCCTACTTACTACCAACGATTTCTTTTTTTGCAGATTTTCATAGACAGGCCTAACTTTATCAATAAAGTGGTCATTGAATGCATTACATATTTTTGTCGGATCATATAAATTCTCATTATTGAATCTAATTTCACCTATGGACTCTTTAGGTATACTTGATTTAGAATTATTAATTATTTTCCATGTACATTTTGATTTATTTGGTGCTGTTTTTATAGCGTTATCATTCTTCGCACGTTGAGTGAGCCTGATGATTTTACTGAACCGTTTATTGTAATTCATTAATTTTGTTTTGTTGAAATTGGTTGGGTTTCGTCGATATCGCCATAAGAGAACCCGTTTATTTTTGCTAAATTGTTTAATTCCCCGAGATATCCACTTAGGTTTTTTTGTCGATTTTTTTTGTTTAGTGTAGGGAAAGCATAACTCGTAAAACAACTTAAATATGTCGATAAAATAATTATATGCATCATTAGATTCGTTATATTATACAGCTCAGAAAATGAAAGGTTTTTTATACATGATATGAATTTGGATATATTTTCACGACTATAGTCACGCCGATTGACACACCAACTATCAATTATACACTTTTTATCAACAGGACATATTAACAGTTGAGCGGTATGGTCAGAAAGCGCGTACTCAATTACGTCAACTTTACAATTACTTTTAAAATCATGAGCAATGTTATCTATGCACGTTTGGCTACTAAGTCTAGTTGGTTGTTTTACGGCTAGTTTAAGATTATAGTTTAATAATAGATGCTCCAGTTTTCGCGTATTTATGTCAGGTTTCAAAAGATGTATATTGTAATCTCCAGCGACAACTAACTGTTTATATGATTTTTTGCAAAGTATTTATAGTAAATTATCTAGCTTAGTTAGAAATATTTTCATATGACATAGTTTTTGCTTAGATTTAGTTACTCTGTAAATACACACAACTATGATTTTATAAGGAATCAACTCTACGGCACAACATTCGAAAATAGCGGTACTCGACAGATCCTTTATTTCTGGAAGCTCTCTGTACTGAAGTCCATTTTTTACTAGGATACATGCTCCACCTTTTGAAATGTTTTGTCTACAAAAACTGACGGCTAGTTGGTAATTATCTACAACAATATTGTTTTCAAAGCCCGACTTCATATTATGTTCGGTTACACAGACAACAGCAATATTTAAATTTCGTTCAAATTTGAATTCGTTCAAACATACAATTAAATTATTAGTTTTACTTAATAGTCCTGCTATATTTTGATGCATGATACAAATATATTTATCTAAGGAAAAAACTACATTTTGCTGCTCGTTTACATTAGATTTTTCGTTATTGGAAGTAGTGTTTGAAGCACGTTTCATTTCGTCGATACTCGAAAAAACATTGTAAATTATGGCACGCAGGCCGATTTTATTTAACATTCCGGAGTGCCTATAGAACATCGTATTGTCGTATGAGGTACAAGCATTACAGTCAAATATATGCGCGAAATTATGTGACATTGATCAATTCTATAATTAAATATATCAAGATAGCTGTTAGACCCATTGTTTTGAGAGTACTTATAAGTAGGTACACATATTATAAAGTTTGTATGTTTGATATTACGCAAAGTCTCTCAAATCTGACAGATAAGTTTAACCGAATCACCGGACGTTTTAAAATCCTCTTCTCCTATGAATATGTACAGGGTTATTGGTAATTAGACCGGATCCTTTTAAGGGGTGGTAGGGAATGCCATTTGCAACAATATGACTGTACATTGTGATATCCGGAAATGAATCATTTCTGTGATATTCTTTTTTTTTATTTTTTTTTGGAAAATCCAGTTTTACTACTTTAAAATTCAATAAAAAAAAAGTAATCAACCGATTTCAATTCTGTTCGCAGTTTTAGACAGCTCTTAATAACAAACAATAATATCGTACTAATGTAGATCCATCCAAAAACTAGAGGCTTTTTCATAATTTTTATTTGATAATTTTTGTAAGATGCTTTACAAAAACCTTTATTTTCTCTACAAAAACGATAGTAAATTAAGTCTGCATTTTATTTAAAAAACATCTACAAGTCTTTAGCTATCCAACGAGGTAAGAAAATAGCACTTTATTACACAGTTGCAGAAATAATGCGATTACAAAAGGCCGAGAAAGGAATGAGAATAGTCCATGAGAAGTAGCTATGGAAGAAATACTTTCTTAAGGTAACTTAATTTCTTTTAAAGATATAAAAGAGTAGATGTAATTAGTCTGTATTTATTATTTTTACAGTTCGTTCTCAAAATGTGAGCCAGAATTTTGAATGCAGAGACGCATACGTCTGCGTAAATTGCTTTTAACAACACTTGTATTTAAATTAATTTTCATTTTTTCTGCTGCATTTATTATGCGCTGTTTCAGTTCTTCGATGGTTGCCACAGGTCCAAGAGTATCGTCGTACACCAAGCTTTTCATGTGACCCCATACGTAATAGTCGACGGGAGTCAAGTCGGGACTTCTGGCCGGCCACGGAATGGGTCCTCCTCTGCCAATCCACTTATTGGGATACTGACGATTGAGCCACTCACGGACACTCAAACTAAAATGTGCGGGGCAACCATCATGTTGGTAAATCATGTTTCTGCGGGTTTCAAGGGGTACTTCACTGAGTAGCTCATAAAGTTCGTTTCTCAAAAAAAATTCATACGCTTCACCATTCAGGTTGTTGGGCAGAAAGAAAGGGCCGATCAATTCATTCTTAATAATGCCCATTCACACATTAACGGAAAACCTTCTTTGTGATCCTTGTAATCTTTTCTTGTTTGGGTTACCGTCATCTTTCGGGGCCCAATAATGAATATTATGATAATTTGATATTCCATCCTGATCAAATTTGGATTCGTCGGTCCATAAGATTTTTAATAAAAAATTGGCATCTTCCATATCGGTGTTCAACATGAATCTGCAAAATTCGACTCTACGTGCAGGATCTCCGTCTTGGATAACTTGTACCGGAGTCAAATGACACGGGTAGAGTATTGAGCGGTGCACTGTGTTCCATACTTTCCATTGCGACATGCCAAGACGTCGTGCAATGATGTTTGTTGAAGTCGTAGGATCTTGCTCAAACATGCGAATTATCTGTTCCTCTTCATCCGAATGATAAATACGAGATCGTCCAGCATCACTTTGTCGTCTTTGAACTTGACCAGTTTCTCGTAGTCGCCGGTACACTCCGTCAAATACACTCACATGGGGTAAACGGCGCTGTGGAAATCGAGACTGATACTCCGTTCGAGCATGTGTAGCGACGCCGTTGGCAAAACCATAGCAAAACAGTATGTCCGCATACTCTTCGTTTGTGAACTCTCGAAGCCGAGGTAGATGGTCGTGGGATTCCGCAGTCATGATCAGATCCTTTAGTACAAGCCAAGTCGTCGGGTAAGCAATCAATCAAAAAGTCCAGTTCACTAGCCGAATCACAGAAAAAGAAGTTACACAAGTCCAATAACGTTATCAAGGTCGAAATTTAATCGTAATAAAGGGTTGCCAAAGAGCGTCTGAACAGTACGATGCGCTTGAGCAAACTGGGTTCTCATTGCTCGTTCAACAAACATAAGCGAGAGGGAGACGGCGCATTCAACATGGATACCGTTGTCTAAAACCCTTTCTCGGAATGTCTCTACCTGAGTCTTTGTTATCGCATTATTTCTGCAATTGTGCAATAAAGTGCTAATTTTTTTACCTCGTTGGATAGCTAAAGACTTGTAGATGTTTTTTAAATAAAATGCAGACTTAATTTACTATCGTTTTTGTAGAGAAAATAAAGGTTCTTGTAAAGCATCTTACAAAAATTATCAAATAAAAATTATGAAAAAGCCTCTAGTTTTTGGATGGATCTACATTAGTACGATATTATTGTTTATTATTAAGAGCTGTAACAAGGTTTCTCTAAAACTGCGAACAGAATTGAAATCGGTTGATTACTTTTTTTTTTATTGAATTTTAAAGTAGTAAAACTGGATTTTCCAAAAAAAAATAAAAAAAAAGATTATCACAGAAATGATTCATTTCCGGATATCACAATGTACAGTCATATTGTTGCAAATGGCATTCCCTACCACCCCTTAAAAGGATCCGGTCTAATTACCAATAACCCTGTATAACGCAATAGTCGTTGTTCGTTAACTTTGCGACTTTGGTGTCTATTGCAGTAGTTGCGATATGCCTCCGTCTGGTGTAAGATAATGCCGTAATAACGTATTTCCACTTGACGTGCCCAGTGTGTTTTCCGTTACTTGTAGAACGTTATGCTGTTTATTTGAGCTAATCAATATAATATTGCTTGTTTTCTGTATGGGCTTCACTGTCTGTGTTACGTGCACTGGTATTTTACATGTATATGTAGTATTTTCATCACTATTTTGTCTCGTTTGAGTTTGAGGTTTAGCTTTACTTTGATTGACTTTTTTTGCTTTCGGTTTCTGCAATTTTTCTGTTGGTATTTGGTCCGTCTGTACTAGTTTAGTATCGGATTTCTTAGAATTGCAAATTATTTCTGTCTGGGTCTGCTTATTACATTTTTTGATTGGTGTGCTTTGCTTTTTTGGTGTCAAATGTTTCTGTTGTACAGGGCTATGTGTAATTTTTTGAAATAGTCGATTTTTCTTAGATAATTCTTCATTTAATCGTTTGAGTTCTCTATTTTCCTCCATAAATGTTTCGATTTCTAAGTGTGCACTGTTTAATTCTATTGTCAGATTATCAATTTTCTCTCTTAGCCCCTTTACAAGCTCGCTTTTTTCGTCGTCGGATATGTCTGGTAGACTATTTATGGTTGCGTTTAAGGTCTGGGCACTTTCATTGTTAGTATTAGAATCTGATGCTGATCGTGGACGTCTAAAGGTAATATGTTCAATAAAAGTATTCATGTTTGAGTTAAATTCCGAGGTAGTTTTATTAATACAGCTCAAACAACGACCAGTTAAAGCCAAGTATAAGAATAGTATGCAAAAAGTTTCGCCTGTTTCGAGATTTGAACACTCAACCTTCGCAGTGTGAAGTAGGCGTGCTATTCACTTTACTATGCGACCGATGAGAATGACTGCGAAAAAGTGCGTCGTATCGTGCTAGCCGATGTTGTTTATAATACTAGGAACCGTTAGCTGAGACTCACACCACTAACGCACTGCACAGTTCACAATCACTTCCAGTCACTAATTATATACAAATGACCCGAAAAAAATAATTAAGTTATTGAATTTTAGTATTTTAAAGTTTTGGGCACTATTCACTCAGTTATTATATATAAGTGTTTGTTTAGATTAGTCACAATTTTAATCGTTTTGTTTAAATTTAGAGTATCAGTCATAATGCTCGAAAATTGCGATTTGTTTAATTCGTTTAATTATCGTTTTAATTACTGTTGCACTTAAGTTTGACTCAAAAAAACACTTGCACTTGATATTTACAACTGTATTTACGTTTATAACTCATTTATTGAACAAAAAAACGGAAGTTACTATTTCTAATTATTTTATAAACACGGAGCCGATACTAGCGGCAGCGATGCCAAATTGACTATAGGTATATCGAAGCGTTGAAGTGTTTATACAGCAAGGCCACTATGTCAGTCCGATTACAGGACCAGAGTACGGAACAAATTCCATTGCAGAGAGGTGTGAGACAGGGAGACGTCATCTCTCCAAAACTGTTCACTAACGCATTGGAGGATGTTTTCAAACTTTTGGACTGGAAAGGATCTGGCATCAACATTAATGGCGAATAGGTACATCACTAACCTTCGTTTTGCCGATGATATAGTTCTAATAGCAGAGTCGCTCGAGGATATCGGCACCATGCTCAACGACCTCAGTAGAGTTTCCCAACAGGTTGGTCTTAAGATGATCGTGGTTAAGACGAAAATCATGTCCAATGTCCATGTTCCACCTATACCGGTAATTGTTGGAAACGATACACTCGAAGTTGTAGACGAGTACGTCTACCTGGGACAGACTGTCCAATTAGGTAGGTCCAACTTCAACAAGGAGGTCGCACGAAGAATCCAGCTCGGATGGGCAGCGTTCGGAAAGCTTTGATCCATCTTTTCGTCCCCAATACCTCATAGCCTGAAAACCAAGGTTTTCGAACAGTGTGTGTTGCCAGTGATGAATTATGGCACTGAGACGTAGTCCCTTACTGTGGGCCTCATTAACAAGCTTGAAGTCGCTCAACGAGCAATGGAGAGGGCTATGCTTGGGGTTTCCCTGCGTGATAAGATCCGAAATGAGGAGATCCGTAGGAGAACTAAGGTCACCGACATAGCTCTCAAAATTAGCAAGTTGAAGTGGCAATGGGCAGGCCACATCGCTCGCAGAACTGAAAACCGATGGGGAAGAAAGGTTTTCGAGTGGCGACCACGCACCGGAAGGCGTAGTGTAGGCCGGCCCCCCGCTAGGTGGACCGACGACCTCATAAAAACCGCGGGGAATCGCTGGATGCAGGAAGCGAGTAGCCGGTCGAAGTGGCGTTCTATGGGGGCGTCTTCCGGCTTATAATGATGATGATGAAGTTATTATATCTAGAGTCTGTGCGGAAAGAGAACCGTCGTGGCGAAAAATGGAACTACAAAACAATATGATTTTGATTATTATATTGCAGCCCAGCCCAGCCATCTGTCAAATGTCAAACTATACTTCGTTCGTGGTATTTACGTGACGGATACAGCTTTGTTTTGTGTTGTTTTTAAGTGAATTTTGCATAAAACGTTAACGAACGTTAAAAAAACACAGTTGCGCCCTCAAATTTTATGACGGTTCTCTTTCCGCACAGACTCTATCTTATTGTTATGTGTGTATATTTTCATTTTTTCATACAAAATAAGCCTATTCTGGTTCATAGTTTGCTCAAATTCGTTTTAGGATGTTTTTGTTTATTTGACGTGAAACTGGCACAAATGTCAAGTTGACATTTGCAACAAAAAAAAAATGCAGTGAGTGAACTGAGTTGACTTGAAGTCGTTGAGGATAAAATATAAAAATAAAAAACTACTAATGTAAGAGCACTTAAGAGATACAATTTTACATGATTTTAAAAAAATATATGCAGTGAGTGCACTGAGTTGAGTTGAGGTCGTTGAGGATAAAATATAAAAATATTATAAAAAACTACATAAGTAAGAGCACTTTTTAAGAGATACAATTTTACATGATTATTTTTATATTTAAGCCCCGACCCGACACATAAACTATCAAATTTGTATTGTACATACTTGAAATCTTGCTTGGTAAGTACCTACGCTATAACAACACACTATATATTTTATTCCACCAACCAAAACTAGTTGCTTACTAAGCAATGCTTATTTTTTTTATAGGAATTGGGTAGATAGTTTTGGCATGTCTCTTTGGACTTCTACTATTTCCGCATTTTTAGAATTCCATATTTGTAAATTTTAAATTTGTCTGTACCTAATGTTTGAATGTGAGATCGTTTAAAGCATAGTTACCTTTCCAAAGAATCATTTCATTTCAAGTCTTTTTACAAGCAAGTGTTATTGGCAAAATTGTGGTTACGCCGCACAAGCCATACAAACAAGAAGTCTAAGTCTAAGATTCTTCTGTCATCAGTCATACATTTGCAATTATATTACTGCACAGTTGTGTCATTTGTACATAAGTATTAATTTCAAACTGTTTTAGTATTTCTATGGAACCCCATAGAAGTACAAAGAACCCTTAGATTGTTCTGTCTGAGTCTGTACTTATTCCTTACGGCCCAATAACTTCAACAACTATGTAAGTGGGTGAAACTTTGCACAGTAATGGTCACTTCTGCAATATGCTATCTTTTTTTTTTTTTTTTTAATCTGAATTTTTTAGGAACTTTTAGCTGCATTGTTCGCAGCCATGCCAGCTCCATTGGTGCACACATTAATCAATTTGTACAATTCATGATTTTATAACATAATCTGTAAAGGGTCTTAGCAGTGTCAGAAGTTGGTTCAGCCAAGACACTCTGAAACATGCCAACATCCCAACAATTCAGCCCTTTGTCTTGCATCTTTGCCTTAATGGGTTCACAACGGGCACATTCCATCAAAAAGTGGTGGATGTCTTCAATTATGTTACAGATGTCACAATTAGGTGAGTCTGATTTACGCATCATATGCTTAAACTTATTCAATGGAACATGCCCGGAGCGAAGCCTACAGGCCATCACAATCATCAACCTACTTAATTTAGTATTGATGAACCAAGGCACATGAGGAGGTTGATTTTGTATCGATCTATACCAAATACCTTTCTCTTGCGATATGTTATTAAATTGAACCTTCCAAGTATTATAAATTTGATCTTTATATTTTCTTAAGACATCTGTATAGTCAGGTATAATAAAAGTGTCAGATCCTGATGTTAGTGAAACTTTTGCCAACCTATCCACCTCCTCATTGCCATTTATACCCACATGTGATGGAATCCATTGCAATCTCAGAGACAGCTTATAATCATTACTTAATTTTAGAATTTTTTCTATTATGGCATAAGCTATCGATGCACCTCTTATTCCAGAGGCGCATCGAGCTATATGCTGTAGCGCACTTTTGCTGTCTGTAAGAATTACTGCATTTTCATACCCAATGGCTTCAATATATGATACTGCCTCTGAGATTGCAAACAACTCCACCATCATTATAGATTGGACATTAGATACAATTTTGAAACATTCCTTAATGTCATGAACAAGGTCATAATAGGCAGCTCCAATAGCATTACCAGTTATAGATCCGTCTGTGTAAACTTTAACACAATCCTCATATTTTTCATGTAACATGTCCAAAGTATGATATTTTAAAATCCTTGGATCATAATAATCTTTAGAATGCTCAATTCCATCTATTTCTAATTGTATAAAATTTAAATTTATATTAGATACCCAAGTTGACAGACTAAACATATGCTATCTTGATTGGTACCACTGCAGTATCAGATATTATGCCGCAAAGCAATAGTGCCCAAGCATTTGTTTTAGGGTGTGAATGGCAATGTAGCAAGTCAAGTTACTGGGCGAAAGAGCCACAAAATACTACAGTACTAACCTATGGGTGGCATTGCAACTATCATAGGCGAACATAGTGCTTACCAACAGGCTCATTATTTGCCCGTTTTGTCATTTGATGGTATAAAAATAAAAAATGAGAGATAGTTCCATTGAACTCTAAGAAGTTAATTTTAATTAGGTACATAATCAGCATATACACTGTATATTGTATATTATATCAGCATAATCAGCTATAATAAATCAGCCCTGTATGAACACTATCTGTTGATTTATGGCCAGAATTAAAATGGTTATGTGGTTGTAGTAATTTCATTTCTATATTTTACAGGCAATATTGCACAGTCAAACCCGTATTGTAGGCCTCATATTGCACGGCCAATCATTTCGAAGCCATGTACATGGATTCCGGGCTGTGCATTGTCACCCCATATTGTTTTTGTTCAGACTGGATTGTATAACCCGTATTGCACAGCTAGATATTCCAAGGTATGTAAGTACATGGAATACGGGCTGGGATCATTTAGTTTGAACTTTATGATCAGTGACGCTACATACTTTGTTTGATGAATAAAAATAGAGTTCTCTGTTTGCTTCATTTGCATTCCAACAAAACACTTAACATTTTTTGTAATTACAATATTGAGTTTTTATTTCAATACATTCAGAAAATTATTAATTAAATTAACATCTTTACATAGGATAAGACCGTCATCAACATACAACAAAATAAATATGTCCTGGTTATACTTCTTTAAAATTAATGCACATTTATCTACTTCACAACTAAGTAACAAAGCCAAATTCGTCTAAAATTTACAGGAATTGATGATTCCAGCACTGTAGTGCTTGTTTTAAGCCAAATAATGACTTAGTTAGTTTACAAGCATGACCATTTGCATTAGTTAATCCTTCCTGTGGCAACATAAAGATATCTTCTTCAATTTGACCATACAAGAAAGCGGTTATAACGTCAAACAGCGTTATCGTTTTATTTTATTTTATATTTAGTGTCTTTGAGTCGTCTAACGACTATGTCAGCCCCATAGTATACACCATTTTCTATTATATATTCCTAATAATTTTACATATAGTGTGTGGATCGATACAGCATCCTAGCTGTGGTAGATGTTTGATCAGCCAGGATGCCCTGGAACAGACCCACATTAAATATAATTATATCTAAACTATTATATAATTCTACTCTCATTGTTTCACTCCGGACACACTCTCTCAGAAAATGATGGACATCCTCAGGCACACCACACAAATCGCAGTTAGGGCTACTAACATTTTTCATTAAAAATTGAAACTTATTCAGTGGCATGTGTCCAGAGCGCAATCTATGAGCAATAACAATCAGCTCTCTACTCTACTTCACATTCCCACACCACGGTATATGAGGCGCCTCACATTGTATCGTTCTATACCATATTCCTTTTTCCAGAGAGACAATATCAAAGTACTCCTTCCATTGTTAATATATAAATTTTTTGTAGCTGTTGAGTACCTCTGAGTATTCTGGTTTTAAATGAACTTCAGTACCACTTGATATTGACTCTCTGGCAAGTCTATCTGCCTCCTCATTACCACCTATGCCAACATGTGAAGGAATCCACTGCAGCCCCAGAGTCGCCCCCGCAGCCAACAGTGCTACGACTTTCTTTAATATTGTATAAGCTATCGATGTTCCTCTGAGACCAGAGGAAGCTATACGCTGCAAGGCACTTTTGCTATCTGACAAAATAACTACCTTTTTAAGTCCCGCACTGGCATCGTACGATAGCGCTTCCGAGACAGCAAAGAGCTCTACGAACATGAGATACAGTGATTGGATGAATTTACCAATTTATAACCTTTCCTCACATTGCGACTGGGATCATAAAATGCCGCTCCACAACCGCCAATTGTTTGTGATCCATCAGTGTAAATTTTGTGCCACCCGTTGTATTTATTGCCCAGCATGTGAAGTGTGTTATACTTTAGGGTTCTATTGTCATATTTAGTTTTTGGTTCAACTATATCATCAATATTCACTTGGAAAATTCATGTCTATATTTGATACCCAAGTGTTTAAGGTAGGTAAACATATGTAGTGGATGACAAGTATTAACTCTTTCTGTTTTTGTATTATTATAAACCACAGCTAGTAGGGGGATTTTATTGTTGCTAAAATATGATGAATTCAGGTTTAATGAAAACTGATTTAATAAATAAAAAAAAAATAATTCGGTAAGGGGTAAACATAGCTCGCACTCCATCACGTGAATAGGAGTCGTTTTTATAAACCCTCCTATAACACAGAGTGCTGCATTTTGGACCCTTTCTAACTTTAATAAACTGGTGTTACATGCGGTGTCATAAATAAAACTAGAGTAGTCTATCCTACTCCTTATTAAAAATATATACTTAGACTTTCCTAAGATGTTTTGGGTGAACTCCCCATGATGAGCCTGCTAATATTTTTAGGATGTTAAGTAATTTGGATGTTTTTGCATGAAATTCTTTTATAGGTATGCCTATTCCATCTCAATGACCTATCCATCCAGACTTCCAAATACCTAACACAGTCTACAGCTGTAATAGTATCTCCCTTGATACTTCACTGATTAATTCACTTGATTGTTTCGTCTTCCCCTATTAAACAGGCATACACTCGTTTTTGATAAGGAGATATCCAGCCCAATCTGGCTTAACAATGCAGCTACCAAAGCAAACACTTGAATTTGTAATGCACAGTTTTGTATGTTTTTGTTCTGTACATGAAAAACAAAGTCGTCAGCGTACTGTAATGTATTTATATTATCAAGTGATCTACATATCTTTGATGTTATTAAACTAAATAGGAGAGGAGAGATTAGATCGCCTTGTGCTAGGCCTTTTCCAGTCCATCTCATCAACGTATTTGCTTCCCCATCTTCCCTAATTTGTAGATATCTCTTTTTCAAAAACTCAAATAGATAAGTGCATACTTTAGCTCCAACTTTTAGTTCGTCCAACCTAAGAACTAGTTGATCTACCAGCACATTACTGTATGCACTATCTATGTCTAGGAAGCATGCCAGAGGGTATATTTTTTGCAAAACCAACCTGTATCTGCTACACTAACCTCACAATACAATCTATGCTCGATTGACATCGACGAAAACCTGATGTGGTTGGACCTAATATTTTATTTGATTCAATGAACCACTCAAGCCTTTTATTTAACATTGTGTGAAATATTTTGCAAATGCATGATATTAATGAGATTGGCCTAAACTTTTGAGTAACATCATCAGTATTTATTTTAGGGATTGGTATTATTTTTATGTTACGCCATTGCTCTGGTATTACTGCCTGATTGAATACTACATTATATATTTTGAGTAGGAATAATTTGCCTTCTAAAGGTAAATTATATATCATATTATATGTGATACCGTTTTGACCTGGCGCAGTACCTATCTTTTTTTTTTCAAGCAGTTGAAGAACTCCTGCAGGGTAAAAGTGCTTTCTAGCTGTGAATGTTGAGAGCTAAACAGAGGAGTTGAAGCTTCTACGAAATCAGGAGCTAAAGCTCGCACTAATTGAACTTTTTTTTCCTCTGGCACATGAACGCGATTTTTTCTAACTCCTTTTATCCATCTCATTTTTTTCCACATATCCGATGAGCATGTTGTCTCATTTATCTCTCCTCAGAAGTTCTTGAAACTGTGTGACTCTGCTTGTCTTATGCACCTTTGTGCGTCCGCTATACTCTTAGTTAATATATCCAAGTTATTAGGAGTAGGGTTTTTCCGGAAGAGTTTTAGAGCTAAGCGACGCTTAGCGACAGCACGAGATACAGCAGGGCACCAATATGGTTTAGGTGTGAATGAGTTTGAGGGGTTCATGTTGGATTTTATGAACGGTATGCTTTCATCAGCTGCATGATTCAGCTTTTCCACAAAGGAATCATAGATTGACTGAACATCACTTTCATTCTTATTGCATACATTATTATCCGAGAAACTTACTTTACATATATCGCGATAAAGTTTCCAATCGGCAAGTCTATAATTGCGACGTTTTGTAAAGCGGGGAGCATCAGACCATACTAGCTGGAATTTGATAAACATATGGTCACTGCCCAGATTTTCTTTAGTTACAAACCATTTAAAATAAACAGCCACATCTGAGGAGACAAAGGTGATATCTGGTGCGCTTTCTTGCAGCAATCCATTTACTAGTTTAACCCTGGTCCGTTCCCCACTATTTAACGTCACAAAGTTGTGATCAAAACTAGTATCAAATAGTTGTATGCCCCAAGTATTAACTCTATTAGACCAGTTAGAGTGATGGGTGTTAAAGTTACCAGCTATTAGGTATACATTTTTCACTAAATTTTGAAAACAACTCGTCCCAGTCACCTTGTGAGGTATTTACAGATCTTGGACAATACACTGATAGTTACTACACATTTAATATATTTACAATTAAGGATGGATGCTTAAACTAATAGGATACAATTGAGTTCTGAATGATCTATGGATGATGATAGCCACTCCACCATATTGATCATCTCTATCCACTCTATAAACATCATACCCACTAATTTTTAACATTTTATCCGGGTCTAACCATGTCTCACTAACTAAACAAATATTTATCTTTTCCTGATTTAACAATAATTCGAACACTGTCTTTTTTGGCATAAAGCTTTGAGAGTTCCACTGCCCAATACATAAGTATTGGGCAATAGAACTCCCAATGCCCGATGCATCACTATTTCTTAAGTTACTATTGTTATCCATTATTAGACATATTAATTCGTTTTTTAATAATATTTGCATTGCTCACAGCCCTGATCAACCACTTTTTTACTTCTTCTAACACAAATTTACACATTAAGATGAGTTTTTCTTCAAAGGTTATTTCTGCAAAAAGGCATTTTTATGGTGTATGTAATAGTATGTAATAGCTACTCTATATTATTCCATTCATTCCTTTCTTTTTCTTCACTCTTGTTATTTTTCTTTTGCTGAACTGGCAGGCGTTCATCCCTCCTCGGTGTTACAGTAACTTCTTTTTGTGTGAGCATTTTGTCCTTTGCATTGTTTCCTTTGTTCTGTGTTTTTCCTTTTTCTTGGTACTTGTTCCAATCTTCTTTTTATCTAATATGTTTTCTATATATTTTTGTCCTTCCACACAGCTTCCAGACTCATGACTATCATCACTCTCATGACTTTCACACCCTCTTGCATTTGGCTCTTGGTCATGAGTTATAGTTTTCGCGACAATGTTTTCAGTGGGCGAAGGATCTGGATATATTTGTTCTTTGTGAGAGTTTCTGACACTTTTATCACATTCCATAACATTTAGTTTTGAAAGTCTTTGTTTTTTGTAATATATGATCAACGCTACTTTGTATGTGCAGTTTCCCTCACACATGATGCATCTAATTTGTTTTTCTTTGAGAAATACAGGGCAGATTTTATTAAATGATATGTGGTTCCCCTTATAGTTAGTGCATCTATATTCTATTGTCTCACAATTCTCATGCTCCCCGCTACACTTTGGGCATACTTTCTTTTTAGCTGGGCAGTTCCTAGCCAAGTGTCCATACCGCCAACAAACCGAGCACTGTGTGACTGGGAACGTATATGGCTCGACCTTGAAACGACAGTCATACGTGTACACATATGGAGGTAAAGTGGCACTTTTGAAGCAGAAACGCACAGTTTCACTATTGCTCCACTTGCCGGGTTCACTTAGGCGTTTCAGCCTTTTAACAGAGGCTATTTCTACATCACATTTGAAATGCTTGGCTAATTCTTCTTCTTTAACTTCCAGCTCTAATTTTACAACACCATAGGCGAGGCTCACTTCATTAGTAAAACGACACCTATATCCCATGTCTAAAAACTTGCTATTGTTTATTAAACTTTCTGCTTCTGTCCTAGTCTCGAATTTGATTACAATTTTATATGGGGTTTTATACTTTATGTGTGTAATGTTTGCTATATTTTCACTCTTGAACAACTTGACCAACCCTATTTGTTTTGGTAATACTTTATCTGAAGTTATACACATCTCACTTGAGCATAAATCTTCAGCACTTTTATCAATTCTGCTATTTATATCGAGGGTACTTTTCTTTTATTTCAATGTATATTTCAGGCCTAAAAGTGTATTTTTTGCAAATTTTTTACTTTTCCTCTGCATTAAGGTGAATTCTCATCATTAATTTCTCCACTCCCTTGATCATTTCTTAACCTTTTCTCTGGTCTATTTACATTTGTACCCTCCAAACTGTTATTAAATTTGACTCATGTATTTCAAAAGCCTCCACATCACACACTATATTATTTGTTGGTATCTCCTGTCCACTCAATATACTCGCCCCAATCTCTTCTTCACTCATATCACTAAATACACTATTCAATAGTGTAGTGGTTCTCAAACTTTTTTGGTGACGGAACCCTTTTGGGAAGCAAAATACTTGATGGAACCCTACAATGAAACAACAGTTTCTAAAAGTGTATTCTTTATTAATGAGCATAATAAATGTACAATGTAACAGTTACTAATTATTACTTACTTTAGGTACCACATGGCAAGTACAATAATAGAAGATATTAAAAAAGAAAAAATCTAACTAATGGGAGGTATGAAACTGTTTTTTATTTTTCATCAATTGGTTGATATCAGGTTTGATAGAAGACAGTTAAAGTCTCATATCAGGTTCGGCGTCCAGTCTATTGCGATATTTTGTTTTCGTGGCTGCATAGGTTGAGAATCCTGTTTCGCACAAATATGTTGTTGGGAACGGGAGAAGAATATTCAGAGCCATTTTGCCAAGCATTGGATATTCATCACGGATTCTGCACCAAAAATCGTTGAGAGGCGTCGTTTTGAACAGTGACTCCATACTTGTGTCTGATGACATTTCTAAAAAAGATTCATATATCTCGTTTGACATACTTTTGGGCTTTTCCAAGTTGGGTAAAAAAGGATTACGAATCCATGAATTCAGTTTCATTTTTGTATTCTGTTCTTCGGGAAAATACTTTTCAAAAGATGCGCACATCGAACTGAGATATTGGACCAATTCTTCCAACACATCATCTTGAAACATTTCTGAGTCGTTATCGCTAACAAACTCACTGAGTGACGTAAAGCTTTCTATTTCTTTCTTACCAACGCAAATAATCCAAAAATCTAATTTTCTTTTTAAGGCAGTTATTTTGTTATAGGCCCGAAACACTGTTGTCTGTTTACCTTGCAATGATAAATTCAATTCGTTCAGTTTTTGAAAGATATCCGCCATAAAAGACAATCGGAACAACCAAGTTTTATCATACAAACGGTCCTTCAAATTAAAAGAAGTATCTGCTAAAAGAAACATATGTAACTCGGCTCTAAGTTCAAATAGCCTTGTTAAAGTTTTACCCCGAGACAGCCATCGCACTTCTGTATGGAGCAGCAGTGTTTTATGTTTGCTGCCATAATCTTCACACAATAATGAGAACAATCGGGATTGTAGTGGTCGTGATTTGATAAAATTAATTATTTTTACCGCTTCATCCATAACTAATTTTAAATTTGACGGCATTTACTTCATCGCAAGTGCTTGTCTATGCAGAATACAATGGCTGGAACTACAATTAGGCGCTTTATTTTTTATTCGTGACACTGCTCCTGCTGTTTTACCTGTCATCGCCTTGGCCCCATCTGTACAAATGTCAATGCAATTGTTCCAACTGAGATTATTTTCTTCAATAAATATATTTATTTTATTAAAAATTTCTTCCAGCAAGATAGCCAAACCAGCGACATCAGTTGACTCGTCCATTTGCAAGGCGAATCGTGTTTTTTGTAGACGTGTAACTAGTTCTTGTTTGACGTAGCTTGCCAGATCATGGATTCGCCGTGAAACAGTATCGTTTGATAGCGGCACAGTAGAAAGATGCTTTGCAGATTTTTCATCGAGCGTACATTTTGTTATGTCTAATACACATGGCTTTATTAAATTCTCAGCGATAGTGTGCGCTTCACCTGCTTGTGCAATGCGATAGCTAACTAAATATGATGCCTCCGTGGCCTTTTCGTTGATAGTTTGTGTTACATGCATCATATTTTTTTGACTTTCCAATAACTGATCTTTATTACGAACAAAAAATTATTTATTCTTGTCTTTAGATTTGGGGTCTACAGTTTCTAAATGTCGACGCAATTTGGCAGGTGCCATGGAACTATTAGGAAGCAGTTTACTACATAGACTGCAGAGAGGTGAGCCGTTGGAATCAACAAATACGAAACTAATATATGATTCATCATACTTCCTTTTTTCGTCTTTGAAACCGTCGAGCTTGACGTCGTGGCAGCATCGTCTGGATCGGTGATTGCTATATTCTCCACGCGTACTGCTTTTGAACATTCAGCGTCATTAGAAGATGTTGTTGCAACACGTTTAACACCTTTAAGCCAACGTTCCATTCTTCTTTATTTATAATGTTACACGTCAGGATGGTGGGGTCTATATAATGCACAATCGTTGCTGCGTATAAGAGACTAAGTTTAGTACAATGAAGAAATGTATAAAACTGAGACAACAGAATACAGCAGGCAGTAGAACAATGAACACTAGTTTCTCTAGCTAGCGAGCTTGTAAGTAGGTAACGCTAATCGTCAACTGACTGACGAGGCGCGACGCGCGATCGCCGCTTTTGTACTTGGTCCTAGACTCGATCTCCAATATTCTCGAAAATACTCGAGTCGGCGCCTTTGATAAACAAAAAACAAGAATAAAAAGAGAAATATAAAAATTGCGTTGTATACAATCTCTACTTTATTTTTTGAAGTTAGAGTCATTCAGAGGCGGCTTTTATCAAAGGGACTGCGCGCTCACAAGTATACAAGTGTACATGTTGATACCAAACTTATGAGATATTGTACCAGCTATTGTAACACAATATGTTTATACAAATACAAATAAATAAATTAATATACCTACGCGCGGCCGCGGAGTCAAAACGTTCGACCAGAGAGAGGTGTATTGATTTTTTTTCTTAATTCTTGAGGAACCCCTACAGAGGTATCGCGGAACCCTAGGGTTCCGCGGAACACACGAGTATAGACCTCGATCCAATAGTGACTATTGGATTGAGGTCTGATGACCTCGTCCATTTTGTTCATGGATTAAATTCTCAATAAAAAAACGCTCTTGAGGGTAATCTTATAACAATACGTTCGCTCGCCGTGAAATGACGCACGCGACTGGCTTTATCTTTAAATTGAACTGGGTTGCCAGCGAAAACACTACTCTTACAGTGTCATAGCAAACAGTAGGAAAGAAGGTTTCTGAATAATCAACAGCTTTTACTTGAGAGTATTCTTTCGCACAAAGTCTGGATTTAAAACGAATAGAACCATCAGGGTTTTAAACGAAAAACCCATTTACAGCCGATAGTTTTCTTACCCTCTGGAAGCTGTACCAGCTCCCACATATTGTTGACATCATGAGCACTGAGCTCTTCTTGTATAGTAGCTGCCCACAACTGAATTTGGTGATGACATTGCCTCTTGATACGTTGATGGAATATCAACTTCAAAAAGAAGCACTGGTGCTTCGTCAGATGTAACAGGCTGTCCTCTGTATCTTCATAAAAGTCCTCGGAAGACTGTATCTGCTGCACACTTTGCACAAGGTTTTTAAATTCCTTAGCATAAAATTCAGTTTGTATAGGGAAATCATTATTGCACCAAGGCTTGTGCAGTCATCTCCCTATCCTCATGTGGAGTACTCAACCCAACTTGTTTTGAGGTCTGTGTAGGGCGTCTGCATCATATAATGGTAACAAATAGACATCGTTGTCTATTTTTCTATAACATTTATAATAATAAATAATAGGTAATAAATTTTTTTCCGAACTACATGCAATTTGACTTTTGGTTTTATGAATTTTTATTTCTTATAATATATATCGCAATTCGGCGTGCCTATTGGCATAGGCCTCCTCCAGCTCTCTCCATTGAGCTTGATCTTCTGCGACTCTGGTCCAGTCATGGTCCTAGGGTTAGGCGGATATCGTCACTCCATCTTGTTTTCGCCCCTGTCGTATGATGTTCCCTATTCAATACTATAAGGTTACTTGTTTGCTTCATTTGTTTATTTTGCAGCATAGCATGGTCTATACGAGTTACAATATCCGTTACTTTTGTCTTACTCCTTATTTCCAAATTTCAGATTCTGTCACTAAGCCTGATTCCCAACATGCGTCTTTCCATATATCTTTCTGTTTTAGCAAGTTTTTCTTTATGTTTCTCCTTTAATGTCCATGTCTCGCAGCCATATGTACCGACACAAAAATAATGAACATATATCAATTATATACTTATAATACTTGCATTTTAATCAGGAAAATTCTGGACAAAACCTGTGTGACTGTGTATACACGGAGACAAACTTCATAAAGATAAAAAATATTACTAAACGTAGTTCCCGACGAGCTAGTTTCTTAGTTTTGCCAAGGATCCGTACGAACTATGGTCGGAAAACAATAACTTACGATGGAGCAAAACTGTACAATAAAATACCCACACACATTAAAAATGTACACTCGTTTAACGTATTTAAATTTAAACTGCACAATTACATTTTAGTACAACAAAATAAATACGCTGAATGAGTACCTTCCATATTAACACGATGTACCTAGGATTTGTATTTTTTTTTAAAATTAATGTTCTCATGTAAGTGACTGTACTGTCTTGTTATGAGAATAAATGTCTTTAAACATAAACCTATATGTCATGCAAGGGAGAATACATGTGTTAAAGTCTTTCTCTTAATATGTAACTTCTTTTAAGGACCAGTACTTCTTCCAACCGCAGGCAATTCATATTTTTATTTACTTGGTCATGGTGACTTCTGGAGATATAGTTTGTCCTAGGTAAACATATTCTTTTGCATATTCAAACTTAGTTCTGCTGCATATGCGGTACGTAAAATAAGAGAGCTAACAGACGCTTCTACGGCGCGGTAAGTGTATTTTGCATATTTCCACAGCGTAATGTCATATGGGATATTGCTATGGGGTTCAGCGGCTGATATAGAGACCATCTTTATCCTACAGAAACGTGCTATTCGAGCTATATACGAAATGGGTCCCCGTGAATCTTTGAGAGATTTATTTAAAGAAATCAATATATTAACGTTGCCTTCCTTATATGTATTTGAAAATATAATGTATGTTCGTAAAAATTTACACAAATATAAGTTAAATAGTGATCACCACACTTTTAATACTAAAAATACAAATAGGATAGCTGTACCTAGTTTTAGACTTGCGAAGACTAATAAGTCATTCCTAGGAAATTGTGTGCGTTTTTACAATAAATTCACAAAACACATAACTGAGCTCACAGAGGGCAAATTCAAGTTGACTGTAAAAAACGTTTTAATAAAAAAAAAAAGCTTACTATAAAGTTCGACATTATATAGAAGATAAAGATGCTTGGAATACTCCACTTCTGGCAAGCTGTCACTCTGCCACCCATAAAATGTAATATTTGTAGTACCTAAGTAGAAACATTGTAAACATCTATATAAAAAGTATGGCCCCGAGTTTCTTGCCGGTTCTTCTGGGTGGGCTCTATATATTTTGGAACGCGGCGGTGAGTCTTTAAAGTACATTATAATGAAAAGTTGACGTTCATAAGTGCGTCTTTGATGCCTAAATTGAATAAATGATTTTGACTTTGACTTTAGTTCCGTATACCTCTATGTTGCTTTCTGCTGAATTGGTTATTAGTTTTGTTTTATCTGCATTAATTTCTAAGTCTACTCTGCTTTGTTCTGCTATTTCTTTTATCATGTGTTCTACTTTCTCAGGATCTACTTCTAGCAGAACAATATCATCTGCATATCTCAAATGATTGAGGCGGCTACCATTGATTATAATACCGTAATTATCCCAGTCTAATCTTCTAAATATGTGTTCTAGCACAGCATTAAACAGCTTAGGAGATAATGGGTCTCCCTGCCTCACGCCTCTGTTTATTGGAAAAGGGTCTCCTTTTGACTCTAATTTAATACTGCTTTTGCTTTTTTGTGGATGGACTTGATTAGTTCTATATAAACATTGTCAACTCCTTGTTATTTTATACTTGGCCAGATACATTTGTGTTTTAGATTAGACTGTCAAATGCTTCGGAGTAGTCTATAAAGCAGATATGCAATGTCTCCTGGTATTAATTGTATTGTTCCAAGGCTTGTTTGATTGTGTGGATGTGGTCTATAATATTGTAGTTCTTTCTAAATCCTGCCTGCTCAATCGGTTGGTTTTCGTCTTACCTTGACCCTTGTATAGACCTAGAATAACTTTTGCGAAGACTTTGTACACATTTGATATGAGGCTAATTGGTCTGTAGTTGCTGATGTCATTTAACAGATCACACATCAACATCCAAATAACAGGCTATACTTCACATGATACAAAACGGCTTAAAAATCAAAATGACGGAGTTATTGCATACTGTACGATTGGACTTGATTATGAAACTTATGAACCAGACTTTAGAGATGGGACATGTCTTGTAACTATAATCAACAACTCTATAATAGTGATATCAATATATCGGTCTCCATCCTATACTAACATCTCAACCTTTTTAGACTCTCTTGAAAAACTTTTAAACTCTTTTAAAAGATACAAGAACATAATTATAACTGGTGACATAAACATAAATATTTTACCTGATACGAATCAAGAACCGTCCGATTACTTGGATTTGCTGTCTATGCATGGTATACTACCGGCCTATACGACCCCAACCAGAGACAAAAGTTGCCTTGACCATTTTATGTTACGCTCAACTTACCATAGTCAAGCCCTTATAATACAAAATTCCGTAACGGACCATTATACAATACTACTTGCCATGGATATTAAAATAAAAAATAAAAATTCCTGTAAATCAATAACTAAAATAAATTATACAAATATTTCTAAGGACCTTAATAACACTGACTTTTCTAACATATATAATAGCTCCGATTGTAATCAGGGCACTATAAAATTCATTGATATTTTATCACAGATAGTTCTTAAAAACTCCCTAATTTTATTATCTCCGCATAGAATGAGTGCTAAAAAACCATGGATTACAATAGGTATAATTCGTTGTTTAAAGAATCGAGATCGTATGCACATGCGACTTCGTAATCAGCCTAATAACCAGACACTACAAATAACTTACAAGCGCTATAGAAATTACTGCAAAACCTTACTTAAGAAAGCGAAAAGTAATTACGAAAGAGAAAAACTAAAAGTAGCCAGCCAAACTAACAACATGAAAAAAACCTGGAAAATACTGAATGAGATTACAAACTTCAAATCAGCCCCAAAAAGTTGTCAAGAGCTATTTAAAGCTAATGAGTCTCGTAAAGAATCAGTAAATACTATTAACGAGTACTTTGTCAACGTGGGCAAAGCTCTAGTTGATAAAATTACACCTGACGCGAGTGTGTCTGCCAGCTCCCAGATAGTACCTACCCAAAAATCCATGGTTATGATTGATACCGACGAAACAGAAATGGTTGCGATAATTAGTTCCTTAAAACCTGACTCTTCTGTGGGCTGGGATAACATATCATCCAACATTCTTCTTCAAAATAAGCAACTTTTATCTCCCATACTGACCTACTTAGTTAATTTATCCCTTCAAACTGGTAAATTTCCAAAAGTACTCAAACATGCTATAATTATTCCAATACACAAAGGAGGAAATAAAAAAGAAATCAGCAACTATCGGCCTATTTCGATTCTGACATCCGTGTCGAAAGTCTTTGAGAAGGTAATTAATAAGCGTCTAGTTAGTTATTTAGAGAACAATAAATTGTTATCACCGAACCAGTACGGCTTCCGTAAGGGAATGTCTACTTCTCACTCAGTACTGAAACTCACTGAATTCATCGTTGATAACCTTGACAAATCAAATAAGACAGTTGCTATATTTCTTGACTTTGCAAAGGCTTTCGACACCGTGTCGATCCCATTGCTTCTTTCCAAACTCGAAAAGTACGGAATCAGAGGAACTCAACTAAATCTTTTTAAGGATTACCTTTCTGGGAGAACACAAAGTGTTAGGATGGAGGAGTGCATTAGTGATCCCCTAACAATCAAATATGGCGTCCCGCAGGGCAGCATACTCGGTCCGACTCTGTTCCTGCTCTACATCAACGACCTTTGCAATATGCCGATAGATCAAGGCTGTATAATAACATATGCTGATGACACTGCCGTTGTGGTGCAGGGAAGGGGATGGACTGATGTATTTGCTACTGCACAAAAGATCTTCAACAACATAACAATATGGTTAAGAACCAATTTATTAACTTTGAACATAGATAAAACCAAATATGTGTCCTTTTATCTCAAAGATATGTCAGTTAACGAAACACAAAATAGTATTTATGCTCACACAATGCTGACATGTCAAGACCCAGGAGATCTTAATTTTATCAAGTGTAACTGCTCGGCTATACAAAGAGTCGATTCATTCAAATATCTTGGCGTCATTATTGATGAAAAACTTACTTTTAAACAGCACATTCATCAGGTCACACAGCGAATTCGAAAACTAACTGCAGTTTTTAAAAATATTAGAGACTGTGCAGATATAACTGTCATTAAAATGCTTTACTACTCACTTTGCCAGTCACTGATAACATACTGCATAACGTCCTGGGGTGGCACAAATGTAACTTTTGTAATGCCACTGGAAAGAGCCCAAAGAAGCATACTTAAGTGCGCAACCAAACGTCCCTATAGATATCCAACAGTTGAACTGTATCGTGAATGTAAAGTACTCACTGTTAGGCAACTATACATTCAGGAGTTGGTTGTGCAGCAGCACTCGTCAATAAAAGTTGATTTAATTGCACCTGACCATAAACGAACCACACGGCATGTCTGCTCCGCACATAACCCTGCAAACACTGTCTTTGCATCCAGATTTTCACAGTGTCGAGGTCCGTACCTTTATAATACCTTAAATAAGCTGACACCAATAGTTAATGCTACGTCCTATAAATGTAAAAAAGCTGTCTTCGAGATTTTAAGTACACTTAATTACAATGAAACAGAAAAGTTCCTATACGCTGAAAAATAATCTAATACTGTATTGACTTTATTAACAAATATGAAACCCACCGTTCATATATGAGCACATATACATTTACTCCCCGCACACTCAATCACCCTTCCCACACACACACAAACATACACAAACACTTACAAAATTACACACTCACACACATACACACACACAAACGTTCACATACTTTATTTAAAATAATGTGTTACTTAGTTTAAGTTTAATATTCAATTTGTCTTCATTTACCCTTAAGACTGTCTTCTGTGTCTCGGATGAAAGAGTCCTGGCTCCTATATTACGGGTCTCGAGCCTAGTTTAGGAACCAGGTGCTCCAGTAACATTTAAATACATGTAATGTCTTGAGTCAATAAATTTTATTATTATTATTATTATTCCTTTTATTCAAAAAGTTTCACGGATTTCATCCGGTCCTTTACAAAGGCATAATTATTATTATTATTATTATTATCTATATCCCCTTCTTGTGGAGGAGAATGATATGTAATTCATTCAATTGTTTTGGGTATGATCCCTGTTGCTATTATATCATTGAATATATTGGTTAGGATTGGGCTTTCTTCTTTGGTGCCTCTGATTATCTCATTTGTTATATTGTCAGGTCCTGGAGCTTTTTCTATTTTCTGTGACATGATGGCTTATTGTACTTCCTGCAAGAGTATTGATAGCACTTTTTATAACTCTTAATAGGATCATTGTTGGCATTCATTTTTCGATCGGTGTCATTGTTTGAGTAAAGTGTTCGACAGAAGTCTGTGGCAAGACTCTGGATTCTTCTATGATTTGTTACTTATTTGGACCTGTTGCTTTTTAGTTTTGGTATCCATTCCATTCCATATTCTCTTAGTTTCCCTGAAAGCTTTTCCTGTTCTTCATGTTCTTTGAATTTCATCTTCTAGTTTTTTCATTCTTCCTATCCTTTCTTATATTTTCTCGAATCTGTTTACTCAGTCTAGATATTAGGTTACGGTATTCTTCAGTTTTTGATTTATTTGTCATTAGTGTTTTTCTTTCTTCTAGGAGCTTGTGGAGTCTTCTTACCAAACTTCACATCTTTGGTTATATTTGCTGTTTTCAATTTTGACAGTTGTTCATGTGGTTGTAATTTTTCTGTGACACTTCTGTCCGAGTTTACTATTTTTTTCTGTGTTTATGAGTGAAGCATACATGTTTTTCTGTGTGTTGTTCTTATGTCAAATTATTTATAGTTCTATAACGATATTAGAAGAAATATTTATTAATGCCCAGGTTGGTTGCAGAGAACCCGGAGAAGATCTGATACTGGGCAAACATGGATATGGAAAGAGGAGTGCAAACGTGCATCGGCTAATTGAATCTCTATAACAAAATAACTTAACATTACTCAATTCAGTCTTCAAAAAGAACCCCATAACCAGAGTTGTTGTTCGCACCTCGCGTCAATAGGCCGTGCACTTTTGCCGCGGAGACCGACAATAATTACGTTTGCGATAAGAGCGGCCCCGACCGGTTTGGCCGGGTCGCCGTTCGTACGCAATGGATAACGATCCTTATGGCGTTGCGGATATGATCGACCACAGGAGTTGACAGAAAATATCCAAGTGGCTGTGACAAGTTCTAACGCATTGCCGAAACAATTCGCCCTGGCTCGATTGTTTACTGAAAATAATATAAAAGGTATAGATCGGGTCAAGTAAATACATCAATATAAAATCTTAGTCACATTTGATCACGCAACTTCGTGATCAAATGTGACTAAGATTTTATATTGATGTATTTAGGACGCAACTTCGTGATCAAATGTGACTAAGATTTTATATTGATGTATTTACTTGACCCGATCTATACCTTTTATAAACGTACCGCATATGCAGCAGAACTAAGTTTGAATATGCAAAAGAATATGTTTACCTAGGACAAACTATATCTCCAGAAGGCACCATGACCAAGTAAATAAAAATATGAATTGCCTGCGGTTGGAAGAAGTACTGGTCCTTAAAAGAAGTTACATATTAAGAGAAAGACTTTAACACATGTATTCTCCCTTGCATGACATATAGGTTTATGTTTAAAGACATTTATTCTCATAACAAGACAGTACAGTCACTTACATGAGAACATTAATTTAAAAAAAAAATACAAATCCTAGGTACATCGTGTTAATATGGAAGGTACTCATTCAGCGTATTTATTTTGTTGTGCTAAAATGTAATTGTGCAGTTTAAATTTAAATACGTTAAACGAGTGTACATTTTTAATGTGTGTGGGTATTTTATTGTACAGTTTTGCTCCATCGTAAGTTATTGTTTTCCGACCATAGTTCGTACGGATCCTTGGCAAAACTAAGAAACTAGCTCGTCGGGAACTACGTTTAGTAATATTTTTTATCTTTAAGAAGTTTGTCTCCGTGTATACACAGTCACACAGGGTTTGTCCAGAATTTTCCTGATTAAAATGCAAGTATTATAAGTATATAATTGATATATGTTCATTATTTTTGTGTCGGTACATATGGCTGCGAGACATGGACATTAAAGGAGAAACATAAAGAAAAACTTGCTAAAACAGAAAGATATATGGAAAGACGCATGTTGGGAATCAGGCTTAGTGACAGAATCTGAAATTTGGAAATAAGGAGTAAGACAAAAGTAACGGATATTGTAACTCGTATAGACCATGCTATGCTGCAAAATAAACAAATGAAGCAAACAAGTAACCTTATAGTATTGAATAGGGAACATCATACGACAGGGGCGAAAACAAGATGGAGTGACGATATCCGCCTAACCCTAGGACCATGACTGGACCAGAGTCGCAGAAGATCAAGCTCAATGGAGAGAGCTGGAGGAGGCCTATGCCAATAGGCACGCCGAATTGCGATATATATTATAAGAAATAAAAATTCATAAAACCAAAAGTCAAATTGCATGTAGTTCGGAAAAAAAATTATTACCTATTATTTATTATTATAAATGTTATAGAAAAATAGACAACGATGTCTATTTGTTACCATTATATGATGCAGACGCCCTACACAGACCTCAAAACAAGTTGGGTTGAGTACTCCACATGAGGATAGGGAGATGACTGTACAAGCCTTGGTGCAATAATGATTTCCCTATACAAACTGAATTTTATGCTAAGGAATTTAAAAACCTTGTGCAAAGTGTGCAGCAGATACAGTCTTCCGAGGACTTTTATGAAGATACAGAGGACAGCCTGTTACATCTGACGAAGCACCAGTGCTTCTTTTTGAAGTTGATATTCCATCAACGTATCAAGAGGCAATGTCATCACCAAATTCAGTTGTGGGCAGCTACTATACAAGAAGAGCTCAGTGCTCATGATGTCAACAATATGTGGGAGCTGGTACAGCTTCCAGAGGGTAAGAAAACTATCGGCTGTAAATGGGTTTTTCGTTTAAAACCCTGATGGTTCTATTCGTTTTAAATCCAGACTTTGTGCGAAAGAATACTCTCAAGTAAAAGCTGTTGATTATTCAGAAACCTTCTTTCCTACTGTTTGCTATGACACTGTAAGAGTAGTGTTTTCGCTGGCAACCCAGTTCAATTTAAAGATAAAGCCAGTCGCGTGCGTCATTTCACGGCGAGCGAACGTATTGTTATAAGATTACCCTCAAGAGCGTTTTTTTATTGAGAATTTAATCCATGAACAAAATGGACGAGGTCATCAGACCTCAATCCAATAGTCACTATTGGATCGAGGTCTATACTCGTAAGTGTGTTCCGCGGAACCCTAGGGTTCCGCGATACCTCTGTAGGGGTTCCTCAAGAATTAAGAAAAAAAATCAATACACCTCTCTCTGGTCGAACGTTTTGACTCCGCGGCCGCGCGTAGGTATATTAATTTATTTATTTGTATTTGTATAAACATATTGTGTTACAATAGCTGGTACAATATCTCATAAGTTTGGTATCAACATGTACACTTGTATACTTGTGAGCGCGCAGTCCCTTTGATAAAAGCCGCCTCTGAATGACTCTAACTTCAAAAAATAAAGTAGAGATTGTATACAACGCAATTTTTATATTTCTCTTTTTATTCTTGTTTTTTGTTTATCAAAGGCGCCGACTCGAGTATTTTCGAGAATATTGGAGATCGAGTCTAGGACCAAGTACAAAAGCGGCGATCGCGCGTCGCGCCTCGTCAGTCAGTTGACGATTAGCGTTACCTACTTACAAGCTCGCTAGCTAGAGAAACTAGTGTTCATTGTTCTACTGCCTGCTGTATTCTGTTGTCTCAGTTTTATACATTTCTTCATTGTACTAAACTTAGTCTCTTATACGCAGCAACGATTGTGCATTATATAGACCCCACCATCCTGACGTGTAACATTATAAATAAAGAAGAATGGAACGTTGGCTTAAAGGTGTTAAACGTGTTGCAACAACATCTTCTAATGACGCTGAATGTTCAAAAGCAGTACGCGTGGAGAATATAGCAATCACCGATCCAGACGATGCTGCCACGACGTCAAGCTCGACGGTTTCAAAGACGAAAAAAGGAAGTATGATGAATCATATATTAGTTTCGTATTTGTTGATTCCAACGGCTCACCTCTCTGCAGTCTATGTAGTAAACTGCTTCCTAATAGTTCCATGGCACCTGCCAAATTGCGTCGACATTTAGAAACTGTAGACCCCAAATCTAAAGACAAGAATAAATAATTTTTTGTTCGTAATAAAGATCAGTTATTGGAAAGTCAAAAAAATATGATGCATGTAACACAAACTATCAACGAAAAGGCCACGGAGGCATCATATTTAGTTAGCTATCGCATTGCACAAGCAGGTGAAGCGCACACTATCGCTGAGAATTTAATAAAGCCATGTGTATTAGACATAACAAAATGTACGCTCGATGAAAAATCTGCAAAGCATCTTTCTACTGTGCCGCTATCAAACGATACTGTTTCACGGCGAATCCATGATCTGGCAAGCTACGTCAAACAAGAACTAGTTACACGTCTACAAAAAACACGATTCGCCTTGCAAATGGACGAGTCAACTGATGTCGCTGGTTTGGCTATCTTGCTGGAAGAAATTTTTAATAAAATAAATATATTTATTGAAGAAAATAATCTCAGTTGGAACAATTGCATTGACATTTGTACAGATGGGGCCAAGGCGATGACAGGTAAAACAGCAGGAGCAGTGTCACGAATAAAAAATAAAGCGCCTAATTGTAGTTCCAGCCATTGTATTCTGCATAGACAAGCACTTGCGATGAAGTAAATGCCGTCAAATTTAAAATTAGTTATGGATGAAGCGGTAAAAATAATTAATTTTATCAAATCACGACCACTACAATCCCGATTGTTCTCATTATTGTGTGAAGATTATGGCAGCAAACATAAAACACTGCTGCTCCATACAGAAGTGCGATGGCTGTCTCGGGGTAAAACTTTAACAAGGCTATTTGAACTTAGAGCCGAGTTACATATGTTTCTTTTAGCAGATACTTCTTTTAATTTGAAGGACCGTTTGTATGATAAAACTTGGTTGTTCCGATTGTCTTTTATGGCGGATATCTTTCAAAAACTGAACGAATTGAATTTATCATTGCAAGGTAAACAGACAACAGTGTTTCGGGCCTATAACAAAATAACTGCCTTAAAAAGAAAATTAGATTTTTGGATTATTTGCGTTGGTAAGAAAGAAATAGAAAGCTTTACGTCACTCAGTGAGTTTGTTAGCGATAACGACTCAGAAATGTTTCAAGATGATGTGTTGGAAGAATTGGTCCAATATCTCAGTTCGATGTGCGCATCTTTTGAAAAGTATTTTCCCGAAGAACAGAATACAAAAATGAAACTGAATTCATGGATTCGTAATCCTTTTTTACCCAACTTGGAAAAGCCCGAAAGTATGTCAAACGAGATATATGAATCTTTTTTAGAAATGTCATCAGACACAAGTATGGAGTCACTCATATTTATTTTGTTGTATGTTGATGACGGTCTTATCCTATGTAAAGATGTTAATTTAATTAATAATTTTCTGACTGTATTGAAATAAAAACTCAATATTGTAATTACAAAAAATGTAAAGTGTTTTGTTGGAATGCAAATGAAGCAAACAGAGAACTCTATTTTTATTCATCAAACAAAGTATTTAGCGTCACTGATCATAAAGTTCAAACTAAATGATCCCAGCCCGTATTCCATGTACTTACATACCTTGGAATACCTGGCTGTGCAATACGGGTTATACAATCCAGTCTGAACAAAAACAATATGGGGTGACAATGCACAGCCCGGAATCCATGTACATGGCTTCGAAATGATTGGCCGTGCAATATGAGGCCTACAATACGGGTTTGACTGTGCAATATTGCCTGTAAAATATAGAAATGAAATTACTACAACCACATAACCATTTTATTGGCATTTTATTAAAAGGCTGTGGATGAAAAGAAAAAAGCATGGCGGGATTGGTTAGCAACAAAAGCTAACCATAAGGTACAAATGGCAACGCATGATGATGTACGTGAAGCAAGAAAGGATTATAAGAGATTGAAAAAGATAGTTAAAGAAGTTGTGTGCAGAAAGAAAGATGAACGAAAGGATATGTTTGACAAAAGGCTTTCTGATGATTTCCAGTCAAATGTTAAATTTTTCTGGAAATCCATAAGAACAGCTCGAGGCAAAAACACAAACTCAGAGCTTAATCAAATCAGGGGTCATGATGGAAGCATGATAAAAGGAGAAGAATGTGTGTTAAAAAGATGGAAAGAATATTTTGAAAGTTTATTTGAAAGAGAGGGAACACTGGACCAGGTTCCGGAAACCTATATGAATGATGATGATAATGAAATAGGTATGGATGAAATTTTGAAAGCGTTAAAGGGTATGAAATTAGGAAAGGCTGCAGGATATGATAGAATGTCAGTCGAGATGCTGAGAGCTGCATAGTAGCTAGTCTGTTGCACCGCCTTTTTAATATGTGTTGGAGGAGCGGCCGTGTACCAGGTGACTGGTGCAAGGCTGTGATTGTGCCGCTTTATAAAGGAAAAGGGTCGCAACAAGACTGCAAGAATTATCGCGGAATCAGCCTCCTCAGCATTGTCGGTAAACTATATGCGAAAGTATTGATTGAACGAGTGATAAAAGAGACAGATGAGAAAGTGTGGGATGCACAAGCAGGGTTTAGAAAGGGAATGGGATGTACGGATCAGGTCTTTTCTTTACTATGTATAGCCGAAAAATGCTTGGCGAAAAGCCAAAAGGTCTATTGCGCTTTCGTAGATTTAGAAAAGGCTTATGATAGGGTGAATAGGCATGAACTGTGGTCAGCGTTGTCTATGCTTGGGCTGAATAGTAACCTGATCCAAGCACTGAAATCCCTCTATAAGGATTCCAGTGCTTGCGTTAGGATAAATGGGACATACACTGATTGGTTTAACATCGAAAATAGTGTTAGACAAGGATGTGTAGCGTCACCGTGGGGCTGTTCAACTTATTCATGGATAACTGTTTGACAAACCTGAAGACAGTGAATGTGGATTAAGAATGAACGAGTTACTCATCAAATGTCTTCTCTACGCTGATGACCAAGTGATACTTGCGTCGTCGGTAAAAGAGTTGCAGGAGATGGTAAATGTTATGCAAGAGGCTTTAGGAAGAAAGGGAATGAAAATAAATGTAAGTAAGACGAAAGTGATGGCGTTTGAACGAGATGATAAAGTGACCGATTGCAATATTGTGATTGGGGGTGAAAAAGTGGAACAAGTGAAAGAGTTTGTATACTTGGGATCCATGTTTACAAAAGATGGTGAGTGTGAAAGTGATATAGAAAGGAGAGTGAACGCTGGAAACATGGTAAACGGAGCATTGCACGCTTTTATGAACAGTCAGAAGGTGTCTAAAAAGGCTCGTCTGGCTGTTCATGGAGGAGTGTTGGTTCCGACACTGATCAATCAATGTCTATAAAACATGCAGCTGTAACAAAATTTTTTGAAAGACCTATTTGAATATATGAAACCAGCCGTGTGAGGCTATCCATACAAGATCGGGATTTACGGAATCCTATCATATTGTCCGGAAACACCATACGTTTCTCAAAATACCATTCCATTCTCCTGTTCAACACGCAGTGTAAGATTTTGCATAGTCATGATATTAGCGATATTGGGCGCAATGACGTAATCGAGCTAGCATCTCGCCCCGGCTTAGGTATAGGTACTATAGTAACTTGACGCCATTGCATAGGAACAAAACCATGACAAAGGAACTTATTATACAAGGACAAAAGTATCATTTTTCCTATGGGCGGAAGGTGCTTTACCATGGAAAATGAGATTTGATCACCTCCTGGAGCAGTATCATATTTTTTTATTGCGTTTTCTAATTCTTGGAGTGTTATAACTGACTCTAAATGATGGTTGACTGATTGAATAAGAGGTGGAGCAGGGCACACGTAATCGGGAGCTATATCATTCAACAACCTCTCTGCCTTCTCTCTATCTACCCTGTGGAGAGGTGAATGATGGCCTTTAATCCACTTCATTTTGCGCCACAGTTCTGATGAAGAAGACGTTTCGTCTACAGAAGAACAAAAATTCTGAAAGGATCGACATCTTGCTGCATGAATAACACGTTGAGCACTTCGTATTTTGCTCTTTAATTCCACTAAATTACCCGGAGAAGGACAACGTCTCGGATTGGCAAGGACAAGGTGACGTTCGGCCACTGCCTTCGACAGCTCGGCGCTCCAGTAAGGTCTAGGAGTGAATTTATTACTTATATGTTGAGGGATTCTATAATATGGTATAAATATTTTTGCCGCTTGTTGGATAATGTTCTCGAATAAATTGTAAGTAATATTCTTGAAGGTCTTGGGGAGCATTAAATGCTAAAAATAAATTTTCTAAGTGCGATGTATATTGCGACCAATCAGCTTTCTTAAAGTTTCTTTTCAAAACCGCGTCCTTTTAGATTAATATAGTCGATTTAGATTAATGGAAAGTTTAATAATTAAATGGTCACTTCCTAGACTTTCGTTTGTAGTGTGCCATGAAAATAATGTAGTCAAGTCGGAAAAGACGAAGGAAATATCCGGAGATGATTTTTGTAATATCCCGTTAACTAATTTAATTCTTGTGTGGCTCCCATCATTTAAATACATGAAGTCGTGATCTAGCATAGAATCATAAATCTGATGGCCCTTCTGGTCAGTGCGATAAGACCAGCTTCAGAGGTTTTTTGGCTTCGCCATCCCAGCTCAGAGAACTTCTGACATTCAATAAATTGCCTCGCAATGGAATATCCTACGGTGTTATCAAAAACATTGAAATTGATCTCTCGGATGCGGACATTCTTAAGCAACTGAAAAGTGCTCACGAAATAGTTTCTGCTAGACGACTAAACAAGCGAAATATGGATAGGCCATCTACCGGCACGAATGACCATATTTGGATCCCTAGCGAATCGGTTCGTATAGGTTTTAGAGGTTCATCCCTCCCGAGATATGTATATATAGACACTTTTCGTGTCAAAGTTGAACCCTACATATTTCCCGTGACTCAATGTTCCCGATGCTGGAAGTTTGGACACACGCTGAGAATGTGTCCGTCTAAAAAAGTAGTGTGTCCAAAATGTAGTAAAAGCCACGAAAACTGTGAGACCACCACGTATAGATGTGTAAATTGCACAGAGAACCATATGGCACTACAAAAATTTGCCCTGTCTATAAAAAAGAAAGACGAGTTAGAGAACTGATGTCGGAGTTCAATTGTACGTATAGAAAAGCACTCTCAACGTATGTACCACCTAGCCCAAACGATGTACCTGCAACGACAGAGCAAGATAATAGGCAACCATTGCGATTTAATCAAGAACAACTATTGCACCGAGATGAAGTTGTTCACAGCAACCGATTGATGTCCCAATTATTTACTGCACCGGATGATGACACTGAAAACAATTCGTTCAAGGAAATCCAAGGACGTAAGAAACAAAAGAAACAGAGAATGACTCACGCAGAAGTCCCCACTTGCACCAATGACTCAGCCGCTCCGGGCGCCGCCGCCGCCGCCGCTACCACCTCCACCGCCGCAGCAGAACCTATGCAGAATGACTGGAACCATAGTAGCTGGAAGACGAATGTGCCACAAACAGATATGTCACATAGACACCCTTATTCTGTAAGTGAAAACCCGGGTAGGACTGATAACGAGCGAACGACGGACATGAGTTTTATGCGCTTACTAATTAAGTTAAAAAATATTGTGATTAGCGAGAATTCATTGGAAAGCAAAATCAAACAAATAGTGTCCATTTGTGCAGACTGGATTATTACAAAAATAGTCAGCAATATTTCTGTTGGCTCCTTCTTTGATATTCTTACCAATTATGGATAACACCTTTATAAACATTAACGTTAACTTTATTCAATGGAATGCCCAAAGTGTAAGGCCGAAATCCGTATCTCTCGAAGCACTTTTAGTTCAAGAAAAAATACACATTGCTGTCATAAGTGAGACCTGGCTGCTACCAGGCAGCCTCTTTAAGATACGTAATTATAATGTACATAGATTGGATAGGGCAGATGGGTACGCTGGAGTTGCTATTTTAACGCATAGGTCCGTTAATACTTCGTCATGTTTATCGCGTAGCTCAAACACAGATATTCAACTGCTTCACATTAAAATTAATAACTGTACATACATCGAAAATATAATAGCTGTATACTGTCTTTCCATAGCTCATACTACGACAAGTGATTGGGATCATGTATTTTCCCTCTCTGATATGAAGACACTTATTTTAGGTGACTTCAACGCTCATCATACAAGCTGGTCTTATCGCACTGACCAGAAGGGCCATCAGATTTATGATTCTATGCTAGATCACGACTTCATGTATTTAAATGATGGGAGCCACACAAGAATTAAATTAGTTAACGGGATATTACAAAAATCATCTCCGGGTATTTCCTTCGTCTTTTCCGACCTGGCTACATTATTTTCATGGCACACTACAAACGAAAGTCTAGGAAGTGACCATTTAATTATTAAACTTTCCATTAATCTAAATCTATCGAAGGACGCGGTTTTGAAAAGAAACTTTAAGAAAGCTGATTGGTCGCAATATACATCGCACTTAGAAAATTTATTTTTAGCATTTAATGCTCCCCAAGACCTTCAAGAATATTACAATTTATTCGAGAACATTATCCAACAAGCGGCAAAAATATTTATACCATATTATAGAATCCCTCAACATATAAGTAATAAATTCACTCCTAGACCTTACTGGAGCGCCGAGCTGTCGAAGGCAGTGGCCGAACGTCGCCTTGCCCTTGCCAATCTGAGACGTTGTCCTTCTCCGGCTAATTTAGTGGAATTAAAGAGCAAAATACGAAGTGCTCAACGTGTTATTCGTGCAGCAAGATGTCGATCCTTTCAGAATTTTTGTTCTTCTGTAGACGAAACGTCTTCTTCATCAGAACTGTGGCGCAAAATGAAGTGGATTAAAGGCCATCATTCACCTCTCCACAGGGTAGATAGAGAGAAGGCAGAGAGGTTGTTGAATGATATAGCTCCCGATTACGTGTGCCCTGCTCCACCTCTTATTCAATCAGTCAACCATCATTTAGAGTCAGTTATAACACTCCAAGAATTAGAAAACGCAATAAAAAAATATGATACTGCTCCAGGAGGTGATCAAATCTCATTTTCCATGGTAAAGCACCTTCCGCCCATAGGAAAAATGATACTTTTGTCCTTGTATAATAAGTTCCTTTGTCATGGTTTTGTTCCTATGCAATGGCGTCAAGTTACTATAGTACCTATACCTAAGCCGGGGCGAGATGCTAGCTCGATTACGTCATTGCGCCCAATATCGCTAATATCATGACTATGCAAAATCTTACACTGCGTGTTGAACAGGAGAATGGAATGGTATTTTGAGAAACGCATGGTGTTTCCGGACAATATGATAGGATTCCGTAAATCCCGATCTTGTATGGATAGCCTCACACGGCTGGTTTCATATATTCAAATAGGTCTTTCAAAAAATTTTGTTACAGCTGCATGTTTTATAGACATTGATAGCGCATATAGTAATATAGATGTATCATGCTTGGTTCAAATATTAGGCAATCTAGGAGTAGGCTCTAAATTTTGCCACTATATCTGGTCATACCTAAATAACAGACAATTACACATACAGGTTGATGGTGAAAATATAACACGCACTGCAGGCAGAGGCTTAGCTCAAGGAGATCCAATGTCCCCACTCCTTTTTAACTTGGCAACTATAGACATCTGTAAACTGATTTCGAGTGTACAAATTTCTTAATATGCTGACGATTTTGCGTTGTATGTTTCCGATAAAAATATTATTATTGCTGTCACAAAATTACAAAATGTTTGCCATCAGTTAAATTCACTTTTGAGTAATTTAGGTCTCGTAGTTTCAGAAACAAAAAGCAAACTTTGTGTGTTCAAGAGAGGCATTTTTCGTAACCCTATTGCTATCGACTTCAAAATAAATAATGTTACACTACCTATGGTTAATCATGTTAAATATCTAGGTTTATGGGTGGATCGTCCATTACGATGGGGAAAACACATTAATGAAACAATCCAAAAAGTATCTAGATTAATAAATGTATTAAAAGTATTGGCTGGTCGTAGTTGGGGGGTACACCAAAAGCACCTCCGACGGTTTTATATAGCTCTTATTCGCAGCAGAATAGATTAATCTGTCCGAATCAGCAAGACTCATTCGAGTTAAGTTTCATTCATAAATCTATTGTTATTTTTTGCGCTGATGCGGACGGGTTAATGCAAGCTTCCTTTATGATAATAGCTGTCAAACCAATGTAGTGAAATTGGATAGGATACAAAATCAAGCGATGCGAGTAGTGGGTGGCTTCATTCGTAGTACACCAATACATGTCATGGAAAGTGAGCTTTTTACCTGCCTCCGCTTCAATATCGACGAAGATATCTTGCTGGAAAGTTTTGGCTAAAAGCAAAGTCGTTTAATGATAATAACACCGTCAGTATAGTGCGTACCTTGAGCACATTTACTCGTAATATATATTGGACTAACAAAAAACTTCCACTGCTTGTAGATATTCACTCAACAGTAATTTCTGTACAGTTACAGTCAAGCAAACAACCAGAAATGTACTCGTTAGAAACATGGGTGAGTAATACAAACCTGTCAAAAGTACTTAGATATTCCATTCCGACAATTGATCGTCCCAAACATTTATATAGTCACCAACAGTTAAAAAATATCTCAATTAATTACATAGAACATCAGTATAACACATATCATAAAATCTTTACAGACGGTTCCAAAGAAAATGAATCTGGAGGTGTAGCTTTTTTAGACCCTCAGCATAATTGTTATATGAAGTTTAAGGTTGATTCTAATATTTCTTTAATGCATATTGAGTTGATCGCTATAGCCGAGGCATTATCATACCTAAGATCAATTCATCATTACCAGTTCGTCATTCTGACAGATTCTAGAAGCGCTTGGCTCGGAGTACCTCGCTCGTGCGAGGTAATCCGATAGCCTACCAAATATTGGAATCAATCTTACAGTTTCAAAGTGACAATAGGCAGATAGTCCTACAATGGATTCCTGCACACGTTAGTATTAAAGAAAATGAAGAGGTTGATCTATTAGCGAAACAAGCATGTATAGATGGTGTACCCTTACAGATTCTACCTTTACATTCAGACCATGTCAAACTGATAAAAGATCAATGTAGTATGTATTGGCAAGAATATTTCGACGAGAGATCAAGAGAGAAAGGTATATGGTACAGGACAATTCAACCACAAATTCTGAAATACCCTTGGATTGACAGAGTCACGCTGAATAGGAAGACGTTAGTGACAGCTCTTAAGGTAGCGGTTCGCGCCGCGACAGAGACAGGAGACCGCGACCGGAGACCGCGACCGACGACCGCGACCGTTACTTGACGTTAGGAAATGTATAAGCGACAGTTCGCGAGCGAGACAGAGACAGGAGACAGAGACGCGAGACAGGAGACAGCGAGACGGTCGCTGCCTCGGACCAGTAGTGTCTCGTGTCGCGCTCGAAAAGCACCTGTGTTTAGTGTGAAAAAAATGAATACTTTTTCTGACGAAGATTGTGAAACGCTGATTGAACTGATCAGACAGCACCCTCCGATATATGATGCACGACTAGACTCCTACAGAAACGAAAATTTGAAAGATAATATTTGGATGAGCATAGCTGAAAGCATAAATAAAACAGGTGAGTTATTTTTATTTTTTTTATTTTGCATAGAATTAATACTAGAAAGGAAACATGTGGAATCAACTTAAACAAGCCGTGTGACATGTTGTTCTTGCCAGTCTACCGCTCCTTGCTGTGACATAAAGTAATCGGTTAATTTTGCTCTAATATATAGTCCGTTGCTGTTTGAAAACCCTCCTGTTCCACGTAATGAAACGAAATTTGAAGGTAAATTTTCTTCTTGGTTCCATTGATGTACGGACATTTGAGCAGATTCTAAAAAAACCATCTCTTAATAGGTTATGCAAGCAACAGGCAACTAAGATCATATCAGTGCATGTTTCTGGCGCTATTCCGATAGGCGTGTAAAATATTCTAAACACCTGAGACAGCAAACCGAACGCATTTTCCGATACTCGTCTCGCACGACAAAGGCGGTAGTTAAATATTTCTTTGCTTAAATCGTTTTTTGCAACTCTTCTAGCGTAAGGTTTCATCATAAAAGTATCAAGACTAAATGCTTCATCTCCAACTAAAAAATGTGGTAATATTATGTTCGAATTTGGTAGATTTTTTGGTTCTGGAAAATTAAATTCATTTTTCATGATTTTTTTTCCCATTGTAGACTTTTGGAATATTCCACTATCTCCTTCTTTGCCGTAAGAGCCAACGTCTACTGCAATGAACTTGTAATTATGGTCTACAATAGCCAGAAGAACAATCGAATAAAATTCCTTATAGTTAAAATACAACGATCCACTATTTTCAGGGGCTCTTATTCTCACGTGCTTACCATCAATTGCGCCAGCGCAATTGGGGAATTGCCATTTGTCCCAAAAGCCTTCAGATATAAGCCTAAAATCACTTTCTTTTGGAATAGGCATTAGAATTGGCACTAAAACAATCTTTAAATGTTTCAACACCTCTTTGACTATTTGTGAAATATAAGAAGGTGATATACGAAATGCGAATGATAGCGAAGCATATGTTTCTCCATTAGCCATAGACCTGAAACAAAAAAAGACTTATACTATTATTTATATATTACAGATTCGGAATGCCGTAAAAAATGGAAATTAATCAGGGACTCCTACAACAGATACAAGCGCAAAAAGAAAAATTCAACGGGATCTGCAGCACCAGCTAAAAATTCAAAGTGGCAATTTTATGAACGTTTGAGATTTTTAGAAAACACACCATCAGAACGGCAAAGCTCCACCAGTGTAGATCCAGAGCAGCAAAGCTCCACCAGTGTAGTACAAGAAGTTACTAATACCTCCTCAGAAGTTGTACAGGAAGATACTCCTCCCGTAGCCGCAGACGCGTCAGTACATAATACTATTTTAAGGGAGTTAGTAGAACCTGTACCAGGAACTTCTACACAAGAAAGGTCCACAAAGTAAAAGTTCCGAAAAATCAACTATCAAGAATACTAAGAGAAAAAGACAAAAAGAAGATGAATTTATAAAATTTATGAAAGACAGACATGAAAGCCGAAATAGTACGCTGGAGTCATTGAAATGTCAAGGTCAAGAATCATTCGATGATATATCTACATTTACTAAACACATTGAAACTATGCTAAGAAAATTGAGCGCTCGATCAAGAGCGATGGCAAAATCCGAAATATTTAATATTATCTCCAAGTATGAGGTCGGAGATATCGATGGACAAGGTGAACAAGATGGACACCAAACACCAAGTGATTTATCACGTCGCCAATTGCCATGTACTTCAACTTCATCGTATAATACGAGTACATATTCGCCAATAAGTGTAGCCTCTACAGAACACCAATCACAAAGTGAATTGATTGACTTAACATCTCGCCAATTGCCAAATATTTCAAGTCAACCATTTCGAAGCATTTTTCACGACGAATACGACCAGGATAACTTAGATGATTTGACAAACTTACCTTAGAGTTAGAGCTAATTTTTCTTTCAACGTAATTTTTCCTTTTTCACGCATTGTTTTCTTTAGTAAATTTAATACATAATCAAACCTTGTTTTATTTAGCCGAAAATACTTCCTGAATGTATTGTCATCACACATTAGGTGCTTCTTCACTAATAGCGAAAATGATCCTTCTTGATCTCTAGTTAAATACAATTCCTTAATAGGTAACCTTCTTTTAGTTTTGTATTTGTAATAATAGTATAAGAGCAAATCATCGTCTTCTTCTTCCTCCAATAGTAGTTCTATAACTTGGTTTTCCATCATGCATGACACAGAACACAACTGACTCCATCGACACACACTCCGTACTGAGACCGAGATACTTGGCACGGTCTCTAGTCTCGGTCTCGACCTACAGTACATGCAGAAGAGAACGAGACACTTGTCGCGGTCTCCCGTCTCAGTCTCTGGTCGCGGTCTCCTGTCTCTGTCGCGGCGCGAACCGCTACCTTTAGGCTGCGATCTGGACACATCCCGTCGAAGAAGTTCGCATTTCTTATGAATAAAGTTGTATCTCCCAATTGTGATGACTGTGGAATTATAGAGGATGTGCAACATGTTCTATGGGAGTGTGTGCGGAACGCTGCTTATAGGTTTACACATTTTGGTCCAGCGAGAGAAATGGATATCGGCCTGTGCAATAGTATTTTAGTGTATCCAATGCCTGAACAAGCCAGGATTTTGTACAAACTAGCACAACTAGCATTACCTACTAGATATTAAGAACCTTCTTTGTATGATTTTACAGGGCGGTGTGGTCGCTCAGCGACAAAGCCCTTCAAATAAATGGAAAAAAAAACCCAAAACCAAGTAGACCTGGCGATTTATTTCGATTATATTCGCGACCTGATGGCAAATATAAAAACGAATTTGATTTCATAATAACTAAAAAAACCAACGTTTTCCCAAGATACACAAATCATTCAAAATTTGAATTTTAATACGAACCACCGCAAGGTACGCTGCTGTTTAAAAAATCATCCAAGAAAAAGAGGTACAAATAGAACTAATAATAATTTATTGATTCAAGCGTTACTTTGCGGAAAACCATTATCAAAAACGATATTAGAAGAAATATTTAGTGACGCTTCCGCTGAAAATTCATTTCGTAAAATATAATTCATTCAATTTTTACAGCGGAAGCGGTCCGTTGATTTGCCATATTTTTGCCATATTTGGACAATAATACAATAGATTTCGCAGAAATCAACCTACATTCCCAGTAACTGCAATGTGTGTGGTTAAAGTCGCCCATCACTATTATATGGTATTTTTTATAACATCGGACAGCGCAGTGAAAGCCTTCACTTTCACTTCCTAGTGCTAATTCTGTGGGTGCATATGCTTGTATAATTGTCCACAGTTTTTTGTATCTTAGCCTATTCATGTTGATTATTGCTATTCTGTCTGAGATGTCTATCAATCCTTGTATATAGTGTTTCAATGTTTTTTTTATTAAGAAGCCCACTCCTCTTTGGCCTGCTGTTTCACCTTTCTGATATAATATGTAATTGTTTCGCTCTGTTATTTTCTCATCTAATCTTCTCATTTCACATAACTATACCCAGGATATCAAGTTTAAATTTTGTAACGCCTTGTCCAATTCCAGTAAGCTTTTAGGTTTTGGTCTAGTGCTTCCGCGGAGACCAACCGTTGTGTGAGATAATTTATTTGTTGTTCTTGCTTTAATCTATTTGTTGTAACAGTTTCTGTCTGTTTCCGGTTTCCTAGGACCTTAATTAGTTTTCTATCACATTTAACTTCACAATTCTCATCGTCCCCAGATGATGGTGAACGGCGCTAAGTTTGGCATGAATACCTCTAATGTTGCAAAAATACACTGTGTATGGAGAAGGAGCCCGCTGAGAAACACTTCTTATTTTTTGTTCGCCTCATTGTTTTTTTTAACGGGGTTTGGAAGTGCAACAAAGTCGGCGAAAATGGCATAAAACGGATTGTGTATTTGCCACTCATACTGGCAGATTGTGTGATAAGCTAAGTCCTCCCCGGAAAGCACTGCCGGGTCCACGTCTGGTCACCAACCGGCACGATAATGCTTTCCAGAATTATACACCAGTTGGCGGGGCATTCTCCCATTGGTTGGACTGGTTAGCTATGGTTCGGGTTATGAATTGAATAGAAGGCGGCCAGCGATCGGCCGTCTCTTCCGGACCCCGCCCTACTATATCACGCCAGCCAGTATGTAGTGCGCTTAACACTAATTCTGTTCCATCTTTCGCCGTCAGTGTGGCACTTCTGGGGGGAATTGGGCCTCCGGAACCTTCCACAGACCGACTGAAACGCAACAACAAGCTACTTCACGTCGGTGTTATGTGGGAGTGTGGTGTTACCCTGGTCGTGCCGCCCCATTCGGATGTAACTCATGTGGTTACAGCGTGGAACTACCACTATTAAAAACTTAAAACTTAAATTATTTTGCTGCAGGTACTCGTACGTTTGATTGCTGATAGTGAATCTGTGACGGAAAGAACACACACTGGAGAGTAACATGTGTGATTACGAATATGCACGAGCAGGAGACTCACGAAGGCGCAATAGAACACATACTGGAAAGAAACCCTTTAAATGTAATATGTGTGATTATAAATGTGCACGAAAAGATAGATTACGAGGTCATATTAGAACTCACACTGGAGAGAAACCGTACAAATGTAATATGTGTGATTATGAATGTGCACAGTCAGGTAGTTTACGAAGGCATATTACTACACACACTGGAGAGAAACCGTACAAATGTAATATGTGTGATTATGAATGTGCACAGTCAGATAATTTACGAAGGCATATTACTACACACACTGGAGATAAACCCTATAAATGTAATATGTGTGATTATGAATGTGCACAAGCAAGTAGTTTACGAAGTCATATTAGAATACACACTGGAACGAAACCCTATAAATGTAATATGTGTGATTATGAATCTGCACAAGCAATTAACGTACGAAGACATATTAGGACACATATTGGAAAGAAACCCTTTAAATGTAATATGTGTGATTATGAATGTGCTCGAATGGATAACTTACGAGCTCATATTAGAACCCACACTGGAGAGAAACCCTATAAATGTAATATGTGTGATTATGAATGTGCACGAGCAGGTGACTTACGAACTCATATTAGAATACACACTGGAGAGAAACCCTATAAATGTAATATGTGTGTTTATGAATCTGCAGAAGCGGGTCACTTACGAAGACATATTAGAACACACACTAGAGAGAAACCCCATAAATGTAATATGTGTGGCCATGAATCTGCAGAAGCAGGTAGTTTACAAAAACATATTAGAACACACACTGGAGAGAAACCCTAGATATTTAATATGTCTGATTATGAATATGCACGAGTGGGACACTTACGAAGTCATATTAGAGCACACACTAGAGTGAAACCCTATCATTGTAATATGTATGATTATGAAGCCTAAGCAAGTACATAACTTTTTATTTTATTTTATTTTAACTTATTTAGGAAACACCCAGTTTTATACAAATGTAATGTCTATAAGGTATCCAACGCTAAGATAGCCCAGTGCTTAAGATAGCCCACTCTCTATAAAACGAACTTCCACTAACACAAAAATAATCAGATTCCATGGTAATCTCCGAAGACACCCGTACACAAAATGGCAACTTAGAACAATAACGCGCGAGACGCCATTTGGAAATCGCGCGTCAGTTAGGTTTGGAAGTCCAAAAAGCTGTGCTCGTTATAACAATACTTCGACAAACTTTTTTCCATTTTGATTTTTAAAAGTGCAAATTCAGTTGTTTTTTTGAGTAGACTTTAAGGAACAATCTTTCTAGCATCGAGTTTCATGTAAGTAAGTTTAATTTATCTTATCATTGTATATTTTTGTTGTCTTTACCTACATCTGTGAAATATCCCTATGATAGCCCACTCCATAATGACTTATGATGGCCCGGGCCATCTCAGTCAGTAATTATTTTTGATGTTGATTGAAGAGCCCACTGTTTTATTTTAATTGTTGTTGTTTATAGATCTCATAGTTACATAGTTAAATGCTTGATAAAGACAGTTCAAAGTATTAAAAAAACACTGTTATACTTTTTATAGGTAAGTTCACAATAAAAAATATCATATGCCTATGAAGGCCCTACCTAAAATTACGTTTCAAAATAAATGATCCGAATTCAGCTTTGTTTTCGTTTAATTATAAAAACAAGTTATAAAACTAAACACCACGGAAAATTGTTTAGTTTTAATTAAACAATTATTGCTTTTTAACCTTTTTTATTTTTGATAAATTTAAGATGGCCCAGCTCTTTATAAATTTTTAATAAAGAATACAAGGTCTTCTAACTTAAATTGGATTGTTTTAAAAAGTTATTATTTATTTAAAAATATGAAAAAGTCGTAAATTTAACGTAAATATTGAGATTTTTATTGCGGGCCATGATGGGTCGCTATGTTTCTAAGATGGCCCACAGTCCATGTTAAATAAAATTTTATTAGTAGCTACGTATTTAACATATAAGAAACAAAGGAACACCCTATTGCTTTGTCATATATAAAAGCTACATCGTGGATGTTATTAAATTCATTAATAACTTATTTCCGACATTTTATACAATTATGTAAAAACACGGGCCATCTTAGCGCAGGAGACCTTACAATATTTATAAATATACTTAAACATAATAACAACATAATACATAAAGTTACAATCTTACACAATACTTGGAGAAGTTACACAGTTAACAAAGATTCGCCCTATGTTTTTTAAAATTCTGAAATAATGAAGAAGAGAAAATGTCTATTATGTTTAAAAGTGTTATTATAAGAACGACAAGAATGAAAATGAAAATGAAAAAAATATTTATTAATGCAAAATACTAAATCTAATATACAAAGTGCAAACTTAAAAATATCGTACAACACAATATAATATAATAAGTATTTTGCAAGATGGTTTTATAAACTAAATAGAACTATCCTTTGGTTTCCTCACTAGGCATGCCTGTATCGAGGAAACCGGATTTCTTAAAACATTGTTCTGTATTGATCCTCATCAGACATCATATCGATATTAATACTAAAGTTAAAGTTAAGCTTAAAAATAAAGTTAGCAAACGAACATATATGTATTTTTTTTTATTCTAAAGTAATATATCCAAAATTATCCAAAATATTTCAGTAATATTCACAAAATTTAAAATGTAAATAAAAAAGTTTAAAACTAGTTATCCTAAAAAATTTGATATGACGGTAAACACTACCTAATTTAACATGTTCAGTACACCTTCCGTGTCATTATAATTTAAAGTACTCAGCCACTTACAAATTACATGTTTTGCTTGATTAACTGTTTTATTTCTAATGTCACAGATTTGATTACTTTGTTATACACAAATATTCTCACAAAATCGCCAAAACGATGTGCAAACTTAGTGTTAACAACAGGTGTGGTCAGCTTGTAAACTCTACGATTTGCTATAATCTCGTAGTCACGAGAAGAAATCACTAATCTGTGGACTGAAAGAGAGGTTTTCAGTATGAATAGCTGACGTACAGTAAGCACTCCAGACTCATTATAGAGGCTATAGTCCCTTCTCTTAGCATAAAAATAGTTCACTTTGTGATACCAGCGCAAACTTTTAGTATGTTAATAAGCATAGTATTTTCTCTAAAAAAACATCGGGACACAAGCTGTAAGGTGCTTGGATCCGAAGCTATGACGTCACCAAAATGGCGGCCGCCGCATTTTGAAAACTGCTTATTATATTAAAACTAGCACTCGAATATATATGTGTGGGGTGTCAAATTAAAGGTAATTAAATGTTCTAGAATGTTGTAAATATATAAGTCCACGTGAATGGTAGAGTTACAAAACTATTTTATACTACACCTGCTCGGAAAGTACCTTGATACTTTATCAAATTTACGGTAGAAAGTACGTCATTGCATATCGAACAAATATGCGGCGAGAAAACGCATCTGAGCGGGAGAGAAAAGTGTATGAAAATCCATTTCTTACGTGGTTTTTCTTTTTTAATTTTGGGTAAGACTATGCGCTGGTAACCTAAATATCAAAAGCCAAAAAGTTTTTACAGTGAGTTTTTATCTCAAAGTTCGCAAAATGACACTGGCCACTAGCTGTGTGTTGGATGGTGTCAAACAATTTGAAAAAAGAACATGTGAAAATTGCAGACTTGCAGAGATTGCCATTGGCGCCATTTTCAATTTGTGTGTTGTTTGAGGATTCAGTTTTCGTAGAAAAGTAAAATAAAACTATCAAAATGATAAGTAGTGATAGTGATGATGAAGATTTTTTTACTCCGCCGCTGTTGAAGGAAACAGCAAAAATACTGATTGATAACCTTACAGCTAGTTATTCCTCCTACATTATCGCAAACATCTCAAACAAACATTAATGGAAAAAGTGTTACATTAAGCATCACTAACTGCAACAATTTCAATATAAATTTCAATTCGTAAAGATTTAGTTTTTTATTTTCCTCGTAGGTGTAGTATAAAGCACTATGTATCACTCGAGAGAAAGTGCGATTCCCGATCTCGGGTGTTTTAAACGACACCCTCGACGGTAATCGGTCACTTTTTCCTCTCGGTGAACAATGTACTATTGAATATAATGAAAATTTTACAATTAATAGTCCCGTTTCTTTTAAAATAAGTTCTAAAGTATTTATTTCAGACAAACACTATGTATAATAGGAATATTAAAAAATATATCACCTTTCTATTAAAAAAAAGTTTATTGATCGGATGGAAAATACTTTTGTTATACCGCTTTTAGCAAGGCACTCCCGCTTGCGATTGCGGGTGTCGCGCGTTGATGTTTAATAAAAATAATTTGGAGACGAAAATACTATGGCCTGGAAAGTTAATGAGGCATACAAAAATACAAGTTAGCATAAAGGATAGCCTGTTTATTAAAAATAATATATTATCAGATGTCTACATTACATACTTCTCTGGAGCATGCTCCTTCGCATGCACATAGGAGAGTGCATTTCAATTCATTCCTTACATACCTACATTGCACACACCGTTCTTTGCATTTACAAGACAGGAGTTCCTTGCAACTGCTGCTGGCATCAGGAATAGTTTTCCATACAGGAGTGTACAGCAGCCCGTTATTTTTACTTTCCCAACCCCAGTTGCACGGGCTAACTTTTTGGGGTTGTAGTTAAGACAATTTATCTATGCATTAGTTTGCAATATTGCTCACTTAAGATGTTGCAGTAGTGCATCTTGAGTCGGTGTTATAAGTTCGATAGACCTATTCCTTTTTGTGAAAAGGACTCTTCTTGCAGTGTTCACGCTGGTAGTTCCACTTGCAGGGTGGTACATGTGAACTACAAACTTTTCTATCAATCTAAATTCTTCACTATTTTGTGACGGTACTGTGTTATGAGAATATGCTTCAAAAGCGGCGTCTACATCTCTTAAAGAAATTCATGTTTTCCAGGCACTTTTTTTGCCAATTCCGCAAAAGGCTGACATCGTATCATACTCGGTGAATGCGTGAAAAAACGGCATTAAATTTGTTATACCACTTGATAGGAGAGTACAGAAGACGTGAAGAGGCAGGTATTTTAAATTTTTCCCTGTTCCATACTCTATCCACAGCTTTTTCAGTTCGGGTATGTTCGGAAAAGCAAAAAGTGCTATGATGAGCACGTCAGAATCCACCGTTTTAATCATAACGTTATCATGGGCTAAAAATTTTTGAAAGTTTTTAGGGATTTTCACTGTTTCTGTGACTGCAACATGGTTTCCTGTACCTCTCAACTCTCGTGTGTGGGCTTTCAAACTGATCAAACACCACATCCACTCTGTCAAAAAACCGTAACCTGTTCTCGATGTACGGAACAACAACGTCTTTGGTATATTGCTGAAATGTTTGATTTGGTTTGGAGCTAAGCATGTGCACTAGGGCTGCTCCGTCTATTATGAGACAAGACTTACTACTGTCGTGGTATCTTGCTTTGAACAGTAGTCCACAATGCATAAAAAAACATCTGATTTGTTCGATGGCTTTCTTAGTTATCCAAACTCTGATATAGAGGGCGCGTAGGGATGATTTTCGTGAGAAAATAATACGTCTATATCAGCATTTCTTCCTTGGCTAGCGACATACAATTTACAAAATAAATTGCTGTCCTTTTTGAGATCGAGTATCTTTTGTTTATCTTTAGACTTGACAATTGTTTTTCCATTACTCAAAAGGGACAGGGACTATTGCGCTTGATAACGTCGTGTATAGATTTTTTGTTTAGATTGTTAAGATTAAACGATCATATAGATATTCTGCATATTGTTAATTCCGTCTAGATTCAGCCTCAAAGACAGATTTTTGGGCCTTATCGTTCATAATCAATCGCGTATTGTTGACTGTTGTGAGGTTATTATCTTCAAAAGGGTTCCCGTGTTCTTTGATTACATTAATTAGATTGTTAAAATTCTTCTGAAAACGTAATGCATAAGCCTTAGTATCTTCGTGATGTTTATTGGCTCCAGGTAACGAACGCTGATGAAAAGACATACTTTCATACTCAGACGTCATTCGTACCATTTCAGGGCCTGCTACAGACCATCGCAATAACGCATTCTCGTTGCTGAGGATATTGAGAGTTTTGCTATCCAGTTTAATCAGGTTGTTTTGTTCGTGAATTTGGTCATGACCAAGGCGCGAGAAATTTTTGTTTGTTTTTAAACTAGTAAAATTTCCTTTTTGAAACTCCTTGTAAATCATGGGATGAGAAGTTGGCAGCTTTTCAAGATCATGGGCAAATATAGGTACCTAACCAATAATTTGTATGATCAAGGTTAAATGTCCATGGCCAAACGCGGTGTAGAGAAGTTATAAAATCTGCAATATCACCTTGGCGAATGCTTTGCACGAGCAAAAGCATGATTGCTTCTAACTCCGTGGTAGTATACCAAAACTTAAATTGTGCTGATTCAATTTTCTTGCGATCCACCCACTGCACAAAGGATTCATTATTCATTTCATCAGATGCATTAAAAGCTTCTTCTATCAGTATGCTTAATGCTGCTTTTTTAATTGAAAGTCAATGAACTCTTTGGTATTTCTGTAGAAATAATACTTGACAAAAATAAATACTTTATAAACTAAATAAAAATACAGGAATTATCAAAGTATTTTTTTTATAAAATTTCAAATATTTTTGTAACTCTACTAGTCACATGATCATATATATTTTAAATATTTTAGAACATATAATTACCTTTAATTTGACACCCCACACATATATGTACGTCTCATAGTTTTAATATAATAAGCAGTTTTCAAAATGCAGCCGTCGCCATTTTGATGACGTCATAGCTTCGGATCCAAGCACCTTACAGCTTGTGTCCCGGTGTTTTTTGAGAGAGACTACTATGCTTATTAACATACTAAAATTTGGCGCTGGTATCACAAAGTGAACTATTTTTGCCTTTTTAGAAGCTAAGAGGACACACTACTAGAAGTAGGGAACTTAAAAGGTTTACGAAGCATAACCTTCAAAACTGATCGTTGGGCTCTCTCAGCAAGAATAATGTGAGTTTTGGCCGCACTACCCCAACAAGTTATGCAGTACACTATTAATGACTGACAAAGCGCGTAGTAAACTAAACTAAGCGTTTCAATGCAAGCCACATACCGAAGATTTCGCATTACATTTATAACTTTTCTTATTCGACCAGATAGAACTTCAATGTGCTTCTTGAATGTAAGATTATCGTCGATTTGCACTCCGAGATATTTCAAAAATGCTGCGCGTGTTAAAGTTTTACATTGACAATCAGGATGTTTATTGCACGATTCATAGTGTAGTTGGATTTTAGTTGTCATATCAGGTGCTGAAGCAGAAGTTTTATGAAAACATAGGTATGTTGTCTTCGTAGTGTTTAGAGTAAGAAGATTTTGCTGCAACCATCTATTGATTACGGTCATACCTTGTTCAGCAACGGAACGTACTGCAGGCCATGATGGGCCATGAAAAATTATTGAAGTATCATCAGCGTAACACAAAGTGTCAGCATTTTTCATTGAAAGGTCGTGAATGTCATTAATATATATAAGGAACAATGTAGGTCCTAGGATACTTCCTTGTGGTACACCAAAATGAACAGTTCTAAGGCTACTTATAGTCTCACTAACCCTTACACACTGTCGTCGATCTGTGAGGTAACTTTTAAACCACTGTAAGGGGTTACCTCGGATTCCCATTCCCTCTAGTTTCTTAATAAGTATCTTAGGGGAGACAGTGTCAAAGGCTTTCGCCAGGTCTAAAAAGACACCAATACAACATTTTTTACTATCCAAATGGGAGGATACAGTTTTTGTAAGTAAGTTAACTGCATCTTCAGTGTTTTTTCCCTTGCGGAAACCAAATTGTTTAGAAGATATTAAATTATGAGATTCTATGAAATTCACAAGGCGTTGGTTAACTATTCTTTCTAATATTTTTGAGAAAGTTCCTAATAGTGAAATTGGCCTATAATTGTCTACAGAATATTTAGAGCCATTTTTATAGATCGGCGTAACCATTGCAGTTTTCCAATCTTGTGGGAAAATTCTGCTTGAAAGACTTAAATTGAAAATAAATGTAAGAGGTAACGCAATTTCATTTTTAATGTGCTTAATAAGAGAGTTGCTACCCGTCATGACATACGGAGCCGAAACGTGGACACTGACGGCTCGAATGGTCCACAAGCTCAAGGTCGCTCAGCGGGCTATGGAAAGGGCTATGCTCGGTGTTTCTCTGAGGGATCGCATCAGAAATGAAGTGATCCGTCAGAGAACCAAGGTCATCGACATAGCCCACCGGATCAGCAAGCTGAAGTGGCAGTGGGCTGGCCATATTAGCCGTAGAACCGACAACCGTTGGGGTAAACGAGTTCTAGAGTGGAGACCGCGTCTCGGCAAACGTAGTGTAGGACGTCCTGAGGCACGGTGGAGTGACGATCTGCGCAAGACGGCTGGCAAAAACTGGATGCGAGAAGCCCAAGATAGACCTAAGTGGCGTGCAATTGGAGAGGCCTATGTCCAGCAGTGGACTGCTACAGGCTGATGATGATGATGAATAAGAGAGTTAGGAAAACCGTCAATTCCCGGTGCTTTGTCATTTTGCAGGTTTGTTATAATTTTTCCAACTTCTGCTGTGTCTGTGGGGCTCATGAAAAAGGAATTCGCTGGAGATTTGTTAACTCTAACAGATTCTGAGAGATTTATTTCAGTTTTATTCAGTTTAGATAGAATTTTATTTGCTAACGTTTGGCCTATAGAAGAGAAGTGAGTATTCACATGATCAATAGATTGTTGGGCGTTCAGAAAATTTGGTAATACAAGGAGTTCCGCGGGTTCTTTATTATAAGAAGCTAAATTACAAATGGTTTTAATAGACCGCCAAAGCTTTTTTAAGATTATTTTTGTGCGCTTTGAGCTCTCTATCTTCATAACTAAATTTTACCTTTCGCAGTAAATCAGTAAATAAATTATGGGAACGTGTGTATGTAATTCTAAGAATTTGATTTTTAGGCTCATTTCGTACTTGTAAATGCAATCTGTCACAATGTCGCATACATCTCATTAAACCTGGAGTTATCCAAGGTTTTAGGTTATATTTTGACCTACTTATTTTTACCTCTTTTGAGTGTTTGGCAACAATATCTGATAACCGTTTTGTAAAAGCTTCATTAGCTATATTTATGTCGCTCGTGCTTGTTATAATACTCCAGTCGGCGCAGGTTAGTTCTTGTTTAATAGCATTATAATCTCGTTTCATGACGAAGCTACTTGGGCGGATAGGTTTGAATTTCAGTAGACTCATTCCCGCCATAACTGGACAATGGTCTGTGACATCTATCTGCGATACAATGCCAACAACTGCGTGTTTATCTATATTTTTAACGTAGATATGATCTAAACACGTAGTTATTATTATTTTTCCCTAGTAGGTTTCGAAATAACGGAAGGAAATCCATTTTCCGCCATGAAACATTGACATTCAAGGCTTTTTTGTTCATCACGTTTACTGACAGTGTCTAAAATATTTACATTTACATCACCAGCAATCGCTAACGATAACCCGTTTGTTTTGTTTATGTAGTCTTCTAAAGAAGAAAGAAATTTATCCAAGTCTTCAAAAGATGGAGAGCGATAAACTCCAAGAATGTGAATGATTTTAGGAATATATATAGACAAGCAGTCACAATCATCTAGTAGAGGTTCTGAAACTGTGGCGCTCCAGAGCTCTCTTACATACGCAACAACTCCACTGTTTTGATTAATATGTCTATGGGTATTAAAAGCTCTATACCCTGGTATTTGTGGAATGATCAATGAGTCTGATAGCCAACACTCGGATAAAATTAGGATATCGAGTGATACATCTTACAAATGAATGAATGCCTTACAAACGAATTTTTTGCGTAGATTGTTTTACAAAATGAAATGTTAAAAGTGTCCGTTGAACGTGAGGAGATACGTGGAATTTTAAAATAAAAATTTTAAAGCAATTAAATACAATCAGTTATACCATGAATTATTTTGTATAAGAATAAGGAGTCATAATACAAACGTCTATTTTCTACAGAAGGAATCCTATGTCTCATGGCTGAATCTGCATAACTTTGAAAATAATTGCCAGTTCGATAGTCTAAAAATTTTAACAATTTATTCAAAATTTTATCAATTTGGGATATATACACGCGATATTGCTGATTTCACATCACACAACCAAATTCAAGTAAGCTACGAACGTAGGCAAAATGAAATGCTTTTACCTTCCAATAAAACCGCCATTGTGCTCTGCAGGGCTATTATGTATCTCAGTTGCTAACAAATGTTGATTGAAATCTTGAAAAATAGCCGCTCTATGTCAGTTTTGGCAACTCCTGTAAGCAAAAATGTTCGTAAGTTGATGACTGGAGCTGACAAAAGTGACATAGAGCCGCCATTTTTTGCTGCTTTTCCCTCTTACTTACACCAGGTGCACTGCGCGCGTGTCGCTTCTGATCTGCGCGCTGCTGCTTTCCTCATTGTTCTCACCACAAAGAGTAGAATAACTGTGACTCACCAGGTAGGAATTCTATTGCCTTGGACAAGGCTCAGAGCACAATGGCGGTTTTATTGGAAGGTAAAAGCATTTCATTGTACATTCCTCGGCTTGTCCAGGAAGATGGATGGGAAGTGCCTATTATCACCTGGTGGCTATATAATTATCACTTACAGACGTTAAAACAAAATCATGTACCTATCTGAAATCAAAATAACATTTAACACACAAATTAAATGCTTCGAAACTTAAAATCAATTTCGTGTTTACTAACTCATATAAATTGAATAATTTTTTTACTATTTTTGATTATTACTTCATCAGTCGAACGACCCAGACACAATAGAAATTTCATTGTTATATTGACAATCGACTGGTGAGGGGTATTATATTATTGACTGTTTTATTTCTTTCCTGTAAAATTTAAGAAAAGTTGAAGCCGCTTTTAGTTACCTCTTGAAATACCGCAGCTTCTTCCCTTACGTACAGCGTCACATAGCGACAGACTACGTGATATCTCTCGGAGGCAAACAGGGGCCTTACTATGAGCTCTTAAAGCAGGACTTCTAGACAACTGCCGGGTTTATTCGTACTATGAAAACTTTAAAGCAGGCCTGCTCAGGCCTATTATTCAAGAACCGCAGAGACTGGGTTAAGAGACAAATGCGTAGATGACAGAGTGAACAAGTTTGTGACAAACATGCTATCCAATAGAGTCGCAAGCATTGAAAACTCTAGCATCTCACGTTGTCGAGTCACGAGAGGCTGTCCACAGGGAGGGGTTTTATCACCTCTGTTATGGGTAGTTGTAGTTAATGAACTCGTAGAATTATTAAACAAAGATGGGATAGTCACTATCGGCTACGCTGATGATTTGGCTATAATGGTATCTGGGCTTTTCGAGGCGACTCTGCGAAAAAATGCATATGGCACTTCGAATTGTTGAGGAGTGGTGTCATAGCCACAAACTTATCGGTAAATCCTAATAAAACAGATATGATACTGTTCACACGTAAAACAAAGTTATCCAAACTTAAACTTCCTACGTTATTTGGTAAAGAAATGACGCTCAGTAAAGATGTATTTGGGTATTTGGCTGGATAGTAAACTTTTGTGGGGAAAACATCTCGAACATATTACCAGAAAAGCTACAAATATTCTCATGCAGAGCAGTAGGAAAAGACTGGGGACTAAAGCCGAAGCTATGCCGCTGGCTATACACGGTTATAGTAAGGCCAGTTCTCACCTACGGATGCGTAGCGTGGTGGCCACGAACGAATCTGGTAACCACAATAGCTAAACTACAGCAAACCCAAAGATTGGCTTGCTCTCTTATTAGTGGATGCACGAAAACTACACCGTCGGCAGCCCTAGACGTAATATTAGGCTTAACGCCTTTGCATCTTCATATACAGCAAGAAGCAATGGCATCAGCGCTAAGGATAAAATCTACGAGCCAGTGGAAGGACACAGGACCGATTACAAACCAAAGTGGAATACTTCAAAAGGCGACAAAAATCATCCCAGAATCTATACAAGGCACTGATAAGACAGTCAGCACGTACCTTGACAAGAAAGGGTATGAGCTGGTTACTGAGAAAACTGCTCTAGATGATTTTTCGCCGACATACAACATGTACATATACGGGGCAAAAAACAAAACGGGAACAGGTTGCGGGTATTTTTCGCCGGAACTTGGTATCTCAAATTCAAAGGCCTTGAATAAGACCACATCACCGACACAAGCAGAGGCCTACTGTTAGCAGCAAAAGACATTTCATACAAAGACGAGATGGCCACCACAGTCTCTGAAGAAGGGGAACTACTAGCATTTACAACGGATAGCGCGGCGGTCATCTATGCACTTAGAAGGCCGGTAACCAGGTCAAGAGTGATAGCCGAGTGTCATGAGGTTCTCCAAAACTTATCAAAGAAATACATAATCGTAGTAGCATGGACTAAAGGACATGGCTCATGCCCGGGGAACACAAAAGCATATATCCTCGCTAAAAATGCAACCAAGCTACAGGTAAGTGGAGACTTAAACGACCTCTGCAAGCCCTCAGCGGTGAAAGTACGGAACCTACTTTGTCGCTACACTGAAGTAGAACAACAGACTATGTGGGAAAAAAAGGACTGCAAACAAGCAAGATCTATGTTTCCAACCTTGAACAGGAACACAACAAACAATCTGCTGAAACTGTAGCGAGAAGACCTGCTACTTTTAGTAGGCCTTATCACAGGCCACTGCAACCTAAATTATCACCTTTACAAAACTGGTTTACAGGAAGACGAGACCGTGAGGCACGTGCTGCTGGAGTGCACGGCTACGGAAAATATACCGAACACAACCAGACTATTTGAAGATCAGTATAGTTCTAGATATAATCTAGATCGGTTAACGTACCACCAACATCACTGGAGCAGTTGTGCCAGCGACCCAGGGCCATACTCCGTTATATGAAGGAGTTGGGATGGCTCGGGTAGAGGCTGGCGGGGGAAATGCACAATACACCCCAAGCGGGACGTCAGTGCAGGACTTATCGCCCCCACTATGAACAAGAACAAGAACCGCAGAAAAACCGTTCACCTGTTTTTTTTTGTATGGACTCTCGTTAACATGTCGCTCTAAATCCACTCAGTTTATTAACTTCAAACGTCTAGGCATCTGCAATGTTGGTTATAGTAAATTGTTAGAATGCCAGAGACAATATTATCCGTCCACTTTTGAGAAAACAATATACAAACAGTTCACCTAAATGAGCGTCATGGTATGATTTCATTCAAAATTGTTTATGTCAGGCTTAAGAACTGCACGGAACTTGCATGGTTTTTACGAAGCTGATAGTAAGGCTCCAGGTCTCATTGTTGGGCGACCAATTATCTGAAAAAGTAAGACGCCTCGGGCAACAAGTGCCATTCCGGTATTAGTTTGCCTCGAGATAGACGGTCCGCTACAAAATTGAATCGCCTGTTAGATGTTGTACCGTCATCACAGTTTGAAATTGTTGAACGATGGAAAAGATGTTTGCTCAATCAAAGTTTTGGACTTTTTTACGCCCTCATTTCTGGGATAAGCAATTTTATTGCTGTAGAGTTGTCAGACTGGATTAAAAGATAGGCCCCTCGAAGTGAGTCCGCCTGAGATTCTATTGCTTTGCGGTTGGCATGCCATGTTTCTTGCATGGTTTCCTTTTCCTCAAAAGCGTTCGCCGTTCACATATGCTCCCCAACCGTGGTCGGAGGCATACGTCAGAAAAAAGTGTTATTTGTGGTGTATGTATAAGAGAAAACAAACTCACCGCGTGTTGCGACCAGAGAAGATCACCCATCACTGTCTGAGGTGGATGTCTCTCTGTCTCAGTCCTCCAGCTAGTGGAGGTGAGACTGAAAGTTTCGGCAGTGTAATCGACCTAAAGGTACCAAAAATTACCAAAACTCAGATTTTTAAGATTGTCTGAGCTTACGATCTTGCGGGAACTCCATTATCAAAGAAGTTTGCTGCTGAGGCAAGTGTTTTAATTACTGAGGAGAAAATTGAGCTGAAATGTAAAATAAACAATCACTCTTACTCCCGCTTGGTGGGGCTTCTCGACCGGGATATTTGTCCCCGTAGCAAATATTTTGGAAGCGCATGCTATTCCAAAAAGCAGGCAGGTCATTTGGTACAAGTTTTGATTGTGTGTTAATCATCTGAAACACCGGTGAAACAAATTGGTGTTATGTAACTGCTCAGTTTTAAATTGAAAATAGGTAAATTGGGAGTTATTTCCGGAACTTCTAAAATATTGGAATCATATTTATAATTATTACTGTTGGTGAATCTATCGCCTTCCATTGTTTCAAAAAATATTTGAGATGATTCCCTGTTAGGTATTTAAGTAAGTCTAGATTTCTCCTGCATACAAATCTTATCATACATACGTTAGGTACATTAGTATAGGCTAGGTACCTACATAATGTTGATCAAGTTAAGACCGATGGATCGTATGTCTAAGTACCTACATAAACAAATAAATCATACAGTCCGCTAGTTCTTAGAACGTTGAAGTTAGTTGTAAATAAACAGCCATTGCCACCACACGTTCGTTTCTTTATACAACATCCACCCGAAGAATATTGAACCGTAACCGACCGAACATATGGTCGAATTTCGAGCCGGGTTGTGTTGCGACGGGAAGAATTTACTTACAAAACTCGGTAACTTGGCCGTCCGATCTGATAATTGTTAGTAAAAAGACAATTTGAAGTGTATTAATACAAAATGAAGTGTGTAATTCAATTCAAATTCAAATTCATTTATTTCGATCGCCAATTTGATCATACAATTATTAAAATAAAACATTAAAAACATAAAACTAGGTACATATTTAAAATTAATAAAATAGATTTAAACTAACACACACCTTTCACCATTTGCTTGTTAGTCAGTACATGTACCATTGAGCAGTGGTTCATGTACTGACAGTCAAACCTATTCGCAAATACGTTCAGGATGGTGTTGGGGCTGGCCCGGACCCTGCGCGCCAGGGATGTGCACCGTTTTCGCATGGTCGTGTAGAAACAATCGACCCGTGCTTCGGCGAACATCCCCGACGCGCTGCAAGCACGGGGCAGCCGCATCAGCACCCTAAACGCATTATTGTACTGCACACGAAGGGCATTGTACTGTTTCTGCGTATATGTCACCCACAGGCTGCTCGTGTAGAAGGACGTACAAAATGCTCTGAAAAGAGTAACTTTGACATCCCTCGAACAACGTGCGAACCTGCGGGCAATCATATTAGCCCTCACAGACAACGCCCTTCGCTCCCTCTCCACATCTGCATCGTCCTTCAGGTCAGAGGTTACTAAATGCCCGAGATACTTGAAAACTTCGACCCTTTTAAGTATTGTGTCGTTTAAACGAATGGCTGGTATAGTATCCGGACATTTCCCTCTGGCCCGAAAGACCATGCATTCGCTCTTCTTTGCGTTATAGAGCAAACCATGACGCTGTACGTACTGTTCACATATGCCTAACAGTTTGGTCAGCCCACAGACCGAGGCACTCAGCAGCACCATGTCGTCCGCGTAGCTAATATTATTGAGACAAACTCCATCAATATGGCAGCCGACACGTGTACTGCTGAGCTTCTCTATAAGTGCGTTCAAGTACAAGTTAAAGAGCTTTGGGGAAGTTAGCCCCCCCTGCCTCACCCCACACTCCAACCTGTATGGCTCCGATAGCGCATTTGACCACCGAACAACGTTGACCTGATTCAAATACCAGTACTTGAAGATATGTACTAGTTCTTCAGGCATAGTCAAGTCATCAAGTTTTTGCCACAAGACATCATAGCAAACCAGGTCAAACGCTTTCGATAAGTCAAGGAAACATGCATAGATCGGCGTGCCCCGATCGGTGTAGTACTTGACAGTCTGCTTCAAACACAAAATAGCTGTTTCGGTAGAGAGACCATATTTGAATCCAAATTGGTTGTCATGAATATTCAAGTACTTATCGAGCGGAGTGTTAAGCAAGCTGTCAAGCACCTTTGCGACTATAGTTGCCAGTGAAATTGGTCTGTAGTTATTGTGATCACTTATGTCACCTGTTTTGCTCTTTACAATTGGCACCACTACAGTCCTCATCATATCTGATGGTAAGTATGAGTGTCCCATACAAAACGTGTAAAACATAGCAAGAACTCTTGGCAAGTGGACGCTCGCATGCTTTAGGTGTTCAATGCTCAGGCTGTCATGGCCAGGAGACTTTCCGCGCGACATCGATTTAATAACTTTTCTGACATCGTTTGCCGAGAACCTAGTATTCATCTCCTGCCCATGAAGTCCGCCCACACTGACAGGCTGTGACGGCCCTAAAGGCGATTTTACAGTAAAGTGGTCCTTAAAAATGTCCGCTATACATTTCGAGTCATTTAATCCATTGACACTCACAGGCAAGCTCGGTCTATGGTTCAACTTATTGGTGGTTTTCCAAAAGCTACTAAAATCTTGCTTGGAATGCTGAGATGCGAGAATGTCCATCTTTATCTGTTCGCTGTTATTCTGACACCACTTCAAGCGAGATTTAAAGATTCTACGACTTTTACGCATCTCATCCCAAGCACGACCTTCTCTTGGTTTACCGCACAGAACCCATAACTTAAACTTACACCTGGCAACCCCGTGAACCACTCGAACATGCTTATTCCATCCAATTACAGGTCTTTTATTTTTTGGCTGGTTAACTGAATGACTATCAGACGCTGCCCCACTTAAGGCGTCAATAATATCTTGGTACATTTTATCAATTATACGTCTGTGGTCTAATTCGTTGCATTTCGTATCACTACAATTACTTAATTCAGTCGGAAAATCTATTTGTGCCAATTGTTCATGACATAACATACTATATAAATTAATTTGTTCAGGATGTCTTTCACCCCATCGTACTTTATTACACATTGTATTTGAATTAGCTTGTAATAATTTTGGCTTAATTAAATCTAAATTACACTGAATTACTAGGGGTAAGTGATCAGACCACACAGGGCCATGCTTAATATGTGCGTTAACAACAGTTTGTAAACCTGACACAGTAACAACGCAGTGGTCTAACCACCTTAAAGACCCATTTGCGTCGCTAATAAAACTAAATGTATCAGAACACAACCCCAACTTTACTACATCTGCACAAGTCCAATCTAAATCACTACAGAAGTTCGATAGTTCATAGTAAAATTGCTCACCCGGATGGGCATTGAAGTCACCGAGCATGTACACACACTCAATATCTTCATTGTGAACAATAGCGCTCAGCGACCCGAGACAATCCGTAAACTCCGCTAAATTAGCCGTCTTATCAGTTGGCATGTACACACTAAACACCAAGAACGACCTTTGATCTTCTACTATTTTTATGGCGCACGTTCGCGTGTTATCACACTTCACAACTGACACATTTTGGAAAAAAATCTTGTTCCACAACAAAGCGACTCCTCCGTAAGGGCGGCCAGAAATCATCCCATTTGTAAGGTCGATTGGCGAAATACCCGTGTAGGCGAACTCATCATTGATACAGCTCAGGAAGTCAATGTCATGCGGCAGCAGCCAATGCTCCTGTAGGGCGATAATGTGCGATGTACGACACAGCTGTCGTACATCTTCAACCGAGCGCTTCACATTTTTGCAGTTGAAACTGACTAGTTGAAGGTCAATGTTTGCCATAATTAATATGTTGTGTGGCCGATACAGCGCTTTCACCGTTCACACTCTTTTTCCGGAAGTTGACAAATCGTCTAAATATGATACCTTGTGGCCACAGTTTGTCATCTAAGAAAATCGACAAGTTGTGGTCCGATACAAAAAATTTAAAAGCTTTATGGTCTCTTTCTTGTTTAAATGAGATTTTCTCTAAACTTATCCTTTCCTTTGTCTTTCTATAGACGTAGTCCACTATGTCTTTCTCCGTCGTTTCTTTGTGTACCTTCGTAATAAAAATGGGAACTTTTTTATCAGCGGCTTTAAAGTTTCCCTCCATATCTCTAGAAATTCCAAATATACCCTGATAGCGGTATTGCGGCCTTTTGCGTTTAGATACGGTTTGCCAGCCTTCATTAGCGTTCACCTCAATCAAGAATTCAGATTGACCTACTGTCTTTCTCACGCTGTGGCACTCAATATCTCCCGCCTCTGTAACTACGCCGTTATCAGCTTGCCGCTCCGACGATGCAACCGGTTGCGGTGACGTCACCTCACCTCGCCGACTGCCGGCACAGCCGTCCCCGGTGCACGTATCACTCTGTTTTGCTCCTCGTTCATGTTGTTTCCCGCCGCTCTCCAATGCCGGCGACCGTTGGCGCGTCACAGCTGACTCACGCGCACTTTGTTTACTTTTATCTACCCTCAGAATATCTCTAAACTCTAGCATACCGTTACGGCTGTTCGACTTGTTTCCGATATCATCGAATGATTCGTTCAACGATGAATTGTTTATATTATGCGAAAGACCTATAGGACCACTGTCATATAGCCACGCTCCTCGTTTTATATTCACATTATGCGAGGTGATCGGTGGTAATGAGTCATTTTTCATTTGTAGTAATTCGGTTTTGTACTCACTAAGCTGATTTTGCGTAACATATTCAGATTTAATCACATTTATCTCATTTTGCACTTTGAGAAGGTCCTTTAATAACTTTGTACAGTCAAGATGGTCAAATAATATCGGTGGTAGCCTTTCCAGTTGGCGAGCGACAAACACAGGAATCACGTCAGGTTCAGTCGATTTAAATAAATTCACTATGTCGTACAAATCTCTTTCTTCCTTGCCTTTATTCTTCCGATTTATTTTAATTTTGTCCGTTGGAATAGATTCGAACAGCAATGACTTCGAGTTCTTTATTTGTTCACTGGAAAATGACGACGTGCAAATTCGCATCAACGTTTCTTCGTCTATTATCGATAACTTGTTTTGGACGTAAGATAACAGTTCATCAATGACAATATTGCAAACGTTGCACTTCACCGTTGCCATGTTATTTTTACACATTGCGCACAGAATACGCTCACAATGCGCCCGGCACGGAGGGATGCGCGCGCGCGACTGATAAACTGTTATTCGTGAACGTTTATCATACATTGTTCGTGCAAAACTGTAGGTACGTTTGTTGTGAAGGAAGGGAACTCCATATTCATTGTGCATCATGCCTACCGCCGACGAGTTGTTCTCACAAATGGTAGATATTAGCGCGTTACTAAAGAAAGTACACGATAACTTTAAGAAATGTCCTAAGGCACGGAAAACCCTAGCCTATATAAAAGTACGTATGCAGTCTGTTGATGAATATTGGGTACAATTCAAGAAGCTTCATGTTGATTTATTGCAAGTAACAACGAAGAGTCAACGGTCAGAAATGTCAATTTCTAGTTATTGTGAAACTGCTGAAGAAGCGTATCTAGATGTGAAAACTGAAATGCAAGAAGTACTAGATGCTTACTATTCTACTGAGAATACTACCAACAATTCCCAAACTTCACAAACACAAGGGTCAAGTATGAAAGTTGAGACCAACTTGCCACGTATAGATTTACCAAAATACTCTGGTAGCTATGAGAATTGGCAACAGTTTGAGGACACATTTACTTCACTCATTGGTAATAACCAAACACTAAGTGACGTCCAACGGCTCCACTATTTAAAGTCCTGCCTTTCAGGTGAAGCTGCGGCCACACTTAAATTCTATCAAATAACGGATAGCAACTACAAGCCTGCCTGGGAGTGCCTGAAAAAAAGATATAGCCACAAGCGCTTAGTAGTTAATTCCATACTCAAACGGTTGTTCCATCAGAAGAAGATGTGCGACCAATCTGCGAGTCAACTGAAGCAATTTATAGATACAACTAAGGAATGTTTGACCGCACTTGAGAATTTGAAAATACCTACAAGTACATGGGACCCGATGATGATTTACATATCTATTCAGAGATTAGACCAGCAGACTCATAAGGACTGGGAAGATTATGTTAGCGAGAAGTTCGGCACCGAGTTACCAAAATTGCAAGATTTGATGACCTACTTAGAAAGCCGTATTCACACCTTAGAGCTGACGACTTCTGCATCTGCGAGAAACGTTCGAGAGCGAGTCTTCCATACTGCGTCCCCCTCCCCCTCTAAAGGCGAAAGGTCAGATAGATCATATTCATTTTGCACGGAAAATCACTCAATCTTTCATTGTAAACAGTTTGGTAAGTTAACGCAATCAGACCGGAGCGACTACGTAAAAGGTAAAAAGTTATGTTTTAATTCTTTATTGCCTGGGCACCTTCTACACTCCTGCCAACAAAAATCGTCATGCAAGGTTTGTGGTAGGAGACACCATTCACTTTTACATGTTTATTCAAACCAAGAAACTTCTGTTACCACAGAGCCGCAACACGCAGAAGCTTCATCGTTACACACATGTAGAAGAGAAGAAGGAAGAAGAGGTTTAAAGTCCTGTCATGGTTTACATTTCCAACCTGCATTATCGTCATTCTTTACTACGAATGACTCACCCGGCCTACTGGCAACTGCAGTTGTTCCAGTCAGGGACGGATTAGGGAATGTAACTTTATTGAGATGTATTGTTGATTCAGGGGCCCAAGTCACGTTGTTATGCGAACGAGCAGCTCAATTATTAAGTTCAAACAAAATGCCTGTCAAAGGTCACATATTTGGCAGTGGTTCATCAAAGGCTTCTGTGAGTCACGTGACATCTTTTGAGGTACTATCTAGGTATGATAAAGAGTTCAGCCTCAAGGTTGTCGCGTATGTTATATAAGGCAAACTCACAAGCATCTTTCCAAAAAAACCAGTAAATTCTAGTAGTTGGAAACACATTGAAGGTCTCCAGCTAGCCGATCCGAGTTTCAACCAACCAGGAAGAGTGGACATGTTACTAAGTTCCAAAGTATATAGTAGAATCCTGAAAAGTGGAGTTATTCAAGGTCCTCCTAACTCACCATGCGCGCAAGAAACCAGGTTAGGATGGATCCTTTTAGGAGAATCAGGAGAAGAGAGTCAAGATGAGTTGATTTCATTACATATTCACGCGGATCTGGATGACATGTTGAAGAACATGTGGGAGTTAGAAACTTCAGAAAAACGGGCTTATACTGAAGATGAACAACAACACCAAAACCATTATCAATTGATGGAGAGACCAGAGATATTGCGTTAAAGAGATTAAATCAACTTGAGAAGCGATTTCAAAGGGAGTTGAGCGTTACGAGTAGAATACACAAGAGTTATTCAAGAGTACATAGATATGTGAGCGTTACGAGTAGAATACACAAGAGCTATTCAAGAGTACGTAGATATGAATCATATAGAAGAGGTTCCACAGTTAAAAAGAAACTGTCCCGCTGTGTACTTACCTCACCACGCAGTGATAAGACGAGATAAAGAAACATCTCAAACTAGAGTTGTCTTCGATGCTGCATGCAAGGGAACGAATAATGTTTCATTAAACGAAGAGTTACTTGTTGGACCACAGATCCAAGAAGATTTGAGAAATTTAATAATGCGATGGAAAATAAAGAAAGTCTGTTTTGTCGCAGATATTCAAAAAATGTATAGGCAAATTTTGGTCAGTAAAGAAAACACGGATTATCAAGATTTTAAGAAGGATTAAATCAAGAGGTTCACGACTATCGTCTTTGCGAGTGACCTTTGGGACCGCATGCGCACCATATCTCGCAGTTAGAACGCTGCACCAGTTAGCTGATGATGAAGCGGTGAACCAACCCGCTGCAGCACAAGTAATCAAGGAGGATTTCTTCATGGATGACTTGATGTAGCGATGATGACAGCGTAGAAAACGCCATTACCATAGCGCATGAAGTCAAAACCATACTGCAAAGGGGAGGATTTATGTTGCAAAAATGGGCTTCAAACAACGCTGAGTTTCTACAACAGTTTCAACCCTTCGAGAGAAGCTCATATGTCAATCTTGATATGAAACTCAACGGCACTGTCAAAACACTTGGCATGTCATGGAATATGGGCCAAGATACTTTTCAGTATCGTGTTGATCAACCTCCAATACCTGAAAAAATTACGAAGAGGGTTATACTTCCAGAAATTTAAAAACTGTTCGATCCGCTGGGCTGGTTAGCTCCCGCACTCATACCAGCAAAAATAATTATGCAGAAGTTGTGGCTTAAGGGTATTGGATGGGATGATGACGTAGACAGTGAACTTAAAGAAGAATGGCTAAGTTTGAGACAAGGATTTGAAACTCTTAATAAGATTAGCATAGATAGATGGCTTTGGACAACACAATCGACAGTGCAGAATACAACAATTCATGGCTATTGCGATTCATCCATGAAGGCTTATGCAGCTGTGGCATATATGAGAGTAGAAACCGAAGAAGGAATTATAAAAACGGGTATTATAGCTGCCAAAACAAGAGTAGCGCCAGTGAAAACAGTATCGCTGCCTCGACTGGAACTTTGTGGTGCCGTTCTTTTATTCAGATTGCTAAAACAAATAAAAGAAGCGACTATGTTACCCAGTGAGCAGATATTTGCTTGGACTGACTCCATGGTGGTATTATCCTGGTTAAAAGGGGATCCTGGAAGGTGCAATATCTTCGTAAGCAATCGAGTGGTAGAGATTTTAGAGAACACTGGAAACAGCAGGTGGGCCCACGTTTCTTCGGTATCGACTCCAGCAGACATAGCAACAAAGGGAACAATTTGTTCTGCACTGGTTCATGACAAGTTGTGGTGGAACGGCCCTGGGTGGCTGCAAAATAAGAAAATACCATTTTCAAATACTAAGATAGATGCAACAGATTTAGAGCGTAAAAAAGTGTGCATACGGTAATAGACGCCATAGAAAAGGACAAAATAATCAATCTACAGGAGTTTGACACTTAAATAGAATTACAAAGAGTGATAGTTTATTTGAGAAGATTTCTACACTACAAAAAATCAAAGAAAGTAGATGCTATGGCTATAAATACACAAGAATTGGAAGAAGCTTTGACTATTGTAGTAAAAATAGTACAACGTGAAGAATTTTCAGAAGAAATCATTCAGTTACAAGAAGGGAAACCAATAAGTACAAAAAGCAAGTTAAAACGCTCAACCCAATTCTTTGTTCCAAAACTATCCTCAGGGTGGGTGGTCGTTTAAGAAACGCAACCATATCTGAAGATGTAAAACACCCTATAATTATTGGCCACAATAATGATCTATTATCGTTGCTTATTGATGATGCTTAAAAAAGAACCTTGCATGGTGGTATCCAACTTACCATGGCTTGCCTGCGATCTCGTTATTGGATCCTAAAAATGAAAAGTGCCGTCAAGTCACGTCAAATTTTGACACCTGGTTATTTTTGATTGGTGAAGCTGCCATCAATGTACCGGAGCCAGACTTGCGTGACATCTCCATGACCAGATTGTCTAGATGGCAACATTGTCAAAAGTTAGTACAGCATTTTTGGCATCGCTGGCAAACTGAATATTTAACCAGATTACAACAGATGCCAAAATGGCAAAGACGCAATCACGAGTTTGATATTGGTGAAATTATTAATACTTTTGTAGGTCGGGTTCGAATAAATAATTCATTTCTTAATTTTTTATTCGAACCCGAATTCTTAAATGTATCGGCTGTGTAGCTGTTTTGTATTGAATTGAGCAGCTCTGTACGCCGGTTGTTGATAAAAGATGCGGTTTTGCACAAACTATTTGCATCCAGTCGTTTAATATTTAATTATAATATTTTTATTCACAAAAACAGCTCACTGACCTTAACACTAAAATCAGAGTAAGAAATAGCCGCGAGTCTCTAGCCCAGTTAAGCAATTTTTAGCAAAGACATTCTTCTGCAAAATTTATATCTGCATAAGAACCGCGTTACTAATCGAAGCCGAGCTCCGTACTTTGAGTATATTTATCTGAGGCTCCGTATGTAAGACGGTAGAAATTAATTTGTGTCAAAGGTTTTTACAGGTTTTAAAGCAGTTTTTTTATTTCTATAAAAAAACCTTATACCAATCAGGAGTCAGACAAATTGTTATTCGCCCGTTTTACCAACACCATTCTTCTCTGCCTTTGATATTGGTAGTTTGCTAAAAATTATACGAAAAATCTAAAATTTTAACTTCGTTACACAATTCATCGAGAATATTTTTTTTTCATTTTCATTCGACTCACGTGACCTTTTCCGATGATGTTCCTGCAGTTGTCAGTCTCGGCCAGGCCGCTCGCTATCCGGTCTACCAGCATCGGTGTCCATATTTTATAATTATTATAAATATAACAAGGTTTAGATTAGGTAATATGTTGTTTACAGTTTAGATCAGAAACCAATGTAGGTATGCTTTAAGAATTATTGTTCAGCATTACATTTAATGAATTTAGTTACAAGTTTCATTAGAATTTAAGTTATACTTACATCGAATACCTACCAAAAAACAAGAATTGTATTTAAATAGAATGTCATATTTTAAGAACTAAGTAGGTACCTATTCAGTGTATCATAATAAAAGTATATGATATACAAGGAGACTGAGTTTGTCCTTGCATATCCTCAGTTCAGCTTTTTGAAGAGATATAAAAGTTATAAGAAAGGGCCATGGTGTGACACCTTCACAATAGAACAAGTACAGTTTTCAGCGAATAAATATAAATGCAGGTAGGTATTTTTTTGTGAGTGAGAATCTAATTTAATTTAAAATAAGATACCCTGATGGGACAGTTAATTTGATTTTATTAGTATAGAAATAATAAGTAAGGCAGTATATAAAAAAAAACAATTAAATATTTTTTTTTTTTAAATTGTAGAAAAACTATTTATTATTAATTATTGCTTTGAAGACGCTAGTTGTGGACGGTTCTATGCCTCTGTACCTTTTGTCGATTTCTACGACATGCAGGCCCTACAGTCGGCAAATTCTGAACAAGAACCCCGTGCCGACACAGGGAGAAACTACCAATTTGATTCTTAACACACACACATAACACAAGAAATACAGAACGCAGGACAGCAAATATGGCAGTTGCCACACCAGGAATTCTATTGCAATACTGCTTGACCGAGAAGGGCGCCAATGTAACCTACCTGTCATCATCATCATCATCTCAGCCGTAGGACGTCCACTGCTGAACATAGGCCTCCCCCATGATTTTCCAAAAGGACCGGTTGGAAGCGGCCTGCATCCAACGTCGTCCTGCGACCTTCATCAGGTCGTCTGTCCACCGCGTCGGTGGACGACCTACGCTGCGCTTGCCGGTCCGTGGTCTCCACTCCAGAACCTTTCGGCCCCATCGGCCATCTGTTCTGCGTGCTATGTGCCCTGCCCACTGCCACTTCAACTGGCTAATCTTCTGGGCTATGTCGGTGACTTTCGTTCTTCTACGGATCTCCTCATTTCTGATTTGATCACGTAGAGAAAAACCTACCTGTAGTAAGAGTTAAATTTGTAAAAGCTTGGATTATTTGGGCTAAAGGCTACTGAGTTATGTTGACTAAGTCCTAGTCATGCTGCGTAGAAACTAATTTTCGGCCGTCGGTGAGTGGCGACACCTTTGACCCTGATTCTCCCTGGGGCTAAATGAGACCCCTGACCCCTGGCTTGCCTTAATTGGCCGACTGGGGGTGGAAGTGTTAAAGGGCATAACGCCGGTAGTAGCGCGCTAGTGAAACCGCAGCACACTTCTCGACACCCTTTAGACATCCAAACCAACGTTGCCCCTTTTGTCACCATTGATGATGGCCCTTATGGGAGGCCCGTTTAGTGGGTGGCAAGTCACCACCTGCCTAAATCTTTTAAGATGAGACTGAAATTGGCAGATGGCGTAGTCTCGTCCATAGGCCACTATATCCCTTATCACTAATAAGTTTATACGACATTTTATATTTTGTACCAAACAGGCCTCTAAGTGTTGGCCACAGCCCCACTTATGACTTTGCAAAGAACCGGGCGTAATCCGTGAAATAAATGGAATTTATGGTAATAATAATAATAATAATAATACCGCAGGGGCGGCTTTGTGGCGAGCCGTCGGTGAGTGGCGACACCGCGGACCCTGATTCTCCCTGGGGCTAAATGAGACCCCTGACCCCCGGCTTGCCTTTATTGGCCGTCCGGGGGTGGAGACGCAAGAGCAAGTAACAAAAAGCTCCAAGGGTGGAAGTGTTAAAGGGCATAACGCCGGTAGTAGCGCTCTAGTGAAACCGCAGCACACCTCTCGACACCCTTTAGCCATTCACACCAACGTTGCCCCTTTTGTCACCATTGATGGTGGCTTTTATGGGGGGCCCGTTTAGTGAGTGGCAAGTCACCACCTGCCTAAATATTTTAAGATGAGACTGAAATTGGCAGGTGCCGTAGTCTCGACCATAGCCCACTATCTCCCGTATCACTAATAAGTACATATCAATAACCATGCCATTTTACCCATTTTTGTAATAGATAACCTGTAACCTTCCATCCAAAATGTTTCTGTTTTTATACTACATTGTATTTTTATACCAAACAGGCCTCTAAGTGTTGGCTACAGCTCCACTTATGCCTTTGTAAAGGACCGGGTGAAACCCGTGAAATTGGTTGAATAAAAATAATAATAATAATAATAATCGTTATGCTCACATGGTACACATGGCAGTAGTAGCCACTAGCCTTCACACTAGGATTCCCTGTGTCATGAGGACTAGTTCTCATAACAATCTACTAATATGAAGATAACATATACGTACAGAGTAAATATCTTGCTTTGCCATAATATTGAGGAAGTGAATTCACAAATTGAGTTGTATCATGCGAGAGTGTGTAGATGTGTATTGTGTGTGTGTGTGCTTCTGAGGGTGCGAGGTATGTATGAATCGTGAATGAAGGCGAGCGCGTGGTGCGTACCTACCGGGTGTATGTTCGAGTGTCATGTACGAGCGCGGGCATGAATACACGTGTGTTTGTGTCGGTACGAACAAAATAGTTTCGTGACATACTACAGTATTGTGTTAATGTTAATTATTACGGTTCGAGGAAATAGAGTACTTATAATAATGCTTTTTTTGAGATTTGCAAGAGTAGTACATTTATATCCAACAACAACAGACAACAACGTGATAGAGGGTTGTTGTCGAAGTAGAACGCTTCTAAATTAGCTCCGTTTTAATATTAGAATATCGCTAAAAAAGTGGTGTTTACTTACTTAACTGAGCAACATTGCGTAACACAGTGCTCAATTATCAACATATTGTGTTATCAAGCAATTACGCCCTACTTACACGTGAGTACAAATAACGATTGATATTATGATAATATGATATATATGATATTATAGAAAGATTGTAATACTTGATTGCCTGGCGAATCAATTGTGCCAAGATTGGAAAACTTCTACCGCCAATAATTATTAAAAACTCGCCTGATGGAATATTCATGTCAATAGTCCGTAAGGGACCGTGGTTATTGCTGTATAGACGGACAAGGTAACCATCTACTTCTACACCATCTCTTCTGGGAATAGAGCTGTGATCCAAAATTTTACTGAATGTTATCGTATAGTTTTGCTATAAGATTTTTTGCAGGAGCTATAATGTCCCACCAAAAAATTAGTTGGGGGTGTTGTGACTTGGGTCTTACGGACAACAAATATTTGACTTGTGTTCAATGTAAAAAGGCTTATCATATGGAATGCCTTAAAGTCGAGGTGAAGAATACAAGCTCTTGGAAAGTTCTTTTTAATGCAGTTGCTCAAAAAGTGGCGTATTGCAGGGACGTATAGCGTCCGGGATGTGGGCTATTACATACTCATGCTTTTTTTTTACATTTCCCGAACTCGTGCGTTCTCTTTCCCAACTGTCAAAATAATGTCTATTAAAAAGAAAAACCAACCATGAAGTTTTTACTAAAAAAATTCACTGAAGTTTTTATGATTCATGCAAATACGTATATTTCTATAAAGAAGCTACTAATTTGTTTCAATATCAGATTTAATGATTTGATTGAATGAGTAGGTTAGGTTTCATTTCATTTCATCTCATTAAATTTCATTTTCATTTCATATCAATAAAAAAAATCTACTGAAGACTTGGCTGTATTGGTATGGTTCCCTTTGCCTACCAGAAAGAAAAAAAATCTCTGCTTATATTCTACGGTTAGCGCCATTTTCCAGAAATTTTCTTTGCGTGTTTATTTGATTAAATTGTTTAATTTTTTCGCAACTGTATTAAAAATAGTCGTTCAGTACACGTGCGGAACCGTCATTGCAACTTGTTCCGACTGTTAACCCTCGCCTTCTGCTGCGCCTCGGCTCGGGTAGACATTTGTCGGAACTCTTTGCAATGACAGCCTTTCCCCGTTTGTAATGAAATATACTATTGTGCACAAATGCTAAGTCTAAAGAAAAAAATTATAACACGCCAGTGCGCGCAACCCCGTGCGATATCAGTTAGAGAGCTGCAAAAAGAGCAGTAGTGTCACCTCCTTAGATTAACCCTTTAAGTAGCTTTCAAATAAAAATATTTTGGCGCCAAATTGAACGGAAAAAGCGCGCGAAAAAACACTATTTAAAAAAATAGTGCGTGCGCAATCGTTTGCAGGAGTAAAATCGTAGTAAAACTGCTATAGCACGACTTCGAGCGGCGAACGACTGGATAGATCGCAGCCGGCACACAATACGGGTATAAGTTTAACATACATAGAGAAATTAGATGGAAACACATTTTACAATACACGGAAATTCATGATCGAGTTGTAATGGCGACCTGTGGAGTACACTCATACGACACTGGTGAATTCTGATAAGGCATAAAGAGAGACCAAAAAGCAAGAGCGAGGATTTGTTTGATGATGTAATCACATTGCCTGGTTCACGTGGAATATGCAAAAATGTCAAAGGAGTCATGGTAATTTTTAAAGTCAGCTTTTGAAGAAAAAGGTCTAAACAACCGCTGCAGACTTTTGTCAAAGTTACAAGGCTTAGCAAAATATGTTCAACCAATGAGACTCATAATGGAAAACTCAAATATAGAGTTGACTAAAGACTATGTGAAGACAAAGCTGTTACAAATGCAGGATTCCAGTGACGCGCGGCGTTTCACAGCGAGCACACGTATTGCAATATAGTGTTATTTTCGCGGTATTGTTTTTTTATCTACCCTACATTTGCTTTGACAAATGGACGAGGTCTCTGGACCTCAATCCGCTAGCGTAATTAGTAGTATGAGTGAGCAAGAGATAAATCTAAACAATATGAGTGAGGAAGAGATTTTAACAAGCAATATTGTTTGTGAATTAGAAGAGTTTCAAAAGCATGAATCAAATATAAATAAAATTGAGGGTAGTTTGGAGATAACAAGACCAGAGAAGAGACCTAGAAAAGAAAGTGATGAACAAGCAAGTGATGATCAATGTATTGGAGATGGATTCCAGATGGTCCAGTATCGTAAGAGTAAAAGGTTTGCCTACCAAAAACAATCTCTTAGGCCAGATATGTATGTGCAGACAATGAGTCAGGAAAAAAATAAAAATAGTTATATCAATAAGAATGGTTCTGTCTTACCTTTAATTGAGGTCTCTGTTACATCAAATGATACATTACCCAAACAAATTGGATTGGCCAAACCTATTACCAAAGAGAAGACCCTTTTCTCTGAAATAACTAAAAAGAACATTCCAAACAAGGCAGCAATAAATACAACTTCTCAGGTGCAAGAACAGAAAGGGAAAAATAATAAGAAAGACTATAACAAAACCGAAAGAAAACAATATAAGTTTGAAGACTTATTATATAGATTAAAAGATATATTATTTGCAGAAACAAGTTTCGAAGAAAAACTAAGTTTAGTGTTTAAATTACTCATAGATGAAGTGAAGAATTTCTTTGTACGGACTGTAAGTCATGGCGATATTGTTAAGAAAGTACTAAACATTTGGTTCTCTGGCTTTGAGGGCTCCGCTGCTCAGTGCTTACGCATTGGTCAGTGGAACTCTCAAAGCCTAATGCCGAAGAAAACTGAGTTTGAATTATTACTAAATCAAGAAAATATTAACATCTGCTTGGTAAGCGAAACTTGGTTAAATACAGATAAAACATTAAAAATTAGTGGTTATACTGTTTATAGAGCTGATAGAGATGATGCATATGGGGGTGTTGCTATCATAGTCCATAACTCTATTAGATCACAATTGTATCCTATCTCCTTAAGAAACTCCGGTATTGAAATATTATGCATTGAAATATTTAATTGTAAGCATGTAAAGTACATAACATGTCAGACCAGTCACCCCAGACCTGTCTATTGTCCATCATCTGTGAATACATCCCAATGCGACTGGGATGAACTATTTAAAACATTTTTGGACAAATCAATAATTGCAGGGGATTTTAATGGTCACCATCCAAACTGGTCTAATAGGGTAAATTCTAGAGGAACACAAATATTTGAGTCCAGTTTGGACAATAACTTTGTGTCATTAAATACCGGGGAACTAACTAGGATTAAATTGGTGAATAATATATTACAAGAGAGTGCACCAGATATTACTTTCGCTACTTCAGATATAGCGGATTATTTAAATGAATGGTAACACGAGAAACCTTAGGCAGTGATCATTTGTTTGTAAAATTTCAACTTGAATATTCGGACGCTCCATCCACTATTCGGCGCCGTAATTATAAACTAGCAAACTGGGAGCTGTATAATGCTACATGCACAAGTAACTTTACTCATTTACCTCCTCATAGAGACATCCAATCAATATATAATTACTTTGTTGAAACTATTAATCAAGCAGCCAACAAAAGTATACCTTATCTGAAAATAAATACAAACCCTTCAGGAACATTCAAACCGAAACCTTATTGGTGCCCTTCACTATCACATGCAGTAGCAAAACGTCGGTTAGCTCTCAAAAATTTTAGAATAAATCCAACACCAGACAACTTTGATAAATTGAGTAAAGGTATAGCAGATGCTCAAAAATGTACTAGACAAGCTGGCTAAGCAGTATTGTTCTGCAACCATACGATCGTTAGGGATATTATTAGGTACTTACGTAGGTCGGGGTGACTTGGTAGTGCGGGCTGATGACCTTAAGAAGGCTGGGCGTTCGGGCCCGGCCCGAGGACTCTTAAGTCCTCGGGCCGGGCGTCCTGCTGTGGACGTCGTGCTGAAGAACTGTTCACTTGTAGTTATAATGTTTGTATTGTCTTATGGTTTGTGCACTGGTTTACGCGTAAACACGGGCTGATTAGCGGTCACTCGCGGGGAAGTTAGTCGCGGTGACTCGGGCTGATTTGTGAGGTGGTGTGTGGCCGTGCCGACACACCCTAAAGGTCACTTTTGGGCTGACGCGTAAACGCGGGGCTGATAATGGCGGTTCCCATGCGGTCGCGACGCGGAAGCTCAGCGGTATACGTCCGCTAGCTTCGACTCTAAAATGGTGACTGTTTCCGCTGCCCTTCAGCCGCCTGCTTGTAGTTTGACAGCTGCAGGACAGCGGCGGCGGGACGCGCGGGCGGGGAGCATTCCTTGAGGTGACGTCGCGCCTTTGGCGCGATCATATTCCCCACGCGGCGAAGGTGTGGTGTGGTGGTCAATCGACAGTCAGGTGGGCGATCTTGAGTTCCACCACTCGGGTGACGCCATCCCTTCATGGGTTCGTCTTGTGGCTCATGCGCCAGTGTAGAGGCGGCACCTAGTCGTCCACTATCAGTACCAGTTCCCCGACTTGAGGTGGGCTGGATCGGGGAGTCCGTTTGGAGCGGGTTTGGATGGTGTGCAGGTAGGGTTTGGACCAGGATCGCCAAAGGTGTTGGGATAAGGGTAGGACGAGCTTGAACCTTTTTGTGTGCAGAAATGGCTCGTCCTTCTACCGAATACTCAGGTAGGGCATTGAGCTGACGTTTTAAAAGGACATGACCCGCGGTGAGTAATTCAAATTCCGCGGGGTCAAAAGAGAGTGGGCTGAGAGGGCGTGCATTGAGCATGGCTGCAATACTTTGTGACTTTGCTGAATACGAGCTGAACAATCGCGGTCGGCGGGTAAGTCGTCCATGCACGGGGCCTTGGGTTTAGCAAGGAGACGTAAACAATGTATACATTTGTATACTCGATGTCGCATTACGTCGCATAACGTCCAGAAATGCTGGCGTAAGGGTGAGTGCAGAATGTCCGCGCCTGGCTGACTTAAGGTGTTTGCGACGACAGTTTGTCGTCGTGTTGTGTGTGTGTGCTGAATAATTGAAAAACAATGATGACACACACGGTAGAACAAGACAGTGTATGCAAGTGTAACAGGAAAGAGCAAGATGCACTACCCTGCCGTAATACAGTTTTACTAGCACGTAGGGTAGTTGTAAATTGTCTCCGATACTGTAATTGTTCATCACGTTCATTTGACTTTCACGTATAGTTATGATGTCAGTAAATAGTAGTGTTTATTACAAAGCAAGACAATGTGTAACAAACCATAAATTGAATGACAGTGATTATACAATGTATTCAAATAATAATATTTGTAAATTAGAAGTGCATCCCCGCTTAATTCTTAATGTTTTAGTGTACCTATGGCCGCTGCGATTCACAAAGGTGATACCTATGCAATTTATAATCATATTTTATATTAACTAAAATCTTACTTCTAATCACATTTATCTGTATTATAGTTTTTGATTTGGCTGTTTGTAAAAGTTATAAGTAATTTAACTAGGTGTATGAATAATAATATTTGTGAATTTGACAATAGTACAACAATAAGTCAATTTTAAATTAGGTATACCTAAACTTTTACAGGAAACACACTCAAAACTACTTTAAATTGTTTTTTTATGACTCTTAAACTATAAACTGTTTGCTTAACTATTACGGGGACAGGTGCTCAAATAAAGATGTTAATGATATTATTAGTTATTTGAAAAGATCAAATATGATATCATTGCTTAAGATAAAAAAGTCAATGTCTACCTAAATTAGGATATAAGTTATGGAATAAAGAAATTATTATTATTATTAATTGTGGGCAGGTAAAATGTGTGCTGATTATCTGCGTGCTGAGATTTGTGCTGATTAGCTATGAGCTGAGCTGATATGCGCTGATTCTTTGTGGGCTGAGTGGATATGTGCTGATTCTTTGTGGGCTGAGTGGATATGTGCTGAGTATTTGTGTGCTGAGTCGGTATGTGCTGAATGTGCCGTCCTAGTCATTGCCTAGGCGGCGGTGAAGAACGCGAGGTAGTGCGCGGTGGAGTACGACGGGAGTACACCATCTGGCCCGTATCAGGTGAGGGACGGCGCCGTGGTACCTCGCGCTGTTGTACCGGCAATAAGTGCACTGGTGGTGCGTAGTATCGGGTACATACCCGAGGCTTGTGACCCTTTACATTACACCATGGGTAGCAATGGTTGTCACCATAGCGAGGTTGCGCGTTCGATCCCTGTTTGGGTCTTGGTGCGGAGCTGAAAGGTCGTGAGTTCGAACCCTGCGCATAGCGCGGAGGTTGCGGGTTCGAAACCTGCTGAAGTGGGGGCGAGAAGCACACGGGTATAGGCGCGGAGCTGAGAGGTTGTAGGTTCGAAACCTGCGTATAGCACAGAGGCTATGGGTTCGATACCATCGCAGGTGGGGCGAGAAGCGCGCGGGTATAGTCGCTGAGCTGAGAGGTTGCAGGCTCGAAACCTGCGCATAGTGCGGTGGCTGCAGGTTCGATACCTGCTGAGTTGATGGTGAGAAGCGCGCGGGTATAGGCGCGGAGCTGAGAGGATGCAGGTTCGAAACCTGCGCATAGCACTGTGGCTGCGGGTTCGATACCTGCTGAGCTGACGGTGAAGGGCGCGTGGGTTGTGAGGTAAACTTTGGTAACTCAGTTAGGGGGATCACCGAGTTTACCGTATGTGGCGCTGTGACGTTCGCCTTAATTTGCGCTGTTTTTACATCGTCATTGGGCGCTGATGACCATGTTTTTTGTTCTAATTCTACAACGAGAATCTCGTAATAGGCGTCTATTGTCCTTTCATACTGCTCGATGTAGAATTTTTCCTGAGCGTCTGATAAATCGTCGGTGTCTAATATTATGTAATACGCCGCGTCGAATTTATCACGAGTCACTCTTACGCCCGATGCTCTGGCATCGAATTCTGGGCTATAATGCCTTGGTTGGCTAGACTTCAATGATAACGCTTCCAAATTAAGCTTAACAATAGCGATCTGTTCCTCCCTAAATCTGGCTACCTGTGATTTTGAAGGCATCGTTACGGTCGAAGGCGAAGTCAGCCACAAGGAAAAAAAAATAAAAAATATTAAAATATTTAATCGTAGGTGGAATGCCGCACCTCTTTTTTCGGAAGTCGGTTAAAATAACGCCTAAATTAATAATGCGTGTACCAAACCTTATGTGAGCTGAGGGTTTACCTTTAAGACTCTCGTGCAGTACCCTTATTGAATGTAAACAATCAATTTACATTAATTATTTCATGTTAATCACGAACACAAGTAAATCTTGTAATATTATCAAATAACTTTAAAAAATTCTGTGGAGGCATAAGTGAGATCACAAGTTCCTCTGATATGTGGAGAAAATTGAGGTGGATGAAAGGGGTAAGGAAAAATCGAGTCCGTGCGCCATATGATAAAAAGGAACAATTATTTCGATCATTAGCCCCAGATTTTGTACAAACTTCACCACCAGAGTTCAATTCACACAACCATCAGCTTGAAAGTGAATTTACTCTCCAGGAACTCTACAACTGCCTTAAGAAAAAGGATACAGCACCAGGTGAAGTTGATATCACATATAGTATGATATATCATCTTCCCATAGAAGGCAAGTTATACCTACTTCAAATGTATAATTAAATATTTAATTATTCTATAATCCCAGAAGAATGGCGCAACATTAAAATAATACCAATTCCTAAACATAGCTCTGATACAAACACTGTTCCCAAATTTAGACCAATATACTTGATCTCCTGTGTATGCAAAATCTTTCACTCTATGTTTAACAAACGCTTAGAGTGGTTTATTGAAAGAAACGAACTACTAGGTCCAACAACATCCGGTTTTTGTAGGTGTCAGTCTAGTGTGGATTGTATAGTAAGATTAGTGTTAAAAATACAAGCTGGCTTTGTAAATAATATACCTACGTTAGCATGTTTCTTAGATATAGATAGTGCATATAACAATGTCCTTGTGGACCAACTCGTTCATAAGTTGGATGAGCTAAACGTAGGTGCTAAAATATGCAAATACTTGTTTTGAAAAAGAGATGCCTAAAAATGTATAAAGATGGCGAAGACAGTATTTTGCAAAGGTGGACTGGAAAAGGATTATGTCAGGGTGACCCAATGTCCCCGCTTTTATTTAATATAATTACTGCAACAATTAAATCCATAGACAGTGTAAAAACTTTGCAATATGCAGATGACTTTGTATTTTATGTACAGAATAATAACATTCATAATAGTATACTTAATATTCAAAATTGCATAACTCATACTTATTCATTGCTCCAACATATTGGCCTAGATATATCCTTCTCAAAAACAAAGCTGTGTCTGTTTAGTAGAGGTCGAAAAAGAGAACAAGTCAACATTACCATTAATGGCAATATCATAAAACTTGTTGATTGTGTTAAATACTTAGGTATCTGGATAGATAGCTCACTAAAATGGATAAAACATATCAACAAGACACACGAGAGCTCAATGAAATTGCTTAATATTTTGAAAATTTTAGCAGATTCCTCTTGGGGGTACATCCTAGGCATCTGCGAAATATCTATATTTCACTGATTAGGAGCAGAATAGATTATGCTAGCTTTATTTACGACAATGCAGCAAAAACTAATCTATTAAAATTAGACAGAGTACAAAATGCCGCGTTACGTATAATAGGAGGTTTTATTAAAACAACACCTATACACGTAATGGAATGCGAGTTGTGTGTTCCTCCTCTTTTTCTACGAAGAAAATATTTAGCTACTAGATATTGCCTCAAGTCTCAAGCCTGGGCAAGTAACATTACCTTAAATATATTAAATAGTCTTATAAACCTTAATCAATCTAGTTACTTTCTCAGAACTAAGAAACCACTACTGGTGACTGTATACAATGAAACCAAAATAGAAAAAGTAAACACTAGTAACCCCTTGAATATGTTTAGGTTACCTACATGGGTTTCAAATATAAATATGGACTTTGTTCAAACTAATGTTGATAATATAGTTCAGCCCAAAAAAAGTACTGATAGTAGAATTCTGAAATATAATACCTTACATATGTTGGGTAATAAATATGATAGCTGGCATAAGGTATATACTGATGGATCTCAAACACAAGATGGTCGTGGAGCAGCATATTGTGATCCCAGTCGCAATGTGATGGACAGCTATAAATTTGTTAATACTTCAGAATTCTCAATTATGTTTGTGGAGTTGTTTGCAATCTCAGAGGCGTTGTCATATGTTATCAGCGCGGGACTCAAAAAGGTAGTGATTTTGTCGGATAGCAAAAGTGCCTTGCAACATATAGCTCGATGCGCCTCTGGCCTCAGAGGTGGCCTCGATAGCTTATACCATATTAAATAAAGTCTTAGCGCTGATATCTGCGGGGGTGACTCTGGGGTTGCAATGGATTCCTGCTCATGTCGGCATACATGGTAATGAGGAGGCAGATAGGCTGGCTCGAGAGGCAATATCAAATGCCACCGAAGTATACTTAAAACCAGAATATTCAGAGATACTCATTAAGTACAAAAAAAAAATTCTTTGCACTGGAAGGAGTATTTTGATATTGTCTCTAGAGAAAAAGGTATAAAACAATTCAAAATGAACCACCTCATATACCATGGTGTGCCAATATAAAGTTAAGTCGACACCTACTTGTAGTGGCATACAGATTGCGCTCTGGACATATGCCTTTAAATTTCTTTTAATGGCTTTAAATTTTTAATGAAAAAAAACAGAGAGCCCCAATTGTGACTTATGTGGAGTATTCGAAGATATTTATCATCTTGTAATGGAGTGTAGCCGAAGTGCTAACTTGAGACTGCATATATTCACATCACTGAATCTTGTACAGCTTGATGTGGGTCTACTCCAGAGCATCCTAGCTGAGCCAACATCTGGTGCAGCTAGGTTGCTCTATCAGGGCATCTACAAGCTGTCCATTGACAATTGATATCTGTTGATAGTAATATGAATGTAATGGTTCATGGGACTGACATAGTCAATGTGTGACTCAAAGTCCCCAAATTAAATTAGAATAAAAAAAAAATGCATGATTCATACAGTGCAGTGCAGAGCCAAGTACAAACACCAAAGATACTGCACTATTAACGGATAAACCACACTAAGCAAGAAATATCTACAGAAAAGGCACACATTATTGAATGCCCATTTTAATTTAATCTAGTCATGATATATGATAAAATTAAATTTAAGAAATGATACTTTATTGTAACATTTACGTACATAAACCTCCTATTTAAAACCCTTTGTATTAAGGTATTACTTGATACCTGTTAGCTCAGATTTTCTTCAAAACTCTTTTATTATCAATATAAACACTGCGTTAAAAAACATAACTGATATCTGTTTCATATAATTATGACTAATATGTACGTACTTACAGTTATTTAATACGCATTAATTTATAGTTAGTAACTAAATAAATATAACTAACCTAAATAACAAAATTTGCCGTGGTGGTACCGGCTTCGAATTGTACCCCCACTAACTTTTCCCGTGGGTGCCGTAAGAGGCGGCTAAGGGAATAACCGGGAAATGGGCAGCAGCATTTCCCGCAGTCTGCGTCAACATCCACTGCGATCACCAAGACTACTTCACTGTTGTAATGGGAGACTTCAACGCAAAGCTAAGCACAAGGAAACGTGATGAGTTGAGAGTAGGGCCATTTGGATACGGGCAGTGGAACTCGAGGGCACAGAGGCTGGCTGACTTCATGGAGAAGGAGGGATTTTTTTTTTTTATGATGAACTCCTTCTACATGAAGCAGCCATCCAGGAAGTGGACGTGGATGAGTCCCGACGGTTCCATTACGAACGAGATAGACAATTTAATGACGTCTCTGTGATCAGCAAGGTAAAAACCGGCAGCGATCACCGCATCGTAAGAGGCGCATTGAATATCAATGTCAAGCTTGAGAGGTCACGTCTGGTGAAGTCTACGCTCCGTCCAAATCGTGCCCAAATCCAAAACCCCGAAAAGTTTCAACTTGAACTTCAAAACCGTTTTCAGTGCTTAGCTGAATGCGACACAGTGGATGAGTTGAACAACGGGTTGGTGGAAACTGTCCAAGCGGTTGGGTCCGAATTCTGTGAGACCAAACGCCGCAGGAAAGCTCAAAAACTCTCAAAAGAAACTCTGAAACTAATGGCAGAACGGAGCGAAATGAGACTGCAGTCCGCAGTTGATATGTCGGACTACGGTAAACTCAATAGACGAATTAGGAAGTCCATGCGACACGACTTGCGTGCTTATAATACTGCGCGTATTACGGCAGCAATTGAGCGGAACCAGGGCTCTAAAGTGTTTGCAAAGGATTCGTCTATTGGGCAAAGCCAAATGACAAAACTGAAGACCGAAAATGGCAGTATCGTTTCATACAAGCCTGAGATTCTGAGAGAGATTGAAAGCTTCTATCGACAGTTATATACCTCGACGCGCGAACCCGTTACTGAAGCAGCTCAGGACACCAGAGCAAAGTTAGTCCGACACTATACCGAAGACATCCCGGACATCAGCCTGTACGAGATTAGAATGGCTCTCAAACAGCTTAAGAACAACAAGGCGCCAGGAGAGGACGGAATTACGACTGAACTTCTGAGAGCGGGTGGTAGACCGATACTTTTAGTCCTCCAGAAGTTATTCAATTCTGTCATTTTCGAAGGCAAAACACCGGAAACGTGGCTCAAGAGCGTGGTGGTGCTGTTCTTCAAAAAAGGTGATAAAACCTTATTGAAGAATTATAGGCCCATATCGCTCTTGAGCCACGTGTACAAGCTGTTTTCGAGAGTCATCACGAACCGTCTCGCACGCAGGTTTGATGAGTTCCAGCCTCCCGAACAAGCCGGTTTCCGAAGAGGCTTTAGCACCGTAGACCATATTCATACACTACGGCAGATTATACAGAAGACCGAAGAGTATAATCAGCCACTGTGTCTAGCGTTTGTGGATTACGAGAAAGCCTTCGATTCTATCGAGAAGTGGGCCATACTGCAGTCCTTGCAGCGATGACAAATTGACTATAGGTATATCGAAGCGTTGAAGTGTTTATACAGCAAGGCCACTATGTCAGTCCGATTACAGGACCAGAGTACGGAACAAATTCCATTGCAGAGAGGTGTGAGACAGGGAGACGTCATCTCTCCAAAACTGTTTACTAACGCATTGGAGGATGTTTTCAAACTTTTGGACTGGAAAGGATCTGGCATCAACATTAATGGCGAATACATCACTAACCTTCGTTTTGCCGATGATATAGTTCTAATAGCAGAGTCGCTCGAGGATATCGGCACCATGCTCAACGACCTCAGTAGAGTTTCCCAACAGGTTGGTCTTAAGATGATCGTGGTTAAGACGAAAATCATGTCCAATGTCCATGTTCCACCTATACCGGTAATTGTTGGAAACGATACACTCGAAGTTGTAGACGAGTACGTCTACCTGGGACAGACTGTCCAATTAGGTAGGTCCAACTTCAACAAGGAGGTCGCACGAAGAATCTAGCTCGGATGGGCAGCGTTCGGAAAGCTTCGATCCATCTTTTCGTCCCCAATACCTCATAGGCTGAAAACCAAGGTTTTCAAACAGTGTGTGTTGCCAGTGATGACTTATGGCACTGAGACGTAGTCCCTTACTGTGGGCCTCATTAACAAGCTTGAAGTCGCTCAACGAGTAATGGAGAGGGCTATGCTTGGGGTTTCCCTGCGTGATAAGATCCGAAATGAGGAGATCCGTAGGAGAACTAAGGTCACCGACATAGCTCTCAAAATTAGCAAGTTGAAGTGGCAATGGGCAGGCCACATCGCTCGCAGAACTGAAAACCGATGGGGAAGAAAGGTTCTCGAGTGGCGACCACGCACCGGAAGGCGTAGTGTAGGCCGGCCCCCCGCTAGGTGGACCGACGACCTCATAAAAACCGCGGGGAATCGCTGGATGCAGGAAGCGAGTAGCCGGTCGAAGTGGCGTTCTATGGGGGCGTCTTCCGGCTTATAATGATGATGATGAAGTTATTATATCTGTCTTATTGTTATGTGTGTAGGTATATTTTCATTTTTTCATACAAAATAAGCCTATTCTGGTTCATAGTTTGCTCAAATTCGTTTTAGGACGTTTTTGTTTATTTGACGTGAAACTGGCACAAATGTCAAGTTGACATTTGCAGTTTGCACCAAAAAAAAATGAAAAAAATGCAGTGAGTGAACTGAGTTGAGTTGAGGTCGTTGCGTTGAGGATAAAATATAAAAATAAAAAACTACTTATGTAAGAGCACTTTTAAGTGATAAAATTTTACATGATTTTAAAAAAATATATGCAGTGAGTGCACTAAGTTGAGTTGAGGTCGTTGAGGATAAAATATAAAAATAAAAAACTACATAAGTAAGAGCACTTTTTAAGAGATACAATTTTACATGATTATTTTTATATTTAAGCCCCGACCCGACACATAAACTATCAAATTTGTACTGTACTTACTTGAAATCTTGCTTGGTAAGTACCTACGCTATAACAACATACTAACTATATATTTTATTCCAAACCAACCAAAACTAGTTGCTTACTAAGCAATGCTTATTTTTTTTATAGGAATTGGGTAGATAGTTTTGGCATGTCTTTTTGGACTTCTACTATTTCCGCATTTTTAGAATTCCATATTTGTAAATTTTAAATTTGACTGTACCTAATGTTTGAATGTGAGATCGTTTAAAGCATAGTTACCTTTCCAAAGAATCATTTCATTTCAAGTCTTTTTACAAGCAAGTGTTATTGGCAAAATTGTGGTTACGCCGCACAAGCCATACAAACAAGAAGTCTAAGTCTAAGATTCTTCTGTCATCAGTCATACATTTGCAATTATATTACTGCACAGTTGTGTCATTTGTACATAAGTATTAATTTCAAACTGTTTTAGTATTTCTATGGAACCCCATAGAAGTACAAAGAACCCTCTTAGGGTTCTGTTTTCTGTCTGAGTCTGTACTTATTCCTTACAGCCCAATAACTTCAACAACTATGTAAGTGGGTGAAACTTTGCACAGTAATGGTCACTTTTGCGATATGCTTTCTTGATTGTTACCACTGCAGTGTCAGATATTCTGCCGCAAAGCAATAGTGCCCAAGCATTAGTTTTAGGGTGTGAATGGCAATGTAGCAAGTCAAGTTACTGGGCGAAAGAGCCACAAAATACTACAATACTAACCTATGGGTGGCATTGCAACTATCATAGGCGAACATAGTGCTTACCAACAGGCTCATTATTTGCCCGTTTTGTCATTTGATGGTATAAAAATAAAAAATGAGAGATAGTTCCATTGAACTCTAAGAAATTAATTTTAATTAGGTACATAATCAGCATATACACTGTATATTGTATATTATATCAGCATAATCAGCTATTATAAATCAGCCCTGTATGAATACTATCTGTTGATTTATGGCCAGAAATAAAATGGTTATGTCGTTGTAGTAATTTCATTTCTATATTTTACAGGCAGTATTGCACAGTCAAACCCGTATTGTAGGCCTCATATTGCACGGCCAATCATTTCGAAGCCATGTACATGGATTCCGGGCTGTGCATTGTCACCACATATTGTTTTTGTTCAGACTGGATTGTATAACCCGTATTGCACAGCCAGATATTCCAAGGTATGTAAGTACATGGAATACGGGCTGGGATCATTTAGTTTGAACTTTATGATCAGTGACGCTAAATACTTTGTTTGATGAATAAAAATAGAGTTCTCTGTTTGCTTCATTTGCATTCCAACAAAACACTTTACATTTTTTGTAATTACAATATTGAGTTTTTATTTCAATACAGTCAGAAAATTATTAATTAAATTAACATCTTTACATAGGATAAGACCGTCATCAACATACAACAAAATAAATATGTCCTGGTTATACTTCTTTAAAATTAATGCACATTTATCTACTTCACAACTAAGTAACAAAGCCAAATTCGTCTAAAATTTACAGGAATTTATGATTCCAGCACTGTAGTGCTTGTTTTAAGCCAAATAATGACTTAGTTAGTTTACAAGCATGACCATTTGCATTAGTTAATCCTTCCTGTGGCAACATAAAGATATCTTCTTCAATTTGACCATACAAGAAAGCGGTTATAACATCAAACAGCGTTATCGTTTTATTTTATTTTATATTTAGCGTCTTTGAGTCGTCAAATGACTATGTCAGCCCCATAGTATACACCATTTTCTATTATATATTCCTAATAATTTTACATATAGTGTGTGGATCGATACAGCATCCTAGCTGTGGTAGATGTTTGATCAGCCAGGATGCCCTGGAACAGACCCACATTAAATATAATTATATCTAAACTATTATATAATTCTACTCTCATTGTTTCACTCCGGACACACTCTCTCAGAAAATGATGGACATCCTCAGGCACACCACACAAATCGCAGTTAGGGCTACTAACATTTTACATAAAAAATTTAAACTTATTCAGTGGCATGTGTCCAGAGCGCAATCTATGAGCAATAACAATCAGCTCTCTACTCTACTTCACATTCCCACACCACTGTATATGAGGCGGCTCACATTGTTCGCACTCACATTCGTTCTATACCATATTCCTTTTTCCAGAGAGACAATATCAAAGTACTCCTTCTATTGTTAATATATAAATTTTTTGTAGCTGTTGAGTACCTCTGAGTATTCTGGTTTTAAATGAACTTCTGTACCACTTGATATTGCCTCTCTGGCAAGTCTATCTGCCTCCTCATTACCACCTATGCCAACATGTGAAGGAATCCACTGCAGCCCCAGAGTCGCCCCCGCAGCCAACAGTGCTACGACTTTCTTTAATATTGTATAAGCTTTCGATGTTCCTCTGGTCTCAGAGGAACATCGAGCTGTATGCTGCAAGGCACTTTTGCTATCTGACAAAATAACTACCTTTTTAAGTCCCGCACTGGCATCGTACGATAGCGCCTCCAAGACGACAAAGAGCTCCACGAACATGAGATACAGTGGTTGGATGAATTTACCAATTTATAACCTTCCCTCACATTGTAACTGGGATCATAAAATGCCACTCCACAACCGCCAATTGTTTGTGATCCATCAGTGTAAATATTGTGCCACCCGTTGTATTTATTGCCCAGCATGTGAAGTGTGTTATACTTTAGGGTTCTATTGTCATATTTATTTTTTGGTTCAACTATATCATCAATATTCACTTGGAAAATTCATGTCTATATTTGATACCCAAGTGCCCAAGTGTTTAAGGTAAACATATGTAGTGGATGACAAGTATTAACTCTTTCTGTTTTTGTATTATTATAAACCACAGCTACTAGGGGAATTTTATTGTTGCTAAAATATGATGAATTCAGGTTTAATGAAAACTAATTTAATAAATCTATAGTCACATTATTTACCCAAGATTGCGACTTAAGACAGTATTTTGTAGCCAAGTATTTTCGTCGTAAATAAAGTGGGGGTAAACATAGCTCGCACTCCAACACGTGAATAGGAGTCGTTTTTATAAACCCTCCTATACTGGTTTTACATGCGATGTCATAAATAAAACTAGAGTAGTCTATCCTACTCCTTATTAAAGATATATAGACTTTCCTAAGATGTTTTGGGTGAACTCCCCATGATGAGCCTGCTAATATTTTTAGGATGTTAGTAATTTTGATGTTTTTGCATGAATTTCTTTTATATGCCTATTCCATCTCAATGACCTATCCATCCAGACTCCCAAATACCTAACACGGTCTACAGCTGGAATAGTATCTCCATTGATTCTTCACTGATTAATTCACTTGATTGTTTCGTCTTCCCCTATTAAACAGGCATACACTCGTTTTTGATAAGGAGATATCCAGCCCAATCTGGCTAAACAATGCAGCTACCAAAGCAATGTTTTCTTGAATTTGTAAAGCACAGTTGTATAATTTTGTTCTGTAGGTACATGAAAAACAAATTCGTCAGCGTTATGTAATGTATTTATATTATCAAGTGATCTACATATCTTTGATGTTATTAAACTAAATAGGAGAGGCGAGTTTAGATCTCCTTGTGCTAGGCCTTTTCCAGTCCATCTCATCAACGTATTTGCTTCCCCATCTTCCCTAATTTGTAGATATCTCTTTTTCAAAAACTCGAATAGATAAGTGCATAGGTACTTTAGCTCCAACTTTTAGTTCGTCCAACCTAAGAACTACCTAGTTGATCTACCAACCAGCACATTATTGTATGCACTATCTATGTCTAGGAAGCATGCCAGAGGGTATATTTTTTGCGAAACCAACCTGTATCTGCAACACTAACCTCACAATACAATCTATGCTCGATTGACAACGACGAAAACCTGATGTGGTTTGACCTAATATTTTATTTGATTCAATGAACCACTCAAGCCTTTTATTTAACATTGTGTTTTTTAACACAAACTTTTGAGTAACATCATCAGTATTTATTTTAGGGATTGGTATTATGTTTATGTTACGCCATTGCTCTGGTATTACTGCCTGATTGAATACTACACTATATATTTTGAGTAGGAATAATTTGCCTTCTAAAGGTAAATTATATATCATACTATATGTGATACCGTCTTAACCTGGCGCAGTATCTTTTTTTTTCAAGCAGTTGAAGAACTCCTGCAGGGTAAAAGTGCTTTCTAGCTGTGAATGTTGAGAGCTAAACAGAGGAGTTGAAGCTTCTACGAAATCAGTAGCTAAAGCTCGCAATAATTGAACTTTTTTTTCCTCTGGCACATGAACCCGATTTTTTCTTACTCCTTTTATCCATCTCATTTTTTTCCACATATCCGATGAGCATGTTGTCTCATTCATTTATCTCTCCTCAGAAGTTCTTGAAACTGTGTGACTCTGCTTGTCTTATGCACCTTTGTGCGTCCGCTATACTCTTACTTAATATATCCAAGTTATTAGGAGTAGGGTTTTTCCGGAAGAGTTTTAGAGCTAAGCGACGTAGAGCTAAGCGACGCTTAGCGACAGCATGAGATACAGCAGGGCACCAATACGGTTTAGGTGTGAATGAGTTTGAGGGGTTCATGTTGGATTTTATGAACGGTATGCTTTCATCAGCTGCATGATTCAGCTTTTCCACAAAGGAATCATAGATTGACTGAACATCACTTTCATTCTTATTGCATACATTATTATCCGAGAAACTATCTTTACATATATCGCGATAAAGTTTCCAATCGGCAAGTCTATAATTGCGACGTTTTGTAAAGCGGGGAGCATCAGACCATACTAGCTGGAATTTGATAAACATATGGCCACTGCCCAGATTTTCTTTAGTTACAAACCATTTAAAATAAACAGCCACATCTGAGGAGACAAAGGTGATATCTGGTGCGCTTTCTTGCAGCAATCCTTCACTTCACTTCACTTAGGCGTTTCAGCCTTTTAACAGAGGCTATTTCTACATCACATTTGAAATGCTTGGCTAATTCTTCTTCTTTAACTTCCACCTCTAATTTTACAACACCATAGGCGAGGCTCACTTCATTAGTAAAACGACACCTATATCCCATGTCTAAAAACTTGCTATTGTTTATTAAACTTGCTGCATCTGTCCTAGTCTCGAATTTTATTACAATTTTATATGGGGTTTTATACTTTATGTGTGTAATGTTTTCTATATTTTCACTCTTGAACAACTTGGCCAACCCTATTTGTTTTGGTAATACTTTATCTAAAGTTATACACATCTCACTTGAGCATAAATCTTCAGCACTTTTATCAATTCTGCTATTTATATCGAGGGTACTTTTCTTTTTCCAATGTATATTTCAGTCCTAAAAGTGTATTTTTTGCAAATTTTTTACTTTTCCTCTGCACTAAGGTGAATCCCTCATCATTATTTTATCCACTCTCTTGATCATTTCTTAACCTTTTCTCTGGTCTAATTACATTTGTACCCTCCAAACTGCTATTTAAATTTGACTCATGCATTTCAAAAGCCTCCACATCACACACTATATTATTTGTTGGTATCTCCTGTCCACTCAAAATACTTGCCCTAATCTCTTCTTCACTCATATCACTAAATACACTATTCAATAGTGTAGTGGTTCTCAAACTTTTTTGGTGACGGAACCCTTTTGGGAAGCAAAATACTTGATGGAACCCTACAATGAAACAATAGTTTTTAAAAGTGTATTCTTTATTAATGAGCATAATAAATGTACAATGTAACAGTAACTAATTATTACTTACTTTACCACATGGCAAGTACAATAATAGAAGATATTAAAAAAGAAAAAATCTACGACTATGTACTATAGACGTAGCTTGCCAGATCATGGATTCGCCGTGAAACAGTATCGTTTGATAGCGGCACAGTAGAAAGATGCTTTGCAGATTTTTCATCGAGCATACATTTTGTTATGTCTAATACACATGGCTTTATTAAATTCTCAACGATAGTGTGCGCTTCACCTGCTTGTGCAATGCGATAGCTAACTAAATATGATGCCTCCGTGGCCTTTTCGTTGATAGTTTGTGTTACATGCATCATATTTTTTTGACTTTCCAATAACTGATCTTTATTACGAACAAAAAATTCTTTATTCTTGTCTTTAGATTCGGGGTGTACAGTTTCTAAATGTCGGCGCAATTTGGCAGGTGCCATGGAACTATTAGGAAGCAGTTTACTACATAGCATGCAGAGAGGTGAGCCGTTGGAATCAACAAATACGAAACTAATATATGATTCATCATACTTCCTTTTTTCGTCTTTGAAACCGTCGAGCTTGACGTCGTGGCAGCATCGTCTGGATCGGTGATTGCTATATTCTCTACGCGTACTGCTTTTGAACATTCAGCGTCATTAGATGTTGTTGCAACACGTTTAACACCTTTAAGCCAACGTTCCATTCTTCTTTATTTATAATGTTACACGTCAGGATGGTGGGGTCTATATAATGCACAATCGTTGCTGCGTATAAGAGACTAAGTTTAGTACAATGAAGAAATGTATAAAACTGAGACAACAGAATACAGCAGGTAGTAGAACAATGAACACTAGTTTCTCTAGCTAGCGAGCTTGTAAGTAGGTAACGCTATAGTAGATCCAACCGTTTATCCTCTTTTTGACAGATCTAATTTGTCAGTTAAAGTGTTGTGACCAAGTGATTATAGTGGACACGATTTCGATTCATTTTTCTATCGAGTCTGTGCGGAAAGAGAATAGTCCTAGGAATGGCGCCATGACCATGGCTATTGGCCATCTAGAAATACGTCAGCCAATGGGGAATGTTGAAAGGGCGTGGACAGGCCGTCATGGCATGGCCATCTAGAAACGCATCAGCCAATGGGAAATGCTGACGCATTTCTAGATGGCCATGCCCAGATGGCGAGGCCACGCCGTCCGGTTACACCCGTGTAGTTTCCAAGGTAAGCTATCAAATTCTGAGTTATAAGTTTTCACTTCTATCGGCAATTCCTATGACTGCCAATTTTTTTGTCTATGGGTAAGCAGTAGTATTTTATCAAGGTAGTAAAACTCAATGGTCCACCGCCGTTTTGTATTTGTCACTGTCACTCGCAACAAGACGCCCGTGCTAGTAATTATTTGCTGAGTTTTATATTGGAACTATAAAATGCCGAAAGGATCAGTGCTGAAAGGACAGACGAGAGAAATGGTGATCAAGCTTCGTAATTACTTTGAAGCAGAGTATCAAAATGGCGGCCCGCTTTTACCATTGTCGCAAGTGAGAGAGCGCGTTGCGGCCGCGTTAGGTATTAGTGCATCTACGATTACAAAAATTACTACCGAAGCCTACGGAACAAGCGGCATGCAGGAGAATAAGCTTCGTACGCCGAAGAAAAAACGCCAACCACGTCGTGTGACTTCGGTTGACAACTTTGACGCAGACGCTATACGCCGTCATATATATAACTATTACTTACGTAAAGAAGTTCCAACACTTAAAAAACTTGTTGCTTCTTTGCGTGAATGTGATTTGTTCCGAGGTCAAAAATCGTCATTGGTAAAGGTCTTGAATGAAATTGGATTTACTTATAAAAAATCGGACAAACGCAAAATATTGATGGAGCGTCGCGACGTAGCTTTTGCTCGTTGCGAATTTTTGAGCGAAGCCAAAAAAATTACAGATTGGTCAAATGTTGTTTTCACTGACGAAACTTGGCTGAATGCGAACCACACAGTGTCTAAGAGCTGGACTGATGACACCGCTGCTTCCACTACCTCAGTACCGATGGGAAAAGGAGAACGTCTAATCATTTGCCATGCAGGGTCTGTGAAAGGATTCATGCCAGATGCTTTGTTGGCCTTTAAATCCAAAAAAACAGTTGAGTACCACGAAGAAATGAATTCTGAGGTTTACGAAAGTTGGTTTAAGGAAATGGTACAATCATTGGAAGAACCGTCAGTTATTATTATGGATAACGCATCCTATCACTCACGCCAAATTGATAAAATGCCGACCCAGGCCGACAAAAAACAAGTAATCATTGACTGGCTTCAACGACATGGTGAAAATGTTGATAACTCCTTACTAAAAGTACAATTACTAAATATATTACGAACAAAAAAACACTTCCCAAAACGATATGTGATCGACGAAATAGCTGCAGAACATGGTCATTGGGTTCTTAGACTTCCACCCTATCATTGTCAATACAATGCCATTGAATTAATATGGGCTCAAGTTAAAGGACACGCTGCTAGAAATAACACAAAACCCCCATTCACGGCAAACAAAATGGTAAATTTATTAAAAAATGCATGTGTGAAAGTAACTGCGGAAAGCTGGCAAAATGTAATTCAAAAAACACAAGAAACTATAATGGCAGATTGGGATAAACACGTGGCGATAGATTATATGAGTCAACAATTAATTATAAATGTCGGCAATAGCTCGAGTGACAGCAACGATGAATCTGATTTTGATTAATAAATAAATAAAAATAAAAGATTAGATTTCGTTTGCTTAAATTGGAATTGGGGTTGCTCAAACTTTACTATTTTCTGGTACCAAACGGCAGACTTTAATGTCTGCCATCCCCAGCGAGCAACACGGAAGGGAGTAGCCTTAGCTAAAAAATATTGTTCAAATCTTTCTGTCATTTCTTGCGGGAGGGGAAGTTGCACACTAGCGCAAAGCCGCACTATTACATACAAAACATACCTGTACCGATCCATTGCCGATCATACTCACACAACCAAATCACTAACACATAAAAAATAAAGCACCATTCACAAATCTAGCCCCGCCCTCACCCCACAGTATATTATCAAACTCCATGGTCCATGCGGACTTGTACTTTGACAGAGGGGAAACGCTGTGTATGCCTACTCCCTTCCGTGTTGCTCGCTGGCCATCCCAGATTTAACCGGTAACAGCTTCGTCAAGTATGACTTGTACTTGTAATCATCATAGTCATCATAACCTTGTTCTTTTTTGGATATACACCAGGAGATAAACACGTCTTCAAATAATGCTGTATGTTTTCCTGAGGCACATCAATATAACGGTTTTACATAAAAATAAATCCGATATTATGTGCCGAGAACGGAAAACACCCGTGTAAAAATAGTTCATAAACAATATCGATATCTCAATCGTAACTTCGTAACATCACTATGTTGATAGCCATAGAACGTAATTTTTTAAAAACGTTTGTTATTTTATGGAATTTATAAAAAAACTACTGCACTTATGGACTCATTTTGTGAAAGATGATTATTATACGGGATCAAGGAGCAAATTTAAGCAGTTGTCATATTTTTAAAACCTCGCATTTATAAGTTAACTTTTGCGTAACATCGTCATGTTACGTTCTATTGGTGCTGTCAAAAAGAGGATAAACGGTTGGATCTACTATAATCGTCAACTGACAGACGAGGCGCGACGCGCGATCGCCGCTTTTATACTTAGTCCTAGACTCGATCTCGAATATTCTCGAAAATACTCGAGTCGGCGCCTTTGATAAACAAAAAACAAAAATAAAAAGAGAAATATAAAAATTGCGTTGTAAACAATCTCGACTTTATTTTTTGAAGTTAGAGTCAAAAGTCGCTTGTTGACAACTATAGCGTCTAATTTAGAGGCGGCTTTTATCAAAGGGGCTGCACGCTCACAAGTTAGCGTCTAATTCAGAGGTGGCTTTTATCAAAGGGACTGCGCGCTCACAAGTATACAAGTATACATGTTGATACCAAACTTATGAGATATTGTACCAGCTATTGTAACACATGTTTATACAAATACAAATAAATTAATTAATATACCTACGCGCGGCCGCGGAGTCTAAACGTTCGACCAGAGAGAGGTGTATTGAATTTTTTTTCTAAATTCTTGAGGAACCCCTACAGAGGTATTGCGGAACCCTAGGGTTCCGCGGAACACACTTAGAGTATAGACCTCGATCCAATAGTGACTATTGGATTGAGGTCTGATGACCTCGTCCATTTTGTTCATGGATTAAATTCACGATAAAAAATCGCTCTTGAAGGTAATCTTATAACAATACGTGCGCTCGCCGTGAAATGACGCACGCGACTGGCTTTATCTTTAAATTGAACTTGGTTGCCAGCGAAAGCACTACTCTTACAGTGTAGCAAACAGTAGGAAAGAAGGTTTCTGAATAGTCAACAGCTTTTACTTGAGAGTATTCTTTCGCACAAACTCTGGATTTAAAACGAATAGAACCATCAGGGTTTTAAACGAAAAACCCATTTACAGGCGATAGTTTTCTTACCCTCTGGAAGCTGTACCAGCTCCCACATATTGTTGACATCATGAGCACTGAGCTCTTCTTGTATAGAAGCTGCCCACAACTGAATTTGGTGATGACATTGCCTCTTGATACGTTGATGGAATATCAACTTCAAAAAGAAGCACTGGTGCTTCGTCAGATGTAATAGGCCGTCCTCTGTATCTTCATAAAAGTCCTCAGAAGACTGTCTCTGCTGCACACTTTGCACAAGGTCTTTAAATTCCTTAGCATAAAATGCAGTTTGTATAGGGAAATCATTATTGCACCAATGCTTGTGCAGTCATCTCCCTATCCTCATGTGGAGTACTCAACCCAACTTGTTTTGAGGTCTGTGTAGGGCGTCTGCAACATTTATAATAATAAATAATAGGTAATAAATTTTATTCCGAACTACATGCAATTTGACTTTTGGTTTTATGAATTTTTATCTTATATATATATATATATATATATATATATATATATATATATATATATTATATTTATTGGCCTCCTCCAGATCTCTCCATTGAGCTTGATCTTCTGCGACTCTGGTCCAGTCATGGTCCTAGGGTTAGGCGGATATCGTCACTCCATCTTGTTTTCGCCCCTGTCGTATGATGTTCCCTATTCAATACTATAAGGTTACTTGTTTGCTTCATTTGTTTATTTTGCAGCATAGCATGGTCTATACGAGTTACAATATCCGTTACTTTTGTCTTACTCCTTATTTTCAAATTTCAGATTCTGTCACTAAGCCTGATTCCCAACATCCTTCTTTACATATATCTTTCTGTTTTAGCAAGTTTTTCTTTATGTTTCTCCTTTAATGTCCATGTCTCGCAGCCATATGTACCGACACAAAAATAATGAACATATATCAATTATATACTTATAATACTTGCATTTTAATCAGGAAAATTCTGGACAAAACCATACACACGGAGACAAACTTCTTAAAGATAAAAAATATTACTAAACGTAGTTCTCGACGAGCTATTTTCTTAGTTTTGCCAAGGATCCGTACGAAATATGATCCGTATGGTCGGAAAACAATAACTTACGATGGAGCAAAACTGTACAATAAAATACCCACACACATTAAAAATGTACACTCGTTCAACGTATTTAAATTTAAACTGCACAATTACATTTTAGCACAACAAAATAAATACGCTGAATGAGTACCTTCCATATTAACACGATGTACCTAGGATTCGTATTTTTTTTTAATTAATGTTCTCATGTAAGTGACTGTACTGTCTTGTTATGAGAATAAATGTCTTTAAACCTAAACGTCATGCAAGGGAGAATACATGTGTTAAAGTCGTTCTCTTAATATGTAACTTCTTTTAAGGACCAGTACTTCTTCCAACCGCAGGCTATTCATGTTTTTATTTCCTTGGTCATGGTGCCTTCAGGAGATATAGTTTGTCCTAGGTAATCATATTCTTTTGCATATTCAAACTTAGTTTTGCTGCATATGCGGTACGTAAAATAAGAGAGCTAACAGACGCTTCTACGGCGCGGTAAGTGTATTTTGCATATTTCCACAGCGTAATGTCATATGGGATATTGCTATGGGGTTCAGCGGCTGATATAGAGACCATCTTTATCCTACAGAAACGTGCTATTCGAGCTATATACGAAATGGGTCCCCGTGAATCTTTGAGAGATTTATTTAAAGAAATCAATATATTAACGTTGCCTTCCTTATATGTATTTGAAAATATAATGTATGTTCGTAAAAATTTACACAAATATAAGTTAAATAGTGATCACCACACTTTTAATACTAAAAATACAAATAGGATAGCTGTACCTAGTTTTAGACTTGCGAAGACTAATAAGTCATTCCTAGGAAATTGTGTGCGTTTTTACAATAAATTCACAAAACACATAACTGAGCTCACAGAGGGCAAATTCAAGTTGACTGTAAAAAACGTTTTAATAAAAAAAAAAAGCTTACTATAAAGTTCGACATTATATAGAAGATAAAGATGCTTGGAATACTCCACTTCTGGCAAGCTGTCACTCTGCCACCCATAAAATGTAATATTTGTAGTACCTAAGTAGAAACATTGTAAACATCTATATAAAAAGTATGGCCCCGAGTTTCTTGCCGGTTCTTCTGGGTGGGCTCTATATATTTTGGAACGCGGCGGTGAGTCTTTAAAGTACATTATAATGAAAAGTTGACGTTCATAAGTGCGTCTTTGATGCCTAAATTGAATAAATGATTTTGACTTTGACTTTAGTTCCGTATACCTCTATGTTGCTTTCTGCTGAATTGGTTATTAGTTTTGTTTTATCTGCATTAATTTCTAAGTCTACTCTGCTTTGTTCTGCTATTTCTTTTATCATGTGTTCTACTTTCTCAGGATCTACTTCTAGCAGAACAATATCATATGCATATCTCAAATGATTGAGGCTGCTACCATTGATTATAATACCGTAATTATCCCAGTCTAATCTTCTAAATATGTGTTCTAGCACAGCATTAAACAGCTTAGGAGATAATGGGTCTCCCTGCCTCCACGCCTTTGTTTATTGGAAAAGGGTCTCCTTTTGACTCTAATTTAATACTGCTTTTGCTTTTTTGTGGATGGACTTGATTTGTTCTATATAAACATTGTCCACTCCTTGTTATTTTATACTTTGCCAGATACATTTGTGTTTTAGATTAGACTGTCAAATGCTTTGGAGTAGTCTATAAAGCAGATATGCAATGTCTCCTGGTATTAATTGTATTGTTCCAAGGCTGGGCAAACATGGATATGGAAAGAGGAGTGCAAACGTGCATCGGCTAATTGAATCTCTATAACAAAATAACTTAACATTACTCAATTCAGTATTCAAAAAGAACCCCAAAACCAAGTGGACCTGGCTATCACCTGATGGCAAATATAAAAACGAATTTGATTTCATAATAACAAAAAAAAAACAACGTTTTTCCAAGATACACAAATCATTCAAAATTTGAATTTTAATACGAACCACCGCATGGTACGCTGCTGTTTAAAAAATCATCCAAGAAAAAGAGGTACAAATAGAACTAATAATAATTTATTGATTCAGGCGTTACTTTGCGGCAATCCATTATCAAAAACGATATTAGAAGAAATATTTAGTGACGCTTCCGCTGAAAATTCATTTCGTAAAATATAATTCATTCAATTTTTACAGCGGAAGCGGTCCGTTGACTCGCGATTTGACATATTTTTGCCATATTTGGACAATAATACAATAGATTTCGCAGAAATCAACCTACATTCCCAGTAACTGCAATGTGTGTGGTTAAAGTCGCCCATCACTATTATATGGTATTTTTATAACATCGGACAGCGCAGTAAAAGCATTCACTTTCACTTCCTAGTGCTAATTCTGTGTGTGCATATGCTTGTATAATTGTCCACAGTTTTTTGTATCTTAGCCTATTAATGTTGATTATTGCTATTCTGTCTGAGATGTCTATCAATCCTTGTATATAGTTTTTTAATGTTTTTTTATTAAGAAGCCCACTCCTCTTTGGCCTGCTGTTTCACCTTTCTGATATAATATGTAATTGTTTCGCTCTGTTATTTTCTCATCTAATCTTCTCAATTCACATATACCCAGGATATCAAGTTTAAATTTTGTAACGCCTTGTCCAATTCCAGTAAGCTTTTAGGTTTTGGTCTAGTGCTTCCGCGGAGACCAACCGTAGTGTGAGATAATTAATTTGTTGTTCTTGCTTTAATCTATTTGTTGTAACAGTTTCTGTCTGTTTCCGGTTTCCTAGGACCTTAATTAGTTTTCTATCACATTTAATTTCACAATTCTCATCGTCCCCAGATGATGGTGAATGGCGCTAAGTTTGGCATGAATACCTCTAATGTTGCAAAAATACACTGTGTATGGAGAAGGAGTCCGCTGAGAAACACTTCTTATTTTTTGTTCGCCTCATTGTTTTTTTAACGGGGTTTGGAAGTGCAACAAAGTCGGCGAAAATTGCATAAAACGGATTGTGCATTTGCCACTCATACTGGCAGATTGTGTGATAAGCTAAGTCCTCCCCGGAAAGCACTGCCGGGTCCACGTCTGGTCACCAACCGGCACGATAATGCTTTCCAGAATTATACACCAGTTGGCGGGGCATTCTTCCATTGGTTGGACTGGTTAGCTATGGTTCGGGTTATGAATTGAATAGAAGGCGGCCAGCGATCGGCCAGGTCTCCCGGACCCCGTCCTACCATATCACGCCAGCCAGTATGTAGTGCGCTTAACACTAATTCTGTTCCATCTTTCGCCGTCAGTGTGGCACTTCTGGGGGGAATTGGGCCTTCGGAACCTTCCACAGACCGACTGAAACGCAACAACAAGCTACTTCACGTCGGTGTTATGTGGGAGTGTGGTGTTACCCTGGTCGTGCCGCCCCATTCGGATGTAACTCATGTGGTTACAGCGTGGAACTACCACTACTAAAAACTTAAATCTTAAATTATTTTGCTGCAGGTACTCGTACGTTTGATAGCTGATTGTGAATCTGTGACGGACACACACTGGAGAGTAACCCTATAAATGTAACATGTGTGATTACGAATATGCACGAGCAGGAGACTCACGAAGGCGCAATAGAACACATACTGGAAAGAAACCCTTTAAATGTAATATGTGTGATTATAAATGTGCACGAAAAGATAGATTACGAGGTCATATTAGAACACACACTGGAGAGAAACCGTACAAATGTAATATGTGTGATTATGAATGTGCACATTCAGGTAGTTTACGAAGGCATATTACAACACACACTGGAGAGAAACCGTACAAATGTAATATGTGTGATTATGAATGTGCACAGTCAGGTAATTTACGAAGGCATATTACTACACACACTGGAGATAAACCCTATAAATGTAATATGTGTGATTATGAATGTGCACAAGCAAGTAGTTTACGAAGTCATATTAGAATACACACTGGAACGAAACCCTATAAATGTAATATGTGTGATTATGAATCTGCACAAGCAATTAACGTACGAAGACATATTAGGACACATATTGGAAAGAAACCCTTTAAATGTAATATGTGTGATTATGAATGTGCTCGAATAGATAACTTACGAGCTCATATTAGAACCCACACTGGAGAGAAACCCTATAAATGTAATATGTGTGATTATGAATGTGCACGAGCAGGTGACTTACGAACTCATATTAGAATACACACTGGAGAGAAACCCTATAAATGTAATATGTGTGTTTATGAATCTGCAGAAGCGGGTCACTTACGAAGACATATTAGAACACACACTAGAGAGAAACCCCATAAATGTAATATGTGTGGCCATGAATCTGCAGAAGCAGGTAGTTTACAAAAACATATTAGAACACACACTGGAGAGAAACCCTAGATATTTAATATGTCTGATTATGAATATGCACGAGTGGGACACTTACGAAGTCATATTAGAGCACACACTAGAGTGAAACCCTATCATTGTAATATGTATGATTATGAAGCCTAAGCAAGTACATAACTTTATATTTTATTTTATTTTTACTTATTTAGGTTTTATACAAATGTAATGTCTATACAATATTTACAAATATACTTAGAGTTCCATGAAAAGTTACGAGCCTTAAAGTTTTTGGAACTGTTAAGTTCTTATTATACTATTAGGTATATCAAACATAATAACAACATAATACATAAAGTTACAATCTTACACAATACTTGGAGAAGTTACATAGTTAACAAAGATTCGCCCTATGTTTTTTAAAATTCTGATAATGAAGAAGAGAAAATGTCTATCATGTTTAAAAGTGTTATTATAAGAACGACAAGAATGCCTTACAAACGAATTTTTTGCGTAGATTGTTTTACATAATGAAATGTAAAAAGTGTCCGTTGAACGTGAGGAGATACGTGGAATTTTAAAATAAAAATTTGAATGCAATTTAATACAATCAGTTATACCATGGATTATTTTGTATAAGAATAAGGAGTCATAATACAAACGTCTATTTCTACAGAAGGAATCCTATATCTCATGGCTGTATCTGCATAACTTTAAAAATAATTGCCAGTTGGATAGTCTAAAAATTTTAACAATTTATTCAAAATTTTCTCAATTTGGGATATATGCACGCGATATTGCGGATTCCACATCACACAACCAAATTCAAGTAAGCTACGAACGTAGGCAAAATGAAATGGTTTTACCTTCCAATAAAACCGTCATTGTTCTCTGCAGGGCCATTATGTATCTCAGTTGCTAACAAATGTTGATTGAAATCTTGAAAAATGGCCGCTCTATGTCAGTTTTGGCAACTCCTGTAAGCAAAAATGTTAGTAAGTTGATGACTGAGCTGACAAAAGTGACATAGAGCCGCCATTTTTTGCTGCTTTTCCCTCTTACTTACACCAGGTGCACTGCGCGCGTGTCGCTTCCGATCTGCGCGCTGCTGCTTTCCTCATTGTTCTCACCACAAAGAGTAGAATAACTGTGACTCACCAGGTAGGAATTCTATTGCCTTGGACAAGGCTCAGAGCACAATGGCGGTTTTATTGGAAGATAAAAGCATTTCATTGTGCATTCCTCGCCTTGTACAGGAAGATGGATGAGAAGTGTATATTATCACCTGGTGGCTATATAATTATCACTTACAGACGTTAAAACAAAATCATGTACCTATCTGAAATCAAAATAACATTTAACACACGAATTAAATGCTTCGAAACTTAAAATCAATTTTCAAACGAACCAGACACAATAGAAATTTCATTGTTATATTGACAATCGACTGGTGAGGGGTATTATATTATTGACTGTTTTATTTCTTTCCTGTAAAATTTAAGAAGTTTTTAGTTACCTCTTGAAATACCGCAGCTTCTTCCCTTACGTACAACGTCACATAGCAACAGACTACGTGATATCTCTCGGAGGCAAACAGGGGCCTTACTATGAGCTCTTAAAGCAGGACTTCTAGACAACTGCCCGGTTTATTCGTACCAAGATAACTTTAAAGCAGGCCTGCTCAGGCCTATTATTCAAGAACCGCAGAGACTGGGCTAAGAGACAAATGCGTAGATGACAGAGTGAACAAGTTTGTGACTAACATGCTATCCAATAGAGTCGCAAGCATTGAAAACTCTAGCATCTCACGTTGTAGAGTCACGAGAGGCTGTCCACAGGGAGGGGTTTTATCACCTCTGTTATGGGTAGTTGTAGTTAATGAACTCGTAGAATTATTAAACATAGATGGGATAGTCACTATCGGCTACGCTGATGATTTGGCTATAATGGTATCGGGGCTCTTCGAGGCGACTCTCTGCGAAAAAATGCAGATGGCACTTCGCATTGTTGAGGAGTGGTGTCATAGCCACAAACTTATCGGTAAATCCTAATAAAACATATGATACTGTTCACACGTAAAACAAAGTTATCCAAACTTAAACTTCCTACGTTATTTGGTAAAGAAATGACGCTCAGTAAAGATGTTAAGTATTTGGGTATTTGGCTGTATAGTAAACTTTTGTAGGGAAAACATCTCGAACATATTACCAGAAAAGCTACAAATATTCTCATGCAGAGCACTAGAGCAGTAGTAAAAGACTAGGGACTAAAGCCGAAGCTATGCCGCTGGCTACACACGGTTATAGTGAGGCCAGTCCTCACCTACGGATGCGTAGTGTGGTGGCCACGAACGAATCTGGTAACCACAATAGCTAAACTACAGCAAACCCAAAGATTGGCTTGCTCTCTTATTAGTGGATGCACGAAAACTACACCGTCGGCAGCCCTAGACGTAATATTAGGCTTAACGCCTTTGCATCTTCATATACAGCAAAGAGCAATGGCATCAGCGCTAAGGATAAAATCTACGGGCCAGTGGAAGGACACAGGACCGATTACAAACCAAAGTGGAATACTTCAAAAGGCGACTAAAATCATCCCAGAATCGATACAAGGCACTGATAAGACAGTCAGCACGTACCTTGACAAGAAAAGGTATGAGCTGGTTACTGAGAAAACTGCTCTAGATGATTTTTCGCCGACATACAACATGTACACATACGGGGCAAAAAACAAAACGGGAACAGGTTGCGGGTATTTTTCGCCGGAACTTGGTATCTCAAATTCAAAGGCCTTGAATAAGACCACATCACCGACACAAGCAGAGGCCTACTGTTAGCAGCAAAAGACATTTCATACAAAGACGAGATGGCCACCACAGTCTCTGAAGAAGGGGAACTACTAGCATTTACAACGGATAGCGCGGCGGTCATCTATGCACTTAGAAGGCCGGTAACCAGGTCAAGAGTGATAGCCGAGTGTCATGAGGTTCTCCAAAACTTATCAAAGAAATACAGAATCGTAGTAGCATGGACTAAAGGACATGGCTCATGCCCGGGGAACACAAAAGCAGATATCCTCGCTAAAAATGCAACCAAGCAACAGGTAAGTGGAGACTTAAACGACCTCTGCAAGCCCTCAGCGGTGGAAGTACGGAACCTACTTTGTCACTACACTGAAGTAGAACAACAGACTATGTGGGAAAAAAAGGACTGCAAACAAGCAAGATTTATGTTTCCAACCTTGAACAGGAACACAAAAAACAATTTGCTGAAACTGCAGCGAGAAGACCTGCGACTTTTAGTAGGCCTTATCACAGGCCACTGCAACCTAAATTATCACAAAACTGGTTTACAGGAAGACGAGACCGTGAGGCACGTGCTGCTGGAGTGCACGGCTACGGAAAATATACGGAACACAACCAGACTATTTGAAGATCAGTATAGTTCTAGATTATAATCGGTTAACATACCACCAACATCACTGGAGCAGTTGTGCCAGCGACCCAGGGCCATACTCCGTTATATGAAGGAGTTGGGATGGCTCGGGTAGAGGCTGGCGGGGGAAATGCACAATACACCCCAAGCGGGACGTCAGTGCAGGACTTATCGCCCCCACTATGAACAAGAACAAGAACCGCAGAAAAACCGTTCACCTGTTTTTTTTGTATGGACTCTCGTTAACATGTCGCTCTAAATCCACTCAGTTTATTAACTTACAAACGTCTAGGCATCTGCAATGTTGGTTATAGTAAATTGTTAGAATGCCAGAGACAATATTATCCGTCCACATTGGAGAAAACAATATACAAACAGTTCACCTAAATGAGCGTCATGGTATGATTTCATTCAAAATTGTTTATGTCAGGCTTAAGAACTGCACGGAACTTGCATGGTTTTTACGAAGCTGATAGTAAGGCTCCAGGTCTCATTGTTGGGCGACCAATTATCTGAAAAAGTAAGACGCCTCGGGCAACAAGTGCCATTCCGGTATTAGTTTGCCTCGAGATAGACGGTCCGCTACAAAATTGAATCGCCTGTTAGATGTTGTGTCATCACAGTTTGAAATTGTTGAACGATGGAAAAGATGTTTGCTCAATCAAAGTTTTGGACTTAGTTTCGCCCTCATTTCTGGGATAAGCAATTTTATTGCTGTAGAGTTGTCAGATTGGATTAAAAGACAGGCCCCTCGAAGTGAGTCCGCCTGACATTCTATTGCTTTGCGGTTGGCATGCCATGTATCTTGCATGGTTTCCTTTTCCTCAAAAGCGTTCGCCGTTCAAATGTGCTCCCAACCGTGGTCGGAGGCATACGTCAGAAAAAAGTGTTATTTGTGGTGTATGTATAAGAGAAAACAAACTCACCGCGTGTTGCGACCAGAGAAGATCACTTATCACTGTCTGAGGTGGATGTCTGTCAGCTAGTGGAGGTGAGACTGAAAGTATCGGCAGTGTAATCGACCTAAAGGTATCAAAAATTACCAAAACTCAGATTTTTAAGATTGACTGAGCTTCCTTGAGAGAACATGTCCGCCTTGACAGAAGTTTTTGAAACTCTGAAAGCTTACGATCTTGCGGGAACTCCATTATCAAAGAAGTTTGCTGCTGAGGCAAGTGTTTTAATTACTGAGGAGAAAATTGAGTTGAAATGTAAAATAAACCATCACTCTTACTCCCGCTTGGTGGGGCTTCTCAACCGGGATATTTGTCCCCGTAGCAAATATTTTGGAAGCGCATGCTATTCCAAAAAGCAGGCAGGTCATTTGGTACAAGTTTTGATTGTGTGTTATTCATATGAAACACCGGTGAAACAAATTGGTGTTATGTAACTGCTCAGTTTTAAATTGAAAAAAGGTAAATTGGGAGTTATTTCCGGAACTTCTAAAATATTGGATTCATATTTATAATTATTACTGTTGGTGAATCTATCGCCTTCCATTGTTTCACAAAATATTTGAGATGATTCCCTTTGTTAGGTATTTAAGTAAGTCTAGATTTCTTCTGCATACAAATCTTATCATACATACGTTAGGTACATTGGTATAGGCTAGGTACCTACATTATGTTGATTAAGTTAAGACCGATGGATCGTATGTCTAAGTACCTACATAAACAAATAAATCATACAGTCCGCTAGTTCTTAGAACGTTGAAGTTAGTTGTAAATAAACAGCCATTGCCACCACACGTTCGTTTCTTTATACAACATCCACCCGAAGAATATTGAACCGTAACCGACCGAACATATGGTCGAATTTCGAGCCGGATTGTGTTTCGACGGAAAGAATTTACTTACAAAACGTGGTAACTTCGCCGTCCGATCTGATAATTGTTAGTAAAAAGACAATTTGAAGTGTATTAATACAAAACGGAGTGTGTAATAAACTGTTATTCGTGAACGTTTATCATACTTTGTTCGTGCAAAACTGTAGGTACGTTTGTTGTGAAGGAAGGGAACTCCATATTCATTGTGCATCATGCCTATCGCCGACGAGTTGTTCTCACAAATGGAAGATATTAGCGCGTTACTAAAGAAAGTACACGATAACTTTAAGAAATGTCCTAAGGCACGGAAAACCCTAGCCTATATAAAAGTACGTATGCAGTCTGTTGATGAATATTGGGTACAATTCAAGAAGCTTCATGTTGATTTATTGCAAGTAACAACGAAGAGTCAACGGTCAGAAATGTCAGTTTCTAGTTATTGTGAAACTGCTTAAGAAGCATATCTAGATGTGAAAACTGAAATGCAAGAAGAAGGTACTAGATGCTTACTATTCTACTGAGACGACTACCAACAATTCCTAAACTTCACAAACACAAGGGTCAAGTATGAAAGTCGAGATCAACTTGCCACGTATAGATTTACCAAAATACTCTGGTAGCTATGAGAATTGGCAACAGTTTGAGGACACATTTACTTCACTCATTGGTAATAACCAAACACTAAGTGACGTCCAACGGCTCCACTATTTAAAGTCCTGCCTTTTAGTTGAAGCTGCGGCCACACTTAAATTCTATCAAATAACGGATAGCAACTACAAGCCTGCCTGGGAGTGCCTGAAAAAAAGATATAGCCACAAGCGCTTAGTAGTTAATGCCATACTCAAACGGTTGTTCCAACAGAAGAAGATGTGCGACCAATCTGCGAGTCAACTGAAGCAATTTATAGATACAACTAAGGAATGTTTGACCGCACTTGAGAATTTGAAAATACCTACAAGTACATGGGACCCGATGATGATTTACATATCTATTCAGATATTGGACCAGCAGACTCATAAGGACTGGGAAGATTATGTTAGCGAGAAGTTCGGCACCGAGTTAACAAAATTGCAAGATTTGATGACCTACTTAGAAAGCCGTATTCACACCTTAGAGCTGACGACTTCTGCATCTGCGAGAACGTTCGAGAGCGAGTCTTCCATACTGCGTCCCCCTCCCCCTCTAAAGGCGAAAGGTCAGATAGATCATATTCATTTTGCACGGAAAATCACTCAATCTTTCATTGTAAACAGTTTGGTAAGTTAACGCAATCAGACCGGAGCGACTACGTAAAAGGTAAAAAGTTATGTTTTAATTCTTTATTGCCTGGGCACCTTGTACACTCCTGCCAACAAAAATCGTCATGCAAGGTTTGTGGTAGGAGACACCATTCACTTTTACATGTTTATTCAAAGCAAGAAACATCTGTTACCACAGAGCCGCGAAGAAGGAAGAAGAGGTTTTAAAGTCATGTCATGGTTTACATTTCCAACCTGCATTATCGTCATTCTTTACTACGAATGACTCACCCGGCCTGCTGGCAACTGCAGTTGTTCCAGTCAGGGACGGATTAGGGAATGTAACTTTATTGAGATGTATTGTTGATTCAGGGGCCCAAGTCACGTTGTTAAGCGAACGAGCAGCTCAATTATTAAGTTCAAACAAAATGCCTGTCAAAGGTCATATTAGGCAGTGGTTCATCAAAGGCTTCTGTGAGTCACGTGACATCTTTTGAGGTACTATCTAGGTATGATAAAGATTTCAGCCTCAAGGTTGTCGCGTATGTTATATCAGGCAAACTCACAAGCATCTTTCCAAAAAAACCAGTAAATTCTAGTAGTTGGAAACACATTGAAGGTCTCCAGCTAGCCGATCCGAGTTTCAACAAACCAGGAAGAGTGGACATGTTACTAAGTTCCAAGGTATATAGTAGAATCCTGAAAAGTGGAGTTATTCAAGGTCCTCCTAACTCACCATGCGCGCAAGAAACCAGGTTAGGATGGATCCTTTTAGGAGAATCAGAAGAAGAGAGTCAAGATGAGTTGATTTCATTACATATTCACGCGGATCTGGATGACATGTTGAAGAACATGTGGGAGTTAGAAACTTCAGAAAAACGGGCTTATACAGAAGATGAAAAACTTTGTGAAAAGATTTTTAAAGAAACACACTCCAGAACCGATGATGGGAGATACATCGTTAAGTTACCTTGTAAAACACCAAAACCAGTATCAATTGATGGAGAGACCAGAGATATTGCGTTAAAGAGATTAAATCAACTTGAGAAGCGATTCCAAAGGGAACCAAGTTGAGCGTTACGAGTAGAATACATAAGAGTTATTCAAGAGTACATAGATATGTGAGCGTTACGAGTAGAATACACAAGAGTTATTCAAGAGTACATAGATATGAATCATATAGAAGAGGTTCCACAGTTAGAAAGAAACTGTCCCGCTGTGTACTTACCCCACCACGCAGTGATAAGACGAGATAAAGAAACATCTCAAACTAGAGTTGTCTTCGATGCTTCATGCAAGGGAACGAATAATGTTTCATTAAACGAAGAGTTACTTGTTGGATCACAGATCCAAGAAGATTTGAGAAATTTAATAATGCGATGGAGAATGAAGAAAGTCTGTTTCGTCCCAGATATTCAAAAAATGTATATGCAAATTTTGTTCAGTAAAGAAAACACGGATTATCAACGCATATTGTGGCGTGAAGATTTAAATCAAGAGGTTCACGACTATCGTCTTTGCGAGTGACCTTTGGGACCGCATGCGCACCATATCTCGCAGTTAGAACGCTGCACCAGTTAGCTGATGATGAAGCGGTGAACCAACCCGCTGCAGCACAAGTAATCAAGGAGGATTTCTTCATGGATGACTTGATGTAGCGATGATGACAGCGTAGAAAACGCCATTACCATAGCGCATGAAGTCAAAACCATACTGCAAAGGGGAGGATTTATGTTGCAAAAATGGGCTTCAAACAACGCTGAGTTTCTACAACAGTTTCAACCCTTCGAGAGAAGCTCATATGTCAATCTTGATAATGAAACTCAACAGCACTGTCAAAACACTTGGCATGTCATGGAATATGGGCCAAGATACTTTTCAGTATCGTGTTGATCAACCTCCAATACCTGAAAAAATTACGAAGAGGGTTATACTTCCAGAAATTTAAAAACTGTTCGATCCGCTGGGCTGGTTAGCTCCCGCACTCATACCTGCAAAAATAATTATGCAGAAGTTGTGGCTTAAGGGTATTGGATGGGATGATGACGTAGACAGTGAACTTAAAGAAGAATGGCTAAGTTTGAGACAAGGATTTCAAACTCTTAATAAGATAAGCATAGATAGATGGCTTTGGACAACACAATCAACAGTGCAAAATACAACAATTCATGGCTATTGCGAATCATCCATGAAGGCTTATACAGCTGTGGCATATATGAGAGTAGAAACCGAAGAAGGAATTATAAAAACGGGTATTATAGCTGCCAAGACAAGAGTAGCGCCAGTGAAAACAGTGTCGCTGCCTCGACTGGAACTTTGTGGTGCCCTTCTTTTATCCAGATTGCTAAAACAAATAAAAGAAGCGACTAGGTTACCCAGTGAGAAGATATTCGCTTGGACTGACTCCACGGTGGTATTATCCTGGTTAAAAGGGGATCCTGGAAGGTGGAATATCTTCGTAAGCAATCGAGTGGTGGAGATTTTAGAGAACACTGGAAACAGCAGATGGGCCCACGTTTTTTCGGAATCGAATCCAGCAGACATAGCAACAAAGGGAACAATTTGTTCTGCACTGGTTCATGACAAGTTGTAGTGGAACGGCCCTGGGTGGCTCCAAAATAAGAAAATACCATTTTCAAATACTAAGATAGATGCAACAGATTTAGAGCGTAGAAAAAGTGTGCATACGGTGATAGACGCCATAGAAAAGGACAAAATAATCAATCTACAGAGTTTGACACTTAAATAGAATTACAAAGAGTGATAGTTTAAGAAGATTTCTACACTACAAAAAATCAAAGAACGTAGATGCTATGGCTATAAATACACAAGAATTGGAAGAGCTTTGACTATTGTAGTAAAAATAGTACAACGTGAAGAATTTTCAGAAGAAATCATTCAGTTACAAGAAGGGAAACCAATAAGTACAAAAAGCAAGTTAAAAACGCTCAACCCAATTCTTTGTTCCAAAACTATCCTCAGGGTGGGTGGTCGTTTAAGAATCCATATCTGAAGATATAAAACACCCTATAATTATTGGCCACAATAATGATCTATTATCGTTGCTTATTGATGATGCTCATAAAAGAACCTTGCATGGTGGTATCCAAAGTCAAAGTCAAAGTCAAAATCATTTATTCAATTTAGGCATCAAAGACGCACTTATGAACGTCAACTTTTCATTATAATGTACTTTAAAGACTACCGCCGCGTTCCAAAATATATAGAACCCACCGAGAAGAAGCGGCAAGAAACTCGGGGCCATTCTTTTTATATGGATGTTTACAATGTTTCTACTTAGGTACTACAAATATTACATTTTATGGGTGGCAGAGAGACAGCTTGCCAGAAGTGGAGTATTCCAAGCATCTTTATCTTCTATATAATGTCCGAACTTTATAGTAAGCTTTTTTTATTAAAACGTTTTTTACAGTCAACTTGAATTTGCCCTCTGTGAGCTCAGTTATGTGCTTTGGGATTTTATTGTAAAAACGCACACAATTTCCTAGCAATGACTTATTAGTCTTCGCAAGACTAAAACTGGTACAGCTATCCTATTTGTATTTCTGGTATTAAAAGGGTGGTGATCACTATTTAACTTATATTTATGTAAATTTTTACGAACATACATTATATTTTCAAATACGTATAAGGAAGGCAACGTTAATATATTGATTTCTTTTAATTAATCTCTCAAAGATTCACGGGGACCCATTTCGTATATAGCTCTAATAGCACGGTTCTGAAGGATAAAGATGGTCTCTATATCAGCCGCTGAACCCCATAGCAATATCCCATATGACATTACGCTGTGGAAATATGCAAAATACACTAACCGCGCCGTAGAAGCATCTGGTAGCTCTCTTATTTTACGTACTGCATATGCAGCAGAACTGAGTCTCCCAGACAGGGCATTTATATGAGGACCCCATTGTAATTTTGCGTCAATTTTAATGCCTAGGAAGACTGTTTCCTTGTCCATTACGAGTTTAACTCCATCAAGCGTAACGTTTACTATCTGTTATCCTACTAGGATGACAGCCACAAGTTCCACCTGCATAGACAATATATTTACTAATCTCAAACCTATTAAAAATTTCATTATAAATAATCTAGAATCAGTCCACTGTGGTCAACTAGCAGTGTTTCCAAGAAAAACTAACAAACCCCAAAGCAAATATGTTAGCTTTGTTCCAATAAATGCAAGCCGCCTAGAATTGTTAAGAAGTAATATATCCTGGAAAGTGCCAGAGTTGCCCAGTCACAATGACCCAAATATATCATATAACTCACTGTTCCATCTTATCAGTGATGAATTTGGCAAAGTGTTTGTACCAAAAACAATATTTGTTGGTAATCATGCTAGGTTTAGTTAATGGGCAACTCCAGGAATTTATAAAAGTAGGCAAAAGTTATATGAATTGTACCATGAAAAATCGTATAATCATAGTCCTGTATTTTTGGAATATGTCAAACGTTATTCTAAGTTATTTAAACGAGCCTGTTCCTCAGCTTAATCTATTTATTTAAGAAATAAGATCAAAAATTCTGTTAATAAAATAAAAATGACGTGGAACATTATAAACAGTGAAACTGGTAGAAATACAGTGCGTAATCGAGACTTTCATTTAAAAATTAATAATAAAGATGTAAGAGCAGATTTGGAGGTAGCGGCCGAGTTTGAGAATTTCTTCACTAATATTCCTTCTTTAACAACCAAAACTCTAAAATCTTCCTCCATCTCTGCTGAGATCTTACTTAAACAAAGTGTAACTGAATGTGACACAACTTTTAAATTTTCAATAAAAGATTGCAAAGATATTGTAAGCAGTTTCAAAAGTCTACATGCAAAAAAAACGGCAGACCTATGGGGTCTTTTTGTGAAGACCGATTCTTCAATTATAGATGTCATTGCACCCAATCTAGCAGCTGTGTTTAATAGTTGTGTTGCAAGTGGTGTATTTCCTGACCTAATGAAGCACAGTAAAGTGGTTCCTTTATTCAAATCTGGTAGTACTACTGATCCAACAAATTTTCGGCCTATTTCTGTACTACCTACGCTTAGTAAGATTTTCGAAAAAATTATATTACATCAATTAGAAGCTCATTGTAGTGCAAACAAAATTTTCCATAAGAATCAATTTGGGTTTATAAGAAATCGCTCTACTATAGACGCAGATATAGAACTTATAAAAGATGTGTTTGATGCCTGGGAGAACTCTCAAGATGCCTTAGGTGTTTTTTGTGACTTATCTAAGGCATTTGACTGCGTCCGACATGATATACTTGTCAGGAAATTACAACACTACGGTATTAGGAACATGGCTCTCAACCTTTTGACTTCATATTTAAATGATAGAATTCAAAAGGTTGACATAAATGGTAAAAAATCGCCCGGCTCTATAATCTCAATGGGCGTTCCACAAGGTTCAATACTAGGGCCGTTCTTGTTTTTAATCTATATTAATGACTTACCTTATTATGTAGAGAAGAATCACGAGATTGTATTGTTTGCAGATGACACTTCACTGTTATTTAAAATTAAAAGGCAGTTATTAAACTATGACGATGTTAACAATGCATTAGCTAAAGTTGTGAATTGGTTCAATACAAATAATCTTCTCCTCAATGAGAAGAAAACTAATTGTATAAAGTTCTCGACACCAAATGTGAGACAAGTAGAATCCAATATACAATTGAATGGAACAGGGTTGGACCTTGTGGAGTCAACGGTCTTTTTAGGAATTACTATAGACGCTAAATTGCAATGGGGTCCCCACATAAAAAAATTGTCTAGTAGGCTCAGTTCAGCGGCTTATGCTGTTAAAAAAATTAGACTATTAACTGATGTAGACACAGCTAGAATAGTTTATTTTAGTTATTTCCATAGCGTTATGACTTATGGCATACTGCTCTGGGGATGTTCTGCAGATATTAATTCCATTTTTATACTGCAAAAAAGGGCTATACGAGCGATCTACAGTTTAGCTCCCAGAGTTTCCCTTAGACAGAAGTTTAAAGACATAAACATTCTAACTGTTGTCTCTCAGTTTATCTATGCAAATCTAATGTATGTAAAGAAAAACATTAGCAGTTTTGATAAAAGGAGTGATGCTCATTCCATCAACACGCGAAATAAGCACAAGCTATCCGTACATGTAACGCGTCTCCACAGAATAAGTCATTCTTTTATGGGACAATGTATACGATTCTATAATAAAGTTCCCAATGTTATCCGAGATTTGCCTATTAATAAGTTTAAAATTACTATTAAAACTCGGATTACTTGGAGGATAAAACAGCTTGGGACTGATCACTCCAGGATCTATCTACTCGTGTACTAAGATGTCAAAGTGTAGCGTGTCTTGCCCTACTGATACCATTATTATGTTCTCTTTTGTAAGGCAACACACTGGAGCTAATATTTGTAGTACCTAAGTAAAAACATCTATATTAAAATAATGGCCCCGAGTTTCTTGCCGCTTCTTCTCGGTAGGCTCTATATATTTTGGAACGCGGCGGTAGTCTTTAAAGTACATTATAATGAAAAATTGACGTTCATAAGTGCGTCTTTGATGCCTAAATTGAATAAATGATTTTGACTTTGACTTTGACGTTGGACTCCAAATATGGAACAGTAGGCAAAGAAAACTACAAACATTTTGTCTTTTTTGAATTCAGAAGTAAATTATTAGTTGAGAACCATTTAGAGATACTAGATAGAGCGTTGTTTACTTGAATTAGTGTGCTATCTTTCCTATCTACTTTAAAAATCAGAGATGTGTCATCCGCAAATAAAACAATAACACAAAGATCCTTGGCCATAAGTGGCAAGTCGTTAATGTAAACTAAGAACAAAAAAGGCCCTAAAATGGACCCTTGTGGAACACCCATTTTAATTATAGTACCTGAAGATGTTACACCATTTATCCCAACCTTTTGCATCCTGTCAGATAAATATGACTCGATGACATCAAGCGCAGCTCCACGAATACCATAATGGAAAAGCTTTCGAATCAGTATACAGTGTTCCACACAATCAAATGCTTTAGAGAGATCACAAAAAACACCAATAGCATCATGTGAGCTCTCCCAAGCCTTTAAGACATACGTCATTAACTTCACACTGGCATCCTTAGTTGATCTTGTTTTCGTGAAGCCGAACTGATTTTCGTGCAGTATTGAATGCTCGTTGAAGTGCGCCAAAAGTTGTTTGAGCATATTTTTTTCAAAGATCTTACTCAAAATTGGTAGTATAGATACTGGTCTATAATTTGAGGGGTCTGTTTTCTCTCCAGCCTTCCAACTTACCATGGCATGCCTGCGATCTCGTTATTGGATCCTAAAAAAAAAAAGTGCCGTCAAGTCACGTATTCACAAATGCCCTGTATGTGCTAGGCATAAAGCCACAAATAGACAACAAATGATGGGAGACTTACCTTGGGTCCGCGTGACACCGTACTGTTATATATACTATATGCACCCCTTTCTGCTTACTCCCTCCTTTTTCCGCCTAATCATCATTTCGTATGTCGTATTGCCTCAGACACCCATCCATCCAGTCAGTCTTCTTCCAACTTCCAAATCCGACGGTTGTCTTAAAATCTATTTTGTATTTTATTTCCTTTTTTAAAAAGGCTCAACCCCGAAGTCTCATAACAGTACGTTCATTTTTACATTCTGGCCTTGATTTTGGAGTTCCATTTCAAGTTTTGATGTCTAGACATCGTGGAGCTAAATGTCATAAGGCATATTATTATATATCAATATTTGTATGCATGGCCACAAAAGCCATTCATTTAGAACTTGTAGGCGATCTCACCTCAGAAGCATTTAGAAATGCATTCAAAAGGTTTGTAGCACGACGGGGCAAATGCAGCCATATATGGAGTGATCATGGCACTAACTTCGTAGCTGGAAATAAAGAGTTAGTTCAGATGTGGAAGGAAACTCACTTAGAACTACCTGGTCAATTACAACCTTTACTGGCTGAAGATGGAACTCAACGGCATTTTATCCCCCCCCCCCCTACAGCCCAAATTTTGGAGGAATTTGGGAAAGCGGAGTTGCCGCGGTCAAAAACCATCTTAAGAAAATATTGAATACCAATCTGACGTTTGAAGAATTTACAACAGTTTTGTGTCAGATAGAAGCGTGTTTAAATTCAAGACCGCTGTGCCCAATAGATAATGACGATCCTGAAACAGTAGAAATTTTGACACCTGGTCATTTTTTGATTGGTGAAGCTCCCATCAATGTACCAGCTCAGACCAAATAAAAAAGTCAGAATGTTGTGAACAGAGCAGTGAGGCCGGTTTTCTATGCATGTAGTGCGTGAATCGGTGCTGCCATGATAATTTAAATTACCCCATAAAAATAACGTTATCAAATTATTAACGTTATAAATTTAATAAAGTTATAACGTTATTAGTTTTAATATAATAATAGGGTTCCTACATTAGGTGTCGGTAAAAATTAGTGGCATTGGGTAGTGAAAGAGAAAAGACAAAGAGTTTCAGAAATAAAATTACTCGGTGTAACTGCTAGTTTTATTTAAAAACCTTTATGCTGAATTATTTTTTTGTACGCTTGTCGTTTACTTTGCACTGATTTAGAAATACTTTCTAATTTAGCAATATGGTGGAATCTAATGTTTAAGTATTTCTCAATTACACACCGTATTAAATTAAGTTTATGTTCCTGCCCAACATATTCATGTTTTGACTCGAAATTGATAAAAATCTGATTGTTTCCAATGAATTTCTTTATTAATGCCACTAATTTTTACCGACACCTAATGTAGGAAACATTAGGTGTCGGTAAAAATTAGTGGCATTGGGTAGTGAAAGAGAAAAGACAAAGAGTTTCAGAAATAAAATTACTCGGTGTAACTGCTAGTTTTATTTAAAAACCTTTATGCTGAATTATTTTTTTGTACGCTTGTCGTTTACTTTGCACTGATTTAGAAATACTTTCTAATTTAGCAATATGGTGGAATCTAATGTTTAAGTATTTCTCAATTACACACCGTATTAAATTAAGTTTATGTTCCTGCCCAACATATTCATGTTTTGACTCGAAATTGATAAAAATCTGATTGTTTCCAATGAATTTCTTTAATATTGTTCAAGACTATAGTTTGGTGTTGATTTTCATTCAATCATTTTCGAACAACTGCTTCACAAGTGACACAAATGTCAAAAAGATCCTTAGACGGGAAGCGAAATCCGCCTTTGTTTTTTAAACTAATGAGCTTGTGAAAATAAAGTTTCTCATCAGTCTGCAAGGCATCTTAACATTTAGAGCATTTTATGGTTTTAACAAGATGTGCACTGTACTTCCAGATATGTAACCAATTATCTTTTTTCTGTAGTCACCATAATATGAATTGTCATGTAAACAGCTGGCCCAATCAAATGATTCATTAACAATTTCATTAAGAAGTTGCAACGAAGAATTTTCAATGGTTTCTTCTTCTTCTTCGTTTCTATACGACGATGAAGTGCTATTTATAATTATAGTTGTTGAAGTGCAATTAAGTATTGCTATGTGTTCTAAAGGAACACAATTACTTTTTGCAAGACATTTTAATTCTAAATGACATAGTATTTTTTGTAGCTTGCTTGTAAACTGTCTTACGTTAGGGTTATCGTTGAACCCTCCATGCATCCTAATAGACGTAAATAGAATCTCCAAGTGATCCTGGCTTAATTTATAAGTAGATAAAAAAACAGCCTTTTTTCATATTCTATGTACTTCGTATAAAGCGCTTTTAAACTTTCAATATTTATTAATGTACCTATGAATCCTGCTTAGCATTTTTCTTCTACGACTGGTTTGTGTTGGCGTGTGTGTGTAATTGTGTATGTACACGGCGAGGCGTAGTTTTGCCGGCTTCACTTTTCTGTTCACAACATTCTGTCTTGACTTTTTTATTTGGTCTGAGTGTACCAGAGCCAGACTTGCGTAACATCTCCATGACCAGATTGTCTAGATGGCAACATTGTCAAAAGTTAGTACAGCATTTTTGGCATCGCTGGCAAACTGAATATTTGACCAGATTACAACAGAGGCCAAAATGGCAAAGACGCAATCACGAGTTTGATATTGGTGAAATTATTAGAGTCTGGCTAACGAAAGTAGATACTGGATTTTTTTGCAAATTTTTTATATGACAACACTAAAGTGTTCCTACCATCGGATATTTACCCTACAAATTGGGGTATTTTAAGCAGAAAGTACTTAGGAACAATTAATTCCAAAAAGGCATTTTTAAAACAAACTTATTTTAAACATTTTTAAATGAGTTTTAAAAATTCGTACGTGTGCTAAAATTGTATTCATCGAAAATAAGTATCGTATGTACGTGTTGGATCATTTCAAGAGCAACACTAAGCCTTAAGTTGGTCTAATAAATAGCATAATTAATTAGGTACACTATTTACTAGAGAAAAACTTGGCAATTTTATTTTAAAGAAATTAATTTTCGGCTGTTTTCCGAAAGATTTGGTAAAATCAGAATCAGTGTATGGTATCCCTATCTCTGACGCAACAAGATGGCGTGTTGTTGAAGTTTCGTTGTGGTTGACTTGCGTATAGGTTTGTTGTGATATATCCGTGTTAATGATATAAAAATGAATAAAACTATAAAGAGTGAAGTGCAAAAACTATTGTTTTGTATGATTTCGAAATATGAAGAGAAAAAGCTTGTGAAACAAGCCGTATTGCGAGAAAAACAGGATTGTTTACGTACTGTGACTGATTTTTTAGGTTAGTTAGGTCAAAATGTCTTGATATTTTTTTTATTTTGAAAAAGGCATAGTAGTTTTAGCTACTTTAGATAATGTTATTGTTCCTTTACAGATAGTCTTGAGGATAATGCACGAACTGCTGAAGTAAAACAAACAATTGAAAAGGTCACAGATTTAGATCAAAAAGATATGATGAATTCGCAGAACCAGTACTTAGAAGAACTATCTTCACTCACCGGTAAGTTTTCACTCAACGTTAATCTTAGACTAGTTTTGTAATACTTGTGTATTTTCTATTATTTCTTAGTTATGAGACTCACGATAGTTGACATTTTATTTTATTCTTTTTACAGATGTAAGTGTTATTACATTGAAGAGAATTAAAAAAGAAGGTGCGGTGAACGAAGGGGTCTGGAGGACTCCAGGTAAAAAACGACCTCACCCTTCAAAAGTGTCGAACTTAGATAATTTCGATATAGATGTTATTCGTAATAAAGTAAACGAATTTTACTGTGTGAGGAAACAAGTACCAACATTAAGATCTTTGTTGGTAGAGTTAAAAGAAAATATAGAATTTGGTGGATGTCGTGAAACTCTCCGTCGCATATTATTAGCCAACGGTTATGAATTTAAGAAAAACAAAAATGAACGTTCATTATTAATTGAACGATATGATATAACTGCATGGAGACATCGCTTTTTGCGTACCATTGCATCGAAACGTGCAGAAGGCAAGCCAATAATCTACTTAGATGAAACTTATGTCCACAAAACCTATAAGTCTAAAAAATTTTGGCAAGGTCCATCAACAAGTGGAATAATTGAAAATATATTGTCAGGAAAACGATATATTATTGTGCATGCAGGATCAAAGAAAGGCCCTATTCCAAACTCATTGTTAGTATTTAGCACCAAATCGAAAATGGCCGACTACCACCATGACATGAATTCCACAAACTTCAACAAATGGCTTCAAGAAAAGCTTATTCCCAATTTGAATGAACCAAGTGTAATTGTAATGGACAATGCATCATACCATTCTGTCATAATAAATAAAGCGCCCACATCTCAAAATCGAAAGTTAGAGATAAGAATTGGCTTACATTGAATGGTATTTCATTTGAAACATACAATTCAAAAGCGGAGTTGCTCTGCTTAGTAAAACAGAACACACCAGAACCTATTTATGAAGCTGATGAACTTTTAAGCCAAAACGGACATGAAGTGCTAAGACTTCCACCATATCATTGTGACCTAAATGCTATAGAACTCATATGGAGTCTAGCAAAAAGAAATGTAGGAAGCAAAAATGTAAGCCGAACTCCAAAAGAGTTCGAGGATCTCATAAAACAATCTTTTGAGTGTATTACAGCAGTGACTCCAGTGATTCTGACGATTCACTCCATGTTGAATTTTTAGATTCAGATTTTGATTATAGTGATTAAAAAACAGTATAAAAGTATATGGTGTTGTTTTCTTTGATACATACACACATAGATTTACAAAAATTTAAACTCATGATAATATTGATACTCATGATAGTGTTTGATAGCCTGTTTGTTCCTTTAATACGCCACAATGGAGTTATCCATGTGATGTTTGGTATGGAGTTCATAAAGAGTTAACAAGTGATATAAGCTACTTTTTAATCTCGTCATAACTCGGACAAAATTGCAAGCATCCACTAGTAAAATAAAAATGAATGTCAAAAAATCAAAGTGAGTTGTTCCAACTTTCCTTTTTACTTTAGGGCTGCCATGCTGATATTTTTTAAATTTGCCGCGCTTTTTCAGTATCAACTTTCATTAGCCAGACTCTAATACTTTTGTAGGTCGGGTTCGAATAAATAATTCATTTCTTAATTTTTTATTCGAACCCGAATTCTTAAATTTATCGGCTGTGTAGCTGTTTTGTATTGAATTGATCAGCTCTGTACGCCGGTTGTTGATAAAAGATGCGGTTTTGCACAAACTATTTGCATCCAGTCGTTTAATATTTAATTATAATCTTTTTATTCACAAAAACAGCTCACTGACCTTAACACTAAAATCAGAGTAAGAAATAGCCGCGAGTCTCTAGCCCAGTTAAGCAATTGTGTGACATTCTTCTGCAAAATTTATATCTGCATAAGAACCGCGTTACTAATCGAAGCCGAGCTCCGTATGTAAGACGGTAGAAATTAATTTGTATCAAAGGTTTTTACAGGTTTTAAAGCAGTTTTTTTTATTTCAATAAAAAAACCTTATACCAATCAGGAGTCAAAACGTTGTAAATACTTGACTTAATCAAATTGTTATTCGCCCGTTTTACCAACACCATTGTCTTTGATATTGGTAGTGTAAAACATCTCAAAGGATTTAAGAATCAAAACAGTAAAATTCAATAACACAGTCATATAATGTAAATAACACTTTAACAATACATTAATATATCAACGCATAATATAATTCACAAACTTTTTTATTTCACTTAATATTCTTATGCTAACAAAAACATATTTTTATCTTATTGTTTCTCAGTAAAATAATTTAATTAGTATCTATATAACGAATGACTTATTTATAGCTTTTCGATGTAAAAGTTAATACAAACCATTCCATCGAATAAGCTGCGATGTATCGAGCTGCTCATGAGTAACAAGTTCATATGCTAAGCCTGCCCAGCCCGAAACATCCTCACTGATCATTGTTATAGCTACATGGGAAGAGGGCTACTTCATTCGCCGCCAGACCATCATAGCTGCAATGCTTCGAACCACTCTTGGGCGGCGAATTCATACGCCAGTCATGCCCGATTCGAAAACATGCTCACTTCACTATGCTATAATCGATGCGTGTGAACGTTAGTATGTAACGAACACAATGACATCGACTGCGACGTTCCGAGCCACTCCTGGGCGGCGAGTTCATACGCCAGTCATGCCCGACTCGAAACGGCCTCACATTAGTTACTATGATATTCCGAGCCACTCCTGGGCGGCAAGTTCATACGCCAGTCATGCCCGGCTCGAAATACCCTCACATTAATTTTAAATCTAATATATTTTCTAATATGTAATTCTCTAGTCATGTAAATGTTTTCTAGTGTATTGCAATGAATGCCAAAGTCGCTTATATAGTCATAATATCATTAGTTATTAACATTTTATTATACGTTACATACGCTCTATATTTTATTATATCAACTTATTCATACAGCTATACTACCTTAAAATTAATCTATCCTCTTTATTTTAATCCTCACTGCTTCGTCATTATTGCTTGAAGAGCAAGCGGCGGCGGGGTCATAACTCAACCACGGGAATGTAATGTTTAAGGCTACAATCGTTTCATACCTGGCCCTTTTACAGGACTCGATATCTTTCTCCATAGATGTCTGCAGTTTATCTAGGCTCAATCAATACACACACAATCATATTATAAAAATAAATCGGAAAATATGTTAGATCTAATAATAAGCAACACAAACATAGATGTAACACTATCGCGTTCACCATTAGTAAAAGAGCACATTTTTCATACGTATTTAGAGCTAGACGCGTCAGACCTCATGGTCCCGTATTTGAAAAGTAAGCCTACTACTAAATTGAGTTTTTTTAAGGCCGACTATGGACAAATAAATTATAGATTGGGATAACGTCTTGAGTGAAGATTCCATTGATGGAATAATAGTCAACCTATTTTATTCGCACCTTAGAAAGATTATTGACGAATTTGTTCCCAGAAAGCGCTGTGGCTTCTCTAATCATTATCCGGTTTCAGGTCACTTATACATATAATTAGAGATAAAGTTACCGCGCACAAACGCTGGAAATTATATGGAAATCCAACAGATTACCATGAATTTATCTGTTTTACGCTCTAGACAGCAATTAATACAAAATAAATGTCATAGCTCTTATAAAGATAATATGCAGCGATTACCAAAAAAAATTCTAAACATATCTGGACGTATGTAAAGTCATTACGAAATAATAGTTCAGGGTGTCCTAATATACTCTCACTTAAGCGATAAAACATTCAGAAATGACTTGGAAGTCTGCACGGGTTTTAGTCATTATTTCATGAGCGTTTTTCAGGAATCAAGTCGTATGGTCGCATCCTGCAGACCTACCCCGAAGCAAGCGATAGTGTTTTTAAGCTACATATAAAAGAAACTTCAGTTTACAAATAAGTTCATTCAATAGACTTTAACAAAGGCCCGAAAGTGATAACATACCACCAAAACACTGCGCTAAATCCATTTACAAACCTTTGTGTGCATTTTTTTATATTATCAGTAAACAAATTTGGTATATTCCCTGAGAAATGGAAGGAAGCAACAACAATACCGATTCATAAAAGTGGTTCACATAGCCGCATTGAACACTACGGTCCGATTTCAATTCTTCATGTATTCAGTAAAAATATTTTAAAAAACGGTCTATTAAACAATAGGTGAGACAATTTTTAAATCAGTCCCCGAAGAACAGCATGGCTTTACGTAAAAGCGTTCAATTGTAACCAACCTTACAGTTATTAATAACTACGTGTTCAGTAGCATCGATGGTGACATTCATAGATGGTTAAGTTCACACACTTCAATGAGGCGGTAAGCTGTTGTAATCGGGAGCGCGTGTAGTGATTACATCACCATTAGCTCTGGAGTACCGCAAGGTTCAACCATGGGTCCTCTTTTATACAATGCATATCTTTTAATGTAGGAACTACATTCATGCTCGAAGTTTAATATGTCCGCTGATGATAAAAAAAGAAGTCTTCTTAAAAGTTAAAAACATCATAGATTCAAAGATACAAAAAAACTTAAATAAACTGAGTAGTTTTTATTTAATGAAATTTGAAATTTCTATTCCTATTTTTATTTTTTTACTGTTAATACTGAATAATATTTACAGTGTCTTTTATTCGAAAAATTAACCCTATAAATTATACCTATCAAAATAATGAAACTCCTATAAATAAAGTCAACTCTGTGAGAGATCTGGGCGTACTATTAGACTCAAAATTGACACTGGTTGAAACATAGACACTATTATTAACAAAGCTTACAAACAACTTGGATTCATAAAACGAGTATGTAACACTTTTAACAGCATTGACTGCATCAAAGTATTATGCTTTACTTAGGTACGTATGAAGTATATTGGAGTATGGTTGTAGCATTTGGTCCCCAAGTTATATAATGCACATTAAAAGAATTGAATTACTACAAAACGTTTATACAATTTTTGAGGTATAAAGTCTATAGATCTTTTGAGAGCTATTCTAAAGCATGTAAGCAAATTAACATGGAATCTCTAGAACAAAGACGTAAGCAGTATGGCATACTATTGCTCAATATATTAACCAGCAAAATTGATTGTTCCGAACTTCTATCGAGTCTAAATTTTCAGGTACCACCTCGTCGTGCTCGACATACGCAGGTACTGAAAGTCCCACCAGTCAGCACTAATTATGCTCAGAATTCGGTGATGTCGCGCAGCTCGAACATTTTTCTAGCCTAGATTTACTTTTCTGCCTCAAAATCATTTAAAAACAAATAAAACAGCTTCATTGCGATTAATATAGTTACACAATCTCTCTTTCTCTCTCAACCACACACACACTCGCTCACAAATAACTCAAACACATATCAGCTATTCCTGCTATTCTCACTGTAATTATAATATGACCTGTGCCTGTGTATATATATTTAAGATTTTTATTACTTTTCTACCGACTTCCAAAAAGAAGGAGGTACTCAATTCGGCTGTATTTTTTTGTGTTTGTGTTACCTCATAACTTTCGATAGGGTGAACCGATTCTCAATTCTTTTTTTTTTGTCCCGTGTGGTCCCATTTAAGTTTTCATAAAATTAGGTCCAGTAGTTTTTGAGTTACACTCCAATAACTGAATAGAATGGAAGTCGGTATTAAGTTTTTCAAATTGTAAATTGTTTTCTTATTTGAGTAATTCTGTTTTGGCCATATTTTACGTTTTTATTTTTAGTATACATCTAATTGTAAACGCTGTTGAATTACCAGAATAAATAAATAAATAATGTATTCGAGTACATCCTCGGGTCATCAAACTTAGCCGCTTGAGCACCTACACATAACCCCATATCGCTTATACCGTGAAGTAAACAATCCACCGCTTGCTTTCCAAAAAAATGTACAAAGGTTCAACTAGTTTATTTATGCAAATAGAGTTTAAAAGATTCTCCAAACCGTGCCCGCCTATCAATCATATCCGTTAGTAATACCGCATATTTTCCAGTAGCCGGGAATGATTCATTGAACATAGTTTTCCATTCTACCCACGTATGCTTAAAAGAGGGTAGGCCCTGATAGTAGGCCTTTGCGATTCCTGAGAGCTTAGGCAGGGCATAGTAGACCGTTTGCTTATTACTTCATTTATAGATTTCTGAACATTCATATATTTTGTCGATCCAAACGTTTAAAGATTGCATTATTATTAGTACAGTACTAAAACTGTGTGTTAATAGATTGTTCCTTCAATTGGATTGAACTCAGGAATTACGTAAATAATGTTTAACTAGCAAACGATTCACGATCCCTTGCTTTCTATTTTAATGCATTAAGAAATTTTTCGAGAAGATCTATCGTTAGTCTAGGTTTCTACTTGATTCAGGCGTTACACGTTGTCTGTACTGCCTGTCGCATTTAGACAGCATTTCGCAATCCCTACGTACCTCATTTTCAAGAAGCCTGAGCTTTTCCTTTGGTACACCTTGCGTTCTCATACGCAAAGTGATCGCACGCTGCTGGCACTACGACTGCGATGGCATTCATGATGGGGATCGCGTCATGGCGGGCTGCAGCTACTACTCCGTTGGCGCAGGGTATTGGGGTCACGACGGCTTCGCACCAAGCTCACTCGCCGATCTCGACTACGTCTCTAGGGCGCCTCGATGTCATAACGCTGTCTGCGTGGCGTACGGAACTCCACCTCACGTCGCAAACCCACATCGGGTTCTTGATCACTCATTTTCTGAAACTCAGACAATTTTATGTATAACTGTTTTCATGATGTCGTACATAATGCCGTAATAACAAGAATTAAATCCTTTTACACCACTGAAACTGTTGTTATTTTTGAACTGATGCGGTATACAAGAGTCTTAAGTGTCATAGAAGTAAGTAGTCAATATTTTAATACTCAGATGCTAACCAATCCACGCGCAAAAATACGTACGACCCAGAAATAAAACAATCGAACAAGGTTAGAAAAGAAAAAAACATAGGGTACCTACATATTCTAAAATCTACCAATAGCACATCCCTGTTTACACCAAGCACGAATTTTCAATAGTCAAGTGTCCGTGACGTTACGTACGTTAACGTTAAAATAATTACCTAACACAATAATTATATTCTCGATGTGTCGATAATCCGAAATCATCCATGAAACTATATAATTTAATGCAAAAATGACATGGTCGCCTCACATAAATATCAGAGTTCTATAAGACTTGGTGTATATTTAAAGAAAATAACAAAGTTTTAATCGCACTTTCATATTCGAGTACATGGCGTGGTCTGAAAACTATTATTTTCATACGATCCCACTTCTGAGATGTAAAACATCTCAAAGGATTTAAGAAACAAAACAGTAAAATTCAATAACACAGTCATATAATGTAAATAACACTTTAACAATACATTAATACTCGAGAGCAATGAATCCGGGTCACTTAAAGTATGTTAAAAATCTCGGAAACTAAAAATGATAGGTTAATGCAATAAATTGTATTTAATAGACAATGTAATACTCCTTAAATGAAAGTAAAAAAAATATGAGTCATCATACATTTTATTAACACAAAATTACATAAAGAAAAAAACTGCTGATCTCTTCTTAAAACAAAAATAGGAAACATGAAATTTTTGAACTTTATTACGATTTACTTGAATTTTAATACTTCGTATTGCCTCCTCGTGCTTCCATTACTGCGTTTACGCGGTTTGGCATGCTGTACACCAAGTTCCTTATACGATTTTGGGGAATATTCTCCCATTCCTCTGTGAGAGCAATTTTGAGCTCACGAAGCGTGATTGGGGGAGGGTTTCGTTGTTTTACGCATCTGCCTAGCTCGTCCCAAGCATGCTCGATCGGGTTGATATCCGGGCTGCGCGCTGGCCACTCCATACGAGTAATGTTCATCTCTTGAAGGTAGTCATTCACAATCCTACCTGTATGAGGTCGGACATTGTCATGCATAAATATAGCATCCTCACCTAAATTGACCATAAATGGCCCAACGTGATCATTGAGGATTTCTTCCACATATCTTTCGCTAGTTAAAGAGCCGTTTTCTATGATCACCAGTAGCTCTACCATGAGTTGACAATATTGACACCAATCGATGCTCGCTAGCGACTGTCTACGAAAATTTGTATGAAAAAAGAACAGTGCCACCTTGCGATCACTTGTAGAACTAAAATCGGCACCACAAGTTTATTTTATTAACAGTCGTCGCTTCGAAAACGAATCGTGAGTCGATAGCGACAATCGATGTCGATACGCGATTTGCTTGGATTTTCACTCAAACGGTACCATAAGTCATTATTTTGACAATCGCCTTCGAAAATTTCGATAGACGTTAGCGACTACGCCACTCACGAGAATTTTGAGGTGTGGAATCGTGTGAGGGAAAATAACCTATCGAGTTTCAATTCAAAATACTTACATAGGTAATCAAATAATTTTATTTGTATTACGATAAAATTGGCAGGAATAATTTATTTGGCTTTGAATATGGTGACAGCAGCTGAAAATGGAGATCAGCAACGAGAATTCCCAATTTCAAGCCGAAATGAGAAAACAAGTTGGATGTCCACTAAACCTTAGTGAAGAAAGCTTTAAAGACTTTCTAAAAGCATCTTACCTGTGTATGCTTTTGAAGACATTTATTGTGGATTCAACAGATTTAATACCATCACAAAGAGTCTCACTAGGGTCTAAGGTAAGCTGTAAACATATTTATTTTTTACATATTTGAGGTTATGCTAATAACTTACAAATAAAACTACAGGCTATTTATTATTATTTTATTATAAACCCAGATAGGTATACTACTTTTTTATCTTTGCATTACAGGTTTTATTTGCATTGCTGTTCTATGCACAGCACGGGGACCACCCAAAAAGTATTTGAAGCTGCAAATCATTTTTCCCAAGAGGCAGTGTCAGAATAATTAATACTCCGAGGAGATCAGTGTGCAGAATCTCCTGAGTAGCTACACAGTAAGAAAACACCAAAACTGTTGGGATGACAGGAAGGACTGTAAACATGCGAAATCCATGTTTCCAATCCTAAACAAAAATACTACGAACAAATTACTATGATTACAACGTCAGGACCTTCGCCTAATGGTGGGAATTATCACTGCTCACAGTAATCTAAATTACCAGTTGCACAAGATCAGAGCTACGGACAGTCCACTATCTGGAGTCTGTCTGCAGAAGGACAAGAGTGTGCAGACTGTGTTGCTGCACTGCAGGGCTACGGAAGATATAAGAGCAAAAGCAGGATTACTGGAGGTCTACTCCAGAACGCATGATGCGTCATCAGCATCATCGACAATTGTTTATACAACATCTCAAACTACATTGCAACAGTTGTGCCAGCACCCCAAGGCCTTACTACTCTATGTGAAGAAGTTAGGCTGGCTTGAGCAAATGTTGGCAGGGTGGAATGCACATAACACCCCAAGCGGGACGTCAGTGCAGGCCTCATCACTCCCAAAACGAATAAGAATAAGAGATCAGTGTATCTAAATAGAAGAAATCACTGTTGCTTAGAGTAAACCATGTACCTACGTAAACATCTTTAATACAATCATCAAGTTTCCAAACACAAAAGAGGATAGGAATGTTATAAAACAACGGTAGCTTACTATATTTTTTATATATATAATGAAATTTCTATTGACTATTTTTATCAGACACTCTGTTTTCTGACACTTTGATTTAATAGTAAATTTATAATCCCAAGGGTAATTGGATGTGTTGATGGAAGACATTTTGAAATATTTACACCAAGCTTAAAAGATGAGCACTAATATTATGGCAGGAAGTTATCCAGGTCATTGGTAGTAATTCGCTTGTTAAGAACACCAAACTAAATTAGCAAACTAAAACCTGTTTTTAGTAAATTATCATCTGTTCTGTTAATTATAATCTATTCATGTTTATGTCCAAATTCATATAATGTTTGCAAGTGACAATACTTAAATTTGCCATTTCTGTTTAATTGTGGATATGTTTAGTGCAAATTTAACCATCATGTAAGTTCGTGCTCTCTAAACCATTCTAACTGATGTAAAACTACCCATATTTACATAGTTATGTTTATAATTATCATTGTAAGTGTAACATGAATGTGGATTTTAGTATTAACATAATAAAAACTACCATAGTTTAGAGAAATTTAGTTTAGTATATGCACAAGCGAATAACTAAATAGCAATAAAACAATAGTATTTTTTTCCCAGAAGTTTTACTGCTAGGAAAATTATTATTGTTCAACATTTCAGTTTGAGTAGGTTAGCTGTATGGAGGTTTTTTTTTTTTTTTTAAGTCATAATTTATTTAGGGGGCTTTTAGCTACATTTAGATATGGAGGTTTTTAAAACATGCTTAAAATATCTTCTTTAACTGACATTTGGAAATTATGATTGTGAAGTTACTGTAATTATAGGGCTTATTCTTTGTACTATGTAGTCATGTTTCTCTAGCAAAAATATTCCTTATGGTCTCTGCAATATCTTTTACTCACAAATTCATATGCACACTAACAAAATTTCTTTCTTTCATAGAATCCTACTCGTATGAATGTGGAGAAGTGGTGATGAATGCAATAATTGCAGTGAACCGATAGTGTATAGGACATTGCATGATCAATTAGCTTGGAGAATAAGTAATAATATTTAGTGATAATAAATAACATCTTTATTTGTATTCAAAACATTTTATTTCAACATACAACTTACAGAATAGTTCAGAAAAAAACTGAGTGGCCCACATCATGGCCTACTCACCAAAAACATTAGTCTTACTTATGTAGTATGTATGTCTGTTATTTCACCTACCTTAAAACGTATAGGAATCATATATCAACTTAATCTTTACTATCACATCATTCAGGTACAATGATTATATTTAAAAAGCTACAAACATGTATAGAAATCATTTATCTGCTTTTTATTTACAATAATATCAGATAATTTACTATGGTTTTTAAAACTAGGATCATAATAACATTCACACTCATACCCCCATTAGAATTCCCCTGTGTCATTAAGTTCCAGGCCAAATATGTCTGTCATTGCCAGGGATCAAACCTGGCAACCCCCTGTTCGAAGGTAGGGTCTAGCTAGGAAGGTAAAGTGACATGGTGGCTCGTCATGTACCTATTTAATACAATATGAGTATGAGTTTACTTGTTTTATTGTTTACTAATCATCTATTACTAATTATCTAATTACAACTAATATGTATAGGTAGTTGTGGAAACATTGGAGGAAGGCCAACTTCAACACAATTATCGTTTTCCAATAACATCAGTTAGTTTTTCTCCTAACTCCGTCCCTCAAATCAAGCTGTCTCTGCATCTTGCTGGAAAACCTGCCGTTCATTGTCAGCTTTCACAAATGCCTGCTTTGCTAGTTTCGATTGTGAGACTGGGTCCTCCTGCGGCTTGAAAAGGATGTGGTACCAGTAGCTCTAGTGGTCCATTAGCAGGCTTGCTAAGGTCTCCATTTCCTGTAAAGTATAAGTAAGTATTAAGTTTACAAGAAACATAATTTGTAATTTTAAAACAAAATACATGTAAGTAACTCATGTAGGTGATGACTATTATTATAGGTTTACTTTATCTCCCAGATTAAGAAACGAAGGCTAAGGCCTATGTTATTGTAGGAATTAACGTTATTATTATGTTTTTACACAAGTACGTATAGAGGTTATGTATGGTTAGTATGTCTGAGAGATACAATAATCCCTGTTATTTCATTTTTCACATCGTCGTCGTGTATGATTAGAAAGCAACAGTACAGTAGAGATCATTGTAGAAATAATGTAAGAAAATTGATCAATAAACTAATTCGGGCTAAGTTACTAGTACTTACTAGTTCCATGAACTCCACCAGCATAAAAACATTTGGATGGGCTCATTTTCGCTATTTCTTGATTTAAAAAGAAACACTTTTAACTGGTTTTAATATACTATTTATTGTATGTACTTGTTACAAAACAAAATATATATCTTCTTCATACAATTTTCTCTTTGTCTTCTTCTCCGCAAATACCAGTCGAAAGTTTCTAGTATATATTTTAGTCTATGGTCGAAAGAGGAGCTGTCAGCTACGTATAATGAATATAAATTCGAAAGTAATGGAGTTCACAGTAAGTAATAAGTAAATTAAGCTTATTTTGTTTTGTTGGTTTATATTGACGTCATACGCTCTCCTTCTTACGTACGTTGATAGAAAAAGACAACATAATACGTGTGAAGCTAGTTCTTAGATAATGCCAACATAAAGAAATAACCAAATCGACACGAGACCCGCTAACGAGTATCGAATTGTCGAAAGCACCTTTTTAACGACTCATGGTGCCAATTAAATCAGCTCGCAATCGACGATCGTGTAGACGCTAGCGAGTATCGGCTATCGATGACGTTTTACGTTGCCAACTCATGGTAGAGCTACTGGCAATGGAATGATACTTAGTATTCATATACTTTTGTTCATATACATATAAACGTACGTATCATACATTAGAACATTATTGGCCATCGATGCTATACATGCATAGATATAACAATATTATCATACAAACTTGTTTACGTAATGTTACCGAAATTGGAATGTAACACAGTTAGGCTTTTAGCTTTATGATTGATGTAGGTACTTCAATTTCATTTCATGTTTAGTAATCCCATTTCTACCTGAAAAAAAAGGCAACTGTTTATGAAGGGCAGTATAAAATATCCATTAAATTTATAATTAGCAGAACATTACCTAAAATAATTATATATAATGTTATGATATGGAACCCTTCGTGCACGAGTCCGACTCGCACTTGACGTATTTTTTTTACTTTACATGAAACTATTTTTTGTTAATCTCTTGAAAAAAATACCGCATTGTCTAAAACATTTGTCACACAATCGCTCATCTTTACTTTATGCTAAATTAATCGACTTTAATATTATTCTTCTCATCATCTTTTTACATTGACGTTAAACACCGTGCTTTTAAAGCAAATAAAAATATAATAAACACATTTTATTAAAAACTTGTCACGTGCTAGACTCGCGCACGAAGGCTATTTTCTACTTGCAAAAAATACAACCCTGTCAAAGACATCCTAACTAATGTTGCAATTTTGTTTATGTGTTACGCTCTCACGCCTAAACGGGGATTTCGGGAAAGAACGTAGGATCCTTGTCATCGTCCAATTTTCCATAAAAATTAATTTGGGTTTACAAGGAATCGCTCTACTATAGACGCAGGTATAGAACTAATAAAAGATGTGTTTGATGCCTGGGGAACTCTCAAGATGCCTTAGGTGTTTTTTGTGAGTTATCTAAGGCATTTGACTGCGTCCGACATGATATACTTGTCAGGAAATTACAACACTACGGTATTAGGAACATGGCTCTCAACCTTTTGACTTCATATTTAAATGGTAGAATTCAAAGGGTTGACATAAATGGTAAAAAATCGCCCGGCTCTATAATCTCAATGGGCGTTCCACAAGGTTCAATACTAGGGCCGTTCTTGTTTTTAATCTATATTAATGACTTACCTTATTATGTAGAGAAGAATCACGAGATTGTATTGTTTGCAGATGACACTTCACTGTTATTTAAAATTAAAAGGCAGTTATTAAACTATGACGATGTTAACAATGCATTAGCTAAAGTTGTGAATTGGTTCAATACAAATAATCTTCTCCTCAATGAGAAGAAAACTAATTGTATAAAGTTCTCGACACCAAATGTGAGACAAGTAGAATCCAATATACAATTGAATGGAACAGGGTTGGACCTTGTGGAGTCAACAGTCTTTTTAGGAATTACTACAGACGCTAAATTGCAATGGGGTCCCCACATTAAAAAATTGTCTAGTAGGCTCAGTTCAGCAGCTTATGCTGTTAAAAAAATTAGACTATTAACTGATGTAGACACAGCTAGAATAGTTTATTTTAGTTATTTCCATAGCGTTATGACTTATGGCATACTGCTCTGGGGATGTTCTGCAGATATTAATTCTATTTTTTTACTGCAAAAAAGGGCTATACGAGCGATCTACAGTTTGGCTCCCAGAGTTTCCCTTAGACAGAAATTTAAAGACATAAACATTCTAACTGTTGTCTCTCAGTTTATCTATGAAAATCTAATGTATGTAAAGAAAAACATTAACAGTTTTGATAAAAGGAGTGATGCTCATTCCATCAACACGCGAAATAAGCACAAGCTATCCGTACATACAACGCGTCTCCACAGAATAAGTCATTATTTTATGGGACAATGTATACGATTCTATAATAAAGTTCCCAATGTTATCCGAGATTTGTCTATTAATAAGTTTAAAATTACTATTAAAACTAAACTCTGTCAAAAAGGTTATTACAAAATTTCGGATTACTTGGAGGATAAAACAGCTTGGGACTGATCACTCCAGGATCTATCTACTCGTGTACTAAGATGTCAAAGTGTAGCGTGTCTTGCCCTACTGATACCACTATTATGTTCTCTTTTGTAAGGCAACACACTGGTGCTAATATTTGTAGTACCTAAGTAAAAACATTGTAAAAACATCTATATAAAAAGAATGGCCCCGAGTTTCTTGCCGCTTCTTCTCGGTTGGCTCTATGTATTTTGGAACGCGGCGGTAGGCTTTAAAGTACATTATAATGAATAATTGACGTTCACAAGTGCGTCTTTGATGCAAAGATACTTTGATGCCTAAATTGAATAAATTATTTTGACTTTGACGTCATCATAATTATCTTCATCATCATTTATGGGTGAAACCTCGGAACGCAGCTAGTACATTATAAGTTCTGGTGCGAAGGTTAGTAATAGGGTCTCGTTGTAACAGATAAACCGGAAAAGAAAATAATAAACACAGTGTCATTGTGTTTAGTTCGGCCCTGGAAAAATCTAAGTACCTAAGTCCCATGTTCCAGAATGCAACTCAAATACAGTTTGATATCTGATCTGATCATCTAATCAATACTTGAGATTATAATCTTTGCTTGAGCATTGTTGATAAACTATTCTCAGTTGAACTAGTTTCAAACCGATACTCAATCAACGATTTGTTTTTTCTACGGAACAATCTGTTTTTGCTTAAATTTGATTACATTGACAATATTGGTGCCGTTCTACACAGAATTTGATAACGAACCAATTGACTCAACAGCAGCTTCGCTCGCTTGGGTTTGGTGTAGTGAAGGAAGCATCTTTTTGGGATTTCAGGGTCCTGGATTGTCCATTTATACTAAAACTGGATAATTACGTGTTTATCGTTCTCTAGATTTTGATTCTTTTAGTGCACATGACTAGTAGGTAACGAGAAAAGTTACCAATGTGTTACGTTATAATACTACACTTAAATAACGTGTTACATTTGACTCTCATCGCTGACGACTAATGCTAGTTTCATCTCTCATCCATGCCGCCTTAATGCGGCACATCGTGCGTGATTTAAGAACATTTTATAGAATACCTGGCTTAGTTAGGTTAGGATTGGATGGACGACGGGCTTTGTTTTTTCATAACCCACATTCATAATCATTATTTTGTTTACTGATTCGTGATGAGTACTCCTTTCTGGTCCTAAATCAATAATAAATGTTATAATAATAATATAATAAAGGGATCTATAATAATATAAGAGATTGTCACTCACTATTAATCAAATAACTATGATGGTTATATCGTAAAAAAATGTTTGCTTGACGGCTTAACTACTGCCTTAGGTACAATCAACTTTGCTCACTTGTGTCGTATAATATACCAATATGGTCTATGGTAGCATATAATATGTAAAATTATCATTGATAATAACATCATCTAAACTTGGTAGACATACATGAGACATTATTTACATTGTTACCTTTTTTATGAAACAGGCCTATATTAAAATCACAAACTGACAACTATACTGCAACTGCAGGCTTAACAAGTTTTAATAAACTAATGTCACAATATAGGGGACAGACGAAATCACTGCACACATGAATCTATTAATGCCTGGTTGCAGCAGACTAAAATATTAACACAAGCATTATAGCAAAGCATAGTTTATATGAACACATTTTGTTTATGTAATAATATATTTATTTTGCGTTTCAGTGCAGCTGCAGATGGTTCGCCAGCAAACACTCTATTTTTTAGAACACAGTATCTTCTTATACATATAGTAAAAACACTATCTACTAATTATGGTGCATACATTTGAGTTCCTGTGCTCCATACAAATGTTCAGGAAATAGAAATTCACATGTGCTCAGATATGTTTTTTTTAAAGTAAATCGTGGGAGCTTTTTCTCTGAGAAATTCATTTATCAGGGTAGCGCAGTGTTCTACACAAACGACCATTTCTTTTGTAACATAATTTAAACTTTTTTTAAACTCTGAGTACTCTCTAAACTCCACAAACAAATGGAAGTTTTCAACACTTGTTGATATTAATGCTTTTTTACAATTCTCACAATTAGGCATCCTCTTCATTACGAATCCACACACATATGCACATGCCTGATTTCTGCATTGTTGTCTTGTATGGCATCATCAACTTGAGGTAATTCAATTGAGGACAGAAATTCAGGCTCTGTCCTTGCAAATGTATGCTATGGTGTGGACTGTGAAACGGATAGATAGTGTTTCAAAATTGTTAATTATAAGGCTATTATCAGTTTCACAGTTTCCTGAAGTGATACAATTTTGTATGTGACATATTTGATAATATGGCAGTTTTTAAGCCAGCTACAAATTGGCTGCATGTTGGATTGGAATCGGATCCACAGTTGCCACAAATGCAGCCAAAAAGATTTTCAATAGGGTCTTGTTGTAATCGCCTAGTGGCAAGGCTAGTGATGTGGTGTTTTTGCACCAAGCTCCTCCACAATTTCTCAATGGCATTGAGAGTCCATATCCAACCTTCTTGTGATGGCGTCTTACGTGGGCTTCCAATATACTTAATAGACGAAAAAAATCTTTTCAATTTTTCTAAGCATTTTAAATGTGGACTTGAATGTTTTAAATTTGTTGCATGAGCTTTTCCTCTGCGTAAATCCGAGCAATCGCTGTTAAGACAATCAAATAGACATTTGCTGTTACAGCTGCGTCCACAGTAAGGTCTGAAAATAAGAGTAAGGTGATTAAATAAATGTTTGCTTCAAATGAACTTTGTTATTTTGATTGTTACAAATTTTTGAGTTAATATACTAGCTGTAACCTGCTATCACATCTGTTAATATTTTGATGTAGTTGGGGGTCATTGACATTTTACTAACATTGAACTAAGCTCTCAAGTTGCCTGACAGAATTTATACATATACTGTATGTATAGGGATGTTCAAGCAACTTTTACTGTAGCAGCAAATTACGCTCACGTTGCACGAGTGTCCATACATTACATGCAAGATGTGGGGACAGCCATGACAGCTGTAGGCTCTAGTCAGCCTGAAGATGTAGGTACATATCCTACAAATCAAATTACTGTGTGCATGAGATTTAAGAACTAATGTCTCTAAGTGATGAGCGCAGTTTAGAGCCACAGAACGGTGATACTGCAACTGTAATGAACAGGCATGATGCATCCTACGGTACGGTCTTCTCTACTTCATCACTTCAAAACATTAAAAATAAACATTCACCATGCTATCATGCAATAAAGAAAGTACCTACCTATCTAGTTTACATACCTTTAGCTACTTTGGCTAACATTCCTCCTGCTACGGAATGGCTAAGAACTTGTGCTGCATATTTAACCTTCATTTTTTGTTTTGAATTGGGCTCTAAGTGATCCTTCTTCAAAGCTGGTGCATACACAAAGTTTGGGTTGGTATTATCAATTTCATAAAATTCCTTTATGTGGGACCATTTAGCAATTCCTGTAAAAAGAAATATGTATCATGAAGAAAAATAGTTATCAAACTAAAATAAAAGCAGTAATTTCATAACAATATCATATTTTTTTGTTTGTTTGTTTGAGTTTCACTTGATTCACATTGGGCCAGATTCGTAATTCTGCTAAGGGTTTTAGAAAAAAACAATATGCAACAGTTAACCCAAAAGATAAGAACACACAAGAGTGAAAAGTATGTATGAGAACCCTTTACCTTTTCCTTCATTGTCATTTGATAAAATGTCTGTAGCACATTCAATATCATATTTTAAAAACAAGTTTCTAAAGCATTTTAATAAATGTGGCACATCAAAAAGTGCTGTGATTTGTTTGCCATTGTGGTGTATATAAGGGTGTTGCAGTGATGCACCCAAGATAGTGAGGGCTCGCCTGTTTACGACATCCATATCGCACACAATGGCCGCAATATTTACTCCCACCTCATGGCACTTTTGTAGAACCTGAAATGATAAATAATGAACAATTATTCTAACTGATGTGATAACTATTCACATTGGGTCTGTTATGCAAAAGTATTGATAATGGTGTACAATTTAGAAACTAATAATAATATCAAGAAGAAATATTTGCATTTTTGTATGTCTGTAATGAATAGACTCTAAAACAACTCGTATCAATTTCAAAAATACTTTCTCCATTATACTATGTAATCCCTAAATAACATAGGCTATATATATTTTGATTCATCATTATCATCATCCATCACCATGCAGACAGAGCGTAGCCAGTATTATATAAGGGTTGTCATCATCATCCCTACACATGTAGGGTCAATCTATACCATATGTTTTTCTGTAATATGAATGGACACAACAAGGAATATAATTTGGTTTTAGTATTATTTTAGGTAATAGGGTTTTGCCACACCGCTGACTGCTGCCTACTAGACTCACTTTTCTGCCTATGAGACTTCAGTCGCCTTTTAAGACATTCTAAGGCAGGTGTTTAAAAAAAAATACTTACCTCTTTAATTAGCACAGCCAGTCTGTCTGCAGTAGAAAACCCACTTGAAAAGTAATGGGCAATTGGCTGTTTAACTTTCTTACATATCCCCACAACCATAAACACCAATGCATATGCTGCAATAAGTGGGGATCTTCCCTGTGAAGCATGGTCCTGAAATCCTCCAATTACATCTTCTTTAGGGTTGTAATTGAGATGTTGACATGACATTTCATCAAACATTAATGTGTATTCATTGTCTGAAGGCTTTTGTGTCTGTGTAATTTTGAAGGACTTCAAAAACTGGTTGATTGATTCCAGCATTAAAAGGTACTCTATTGAGTAGACTTTTTAATGTACTGGGTGATGGTAACTGACTTATATATACTTATTTATGGATACATCATCTGTCACACGTTTTAAAATATATATTATATAATAGTCCTTCAAGGACTTCAAAAACTGGTTGATTGATTCCAGCATTAAAAGGTACTCTATTGAGTAGACTTTTTAATGTACTGGGTGATGGTAACTGACTTATATATACTTATTTATGGATACATCATCTGTCACACGTTTTAAAATATCTTTTGATTTCAGATGTCTAACGCGATTGCGCAGTTGGCAAATTTTTCGCATATATTTGCTACATTTGGCATACAAAAACTTCTCCCTTTCTGAAGTTGGTTTAACTATTGTTTGCACTTGAGCATCTGAAGATGTCCCAACATTAGGCTCACTATTTGCACCAATGGTCACTTCCTGTAAGACCCCATGTGAAGGACCAGGTTGAGGCCTTATTGTATACTCGGGCAATTGTGGTTCATTCTGGAAAAAAATAACTAATGAGTTACAGATGAAAAGGTATTGAAAATATATAACTAAACTAACAAATACAGATAGATAGGAACTCTTATTACATAATATATATATATATATATATATATATACATATACTGCCTAGTTCAATAAGTAACAAAAATAGATTTGAAATTTTTGCAAACACCAATAATATTTAAACCACAGATATAATTTTTTAATTTGGTCTTAATTGAATTAGGCGTTGGATATTGGAGCTGTGGTAGCCAAGTGATTACACCTATTTGTGCCAGCGACCCAGGGCCATACTCCGTTATATGAAGGAGTTGGGATGGCTCGGGTAGAGGCTGGCGGGGGAAATGCACAATACACCCCAAGCGGGACGTCAGTGCAGGACTTATCGCCCCCACTATGAACAAGAACAAGAACCTATTGACTGCTAATCAGAAGGTACCTGGTACCCCATGGCAGTAGAACATTTTTTGAATGCTGATCTAGCTAGCTACCTACTACCCTCAAGTAGCAAGTACACTTCTGCCCTACCAATTGAAGCAGCAATCATGGACGGAACAGTATGGACTACTGAGCAGCAATACCATGGATTAACTCTCTTTCAGCTTGAGCCCCTCCTCACTGGTGGAAAGGCATTGTGTGTGTGTTACCCTGCCTATTTTCCATCGTCAGTTCAGTAGGCTGTGTAATCGCTAAGAGCGATCTGTTCAGGAAAACCTTTGGATAAATACCAATAGGTGAGACGGTGATCAATATCTAGCTTACAGTCACAACATAAATTTGTTTTAATACTGACTTGCAACTTACATCACATAGAACCGCAGATCTCTGTAACTTCTGTAGAGTATCATCAGTGAAGTCAGCTTCAAGAAAATGATTTTCACACAACATTCTATGCTCACTGTGGAGTTTCATTTGAAATGTTGTTGATGAGTATGTATTGGGCCCATAGTTCACAGCTGAAAGTACAAAAAAAATACTTAATAAAAATTCTATTTGGGTTACTTATATTGTTTTGATTCTGAAATGGGTACTGTAAAATATTTGTTGCAGCCAAATGCTAATTGCCTAACCGTTTTATGAAACACTACTGTTCTATCAATGCCGTGAATATTTACCATTTATATCATATTTATCCAGCTACAGATACAGCTTTTAAGCCCCCACATGCATGAAGTACTATGACACAACTAGATTTGTGTGAAATTTTGTATAACTTGTACAACATACACATCATTTATTTTAATCTAACTTCCATGGGGACTCAGGCTACAGGTAAGTTAGAAATATTACTCCCAATGGAAAGCTACATGGATGCAAAGACGAAATATAATATTTAGTGCATTCAAATAGATCACTTCTGATTGTTTTTAGCGAAAATGCTAATAACGCTCATAAGGGGCGTTCGAATGGGAATCTGTGGGTGAAAATGTCATTCATGTCTCTTTTTGTTCAGCATTCGGAATGCGAAATTTTTGCCACCAAAAAGTGTAATTTTTGACCCACATCTGAAGCATGGTTGTTTGTAATTGTTATTTGACAGCTATGTATTTGATCATAAACATGCGATTTTAGGTCTTATGCTCAGTTGAGCGCTTTCTTGTTAAAGCGTTTGTAAAGATCAAAAATGTTACTTTTGTCACTTTTGCCCACACCCTATTCGAACGCACTATATGTAGTTTCTGGATTTCTTAGTTAGGTCAATTTTAAGGATTCAGAATTAACCAGATTTGCTAATTCTTGTTTGATTTGACTCTGATAAAATGCTTAAAAATAGAAGTTCTTAGAGGCTTCTGTCTGCAACTATTGTCATAATTCTGCCAGTGTCTGTTGTGCTAGTTCCATAAACTATCAGGAGAATTAGCAATTGTTTGATAATATGAGGAGTAGTACATATGGAGAGTCGCAGATATGACCATAAAAATATCAGTAAATATACATACCGTATAAGGTTATTTATGCCAGGCTTTGGAAATCTAAACAATTATGCGTTGTCTGCGAACGGTGAGCGGCCGCATTTAAAGCATTTCCTTTTGTTTCCTTTCTCCGACATGATCACAAACTAAAATAGAGTCTCTGCTCAAATTATTATAATATAATATAGAGTGAATTTCTCACATCACACACAACTAAGTCAATTTCTCGAAGTTCCTAATCGCAAGTAACATAACTTTTTGAAGGCACGGAGGAACATAAGCTCAACTCGACGTGGATTTAATGCTATATTCAAGGAACTTTAACAACGAACGAAATCACTGAAACCGGCACTAAATCCGAATGCAAACAATAACACACCCACCAAACCAAAGAGAATATTTTAAATGTAATAATTTTTTTCTAGCATGCCGGGTGGCACATCAAAATATTTAATGTGTTACCACCTTTGAATAATATTTTAATCCCTGAGCGCAGCGAGGGGAATAAAATGTAATTACCGAGCGTAGCGAGGGAGTTATGTAGAATCCTGAGTGAAGCGAGGGGTTAAATGGCAACTATAAAAATTAGCCCCCATAGGTAATTTCATTTGCCCCATACAAATGTGCCATCCCATTTTATAGGTTACAGCGTACTTGCCCGTGGTCGTTTTAAACATTAAGATTGCAATACAAAGTGATGGCATGTTTTATAATTAATTGTACATCGTAATAAACTTAAATCATTTTGAGAATAATTATATTATTAATTTTAATTGGAATAATTTACTGTAAACAATTTCAAAAGTATGAATCTATGTTTTATAAATCAATTCAAATAAATCAATTTAACAAATCTAATTGTTATAGACTAATTATTATTGGCTAATTATTGTATCCGCGCTGATATATATATATATTGTTGGAAACGAAAAAAGCCTAGTAGACCGAAAAGTATAAAAGGCGGCGCGCAGAGCGGTCGTGGCTCACTCTGCCTTCAACCGTCGACAAGTCAACATCTCCGAGTTCGTTATTGCGGTGACGTCAATCCTTGTCGTGATTTTGTATAGTGCAAACACTGTCGTAATGATTGTTCGTTATTTTTTTTTATTTTATTTTTTCAATTTTTTTTTAACTTTTTTTATTTTTTTTTTCCTCTTAATAAATTAATGTTCTGCTACTTGTAGAGATAAATAACTGTAAGGTTAATGTTACCGCTGTGTTAATACTTTTATACGGCAATGTTTTGTCTTGTATAACTTGTATGCAACATGAGAGGTATTGATCACTATGATTGACACGTCACTGTGGTATGGAAGTACTTCAGGATTTAAATGAAACAATTGTCAACATGAACCCTATATGAATGGGTACCTATGGAAACTTGGTAATGTATGTAAGGCATGGAATGTTTTTCCTTTGTTTTCATTGCTGGTGTGGTGCGGGTGATGGAAGTCCAGAATTTTATCGTAGTACGTAGACAGATATTAACACATTCATTTGTTTTTCAGCTGTCCCGAGCAGGTATCCTGAGCGGCTGCCCAAACTGCTGCGCTGGGCTGCTGCGCTGAGCAACTGCCCGTGCTTCTGCGCTGAGCGGCCGCCCAAGCCGCTGTCCCGAGCAGTTGTCTGCTGGAAGTCAAGCACGGAGTAATCGACACCAAAGATTACCTTGTGTGGTGTCATGCAAAGGTGGTATCGTGAGTATGTCGAGACATTCGACAGTTAATCTTCACAAATTGATATCATGCGCTAGTTGTCTTTGGTGTGCATTAATAAAGAAAAATATCACTAAACTGTGCGAGTGAGATCTTAGTAAAGTATGTAAGGCATGGAATGGTTTTCCTTTGTTTTCATTGCATGGTGTGGTGCGGGTGATGGAAGTCCAGAATTTTATCGTAGTACGTCGTCAGATATTAACACATTCATTTGTTTTTCAGCTGTACCGAGCAGGTATCCTGAGCGTCTGCCCAAAGTGCTGCGCTGGGCTGCTGCGCTGAGCAACTGCCCGTGCTTCTGCGCTGAGCGGCCGCCCAAGCCGCTGTCCCGAGCAGTTGTCTGCTGGAAGTCAAGTCCGGAGTAATCGACACCAAAGATTACCTTGTGTGGTGTCATGCAAAGGTGGTATCGTGAGTATGTCGAGACATTCGACAGTTAATCTTCACAAATTGATATCATGCGCTAGTTGTCTTTGGTGTGCATTAATAAAGAAAAATATCACTAAACTGTGCGAGTGAGATCTTAGTAAAGTATGTAAGGCATGGAATGGTTTTCCTTTGTTTTCATTGCATGGTGTGGTGCGGGTGATGGAAGTCCAGAATTTTATCGTAGTACGTCGACAGATATTAACACATTCATTTGTTTTTCAGCTGTACCGAGCAGGTATCCTGAGCGGCTGCCCAAAGTGCTGCGCTGGGCTGCTGCGCTGAGCAACTGCCCGTGCTTCTGCGCTGAGCGGCCGCCCAAGCCGCTGTCCCGAGCAGTTGTCTGCTGGAAGTCAAGTCCGGAGTAATCGACACCAAAGATTACCTTGTGTGGTGTCATGCCAAGGTGGTATCGTGAGTATGTCGAGACATTCTACAGTTAATCTTCACAAATTGATATCATGCGCTAGTTGTCTTTGGTATGCATTAATAAAGAAAAATATCACTAAACTGTGCGAGTGAGATCTTAGTAAATATGTAAGGCATGGAATGTTTTTCCTTTGTTTTCATTGCTGGTGTGGTGCGGGTGATGGAAGTCCAGAATTTTATCGTAGTACGTAGACAGATATTAACACATTCATTTGATTTTCAGCTGTCCCGAGCAGGTATCCTGAGCGGCTGCCCAAACTGCTGCGCTGGGTTGCTGCGCTGAGCAACTGCCCGTGCTTTTGCGCTGAGCGGCCGCCCGAGCAGTTGTCTGCTGGAAGTCAAGTCCGGAGTAATTGACACCAAAGATTACCTTGTGTGGTGTCATGCAAAGGTGGTATCGTAAGTATGTCGAGACATTCGACAGTTAATCTTCACAAATTGATATCATGCGCTAGTTGTCTTTGGTATGCATTAATAAAGAAAAATATCACCAAACTGTGCGAGTGAGATCTTAGTAAAGTATGTAAGGCATGGAATGTTTTTCCTTTGTTTTCATTGCATGGTGTGGTGCGGGTGATGGAAGTCCAGAATTTTATCGTAGTACATCGACAGATATTAACACATTCATTTGTTTTTCAGCTGTACCGAGCAGGTATCCTGAGCGGCTGCCCAAAGTGCTGCGCTGGGCTGCTGCGCTGAGCAACTGCCCGTGCTTCTGCGCTGAGCGGCCGCCCAAGCCGCTGTCCCGAGCAGTTGTCTGCTGGAAGTCAAGTCCGGAGTAATCGACACCAAAGATTACCTTGTGTGGTGTCATGCCAAGGTGGTATCGTGAGTATGTCGAGACATTCGACAGTTAATCTTCACAAATTGATATCATGCGCTAGTTGTCTTTGGTATGCATTAATAAAGAAAAATATCACTAAACTGTGCGAGTGAGATCTTAGTAAATATGTAAGGCATGGAATGTTTTTCCTTTGTTTTCATTGCTGGTGTGGTGCGGGTGATGGAAGTCCAGAATTTTATCGTAGTACGTAGACAGATATTAACACATTCATTTGTTTTTCAGCTGTCCCGAGCAGGTATCCTGAGCGGCTGCCCAAACTGCTGCGCTGGGCTGCTGCGCTGAGCAACTGCCCGTGCTTCTGCGCTGAGCGGCCGCCCAAGCCGCTGTCCCGAGCAGTTGTCTGCTGGAAGTCAAGTCCGGAGTAATCGACACCAAAGATTACCTTGTGTGGTGTCATGCAAAGGTGGTATCGTGAGTATGTCGAGACATTCGACAGTTAATCTTCACAAATTGATATCATGCGCTAGTTGTCTTTGGTATGCATTAATAAAGAAAAATATCACTAAACTGTGTGAGTGAGATCTTAGTAAAGTATGTAAGGCATGGAATGGTTTTCCTTTGTTTTCATTGCATGGTGTGGTGCGGGTGATGGAAGTCCAGAATTTTATCGTAGTACGTCGACAGATATTAACACATTCATTTGTTTTTCAGCTGTACCGAGCAGGTATCCTGAGCGGCTGCCCAAAGTGCTGCGCTGGGCTGCTGCGCTGAGCAACTGCCCGTGCTTCTGCGCTGAGCGGCCGCCCAAGCCGCTGTCCCGAGCAGTTGTCTGCTGGAAGTCAAGTCCGGAGTAATCGACACCAAAGATTACCTTGTGTGGTGTCATGCAAAGGTGGTATCGTGAGTATGTCGAGACATTCGACAGTTAATCTTCACAAATTGATATCATGCGCTAGTTGTCTTTGGTGTGCATTAATAAAGAAAAATATCACTAAACTGTGCGAGTGAGATCTTAGTAAAGTATGTAAGGCATGGAATGGTTTTCCTTTGTTTTCATTGCATGGTGTGGTGCGGGTGATGGAAGTCCAGAATTTTATCGTAGTACGTCGACAGATATTAACACATTCATTTGTTTTTCAGCTGTACCGAGCAGGTATCCTGAGCGGCTGCCCAAAGTGCTGCGCTGGGCTGCTGCGCTGAGCAACTGCCCGTGCTTCTGCGCTGAGCGGCCGCCCAAGCCGCTGTCCCGAGCAGTTGTCTGCTGGAAGTCAAGTCCGGAGTAATTGACACCAAAGATTACCTTGTGTGGTGTCATGCAAAGGTGGTATCGTAAGTATGTCGAGACATTCGACAGTTAATCTTCACAAATTGATATCATGCGCTAGTTGTCTTTGGTATGCATTAATAAAGAAAAATATCACCAAACTGTGCGAGTGAGATCTTAGTAAAGTATGTAAGGCATGGAATGTTTTTCCTTTGTTTTCATTGCATGGTGTGGTGCGGGTGATGGAAGTCCAGAATTTTATCGTAGTACATCGACAGATATTAACACATTCATTTGTTTTTCAGCTGTACCGAGCAGGTATCCTGAGCGGCTGCCCAAAGTGCTGCGCTGGGCTGCTGCGCTGAGCAACTGCCCGTGCTTCTGCGCTGAGCGGCCGCCCAAGCCGCTGTCCCGAGCAGTTGTCTGCTGGAAGTCAAGTCCGGAGTAATCGACACCAAAGATTACCTTGTGTGGTGTCATGCCAAGGTGGTATCGTGAGTATGTCGAGACATTCGACAGTTAATCTTCACAAATTGATATCATGCGCTAGTTGTCTTTGGTATGCATTAATAAAGAAAAATATCACTAAACTGTGCGAGTGAGATCTTAGTAAAGTATGTAAGGCATGGAATGTTTTTCCTTTGTTTTCATTGCTGGTGTGGTGCGGGTGATGGAAGTCCAGAATTTTATCGTAGTACGTAGACAGATATTAACACATTCATTTGTTTTTCAGCTGTCCCGAGCAGGTATCCTGAGCGGCTGCCCAAACTGCTGCGCTGGGCTGCTGCGCTGAGCAACTGCCCGTGCTTCTGCGCTGAGCGGCCGCCCAAGCCGCTGTCCCGAGCAGTTGTCTGCTGGAAGTCAAGTCCGGAGTAATCGACACCAAAGATTACCTTGTGTGGTGTCATGCAAAGGTGGTATCGTGAGTATGTCGAGACATTCGACAGTTAATCTTCACAAATTGATATCATGCGCTAGTTGTCTTTGGTATGCATTAATAAAGAAAAATATCACTAAACTGTGTGAGTGAGATCTTAGTAAAGTATGTAAGGCATGGAATGGTTTTCCTTTGTTTTCATTGCATGGTGTGGTGCGGGTGATGGAAGTCCAGAATTTTATCGTAGTACGTCGACAGATATTAACACATTCATTTGTTTTTCAGCTGTACCGAGCAGGTATCCTGAGCGGCTGCCCAAAGTGCTGCGCTGGGCTGCTGCGCTGAGCAACTGCCCGTGCTTCTGCGCTGAGCGGCCGCCCAAGCCGCTGTCCCGAGCAGTTGTCTGCTGGAAGTCAAGTCCGGAGTAATCGACACCAAAGATTACCTTGTGTGGTGTCGTGCAAAGGTGGTATCGTGAGTATGTCGAGACATTCGACAGTTAATCTTCACAAATTGATATCATGCGCTAGTTGTCTTTGGTAAGCATTAATAAAGAAAAATATCACTAAACTGTGCGAGTGAGATCTTAGTAAAGTATGTAAGGCATGGAATGGTTTTCCTTTGTTTTAATTGCATGGTGTGGTGCGGGTGATGGAAGTCCAGAATTTTATCGTAGTACGTCGATAGATATTAACACATTCATTTGATTTTCAGCTGTCCCGAGCAGGTATCCTGAGCGGCTGCCCAAACTGCTGCGCTGGGCTGCTGCGCTGAGCAACTGCCCGTGCTTTTGCGCTGAGCGGCCGCCCGAGCAGTTGTCTGCTGGAAGTCGAGTCCGGAGTAATTGACACCAAAGATTACCTTGTGTGGTGTCATGCAAAGGTGGTATCGTAAGTATGTCGAGACATTCGACAGTTAATCTTCACAAATTGATATCATGCGCTAGTTGTCTTTGGTATGCATTAATAAAGAAAAATATCACTAAACTGTGCGAGTGAGATCTTAGTAAAGTATGTAAGGCATGGAATGGTTTTCCTTTGTTTTCATTGCATGGTGTGGTGCGGGTGATGGAAGTCCAGAATTTTATCGTAGTACGTCGACAGATATTAACACATTCATTTGTTTTTTTGGGACGTTCCCGAGCAGGTATCCTGAGCGGCTGCCCAAACTACTGCGCTGGGCTGCTGCGCTGAGCAACTGCCCGTTCTTCTGCGCTGAGCGGCCGCCCAAGCCGCTGTCCCGAGCAGTTGTCTGCTGGAAGTCAAGTCCGGAGTAATCGACACCAAAGATTACCTTGTGTGGTGTCATGCAAAAGTGGTATCGTGAGTATGTCGAGACATTCGACAGTTAATCTTCACAAATTGATATCATGCGCTAGTTGTCTTTGGTATGCATTAATAAAGAAAAATATCACTAAACTGTGCGAGTGAGATCTTAGTAAAGTATGTAAGGCATGGAATGGTTTTCCTTTGTTTTCATTGCATGGTGTGGTGCGGGTGATGGAAGTCCAGAATTTTATCGTAGTACGTCGACAGATATTAACACATTCATTTGTTTTTCAGCTGTACCGAGCAGGTATCCTGAGCGGCTGCCCAAAGTGCTGCGCTGGGCTGCTGCGCTGAGCAACTGCCCGTGCTTCTGCGCTGAGCGGCCGCCCAAGCCGCTGTCCCGAGCAGTTGTCTGCTGGAAGTCAAGTCCGGAGTAATTGACACCAAAGATTACCTTGTGTGGTGTCATGCAAAGGTGGTATCGTAAGTATGTCGAGACATTCGACAGTTAATCTTCACAAATTGATATCATGCGCTAGTTGTCTTTGGTATGCATTAATAAAGAAAAATATCACCAAACTGTGCGAGTGAGATCTTAGTAAAGTATGTAAGGCATGGAATGTTTTTCCTTTGTTTTCATTGCATGGTGTGGTGCGGGTGATGGAAGTCCAGAATTTTATCGTAGTACATCGACAGATATTAACACATTCATTTGTTTTTCAGCTGTACCGAGCAGGTATCCTGAGCGGCTGCCCAAAGTGCTGCGCTGGGCTGCTGCGCTGAGCAACTGCCCGTGCTTCTGCGCTGAGCGGCCGCCCAAGCCGCTGTCCCGAGCAGTTGTCTGCTGGAAGTCAAGTCCGGAGTAATCGACACCAAAGATTACCTTGTGTGGTGTCATGCCAAGGTGGTATCGTGAGTATGTCGAGACATTCGACAGTTAATCTTCACAAATTGATATCATGCGCTAGTTGTCTTTGGTATGCATTAATAAAGAAAAATATCACTAAACTGTGCGAGTGAGATCTTAGTAAATATGTAAGGCATGGAATGTTTTTCCTTTGTTTTCATTGCTGGTGTGGTGCGGGTGATGGAAGTCCAGAATTTTATCGTAGTACGTAGACAGATATTAACACATTCATTTGTTTTTCAGCTGTCCCGAGCAGGTATCCTGAGCGGCTGCCCAAACTGCTGCGCTGGGCTGCTGCGCTGAGCAACTGCCCGTGCTTCTGCGCTGAGCGGCCGCCCAAGCCGCTGTCCCGAGCAGTTGTCTGCTGGAAGTCAAGTCCGGAGTAATCGACACCAAAGATTACCTTGTGTGGTGTCATGCAAAGGTGGTATCGTAAGTATGTCGAGACATTCGACAGTTAATCTTCACAAATTGATATCATGCGCTAGTTGTCTTTGGTATGCATTAATAAAGAAAAATATCACTAAACTGTGCGAGTGAGATCTTAGTAAAGTATGTAAGGCATGGAATGGTTTTCCTTTGTTTTCATTGCATGGTGTGGTGCGGGTGATGGAAGTCCAGAATTTTATCGTAGTACGTCGACAGATATTAACACATTCATTTGTTTTTCAGCTGTCCCGAGCAGGTATCCTGAGCGGCTGCCCAAACTGCTGCGCTGGGCTGCTGCGCTGAGCAACTGCCCGTGCTTCTGCGCTGAGCGGCCGCCCAAGCCGCTGTCCCGAGCAGTTGTCTGCTGGAAGTCAAGTCCGGAGTAATCGACACCAAAGATTACCTTGTGTGGTGTCATGCAAAGGTGGTATCGTGAGTATGTCGAGACATTCGACAGTTAATCTTCACAAATTGATATCATGCGCTAGTTGTCTTTGGTATGCATTAATAAAGAAAAATATCACTAAACTGTGTGAGTGAGATCTTAGTAAAGTATGTTAGGCATGGAATGGTTTTCCTTTGTTTTCATTGCATGGTGTGGTGCGGGTGATGGAAGTCCAGAATTTTATCGTAGTACGTCGACAGATATTAACACATTCATTTGTTTTTCAGCTGTACCGAGCAGGTATCCTGAGCGGCTGCCCAAAGTGCTGCGCTGGGCTGCTGCGCTGAGCAACTGCCCGTGCTTCTGCGCTGAGCGGCCGCCCAAGCCGCTGTCCCGAGCAGTTGTCTGCTGGAAGTCAAGTCCGGAGTAATCGACACCAAAGATTACCTTGTGTGGTGTCATGCAAAGGTGGTATCGTGAGTATGTCGAGACATTCGACAGTTAATCTTCACAAATTGATATCATGCGCTAGTTGTCTTTGGTATGCATTAATAAAGAAAAATATCACTAAACTGTGCGAGTGAGATCTTAGTAAAGTATGTAAGGCATGGAATGGTTTTCCTTTGTTTTAATTGCATGGTGTGGTGCGGGTGATGGAAGTCCAGAATTTTATCGTAGTACGTCGATAGATATTAACACATTCATTTGATTTTCAGCTGTCCCGAGCAGGTATCCTGAGCGGCTGCCCAAACTGCTGCGCTGGGCTGCTGCGCTGAGCAACTGCCCGTGCTTCTGCGCTGAGCGGCCGCCCAAGCCGCTGTCCCGAGCAGTTGTCTGCTGGAAGTCAAGTCCGGAGTAATTGACACCAAAGATTACCTTGTGTGGTGTCATGCAAAGGTGGTATCGTGAGTATGTCGAGACCTTCGACAGTTAATCTTCACAAATTGATATCATGCGCTAGTTGTCTTTGGTATGCATTAATAAAGAAAAATATCACTAAACTGTGCAAGTGAGATCTTAGTAAAGTATGTAAGGCATGGAATGTTTTTCCTTTGTTTTCATTGCATGGTGTGGTGCGGGTGATGGAAGTCCAGAATTTTATCGTAGTACGTCGACAGATATTAACACATTCATTTGTTTTTCAGCTGTACCGAGCAGGTATCCTGAGCGGCTGCCCAAAGTGCTGCGCTGGGCTGCTGCGCTGAGCAACTGCCCGTGCTTCTGCGCTGAGCGGCCGCCCAAGCCGCTGTCCCGAGCAGTTGTCTGCTGGAAGTCAAGTCCGGAGTAATCGACACCAAAGATTACCTTGTGTGGTGTCATGCCAAGGTGGTATCGTGAGTATGTCGAGACATTCGACAGTTAATCTTCACAAATTGATATCATGCGCTAGTTGTCTTTGGTATGCATTAATAAAGAAAAATATCACTAAACTGTGTGAGTGAGATCTTAGTAAAGTATGTAAGGCATGGAATGGTTTTCCTTTGTTTTCATTGCATGGTGTGGTGCGGGTGATGGAAGTCCAGAATTTTATCGTAGTACGTCGACAGATATTAACACATTCATTTGTTTTTCAGCTGTACCGAGCAGGTATCCTGAGCGGCTGCCCAAAGTGCTGCGCTGGGCTGCTGCGCTGAGCAACTGCCCGTGCTTCTGCGCTGATCGGCCGCCCAAGCCGCTGTCCCGAGCAGTTGTCTGCTGGAAGTCAAGTCCGGAGTAATCGACACCAAAGATTACCTTGTGTGGTGTCATGCAAAGGTGGTATCGTGAGTATGTCGAGACATTCGACAGTTAATCTTCACAAATTGATATCATGCGCTAGTTGTCTTTGGTGTGCATTAATAAAGAAAAATATCACTAAACTGTGTGAGTGAGATCTTAGTAAAGTATGTAAGGCATGGAATGGTTTTCCTTTGTTTTCATTGCATGGTGTGGTGCGGGTGATGGAAGTCCAGAATTTTATCGTAGTACGTCGACAGATATTAACACATTCATTTGTTTTTCAGCTGTACCGAGCAGGTATCCTGAGCGGCTGCCCAAAGTGCTGCGCTGGGCTGCTGCGCTGAGCAACTGCCCGTGCTTCTGCGCTGAGCGGCCGCCCAAGCCGCTGTCCCGAGCAGTTGTCTGCTGGAAGTCAAGTCCGGAGTAATCGACACCAAAGATTACCTTGTGTGGTGTCGTGCAAAGGTGGTATCGTGAGTATGTCGAGACATTCGACAGTTAATCTTCACAAATTGATATCATGCGCTAGTTGTCTTTGGTAAGCATTAATAAAGAAAAATATCACTAAACTGTGCGAGTGAGATCTTAGTAAAGTATGTAAGGCATGGAATGGTTTTCCTTTGTTTTAATTGCATGGTGTGGTGCGGGTGATGGAAGTCCAGAATTTTATCGTAGTACGTCGATAGATATTAACACATTCATTTGATTTTCAGCTGTCCCGAGCAGGTATCCTGAGCGGCTGCCCAAACTGCTGCGCTGGGCTGCTGCGCTGAGCAACTGCCCGTGCTTTTGCGCTGAGCGGCCGCCCGAGCAGTTGTCTGCTGGAAGTCGAGTCCGGAGTAATTGACACCAAAGATTACCTTGTGTGGTGTCATGCAAAGGTGGTATCGTAAGTATGTCGAGACATTCGACAGTTAATCTTCACAAATTGATATCATGCGCTAGTTGTCTTTGGTATGCATTAATAAAGAAAAATATCACTAAACTGTGCGAGTGAGATCTTAGTAAAGTATGTAAGGCATGGAATGGTTTTCCTTTGTTTTCATTGCATGGTGTGGTGCGGGTGATGGAAGTCCAGAATTTTATCGTAGTACGTCGACAGATATTAACACATTCATTTGTTTTTTTGGGACGTTCCCGAGCAGGTATCCTGAGCGGCTGCCCAAACTACTGCGCTGGGCTGCTGCGCTGAGCAACTGCCCGTTCTTCTGCGCTGAGCGGCCGCCCAAGCCGCTGTCCCGAGCAGTTGTCTGCTGGAAGTCAAGTCCGGAGTAATCGACACCAAAGATTACCTTGTGTGGTGTCATGCAAAAGTGGTATCGTGAGTATGTCGAGACATTCGACAGTTAATCTTCACAAATTGATATCATGCGCTAGTTGTCTTTGGTATGCATTAATAAAGAAAAATATCACTAAACTGTGCGAGTGAGATCTTAGTAAAGTATGTAAGGCATGGAATGGTTTTCCTTTGTTTTCATTGCATGGTGTGGTGCGGGTGATGGAAGTCCAGAATTTTATCGTAGTACGTCGACAGATATTAACACATTCATTTGTTTTTCAGCTGTACCGAGCAGGTATCCTGAGCGGCTGCCCAAAGTGCTGCGCTGGGCTGCTGCGCTGAGCAACTGCCCGTGCTTCTGCGCTGAGCGGCCGCCCAAGCCGCTGTCCCGAGCAGTTGTCTGCTGGAAGTCAAGTCCGGAGTAATTGACACCAAAGATTACCTTGTGTGGTGTCATGCAAAGGTGGTATCGTAAGTATGTCGAGACATTCGACAGTTAATCTTCACAAATTGATATCATGCGCTAGTTGTCTTTGGTATGCATTAATAAAGAAAAATATCACCAAACTGTGCGAGTGAGATCTTAGTAAAGTATGTAAGGCATGGAATGTTTTTCCTTTGTTTTCATTGCATGGTGTGGTGCGGGTGATGGAAGTCCAGAATTTTATCGTAGTACATCGACAGATATTAACACATTCATTTGTTTTTCAGCTGTACCGAGCAGGTATCCTGAGCGGCTGCCCAAAGTGCTGCGCTGGGCTGCTGCGCTGAGCAACTGCCCGTGCTTCTGCGCTGAGCGGCCGCCCAAGCCGCTGTCCCGAGCAGTTGTCTGCTGGAAGTCAAGTCCGGAGTAATCGACACCAAAGATTACCTTGTGTGGTGTCATGCCAAGGTGGTATCGTGAGTATGTCGAGACATTCGACAGTTAATCTTCACAAATTGATATCATGCGCTAGTTGTCTTTGGTATGCATTAATAAAGAAAAATATCACTAAACTGTGCGAGTGAGATCTTAGTAAATATGTAAGGCATGGAATGTTTTTCCTTTGTTTTCATTGCTGGTGTGGTGCGGGTGATGGAAGTCCAGAATTTTATCGTAGTACGTAGACAGATATTAACACATTCATTTGTTTTTCAGCTGTCCCGAGCAGGTATCCTGAGCGGCTGCCCAAACTGCTGCGCTGGGCTGCTGCGCTGAGCAACTGCCCGTGCTTCTGCGCTGAGCGGCCGCCCAAGCCGCTGTCCCGAGCAGTTGTCTGCTGGAAGTCAAGTCCGGAGTAATCGACACCAAAGATTACCTTGTGTGGTGTCATGCAAAGGTGGTATCGTAAGTATGTCGAGACATTCGACAGTTAATCTTCACAAATTGATATCATGCGCTAGTTGTCTTTGGTATGCATTAATAAAGAAAAATATCACTAAACTGTGCAAGTGAGATCTTAGTAAAGTATGTAAGGCATGGAATGTTTTTCCTTTGTTTTCATTGCATGGTGTGGTGCGGGTGATGGAAGTCCAGAATTTTATCGTAGTACGTCGACAGATATTAACACATTCATTTGTTTTTTTGGGACGTTCCCGAGCAGGTACCCTGAGCGGCTGCCCAAACTACTGCGCTGGGCTGCTGCGCTGAGCAACTGCCCGTGCTTCTGCGCTGAGCGGCCGCCTGAGCAGTTGTCTGCTGGAAGTCAAGTCCGGAGTAATCGACACCAATGATTACCTTGTGTGGTGTCATGCAAAGGTGGTATCGTGAGTATGTCGAGACATTCGACAGTTAATCTTCAAAAATTGATATCATGCGCTAGTTGTCTTTGGTATGCATTAATAAAGAAAAAATCACTAAACAGTGCGAGTGAGATCTTAGTAAAGTATGTAAGGCATGGAATGGTTTTCCTTTGTTTTCATTGCTGGTGTGGTGCGGGTGATGGAAGTCCAGAATTTTATCGTAGTACGTAGACAGATATTAACACATTCATTTGTTTTTCAGCTGTCCCGAGCAGGTATCCTGAGCGGCTGCCCAAAGTGCTGCGCTGGGCTGCTGCGCTGAGCAACTGCCCGTGCTTCTGCGCTGAGCGGCCGCCCAAGCCGCTGTCCCGAGCAGTTGTCTGCTGGAAGTCAAGTCCGGAGTAATCGACACCAAAGATTACCTTGTGTGGTGTCATGCAAAGGTGGTATCGTGAGTATGTCGAGACATTCGACAGTTAATCTTCACAAATTGATATCATGCGCTAGTTGTCTTTGGTATGCATTAATAAAGAAAAATATCACTAAACTGTGCGAGTGAGATCTTAGTAAAGTATGTAAGGCATGGAATGGTTTTCCTTTGTTTTAATTGCATGGTGTGGTGCGGGTGATGGAAGTCCAGAATTTTATCGTAGTACGTCGATAGATATTAACACATTCATTTGATTTTCAGCTGTCCCGAGCAGGTATCCTGAGCGGCTGCCCAAACTGCTGCGCTGGGCTGCTGCGCTGAGCAACTGCCCGTGCTTCTGCGCTGAGCGGCCGCCCAAGCCGCTGTCCCGAGCAGTTGTCTGCTGGAAGTCAAGTCCGGAGTAATTGACACCAAAGATTACCTTGTGTGGTGTCATGCAAAGGTGGTATCGTGAGTATGTCGAGACCTTCGACAGTTAATCTTCACAAATTGATATCATGCGCTAGTTGTCTTTGGTATGCATTAATAAAGAAAAATATCACTAAACTGTGCAAGTGAGATCTTAGTAAAGTATGTAAGGCATGGAATGTTTTTCCTTTGTTTTCATTGCATGGTGTGGTGCGGGTGATGGAAGTCCAGAATTTTATCGTAGTACGTCGACAGATATTAACACATTCATTTGTTTTTCAGCTGTACCGAGCAGGTATCCTGAGCGGCTGCCCAAAGTGCTGCGCTGGGCTGCTGCGCTGAGCAACTGCCCGTGCTTCTGCGCTGAGCGGCCGCCCAAGCCGCTGTCCCGAGCAGTTGTCTGCTGGAAGTCAAGTCCGGAGTAATCGACACCAAAGATTACCTTGTGTGGTGTCATGCCAAGGTGGTATCGTGAGTATGTCGAGACATTCGACAGTTAATCTTCACAAATTGATATCATGCGCTAGTTGTCTTTGGTATGCATTAATAAAGAAAAATATCACTAAACTGTGCGAGTGAGATCTTAGTAAATATGTAAGGCATGGAATGTTTTTCCTTTGTTTTCATTGCTGGTGTGGTGCGGGTGATGGAAGTCCAGAATTTTATCGTAGTACGTAGACAGATATTAACACATTCATTTGTTTTTCAGCTGTCCCGAGCAGGTATCCTGAGCGGCTGCCCAAACTGCTGCGCTGGGCTGCTGCGCTGAGCAACTGCCCGTGCTTCTGCGCTGAGCGGCCGCCCAAGCCGCTGTCCCGAGCAGTTGTCTGCTGGAAGTCAAGTCCGGAGTAATCGACACCAAAGATTACCTTGTGTGGTGTCATGCAAAGGTGGTATCGTGAGTATGTCGAGACATTCGACAGTTAATCTTCACAAATTGATATCATGCGCTAGTTGTCTTTGGTATGCATTAATAAAGAAAAATATCACTAAACTGTGTGAGTGAGATCTTAGTAAAGTATGTTAGGCATGGAATGGTTTTCCTTTGTTTTCATTGCATGGTGTGGTGCGGGTGATGGAAGTCCAGAATTTTATCGTAGTACGTCGACAGATATTAACACATTCATTTGTTTTTCAGCTGTACCGAGCAGGTATCCTGAGCGGCTGCCCAAAGTGCTGCGCTGGGCTGCTGCGCTGAGCAACTGCCCGTGCTTCTGCGCTGAGCGGCCGCCCAAGCCGCTGTCCCGAGCAGTTGTCTGCTGGAAGTCAAGTCCGGAGTAATCGACACCAAAGATTACCTTGTGTGGTGTCATGCAAAGGTGGTATCGTGAGTATGTCGAGACATTCGACAGTTAATCTTCACAAATTGATATCATGCGCTAGTTGTCTTTGGTGTGCATTAATAAAAAAAAATATCACTAAACTGTGCGAGTGAGATCTTAGTAAAGTATGTAAGGCATGGAATGGTTTTCCTTTGTTTTCATTGCATGGTGTGGTGCGGGTGATGGAAGTCCAGAATTTTATCGTAGTACGTCGACAGATATTAACACATTCATTTGTTTTTCAGCTGTACCGAGCAGGTATCCTGAGCGGCTGCCCAAAGTGCTGCGCTGGGCTGCTGCGCTGAGCAACTGCCCGTGCTTCTGCGCTGAGCGGCCGCCCAAGCCGCTGTCCCGAGCAGTTGTCTGCTGGAAGTCAAGTCCGGAGTAATTGACACCAAAGATTACCTTGTGTGGTGTCATGCAAAGGTGGTATCGTAAGTATGTCGAGACATTCGACAGTTAATCTTCACAAATTGATATCATGCGCTAGTTGTCTTTGGTATGCATTAATAAAGAAAAATATCACCAAACTGTGCGAGTGAGATCTTAGTAAAGTATGTAAGGCATGGAATGTTTTTCCTTTGTTTTCATTGCATGGTGTGGTGCGGGTGATGGAAGTCCAGAATTTTATCGTAGTACATCGACAGATATTAACACATTCATTTGTTTTTCAGCTGTACCGAGCAGGTATCCTGAGCGGCTGCCCAAAGTGCTGCGCTGGGCTGCTGCGCTGAGCAACTGCCCGTGCTTCTGCGCTGAGCGGCCGCCCAAGCCGCTGTCCCGAGCAGTTGTCTGCTGGAAGTCAAGTCCGGAGTAATCGACACCAAAGATTACCTTGTGTGGTGTCATGCAAAGGTGGTATCGTGAGTATGTCGAGACATTCGACAGTTAATCTTCACAAATTGATATCATGCGCTAGTTGTCTTTGGTATGCATTAATAAAGAAAAATATCACTAAACTGTGCGAGTGAGATCTTAGTAAATATGTAAGGCATGGAATGTTTTTCCTTTGTTTTCATTGCTGGTGTGGTGCGGGTGATGGAAGTCCAGAATTTTATCGTAGTACGTAGACAGATATTAACACATTCATTTGTTTTTCAGCTGTCCCGAGCAGGTATCCTGAGCGGCTGCCCAAACTGCTGCGCTGGGCTGCTGCGCTGAGCAACTGCCCGTGCTTCTGCGCTGAGCGGCCGCCCAAGCCGCTGTCCCGAGCAGTTGTCTGCTGGAAGTCAAGTCCGGAGTAATCGACACCAAAGATTACCTTGTGTGGTGTCATGCAAAGGTGGTATCGTGAGTATGTCGAGACATTCGACAGTTAATCTTCACAAATTGATATCATGCGCTAGTTGTCTTTGGTATGCATTAATAAAGAAAAATATCACTAAACTGTGTGAGTGAGATCTTAGTAAAGTATGTAAGGCATGGAATGGTTTTCCTTTGTTTTCATTGCATGGTGTGGTGCGGGTGATGGAAGTCCAGAATTTTATCGTAGTACGTCGACAGATATTAACACATTCATTTGTTATTCAGCTGTACCGAGCAGGTATCCTGAGCGGCTGCCCAAAGTGCTGCGCTGGGCTGCTGCGCTGAGCAACTGCCCGTGCTTCTGCGCTGAGCGGCCGCCCAAGCCGCTGTCCCGAGCAGTTGTCTGCTGGAAGTCAAGTCCGGAGTAATTGACACCAAAGATTACCTTGTGTGGTGTCATGCAAAGGTGGTATCGTAAGTATGTTGAGACATTCGACAGTTAATCTTCACAAATTGATATCATGCGCTAGTTGTCTTTGGTATGCATTAATAAAGAAAAATATCACTAAACTGTGCGAGTGAGATCTTAGTAAAGTATGTAAGGCATGGAATGTTTTTCCTTTGTTTTCATTGCATGGTGTGGTGCGGGTGATGGAAGTCCAGAATTTTATCGTAGTACATCGACAGATATTAACACATTCATTTGTTTTTCAGCTGTACCGAGCAGGTATCCTGAGCGGCTGCCCAAAGTGCTGCGCTGGGCTGCTGCGCTGAGCAACTGCCCGTGCTTCTGCGCTGAGCGGCCGCCCAAGCCGCTGTCCCGAGCAGTTGTCTGCTGGAAGTCAAGTCCGGAGTAATCGACACCAAAGATTACCTTTTGTGGTGTCATGCCAAGGTGGTATCGTGAGTATGTCGAGACATTCGACAGTTAATCTTCACAAATTGATATCATGCGCTAGTTGTCTTTGGTATGCATTAATAAAGAAAAATATCACTAAACTGTGCGAGTGAGATCTTAGTAAATATGTAAGGCATGGAATGTTTTTCCTTTGTTTTCATTGCTGGTGTGGTGCGGGTGATGGAAGTCCAGAATTTTATCGTAGTACGTAGACAGATATTAACACATTCATTTGTTTTTCAGCTGTCCCGAGCAGGTATCCTGAGCGGCTGCCCAAACTGCTGCGCTGGGCTGCTGCGCTGAGCAACTGCCCGTGCTTCTGCGCTGAGCGGCCGCCCAAGCCGCTGTCCCGAGCAGTTGTCTGCTGGAAGTCAAGTCCGGAGTAATCGACACCAAAGATTACCTTGTGTGGTGTCATGCAAAGGTGGTATCGTGAGTATGTCGAGACATTCGACAGTTAATCTTCACAAATTGATATCATGCGCTAGTTGTCTTTGGTATGCATTAATAAAGAAAAATATCACTAAACTGTGTGAGTGAGATCTTAGTAAAGTATGTAAGGCATGGAATGGTTTTCCTTTGTTTTCATTGCATGGTGTGGTGCGGGTGATGGAAGTCCAGAATTTTATCGTAGTACGTCGACAGATATTAACACATTCATTTGTTTTTCAGCTGTACCGAGCAGGTATCCTGAGCGGCTGCCCAAAGTGCTGCGCTGGGCTGCTGCGCTGAGCAACTGCCCGTGCTTCTGCGCTGATCGGCCGCCCAAGCCGCTGTCCCGAGCAGTTGTCTGCTGGAAGTCAAGTCCGGAGTAATCGACACCAAAGATTACCTTGTGTGGTGTCATGCAAAGGTGGTATCGTGAGTATGTCGAGACATTCGACAGTTAATCTTCACAAATTGATATCATGCGCTAGTTGTCTTTGGTGTGCATTAATAAAGAAAAATATCACTAAACTGTGCGAGTGAGATCTTAGTAAAGTATGTAAGGCATGGAATGGTTTTCCTTTGTTTTCATTGCATGGTGTGGTGCGGGTGATGGAAGTCCAGAATTTTATCGTAGTACGTCGACAGATATTAACACATTCATTTGTTTTTCAGCTGTCCCGAGCAGGTATCCTGAGCGGCTGCCCAAACTGCTGCGCTGGGTTGCTGCGCTGAGCAACTGCCCGTGCTTTTGCGCTGAGCGGCCGCCCGAGCAGTTGTCTGCTGGAAGTCGAGTCCGGAGTAATTGACACCAAAGATTACCTTGTGTGGTGTCATGCAAAGGTGGTATCGTAAGTATGTCGAGACATTCGACAGTTAATCTTCACAAATTGATATCATGCGCTAGTTGTCTTTGGTATGCATTAATAAAGAAAAATATCACTAAACTGTGCGAGTGAGATCTTAGTAAAGTATGTAAGGCATGGAATGGTTTTCCTTTGTTTTCATTGCATGGTGTGGTGCGGGTGATGGAAGTCCAGAATTTTATCGTAGTACGTCGACAGATATTAACACATTCATTTGTTTTTTTGGGACGTTCCCGAGCAGGTATCCTGAGCGGCTGCCCAAACTACTGCGCTGGGCTGCTGCGCTGAGCAACTGCCCGTTCTTCTGCGCTGAGCGGCCGCCCAAGCCGCTGTCCCGAGCAGTTGTCTGCTGGAAGTCAAGTCCGGAGTAATCGACACCAAAGATTACCTTGTGTGGTGTCATGCAAAAGTGGTATCGTGAGTATGTCGAGACATTCGACAGTTAATCTTCACAAATTGATATCATGCGCTAGTTGTCTTTGGTATGCATTAATAAAGAAAAATATCACTAAACTGTGCGAGTGAGATCTTAGTAAAGTATGTAAGGCATGGAATGTTTTTCCTTTGTTTTCATTGCATGGTGTGGTGCGGGTGATGGAAGTCCAGAATTTTATCGTAGTACGTCGACAGATATTAACACATTCATTTGTTTTTCAGCTGTCCCGAGCAGGTATCCTGAGCGGCTGCCCAAAGTGCTGCGCTGGGCTGCTGCGCTGAGCAACTGCCCGTGCTTCTGCGCTGAGCGGCCGCCCAAGCCGCTGTCCCGAGCAGTTGTCTGCTGGAAGTCAAGTCCGGAGTAATCGACACCAAAGATTACCTTGTGTGGTGTCATGCAAAGGTGGTATCGTGAGTATGTCGAGACCTTCGACAGTTAATCTTCACAAATTGATATCATGCGCTAGTTGTCTTTGGTATGCATTAATAAAGAAAAATATCACTAAACTGTGCAAGTGAGATCTTAGTAAAGTATGTAAGGCATGGAATGTTTTTCCTTTGTTTTCATTGCATGGTGTGGTGCGGGTGATGGAAGTCCAGAATTTTATCGTAGTACGTCGACAGATATTAACACATTCATTTGTTTTTTTGGGACGTTCCCGAGCAGGTACCCTGAGCGGCTGCCCAAACTACTGCGCTGGGCTGCTGCGCTGAGCAACTGCCCGTGCTTCTGCGCTGAGCGGCCGCCTGAGCAGTTGTCTGCTGGAAGTCAAGTCCGGAGTAATCGACACCAATGATTACCTTGTGTGGTGTCATGCAAAGGTGGTATCGTGAGTATGTCGAGACATTCGACAGTTAATCTTCAAAAATTGATATCATGCGCTAGTTGTCTTTGGTATGCATTAATAAAGAAAAAATCACTAAACAGTGCGAGTGAGATCTTAGTAAAGTATGTAAGGCATGGAATGGTTTTCCTTTGTTTTCATTGCTGGTGTGGTGCGGGTGATGGAAGTCCAGAATTTTATCGTAGTACGTAGACAGATATTAACACATTCATTTGTTTTTCAGCTGTCCCGAGCAGGTATCCTGAGCGGCTGCCTAAACTGCTGCGCTGGGCTGCTGCGCTGAGCAACTGCTCGTGCTTCTGCGCTGAGCGGCCGCCCAAGCCGCTGTCCCGAGCAGTTGTCTGCTGGAAGTCAAGCACGGAGTAATCGACACCAAAGATTACCTTGTGTGGTGTCGTGCAAAGGTGGTGTTGATGAGTAATGGACTGTAGTAAAATTTCCTTCGGTTTCTTCTTATTGTTTATTCTTCCAAGTTGGTCGGAGCAGTACTGAGTGATTTTGATACAAACTTAGCCTATTTATATAGCACTCGTGCTCCCCGAACCTATCGCGACTCTAAGGTCGTATAGTTGAGAGAGAAGTATAGGTTGTCTCGCTTACCCTAATTTCTCGAATAAAGATTGATCCTAACCTTACAGAGAGCACCTATATCTTCTCTGTCTACAACTATCTCTTTCAGTCTTTATTTACTACATAAAACTTAAATATTGACATTTCACTTATTCTATCTTAATCTACTTATGTACATTCATTAACCTAGGCTCGGAGTCCTGCACATCTCTCCCCCCGGCGCAGCCTGCGTAGCCTCTTCTTCTCTGATAAGCACGACGAGCTTCCGCACGGGTCGCTTGAAGATGCCGGTCCGGGTGCGCACGTCCGCCACTCGTACACCGCCGTCAGGTCCCTCGTAGGTGTGCTCGACGACGCCCATGGGCCACACGTTTCGTGGTAGCGTGTGGTCCACGACGATCACGACGTCTCCGACTCGTACCGGCCGACTGTTGCTGCTGGGCTCTCCACGGGGTACCAGTGTAGGTAGGTACTCCTTTACCCAGCGCCGCCAGAAGTGGTCGGCGAGCGCCAAGCTAGCCCTCCATACTCGTCGGTCGGTTTCGTAGCACGGTCCAGTGAGGGGTAGACCGTTCGATGACCCCAATAAGAAGTGATTTGGGGTCAATCCCTCGGGGTCTTGGTGACTCACGCTGACGTGAGTGAGTGGTCGCGCGTTGACCGCGAACTCTGCTTCTGTTAACAGCGTACTCAACACCTCCTCTGTAGGTTCTCGCTCTTTCAGGGTGGCGGCCAGTGCGACTTTGACCGATCGCACCAGTCTCTCCCACGCTCCTCCTTGATTTGGGGCCCCTGGGGCCGTATATCTCCATGTCATCCTATTCAGCAGGCCTTCATCTCGCAGCGCCGGCACCCACTCCGCGTACGCCTCCCTTAGTTCGCGGTCGGCGCCCTTGAAGTTGGTCGCGTTGTCCGAGTACATCATCTTTGGCCAACCTCGCCGCGCTGCCATTCTCCGTAGTGCCATTATCGCCGAGCTGGTGGAGAGTGACGGTACGAGCTCCAGATGTACCGCGCGAGTGGTGAGACAGGTAAATAGGGCTCCCCACCGCTTTTCCCGACGCCGCCCGACTTTTACTACCATCGGCCCGAAATAGTCCGTCCCACAGTTGGAAAAGGGACGCTGAAAGGGCTCAAGTCGTGCGCGGGGCAGATCTCCCGTCGCCGGAAACACCGGTCTTGATTTCCGTACCTTACATAGAGCACAACTCCTCTCCACGGTTCGCACGGTTGGTCGCAAATGTATGATCCAATATCGCTGACGTAGATCGTTCGTCACGCGCTCTCTATTGGCGTGACCCGCCGCACAATGTTCTCGTAGCACTATTAAACGTGTTATCCGATGGCGGCCGTCAAGTATTATAGGCCTTTTCGTCTCTATAGGTGCTGTAGCGGCTCCAATGCGTCCTCTTACTCGCAATACGTCATCTTCCATCATGGGATCTAATCGATGCAGCCGACTCGTCTTGGTGATAGGGCGTGCCGCTCTCAATCGTTCTATCTCGTCTCGAAAACTATCTCGTTGCGCGCGTTGTATGATAGCGCGTTCCGCTCGCTCTATGTGTCGCTCGTCCATGTGTTTTGTTCGCCGTCGACACATATCTATGAACGCTAACACACGCGCCGTAGCCCGCACTAATGTCTCATATTTCGAAAATCGTTCCGGGTCGGGCACCCATTCATCACTGGACCTGTCCTCGGTCACATGACACAACACTTCTACACTGTCATCACTATCACTGCCGTTGTTCGGTTCTGTAGGCCACTGGTCTTCTTCGTGCCGCAGGAAGTCCGGTCCTTGAAACCAGCGGTCGTTCACCGTGATGGGTGTGCACGAGAACCTCGTAGCGTCGTCTGCTACGTTTTCGTGAGTCGGCACCCATCTCCACTCTTCTTTGTGGGTGAGTTCAGCAATCTCACCCAGGCGATGTGAGACGAACGGGGTGTACCGTCGGGTGTCATGTCGCACCCAGTGGATGACCGTCATGGAGTCGGTCCAATAAACGGTCCTCTTCACCTTTACTCGATGCTCCTTCTTTATTGCGTCGGCCAGCCGAGCTCCAATGACTGCCGCCTGCAGCTCCAAGCGCGGTATGGTCTGCGCGCGCCTTGGAGCTACCTTCGCCTTGGCAGCCACGAGACTCAAGCTGAAGCTCCCGTCCGGCCGCGCGACACGCCAGTAGGCTACGGTCGAGTAAGCCTGTTCGCTAGCGTCGCACATCATGTGAAGTTCCAGCTCCTCGTCGTCTCCCAGCGCGTACCGTCGATTGAGTCGCAAGCAGGACAGGTCTGATAACTGACCTAGCCATGCGGCGAACGTCTCGTTATCGTCGTGCGGTATCGGTTCGTCCCACGACATCTTCAAATTCCACAGATTTTGCAATATTATCTTTGCTCGTATCGTGTAGTGACTCAGCAGTCCAAGTGGGTCATATATCGACATGACTGCGCTGAGTGCCTCTCTCTTTGTGGGTGCGCGGGTCCGTGCGCGTACTTCGGTGGGTACTCTGTTCATCGACGTGTTAAAACCAAACTCGTCTCGCTCGGCGTTCCAGTAGAGTCCCAGTATCTTATTTTCGGGCCCGTTTCTACCCAGTTGCGTAGGTGTCGTAGCCCGTAGCTCAGGTGCTACGTCTCGTAGAACGTTATCTTCGTTCGTATTCCAGCCTCGTAGCGTAAACCCGGCCGCCGCATGTACTACTTGTAATTCTGACACAGCTCGGTGGGCTTCGTAGCTATTTTCGTAGCTTGCTACGAGATCATCCATATAATGACTTTGCGTAATTGCTTCATACGCGCGCGGGTGTGTGTGAGCGTGTAGTTTCGCGTTATAGTTTCTCACGTAGTGCGCCACGTATGGTGAGCTTTTAGCGCCGAATATCATGCTCTTCATCTTGTAGCGTTGAGGTGGCTTCTCACGTTCCGTGCCCCTCCATAAGAATTGTTGTGCCGGTTGATCATCCGCCCGTATTTTTATTTGTAAAAACATCTCTTGGATATCGGCTGTCATTGCTACGCGTCGTTCTCGGAATCTGAATAAAATCCCTGGCAATGATAACAGCAGATCCGGTCCCTCCAATAGATGGTCGTTGAGACTGACACCATGACTCTTCGCCGCCGCGTCAAAGACGAGTCTCTGTTTCCCAGGTTTGTTCGGATTTTGTACCGCGAAGTGTGGTAGGTACCAGCTGACGGAACTTAAGGATTCGGTTCCGTCGCAGGGTACTGCGTAGCCCTTTTGTAGCAAATTCTCGATCTGTTTGCTGTACGCCTTCCCGAACTCTGGGTCTTCATCCATCTTCTTTTCTATTTTTCGCAGCCGCCGGAACGCCATGTTGTAACTCTCCGGTAAGTTAAGATGATCGCTTCTCCACGGCAGTCCAACTTCGTAACCCGTCTCGGTTTTCTTTGTAGTACATTCTACGATTTTCATTGCGCGCTGATCCGCGTCGCTCACTCGCGGTTTGTGCGCGACCCCCAGGGCCTCTAAGCAAAAGTGATGCTCGACCAGGTCGTGGAGGCGTTGGTCCTGCTGCTCGCTCCGTTCTACACCGTGTTCGGGGGTGTAGACATGCAGCACGCCGTCCTGGCTTTTTATCATTCTGCTTGGCACCGTTCCGTGTATAACCCAACCGAGCTGTGTTCGTGATGCAGCCGGTTGGTCCGTTTCGCCGACCCGTAGCTCTTGTGAGACGATGTATTCCCAGTGGTCGGCCCCCACTAGGATACCGGGCTGTGTTGACTCATAACACACGCTGTCTCGCGGCAGGTCGCGTAGATGTTCGTGTTCCAACAGTGTAGTCGGTATCGATTGTCGTAGTAACTTCATGTCTCTCACCGTACGCGCTTTTAGTGGGCGCAGTACGTTGTCGGCACTCTTCAGTTGTACCGTGACTATCTTGCTATCTCTTTCTCTCTGTGACATGTTGACTCCTCGCATTTGTAGTGGCAGCGTCGGTCCGTCCGCGCCGATACGACGTGCTAGCCCCTCGTTGATGAGCGTGATGGTGGCTCCTTCGTCCAGCAGGGCGTGCGTGTCGACCTGGCCTTGCGGTCCTATCACTGTCACCGGACACATTTTCAACAGTACGGCCCTCGGCGCAGTGACGTTGGTGGTCGCCACTGCTAGTACGGCCTCGGTACTGCCGCGCGACGTAGATGGGTCATCTCTTCTCATGTCTTGATGCAGAGTCGCGTGGTGAGGTCGTTGGCATCCGTTCACCCCACATGTCTTTGCTTTGCAGTTCAGCCGTCGGTGCCTCCTCGTGATACATTTAAAACACAGTTTGTGTTCGCGTATCAGCTCCCAACGTTGTTCCGCCGATAATCCTTTGTATTCTGGACACTCTGTTAACTTGTGCCCTTTTTCACAGCTCGGGCATCGCTCCTGTTGCTCTTCCTCAGCTATGTTGAACACGGCGTTCGCCTTCCGTTGATACCCGGTAGCAGAGGTCGCGGGTCGCACCATCTTCTTGGTCGTAGTAGTAGGCGCCGCACTTGTCGTCGGCGCATAGCTGTATCGCAGGGCTCTGTCTGCCTCCCTCATCAAGAAGCGCGATAGTATGACGATCTCTGGGTCCGAGGTACCTTCCTGTTCACTTGCATAGTCGCACCATCGCGATCGCAGATGCGGACTTAATTTTTCTAACGTTTCCCGCGCCAGCAGTGGGTTGAAGAGGTACCCGTGGCGGCCGATGCTTTTGAATATACACACGACGCTTTGTAGCTTCACCGCGAAGTTGTTTAACTCCATTGCCGATGATCCCGGTTTCGGAAGCTTCTTCAAGTCATCGAGCGCTCTATCGATGATAATCTCGGGCCTCCCGAAGCACTGTTCCAATGTCTTCATAACAACTTCAGGGTCGTTGGCTGTATATAGCAGGGCAGCCACCATTTCTCTCGCTTCTCCCTTCAGGCAATTTCGTAGCCGCTGTATATTCTCCGCCGGTGTTAGCTGGTATATGTGTGTTGAATCACGGAAGCTCGCCTTGAAGCTCAACCATTCGTTCGGGGTCCCGTTGAACGCTTGCAGGTCAGGACATTTTATTCTCGGTCTTGCTATCTTCTCTAAGGCTTCCGTCAACGCATCCATGTTACTCCTCGATCGGACAGGAGTAGTCGATCTATCTCTCACGTTGAAGCGTAAATGCCGTTCGTCTTTGTTGGCCGGGGTTTTCGAGTGACCCGGCCTCTCCCCCCGTGCGGGGAGGGTGTTCGTGCGGAGCCAGGCGTCAACCTTCTTGTGATGGTCTACGGTCGGTTCACCTTGAAGGCTCTCCTGGTCATCCTGTATGGCCGCTAGGTCCGCGGCCAGCCGTTTCTGAATCAGTTCCGCTTCGATGTCCAACTGCTTCTTCCTCAGGGCGGCTAGTTTTTCCGCCGCCTCTAGTTCGGCAATTCGTGTTCTAGTTGTAGTGCTAGCGGTCGATCGCACTGAACGAGTGGGGGACCGCGGTCTGGTTCTTTCCTCCGCGTTCAGTGCCCTTGACGTACCAGCGTGTGCACCTTCATTTGTTCGCGTTACGATCGGTGACGCGGGTGGATCCAGCGACAACCTCCTACGTCGTTCTTTCTCAATTATATGTCGTTCCATTGCCGTCGGGAGCACGTTCCGCTCCTGGAGATCGTGATCAAGTTCGCGCCGTTCGGCGTCGCGACGGTCTTGTTCCGCCGCGTCCGCTTGGCTTCGGGTCACAACCATCCTTTTTTCCGGGTTCAGGTAGACGTTTTTCTTTCTTGCTTAGTTCCGTAGGTTTTTGCTGCGGTGAGATCCGGCTCGAAGGACCAGCTGTTGATGAGTAATGGACTGTAGTAAAATTTCCATCGGTTTCTTCTTATTGTTTATTCTTCCAAGTTGGTCGGAGCAGTACTGAGTGATTTTGATAATTTTTTTTTTTTTTTTTTTTTTTTAGAACGGACTAATGCTGTTTGCCTCTACCGGCATTTACAGCGTCACCGGACGGTTGGCGAGCGCAGATGGCACTCAGCCAGATGCGGGCGCAGAGGGCGCACCGCCTAAGGCGAGCGTTGAAGACGCTTCGCCGCAAGGAGAGGAGTAGGCGACTTGCTCAAGGGCACCACTAGGGTACGGACCTCGGCTTGGGCCGTCGCCAGGAGAGAGGGGAGTAGGAGAGAATCGCCCCGGTACATAAGTGTACCGTTGAAAGTGGGCCCTATGAATTTTAACTCTACGACTATTTGGAGAGAATCTAACCAAGACATAACTTTTGCCTCGAGCTCGCCGGCGAGCTCGGTGTTTGACTGTGTTTACCACTAAATCATAACCTTGTGTACCTCGCCTCCTCCCATTTCCGCGACATGGGTCCACACCGCGACCAGGATCGTCGCGTTGTGCACTCATGACTGTACTTTGGGTGGGGCTACAATAAGAATGTGTAATACCTCGCCCACAGCCATGGTGGCTGGGACTACATAGAAAACCAGTGTTACCTCGTCCGCAGCCATTTGCTGGGCCGGAGGATACATCGCGACCGGGGCCGCGGTGTATACTCCCACCCGCACCGTGGCTGGGACTACAATCGTGTGTGTGTGAATTACCTCGACTGCGACTGGGGCTGCGAAGAAGATCTCGGCCGGAGCCTACAATGCGATCGGGATCACAGCCCTGGTCGGGTCTACAACCATTACCGGGGTTCCCTTGGGACGACGCTAAAGCTGCCGAAGTAACGGCTGCGATGGGGTCGTCCGGGTCACCCAAAATATGCCTTGGACGGCGACGGGGGGGAAGGAAGTGGGGATCGGTTATGTTAGTGGAGTAGTTCGCCGCTTCGACCACGAGGGGATTCGAGTGGTGGGGAGCTTTGTCGAAGTGGCGGCGGGAGCAGTCTTTCATATACTGCGTAATAGAGGGGAGGGTGAAATCGCAGTGCAGTTCGGCGTTCCGCAAGTACCACGGAGCGCCCACTGCCCTGCGCATAAAGCGATTTTGAATCACTTGAAGTTTGTGGAGGTCGTGTTTCTGAGCATGGGCGAACGCTACAGATGCGTAAGTCATGATTGGGCGGATGCAAAGTTTGTAAAGAGTCGTCTTATTTCTAAGAGACATTTTACTGTTTTTGCCTATGAGGGGATTAAGACGACCCATAATGAAGGCCGCCCTATTGCGAACAATCTGAATGTGTTTCGCGAAAGTGAGTTGGCGATCAAGAGTGACGCCCAAGTATTTGGCAGATTTAGCCCATGGGATGGGTTCGCCGAATAGGACTATGAGTGACGGCATGAGATTCCGCCGGGTCTCAGTGAAGTACACTGCTGCACTTTTGCTAGGATTTACTGCAATCCGCCATTTACGAAACCATGCACCGATTACGGTGATGGCTCGTTGGATGGCGCATCTCTGCCTGACCTTGAACCAGCCAGTAGAGTAGATTGCAGTATCATCCGCAAACTGAGCGATCTGAACATTAGGTTCAGATCGTGGGATGTCGCTGGTGTACAGCGAGAAGAGAATGGGTGAGAGCACAGAGCCCTGAGGGACACCTGCGTGAATGGGATGCGGGGAGGAGAGCGTTCCCTCGGTGCGATAGCTAAACGTTCGATCCCTGAGAAAGTCTTGTAAGATGAGTACAAGACGGTCTGGCACACCCAGTTGGTACAGCTTGAATATCAAGCCGTTGTGCCAGACTTTGTCGAACGCTTTCGCTACGTCGAGGAAGACAGCTATGGTCCCTTGGGGCTTTGGTTTCTTATTGAAACCGCCTAGGATGTGCTCCGTTACGCGGTGCACTTGTTGGACGCAAGAGTGTTTGGCTCTAAAACCAAATTGCTCATCGGGAAGGAGGTTATTGGACCTAACGTGGGACCAGAGTCGGTTCACAATGAGCCGCTCGTAAATCTTCCCCAGAGAGCTGAGGAGACTTATGGGACGGTAGTTGGAGGGCTCGGCTGCCGGTTTGCCTGGTTTGTGAATACCAATGACAATGGCATGCTTCCAAGTGTCTGGGAAGGAGCAGTTGCTCATAGCCGCATTGAAGATGCTAACTAAGAGATGGACTAGTGGGACTGAGAAGTGTTTAATCACCTTGTTGCTGATACCATCAGCACCAGGGGATTTACGGGTCTTGAGGCTCTTGATCAGAGACACAACCTCGGATGATTTTACCGGTGGGAGGAGTGGGAGGTCAGAGATGGACATAGAGCTTTTACGTTCGACTTCAGATTCCACCGAATCGAGGTGTTTCTGGTCGACGTGATCTACATTTAGAGTACACTGAGCCTCAAGGCTATCAGCTAAACACTCGGCTTTGTCTTCGTCAAGGAACGCTATGGAGAGGGGAGGTGGCCTAATGAGTGGAGGCATTGTCTGTTGTCCGTCAGATTTCAGAGTTCGAGCCAACTGCCAGTATGCCTGGTGAGTTGGCTCAATCTCTGACAGTTTGTCGTCCCACCTTTGATCACGCAGCTCACTCATGCGTTTCCTTACAGCACGCTGTAAATAGCGCATGGTGGCTTTGTTCTCTGGGGTTGGCATCGAGTCATACGCCCTAGTGGCGGCGTTCTTAGCTGTCAGTAACCTCCTCGCACCCTCGGGCAGTTCAAAGCGGCGACCATCCGCCACTTGGACCTGCTTTGAGGATTCACCTACTGCGGTGCGGAGGTGGTCACTGAGAGCCTCGATCGCAATTGACACGTCTTCTACTGTCTGTATGTCATCGGGGATTCTATCGAGAGCGGGTGAACTGATAGCTTGGAGGGATTCCCCCAGTTGCTTCCAGTTCACTACCGTTCTAGTGATAGGGGTTATGTCCGTCGGGTCGGGGCCTAATTTCAACAATACAGGGCGGTGGTCTGAGGTCAGTTCGTGTAACACTTCTATAGAGCGCAACCGGAGGGTGACGTTCTTGAGAAGTGCTATGTCAAGTATGTCTGGTCGTTGGTTGTCAACATAGGGGTGATTTTGATACAAACTTAGCCTATTTATATAGCACTCGTGCTCCCCGAACCTATCGCGACTCTAAGGTCGTATAGTTGAGAGAGAAGTATAGGTTGTCTCGCTTACCCTAATTTCTCGAATAAAGATTGATCCTAACCTTACAGAGAGCACCTATATCTTCTCTGTCTACAACTATCTCTTTCAGTCTTTATTTACTACATAAAACTTAAATATTGACATTTCACTTATTCTATCTTAATCTACTTATGTACATTCATTAACCTAGGCTCGGAGTCCTGCACAGGTGGTATCGTGAGTATGTCGAGACATTCGACAGATAATCTTCACAAATTGATATCATGCGCTAGTTGTCTTTGGTATGCATTAATAAAGAAAAATATCACTAAACTGTGCGAGTGAGATCTTAGTAAAGTATGTAAGGCATGGAATGGTTTTCCTTTGTTTTCATTGCATGGTGTGGTGCGGGTGATGGAAGTCCAGAATTTTATCGTAGTACGTAGACAGATATTAACACATTCATTTGTTTTTCAGCTGTCCCGAGCAGGTATCCTGAGCGGCTGCCCAAACTGCTGCGCTGGGCTGCTGCACTGAGAAACTGCCCGTGCTTTTGCGCTGAGCGGTCGCCCGAGCAGTTGTCTGCTGGAAGTCAAGTCCGGAGTAATTGACACCAAAGATTACCTTGTGTGGTGTCATGCAAAGGTGGTATCGTGAGTATGTCGAGACATTCAACAACTAATCTTCACAAATTGATATCATGCGCTAGTTGTCTTTAGTATGCATTAATAAAGAAAAATATCACTAAACTGTGCGAGTGAGATCTTAGTAAAGTATGTAAGGCATGGAATGTTTTTCCTTTGTTTTCATTGCTGGTGTGGTGCGGGTGATGGAAGTCCAGAATTTTATCTTAGTACGTAGACAAATATTAACACATTCATTTTTCAGCTTTTCAGCTGTCCCGAGCAGGTATCCTGAGCGGCTGCTTAAAGTGCTGCGCTGGGCTGCTGCGCTGAGCAACTGCCCGTGCTTCTGCGCTGAGCGGCCGCCCAAGCCGCTGTCCCGAGCAGTTGTCTGCTGGAAGTCAAGTCCGGAGTAATCGACACCAAAGATTACCTTGTGTGGTGTCATGCAAAAGTGGTATCGTGAGTATGTCGAGACATTCGACAGTTAATCTTCACAAATTGATATCATGCGCTAGTTGTCTTTGGTATGCATTAATACAGAAAAATATCACTAAACTGTGCGAGTGAGATCTTAGTAAAGTATGTAAGGCATGGAATGTTTTTCCTTTGTTTTCATTGCATGGTGTGGTGCGGGTGATGGAAGTCCAGAATTTTATCGTAGTACGTCGACAGATATTAACACATTCATTTGTTTTTCAGCTGTACCGAGCAGGTATCCTGAGCGGCTGCCCAAAGTGCTGCGCTGGGCTGCTGCGCTGAGCAACTGCCCGTGCTTCTGCGCTGAGCGGCCGCCCAAGCCGCTGTCCCGAGCAGTTGTCTGCTGGAAGTCAAGTCCGGAGTAATCGACACCAAAGATTACCTTGTGTGGTGTCATGCAAAGGTGGTATCGTGAGTATGTCGAGACATTCGACAGTTAATCTTCACAAATTGATATCATGCGCTAGTTGTCTTTGGTATGCATTAATAAAGAAAAATATCACTAAACTGTGCGAGTGAGATCTTAGTAAAGTATGTAAGGCATGGAATGTTTTTCCTTTGTTTTCATTGCTGGTGTGGTGCGGGTGATGGAAGTCCAGAATTTTATCGTAGTACGTAGACAGATATTAACACATTCATTTGTTTTTCAGCTGTCCCGAGCAGGTATCCTGAGCGGCTGCCCAAACTGCTGCGCTGGGCTGCTGCGCTGAGCAACTGCCCGTGCTTCTGCGCTGAGCGGCCGCCCAAGCCGCTGTCCCGAGCAGTTGTCTGCTGGAAGTCAAGTCCGGAGTAATCGACACCAAAGATTACCTTGTGTGGTGTCATGTAAAGGTGGTATCGTGAGTATGTCGAGACATTCGACAGTTAATCTTCATAAATTGATATCATGCGCTAGTTGTCTTTGGTATGCATTAATAAAGAAAAATATCACTAAACTGTGCGAGTGAGATCTTAGTAAAGTATGTAAGGCATGGAATGGTTTTCCTTTGTTTTCATTGCATGGTGTGGTGCGGGTGATGGAAGTCCAGAATTTTATCGTAGTACGTCGACAGATATTAACACATTCATTTGTTTTTCAGCTGTACCGAGCAGGTATCCTGAGCGGCTGCCCAAAGTGCTGCGCTGGGCTGCTGCGCTGAGCAACTGCCCGTGCTTCTGCGCTGAGCGGCCGCCCAAGCCGCTGTCCCGAGCAGTTGTCTGCTGGAAGTCAAGTCCGGAGTAATCGACACCAAAGATTACCTTGTGTGGTGTCATGCAAAGGTGGTATCGTGAGTATGTCGAGACATTCGACAGTTAATCTTCACAAATTGATATCATGCGCTAGTTGTCTTTGGTGTGCATTAATAAAGAAAAATATCACTAAACTGTGCGAGTGAGATCTTAGTAAAGTATGTAAGGCATGGAATGGTTTTCCTTTGTTTTCATTGCATGGTGTGGTGCGGGTGATGGAAGTCCAGAATTTTATCGTAGTACGTCGACAGATATTAACACATTCATTTTTTTTTTCCAGTTAATACAAGATATTTTCTATTTTACTGCATTGTAATAACGACCTTTAAAGAAAAGGACAATAAATTGGACAACAATTATAACAAAATTTATTGATTATACATTTAAAACGCTTAAGGCCATAAAACAAAATTGTAGTTCCTTCTAGAATAAAAATTAAAGCTTTTGAAACAACTATGAAATCAGAATATAACATTAACATCAAGATTTTCAGACACATTTGTAATAATTATCATATATTAAGAACATATTCAACTGCGTTTACAGTATATCTCAACACATGATCCCATGTAATAACATGATTCCATCTCTCTCATACTATGTGGGGAGCACCGTTGCGATACCAGATATTCTGCCTCTATTTAGTAGCATGCAAACACAGTGACTTTTTAGATTTATAGGATATCGCAGCAGACAAAATCATTAGAAATCCTTGCGGTGACTAAATAAAAATTGGGTGACAAACGTAGTGTAATATCGTGCAGAGCTTTAGAGATTTGAGACATACAGCAATTGTTATGGGTCTGTCACTTAATATCAGTAGCTCTACCATGAGTTGACAATATTGACACCAATCGATGCTCGCTAGCGACTGTCTACGAAAATTTGTATGAAAAAAGAACAGTGCCACCTTGCGATCACTTGTAGAACTAAAATCGGCACCACAAGTTTATTTTATTAACAGTCGTCGCTTCGAAAACGAATCGTGAGTCGATAGCGACAATCGATGTCGATACGCGATTTGCTTGGATTTTCACTCAAACGGTACCATAAGTCATTATTTTGACAATCGCCTTCGAAAATTTCGATAGACGTTAGCGACTACGCCACTCACGAGAATTTTGATTTTTGAGGTGTGGAATCGTGTGAAAGGGAAAATAACCTATCGAGTTTCAATTCAAAATACTTACATAATCAAATAATTTTATTTGTATTACGATAAAATTGGCAGGAATAATTTATTTGGCTTTGAATATGGTGACAGCAGCTGAAAATGGAGATCAGCAACGAGAATTCCCAATTTCAAGCCGAAATGAGAAAACAAGTTGGATGTCCACTAAACCTTAGTGAAGAAAGCTTTAAAGACTTTCTAAAAGCATCTTACCTGTGTATGCTTTTGAAGACATTTATTGTGGATTCAACAGATTTAATACCATCACAAAGAGTCTCACTAGGGTCTAAGGTAAGCTGTAAACATATTTATTTTTTACATATTTGAGGTTATGCTAATAACTTACAAATAAAACTACAGGCTATTTATTATTATTTTATTATAAACCCAGATAGGTATACTACTTTTTTATCTTTGCATTACAGGTTTTATTTGCATTGCTGTTCTATGCACAGCACGGGGACCACCCAAAAAGTATTTGAAGCTGCAAATCATTTTTCCCAAGAGGCAGTGTCAGAATAATTAATACTCCGAGGAGATCAGTGTGCAGAATCTCCTGAGTAGCTGCACAGTAAGAAAACACCAAAACTGTTGGGATGACAGGAAGGACTGTAAACATGCGAAATCCATGTTTCCAATCCTAAACAAAAATACTACGAACAAATTACTATGATTACAACGTCAGGACCTTCGCCTAATGGTGGGAATTATCACTGCTCACAGTAATCTAAATTACCAGTTGCACAAGATCAGAGCTACGGACAGTCCACTATCTGGAGTCTGTCTGCAGAAGGACAAGAGTGTGCAGACTGTGTTGCTGCACTGCAGGGCTACGGAAGATATAAGAGCAAAAACAGGATTACTGGAGGTCTACTCCAGAACGCATGATGCGTCATCAGCATCATCGACAATTGTTTATACAACATCTCAAACTACATTGCAACAGTTGTGCCAGCACCCCAAGGCCTTACTCCTCTATGTGAAGAAGTTAGGCTGGCTTGAGCAAATGTTGGCAGGGTGGAATGCACATAACACCCCAAGCGGGACGTCAGTGCAGGCCTCATCACTCCCAAAACGAATAAGAATAAGAGATCAGTGTATCTAAATAGAAGAAATCACTGTTGCTTAGAGTAAACCATGTACCTACCTAAACATCTTAAATACAATCATCAAGTTTCCAAACACAAAAGAGGATAGGAATGTTATAAAACAACGGTAGCTTACTATATTTTTTATATATAATGAAATTTCTATTGACTATTTTTATCAGACACTCTGTTTTCTGACACTTTGATTTAGTAGTAAATTTATAATCCCAAGGGTAATTGGATGTGTTGATGGAAGACATTTTGAAATATTTACACCAAGCTTAAAAGATGAGCACTAATATTATGGCAGGAAGTTATCCAGGTCATTGGTAGTAATCCGCTTGTTAAGAACACCAAACTAAATTAGCAAACTAAAATCTGTTTTTAGTAAATTATCATCTGTTCTGTTAATTATAATCTATTCATGTTTATGTCCAAATTCATATAATGTTTGCAAGTGACAATACTTAAATTTGCCATTTCTGTTTAATTGTGGATATGTTTAGTGCAAATTTAACCATCATGTAAGTTCGTGCTCTCTAAACCATTCTAACTGATGTAAAACTACCCATATTTAAATAGTTATGTTTATAATTATCATTGTAAGTGTAACATGAATGTGGATTTTAGTATTAACATAATAAAAACTACCATAGTTTAGAGAAATTTAGTTTAGTATATGCACAAGCGAATCACTAAATAGCAATAAAACAATAGTCTTTTTTTCCCAGAAGTTTTACTGCTAGGAAAATTATTATTGTTCAACATTTCAGTTTGAGTAGGTTAGCTGTATGGAGGTTTTTAAAACATGCTTCAAATATCTTCTTTAACTGACATTTGAACGAAAAGGATTAGCTGTAAAATGTGTTGTGGAAATTATGATTGTGAAGTTACTGTAATTATAGGGCTTATTCTTTGTACGATGTAGTTACTCACAAATTCATGTGCACACTAACAAAATTTCTTTCTTTCATAGAATCCTACTCGTATGAATGTGGAGAAGTGGTGATGAAAGCAATAATTGCAGTGAACCGATTGTGTATAGGACATTGCATGATCAATTAGCTTGGAGAATAAGTAATAATATTTAGTGATAATAAATAACATCTTTATTTGTATTCAAAACATTTTATTTCAACATACAACTTACAGAATAGTTCAGAAAAAAACTGAGTGGCCCACATCATGGCCTACTCACCAAAAACATTAGTCTTACTTATGTAGTATGTATGTCTTTTATTTCACCTACCTTTAAACGTATAGGAATCATATATCAACTTAATCTTTACTATCACATCATTCAGGTACAATGATTATATTTAAAAAGCTACAAACATGTATAGAAATCATTTATCTGCTTTTTATTTACAATAATATCAGATAATTTAGTATGGTTGTTTTTAAAACTAGGATCATAATAACATTCACACTCATACCCCCATTAGAATTCCCCTGTGTCATTAAGTTCCGGGCCAAATATGTCTGTCATTGCCAGGGATCAAACCTGGCAACCCTCTGTTTGAAGGTAGGGTCTAGCTAGGAAGGTAAAGTAACATGGTGGCTCGTCATGTACCTATTTAATACAATATGAGTATAAGTTTACTTGTTTTATTGTTTACTAATCATCTATTACTAATTATCTAATTACAACTAATATGTATAGGTAGTTGTGGAAACATTTGAGGAAGGCTAACTTCAACACAATTATCGTTTTCCAATAACATCAGTTAGTTTTTCTCCTAACTCCGTCCCTCAAATCAAGCTGTCTCTGCATCTTGCTGGAAAACCTGCCGTTCATTGTCAGCTTTCACAAATGCCTGCTTTGCTAGTTTCGATTGTGAGACTGGGTCCTCCTGCGGCTTGAAAAGGATGTGGTACCAGTAGCTCTAGTGGTCCATTAGCAGGCTTGCTAAGGTCTCCATTTCCTGTAAAGTATAAGTAAGTATTAAGTTTACAAGAAACATAATTTGTAATTTTAAAACAAAATACATGTAAGTAACTCATGTAGGTGATGACTATTATTATAGGTTTACTTTATCTCCCAGATTAAGAAGCGAAGGCTAAGGCCTATGTTATTGTAGGAATTAACGTTATTATTATGTTTTTACACAAGTACGTATAGAGGTTATGTATGGTTAGTATGTCTGAGAGATACAATAATCCCTGTTACTTTATTTTTCACATCGTCGTCGTGTATGATTAGAAAGCAACAGTACAGTAGAGATCATTGTAGAAATAATGTAAGAAAATTGATCAATAAACTAATTCGGGCTAAGTTACTAGTACTTACTAGTTCCATGAACTCCACCAGCATAAAAACATTTGGATGGGCTCATTTTCGCTATTTCTTGATTTAAAAAGAAACACTTTTAACTGGTTTTAATATACTATTTATTGTATGTACTTGTTACAAAACAAAATAAATATCTTCTTCATACAATTTTCTCTTTGTCTTCTTCTCCGCAAATACCAGTCGAAAGAGGAGCTGTCAGCTACGTATAATGAATATAAATTCGAAAGTAATGGAGTTCACAGTAAGTAATAAGTAAATTAAGCTTATTTTGTTTTGTTGGTTTATATTGACGTCATACGCTCTCCTTCTTACGTACGTTGGTAGAAAAAGACAACATAATACGTGTGAAGCTAGTTCTTAGATAATGCCAACATAAAGAAATAACCAAATCGACACGAGACCCGCTAACGAGTATCGAATTGTCGAAAGCACCTTTTTAACGACTCATGGTGCCAATTAAATCAGCTCGCAATCGACGATCGTGTAGACGCTAGCGAGTATCGGCTATCGATGACGTTTTACGTTGCCAACTCATGGTAGAGCTACAGGCAATGGAATGATACTTAGTATTCATATACTTTTGTTCATATACATATAAACGTACGTATCATACATTAGAACATTATTGGCCATCGATGCTATACATGCATAGATATAACAATATTATCATACAAACTTGTTTACGTAATGTTACCGAAATTGGAATGTAACACAGTTAGGTTTTAAGTTTTATGATTGATGTAGGTACTTCAATTTCATTTCATGTTTAGTAATCCCATTTCTACCTGAAAAAAAAGGCAACTGTTTATGAAGGGCAGTATAAAATATCCATTAAATTTATAATTAGCAGAACATTACCTACAATAATTATATATAATGTTATGATATGGAACCCTTCGTACACGAGTCCGACTCGCACTTGACGTATTTTTTTTACTTTACATGAAACTATTTTTGTTAATCTCTTGAAAAAAATACCGCATTGTCTAAAACATTTGTCACACAATCGCTCATCTTTACTTTATGCTAAATTAATCGACTTTAATATTATTCTTCTCATCATCTTTTTACATTGACGTTAAACACCGTGCTTTTAAAGCAAATAAAAATATAATAAACACATTTTATTAAAAACTTGTCACGTGCTAGACTCGCGCACGAAGGCTATTTTCTACTTGCAAAAAATACAACCCTGTCAAAGACATCCTAACTAATGTTGCAATTTTGTTTATGTGTTACGCTCTCACGCCTAAACGGGGATTTCGGGAAAGAACGTAGGATCCTTGTCATCGTCCAATTTTCCATAAAAATTAATTTGGGTTTACAAGGAATCGCTCTACTATAGACGCAGGTATAGAACTAATAAAAGATGTGTTTGATGCCTGGGGAACTCTCAAGATGCCTTAGGTGTTTTTTGTGAGTTATCTAAGGCATTTGACTGCGTCCGACATGATATACTTGTCAGGAAATTACAACACTACGGTATTAGGAACATGGCTCTCAACCTTTTGACTTCATATTTAAATGGTAGAATTCAAAGGGTTGACATAAATGGTAAAAAATCGCCCGGCTCTATAATCTCAATGGGCGTCACTCGCACAGTTTAGTGATATTTTTCTTTATTAATGCATACCAAAGACAACTAGCGCATGATATCAATTTGTGAAGATTATCTGTCGAATGTATCGACATACTCACGATACCACCTTTGCATGACACCACACAAGGTAATCTTTGGTGTCAATTACTCCGGACATGACTTCCAGCAGACAACTGCTCGGGCGGTCGCTCAGCGCAAAAGCACGGGCAGTTTCTCAGTGAAGCAGCCCAGCGCAGCAGTTTGGGCAGCCGCTCAGGATACCTGCTCGGGACAGCTGAAAAACAAATGAATGTGTTAATATCTATCGACGTACTACGATAAAATTCTGGACTTCCATCACCCGCACCACACCATGCAATTAAAACAAAGGAAAACCATTCCATGCCTTACATACTTTACTAAGATCTCACTCGCACAGTTTAGTGATATTTTTCTTTATTAATGCATACCAAAGACAACTAGCGCATGATATCAATTTGTGAAGATTAACTGTCGAATGTCTCGACATACTCACGATACCACCTTTGCACGACACCACACAAGGTAATCTTTGGTGTCGATTACTCCGTGCTTGACTTCCAGCAGACAACTGCTCGGGACAGCGGCTTGGGCGGCCGCTCAGCGCAGAAGCACGGGCAGTTGCTCAGCGCAGCAGCCCAGCGCAGCACTTTAGGCAGCCGCTCAGGATACCTGCTCGGGACAGCTGAAAAACAAATGAATGTGTTAATATCTGTCTACGTACTACGATAAAATTCTGGACTTTCATCACCCGCACCACACCATGCAATGAAAACAAAGGAAAACCATTCCATGCCTTACATACTTTACTAAGATCTCACTCGCACAGTTTAGTGATATTTTTCTTTATTAATGCATACCAAAGACAACTAGCGCATAATATCAATTTGTGAAGATTATCTGTCGAATGTATCGACATACTCACGATACCACCTTTGCACGACACCACACAAGGTAATCTTTGGTGTCGATTACTCCGTGCTTGACTTCCAGCAGACAACTGCTCGGGACAGCGGCTTGGGCGGCCGCTCAGCGCAGAAGCACGGGCAGTTGCTCAGTGCAGCAGCCCAGCGCAGCAGTTTGGGCAGCCGCTCAGGATACCTGTTCGGGAAAGTCCCAAAAAAACAAATGAATGTGTTAATATCTGTCGACGTACTACGATAAAATTCTGGACTTCCATCACCCGCACCACACCATGCAATGAAAACAAAGGAAAAACATTCCATGCCTTACATACTTTACTAAGATCTCACTCGCACAGTTTAGTGATATTTTTCTTTATTTATGCATACCAAAGACAACTAGCGCATGATATCAATTTGTGAAGATTAACTGTCGAATGTCTCGACATACTCACGATACCACTTTTGCATGACACCACACAAGGTAATCTTTGGTGTCGATTACTCCGGACTTGACTTCCAGCAGACAACTGCTCGGGCGGCCGCTCAGCGCAAAAGCACGGGCAGTTTCTCAGTGCAGCAGCCCAGCGCAGCAGTTTGGGCAGCCGCTCAGGATACCTGTTCGGGAAAGTCCCAAAAAAACAAATGAATGTGTTAATATCTGTCGACGTACTACGATAAAATTCTGGACTTCCATCACCCGCACCACACCATGCAATGAAAACAAAGGAAAAACATTCCATGCCTTACATACTTTACTAAGATCTCACTCGCACAGTTTAGTGATATTTTTCTTTATTTATGCATACCAAAGACAACTAGCGCATAATATCAATTTGTGAAGATTATCTGTCGAATGTATCGACATACTCACGATACCACCTTTGCACGACACCACACAAGGTAATCTTTGGTGTCGATTACTCCGTGCTTGACTTCCAGCAGACAACTGCTCGGGACAGCGGCTTGGGCGGCCGCTCAGCGCAGAAGCACGGGCAGTTGCTCAGCGCAGCAGCCCAGCGCAGCACTTTAAGCAGCCGCTCAGGATACCTGCTCGGGACAGCTGAAAAACAAATGAATGTGTTAATATCTGTCTACGTACTACGATAAAATTCTGGACTTCCATCACCCGCACCACACCAGCAATAAAAACAAAGGAAAACCATTCCATGCCTTACATACTTTACTAAGATCTCACTCGCACAGTTTAGTGATATTTTTCTTTATTAATGCACACCAAAGACAACTAGCGCATGATATCAATTTGTGAAGATTAACTGTCGAATGTCTCGACATACTCACGATACCACCTTTGCATGACACCACACAAGGTAATCTTTGGTGTCAATTACTCCGGACTTGACTTCCAGCAGACAACTGCTCGGGCGGCCGCTCAGCGCAAAAGCACGGGCAGTTTCTCAGTGCAGCAGCCCAGCGCAGCAGTTTGGGCAGCCGCTCAGGATACCTGCTCGGGACAGCTGAAAAACAAATGAATGTGTTAATATTTGTCGACGTACTACGATATAATTCTGGACTTCCGTCACCCGCACCACACCATGCAATTAAAACAAAGGAAAACCATTCCATGCCTTACATACTTTACTAAGATCTCACTCGCACAGTTTAGTGATATTTTTCTTTATTAATGCATACCAAAGACAACTAGCGCACGATATCAATTTGTGAAGATTATCTGTCGAATGTCTCGACATACTCACGATACCACCTTTGCACGACACCACACAAGGTAATCTTTGGTGTCGATTACTCCGTGCTTGACTTCCAGCAGACAACTGCTCGGGACAGCGGCTTGGGCGGCCGCTCAGCGCAGAAGCACGAGCAGTTGCTCAGCGCAGCAGCCCAGCGCAGCAGTTTAGGCAGCCGCTCAGGATACCTGCTCGGGACAGCTGAAAAACAAATGAATGTGTTAATATCTGTCTACGTACTACGATAAAATTCTGGACTTCCATAACCCGCACCACACCAGCAATGAAAACAAAGGAAAACCATTCCATGCCTTACATACTTTACTAAGATCTCACTCGCACAGTTTAGTGATATTTTTCTTTATTAATGCATACCAAAGACAACTAGCGCATGATATCAATTTGTGAAGATTAACTGTCGAATGTCTCGACATACTCACGATACCACCTTTGCATGACACCACACAAGGTAATCTTTGGTGTCGATTACTCCGTGCTTGACTTCCAGCAGACAACTGCTCGGGACAGCGGCTTGGGCGGCCGCTCAGCGCAGAAGCACGGGCAGTTGCTCAGCGCAGCAGCCCAGCGCAGCAGTTTGGGCAGCCGCTCAGGATACCTGCTCGGGACAGCTGAAAAACAAATGAATGTGTTAATATCTGTCTACGTACTACGATAAAATTCTGGACTTCCATCACCCGCACCACACCAGCAATGAAAACAAAGGAAAAACATTCCATGCCTTACATACTTTACTAAGATCTCTCTCGCACAGTTTAGTGATATTTTTCTTTATTAATGCATACCAAAGACAACTAGCGCATGACATCAATTTGTGAAGATTAACTGTCGAATGTCTCGACATACTCACGATACCACCTTTGCATGACACCACACAAGGTAATCTTTGGTGTCGATTACTACGGACTTGACTTCCAGCAGATAACTGCTCGGGACAGCGGCTTGGGCGGCCGCTCAGCGCAGAAGCACGGGCAGTTGCTCAGCGCAGCAGCCCAGCGCAGCACTTTGGGCAGCCGCTCAGGATACCTGCTCGGGACAGCTGAAAAACAAATGAATGTGTTAATATCTGTCGACGTACTACGATAAAATTCTGGACTTCCATCACCCGCACCACACCATGCAATGAAAACAAAGGAAAAACATTCCATGCCTTACATACTTTACTAAGATCTCACTCGCACAGTTTAGTGATATTTTTCTTTATTAATGCATACCAAAGACAACTAGCGCATGATATCAATTTGTGAAGATTAACTGTCGAATGTCTCAACATACTCACGATACCACCTTTGCATGACACCACACAAGGTAATCTTTGGTGTCGATTACTCCGGACTTGACTTCCAGCAGACAACTGCTCGGGACAGCGGCTTGGGCGGCCGCTCAGCGCAGAAGCACGGGCAGTTGCTCAGCGCAGCAGCCCAGCGCAGCACTTTGGGCAGCCGCTCAGGATACCTGCTCGGGACAGCTGAAAAACAAATGAATGTGTTAATATCTGTCGACGTACTACGATAAAATTCTGGACTTCCATCACCCACACCACACCATGCAATTAAAACAAAGGAAAACCATTCCATGCCTTACATACTTAACTAAGATCTCACTCGCACAGTTTAGTGATATTTTTCTTTATTAATGCATACCAAAGACAACTAGCGCATGATATCAATTTGTGAAGATTAACTGTCGAATGTCTCGACATACTCACGATACCACCTTTGCATGACACCACACAAGGTAATCTTTGGTGTCGATTACTCCGGACTTGACTTCCAGCAGACAACTGCTCGGGACAGCGGCTTGGGCGGCCGCTCAGCGCAGAAGCACGGGCAGTTGCTCAGCGCAGCAGCCCAGCGCAGCAGTTTGGGCAGCCGCTCAGGATACCTGCTCGGGACAGCTGAAAAACAAATGAATGTGTTAATATCTGTCGGCGTACTACGATACAATTCTGGACTTCCATCACCCGCACCACACCATGCAATGAAAACAAAGGAAAAACATTCCATGCCTTACATACATTACCAAGTATAACGAACAATCATTACGACAGTGTTTGCACTATACAAAATCACGACAAGGATTGACGTCACCGCAATAACGAACTCGGAGATGTTGACTTGTCGACGGTTGAAGGCAGAGTGAGCCACGACCGTTTTTTTTTTTTTTTTTGGAAGGACATTGAGCTATTTGCCACTACGGGCATTAAAAGCGACACAGGACTGTTGGTGAGTGCACGCAGCACTCAACCGAGGGACAACAAGGGCGCATAAAGCGCTAGACAACGACAAGGGCGAACCCTTGCCTAGTAGGGAATAGAGGTGCCAGTAGCCGCCAGCACTGTCTGAAAGAAAAGAAAACACAGGTTAATGAAATAAAACACAGGTTAATATTGATGATACTTATAAACTTTCAATCGAAAATCGATACGTTACCTTTACCTTAATACACATTACCAAAATATAATACAGATTACCTTGTGTCTGATTTAGGATTATTTCGAAGTCGCTTACGACGACCTCGATGTCTAACTGTGAAGACTGGAAATCCAAAATCAGACATATTACCTCTCGTGGCTCGGCGAGTAGACCCTGAAATACCTGAAATGCCAATATTACCAGGAGGCTGACTGATCGACGCCAGAGCTGTCGTGATGGGGTCGTCCGGGTCATCCAGGAGGTGTCGTGGGCGGCGGCGTGGCGGGGTGAAGTATGGATCTGATGTGTGTGTTGAGTAGTTAGCGGTTTGCACCACTAGTGGGTTGGGATGGTGTGGGGCCGCATCGAAGTAGCGGCGAGAACAGTCTTTCATGAACTGTACGATAGAGGGGAGTTCTAGGTCGCAGTGGAGGTCAGCGTTCCGTAAGTACCACGGTGCGCCTACTGCCTTGCGGGTAAAGCGATTTTGAATCACTTGAAGTCTATGAATGTGCCTATCTGAAGCATGACCGAACGTTACAGACGCGTAGGTCATTATCGGACGAAGAGCCACGACCGCTCTGCGCGCCGCCTTTTATACTTTTCGGTCTACTAGGCTTTTTTCGTTTCCAACAATATATATATATATATATATATCAGCGCGGATACAATAATTAGCCAATAATAATTAGTCTATAACAATTAGATTTGTTAAATTGATTTATTTGAATTGATTTATAAAACATAGATTCATACTTTTGAAATTGTTTACAGTAAATTATTCCAATTAAAATTAATAATATAATTATTCTCAAAATGATTTAAGTTTATTACGATGTACAATTAATTATAAAACATTCCATCACTTTGTATTGCAATCTTAATGTTTAAAACGACCACGGGCAAGTACGCTGTAACCTATAAAATGGGATGGCACATTTGTATGAGGCAAATGAAATTACCTATGGGGGCTAATTTTTATAGTTGCCATTTAAAATATTATTCAAAGGTGGTAACACATTAAATATTTTGATGTGCCACCCGGCATGCTAGAAAAAAATTATTACATTTAAAATATTCTCTTTGGTTTGGTGGGTGTGTTATTGTTTGCATTCGGATTTAGTGCCGGTTTCAGTGATTTCGTTCGTTGTTAAAGTTCCTTGAATATAGCATTAAATCCACGTCGAGTTGAGCTTATGTTCCTCCGTGCCTTCAAAAAGTTATGTTACTTGCGATTAATTGACTTAGTTGTGTGTTAGTGTTACTTGAAACTTCGAGAAATTGACTTAGTTGTGTGTGATGTGAGAAATTCACTCTATATTATATTATAATAATTTGAGCAGAGACTCTATTTTAGTTTGTGATCATGTCGGAGAAAGAAAACAAAAGGAAATGCTTTAAATGCGGCCGCTCACCGTTCGCAGACAACGCATAATTGTTTAGATTTCCAAAGCCTGGCATAAATAACCTTATACGGTATGTATATTTACTGATATTTTTATGGTCATATCTGCGACTCTCCATATGTACTACTCCTCATATTATCAAACAATTGCTAATTCTCCTGATAGTTTATGGAACTAGCACAACAGACACTGGCAGAATTATGACAATAGTTGCAGACAGAAGCCTCTAAGAACTTCTATTTTTAAGCATTTTATCAGAGTCAAATCAAACAAGAATTAGCAAATCTGGTTAATTCTGAATCCTTAAAATTGACCTAACTAAGAAATCCAGAAACTACATATAGTGCGTTCGAATAGGGTGTGGGCAAAAGTGACAAAAGTAACATTTTTGATCTTTACAAACGCTTTAACAAGAAAGCGCTCAACTGAGCATAAGACCTAAAATCGCATGTTTATGATCAAATACATAGCTGTCAAATAACAATTACAAACAACCATGCTTCAGATGTGGGTCAAAAATTACACTTTTTGGTGGCAAAAATTTCGCATTCCGAATGCTGAACAAAAAGAGACATGAATGACATTTTCACCCACAGATTCCCATTCGAACGCCCCTTATGAGCGTTATTAGCATTTTCGCTAAAAACAATCAGAAGTGATCTATTTGAATGCACTAAATATTATATTTCGTCTTTGCATCCATGTAGCTTTCCATTGGGAGTAATATTTCTAACTTACCTGTAGCCTGAGTCCCCATGGAAGTTAGATTAAAATAAATGATGTGTATGTTGTACAAGTTATACAAAATTTCACACAAATCTAGTTGTGTCATAGTACTTCATGCATGTGGGGGCTTAAAAGCTGTATCTGTAGCTAGATAAATATGATATAAATGGTAAATATTCACGGCATTGATAGAACAGTAGTGTTTCATAAAACGGTTAGGCAATTAGCATTTGGCTGCAACAAATATTTTACAGTACCCATTTCAGAATCAAAACAATATAAGTAACCCAAATAGAATTTTTATTAAGTATTTTTTTTTGTACTTTCAGCTGTGAACTATGGGCCCAATACATACTCATCAACAACATTTCAAATGAAACTCCACAGTGAGCATAGAATGTTGTGTGAAAATCATTTTCTTGAAGCTGACTTCACTGATGATACTCTACAGAAGTTACAGAGATCTGCGGTTCTATGTGATGTAAGTTGCAAGTCAGTATTAAAACAAATTTATGTTGTGACTGTAAGCTAGATATTGATCACCGTCTCACCTATTGGTATTTATCCAAAGGTTTTCCTGAACAGATCGCTCTTAGCGATTACACAGCCTACTGAACTGACGATGGAAAATAGGCAGGGTAACACACACACAATGCCTTTCCACCAGTGAGGAGGGGCTCAAGCTGAAAGAGAGTTAACCCATGGTATTGCTGCTCAGTAGTCCATACTGTTCCGTCCATGATTGCTGCTTCAATTGGTAGGGCAGAAGTGTACTTGCTACTTGAGGGTAGTAGGTAGCTAGCTAGATCAGCATTCGCAAAATGTTCTACTGCCATGGGGTACCAGGTACCTTCTGATTAGCAGTCAATAGGTTCTTGTTCTTGTTCATAGTGGGGGCGATAAGTCCTGCACTGACGTCCCGCTTGGGGTGTATTGTGCATTTCCCCCGCCAGCCTCTACCCGAGCCATCCCAACTCCTTCATATAACGGAGTATGGCCCTGGGTCGCTGGCACAAATAGGTGTAATCACTTGGCTACCACAGCTCCAATATCCAACGCCTAATTCAATTAAGACCAAATTAAAAAATTATATCTGTGGTTTAAATATTATTGGTGTTTGCAAAAATTTCAAATCTATTTTTGTTACTTATTGAACTAGGCAGTATATGTATATATATATATATATATATATATATATTATGTAATAAGAGTTCCTATCTATCTGTATTTGTTAGTTTAGTTATATATTTTCAATACCTTTTCATCTGTAACTCATTAGTTATTTTTTTCCAGAATGAACCACAATTGCCCGAGTATACAATAAGGCCTCAACCTGGTCCTTCACATGGGGTCTTACAGGAAGTGACCATTGGTGCAAATAGTGAGCCTAATGTTGGGACATCTTCAGATGCTCAAGTGCAAACAATAGTTAAACCAACTTCAGAAAGGGAGAAGTTTTTGTATGCCAAATGTAGCAAATATATGCGAAAAATTTGCCAACTGCGCAATCGCGTTAGACATCTGAAATCAAAAGATATTTTAAAACGTGTGACAGATGATGTATCCATAAATAAGTATATATAAGTCAGTTACCATCACCCAGTACATTAAAAAGTCTACTCAATAGAGTACCTTTTAATGCTGGAATCAATCAACCAGTTTTTGAAGTCCTTGAAGGACTATTATATAATATATATTTTAAAACGTGTGACAGATGATGTATCCATAAATAAGTATATATAAGTCAGTTACCATCACCCAGTACATTAAAAAGTCTACTCAATAGAGTACCTTTTAATGCTGGAATCAATCAACCAGTTTTTGAAGTCCTTCAAAATTACACAGACACAAAAGCCTTCAGACAATGAATACACATTAATGTTTGATGAAATGTCATGTCAACATCTCAATTACAACCCTAAAGAAGATGTAATTGGAGGATTTCAGGACCATGCTTCACAGGGAAGATCCCCACTTATTGCAGCATATGCATTGGTGTTTATGGTTGTGGGGATATGTAAGAAAGTTAAACAGCCAATTGCCCATTACTTTTCAAGTGGGTTTTCTACTGCAGACAGACTGGCTGTGCTAATTAAAGAGGTAAGTATTTTTTTTTAAACACCTGCCTTAGAATGTCTTAAAAGGCGACTGAAGTCTCATAGGCAGAAAAGTGAGTCTAGTAGGCAGCAGTCAGCGGTGTGGCAAAACCCTATTACCTAAAATAATACTAAAACCAAATTATATTCCTTGTTGTGTCCATTCATATTACAGAAAAACATATGGTATAGATTGACCCTACATGTGTAGGGATGATGATGACAACCTTTATATAATACTGGCTACGCTCTGTCTGCATGGTGATGGATGATGATAATGATGAATCAAAATATATATAGCCTATGTTATTTAGGGATTACATAGTATAATGGAGAAAGTATTTTTGAAATTGATACGAGTTGTTTTAGAGTCTATTCATTACAGACATACAAAAATGCAAATATTTCTTCTTGATATTATTATTAGTTTCTAAATTGTACACCATTATCAATACTTTTGCATAACAGACCCAATGTGAATAGTTATCACATCAGTTAGAATAATTGTTCATTATTTATCATTTCAGGTTCTACAAAAGTGCCATGAGGTGGGAGTAAATATTGCGGCCATTGTGTGCGATATGGATGTCGTAAACAGGCGAGCCCTCACTATCTTGGGTGCATCACTGCAACACCCTTATATACACCACAATGGCAAACAAATCACAGCACTTTTTGATGTACCACATTTATTAAAATGCTTTAGAAACTTGTTTTTAAAATATGATATTGAATGTGCTACAGACATTTTATCAAATGACAATGAAGGAAAAGGTAAAGGGTTCTCATACATACTTTTCACTCTTGTGTGTTCTTATCTTTTGGGTTAACTGTTGCATATTGTTTTTTTCTAAAACCCTTAGCAGAATTACGAATCTGGCCCAATGTGAATCAAGTGAAACTCAAACAAACAAACAAAAAAATATGATATTGTTATGAAATTACTGCTTTTATTTTAGTTTGATAACTATTTTTCTTCATGATACATATTTCTTTTTACAGGAATTGCTAAATGGTCCCACATAAAGGAATTTTATGAAATTGATAATACCAACCCAAACTTTGTGTATGCACCAGCTTTGAAGAAGGATCACTTAGAGCCCAATTCAAAACAAAAAATGAAGGTTAAATATGCAGCACAAGTTCTTAGCCATTCCGTAGCAGGAGGAATGTTAGCCAAAGTAGCTAAAGGTATGTAAACTAGATAGGTAGGTACTTTCTTTATTGCATGATAGCATGGTGAATGTTTATTTTTAATGTTTTGAAGTGATGAAGTAGAGAAGACCGTACCGTAGGATGCATCATGCCTGTTCATTACAGTTGCAGTATCACCGTTCTGTGGCTCTAAACTGCGCTCATCACTTAGAGACATTAGTTCTTAAATCTCATGCACACAGTAATTTGATTTGTAGGATATGTACCTACATCTTCAGGCTGACTAGAGCCTACAGCTGTCATGGCTGTCCCCACATCTTGCATGTAATGTATGGACACTCGTGCAACGTGAGCGTAATTTGCTGCTACAGTAAAAGTTGCTTGAACATCCCTATACATACAGTATATGTATAAATTCTGTCAGGCAACTTGAGAGCTTAGTTCAATGTTAGTAAAATGTCAATGACCCCCAACTACATCAAAATATTAACAGATGTGATAGCAGGTTACAGCTAGTATATTAACTCAAAAATTTGTAACAATCAAAATAACAAAGTTCATTTGAAGCAAACATTTATTTAATCACCTTACTCTTATTTTCAGACCTTACTGTGGACGCAGCTGTAACAGCAAATGTCTATTTGATTGTCTTAACAGCGATTGCTCGGATTTACGCAGAGGAAAAGCTCATGCAACAAATTTAAAACATTCAAGTCCACATTTAAAATGCTTAGAAAAATTGAAAAGATTTTTTTCGTCTATTAAGTATATTGGAAGCCCACGTAAGACGCCATCACAAGAAGGTTGGATATGGACTCTCAATGCCATTGAGAAATTGTGGAGGAGCTTGGTGCAAAAACACCACATCACTAGCCTTGCCACTAGGCGATTACAACAAGACCCTATTGAAAATCTTTTTGGCTGCATTTGTGGCAACTGTGGATCCGATTCCAATCCAACATGCAGCCAATTTGTAGCTGGCTTAAAAACTGCCATATTATCAAATATGTCACATACAAAATTGTATCACTTCAGGAAACTGTGAAACTGATAATAGCCTTATAATTAACAATTTTGAAACACTATCTATCCGTTTCACAGTCCACACCATAGCATACATTTGCAAGGACAGAGCCTGAATTTCTGTCCTCAATTGAATTACCTCAAGTTGATGATGCCATACAAGACAACAATGCAGAAATCAGGCATGTGCATATGTGTGTGGATTCGTAATGAAGAGGATGCCTAATTGTGAGAATTGTAAAAAAGCATTAATATCAACAAGTGTTGAAAACTTTCATTTGTTTGTGGAGTTTAGAGAGTACTCAGAGTTTAAAAAAAGTTTAAATTATGTTACAAAAGAAATGGTCGTTTGTGTAGAACACTGCGCTACCCTGATAAATGAATTTCTCAGAGAAAAAGCTCCCACGATTTACTTTAAAAAAAACATATCTGAGCACATGTGAATTTCTATTTCCTGAACATTTGTATGGAGCACAGGAACTCAAATGTATGCACCATAATTAGTAGATAGTGTTTTTACTATATGTATAAGAAGATACTGTGTTCTAAAAAATAGAGTGTTTGCTGGCGAACCATCTGCAGCTGCACTGAAACGCAAAATAAATATATTATTACATAAACAAAATGTGTTCATATAAACTATGCTTTGCTATAATGCTTGTGTTAATATTTTAGTCTGCTGCAACCAGGCATTAATAGATTCATGTGTGCAGTGATTTCGTCTGTCCCCTATATTGTGACATTAGTTTATTAAAACTTGTTAAGCCTGCAGTTGCAGTATAGTTGTCAGTTTGTGATTTTAATATAGGCCTGTTTCATAAAAAAGGTAACAATGTAAATAATGTCTCATGTATGTCTACCAAGTTTAGATGATGTTATTATCAATGATAATTTTACATATTATATGCTACCATAGACCATATTGGTATATTATACGACACAAGTGAGCAAAGTTGATTGTACCTAAGGCAGTAGTTAAGCCGTCAAGCAAACATTTTTTTACGATATAACCATCATAGTTATTTGATTAATAGTGAGTGACAATCTCTTATATTATTATAGATCCCTTTATTATATTATTATTATAACATTTATTATTGATTTAGGACCAGAAAGGAGTACTCATCACGAATCAGTAAACAAAATAATGATTATGAATGTGGGTTATGAAAAAACAAAGCCCGTCGTCCATCCAATCCTAACCTAACTAAGCCAGGTATTCTATAAAATGTTCATAAATCACGCACGATGTGCCGCATTAAGGCGGCATGGATGAGAGATGAAACTAGCATTAGTCGTCAGCGATGAGAGTCAAATGTAACACGTTATTTAAGTGTAGTATTATAACGTAACACATTGGTAACTTTTCTCGTTACCTACTAGTCATGTGCACTAAAAGAATCAAAATCTAGAGAACGATAAACACGTAATTATCCAGTTTTAGTATAAATGGACAATCCAGGACCCTGAAATCCCAAAAAGATGCTTCCTTCACTACACCAAACCCAAGCGAGCGAAGCTGCTGTTGAGTCAATTGGTTCGTTATCAAATTCTGTGTAGAACGGCACCAATATTGTCAATGTAATCAAATTTAAGCAAAAACAGATTGTTCCGTAGAAAAAACAAATCGTTGATTGAGTATCGGTTTGAAACTAGTTCAACTGAGAATAGTTTATCAACAATGCTCAAGCAAAGATTATAATCTCAAGTATTGATTAGATGATCAGATCAGATATCAAACTGTATTTGAGTTGCATTCTGGAACATGGGACTTAGGTACTTAGATTTTTCCAGGGCCGAACTAAACACAATGACACTGTGTTTATTATTTTCTTTTCCGGTTTATCTGTTACAACGAGACCCTATTACTAACCTTCGCACCAGAACTTATAATGTACTAGCTGCGTTCCGAGGTTTCACCCATAAATGATGATGAAGATAATTATGATGACGTCAAAGTCAAAATAATTTATTCAATTTAGGCATCAAAGTATCTTTGCATCAAAGACGCACTTGTGAACGTCAATTATTCATTATAATGTACTTTAAAGCCTACCGCCGCGTTCCAAAATACATAGAGCCAACCGAGAAGAAGCGGCAAGAAACTCGGGGCCATTCTTTTTATATAGATGTTTTTACAATGTTTTTACTTAGGTACTACAAATATTAGCACCAGTGTGTTGCCTTACAAAAGAGAACATAATAGTGGTATCAGTAGGGCAAGACACGCTACACTTTGACATCTTAGTACACGAGTAGATAGATCCTTTTTTTTTTTTTTTTTTTTTTTTTTTTGTGCCGGGGAAATCCTTTATGGATACCACCCACCACGGGGAGGGAGGTGGTTATGTGGGAGTCCGTATACCCACCAAAACCCCGGGGTGTTCCGTCACTGCCGCCCTCGGCGGGAACGCGGGACAGATTTTTCACACGACCGCGAACCCGCCGTGGCTGTCCGTTGCCGGACCCTTCTCTTCGCGGCACGCCAGAACACATGGCGCGCCGCAACTGCCTCGGAGACCAAACTCGCCAACAATGGGCGCCAGACTTCCCCGTGTCTGGTCGCCCGTGGTCTCCTTGCGGTGGATCGGATACGTAGCCCCACCGCCTGCTACGTCAGCCACAAGGGATAGTCCCCCCCGCGACCCCACCTCCTCGAGTCTGCGCCGAGCGCCCGGACCCCACCTCCTCGAGCCTGCACCAAAGTGCCCGGGCCCCAGCTCCTCGAGCCTGCGCCAAAGCGCCCGGGCCCCACCTCCTCGAGCCTGCGCCAAAGCGCCCGGGCCCCACCTCCTCGAGTCTGCGCCAAAGCGCCCGGACCCCGCCACTCCTATGTGGACTTGGCGGCCAAAGCCCATAGGAGCGGCCCGCCTGAGCCGGCCAGCGCACCCCAACGCCGGCGCGGCCCCTGGGTTCCTCTTGGCTTCACCGTGGTGTACCTAGCCACGGTTACTGAGCCCCCCCGCCACGTCAATGCGAGAACCCTTCGGGGGGGACGAGTAGATAGATCCTGGAGTGATCAGTCCCAAGCTGTTTTATCCTCCAAGTAATCCGAAATTTTGTAATAACCTTTTTGACAGAGTTTAGTTTTAATAGTAATTTTAAACTTATTAATAGACAAATCTCGGATAACATTGGGAACTTTATTATAGAATCGTATACATTGTCCCATAAAATAATGACTTATTCTGTGGAGACGCGTTGTATGTACGGATAGCTTGTGCTTATTTCGCGTGTTGATGGAATGAGCATCACTCCTTTTATCAAAACTGTTAATGTTTTTCTTTACATACATTAGATTTTCATAGATAAACTGAGAGACAACAGTTAGAATGTTTATGTCTTTAAATTTCTGTCTAAGGGAAACTCTGGGAGCCAAACTGTAGATCGCTCGTATAGCCCTTTTTTGCAGTAAAAAAATAGAATTAATATCTGCAGAACATCCCCAGAGCAGTATGCCATAAGTCATAACGCTATGGAAATAACTAAAATAAACTATTCTAGCTGTGTCTACATCAGTTAATAGTCTAATTTTTTTAACAGCATAAGCTGCTGAACTGAGCCTACTAGACAATTTTTTAATGTGGGGACCCCATTGCAATTTAGCGTCTGTAGTAATTCCTAAAAAGACTGTTGACTCCACAAGGTCCAACCCTGTTCCATTCAATTGTATATTGGATTCTACTTGTCTCACATTTGGTGTCGAGAACTTTATACAATTAGTTTTCTTCTCATTGAGGAGAAGATTATTTGTATTGAACCAATTCACAACTTTAGCTAATGCATTGTTAACATCGTCATAGTTTAATAACTGCCTTTTAATTTTAAATAACAGTGAAGTGTCATCTGCAAACAATACAATCTCGTGATTCTTCTCTACATAATAAGGTAAGTCATTAATATAGATTAAAAACAAGAACGGCCCTAGTATTGAACCTTGTGGAACGCCCATTGAGATTATAGAGCCGGGCGATTTTTTACCATTTATGTCAACCCTTTGAATTCTACCATTTAAATATGAAGTCAAAAGGTTGAGAGCCATGTTCCTAATACCGTAGTGTTGTAATTTCCTGACAAGTATATCATGTCGGACGCAGTCAAATGCCTTAGATAACTCACAAAAAACACCTAAGGCATCTTGAGAGTTCCCCAGGCATCAAACACATCTTTTATTAGTTCTATACCTGCGTCTATAGTAGAGCGATTCCTTGTAAACCCAAATTAATTTTTATGGAAAATTGGACGATGACAAGGATCCTACGTTCTTTCCCGAAATCCCCGTTTAGGCGTGAGAGCGTAACACATAAACAAAATTGCAACATTAGTTAGGATGTCTTTGACAGGGTTGTATTTTTTGCAAGTAGAAAATAGCCTTCGTGCGCGAGTCTAGCACGTGACAAGTTTTTAATAAAATGTGTTTATTATATTTTTATTTGCTTTAAAAGCACGGTGTTTAACGTCAATGTAAAAAGATGATGAGAAGAATAATATTAAAGTCGATTAATTTAGCATAAAGTAAAGATGAGCGATTGTGTGACAAATGTTTTAGACAATGCGGTATTTTTTTCAAGAGATTAACAAAAATAGTTTCATGTAAAGTAAAAAAAATACGTCAAGTGCGAGTCGGACTCGTGCACGAAGGGTTCCATATCATAACATTATATATAATTATTTTAGGTAATGTTCTGCTAATTATAAATTTAATGGATATTTTATACTGCCCTTCATAAACAGTTGCCTTTTTTTTCAGGTAGAAATGGGATTACTAAACATGAAATGAAATTGAAGTACCTACATCAATCATAAAGCTAAAAGCCTAACTGTGTTACATTCCAATTTCGGTAACATTACGTAAACAAGTTTGTATGATAATATTGTTATATCTATGCATGTATAGCATCGATGGCCAATAATGTTCTAATGTATGATACGTACGTTTATATGTATATGAACAAAAGTATATGAATACTAAGTATCATTCCATTGCCTGTAGCTCTACCATGAGTTGGCAACGTAAAACGTCATCGATAGCCGATACTCGCTAGCGTCTACACGATCGTCGATTGCGAGCTGATTTAATTGGCACCATGAGTCGTTAAAAAGGTGCTTTCGACAATTCGATACTCGTTAGCGGGTCTCGTGTCGATTTGGTTATTTCTTTATGTTGGCATTATCTAAGAACTAGCTTCACACGTATTATGTTGTCTTTTTCTATCAACGTACGTAAGAAGGAGAGCGTATGACGTCAATATAAACCAACAAAACAAAATAAGCTTAATTTACTTATTACTTACTGTGAACTCCATTACTTTCGAATTTATATTCATTATACGTAGCTGACAGCTCCTCTTTCGACCATAGACTAAAATATATACTAGAAACTTTCGACTGGTATTTGCGGAGAAGAAGACAAAGAGAAAATTGTATGAAGAAGATATATATTTTGTTTTGTAACAAGTACATACAATAAATAGTATATTAAAACCAGTTAAAAGTGTTTCTTTTTAAATCAAGAAATAGCGAAAATGAGCCCATCCAAATGTTTTTATGCTGGTGGAGTTCATGGAACTAGTAAGTACTAGTAACTTAGCCCGAATTAGTTTATTGATCAATTTTCTTACATTATTTCTACAATGATCTCTACTGTACTGTTGCTTTCTAATCATACACGACGACGATGTGAAAAATGAAATAACAGGGATTATTGTATCTCTCAGACATACTAACCATACATAACCTCTATACGTACTTGTGTAAAAACATAATAATAACGTTAATTCCTACAATAACATAGGCCTTAGCCTTCGTTTCTTAATCTGGGAGATAAAGTAAACCTATAATAATTTTATTATTTTATTTTTTATTTTACAATTTTAGGAAAACTTACAGCTAGGTGTAACAAAACAAATAAATGAATAAAGTACAGAAGGCCAATTAAAAGTTTTCACCAATAAGTTATATCATGAATATACAGAATAATTTGAGTAAATATAATAGTAGTAGAAATGATATGAGTATAATATACATATATATATCTATGTAACATTATATAAAAGTAATAAAGGCGAGTGCACACGTAATAAAAGAATATTATAATGTATAATATATATCTAATCCAGGTACTGAATCAGTTGAAGAATTTGTCGCTCAATAGCCGACGTAACTGCTCAACTGAAGTGTTGAAGAGGTCGACATCAAGATCTTTGCAGAGCTTATTGAAACTGCTGCCTACCCTCAGTAAATAGGAATTTCTCCTGTAATTAGTTCGCACTCCCGGCACATACAAGTCGCAGGGTCTTCGCGACGAAGCAAAGGGTACTCGTATACCGATACGCTCTAATAATGGCGGACTGTCAACTGTGCCATTTGCAATTTTAAGCAGATAAGTAAAATCCGCAATACGCCTCCTTTCATACAACGGTAACAAATGAAATTTACGACATCGGTTAATATAACCAGACCAATAGGTCTTAACCCTGAATTGGAGATAGCGTAGAAATCTCTTCTGAATGCCCTCGATGCGCGTGCTGTAAACGTTATATAACGGGTTCCAGACTTGTGAAGCATACTCTAAATTACTGCGTACATAAGCACAGTAAAGAATTTTAAAAGTCTTGATAGTATTGAAATCTGCTGACATTCGTAATATGAAACCTAGGGCCCTAGATGCCTTGTTGATGATATGATTTATGTGATCATCAAATAGTAGCTTATGATCGAAAGTTACACCTAAGTCACGTATAGTTTTTACTCTGTTTATTATTAAATTTTTAAGTTTATAGTTAAATGTAATAAAACTTTCTTTTCGCGTATACGTACATATATAACATTTTGATACATTGAGATCTAACTTGTTCCGCAAACAATAAGTTTCAAATCTATATAGGTCCTCTTGGAGACGCTGAGCATTATCTAATGACCTTATTGGGCTTAGGATTTTCATATCATCAGCATATAAGAGTATATTTGAGTTCAAAAAACAAGTTGATGTGTCGTTTATAAATATATTGAAAAGGACTGGTCCTAGAAGTGATCCTTGTGGGACACCAGATGGTATTACTATTGGTCTAGAGGTGTAACCATTGAGGACAACAGTCTGGCACCGATTTAGTACGTAAGATGTAAACCACCTGTAAAGGTTACCACGGATACCTATAGTTTGGAGTTTATGTAGCAACAACATATGGTCAAGACGATCAAAACATTTGCTGTAATCCGTGTATATAACATCAACTTGTGAGGGCCCTGACATGTGCTCTGTTATGAAGTCGCTACACAATATCAAGTTCGACGTTGTCGACCTGCCTTTAACGAAACCGTGCTGCTGCAAACTGAGTGAGTGTTTTATTGAAGCACACAATTGTTTATGAACGATTTTTTCGAGAACCTTTGCAATATGACATAATTTTGAGATAGGTCTATAATTTTCTACCATGTCCTTCGCCCCTTTTTTGTGGATAGGAGTGATATATGCAGATTTCCAAATAGATGGCACTACACCTTCAGATAAAGACCGCCTAAACAGTATGCATAATGGGTTTGCCAAGCTTTTAGCACAGTTGACTATGAAAACTGAGGGTATATTGTCAGGGCCAGCTGATTTATTAGTATCCAGTGATTTTAACAACTGATGTACTTCATTAATATCAATATCAATATCTCCTATATCAGATATCGTGGAACAGCACTCCGTATCTTGTAAAATTGAGACTGTTTGAGTATTATTTAAAAATGTTGAATGAAAGTAATCACCGAATAAATTACAGATATCCTCGCCATTGTATGACGATTGTTGACCAAATTTTAACACGGCAGGATAGGAGTTAGTTTGTTTTTTGGTTTTAATGTAGGACCAAAAAGCCTTAGGATTTTTAGCAATGTTCGATTCTATGGTGAGGATATAATTTGAAAACATATCTTTTTCTAATGACTTTGCTCTATCTCTTAAAATATTAAATGAGTGAAGGTCAGACAAGTTATTATACGTTTTATATTTCAAATGATATTTATATTTTTCTTTCAAGAGTTTTATTAGGGGTTGTTTATACCAGGGGGGATATTTCTGCATGCTAGGAATGACGACCTTAGTAGGAATAAAAGTTTGTCGCAGATTATGTAATCTGCCATAAAAAAAGGACACTGCCTCTTCTATCGGTATTGAGCTAAGTTCAGATTGCCAGTCAATTGAATCAATTTTTGAGATGATTGAATCATAATCTCCACAATGGTATAAATAATTAGTATATGGCCTACTTTTGAGAGTGTGTAGCTGAACAAAGCCCGTGGACACACGAAGTGCTGGATGATAACTATCCTCTGGTACTAACGGAGTGAGACACCGAGTGACAGAAACGTCACTGTTCGAAAAAATCAAATCCAATAACCTGTTATCGGTATTTAAAATAAAATTGTATTGTGATAAATTACATAAATTAATACTATCAAATAAATCGAATTGACTTGAACCTTGAGTATTTTCGCATATGTAGGTATTTGTGTCAATGCAAAAATGCCACGATAAATTAGGCATATTAAAATCACCCAATATTATAAACTTATCGCATGGGTTCTCCAAAATAATGTCGGATATGCGCGTAGAATAACTTGCTAACTGGGCAGACAATGAGCTCAATGCGCCCTGTTTGCACATATAGACGGTACCTATATGTAATTTATACCTAACCTTAGGTTTTTTAAGCTGAAGTGTCAGTGTTACCCATAAATCCTCAGCATTTGAACACCAATCACTCTGAACCTCGGCAGCAAGGTGTCGTCGAACAGCAACCAACACTCCACCCCCCAATGTTTGACCAGTTTTTTTGTAGTCACGGTCTCGTCTCCACACTAAATATCGATCGTCGAAAAGTTCACTATTGTTTACACCTTCAAGTAACCATGTTTCCGTTAAGCACACAACATCGTAGGCATTCAAGCACACATTTCTATAAAACGTCGAAGTTTTTGTTCGTAAACCCCGAACGTTTTGGTAATATACGCTAACCGCCATTGTTTACCGTATATGATAGGAATGGAATAGCTACGTACATTAAAGGCTGTACAGAAGCACAATAATATTCAAAGATGATTGACATCACGTAATGTTTGCGTAAAAATTCGCTATATATTATATGCAAAGAGTGTAAATGAAATATGTGTAACAAAATTAACCTATTAATACCTACTCGTATATTGCAAATGACCGGCCGAGCGAGACACAGCGACAGCTTATGCGGGAGATAGAACGAGATGCACATACGTATCGCGATAAGTGAATAGACGAATGCAAGTGAATACCTGTTTCTCAAACGTTGAACCTCATACATATGATAATAATATAATAGTTTGATTGAATTACCATTTTTCGAAATAAAGGTAAAATATTGATAGATATGAACATGAACTTTGAACGAGCCGACGTTTCTCAAACTGTTAGCACGGGTCTGGGAAAAATTAACACTTAATTTATAAAACAATAAACAAACATAAAATAACTTAAGTCCTAGGAGATCTTCTTTAAATCCGCCTCCGACTTTATGGTAAGTACGTGTGAGGTGGGATTTTTTCGCGCAAATATTTTGCACCCTCTTACCCAGATGAAGGAAAATCCACGCTCTTTGGACAGTGCCTTTGCCTTGTTGAGCAACATCTTGTTTTCGTGGGTCAAATGATCGTTCACGTATACTCTTTTGTCGCCGCGGAGGCCCATATCTGCTGGGACAATAGTGAACTTTTTTGCTGCGGCAACGAAATCCTCCTTAACATATCTGTTGAGTACTGACACTAGTATGTTTTTGTTCTGCTTATCGTTTCGCATTGGTACTCTTGCGATATAATTTATTTGCTCTTTGGGGATACGACAGTTGATATGGTTACCTATCGTGGCAACAATATCGAACAGATTCTCTGAAGTAGAAAGTGGAACACCCTTTATTTCAATATTGTTAGAGCGAGATCTTTGATCAAATTCTCGCATGTAACTTTCTAGCTGTTCAAAGCGCTGCTGCAGATGTTGGAATTCATCTTTTGTCTTTATAAGGCCCTGCAGTTCTTCATTGATCGCAGATATCCTGCTGTTTAAGGTTTCTATGGAGCTGTGCATAAATTCAACAGAGGCCTTAACTTCCGCTATATCCGGCTTCATAAGTTTCAGGTCTGCAATATCTGACTTCACGGTCTTTAGATCTGCAATGTCAGTTTGAATAGCCAAGACGCTGGCTGTCAGTGATGGCAGAGATGACATTTGAGCAGACAGGCGCTTTATGTCCAGCGCTATGCTTTCCATATCCGCAGGCAGTGGTGACTGACCTGACCTAGCTTTATCGGTAGTGTTTAGCAATGGACTAGCACCACCCTTACAAGATGGACATTTCCAAGTCGCCTTTCTCTCACCTAGCTTGCGGTAGCCAGACTCTGTTATTCCAGAACAAGGAAAGTCAAAACGTCCCTTGCAAACCGAACACTGAACACCATCCCTGGACTGTCCGTTGCACCGTTTACAACTGAATGTATCCATTATTAGATAGATTTCTGATTTGAACTTTACACAAAAAAGAAAGTTTGAGAAGCGCGGTCCGAGTGTCAACTGCACGGAGCAGGTAGCGACGATCGTAAGTACGGCGCGAAGAGGAATTAATTATGCGTGCACACGCGATGACGTTTACGACTGAACTAATAGTCATCACCTACATGAGTTACTTACATGTATTTTGTTTTAAAATTACAAATTATGTTTCTTGTAAACTTAATACTTACTTATACTTTACAGGAAATGGAGACCTTAGCAAGCCTGCTAATGGACCACTAGAGCTACTGGTACCACATCCTTTTCAAGCCGCAGGAGGACCCAGTCTCACAATCGAAACTAGCAAAGCAGGCATTTGTGAAAGCTGACAATGAACGGCAGGTTTTCCAGCAAGATGCAGAGACAGCTTGATTTGAGGGACGGAGTTAGGAGAAAAACTAACTGATGTTATTGGAAAACGATAATTGTGTTGAAGTTGGCCTTCCTCCAATGTTTCCACAACTACCTATACATATTAGTTGTAATTAGATAATTAGTAATAGATGATTAGCAAACAATAAAACAAGTAAACTCATACTCATATTGTATTAAATAGGTACATGACGAGCCACCATGTCACTTTACCTTCCTAGCTAGACCCTACCTTCGAACAGGGGGTTGCCAGGTTTGATCCCTGGCAATGACAGACATATTTGGCCTGGAACTTAATGACACAGGGGAATTCTAATGGGGGTATGAGTGTGAATGTTATTATGATCCTAGTTTTAAAAACCATAGTAAATTATCTGATATTATTGTAAATAAAAAGCAGATAAATGATTTCTATACATGTTTGTAGCTTTTTAAATATAATCATTGTACCTGAATGATGTGATAGTAAAGATTAAGTTGATATATGATTCCTATACGTTTTAAGGTAGGTGAAATAACAGTCATACATACTACATAAGTAAGACTAATGTTTTTGGTGAGTAGGCCATGATGTGGGCCACTCAGTTTTTTTCTGAACTATTCTGTAAGTTGTATGTTGAAATAAAATGTTTTGAATACAAATAAAGATGTTATTTATTATCACTAAATAATATTACTTATTCTCCAAGCTAATTGATCATGCAATGTCCTATACACTATCGGTTCACTGCAATTATTGCATTCATCACCACTTCTCCACATTCATACGAGTAGGATTCTATGAAAGAAAGAAATTTTGTTAGTGTGCACATGAATTTGTGAGTAAAAGATATTGCAGAGACCATAAGGAATATTTTTGCTAGAGAAACATGACTACATAGTACAAAGAATAAGCCCTATAACTACAGTAACTTCACAATCATAATTTCCAAATGTCAGTTAAAGAAGATATTTTAAGCATGTTTTAAAAACCTCCATATCTAAATGTAGCTAAAAGCCCCCTAAATAAATTATGACTTAAAAAAAAAAAAAAAAAACCTCCATACAGCTAACCTACTCAAACTGAAATGTTGAACAATAATAATTTTCCTAGCAGTAAAACTTCTGGGAAAAAAATACTATTGTTTTATTGCTATTTAGTGATTCGCTTGTGCATATACTAAACTAAATTTCTCTAAACTATGGTAGTTTTTATTATGTTAATACTAAAATCCACATTCATGTTACACTTACAATGATAATTATAAACATAACTATGTAAATATGGGTAGTTTTACATCAGTTAGAATGGTTTAGAGAGCATGAACTTACATGATGGTTAAATTTGCACTAAACATATCCACAATTAAACAGAAATGGCAAATTTAAGTATTGTCACTTGCAAACATTATATGAATTTGGACATAAACATGAATAGATTATAATTAACAGAACAGATGATAATTTACTAAAAACAGGTTTTAGTTTGCTAATTTAGTTTGGTGTTCTTAACAAGCGAATTACTACCAATGACCTGGATAACTTCCTGCCATAATATTAGTGCTCATCTTTTAAGCTTGGTGTAAATATTTCAAAATGTCTTCCATCAACACATCCAATTACCCTTGGGATTATAAATTTACTATTAAATCAAAGTGTCAGAAAACAGAGTGTCTGATAAAAATAGTCAATAGAAATTTCATTATATATATAAAAAATATAGTAAGCTACCGTTGTTTTATAACATTCCTATCCTCTTTTGTGTTTGGAAACTTGATGATTGTATTAAAGATGTTTACGTAGGTACATGGTTTACTCTAAGCAACAGTGATTTCTTCTATTTAGATACACTGATCTCTTATTCTTATTCGTTTTGGGAGTGATGAGGCCTGCACTGACGTCCCGCTTGGGGTGTTATGTGCATTCCACCCTGCCAACATTTGCTCAAGCCAGCCTAACTTCTTCACATAGAGGAGTAAGGCCTTGGGGTGCTGGCACAACTGTTGCAATGTAGTTTGAGATGTTGTATAAACAATTGTCGATGATGCTGATGACGCATCATGCGTTCTGGAGTAGACCTCCAGTAATCCTGTTTTTGCTCTTATATCTTCCGTAGCCCTGCAGTGCAGCAACACAGTCTGCACACTCTTGTCCTTCTGCAGACAGACTCCAGATAGTGGACTGTCCGTAGCTCTGATCTTGTGCAACTGGTAATTTAGATTACTGTGAGCAGTGATAATTCCCACCATTAGGCGAAGGTCCTGACGTTGTAATCATAGTAATTTGTTCGTAGTATTTTTGTTTAGGATTGGAAACATGGATTTCGCATGTTTACAGTCCTTCCTGTCATCCCAACAGTTTTGGTGTTTTCTTACTGTGCAGCTACTCAGGAGATTCTGCACACTGATCTCCTTGGAGTATTAATTATTCTGACACTGCCTCTTGGGAAAAATGATTTGCAGCTTCAAATACTTTTTGGGTGGTCCCCGTGCTGTGCATAGAACAGCAATGCAAATAAAACCTGTAATGCAAAGATAAAAAAGTAGTATACCTATCTGGGTTTATAATAAAATAATAATAAATAGCCTGTAGTTTTATTTGTAAGTTATTAGCATAACCTCAAATATGTAAAAAATAAATATGTTTACAGCTTACCTTAGACCCTAGTGAGACTCTTTGTGATGGTATTAAATCTGTTGAATCCACAATAAATGTCTTCAAAAGCATACACAGGTAAGATGCTTTTAGAAAGTCTTTAAAGCTTTCTTCATTAAGGTTTAGTGGACATCCAACTTGTTTTCTCATTTCGGCTTGAAATTGGGAATTCTCGTTGCTGATCTCCATTTTCAGCTGCTGTCACCATATTCAAAGCCAAATAAATTATTCCTGCCAATTTTATCGTAATACAAATAAAATTATTTGATTATGTAAGTATTTTGAATTGAAACTCGATAGGTTATTTTCCCTTTCACACGATTCCACACCTCAAAATTCTCGTGAGTGGCGTAGTCGCTAACGTCTATCGAAATTTTCGAAGGCGATTGTCAAAATAATGACTTATGGTACCGTTTGAGTGAAAATCCAAGCAAATCGCGTATCGACATCGATTGTCGCTATCGACTCACGATGCGTTTTCGAAGCGACTGTTAATAAAATAAACTTGTGGTGCCGATTTTAGTTCTACAAGTGACCGCAAGGTGGCACTGTTCTTTTTTCATATAAATTTTCGTCGATAGTCGCTAGCGAGCATCGATTGGTGTCAATATTGTCAACTCATGGTAGAGCTACTGGTGCCAATTAAATCAGCTCGCAATCGACGATCGTGTAGACGCTAGCGAGTATCGGCTATCGATGACGTTTTACGTTGCCAACTCATGGTAGAGCTACAGCTCTGTGCGACTTTCAGAAGAAATTCCGGCCCACACAAGTACAGACCCACCACCGTAGGCTACTTTTTCTTCGATGCATGCTTGCTTGAATCTTTCCCCTGGTCTTCGATACACTCTGTGTCTTCCATCGTGCTTGTAGAGCATAAATTTTGATTCGTCGGAGAACATAACTTTTGACCAATCTTCAATACTCCAATTTACGTGGCTCTGGGCATATCTTAGTCTTGAAATACGATGCCCACGCTCCAGTTTAGGGCCGTTTGCAGGTCTAAGGGGTTTTAAGTTAGATTCAGCAAGCCGACGTCTTACTGTCCATGCACTTGGGTTACTTCCTCCGAGGCGTCGAAACTGATTTGTGAGTTCGCGCTGACTCCGGCCGGTTTCCAGCATTGTAAGTATTCTGGTGCATTCTTCAGGCGTAAGCGACATAATTTCAGCTTGAATAATGAATATAGAGCACTATCAACATGGTTTATGTACCCACATAAATGACAGATTACAAACAAAAGCAAAACCAAATGCTGTAATTTCGTAGTTCCATCTTCGAAAGTGGCCCTTTTTCAAATTTGATTTTTTTATGATATAACTTTACAATAACTAAGAAGTTTCAATACCTTCATTTAAGGAGTATTACATTGTCTATTAAATACAATTTATTGCATTAACCTAGCATTTTTAGTTTCCGAGATTTTTAGGATTCTTTAAGTGACCCGGATTCATTGCTCTCGAGTGTATAGGTATCAACGCATAATATAATTCACGAACCTTGTTCCTCACTCGATCAGGCCTCCGTCACTCCATGTACTTGCGCGCTATAACTGCCTACCGCCCAGCCGAGCGGTCTCGGTCCGCCGGCGGTTCAAATTCAGTGCGGTTAAAAGACAGTAACGAATCAAAATGCGCTTTAAGTCTGTGTAGCGAGAGTTCTTTTTCTTACGCCCGATGAAAACCTTTGAACAAGCCGCGTCTGTTGTAAGGTGACTTGTTGCGAGAAAACGAATCAAATTAATTAATCTTAATAAATTTGATTCGTGATAATTGGTAGTAGTACAATACACCTAGATATGTACAACTAGGAACTAGATATATTTTTTTATTTTGAAGGCCATCGACTTTTCGCGTGAAAACTTTCGAAAACTGCAGTGTTTATGTATTTTTGTGTGAGAGTGTTACACTCGTTAATAAAATAACTTACGACTTAGTGCTTTATTTGAAGTCGGTTCTCTTTTTTAAGGCTTTTTTTCATTTCTAGTGAACATCTCCGAAGATCATCATCAAACTAAGAAGTATTATACTTATTTTATAAAACGTTCTCCTAAATGTAACAAATCCTTTTCTGAAAACCGCATCGATATCGGTTTAGCCAAACGCGAGATTATCGCGCACAAACATACATACCTACAAACCATACAAGTCAAACATCTCAGTTTGGCCTGTATGTCTGATCACCTCCTTTTTTTTAAGTTGGTTAAATATTTCATAAATGATAAAAATTTTAACTGCCACATAAAAGTCAGAACATATTCACAGTTCTCAATAACATAGATAAAAAGTTATGTTAATTTAATTTTATCGAAGAGGCAGCCCTGCGATTACTGTGGAATCGCGCGGTGCGAAGCAATCACTGCTGTACGCTTGAGCATTTAGGCGCATTTTAGCATACAGTGGTTGTTGACGCGAGGGAGTAGGCTATTATCGTAATAGGTATTGGAAATTTTCTACTGAGTGAAGTATCTGTTCTTATTCAGTAATCTGTGACTCGATCGCGTCAGCCACAAGAATGACGACAAGAAAAATGGCGGACGACCGACTGGAATAAACATCGCAATATTGAACTGATATACGTCAACTGTCATTCTCGTATATCAGTGACAATAGCTACTGAACATATTTGACGTTCCTGTACGCAATGGGAAGTGAAACTATTGCTATATTATCTGCGCGAGTTGTTACAGTAGTTTGCTAAAAATTATACGAAAAATCTAAATATTTTACTTCGTTACACAATTCATCGAGAATACTATTTTCATTCGACTCACGTGACCTTTTCCGATGATGTTCCTTCAGTTGTCAGTCTCGGCCAGGCCGCTCGCTATCCGGTCTACCAGCATCGGTGTCCATATTTTATAATTATTATAAATATAACAAGGTTTAGATTAGGTAATATGTTGTTTACAGTTTAGATCAGAAACCAATGTAGGTATGCATTAAGAATTATTGTTCAGCATTACATTTAATGAATTTAGTTACAAGTTTCATTAGAATTTAAGTTATACTTACATCGAATACCAAAAAACAAGAATTGTATTTAAATAGAATGTCATATTTTAAGAACTAAGTAGGTATTCAGTGTATCATAATAAAAGTATATGATATACAAGGAGACTGAGTTTGTCCTTGCATATCCTCAGTTCAGCTTTTTGAAGAGATATAAAAGTTATAAGAAAGGGCCATGGTGTGACACCTTCACAATAGAACAAGTACAGTTTTCAGCGAATAAATATAAATAATAATAATAATAATAATAATAATAACTTTATTCCAAAAAAGTTACATGAGTACCTTACATATAAATTAACATCTGAATAGCTTCTAATGCTAACTAGGTAAAACTCAATAGGTTATCAGTGTACTGGTGGCCTTGCACTAGGAGAATCCTGTTTCGCAAGGACCACTTAAGTCACGTTTGCTGAGTGTAGGTTATACGGTACGGTAGGTTTTCTAATAACTTTTATACAATTATATTTCAAAGAAAACTTAGGTGCATATAGTTATTTTAAAAAGAGCAGTTAGAGCGATTGTATCAAAAGAGTGACTGTATGAGGGAGTTTGCGTGTGCTGAAAAGTGTGTATGTATGAGAGCGTTACTTGCCGTGTGTGGGTGTGTACGGGTGCACGTGTCAATGGGAGAGCTACAATGTGAGAGTGAGGATGTGATTATGTACATATTATAAATAGAATGAGGACGTTTTGTATAACGACTAGTTTGCCCGCGCCACAAAACTGCAAGGATTTTTGAGGTCTAAAGTGTCGGCGCAACAATTGTTGCAAGTAAGTGTCACGCGCGTTTTTCTTTTGTTTATTTTTTAAAGTCATCCCAATGTTTAACCATAGAGTTTAATTCTTTAGCGTAATATATTTTCTTTCTATGGCAACACTACAGACGGACATGTTCTATCTGTGAACTTTAAAAAAATATATAATCAATGTTTATATTTTGGCGGTGAGGTTATGTTTTGTGCTATAGTTTTTAGTGAATTAATAGGGTTAAACTCATGATTTTGATACAAATTATATGTGAATATGATCGTGAATGTGTAAGGAATACTGTAATTCTGTGATTTAAGTTCTGACATCAAAGTTTACACAAAAAAATTGTCACGAATCGACAACACTCGGTAAGCTAATTTCTCATTGTTATGATTAATTATAATTTGCTTTATTTTGAATAGATTATACTTTTACATTGTAAAATATCACAGAAATAATGTTGTCAAGTAATTACACCCACTCAGAATATGATAAATACGCCATATCATGTCAGGATCGATAAAAAATCGAAGTCACGTGACAGTTAAATTAGCTTGTACTAAAAATTCAAAATTTGTAATTTTTTTAAATATTTCTGATATATAATTATTCTTTGAAACCTAGTTTGGTTTGTAGAATTTCTAATAAGAATTCCAATAAAATAAAAAAACCAACAAGAAAATTTATATTTCATAAAAATAAAAATTTTTTGGAAATCACCATGTCTAAGTCTAGAAAATGGGCCCCCAAGTTGAAAAAAAAAAAATCATTACTGGCCGAAATTTTAAAGTAGCTCTTATTTTTTATGTAATTATTAATAACCTAAGCATATGTTTCTAGGTAAAAATAATATTTCTGTTCTAGACATTCAAAATATTTATAAATATCAAATCAAAATCCTGTCTTGGTTAAGCATTATTTATTGATAAAACTTAATTTTTGTGGTCAGATTGCAAGTTTTTTTTATGATATTATTTCTTCTACGAATTCAAATATTTGAATGTAATTAGATAGATATGTGTTTTTACTATTTAATTACCGCAAAAAACCTATAGGTATTAATGTAAAATTTTTAAATTACAATTTTTTTCCACATCAATTCTGATTTTTTCGGCTACGTCAAGTTTGTCCTCGTGTAACATAACATTTTAATAATACATTTGACATTCATGTTTATGTATCAGATTTCTTGGTTATTCAACTATCTCTGACAAAAATTTCGTCTCTTAACTCGCTATAGGTATGGCACAAGAGCCATTTATTCCCAACTCGGCGCAAACTTTTGACGCGGGCGCAGGTCGTAACACTCGGGAGCAATCACGAGCGCGCCACAGAGCTCCTTAGGCAAGCTAGTCGATAAGGGTTATGCAATAGTTTTAAGGATGTCTTCTGTTTCCGAATAAGTGAGTGATTGCAAGTATTTTGTTATTATTGTTTTGGTATCTCTTACTGTTTTGTCATAAATGTCACATTTTTTAAGTATTCTATTGTAAATAAACGGGTGATTAAAATCGGGTAAACGTTTGGCAAAAGTTGTTTTAACTTTAGGCACAAAGACAGCACGAGGACATCTTTGTCTCCGTGGGGCGTTGGTGATTTTTGGGTGACATATAATTTTACGTTGCATTTTTAGGATAACCTTCTGAATATATAACTGGCGAACGTTTAAAACTTTTGCTTCTTCGTAGAGTTTGCTGGTAGGATACCGGTAGGGCCGTTTTAACATTACTTTGAGTACTGAACGCTGAGCCCTTTCCAGGCTGACCATAAGTGTGACTCCTGCTGCACCCCATGAGGTCAAGCAGTAACATAGGATGGATTCGCATAAGGCGACATACACAAGATGGAGAACTGTTTTGTTTGCAGAATTACGAAGGGCTCTCATTATGTGTATCAGTTTGCGTACTCGTTTTGACAAAACAGCAATGTGTTCTTTAAAAGAGAGCTGCTCATCGATTACCACCCCTAAGTATTTAATTGATGATGCACGACTGATCTTTCCACAGGCGTATGATGTGGCTATGGAACAGGAAGAGTGAATCCTGATGTCAGGTAATTGAGAATTTGGTTCAGAAGCCCGCGTTTTGTGGAAGCACAGGTATTTAGTTTTCGACAAGTTTAATGTCAGGAGATTATTTTCTAGCCACTGTATAATCTTTGTCATGCCCGCTTCCGCCTTTTTCATAACTGAGTCCCATGTATCGTCGTGGAAGAGAGCTACTGTATCGTCGGCATAACAGATTAAGTCAGCATCCAAAGAGATGGTAGAAAATATGTCATTCATGTATAGGATGAAAAATGTGGGCCCAAGCACGCTGCCTTGGGGTACACCATAATAAATGGGTAGCACATCGCTCTTATGGTTACATATTTTCACGCATTGGCTTCTTTCGCTTAGGTAGCTCTGAAACCATTTCAGCGGCAGCCCTCTGACTCCGTACGATTCGAGTTTTTTTATAAGTATCGCCACCGAAATGGTGTCAAAGGCCTTGGCCAAATCGAGAAATACTCCCACCGATTTTCGGCCTTTATCAAGGCTGCGCGCCAATTTTCTAGTGAGCAGTTCCACTGCGTCTTCAATCGATTTACCGCGGCTAAAGCCAAACTGATTATCCGAGATAAGGTTGAATTTTTTTAAGTAAGCTACGAGGCGACTGTTTACTATTTTTTCTAGTAGTTTGGAGAAAGTAGCTAAAAGTGATATTGGTCTATAACTTTCCGGAAGGGTTTTCTGGCCGTTTTTAAAGATTGGAACCACTTGTGCAAGTTTCCATTGATGGGGAAAAACACCCGTTGATAGACTGGCATTAAAAATATGAGTGAGAGGGCTCAAAATGTTTTGCTTAACTACTTTGATCAAAGCTGGCATAATCCCATCCATACCCGGTGCGCTATTCGTTTTCAGTTTTTCAATGAATTTACTAACTTCAAATTCATCCGTCGGATGCATGAAAAATGACTGAGAGGACGACAACTGTTTGATATTTAATTCTGAAACAAGTTTCGTTTCGGATGTATTAAGTGATTTCAAACATGCATCAGCAAGTTGAGAACCGACATTTGCAAAATACTCGTTACAGTGATTTGTAGAGTCGTGAATACTAGATTTGCTTTTAAGTAACTCAGTGGCTGTTGATTGATTGTTTGTACTAGCGGTGATGGTTTTAATGGACTTCCATAGTTTTTTAGGGTCGCGTTGATTAGATTCTAACTCTCGAGATTCGTATTCGTATTTCAGTCTATGAAGTAGATCATTAAAGAAATTTCTATAACGGAGATAAACTTTTTTACGCGTAGCGTCATCAGGGTGTTTTCGTAAGTCTAAGTGAAGCATATCACGATGTTTCATGCATCGTAAAAGGCCCGGAGTGATCCATGGCTTTTTAACAAATTGGGATCGAGGAATACGCTCTTCTGTAGTGTATTTTAGGATAGCAGGATTAAGTATGTTATGAAATGCTTCTAGGGCTGTATTAACATCTGTAGCTTTATATACAGTGGACCAGTCAGTTTGATCTAATTCATGAGCTACGGCCATATAGTTAGTTTTAGTTCTGAATCTGCTTTGCTGTTTGTTATTCATCTGAGCTGATAGACACAATCCCAGAAAGGCCATATCATGATCAGTTACGTCAGTCTTACAGATGACGCCGATTGACTTTTGCGATTTAGCTTTTAAAAATATATGATCTAGACAGGAATCGAACCTCGTGGCCTTAGTTATTGCAGGTTGTAGTCCATGTTCAGCCATTGTGCAAAGATATTCATTGGTTCTGCTATCTAATGGGCTTAGAATATTAATGTTAATGTCCCCAGCAACGATAACTGGAATATCACCTTTCAGTGGTTCAAGTGTATTAATGAGTGACATGAGAAAACTATTAGTACATGCAAAGGACGGAGAGCGGTATATTTCAAGGATTGAAACTGTTTTAGGTATGTCAACTCTCAGGCATTCAGCTTCCTCGAACTTTGGTTCGGTTACTGTGGCGTTCCATTTATTTTTAACATACGTCACTATTCCTCCAGCCTTGTTAATATTGTTTTTAGTATAGTAATGATTATACCCAGGAATTTGTCCTATTATTGGATCGTTAGCTAGCCAGCATTCTGTTAGGACTACTACGTCAATAGCTAAGTTCAGACGCTGGAATGCAACGAGAAAAGAGTTAAAGTTTTGCTGTATGCTTCTTATGTTGAATGTAAGTAGTTTAAAGTTGTAATCTGAAGTAATTACTTCTTTGCAGTTTTCCAGTAAATCACAGGTCCGGCAATCTATATTAAAGATATTATCAATCTCGTTTACAGTATTTGCATCAATATTAGCCATCAATATAATTTAAGTACTGATTTTTATTAATGGATAAGTGATTGTCGAACCTGCGACCTGGAATGTCAGATACATAAAATGCTGCAAATGGTATGATAAATACATTTTTCCTGGGAGAGTGGAGGATTAGGTATTTGAATGGCAATGATGTTGGATGATTTTCTAATGTAGTGATATTTTTATCTGTTTGAAACTTGTGTATCTCTGTCTGATGCTGTGAATGTGTTTTGTGTGTGAGGTTTTCATATGTAGTATTGTCAAATGTGTCGGTGCTCTCTATTACAATTTTTGGGTAAATATTAAAGAAAAAATAATAAAAGCAGAAGTGGAGTATTAACATTTGTGGTAGAGAAGGTAAAGCTACGAAATAACAGTTTACTCGCGTTTTTTTATATCTCCTTGTGAACAGATTCTGTTGGAAGGACTGGTCCCGGTACAGCTCCAACCCGCTGATCGAGGTCTTGGGTGGATTGGATAAGTAACGCTGGTCTCTTGTCAGATTGCCGGACGTATATAGCTCCATTTCGTATCCAGCAGTAGCGAAAGCTATGTTGCTTTGCCCGCTCTCTTGACTCTTTGAACAGGATTCGATTATACTTTGTCAGCCTTTCATTTATATAAATTTTGCATGAATTGTTGGTTGATCCAGTAGCAGAATCCTCCCAGGTTAGATTTCGTCGGGATTTCGCTGCCTGAATTATTTCATCACGTTTCGATCGGCGCAGCAGTTTTACGATGATTGGTCGAGGCAATCGATTCTTAGTCGCGTCGCTGGTTTGAGAGCGCTTAGGACCCGCTCTAGTCACGCAGTCAACATCAGAAGCATGAAGTTCGACACCAACTTTTGTAGCAGTTACTTGCACTATATGTAGGAGATTGTCACAGTTAGATTCAGGGATTCCAGCAATTTCCAACTCATTTATAAGGTAGTTCTGCTCTTGAATGTTCAGAGTTGATTGCAGACTAGAAAGAGATTCGTTGAGGACTGCTATTTTTACGTCCTGATCTGCAATTCTTTTTTCGTAGGCGTCCAGGTTCGAGGTGAATGTGGCTGAAAGCGATGATAGCTGTTCCTTCATGTAATGGACATCTTGCCTTAATAAAGGGATTTCCTTATTATGTTCCTTAAGATCAAATACTTCTTGCCTTAGTTGCTTTATTTCGGATATGAGTTGTGACATTTCGGAATTCCATGTAATTGGTGTTGTCATCTGATTGCGGCTTTCGCGTTGAATATTAACGCTACCCAGAGAAGTGTAAGTGCTATTTAAGTGACCAGCTGGGCTGCTTACCGGAGTATGTGTGTTGTCTCCTTTTGGCCGCGAACTAGTACAAAGTGGGCAAAGCCATTTGGATTTAGCATCCTGAGTTAGTTTTTTAAAGGCATCAGCTTCCATCCCAAGGCATTGCAGGTCATATAATTCTTCACAATTGCTGCATTCCATAAAATCTAGGGATTGAATGGGTTTACTGCAACCACTGCACTTCGTTGACATTTTTTATTAAAAATATGTATACAAAAAGTGAAGCCGCTGGTAGGGTTTGAACTCGTGGTACTTTGTTCGCTCGGTCGGAACTCGCTAACTCAACCCACGAGCCGACGAATCGCTGAGTGAGGCACCGAAATTAGAGTACCAATGTCACAAATAATAGCTTTGTACTCAACGTGCAATGTATTTTTGTTGATCAACAAACCGGGTAGTTCTGTGCGAAGTAAACTTATTTTGGACACTTTATTTTTATTTTACACTGAGATGGCACAGATTTTGTCGTCACAAACACATCATTAGAAACAATTACTAGTTACGGAAACTTTAGATACAACTTTCAGTAGGATATTACAAGTTTAACTGGTAGAAAAGTATTAAATATATGCTGACTGATTTGTAGTACGTGTTTGCTAGTCACCGCACCGAGTGAATCTATGCAGGTATGTATGTTTTTTGTTGGTGAGAATCTAATTTAATTTAAAATAAGATACCCTGATGGGACAGTTAATTTGATTTTATTAGTATAGAAATAATAAGTATATAAGAAAAAGCAGTATATAAAAAAAAGCAATTAAATATTTTTTTTTGAAAAATTGTAGAAAAAATTATTTATTATTAATTATTGCTTTGAAGACGCTAGTTGTGGACGGTTCTATGCCTCTGTACCTTTTGTCGATTTCTACGACATGCAGGCACTACAGTCGGCAAATTCTGAACAAGAACCCCGTGCCGACACAGGGAGAAACTACCAATTTGATTCTTAGCACACACACATAACACAAGAAATACATAACGCAGCACAGCAAATATGGCAGTTGCCACATCAGGAATTCTATTGCAATACTGCCTGACCGAGAAGGGCGCCAATGTAACCTACCTGTAGTAAGAGTTAAATTTGTAAAAGCTTGGATTATTTGGGCTAAAGGCTACTGAGTTGTCTAAGTCCTAGTCATGCTGTGTAGAAACTAATTTTCGGCCGTCGGTGAGTGGCGACACCTTTGACCCTGATTCTCCCTGGGGCTAAATGAGACCCCTGACCCCTGGCTTGCCTTAATTGGCCGACTGGGGGTGGAAGTGTTAAAGGGCATAACGCCGGTAGTAGCGCGCTAGTGAAACCGCAGCACACTTCTCGACACCCTTTAGACATCCAAACCAACGTTGCCCCTTTTGTCACCATTGATGATGGCCCTTATGGGAGGCCCGTTTAGTGGGTGGCAAGTCTCTTGGGATCTACGACTGGATATCCAATTCAGTTTCTCATAGAGATATGAAGGCTGATTATATTTAATTACACCAAACAATAAACATGCTAGGTGTAGTTTACGTCGATGTTTCATTTTGAGAATGGAATGTTTGTTGAGGTATGGGGTCACATGAGCTCTTGGCGGAATATCAAAACAAAAACGAGCACAAGCATTTTGGACCCTTTGTATAAGTTTCTGTGTACGCGCTAGTATTCGAGGGCCAAAAACCACGTCCATATAGTTCAATTTGGATAAAACTAGAGACTCCACGAGTTGGATGCGCAAATATTCTTTTATGTAGGGTCTCATCCTATACAAAATTTTTAATTTATAAAAGCAATTTTGTATTGACTTGGCCACATGCTTTTCGTAATGCAAATTGCAATCCATGAGCAAGCCTAAATTACGAGCTTCGTAAACACGTTCTATAGGCTTACCCATAAGCATAACGCTAACTGACGGTTTAATTTGCGCAAGCTGAGGTTTGCTTCCAAATATTATGTACTTAGTTTTAAGGGGATTAAGTAGTAGACAATTTGAATCGGACCAACGGGCTATACTTGCAAGATCTTCATTTAATTTAGCTATGACACTATCGATCTCGGATGGCTTGCATGAAATATATAACTGTGAGTCATCGGCGTAGAAATGAAACTTGCAATGTTTTATACAGTTTCGCATATCAGCTGAATATAAAATAAAAAGGATCGGTCCTGAAATTGATCCTTGAGGTACTCCTCTTGTCAACGCGATTTTAGTAGATGTTAAATTCGTTCCGTCATTTCGCTTAAGTTTCACATACTGGAAACGATTTGTAAGATAGCTGTTGAACCACTGTACTGCTTCATTGTCAAAACCATAATACCGCAACTTTGACATCAGAAGATCTATATTTAAACTATCGAACGCCCTAGAATAGTCCAGTATTACTAGGATTGTGCACATGCCTGCATCTTGGGCACAAAGTATGTTGTCCGTTACATCAAGCAATGCTGTAACTGTTCCGCGTCCTTTCCTGAACCCAGACTGTTCCTTTGGTAAAATATTGTTTGATTCAAGAAACTCCGTGAGTTGCCAGCATACGGCCTTTTCAAGGATCTTCGACAAACATGGCAGTATACTGATTGGTCTAAGGTCTTTCAGTTCAACTGGATTTAAGATCTTAGGAATGGGTCGCACAATGGCAGACTTCCAAGTTTCAGGAAAAGTAGACGTGTTAATAGAGTGATTTATTATCTCCTTTATTAAATCTAATGAATGTGGAAATGTCATTATTAACATATCCAGGCTTATCGCATCACAACCTTCCGCGTTTGATTTAAGGCTTTTAATTATTCTAATGAGTTTATCTAAACTAACAGTATTTATGTGAAATACTGCATTACCATAACGGTGATGTTCAAAATATGTAAGTTGTGAAATACTTACGCTTGTTGGGCCTGGAACGTTTAAAAAATGCTTATTAATAATTTCCGGGTCATCATAAAAACTGGGTAATTCAAAGCTAGTTTGAGGTAATAGAGTATTTTTAAGGTTTCTCCAAAGTAGCTTAGGGTCGTGTAATTTATTATTAATATTATATTTAAAATAAGCACACTTTTCAAAATATATTGCTTGGTTAACGGAAGTTTTTAAAGATTTGTAGTAATTTCTTTTTGAATCATTTCTTTTCTTATGATATACTGAACAAGCTTCATCTCGTAACTTCATCATTGTTTTAATAGTTTCTGTTATCCAGGGATAAGATCTTTCTTTGATAACGACTGTTTTTATGGGTGCATGTAGGTCAAACAAAGATACAATACAGTGATTCAATGCGGTAACCAAGACGTTAACGTCATTTGAATATGATATTAGTTCCCACTTTATATTTGATACATCCATGTCAAAGTTAGCCATGCATATATTTTTAATTGGTCGGTAAGTGATTGTATAAGGTGCAGGTTTTTCGTGTTTGATATTAAAATCGCAAATTAAAAGGCAGTGTCCAAAAAGAGTACCAACGTGCTCCATTACAATATTTTTTGAACGTAAATCGGTACATACAACGTCAATAAGAGACTGACTAGTCTCCGTAAAATGCGTTGGCTCGTTGACTAATTGAGATAAATTAAAACATGTCAGAAAGCTGTTAAATTGTAATGTCTTACTATCATCTTTGCATAATAGATTAATATTAAAATCTCCTAAAAGTATTAAATGATCATAGTTGGAAAGGGAGCTTATAGTATCTGACAGTGCATTAAAAAATAAATCAATATTTATCCAGTTTGGGCGATATGCAGTACCTATAGCAACCTTTATTCCATCAAGAGTCATAATGAGCCACATTTGCTCAACATACTTGTGAAGCGGGTCCACCGGGTGAGGCCAGGTGCGAACCCGAACATGCCGCTTCACATAGAAGCCCACTCCACCGCCCCGCGAGCGCTCGCCTCGCGGCCGCGGCGTGTGACGTAAGCGGTACCCGGGCAGCGCAGGGGCACGCCCCTCCTCGCCCGTTCTCAGCCAAGTCTCGTTGATAGCTAATACATCGATTTCATTACGTGTCACCGACGCTATGAAGTTATCATGATTCGTACCGAGGGAACCTGCATTGTACAAACCTATTTTAATACTATTGTTAATCATTATGAAATCCTAAGTAATCGCCGTACAAATATATGACTGCACTTACGACTTAGCAAAATAATAACGAATGGATAAATCCGATCAAAATAGCTCTGAATCACACTTATCTGCGCGAGTTTCTATATGCAAACACTCACCATAGAAATTTGAGTGCAGAACTTTATATCGCCGAACTTTTCACGTTTTCTTATAGCTTTTAAGTATATTATTTCAATAAATATTATGGATGTGAACTGTATGCGTGCCGATCGTGACACTACTCCTCTGAAGGCTTATGCAGCTGTGGCATATATGAGAGTAGAAACCGAAGAAGGAATTATAAAAACGGGTATTATAGCTGCCAAGACAAGAGTAGCGCCAGTGAAAACAGTATCGCTGCCTCGACTGGAACTTTGTGGTGCCGTTCTTTTATCCAGATTGCTAAAACAAATAAAAGAAGCGACTATGTTACCCAGTGAGCAGATATTTGCTTGGACTGACTCCATGGTGGTATTATCCTGGTTAAAAGGGGATCCTGGAAGGTGCAATATCTTCGTAAGAAATCGAGTGGTGGAGATTTTAGAGAACACTGGAAACAGCAGGTGGGCCCACGTTTTTTCGGAATCGACTCCAGCAAACATAGCAACAAAGGGAACAATTTGTTCTGCACTGGTTCATGACAAGTTGTGGTGGAACGGCCCTGGGTGGCTGCAAAATAAGAAAATACCATTTTCAAATACTACGATAGATGCAACAGATTTAGAGCGTAGAAAAAGTGTGCATACGGTAATAGACGCCATAGAAAAGGACAAAATAATCAATCTACAGGAGTTTGACACTTAAATAGAATTACAAAGAGTGATAGTTTATTTGAGAAGATTTCTACACTACAAAAAATCAAAGAAAGTAGATGCTATGGCTATAAATACACAAGAATTGGAAGAAGCTTTGACTATTGTAGTAAAAATAGTACAACGTGAAGAATTTTCAGAAGAAATCATTCAGTTACAAGAAGAGAAACCAATAAGTACAAAAAGTAAGTTAAAAACGCTCAACCCAATTCTTTGTTCCAAAACTATCCTCAGGGTGGTCGTTTAAGAAACGCAACCATATCTGAAGATGTAAAACACCCTATAATTATTGGCCACAATAATGATCTATTATCGTTGCTTATTGATGATGCTCATAAAAGAACCTTGCATGGTGGTATCCAACTTACCATGGCTTGCCTGCGATCTCGTTATTGGATCCTAAAAATGAAAAGTGCCGTCAAGTCACGTATTCACAAATGCCTTGTATGTGCTAGGCATAAAGCCACAAATAGACAACAAATGATGGGAGACTTACCTTGGGTCTGCGTGACACCGGCACGTCCATTTTTACATTCTGGCCTTGATTTTGGAGGTCCATTTCAAGTTTTGATGTCTAGACATCTTGGAGCTAAATGTCATAAGGCATATATTTCAATATTTGTATGCATGGCCACAAAAGCCATTCATTTAGAACTTGTAGGCGATCTCACCTCAGAAGCATTTAGAAATGCATTCAAAAGGTTTGTAGCACAAAGGGGCAAATATGGAGTGATCATGGCACTAACTTCGTAGCTGGAAATAAAGAGTTAGTTCAGATGTGGAAGGAAGCTCACTTAGAACTACCTGGTCAATTACAACCTTTACTGGCTGAAGATGGAACTCAACGGCATTTTATCCCCCCCTACAGCCCAAATTTTGGAGGAATTTGGGAAAGCGGAGTTGCCGCGGTCAAAAACCATCTTAAGAAAATATTGAATACCAATCTGACGTTTGAAGAATTTACAACAGTTTTGTGTCAGATAGAAGCGTGTTTAAATTCAAGACCGCTGTGCCCAATAGATAATGACGATCCTGAAACAGTAGAAATTTTGACACCTGGTTATTTTTGATTGGTGAAGCTGCCATCAATGTACCGGAGCCAGACTTGCGTGACATCTCCATGACCAGATTGTCTAGATGGCAACATTGTCAAAAGTTAGTACAGCATTTTTAGCATCGCTGGCAAACTGAATATTTAACCAGATTACAACAGATGCCAAAATGGCAAAGACGCAATCACGAGTTTGATATTGGTGAAATTATTAATACTTTTGTAGGTCGGGTTCGAATAAATAATTCATTTCTTAATTTTTTATTCGAACCCGAATTCTTAAATTTATCGGCTGTGTAGCTGTTTTGTATTGAATTGAGCAGCTCTGTACGCCGGTTGTTGATAAAAGATGCGGTTTTGCACAAACTATTTGCATCCAGTCGTTTAATATTTAATTATAATCTTTTTATTCACAAAAACAGCTCACTGACCTTAACACTAAAATCAGAGTAAGAAATAGCCGCGAGTCTCTAGCCCAGTTAAGCAATTTTTAGCAAAGACATTCTCTGCAAAATTTATATCTGCATAAGAACTGCGTTACTAATCGAAGCCGAGCTCCGTACTTTGAGTATATTTATCTGAGGCTCCGTATGTAAGACGGTAGAAATTAATTTGTGTCAAAGGTTTTTACAGGTTTTAAAGCAGTTTTTTTTATTTCAATAAAAAAACCTTATACCAATCAGGAGTCAAAACGTTGTAAATACTTGACAAATTGTTATTCGCCCGTTTTACCAACACCATTCTTCTCTGCCTTTGATATTGGTAGTTTGCTAAAAATTATACGAAAAATCTAAAATTTTAACTTCGTTACACAATTCATCGAGAATACTATTTTCATTCGACTCACGTGACCTTTTCCGATGATGTTCCTTCAGTTGTCAGTCTCGGCCAGGCCGCTCGCTATCCGGTCTACCAGCATCGGTGTCCATATTTTATAATTATTATAAATATAACAAGGTTTAGATTAGGTAATATGTTGTTTACAGTTTAGATCAGAAAACAATGTAGGTATGCATTAAGAATTATTGTTCAGCATTACATTTAATGAATTTAGTTACAAGTTTCATTAGAATTTAAGTTATACTTACATCGAATACCAAAAAACAAGAATTGTATTTAAATAGAATGTCATATTTTAAGAACTAAGTAGGTATTCAGTGTATCATAATAAAAGTATATGATATACAAGGAGACTGAGTTTGTCCTTGCATATCCTCAGTTCAGCTTTTTGAAGAGATATAAAAGTTATAAGAAAGGGCCATGGTGTGACACCTTCACAATAGAACAAGTACAGTTTTCAGCGAATAAATATAAATGCAGGTATGTATGTTTTTTGTTGGTGAGAATCTAATTTAATTTAAAATAAGATACCCTGATGGGACAGTTAATTTGATTTTATTAGTAAAGAAATAATAAGTAAGGCAGTATATAAAAAAAACTATAAAATATATATTTTTTTAAATTGTAGAAAAAAATATTTGTTTATTAATTATTGCTTTGAAGACGCTAGTTGTGGACGGTTCTATGCCTCTGTACCTTTTGTCGATTTCTACGACATGCAGGCACTACAGTCGGCAAATTCTGAACAAGAACCCCGTGCCGACACAGGGAGAAACTACCAATTTGATTCTTAACACACACACATAACACAAGAAATACAGAACGCAGCACAGCAAATATGGCAGTTACCACATCAGGAATTCTATTGCAATACTGCCTGACCGAGAAGGGCGCCAATGTAACCTACCTGTAGTAAGAGTTAAATTTGTAAAAGCTTGTATTATTTGGGCTAAAGGCTACTGAGTTATGTTGTCTAAGTCCTAGTCATGCTGTGTAGGTACTAATTTTCGGCCGTCGGTGAGTGGCGACACCTTTGACCCTGATTCTCCCTGGGGCTAAATGAGACCCCTGACCCCTGGTTTGCCTTAATTGGCCGACTGGGGGTGGAGACGCAAGAGCAAGTAACAAAAAGCTCTAAGGGTGGAAGTGTTAAAGGGCATAACGCCGGTAGTAGCGCGCTAGTGAAACCGCAGCAAACTTCTCGACACCCTTTAGACATCCAAACCAACGTTGCCCCTTTTGTCACCATTGATGATGGCCCTTATGGGAGGCCCGTTTAGTGGGTGGCAAGTCACCACCTGCCTAAATCTTTTAAGATGAGACTGAAATTGGCAGGTGGCGTAGTCTCGTCCATAGGCCACTATATCCCTTATCACTAATAAGTTTATACTACATTTTAAATTTTGTACCAAACAGGCCTCTAAGTGTTGGCCACAGCCCCACTTATGCCTTTGCAAAGAACCGGGCGTAATCCGTGTTATAAATGGAATAAGGTAATAATTATAATAATCGTTAAGCTCACATGGTACACATGGCAGTAGTAGCCACTAGCCCTCATACTAGGATTCCCTGTGTCATGAGGACTAACTAGTTCTCATAACAATCTACTAATATGAAGATAACATATACGTACAGAGTAAATATCTTGCTTTGCCATAATATTGAGGAAGTGAATTCACACATTGAGTTGTATCATGCGAGAGTGTGTAGATGTGTATTGTGTGTGTGTGTGCTTCTGAGGGTGCGAGATATGTATGAATCGTGAATGAAGGCTAGCGCGTGGTGCGTACCGGGTGTATGTTCGAGTGTCATGTACGAGCGCGGGCATGAATACGTGTGTTTGTGTCGGTACGAACAAAATAGTTTCGTGACATACTACAGTATTGTGTTAATGTTAATTATTACGGTTCGAGGAAATAGAGTACTTATAATAATGTTTTTTTTTAGATTTGCAAGAGTAGTACATTTATATCCAACAACAACAGACAACTTGATAGAGGGTTGTTGTCGAAGAAGAACGCTTCTAAATTAGCTCCGTTTTAATATTAGAATATCGCAAAAAAGTGGTGTTTACTTACTTAACTGAGCAACATTGCGTAACACAGTGCTCAATTATCAACATATTGTGTTATCAAGCAATTACGCCCTACTTACACGTGAGTACAAATAACGAGATTGTAATACTTGATTGCCTGGCGAATCAATTGTGCCAAGATTGGAAAACTTCTACCGCCAATAATTATTAAAAACTCGCCTGATGGAATATTCATGTCAATAGTCCGTAAGGGACCGTGGTTATTGCTGTATAGACGGACAAGGTAACCATCTACTTCTACACCATCTCTTCTGGGAATAGAGCTGTGATCCAAAATTTTACTGAATGTTATCGTATAGTTTTGCTATAAGATTTTTTGCAGGAGCTATAATGTCCCACCAAAAAATTAGTTGGGGGTGTTGTGACTTGGGTCTTACGGACAACAAATATTTGACTTGTGTTCAATGTAAAAAGGCTTATCATATGGAATGCCTTAAAGTCGATGTGAAGAATACAAGCTCTTGGAAATGTCCTTTTTAATGCAGTTGCTCAAAAAGTGCCGTATTGCAGGGACGTATAGCGTTCGGGATGTGGGCTATTACATACTCATGTTTTTTTTTTACATTTCCCGAACTCGTGCGTTCTCTTTCCCAACTGTCAAAATAATGTCTATTAAAAAGAAAAACCAACCATGAAGTTTTTACTAAAAAAATTCACTGAAGTTTTTATGATTCATGCAAATACGTATATTTCTATAAAGAAGCTACTAATTAGTTTCAATATCAGATTTAATGATTTGATTGAATGAGTAGGTTAGGTTTCATTTCATTTCATCTCATTAAATTTCATTTTCATTTCATATCAATAAAAAAATTCTACTGAAGACTTGGCTGTATTGGTATGGTTCCCTTTGCCTACCAGAAAGAAAAAAAATCTCTGCTTATATTCTACGGTAAGCGGCATTTTCCAGAAATTTTCTTTGCGTGTTTATTTGATTAAATTGCTTAATTTTTTCGCAACTGTATTAAAAATAGTCGTTCAGTACACGTGCTGAACCGTCATTGCAACTTGTTCCGACTGTCAACCCTCGCCTTCGGCTGCGCCTCGGCTCGGGTAGACATTTGTCGGAACTCTTTGCAATGACAGCCTTTCCCCATTTGTAATGAAATATACTATTGTGCACAAATGCTAAGTCTAAAGAAAAAAATGATAACACGCCAGTGCGCGCAACCCCGTGCGATATCAGTCAGAGAGCTGCAAAAAGAGCAGTAGTGTCACCTCCTTAGATTAACCCTTTAAGTAGCTTTCAAATAAATATATTTTGGCGCCAAATCGAACGGAAAAAGCGCGCGAAAAAACACTATTTAAAAAAATAGTGCGTGCGCAATCCTTTGCAGGAGTAAAATCGTAGTAAAACTGCTATAGCACGACTTCGAGCGGCGAACGACTGGATGAATCGCAGCCGGCACACAATACGGGTATAAGTTTAACATACATAGAGAAATTAGATGGAAACACATTTTACAATACACGGAAATTCATGATCGAGTTGTAATGGCGACCTGTGGAGTACACTCATACGACACTGGTGAATTCTGATAAGGCATAAAGAGAGACCAAAAAGCAAGAGCGAGGATTTGTTTGATGATATAATCACATTGCCTGGTTCACGTGGAATATGCAAAAATGTCAAAGGAGTCATGGTAAGTTTTAAGGTCAGCTTTTGAAGAAAAAGGTCTAAACAACCGCTGCAGACTTTTGTCAAAGTTACAAGGCTTAGCAAAATATGTTCAACCAATGAGACTCAGAATGGAAAACTCAAATATAGAGTTGACTAAAGACTATGTGAAGACAAAGCTGTTACAAATGCAGGATTCCAGTGACGCGCGGCGTTTCACAGCGAGCACACGTATTGCAATATAGTGTTATTTTCGCGGTTAATGTTTTTTTATCTACCCTACATTTGCTTTGACAAATGGACGAGGTCTCTGGACCTCGATCCGCTAGCGTAATTAGTAGTATGAGTGAGCAAGAGATAAATCTAAACAATATGAGTGAGTAAGAGATTTTAACAAGCAATATTGTTTGTGAATTAGAAGAGCTTCAAAAGCATGAATCAAATATAAATAAAATTGAGGGTAGTTTGGAGATAAAAAGACCAGAGAAGAGACCTAGAAAAGAAAGTGATGAACAAGCAAGTGATGATCAATGTATTGGAGATGGATTCCAGATGGTCCAGTATCGTAAGAGTAAAAGGTTTGCCTACCAAAAACAATCTCTTAGGCCAGATATGTATGTGCAGACAATGAGTCAGGAAAAAAATAAAAATAGTTATATCAATAAGAATGGTTCTGTCTTACCTTTAATTGAGGTCTCTGTTACATCAAATGATACATTACCCAAAGAAATTGGATTGGCCAAACTATTGAAGGCAGAAAATATTCCAAACATCATACAGATAACCTACAAAACTCCATACAAAGTAATAATTAGATTTGAAAACAAAACTGATGCCGAGCAACTACTAAAAATACCAATTGCAAAGATAAGGGTTATAGATGCCGCTTAACAAACGAAGTTGACTTAACATATTATGGTGTAGTTAGATATATAGAGTTAGAGGTGACAGAAGAAGAGCTAACTAAGTCTTTCAAATGTGAGACAGAAATTGTGTCAGTCAAAAGGATGAAACAAATGACTGAAGCTGGCAAGTGGAGTGACAGTGAGACAGTGCGATTTTGTTTCAAAGGTGCCATTCTACCGCAATATGTAAATGGTTATGACTGCCGCTTCAAAGTGGACCCCTACACATTCCCAGTCACACAATGTTATGTGTGCTGGAAATTTGGCCATCAGTCGCAAAAATGCCCAGCTAAAAAAAAAATATGTCCCAAATGCAGCGGAGAACATGATAACTGTGAAACACCAACTATAGGTGTGCAAACTGTAAAGGTGATCATATATCTTTCCAAAAAGCTTGCCCTGTATAAAAAAGAAATAAAAAATTGGCAGATCATGTGCAAAAATAACTGCACCTATAAAATGGCTTTAAACGAATACATTGATAATCAAAAACTATCAAAGGATAATTTGAGAGGACAGCAAGGATATGTCATGAACATGGTGCAAAGCAGAGATGAGGAACAAGCTCAAGAGTCTGATCCGGCTGAACCCATAGTTACCGAAGATGAGATACATGCTGAATGCACAGAGCAAAATATATACCAACAGGACCAGAATGCGGAAAAATTTGACTGTGGAACCAGTGAAGAGGTGCTTCTCTTACAGCACATACAAAAAAAATAGCCATCAAAAGAAAAAAAAAAGGGAAAGAGACCCACAGTAGCCCAAAGTTCAATACAGGAACCTATTACCAAAGAGAAGATCCTTTTCTCTGAAATAACTAAAAAGAACATTCCAAACAAGGCAGCAATAAATACAACTTCTCAGGTGCAAGAACAGAAAGGGAAAAATAATAAGAAAGACTATAACAAAACCGAAAGAAAACAATATAAGTTTGAAGACTTATTATATAGATTAAAAGATATATTATTTGCAGAAACAAGTTTCGAAGAAAAACTAAGTTTAGTGTTTAAATTACTCATAGATGAAGTAAAGAATTTCTTTGTACGGACTGTAAGTCATGGCGATATTGTTAAGAAAGTACTAAACATGTTTGATGGATAGTAACACCCACACATGTAATCAAGGGTTTTCTGGCTTTGAGGGCTCCGCTGCTCAGTGCTTACGCATTGGTCAGTGGAACTCTCAAAGCCTAATGCCGAAGAAAACTGAGTTTGAATTATTACTAAATCAAGAAAATATTAACATCTGCTTGGTAAGCGAAACTTGGTTAAATACAGATAAAACATTAAAAATTAGTGGTTATACTGTTTATAGAGCTGATAGAGATGATGCATATGGGGGTGTTGCTATCATAGTCCATAACTCTATTAGATCACAATTGTATCCTATCTCCTTAAGAAACTCCGGTATTGAAATATTATGCATTGAAATATTTAATTGTAAGCATGTAAAGTACATAACATGTCAGACCAGTCACCCCAGACCTGTCTATTGTCCATCATATATGAATACATCACAATGCGACTGGGATGAACTATTTAAAACATTTTTGGACAAATCAATAATTGCAGGGGATTTTAATGGTCACCATCCAAAGTGGTCTAATAGGGTAAATTCTAGAGGAACACAAATATTTGAGTCCAGTTTGGACAATAACTTTGTGTCATTAAATACCGGGGAACTAACTAGGATTAAATTGGTGAATAATATATTATAAGAAAGTGCACCAGATATTACTTTCGCTACTTCAGATATAGCGGTTTTATTTAAATGGATGGTAACACGAGAAACCTTAGGCAGTGATCATTTGTTTGTAAAATTTCAACTTGAATATTCGGACGCTCCATCCACTATTCGGCGCCGTAATTATAAACTAGCAAACTGGGAGCTGTATAATGCTACATGCAAAAGTAACTTTACTCATTTACCTCCTCATAGAGACATCCAATCAATATATAATTACTTTGTTGAAACTATTAATCAAGCAGCCAACAAAAGTATACCTTATCTGAAAATAAATACAAACCCTTCAGGAACATTCAAACCGAAACCTTATTGGTGCCCTTCACTATCACATGCAGTAGCAAAACGTCGGTTAGCTCTCAAAAATTTTAGAAAAAATCCAACACCAGACAACTTTGATAAATTGAGTAAAGGTATAGCAGATGCTCAAAAATGTACCAGACAAGCTGGTTAAGCAGTATTGTTCTGCAACCATACGATTGTTAGGGATATTATTAGGTACTTACGTAGGTCGGGGTGACTTGGTAGTGCGGGCTGATGACCTTAAGAGTCCTCGGGCTGGGCGTCCTGCTGTGGACGTCGTGCTGAAGAACTGTTCACTTGTAGTTGTAATGTTTGTATTGTCTTATGGTTTGTGCACTGGTTTACGCGTAAACACGGGCTGATTAGCGGTCACTCGCGGCGAAGTTAGTCGCGGTGACTCGGGCTGATTTGTGAGGTGGTGTGTGGCCGTGCCGACACACCCTAAAGGTCACTTTTGGGCTGACGCGTAAACGCGGGGCTAATAATGGCGGTTCCCATGCGGTCGCGACGCGGAAGCGGAGCGGTATACGTCCGCTAGCTTCGACTCTAAAATGGTGACTGTTTCCGCTGCCCTTCAGCCGCCTGTTTGTAGTTTGACAGCTGCAGGACAGCGGCGGCGGGACGCGCGGGCGGGGAGCATTCCTTGAGGTGACGTCGCGCCTTTGGCGCGATCATATTCCCCACGCGGCGAAGGTGTGGTGTGGTGGTCAATCGACAGTCAGGTGGGCGATCTTGAGTTCCACCACTCGGGTGACGCCATCCCTTCATGGGTTCGTCTTGTGGCTCATGCGCCAGTGTAGAGGCGGCGCCTGGTCGTCCACTATCAGTACCAGTTCCCCGACTTGAGGTGGGCTGGATCGGGGAGTCCGTTTGGAGCGGGTTTGGATGGTGTGCAGGTAGGGTTTGGACCAGGATCGCCAAAGGTGTTGGGATAAGGGTAGGACGAGGGGTGCTAGGTCAGGTTACCTCCTCGTGTGCTCGAAGGTTGCTGTTCCCTCATGGATACGGTTTATCCAGGGGGAAGAGCAACATTTCGGGACGGTGCACCCTGGGCAACGGTCAACAACTTCCCTTTGTGGGATCTGGTTGACCGTTGGCGAAAAACCTGGCGAGTGGGCGTCCCTCCGCGTGTCTCTATGAAGTTAGCATAGAGCACAGTGGACGGGGCAAGATGGCGTGGTTGGTGAGGAGCGCCATGGGTGGCCTTTGGGCGGTGTGACAACGGTCGCTGCTGTGGATTTTCGTTCAAGACAATCAAAGCAATGACTCTTGTTGTTTTAGGTGTGGCGATTCAGTATGGATCTGCTAAAGAATGAGATTCGCAGCGGAAACCTATTCGGCAACTCCTTCTTGTGGAGGAGGGCCGGCGAGGTTATCTCTGCGAATAACATATTTGTTTGTGTTTGTCTTGTTTCGTCTTTACATGTTTAATGCGTCTCCAAATCCCGTTGTTAGGTGCTCGCACAAGGGATGTATGGTCGGGGGGAGCCCGGCCGCGAGAGCACCACAAGGGGACCTCACCCCTTAAAAAAAGGAAAACTACCACCATGGAATACAAGACGAATGATAATATTCCCCAGGAGGGTACTAGCCTCGGTGAGGCTATACAATCCCTCGGTGCTACGGCATCCAGCCCCGTCGTATCTGGGGGGGGGGCAACATCCGCCTCGGGAGTCCAGCTCCTGCAAAAAGAGAGAAATGTACGTTGAAGGGTAAGGTGTATGATAGGAAGAAAGGAACAGGAAAGAAGAAGGAGGAGAAGGAAACTGGAGAGAAGAAGAGAGATAGGGAAAGTGAACAGGAGATGGAGACCGAAAGCGCCGTATTCTCGCATGCCTCGGACTCAGACGAAAGCGTGAAAACTTTAGCATCGGCACGGTCATCTGGCGCCGAAAACCGGCTTTGGCAAGAGTTGGGACCTAAAAGACGCCGTCGCAACGAGGTGGTACTTTCGGAGTCCAGTGACTGCGAAATTAGCGTGATTGATTTATTCAAGACGCCTTCTCCGGTGTTCGATCGTCCGAACAGCAAAAGCAGAGGAAAGGAATTCCTTGCCGAAAATCGCGAAAACGATCTGGAAGCGCAGGCCCGTCGTGCTCGCGAAAACAGAGAAGCACTCGGTTTGGTGGCATTGGAACAGGCTGGCGACAGGACAGCAAAAGACCTCAACAAGCAGGTGCTCGACGATGTTGCGATCATCTGCGACGTAGCGGCAAAGTCAGGAAATCTTAAGGGCACATTCCAGCGTGCCCTGAAGGAAGCGGCGGCCTCAATTAAAGTTGCTGTGGAAGTCCTGCATAAGCGGACATCATCGGAGGAGACAATAAAACTGCAAGCGGATAATGTTCGCTTGCACGCTGAGGTGGCAGACCTTCGCAAGGAAATAGCGGAACTGAGAAATGAGTTTACGCGGACTCAGGAGGACTCTACTTCCCAGCTCCCTAGGCGGTCATCACCCGTGGGCATAGAAGTTCAAAGACAGCCGCCAGCGCAGGGAACAAATATAGTAGACGAAATAACGCGCTCTATCATGCTGCAAGTAGGCAGCATGATGAGCGCGCGTTTGGAAGGGCTAGAGGAACGTCTCCTTCCAGAGAAACGTCTCCGCCCTCCACTTGCAGTGGACCGGAATAATGTGACGGTGGCCTCTACGCCAACTCCAGCAACGCCATCTTCGACACCCAGGGTGGGAACGTCGATGGCTAAAACCACTGGATTAAAGGCTCAGAAAAAGAAGAAGAAGAAGAAAGATAAGGGACGTACAAAAATGGACCCTGCTACTTCAGCTCCCCGCTCGCTGCCACCGCCACCAGAGTCCATGGATGAAGGATGGTCCACAGTAGTGAGACGGGGCATAAAACGAGTAGTCCCACAAGCCCAAGCTGTGGCTGTACCTGGGGTTGCAATGCATACGAGGCTAAGAAATGAGCCTGCTCAGGTAAAACTGCGTGCTCCGCGTTCCGCAGCGATAGTGATAAAGCTACGACCTGAGGCCGCGGAGGGTGGGATCACCTATGCTAAATTACTAGCTGAAGCTAGGTCCAAAGTTGACTTGGCTAGTTGCGGAATCGCCGGACTTCGCTTCCGGAAGGCGGCCACTGGTGCTTGCATTTTAGAGGTACCTGGTGCAACCAGCGGTGGGAAGGCTGATTCCTTAGCCGAAAAGCTAAGGATCGCCTTGGATCCTGGGGTCGCAGAGGTGTCAAGACCAATGAAATGTGCAGAGGTGCGCATCTCGGGACTTGACGACTCTGTCACTCCAGCAGATATAGCAGAAGCCATCGCGGCAAGAGGTGATTGCTCCGCAGAATCTGTTAAGGTTGGAGAGATAAAACGTGACTCCCGGGGTACCTGCTCGGTCTGGGTACGATGTCCGGTGGTTGCTGCCAAGAAACTTGGAGAAGGGGGTCGCCTTTTAGTGGGCTGGATAGCAGCCCAAGTGCGGTTGTTGAAGCCTAGGACACTCCGATGCTTTAGGTGCCTGTCGGTCGGACATGTGCGAGTACAGTGCACATCAGATGTCGACCGCAGCGCGGAATGCTACCGGTGTGGCCAAGCTGGCCACAAAGCAGCTCAGTGTATGGCTGCGGTACCAAAGTGCTCACTTTGTGCAGCTGCAAATAAAAAGTCGGAGCACAGGGTGAGCAGCAAAGATTGCTCTCCCCCTAAATCAAAAAAGGGAGCGAAAGCTCCGGCAGCAGTAAGCTGCCCCCTGAATCAGGCAGGGGCCGAGGAGGTGATGGCAATTAATTAATAATCAATATGGCTTATCGCTTTCTTCAGGCGAATCTCAATCACTGTGCCGGGGCGCAGGATCTTCTCCTGCAAACTATGGCACAGCGGTTGATTGACGTGGCAGTGGTCGCCGAGCCGTACTTTGTCCCTTCCCGAGATAACTGGGTGGGTGACGTGGATTTTTGGAAATTTGCGACGCTGGCATGTCCCGTGCGAAACCCCGACCTCCTAAGCGACAGGTATACTGGTGGTCGGACGCAATTGCCAGTCTTAGGTCCGAGTGCGTAACGGCCAGACGCCAGTATACCAAACATCGTCGACGGCGACGCCGAGATGAGGAGACTGAGAAGCAGCTGTACGAGGCCTACCGCAGTAAGGTAATTGCCCTGCAGCTGGCCATCAGCAACTCCAAGTCTCAGGCCAAGGCTGAGCTCCTCGAGACTCTCAGTCACGACCCGTGGGGGCGCCCGTATAAGACGGTCAGGGGGAACATGCGTGCTTGGGCGCCTCCACTTACTGAGACTCTTGAACCCCCATTGCTGCAGGCGGTGGTATCAACTCTGTTTCCGAGCAGAGCGGAGTACCGGCCCCCAGCAATGACCTCTCCGCCGGTTGCAGGTGAAGAGCAGAGGGAGGAACAGGACGACGAAATACCCCCTGTGTCGCAGGGAGAGCTAGGCGCGGCCATGCTGAGGCTGAGGGCCAATAAGGCTCCTGGCCCGGATGGCGTTCCTGGGCGCCCCTTGGTTCTAGCTCTCGGATCACTTGAGGACCGGTTCCTGAGGTTACTCGACGCCTGTTTGAAGACGGGACGGTTCCCGTCTCTGTGGAAGACGGGCAGGCTCGTTCTGCTGAAGAAGGCCGGGCGCCCCGCAGAGTCTCCCTCCGCCTATCGACCGATCGTGATGCTTGACGAGGCCGGCAAGCTCTTTGAGCGGGTCATCGCCCGTCGGCTCACGAAGCACCTCGGAGAGGTTGGCCCCAACTTGTCGGAGCAACAGTTTGGTTTCAGGGGGGGTCGTTCGACCATTGACGCAATCGAACGGGTCAGGACCCTCTCAAACGAGGCGACAGCCCACGGCGGAGTGATGCTGGCGGTGTCACTTGACATTGCTAATGCATTTAACTCTATGCCGTGGACGTGTATCGGGGAGGCGCTGAAGTTCCATGAAGTGCCTCCTTACCTCTGCCGGATCGTTGGGGCCTACCTCTCCGAGAGGTACGTTTCGTACGTAGGGTGCGGAGGTCGAGAGCATCGGCGGGAAATGTCGTGCGGTGTCCCACAGGGATCGGTACTCGGGCCGCTCTTGTGGAACATCGGGTACGACTGGGTGTTGCGGGGCAATCTCAATCCGGGCGCCCACGTGACCTGCTACGCAGATGACACGTTGGTGACTGCCCGGGGCGAGACCTTTGAGGTGGCTGCCCGTCTTGCCACAGAAACAGTGGCACTGGTTGTCGGTAGGATAGGGATGTTGGGACTCCGCGTTGCGCTCGATAAGTCGGAGGCCGTGTGTTTTCTCGGCCGGCGCAGGGCGCCACCTCGGGGTACGTACATCTCTATCGGTGAGGTCCGGATCGAGGTCAAGTCTGCGATTAAATATCTCGGACTTGTCCTCGACAACAGGTGGAATTTCCGCGAGCACTTCACTCGCCTGTCTCCCCGGCTGATTGCAGCGGCCGCCAATCTAAGGTGGCTGATGCCTAACATCGGGGGACCGGGAACAACCAGCCGCCGCCTGTATCTGGGGGTGGTGCGATCCATGGCCCTGTATGGGGCTCCTATTTGGGTGGATGCCCTGACGGAGTCAACCATGGCTCTGTTGAGGAGATCTCAGAGAGTGATGGCCGTCGGGGTCATACGTGGGTACCGCACCACCTCCTACGAGGCGGCGTGTGTATTGGCGGGGTCTCCCCCCTGGGATTTGGAGGCTGAAGTCCACGCGTGTGTGTACGAGTGGCGCTCGCGGCACCGAATCCGAGGGGGGATCCCTCCGCCAAGAGAGGTGCAGGCGTTGAAATTCCACGCTCAACAGTTCCTTATAGGGAAGTGGCGGGAGCGGCTTGCCCAACCTAGGGCTGGCCACAGGACTGTTGAGGCTGTCCGACCCGTCCTCCAGGATTGGTTGGACAGGGAACATGGGACACTAACCTTCCGGTTGGTGCAAGTCCTTACGGGCCACGGGTGCTTTGGGAAGTACCTGTGTCGCATCGCCGGAAGGGAACCGACACCAGAGTGCCATCATTGCAGCTGTGATGAGGACACGGCGCAGCATACACTCGAGGAGTGTCCAGCTTGGGAGAGCGAGCGCCGTGACCTCGTCGCAGTGGTGGGGGATGACCTCTCGCTTCCATCATTGGTTAAAGCCATGGTGGAGAGTGACAGGTCGTGGAACGCGGGGCTAGAATTCTGCGAACAGGTCGTGTCGCAGAAGGAGGCTGCGGAGAGGGAAAGAGAGATTACCTCTACTCTTCCGATCCGCACCCGGAGAGCCGGGCGTAGGAGGAGGGCGTACCAAGCCCTCCTCCATCCCCCATAACAGAGGTCCCGGTGATGGATACGGGGGTGTCCGTCACCTTTTAAAGACCTCGAGATGGCGCGCGCGGTGTTTCCGCGTGCTTCTCAAGAATGTGGGGTGGAGTGACTCCTGCTTCATCTCACCGGGAGGGGGTCCTCGTGGGAGGGCCAACGCCGCCGGGGCCGCGAACGATTGCAGAGCGTTCTCGTTGCCCTGACATTAGGGCGTCCGGAGAAACACCGTGTGGTGGTTTAGTCGGTATGGTCTGCTTGCTGCTATGGGTGCAGTTGGCGCGTAAAGGACGAGTCCGACATACCCCGTCAAATCCCCCCGGGTTCGACGGGGATGTGTAAATGCATTCCCCACACAAAAAAAAAAAAAAAAAAAAGGGTAGGACGAGCTTGAACCTTTTTGTGTGCAGAAATGGCTCGTCCTCCTACCGAATACTCAGGTAGGGCATTGAGCTGACGTTTTAAAAGGACATGACCCGCGGTGAGTAATTCAAATTCGGGGTCAAAAGAGAGTGGGCTGAGAGGGCGTGCATTGAGCATGGCTGCAATGCGCGCTAAAAGAGCTGAAAGTGTAGGTGCGATATTGTCATTATTGGTTGCAAGAAAGTCTTGTATTTCCCTAAGTTCATTTCTAGCGCCTACATAAATTGTACCGCAATCATATCTAAATAACGTTGTGACTTTGCTGAATACGAGCTGAACAATCGCGGTCGGCGGGTAAGTCGTCCATGCACGGGGCCTTGGGTTTAGCGCGGAGACGTAAACAATGTATATATTTGTATACTCGATGTCGCATTACGTCGCATAACGTCCAGAAATGCTGGCGTAAGGGTGAGTGCAGAATGTCCGCGCCTAGCTGACTTAAGGTGTTTGCGACGACAGTTTATCGTCGTGTTGTGTGTGTGTGCTGAATAATTGTGGGCAGGTAAAATGTGTGCTGATTATCTGCGTGCTGAGATTTGTGCTGATTAGCTATGAGCTGAGCTGATATGCGCTGATTCTTTGTGGGCTGAGTGGATATGTGCTGATTCTTTGTGGGCTGAGTGGATATGTGCTGAGTATTTGTGTGCTGAGTCGGTATGTGCTGAATGTGCCGTCCTAGTCATTGCCTAGGCAGCGGTGAAGAACGCGAGGTAGTGCGCGGTGGAGTACGACGGGAGTACACCATCTGGCCCGTATCAGGTGAGGGACGGCGCCGTGGTACCTCGCGCTGTTGTACCGGCAATAAGTGCACTGGTGGTGCGTAGTATCGGGTACATACCCGAGGCTTGTGACCCTTTACATTACACCATGGGTAGCAATGGTTGTCACCATAGCGAGGTTGCGCGTTCGATCCCTGTTTGGGTCTTGGTGCGGAGCTGAAAGGTCGTGAGTTCGAACCCTGCGCATAGCGCGGAGGTTGCGGGTTCGAAACCTGCTGAAGTGGGGGCGAGAAGCACACGGGTATAGGCGCGGAGCTGAGAGGTTGAAGGTTCGAAACCTGCGTATAGCACAGAGGCTGTGGGTTCGATACCTTCGCAGGTGGGGGCGAGAAGCGCGCGGGTATAGTCGCTGAGCTGAGAGGTTGCAGGTTCGAAACCTGCGCATAGTGCGGTGGCTGCAGGTTCGATACCTGCTGAGTTGATGGTGAGAAGCGCGCGGGTATAGGCGCGGAGCTGAGAGGATGCAGGTTCGAAACCTGCGCATAGCACTGTGGCTGCGGGTTCGATACCTGCTGAGCTGACGGCGAAGGGCGCGCGGGTTGTGAGGTAAACTTTGGTAACTCAGTTAGGGGGATTACCGAGTTTACCGTATGTGGCGCTGTGACGTTCGCCTTAATTTGCGCTGTTTTTACATCGTCATTGGGCGCTGATGACCATGTTTTTTGTTCTAATTCTACAACGAGAATCTCGTAATAGGCGTCTATTGTCCTTTCATACTGCTCGATGTAGAATTTTTCCTGAGCGTCTGATAAATCGTCGGTGTCTAATATTATGTAATACGCCGCGTCGAATTTATCACGAGTCACTCTTACGCCCGATGCTCTGGCATCGAATTCTGGGCTATAATGCCTTGGTTTGCTAGACTTCAATGATAACGCTTCCAAATTAAGCTTAACAATAGCTACCTGTGATTTTGAAGGCATCGTTAACGTCGAAGGCGAAGTCAGCCACAAGGAAAAAAAAATAAAAAATATTAAAATATTTAATCGTAGGTGGAATTCCGCACCTCTTTTTTCGGAAGTCGGTTAAAATAACGCCTAAATTAATAACGCGTGTACCAAACCTTATGTGAGCTGAGGGTTTAATTACTTAATTAATTAAAATCTGTAAATTCGTTAGGTACAGAACCTTTAAGACTCTCGTGCAGTACCCTAATTGAATGTAAACAATCAATTTACATTAATTATTTCATGTTAATCACGAACACAAGTAAATCTTGTAATATTGTCATATATATTTAAAAAATTCTGTGGAGGCATAAGTGAGATCACAAGTTCCTCTGATATATGGAGAAAATTGAGGTGGATGAAAGGGGTAAGGAAAAATCGAGTCCGTGCGCCATATGATAAAAAGCAACAATTATTTCGATCATTAGCCCCAGATTTTGTACAAACTTCACCACCAGAGTTCAATTCACACAACCATCAGCTTGAAAGTGAATTTACTCTCCAGGAACTCTACAACTGCCTTAAGAAAAAGGATACAGCACCAGGTGAAGATGATATCACATATAGTATGATATATCATCTTCCCATAGAAGGCAAGTTATACCTACTTCAAATGTATAATTTAATATTTAATTATTCTATAATCCCAGAAGAATGGCGCAACATTAAAATAATACCAATTCCTAAACATAGCTCTGATACAAACACTGTTCCCAAATTTAGACCAATATACTTGATCTCCTGTGTATGCAAAATCTTTCACTCTATGTTAAACAAACGCTCAGAGTGGTTTATTGAAAGAAACGAACTACTAGGTCCAACAACATCCGGTTTTCGTAGGTGTCAGTCTAGTGTGGATTGTATAGTAAGATTAGTGTTAAAATTACAAGCTGGCTTTGTAAATAACATACCTACGTCAGCATGTTTCTTAGATATAGATAGTGCATATAACAATGTCCTTGTGGACCAACTCGTTCATAAGTTGGATGAGCTAAACGTAGGTGCTAAAATATGCAAATACTTGTTTGAGTTTTTGAAAAAGAGATGCCTAAAAATGTATGAAGATGGCGAAGACAGTATTTTGCAAAGGTGGACTGGAAAAGGATTATGTCAGGGTGATCCAATGTCCCCGCTTTTATTTAATATAATTACTGCAACAATTAAATCCATAGACAGTGTAAAAACTTTGCAATATGCAGATGACTTTGTATTTTATGTACAGAATAATAACATTCATAAAAGTATACTTAATATTCAAAATTTCATAACTCATACTTATTTATTGCTCCAACATATTGGCCTAGATATATCCTTCTCAAAAACAAAGCTGTGTCTGTTTAGTAGAGGTCGAAAAAGAGAACAAGTCAACATTACCATTAATGGCAATATCATACAACTTGTTGATTGTGTTAAATACTTAGGTATCTGGATAGATAGCTCACTAAAATGGATAAAACATATCAACAAGACACACGAGAGCTCAATGAAATTGCTTAATATTTTGAAAATTTTAGCAGATTCCTCTTGGGGGGTACATCCTAGGCATCTGCGAAATATCTATATTTCACTGATTAGGAGCAGAATAGATTATGCTAGCTTTATTTACGACAATGCAGCAAAAACTAATCTATTAAAATTAGACAGAGTACAAAATGCCGCGTTACGTATAATAGGAGGTTTTATTAAAACAACACCTATACACGTAATGGAATGCGAGTTGTGTGTTCCTCCTCTTTTTCTACGAAGAAAATATTTAGCTACTAGATATTGCCTCAAGTCTCAAGCCTGGGCAAGTAACATTACCTTAAATATATTAAATAGTCTTATAAACCTTAATCAATCTAGTTACTTTCTCAGAACTAAGAAACCACTACTCGTGACTGTATACAATGAAACCAAAATAGAAAAAGTAAACACTAGTAACCCCTTGAATATGTTTAGGTTACCTACATGGGTTTCAAATATAAATATGGACTTTATTCAAACTAATGTTGATAATATAGTTCAGCCCAAAAAAAGTACTGATAGTAGAATTCTGAAATATAATACCTTACATATGTTGGGTAATAAATATGATAGCTGGCATAAGGTATATACTGATGGATCTCAAACACAAGATGGTCGTGGAGCAGCATATTGTGATCCCAGTCGCAATGTGATGGACAGCTATAAATTTGTTAATACTTCAGAATTCTCAATTATGTTTGTGGAGTTGTTTGCAATCTCAGAGGCGTTGTCATATGTTATCAGCGCGGGACTCAAAAAGGTAGTGATTTTGTCGGATAGCAAAAGTGCCTTGCAACATATAGCTCGATGCGCCTCTGGCCTCAGAGGTGGCCTCGATAGCTTATACCATATTAAATAAAGTCTTAGCGCTGATATCTGCGGGGGTGACTCTGGGGTTGCAATGGATTCCTGCTCATGTCGGCATACATGGTAATGAGGAGGCAGATAGGCTGGCTCGAGAGGCAATATCAAATGGCACCGAAGTATACTTAAAACCAGAATATTCAGAGATACTCATTAAGTACAAAAAAAAAATTTCTTTGCACTGGAAGGAGTATTTTGATATTGTCTCTAGAGAAAAAGGTTCAAAACAATTCAAAATGAACCACCTCATATACCATGGTGTGCCAATATAAAGTTAAGTCGACACCTACTTGTAGTGGCATACAGATTGCGCTCTGGACATATGCCCCTGAATGGCTTTAAATTTTTAATGAAAAAAACAGAGAGCCCCAATTGTGACTTATGTGGAGTATTCGAAGATATTTATCATCTTGTAATGGAGTGTAGCCGAAGTGCTAACTTGAGACTGAATATATTCACATCACTGAATCTTGTACAGCTTGATGTGGGTCTACTCCAGAGCATCCTAGCTGAGCCAACATCTGGTGCAGCTAGGTTGCTCTATCAGGGCATCTACAAGCTGTCCATTGACAATTGATATCTGTTGATAGTAATATGAATGTAATGGTTCATGGGACTGACATAGTCAATGTGTGACTCAAAGTCCCCAAATTAAATTAGAATAAAAAAAAATGCAGGATTCATACAGTGCAGTGCAGAGCCAAGTACAAACACCAAAGATACTGCACTATTAACGGATAAACCACACTAAGCAAGAAATCTCTACAGAAAAGGCACACATTATTGAATGCCCATTTTAATATTAATCTAGTCATGATATATGATAAAATTAAATTTAAGGAATGATACTTTATTGTAACATTTACGTACATAAACCTCCTATTTAAAACCCTTTGTATTAAGGTATTACTTGATACCTGTTAGCTCAGATTTTCTTCAAAACTCTTTTATTATCAATATAAACACTGCGTTAAAAAACATAACTGATATCTGTTTCATATAATTATGACTAATATGTACGTATTTACAGTTATTTAATACGCATTAATTTATAGTTAGTAACTAAATAAATATAACTAACCTAAATAACAAAATTTGCCGTGGTGGTACCGGCTTCGAATTGTACCCCCCCTAACTTTTCCCGTGGGTGCCGTAAGAGGCGGCTAAGGGAATATCCGGGAAATGGGCAGCAGCATTTCCCGCAGTCTGCGTCAACATCCACTGCGATCACCAAGACGCCTGCCAAGCGTGGTGCATTAAGGCAAATCCCCCCCATGACAATTAACATTAAACCACGGCCCCCAGTTCCCGGCAGCTCTGCTATCCGTGGCTACGGTAGCGGCCATTGTAACGGTGGAGCAGGGGGGTGCGAAGAATCTCCGGCAGAGATCCGGCTACCAATCCCAAAAACGACCCCTGGCCCTGGCAACATACAATACACGCACGCTCAGGACCGACGAAAAGATGGTCGAATTGGAGGAAGAGACGCTCAAGTTACGCTGGGATGTCATGGGATTATCTGAAGTCCGAAGACAGGGACAGAACACGATAATTCTCAATTCCGGCAACTTGTTCTTCCACCGGGAGGGAGACCAACAATCCCAGGGTGGTGTCGGGTTCCTCGTCCGCAAGTCTCTCGTTAACAACGTAGTGAAAGTCGATAGTGTGTCGGCTAGGGTGGCGTTCCTTATACTCAGAATAACCAAACGGTATTCGCTGAAGGTTATACAGGTATACGCACCGACCTCGGCACACTCTGACAATGAAGTAGAAAGTATGTACGAGGATATATCCAGGGCCATGCATACTTCTGGAACCTACTTCACTGTTGTAATGGGAGACTTCAACGCAAAGCTAGGCACAAGGAAACGTGATGAATTAAGAGTAGGGCCATTTGGATACGGGCAGCGGAACCCGGTTTCTTCATGGAACTTCATGGAGAAGGAGGGACTCTTTATGATGAACTCCTTCTACATGAAGCAGCCATCCAGGAAGTGGACGTGGATGAGTCCCGACGGTTCCACTACGAACGAGATAGACAATTCAATGACGTCTCTGTGATCAGCAAGTTAAAAACCGGCAGCGATCACCGCATCGTAAGAGGCGCATTGAATATCAATGTCAAGCTTGAGAGGTCACGTCTGGTGAAGTCTACGCTCCGTCCAAATCGTGCCCAAATCCAAAACCCCGAAAAGTTTCAACTTGAACTTCAAAACCGTTTTCAGTGCTTAGCTGAATGCGACACAGTGGATGAGTTGAACAACGGGTTGGTGGAAACTGTCCAAGCGGTTGGGTCCGAATTCTGTGAGACCAAACGCCGCAGGAAAGCTCAAAAACTCTCAAAAGAAACTCTGAAACTAATGGCAGAACGGAGCGAAATGAGACTGCAGTCCGCAGTTGATATGTCGGACTACGGTAAACTCAATAGACGAATTTGGAAGTCCATGCGACACGACTTGCGTGCTTATAATACTGCGCGTATTACGGCAGCAATTGAGCGGAACCAGGGCTTAGAGCCTTAGAGTGTTTGCAAAGGATTCGTCTATTGGGCAAAGCCAAATAACAAAACTGAAGACCGAAAATGGCAGTATCGTTTCATCCAAGCCTGAGATTCTGAGAGAGATTGAGAGCTTCTATCGACAGTTATATACCTCGACGCGCGAACCCGTTACTGAAGCAGCTCAGGACACCAGAGCAAAGTTAGTCCGACACTATACCGAAGACATCCCGGACATCAGCCTGTACGAGATTAGAATGGCTCTCAAACAGCTAAAGAACAACAAGGCGCCAGGAGAGGACGGAATTACGACTGAACTTCTGAGAGCGGGTGGTAGACCGATACTTTTAGTCCTCCAGAAGTTATTCAATTCTGTCATTTTCGAAGGCAAAACACCGGAAACGTGGCACAAGAGCGTGGTGGTGCTGTTCTTCAAAACAGGTGATAAAACCTTATTGAAGAATTATAGGCCCATATCGCTCTTGAGCCACGTGTACAAGCTGTTTTCGAGAGTCATCACGAACCGTCTCGCACGCAGGTTTGATGAGTGCCAGCCTCCCGAACAAGCCGGTTTCCGAAGAGGCTTTAGCACCGTAGACCATATTCATACACTACGGCAGATTATACAGAAGACCGAAGAGTATAATCAGCCACTGTGTCTAGCGTTTGTGGATTACGAGAAAGCCTTCGATTCCATCGAGAAATGGGCCATACTGAAGTTATTACCTATAGTCAATTTGGCATCGCTGCAAGGACTGTCTTGCAGCGATGCCAAATTGACTATAGGTATATCGAAGCGTTGAAGTGTTTATACAGCAAGGCCACTATGTCAGTCCGATTACAGGACCAGAGTACGGAACAAATTCCATTGCAGAGAGGTGTGAGACAGGGAGACGTCATCTCTCCAAAACTGTTCACTAACGCATTGGAGGATGTTTTCAAACTTTTGGACTGGAAAGGATCTGGCATCAACATTAATGGCGAATACATCACTAACCTTCGTTTTGCCGATGATATAGTTCTAATAGCAGAGTCGCTCGAGGATATCGGCACCATGCTCAACGACCTCAGTAGAGTTTCCCAACAGGTTGGTCTTAAGATGATCGTGGTTAAGACGAAAATCATGTCCAATGTCCATGTTCCACCTATACCGGTAATTGTTGGAAACGATACACTCGAAGTTGTAGACGAGTACGTCTACCTGGGACAGACTGTCCAATTAGGTAGGTCCAACTTCAACAAGGAGGTCGCACGAAGAATCCAGCTCGGATGGGCAGCGTTCGGAAAGCTTCGATCCATCTTTTCGTCCCCAATACCTCATAGCCTGAAAACCAAGGTTTTCAAACAGTGTGTGTTGCCAGTGATGACTTATGGCACTGAGACGTAGTCCCTTACTGTGGGCCTCATTAACAAGCTTGAAGTCGCTCAACGAGCAATGGAGAGGGCTATGCTTGGGGTTTCCCTGCGTGATAAGATCCGAAATGAGGAGATCCGTAGGAGAACTAAGGTCACCGACATAGCTCTCAAAATTAGCAAGTTGAAGTGGCAATGGGCAGGCCACATCGCTCGCAGAACTGAAAACCGATGGGGAAGAAAGGTTCTCGAGTGGCGACCACGCACCGGAAGGCGTAGTGTAGGCCGGCCCCCCGCTAGGTGGACCGACGACCTCATAAAAACCGCGGGGAATCGCTGGATGCAGGAAGCGAGTAGCCGGTCGAAGTGGCGTTCTATGGGGGCGTCTTCCGGCTTATAATGATGATGATGAAGTTATTATATCTGTCTTATTGTTATGTGTGTATATTTTCATTTTTTATACAAAATAAGTCTATTCTGGTTCATAGTTTGCTCAAATTCGTTTTAGGATGTTTTTGTTTATTTGACGTGAAACTGGCACAAATGTCAAGTTGACATTTGCACAAAAAAAAAAAATGCAGTGAGTGAACTGAGTTGAGTTGAGGTCGTTGAGGATAAAATACAAAAATAAAAAACTACTTATGTAAGAGCACTTAAGAGATAAAATTTTACATGATTTTAAAAAAATATATGCAGTGAGTGCACTGAGTTGAGTTGAGGTCATTGAGGATAAAATATAAAAATAAAAAACTACATAAGTAGTTAAGAGCACTTTTACATGAGAGATACAATTTTACATGATTATTTTTATATTTAAGCCCCGACCCGACACATAAACTATCAAATTTGTACTGTACTTACTTGAAATCTTGCTTGGTAAGTACCTACGCTATAACAACACACTATATATTTTATTCCAAACCAACCAAAACTAGTTGCTTACTAAGCAATGCTTATTTTTTTTATAGGAATTGGGTAGATAGTTTTGGCATGTCTTTTTGGACTTCTACTATTTCCGCATTTGTAGAATTCCATATTGCACAGCCAGATATTCCGAGGTATGTAAGTACATGGAATACGGGCTGGGATCATTTAGTTTGAACTTTATGATCAGTGACGCTAAATACTTTGTTTGATGAATAAAAATAGAGTTCTCTGTTTGCTTCATTTGCATTCCAACAAAACACTTTACATTTTTTGTAATTACAATAAGTATTGAGTTTTTATTTCAATACAGTCAGAAAATTGTTAATTAAATTAACATCTTTACATAGGATAAGACCGTCATCAACATACAACAAAATAAATATGTCCTGGTTATACTTCTTTAAAATTAATGCACATTTATCTACTTCACAACTAAGTAACAAAGCCAAATTCGTCTAAAATTTACAGGAATTTATGATTCCAGCACTGTAGTGCTTGTTTTAAGCCAAATAATGACTTAGTTAGTTTACAAGCATGACCATTTGCATTAGTTAATCCTTCCTGTGGCAACATAAAGATATCTTCTTCAATTTGACCATACAAGAAAGCGGTTATAACGTCAAACAGCATTATCGTTTTATTTTATTTTATATTTAGTGTCTTTGAGTCGTCTAACGACTATGTCAGCCCCATAGTATACACCATTTTCTATTATATATTCCTAATAATTTTACATATAGTGTGTGGATCGATACAGCATCCTAGCTGTGGTAGATGTTTGATCAGCCAGGATGCCCTGGAACAGACCCACATTAAATATAATTATATCTAAACTATTATATAATTCTACTCTCATTGTTTCACTCCGGACACACTCTCTCAGAAAATGATGGACATCCTCAGGCACACCACACAAATCGCAGTTAGGGCTACTAACATTTTTCATAAAAAATTTAAACTTATTCAGTGGCATGTGTCCAGAGCGCAATCTATGAGCAATAACAATCAGCTCTCTACTCTACTTCACATTCCCACACCACGGTATATGAGGCGCCTCACATTGTATCATTCTATACCATATTCCTTTTTCCAGAGAGACAATATCAAAGTACTCCTTCCATTGTTAATATGTAAATTTTTTGTAGCTGTTGAGTACCTCTGAGTATTCTGGTTTTAAATGAACTTCAGTACCACTTGATATTGCCTCTCTGGCAAGTCTATCTGCCTCCTCATTACCACCTATGCCAACATGTGAAGGAATCCACTGCATTCCAGAGTCGCCCCCGCAGCCAACAGTGCTACGACTTTCTTTAATATTGTATAAGCTATCGATGTTCCTCTGAGACCAGAGGAAGCTATACGCTGCAAGGCACTTTTGCTATCTGACAAAATAACTACCTTTTTAAGTCCCGCACTGGCATCGTACGATAGCGCCTCCGAGACGGCAAAGAGCTCCACGAACATGAGATACAGTGATTGGATGAATTTACCAATTTATAACCTTCCCTCACATTGCGACTCGGATCATAAAATGCCGCTCCACAACCGCCAATTGTTTGTGATCCATCAGTGTAAATTTTGTGCCACCCGTTGTATTTATTGCCCAGCATGTGAAGTGTGTTATACTTTAGGGTTCTATTGTCATATTTACTTTTTGGTTCAACTATATCATCAATATTCACTTGGAAAATTCATGTCTATATTTGATACCCAAGTGTTTAAGGTAAACATATGTAGTGGATGACAAGTATACTCTTTCTGTTTTTGTTTTATTATAAACCACAGCTAGTAGGGGGATTTTATTGTTGCTAAAATATGATGAATTCAGGTTTAATGAAAACTGATTTAATAAATAAAAAATAAATTTTTGCCGTAAATAAAGTGGGGGTAAACATAGCTCGCACTCCATCACGTGAATAGGAGTCGTTTTTATAAACCCTCCTATAACACGGAGTGCTGCATTTTGGACCCTTTCTAACTTTAATAAACTGGTGTTACATGCGGTGTCATAAATAAAACTAGAGTAGTCTATCCTACTCCTTATTAAAAATATATAGACTTTCCTAAGATGTTTTGGGTGAACTCCCCATGATGAGCCTGCTAATATTTTTAGGATGTTAAGTAATTTTGATGTTTTTGCATGAAATTCTTTTATATGCCTATTCCATCTCAATGACCTATCCATCCAGACTTCCAAATACCTAACACAGTCTACAGCTGTAATAGTATCTCCATTGATACTTCACTGATTAATTCACTTGATTGTTTCGTCTTCCCCTATTAAACAGGCATACACTCGTTTTTGATAAGGAGATATCCAGCCCAATCTGGCTTAACAATGCAGCTACCAAAGCAAACACTTGAATTTGTAATGCACAGTTTTGTATGTTTTTGTTCTGTACTCAGACAAAATAAAAAGTCAAGACAGAATGTTGTGAACAGAGAAGTGAGGCCGGTTTTCTAAACTACATGTGCGTGACTCGGTACTGTCATGGCAATTCAAATTATATTAAAGTTATTAAAAAAATATCAATAATTAATAAATTTAAATTAAATGTTAATTAAAACTTTACGTGTTGCTTCCACGCGCCGCGATAGTTTGACTGACGCGCCAAGGGGGAATTTTTATTGTCGGTTTTGTATGTAAATATGTATGGACACGCCGAGGCGTAGTTTCACCCGGCCTCACTTCTCTGTTCACAACATTCTGTCTTGACTTTTTTATTTTGTCTGAGGTTCTGTACATGAAAAACAAAGTCGTCAGCGTACTGTAATGTATTTATATTATCAAGTGATCTACATATCTTTGATGTTATTAAACTAAATAGGAGAGGAGAGATTAGATCGCCTTGTGCTAGGCCTTTTCTAGTCCATGTCATCAACGTATTTGCTTCCCCATCTTCCCTAATTTGTAGATATCTCTTTTTCAAAAACTCAAATAGATAAGTGCATACTTTAGCTCCAACTTTTAGTTCGTCCAACCTAAGAACTAGTTGATCTACCAGCACATTACTGTATGCACTATCTATGTCTAGGAAGCATGCCAGAGGGTATATTTTTTGCAAAACCAACCTGTACCTATCTGCAACATTAACCTCACAATACAATATATGCTCGATTGACATCGACGAAAACCTGATGTGGTTTGACCTAATATTTTATTTGATTCAATGAACCACTCAAGCCTTTTATTTAACATTGTGTGAAATATTTTGCAAATGCATGATATTAATGAGATTGGCCTAAACTTTTGAGTAACATCATCAGTATTTATTTTAGGGATTGGTATTATTTTTATGTTACGCCATTGCTCTGGTATTACTGCCTGATTGAATACTACATTATATATTTTGAGTAGGAATAATTTGCCTTCTAAAGGTAAATTATATATCATATTATATGTGATACCGTCTTGACCTGGCGCAGTATCTTTTTTTTTTCAAGCAGTTGAAGAACTCCTGCAGGGTAAAAGTGCTTTCTAGCTGTGGATTTTGAGAGCTAAACAGAGGAGGTGAAGCTTCAACGAAATCAGGAGCTAAAGCTCGTGAACTTTTTTTCCTCTGGCACATGAACTCGATTTTTTCTTACTCCTTTTATCCATCTCATTTTTTTCCACATATCCGATGAGCATGTTGTCTCATTTATCTTTCCTCAGAAGTTCTTGAAACTGTGTGACTCTGCTTGTCTTATGTACCTTTGTGCGTCCGCTATACTCTTACTTAATATATCCAAGTTATTAGGAGTAGGGTTTTTCCGGAAGAGTTTTAGAGCTAAGCGACGCTTAGCGACAGCATGAGATACAGCAGGGCACCAATACGGTTTAGGTGTGATTGAGTTTGAGGGGTTCATGTTGGATTTTATGAACGGTATGCTTTCATCAGCTGCATGATTCAGCTTTTCCACAAAGGAATCATAGATTGACTGAACATCACTTTCATTCTTATTGCATACATTATTATCCGAGAAACTTACTTTACATATATCGCGATAAAGTTTCCAATCGGCAAGTCTATAATTGCGACGTTTTGTAAAGCGGGGAGCATCAGACCATACTAGCTGGAAATTGATAAACATATGGCCACTGCCCAGATTTTCTTTAGTTACAAACCATTTAAAATAAACAGCCACATCTGAGGAGACAAAGGTGATATCTGGTGCGCTTTCTTGCAGCAATCCATTTACTAGTTTAACCCTGGTCCGTTCCCCACTATTTAACGTCACAAAGTTGTGATCAAAACTAGTATCAAATAGTTGTATGCCCCAAGTATTAACTCTATTAGACCAGTTAGAGTGATGGGTGTTAAAGTCACCAGCTATTAGGTATACATTTTTCACTAAATTTTGAAAACAACTCGTCCCAGTCACCTTGTGAGGTATTTACAGATCCTGGATAATATACTGATAGTTACTACAAATTTAATATATTTACAATTAAGGATTTGTATACAGACAATTTCTATGCCCGAGTTGCTTAAACTAATAGGATACAATTGAGTTCTGAATGATCTATGGATGATGATAGCCACTCCACCATATTGATCATCTCTATCCACTCTATAAACATCATACCCACTAATTTTTAACATTTTATCCGGGTCTAACCATGTCTCACTAACTAAACAAATATTTATCTTTTCCTGATTTAACAATAATTCGAACTCTGCCTTTTTTGGCATAAGGCTTTGAGAGTTCCACTGCCCAATACATAAGTATTGGGCAATAGAACTCCCAATGCCCGATGCATCACTGTTTCTTAAGTTACTATTGTTATCCATTATTAAACATATTAATTAGTTTTTTAATAACATCTGCATTGCTTACAGCCCTGATCAACCACTTTTTTACTTCTTCTAACACAAATTTACACATTAAGATGAGTTTTTCTTCAAAGGTTATTTCTGCAAAAAGGCATTTTTATGGTGTATGTAATAGTATGTAATAGCTACTCTATATTATTCCATTCATTCCTTTCTTTTTCTTTACTCTTGTTATTTTTCTTTTGCTGAACTAGCAGGCGTTCATCCCTCCTCGGTGTTACAGTAACTTCTTTTTGTGTGAGCATTTTGTCCTTCGCATTGTTTCCTTTGTTCTGTGTTTTTCCTTTTTTCTTGGTACTTGTTCCAATCTTCTTTTTATCTAATAAGTATGTTTTCTATATATTTTTGTCCTTCCACACAGCTTCCAGACTCATGACTATCATCACTCTCATGACTTTCACACCCTCTTGCATTTGGCTCTTGGTCATGAGTTATAGTTTTCGCGACAATGTTTTCAGTGGGCGAAGGATCTGGATATATTTGTTCTTTGTGAGAGTTTCTGACACTTTTATCACATTCCATAACATTTAGTTTTGAAAGTCTTTGTTTTTTTTAATATATGATCAACGCTACTTTGTATGTGCAGTTTTCCTCACACATGATGCATCTAATTTGTTTTTCTTTGAGAAATACAGGGCACATTTTATTAAATGATATGTGGTTCCCCTTATAGTTAGTGCATCTATATTCTATTGTCTCACAATTCTCATGCTCCCCGTTACACTTTGGGCATACTTTCTTTTTAGCTGGGCAGTTCCTAGCCAAGTGTCCATACCGCCAACAGACCGAGCACTGTGTGACTGGGAACGTATATGGCTCGACCTTGAAACGACAGTCATACGTGTACACATATGGAGGTAAAGTGGCACTTTTGAAGCAGAAACGCACAGTTTCACTATTGCTCCACTTGCCGGGTTCACTTAGGCGTTTCAGCCTTTTAACAGAGGCTATTTCTACATCACATTTGAAATGCTTGGCTAATTCTTCTTCTTTAACTTCCAGCTCTAATTTTACAACACCATAGGCGAGGCTCACTTCATTAGTAAAACGACACCTATATCCCATGTCTAAAAACTTGCTATTGTTTATTAAACTTTCTGCTTCTGTCCTAGTCTCGAATTATATTACAATTTTATATGGGGTTTTATACTTTATGTGTGTAATGTTTGCTATATTTTCACTCTTGAACAACTTGGCCAACCCTATTTGTTTTGGTAATACTTTATCTGAAGTTATACACATCTCACTTGAGCATAAATCTTCAGCAATTTTATCAATTCTGCTATTTATATCGAGGGTACTTTTCTTTTTTTCCAATGTATATTTCAGGTCTAAAAGTGTATTTTTTGCAAATTTTTTCCTTTTTCTCTGCATTAAGGTGAATCCCTCATCATTAATTTCTCCACTCCCTTGATCATTTCTTAATCTTTTCTCTGGTCTAATTACATTTGTACCCTCCAAACTGTTATTAAATTTGACTCATGCATTTCAAAAGCCTCCACATCACACACTATATTATTTGTTGGTATCTCCTGTCCACTCAAAATACTCGCCCCAATCTCTTCTTCACTCATATCACTAAATACACTATTCAATAGTGTAGTGGTTCTCAAACTTTTTTGGTGACGGAACCCTTTTGGGAAGCAAAATACTTGATGGAACCCTACAATGAAACAATAGTTTTTAAAAGTGTATTCTTTATTAATGAGCATAATAAATGTACAATGTAACAGTTACTAATTATTACTTACTTTAGGTACCACATGGCAAGTACAATAATAGAAGATATTAAAAAAGAAAAAAAATATTAACAGCTCCCACATATTGTTGACATCATGAGCACTGAGCTCTTCTTGTATAGAAGCTGCCCACAACTGAATTTGGTGATGACATTGCCTCTTGATACGTTGATGGAATAACAACTTCAAAAAGAAGCACTGGTGCTTCGTCAGATGTAACAGGCCGTCCTCTGTATCTTCATAAAAGTCCTCAGAAGACTGTATCTGCTGCACACTTTGCACAAGGTTTTTAAATTCCTTAGCATAAAATGCAGTTTGTATAGGGAAATCATTATTGCACCAAGGCTTGTGCAGTCATCTCCCTATCCTCATGTGGAGTACTCAACCCAACTTGTTTTGAGGTCTGTGTAGGGCGTCTGCATCATATAATGGTAACAAATAGACATCGTTGTCTATTTTTCTATAACATTTATAATAATAAATAATAGGTAATAAATTTTTTTCCGAACTACATGCAATTTGACTTTTGGTTTTATGAATTTTTATTTCTTATAATATATATCGCAATTCGGCGTGCCTATTGGCATAGGCCTCCTCCAGCTCTTTCCATTGAGCTTGATCTTCTGCGACTCTGGTCCAGTCATGGTCCTAGGGTTAGGCGGATATCGTCACTCCATCTTGTTTTCGCCCTTGTCGTATGATGTTCCCTATTCAATACTATAAGGTTACTTGTTTGCTTCATTTGTTTATTTTGCAGCATTGCATGGTCTATACGAGTTACAATATCCGTTACTTTTGTCTTACTCCTTATCTCCAAATTTCAGATTCTGTCACTAAGCCTGATTCCCAACATGCGTCATTCCATATATCTTTCTGTTTTAGCAAGTTTTTCTTTGTTTCTCCTTTAATGTCCATGTCTCGCAGCCATATGTACCGACACTAAAATAATGAACATATATCAATTATATACTTATAATACTTGCATTTTAATCAGGAATTTTTGTTCTTCTGTAGACGAAACGTCTTCTTCATCAGAACTGTGGCGCAAAATGAAGTGGATTAAAGGCCATCATTCACCTCTCCACAGGGTAGATAGAGAGAAGGCAGAGAGGTAGTTGAATGATATAGCTCCCGATTACGTGTGCCCTGCTCCACCTCTTATTCAATCAGTCAACCATCATTTAGAGTCAGTTATAACACTCCAAGAATTAGAAAACGCAATAAAAAAATCTGATACTGCTCCAGGAGGTGATCAAATCTCATTTTCCATGGTAAAGCACCTTCCGCCCATAGGAAAAATGATACTTTTGTCCTTGTATAATAAGTTCCTTTGTCATGGTTTTGTTCCTATGCAATGGCGTCAAGTTACTATAGTACCTATACCTAAGCCGGGGCGAGATGCTAGCTCGATTACGTCATTGCGCCCAATATCGCTAATATCATGCCTATGCAAAATCTTACACTGCGTGTTGAACAGGAGAATGGAATGGTATTTTGAGAAACGCATGGTGTTTCCGGACAATATGATAGGATTCCGTAAATCCCGATCTTGTATGGATAGCCTCACACGGCTGGTTTCATATATTCAAATAGGTCTTTCAAAAATTTTTGTTACAGCTGCATGTTTTATAGACATTGATAGCGCATATAGTAATATAGATGTATCATGCTTGGTTCAAATATTAGACAATCTAGGAGTAGGCTCTAAATTTTGCCACTATATCTGGTCATACCTAAATAACAGACAATTACACATACAGGTTGATGGTGAAAATATAACACGCACTGCAGGCAGAGGCTTAGCTCAAGGAGATCCAATGTCCCCACTCCTTTTTAACTTGGCAACTATAGACATCTGTAAACTGATTTCGAGTGTACAAATTTCTCAATATGCTGACGATTTTGCGTTGTATGTGTCCGATAAAACTATTATTATTGCTGTCACAAAATTACAAAATGCTTGCCATCAGTTAAATTCACTTTTGAGTAATTTAGGTCTCGTAGTTTCAGAAACAAAAAGCAAATTTTGTGTGTTCAAGAGAGGCATTTTTCGTAACCCTATTGCTATCGACTTCAAAATAAATAATGTTACACTACCTATGGTTAATCATGTTAAATATTTAGGTTTATGGGTGGATCGTCCATTACGATGGGGAAAACACATTAATGAAACAATCCAAAAAGTATCTAGATTAATAAAATGTATTAAAAGTATTGGCTGGTCGTAGTTGGGGGGTACACCAAAAGCACCTCCGACGGTTTTATATAGCTCTTATTCGCAGCAGAATAGATTATGCAAGCTTCCTTTATGATAATAGCTGTCAAACTAATGTAGTGAAATTGGATAGGATACAAAATCAAGCGATGCGAGTAGTGGGTGGGTTCATTCGTAGTACACCAATACATGTCATGGAAAGTGAGCTTTACCTGCCTCCGCTTCAATATCGACAAAGATATCTTGCTGGAAAGTTTTGGCTAAAAGCAAAGTCGTTTAATGATAATAACACCGTCAGTATAGTGCGTACCTTGAGCACATTTACTCGTAATATATATTGGACTAACAAAAAACTTCCACTGCTTGTAGATATTCACTCAACAGTAATTTCTGTACAGTTACAGTCAAGCAAACAACCAGAAATGTACTCGTTAGAAACATGGGTGAGTAATATAGACCTGTCAAAAGTACTTGGATATTCCATTCCGACAATTGATCGTCCCAAACATTTATATAGTCACCAACAGTTAAAAAATATCTCAATTAATTACATAGAACATCAGTATAACACATATCATAAAATCTTTACAGACGGTTCCAAAGAAAATGAATCTGGAGGTGTAGCTTTTTAGACCCTCAGCATAATTGTTATATGAAGTTTAAGGTTGATTCTAATATTTCTATACTGCATATTGAGTTGATCGCTATAGCCGAGGCATTATCATCATCATCATCATCATCATCATTATCAGCCGGTAGACGTCCACTGCTGAACATAGGCCTCCCCCATAGAACGCCACTTGGACCGGCTACTCGCTTCCTGCATCCAGCGATTCCCCGCGGTTTTTATGAGGTCTTCGGTCCACCTAGCGGGGGGTCGGCCTACACTACGCCTTCCGGTGCGTGGTCGCCACTCGAGAACCTTTCTTCCCCATCGGTTATCAGTTCTGCGAGCGATGTGGCCTGCCCATTGCCACTTCAACTTGCTAATTTTGAGAGCTATGTCGGTGACCTTAGTTCTCCTACGGATCTCCTCATTTCGGATCTTATCACGCAGGGAAACCCCAAGCATAGCCCTCTCCATTGCTCGTTGAGCGACTTCAAGCTTGTTAATGAGGCCCACAGTAAGGGACCACGTCTCAGTACCATAAGTCATCACTGGCAACACACACTGGTTGAAAACCTTGGTTTTCAGGCTCTGAGGTATTGGGGACGAAAAGATGGATCGAAGCTTCCCGAACGCTGCCCATCCGAGCTGGATTCTTCGTGCGACCTCCTTGTCGAAGTTGGACCTACCTAATTGGACAGTCTGTCCCAGGTAGACGTACTCGTCTACAACTTCGAGTGTATCGTTTCCAACAATTACCGGTATAGGTGGAACATGGACATTGGACATGATTTTCGTCTTATCCATGTTCATCTTAAGACCAACCTGTTGGGAAACTCTACTGAGGTCGTTGAGCATGGTGCCGATATCCTCGAGCGACTCCGCCATTATAACTATATCATCGGCAAAACGAAGGTTAGTGATGTATTCGCCATTAATGTTGATGCCACATCCTTTCCAGTCCAAAAATTTGAAAACATTAGGCATTATCATACCTAAGATCAATTCATCATTACCAGTTCGTCATTCTGACAGATTCTAGAAGCGCGCTGCAACACTTGGCTCGGTGTACCTCGCTCGCGCGAGGTAATCCGATAGCCTACCAAATATTGGAATCAATCTTACAGTTTCAAAGTGACGATAGGCAGATAGTCCTACAATGGATTCCTGCACACGTTAGTATTAAAGAAAATGAAGAGGTTGATCTATTAGCGAAACAAGCATGTATAGATGGTGTACCCTTACAGATTCTACCTTTACATTCAGACCATGTCAAACTGATAAAAGATCAATGTAGTATGTATTGGCAAGAATATTTCGACGAGAGATCAAGAGAGAAAGGTATATGGTACAGGACAAGTCAACCACAAATTTTGAAATACCCTTGGATTGACAGAGTCACACGCTGAATAGGAAGACGTTAGTGACAGCTCTTAGGCTGCGATCTGGACACATCCCGTCGAAGAAGTTCGCATTTCTTATGAATAAAGTTGTATCTTCCAATTGTGATGACTGTGGAATTATAGAGGATGTGCAACATGTTCTATGGGAGTGTGTGCGGAACGCTGCTTATAGGTTTACACATTTTGGTCCAGCGAGAGAAATGGATATCGGCCTGTGCAATAGTATTTTAGTGTATCCAATGTCTGAACAAGCCAGGATTTTGTACAAACTAGCACAACTAGCATTACCTACTAGATATTAAAAACCTTATTTGTATGATTTTACAGGGCGGTGTGGTCGCTCAGCGACAAAGCCCTTCAAATAAATGGAAAAAAAACCCCAAAACCAAGTGGACCTGGCGATTTATTTCGATTATATTCGCGACCTGATGGCAAATATAAAAACGAATTTGATTTCATAATAACTAAAAAAACCAACGTTTTCCCAAGATACACAAATCATTCAAAATTTGAATTTTATTACGAACCACCGCATGGTACGCTGCTGTTTAAAAAATCATCCAAGAAAAAGAGGTACAAATAGAACTAATAATAATTTATTGATTCAGGCGTTACTTTGCGGAAAACCATTATCAAAAACGATATTAGAAGAAATATTTAGTGACGCTTCCGCTGAAAATTCATTTCGTAAAATATAATTCATTCAATTTTTACAGCGGAAGCGGTCCGTTGACTCGCGATTTGCCATATTTTTGCCATATTTGGACAATAATACAATAGATTTCGCAGAAATCAACCTACATTCCCAGTAACTGCAATGTGTGTGGTTAAAGTCGCTCATCACTATTATATGGTATTTTTTATAACATCGGACAGCGCAGTAAAAGTCTTCACTTTCACTTCCTAGTGCTAATTCTGTGGGTGCATATGCTTGTATAATTGTACACAGTTTTTTGTATCTTAGCCTATTAATGTTGATTATTGCTATTCTATCTGAGATGTCTATCAATCCTTGTATATAGTGTTTCAATGTTTTTTTTATTAAGAAGCCCACTCCTCATTGGACTGCTGTTTCACCTTTCTGATATAATATGTAATTGTTTCGCTCTGTTATTTTCTCATCTAATCTTCTCATTTCACATATACCCAGGATATCAAGTTTAAATTTTGTAACGCCTTGTCCAATTCCAGTAAGCTTTTAGGTTTTGGTCTAGTGCTTCCGCGGAGACCAACCGTTGTGTGAGATAATTTATTTGTTGTTCTTGCTTTAATCTATTTGTTGTAACAGTTTCTGTCTGTTTCCGGTTTCCTAGGACCTTAATTAGTTTTCTATCACATTTAACTTCACAATTCTCATCGTCCCCAGATGATGGTGAACGGCGCTAAGTTTGGCATGAATACCTCTAATGTTGCAAAAATACACTGTGTATGGAGAAGGAGTCCGCTGAGAAACACTTCTTATTTTTTGTTCGCCTCATTGTTTTTTTTAACGGGGTTTGGAAGTGCAACAAAGTCGGCGAAAATGGCATAAAACGGATTGTGTATTTGCCACTCATACTGGCAGATTGTGTGATAAGCTAAGTCCTCCCCGGAAAGCACTGCCGGGTCCACGTCTGGTCACCAACCGGCACGATAATGCTTTCCAGAATTATACACCAGTTGGCGGGGCATTCTCCCATTGGTTGGACTGGTTAGCTATGGTTCGGGTTATGAATTGAATAGAAGGCGGCCAGCGATCGGCCGGGTCTTCCGGACCCCGCCCTACCATATCACGCCAGCCAATATGTAGTGCGCTTAACACTAATTCTGTTCCATCTTTCGCCGTCAGTGTGGCACTTCTGGGGGGAATTGGGCCTCCGGAACCTTCCACAGACCGACTGAAACGCAACAACAAGCTACTTCACGTCGGTGTTATGTGGGAGTGTGTTACCCTGGTCGTGCCGCCCCATTCGGATGTAACTCATGTGGTTACAGCGTGGAACTACCACTACTAAAAACTTTAATCTTAAATTATTTTGCTGCAGGTACTCGTACGTTTGATAGCTGATAGTGAATCTGTGACGGAAAGAACACACACTGGAGAGTAACATGTGTGATTACGAATATACACGAGCAGGAGACTCACGAAGGCGCAATAGAACACATACTGGAAAGAAACCCTTTAAATGTAATATGTGTGATTATAAATGTGCACGAAAAGATAGATTACGAGGTCATATTAGAACACACACTGGAGAGAAACCGTACAAATGTAATATGTGTGATTATGAATGTGCACAGTCAGGTAATTTACGAAGGCATATTACTACACACACTGGAGATAAACCCTATAAATGTAATATGTGTGATTATGAATGTGCACAAGCAAGTAGTTTACGAAGTCATATTAGAATACACACTGGAACGAAACCCTATAAATGTAATATGTGTGATTATGAATCTGCACAAGCAATTAACGTACGAAGACATATTAGGACACATATTGGAAAGAAACCCTTTAAATGTAATATGTGTGATTATGAATGTGCTCGAATAGATAACTTACGAGCTCATATTAGAACCCACACTGGAGAGAAACCCTATAAATGTAATATGTGTGATTATGAATGTGCACGAGCAGGTGACTTACGAACTCATATTAGAATACACACTGGAGAGAAACCCTATAAATGTAATATGTGTGTTTATGAATCTGCAGAAGCGGGTCACTTACGAAGACATATTAGAACACACACTAGAGAGAAACCCCATAAATGTAATATGTGTGGCCATGAATCTGCAGAAGCAGGTAGTTTACAAAAACATATTAGAACACACACTGGAGAGAAACCCTAGATATTTAATATGTCTGATTATGAATATGCACGAGTGGGACACTTACGAAGTCATATTAGAGCACACACTAGAGTGAAACCCTATCATTGTAATATGTATGATTATGAAGCCTAAGCAAGTACATAACTTTTTATTTTATTTTATTTTAACTTATTTAGGAAACACCCAGTTTTATACAAATGTAATGTCTATAAGTACAATATTTACAAATATACTTAGAGTTCCATGAAAAGTTAAAAGTTTTTGGAACTGTTAGGTACTTATTATACTATTAGGTATATCAAACATAATAACAACATAATACATAAAGTTACAATCTTACACAATACTTGGAGAAGTTACATAGTTAACAAAGATTCTCCCTATGTTTTTTAAAATTCTGAAATAATGAAGAAGAGAAAATGTCTATTATGTTTAAAAGTGTTATAATAAGAACGACAAGAATGCCTTACAAACAAATTTTTTGCGTAGATTGTTTTACAAAATGAAATGTTATAAGTGTCCGTTGAACGTGAGGAGATACGTGGAATTTTAAAATAAAAATTTGAAAGCAATTAAATACAATCAGTTATACCATGGATTATTTTGTATAAGAATAAGGAGTCATAATACAAACGTCTATTTTCTACAGAAGGAATCCTATGTCTCATGGCTGAATCTTCATAACTTTGAAAATAATTGCCAGTTCGATAGTCTAAAAATTTTAACAATTTATTCAAAATTTTATCAATTTGGGATATATACACGCGATATTGCTGATTTCACATCACACAACCAAATTCAAGTAAGCTACGAACGTAGGCAAAATGAAATGCTTTTACCTTCCAATAAAACCGCCATTGTGCTCTGCAGGGCTATTATGTATCTCAGTTGCTAACAAATGTTGATTGAAATCTTGAAAAATAGCCGCTCTATGTCAGTTTTGGCAACTCCTGTAAGCAAAAATGTTCGTAAGTTGATGACTGGAGCTGACAAAAGTGACATAGAGCCGCCATTTTTTGCTGCTTTTCCCTCTTACTTACACCAGGTGCACTGCGCGCGTGTCGCTTCTGATCTGCGCGCTGCTGCTTTCCTCATTGTTCTCACCACAAAGAGTAGAATAACTGTGACTCACCAGGTAGAAATTCTATTGCCTTGGACAAGGCTCAGAGCACAATGGCGGTTTTATTGGAAGGTAAAAGCATTTCATTGTACATTCCTCGGCTTGTCCAGGAAGATGGATGGGAAGTGCCTATTATCACCTGGTGGCTATATAATTATCACTTACAGACGTTAAAACAAAATCATGTACCTATCTGAAATCAAAATAACATTTAACACACAAATTAAATGCTTCGAAACTTAAAATCAATTTCGTGTTTACTAACTCATATAAATTGAATAATTTTTGTACTATTTTTGATTATTACTTCATCAGTCGAACGACCCAGACACAATAGAAATTTCATTGTTATATTGACAATCGACTGGTGAGGGGTATTATATTATTGACTGTTTTATTTCTTTCCTGTAAAATTTAAGAAAAGTTGAAGCCGCTTTTAGTCACCTCTTGAAATACCGCAGCTTCTTCCCTTACGTACAGCGTCACATAGCGACAGACTACGTGATATCTCTCGGAGGCAAACAGGGGCCTTACTATGAGCTCTTAAAGCAGGACTTCTAGACAACTGCCGGGTTTATTCGTACTATGAAAACTTTAAAGCAGGCCTGCTCAGGCCTATTATTCAAGAACCGCAGAGACTGGGCTAAGAGACAAATGCGTAGATGACAGAGTGAACAAGTTTGTGACTAACATGCTATCCAATAGAGTCGCAAGCATTGAAAACTCTAGCATCTCACGTTGTCGAGTCACGAGAGGCTGTCCACAGGGAGGGGTTTTATCACCTCTGTTATGGGTAGTTGTAGTTAATGAACTCGTAGAATTATTAAACAAAGATGGGATAGTCACTATCGGCTACGCTGATGATTTGGCTATAATGGTATCTGGGCTTTTCGAGGCGACTCTGCGAAAAAATGCATATGGCACTTCGAATTGTTGAGGAGTGGTGTCATAGCCACAAACTTATCGGTAAATCCTAATAAAACAGATATGACACTGTTCACACGTAAAGCAAAGTTATCCAAACTTAAACTTCCTACGTTATTTGGTAAAGAAATGACGCTCAGTAAAGATGTATTTGGGTATTTGGCTGGATAGTAAACTTTTGTGGGGAAAACATCTCGAACATATTACCAGAAAAGCTACAAATATTCTCATGCAGAGCAGTAGGAAAAGACTGGGAACTAAAGCCGAAGCTATGCCGCTGGCTATACACGGTTATAGTAAGGCCAGTTCTCACCTACGGATGCGTAGCGTGGTGGCCACGAACGAATCTGGTAACCACAATAGCTAAACTACAGCAAACCCAAAGATTGGCTTGCTCTCTTATTAGTGGATGCACGAAAACTACACCGTCGGCAGCCCTAGACGTAATATTAGGCTTAACGCCTTTGCATCTTCATATACAGCAAGAAGCAATGGCATCAGCGCTAAGGATAAAATCTACGGGCCAGTGGAAGGACACAGGACCGATTACAAACCAAAGTGGAATACTTCAAAAGGCGACAAAAATCATCCCAGAATCTATACAAGGCACTGATAAGACAGTCAGCACGTACCTTGACAAGAAAAGGTATGAGCTGGTTACTGAGAAAACTGCTCTAGATGATTTTTCGCCGACTTACAACATGTACACAGACGGGCCAAAAACAAAACAGCAAAAAACATTTCATACAAAGACGAGATGGCCACCACAGTCTCTGAAGAAGGGGAACTACTAGCATTTACAACGGATAGCGCGGCGGTCATCTATGCACTTAGAAGGCCGGTAACCAGGTCAAGAGTGATAGCCGAGTGTCATGAGGTTCTCCAAAACTTATCAAAGAAATACATAATCGTAGTAGCATGGACTAAAGGACATGGCTCATGCCCGGGGAACACAAAAGCAGATATCCTCGCTAAAAATGCAACCAAGCTACAGGTAAGTGGAGACTTAAACGACCTCTGCAAGCCCTCAGCGGTGAAAGTACGGAACCTACTTTGTCGCTACACTGAAGTAGAACAACAGACTATGTGGGAAAAAAGGACTGCAAACAAGCAAGATCTATGTTTCCAACCTTGAACAGGAACACAACAAACAATCTGCTGAAACTGCAGCGAGAAGACCTGCTACTTTTAGTAGGCCTTATCACAGGCCACTGCAACCTAAATTATCACCTTTACAAAACTGGTTTACAGGAAGACGAGACCGTGAGGCACGTGCTGCTGGAGTGCACGGCTACGGAAAATATACGGAACACAACCAGACTATTTGAAGATCAGTATAGTTCTAGATTATAATCGGTTAACATACCACCAACATCACTGGAGCAGTTGTGCCAGCGACCCAGGGCCATACTCCGTTATATGAAGGAGTTGGGATGGCTCGGGTAGAGGCTGGCGGGGGAAATGCACAATACACCCCAAGCGGGACGTCAGTGCAGGACTTATCGCCCCCACTATGAACAAGAACAAGAACCGCAGAAAAACCGTTCACCTGTTTTTTTTTGTATGGACTCTCGTTAACATGTCGCTCTAAATCCACTCAGTTTATTAACTTCAAACGTCTAGGCATCTGCAATGTTGGTTATAGTAAATTGTTAGAATGCCAGAGACAATATTATCCGTCCACTTTTGAGAAAACAATATACAAACAGTTCACCTAAATGAGCGTCATGGTATGATTTCATTCAAAATTGTTTATGTCAGGCTTAAGAACTGCACGGAACTTGCATGGTTTTTACGAAGCTGATAGTAAGGCTCCAGGTCTCATTATTGGGCGACCAATTATCTGAAAAAGTAAGACGCCTCTGGCAACAAGTGCCATTCCGGTATTAGTTTGCCTCGAGATAGACGGTCCGCTACAAAATTGAATCGCCTGTTAGATGTTGTGTCATCACAGTTTGAAATTGTTGAACGATGGAAAAGATGTTTGCTCAATCAAAGTTTTGGACTTAGTTTCGCCCTCATTTCTGGGATAAGCAATTTTATTGCTGTAGAGTTGTCAGATTGGATTAAAAGATAGGCCCCTCGAAGTGAGTCCGCCTGAGATTCTATTGCTTTGCGGTTGGCATGCCATGTTTCTTGCATGGTTTCCTTTTCCTCAAAAGCGTTCGCCGTTCACATGTGCTGCCCAACCGTGGTCGGAGGCATACGTCAGAAAAAAGTGTTATTTGTGGTGTATGTATAAGAGAAAACAAACTCACCGCGTGTTGCGACCAGAGAAGATCACCCATCACTGTCTGAGGTGGATGTCTCTCTGTCTCAGTCCTCCAGCTAGTGGAGGTGAGACTGAAAGTTTCGGCAGTGTAATCGACCTAAAGGTACCAAAAATTACCAAAACTCAGATTTTTAAGATTGACTGAGCTTACGATCTTGCGGGAACTCCATTATCAAAGAAGTTTGCTGCTGAGGCAAGTGTTTTAATTACTGAGGAGAAAATTGAGCTGAAATGTAAAATAAACAATCACTCTTACTCCCGCTTGGTGGGGCTTCTCGACCGGGATATTTGTCCCCGTAGCAAATATTTTGGAAGCGCATGCTATTCCAAAAAGCAGGCAGGCCATTTGGTACAAGTTTTGATTGTGTGTTAATCATCTGAAACACCGGTGAAACAAATTGGTGTTATGTAACTGCTCAGTTTTAAATTGAAAATAGGTAAATTGGGAGTTATTTCCGGAATTTCTAAAATATTGGAATCATATTTATAATTATTACTGTTGGTGAATCTATCGCCTTCCATTGTTTCAAAAAATATTTGAGATGATTCCCTGTTAGGTATTTAAGTAAGTCTAGATTTCTCCTGCATACAAATCTTATCATACATACGTTAGGTACATTAGTATAGGCTAGGTACCTACATAATGTTGATCAAGTTAAGACCGATGGATCGTATGTCTAAGTACCTACATAAACAAATAAATCATACAGTCCGCTAGTTCGTAGAACGTTGAAGTTAGTTGTAAATAAACAGCCATTGCCACCACACGTTCGTTTCTTTATACAACATCGACCCGAAGAATATTGAACCGTAATCGACCGAACATATTATGGTCGAATTTCGAGCCGGGTTGTGTTGCGACGGGAAGAATTTACTTACAAAACTCGGTAACTTGGCCGTCCGATCTGATAATTGTTGGTAAAAAGACAATTTGAAGTGTATTAATACAAAATGGATTGTGTAATTCAATTCAAATTCAAATTCATTTATTTCGATCGCCAATTTGATCATACAATTATTAAAATAAAACATTAAAAACATAAAACTAGGTACATATTTAAAATTAATAAAATAGATTTAAACTAACACACACCTTTCACCATTTGCTTGTTAGTCAGTACATGTACCATTGAGCAGTGGTTCATGTACTGACAGTCAAACCTATTCGCAAATACGTTCAGGATGGTGTTGGGGCTGGCCCGGACCCTGCGCGCCAGGGATGTGCACCGTTTTCGCATGGTCGTGTAGAAACAATCGACCCGTGCTTCGGCGAACATCCCCGACGCGCTGCAAGCACGGGGCAGCCGCATCAGCACCCTAAACGCATTATTGTACTGCACACGAAGGGCATTGTACTGTTTCTGTGTATATGTCACCCACAGGCTGCTCGTGTAGAAGGACGTACAAAATGCTCTGAAAAGAGTAACTTTGACATCCCTCGAACAACGTGCGAACCTGCGGGCAATCATATTAGCCCTCACAGACAACGCCCTTCGCTCCCTCTCCACATCTGCATCGTCCTTCAGGTCAGAGGTTACTAAATGCCCGAGATACTTGAAAACTTCGACCCTTTTAAGTATTGTGTCGTTTAAACGAATGGCTGGTATAGTATCCGGACATTTCCCTCTGGCCCGAAAGACCATGCATTCGCTCTTCTTTGCGTTATAGAGCAAACCATGACGCTGTACGTACTGTTCACATATGCCTAACAGTTTGGTCAGCCCACAGACCGAGGCACTCAGCAGCACCATGTCGTCCGCGTAGCTAATATTATTGAGACAAACTCCATCAATATGGCAGCCGACACGTGTACTGCTGAGCTTTTCTATAAGTGCGTTCAAGTACAAGTTAAAGAGCTTTGGGGAAGTTAGCCCCCCCTGCCTCACCCCACACTCCAACCTGTATGGCTCCGATAGCGCATTTGACCACCGAACAACGTTGACCTGATTCAAATACCAGTACTTGAAGATATGTACTAGTTCTTCAGGCATAGTCAAGTCATCAAGTTTTTGCCACAAGACATCATAACAAACCAGGTCAAACGCTTTCGATAAGTCAAGGAAACATGCATAGATCGGCGTGCCCCGATGGGTGTAGTACTTGACAGTCTGCTTCAAACACAAAATAGCTGTTTCGGTAGAGAGACCATATTTGAATCCAAATTGGTTGTCATGAATATTCAAGTACTTATCGAGCTGAGTGTTAAGCAAGCTGTCAAGCACCTTTGCGACTATAGTTGCCAGTGAAATTGGTCTGTAGTTATTGTGATCACTTATGTCACCTGTTTTGCTCTTTACAATTGGCACCACTACAGTCCTCATCATATCTGATGGTAAGTATGAGTGTCCCATACAAAACGTGTAAAACATAGCAAGAACTCTTGGCAAGTGGACGCCCGCATGCTTTAGGTGTTCAATGCTCAGGCTGTCATGGCCAGGAGACTTTCCGCGCGACATCGATTTAATAACTTTTCTGACATCGTTTGCCGAGAACCTAGTATTCATCTCCTGCCCATGAAGTCCGCCCACACTGACAGGCTGTGACGGCCCTAAAGGCGATTTTACAGTAAAGTGGTCCTTAAACATGTCCGCTATACATTTCGAGTCATTTAATCCATTGACACTCACAGGCAAGCTCGGTCTATGGTTCAACTTATTGGTGGTTTTCCAAAAGCTACTAAAATCTTGCTTGGAATGCTGAGATGCGAGAATGTCCATCTTTATCTGTTCGCTGTTATTCTGACACCACTTCAAGCGAGATTTAAAGATTCTACGACTTTTACGCATCTCATCCCAAGCACGACCTTCTCTTGGTTTACCGCACAGAACCCATAACTTAAACTTACACCTGGCAACCCCGTGAACCACTCGAACATGCTTATTCCATCCAATTACAGGTCTTTTATTTTTTGGCTGGTTAACTGAATGACTATCAGACGCTGCCCCACTTAAGGCGTCAATAATATCTTGGTACATTTTATCAATTATACGTCTGTGGTCTAATTCGTTGCATTTCGTATCACTACAATTACTTAATTCAGTCGGAAAATCTATTTGTGCCAATTGTTCATGACATAACATACTATATAAATTAATTTGTTCAGGATGTCTTTCACCCCATCGTACTTTATTACACATTGTATTTGAATTAGCTTGTAATAATTTTGGCTTAATTAAATCTAAATTACACTGAATTACTAGGGGTAAGTGATCAGACCACACAGGGCCATGCTTAATATGTGCGTTAACAACAGTTTGTAAACCTGACACAGTAACAACGCAGTGGTCTAACCACCTTAAAGACCCATTTGCGTCGCTATTAAAACTAAATGTATCAGAACACAACCCCAACTTTACTACATCTGCACAAGTCCAATCTAAATCACTACAGAAGTTCGATAGTTCATAGTAAAATTGCTCACCCGGATGGGCATTGAAGTCACCGAGCATGTACACACACTCAATATCTTCATTGTGAACAATAGCGCTCAGCGACCCGAGACAATCCGTAAACTCCGCTAAATTAGCCGTCTTATCAGTTGGCATGTACACACTAAACACCAAGAACGACCTTTGATCTTCTACTATTTTTATGGCGCACGTTCGCGTGTTATCACACTACACAACTGACACATTTTGGAAAAAAATCTTGTTCCACAACAAAGCGACTCCTCCGTAAGGGCGGCCAGAAATCATCCCATTTGTAAGGTCGATTGGCGAAATACCCGTGTAGGCGAACTCATCATTGATACAGCTCAGGAAGTCAATGTCATGCGGCAGCAGCCAATGCTCCTGTAGGGCGATAATGTGCGATGTACGACACAGCTGTCGTACATCTTCAACCGAGCGCTTCACATTTTTGCAGTTGAAACTGACTAGTTGAAGGTCAATGTTTGCCATAATTAATATGTTGTGTGGCCGATACAGCGCTTTCACCGTTCACACTCGTTTTCCGGAAGTTCACAAATCGTCTAAATATGATACCTTGTGGCCACAGTTTGTTATCTAAGAAAATCGACAAGTTGTGGTCCGATACAAAAAATTTAAAAGCTTTATGGTCTCTTTCTTGTTTAAATGAGATTTTCTCTAAACTTATCCTTTCCTTTGTCTTTCTATAGACGTAGTCCACTATGTCTTTCTCCGTCGTTTCTTTGTGTACCTTCGTAATAAAAATGGGAACTTTTTTATCAGCGGCTTTAAAGTTTCCCTCCATATCTCTAGAAATTCCAAATATACCCTGATAGCGGTATTGCGGCCATTTGCGTTTAGATACGGTTTGCCAGCCTTCATTAGCGTTCACCTCAATCAAGAATTCAGATTGACCTACTGTCTTTCTCACGCTGTGGCACTCAATATCTCCTACCTCTGTAACTACGCCGTTATCAGCTTGCCGCTCCGACGATGCAACCGGTTGCGGTGACGTCACCTCACCTCGCCGACTGCCGGCACAGCCGTCCCCGGTGCACGTATCACTCTGTTTTGCTCCTCGTTCATGTTGTTTCCCGCCGCTCTCCAATGCCGGCGACTGTTGGCGCGTCACAGCTGACTCACGCGCACTTTGTTTACTTTTATCTACCCTCAGAATATCTCTAAACTCTAGCATACCGCTACGGCTGTTCGACTTGTTTCCGATATCATCGAATGATTCGTTCAACGATGAATTGTTTATATTATGCGAAAGACCTATAGGACCACTGTCATATAGCCACGCTCCTCGTTTTATATTCACATTATGCGAGGTGATCGGTGGTAATGAGTCATTTTTCATTTGTAGTAATTCGGTTTTGTACTCACTAAGCTGATTTTGCGTAACATATTCAGATTTAATCACATTTATCTCATTTTGCACTTTGAGAAGGTCCTTTAATAACTTTGTACAGTCAAGATGGACAAATAATATCCTTTGTGTAGTGGTAGCCTTTCCAGTTGGCGAGCGACAAACACAGGAATCACGTCAGGTTCAGTCGATTTAAATAAATTCACTATGTCGTACAAATCTTTTTCTTCCTTGCCTTTATTCTTCCGATTTATTTTAATTTTGTCCGTTGGAATAGATTCGAACAGCAATGACTTCGAGTTCTTTATTTGTTCACTGGAAAATGACGACGTGCAAATTCGCATCAACGTTTCTTCGTCTATTATCGATAACTTGTTTTGGACGTAAGATAACAGTTGACAATATTGCAAACGTTGCACTTCACCGTTGCCATTTTATTTTCTCACATTGCGCACAGAATACGCTCACAATGCGCCCGGCACGGAGGGATGCGCGCGCGCGACTGATAAACTGTTATTCGTGAACGTTTATCATACATTGTTCGTGCAAAACTGTAGGTACGTTTGTTGTGAAGGAAGGGAACTCCATATTCATTGTGCATCATGCCTACCGCCGACGAGTTGTTCTCACAAATGGAAGATATTAGCGCGTTACTAAAGAAAGTACACGATAACTTTAAGAAATGTCCTAAGGCACGGAAAACCCTAGCCTATATAAAAGTACGTATGCAGTCTGTTGATGAATATTGGGTACAATTGAAGAAGCTTCATGTTGATTTATTGCAAGTAACAACGAAGAGTCAACGGTCAGAAATGTCAATTTCTAGTTATTGTGAAACTGCTGAAGAAGCGTATCTAGATGTGAAAACTGAAATGCAAGAAGAAGGTACTAGATGCTTACTATTCTACTGAGAATACTACCAACAATTCCCAAACTTCACAAACACAAGGGTCAAGTATGAAAGTTGAGACCAACTTGCCACGTATAGATTTACCAAAATACTCTGGTAGCTATGAGAATTGGCAACAGTTTGAGGACACATTTACTTCACTCATTGGTAATAACCAAACACTAAGTGACGTCCAACGGCTCCACTATTTAAAGTCCTGCCTTTCAGGTGAAGCTGCGGCCACATTTAAATTCTATCAAATAACGGATAGCAACTACAAGCCTGCCTGGGAGTGCCTGAAAAAAAGATATAGCCACAAGCGCTTAGTAGTTAATTCCATACTCAAACGGTTGTTCCAACAGAAGAAGATGTGCGACCAATCTGCGAGTCAACTGAAGCAATTTATAGATACAACTAAGGAATGTTTGACCGCACTTGAGAATTTGAAAATACCTACAAGTACATGGGACCCGATGATGATTTACATATCTATTCAGAGATTGGACCAGCAGACTCATAAGGACTGGGAAGATTATGTTAGCGAGAAGTTCGGCACCGAGTTACCAAAATTGCAAGATTTGATGACCTACTTAGAAAGCCGTATTCACACCTTAGAGCTGACGACTTCTGCATCTGCGAGAAACGTTCGAGAGCGAGTCTTCCATACTGCGTCCCCCTCCCCCTCTAAAGGCGAAAGGTCAGATAGATCATATTCATTTTGCACGGAAAATCACTCAATCTTTCATTGTAAACAGTTTGGTAAGTTAACGCAATCAGACCGGAGCGACTACGTAAAAGGTAAAAAGTTATGTTTTAATTCTTTATTGCCTGGGCACCTTCTACACTCCTGCCAACAAAAATCGTCATGCAAGGTTTGTGGTAGGAGACACCATTCACTTTTACATGTTTATTCAAACCAAGAAACTTCTGTTACCACAGAGCCGCAACACGCAGAAGCTTCATCGTTACACACACATGTAGAAGAGAAGAAGGAAGAAGAGGTTTTAAAGTCCTGTCATGGTTTACATTTCCAACCTGCATTATCGTCATTCTTTACTACGAATGACTCACCCGGCCTACTGGCAACTGCAGTTGTTCCAGTCAGGGACGGATTAGGGAATGTAACTTTATTGAGATGTATTGTTGATTCAGGGGCCCAAGTCACGTTGTTATGCGAACGAGCAGCTCAATTATTAAGTTCAAACAAAATGCCTGTCAAAGGTCACATATTTGGCAGTGGTTCATCAAAGGCTTCTGTGAGTCATGTGACATCTTTTGAGGTACTATCTAGGTATGATAAAGAGTTCAGCCTCAAGGTTGTCGCGTATGTTATATAAGGCAAACTCACAAGCATCTTTCCAAAAAAAACAGTAAATTCTAGTAGTTGGAAACACATTGAAGGTCTCCAGCTAGCCGATCCGAGTTTCAACCAACCAGGAAGAGTGGACATGTTACTAAGTTCCAAAGTATATAGTAGAATCCTGAAAAATGGAGTTATTCAAGGTCCTCCTAACTCACCATGCGCGCAAGAAACCAGGTTAGGATGGATCCTTTTAGGAGAATCAGGAGAAGAGAGTCAAGATGTGTTGATTTCATTACATATTCACGCGGATCTGGATGACATGTTGAAGAACATGTGGGTGTTAGAAACTTCAGAAAAACGGGCTTATACAGAAGATGAACAACAACACCAAAACCATTATCAATTGATGGAGAGACCAGAGATATTGCGTTAAAGAGATTAAATCAACTTGAGAAGCGATTTCAAAGGGAGTTGAGCGTTACGAGTAGAATACACAAGAGTTATTCAAGAGTACATAGATATGTGAGCGTTACGAGTAGAATACACAAGAGTTATTCAAGAGTACGTAGATATGAATCATATAGAAGAGGTTCCACAGTTAAAAAGAAACTGTCCCGCTGTGTACTTACCTCACCACGCAGTGATAAGACGAGATAAAGAAACATCTCAAACTAGAGTTGTCTTCGATGCTGCATGCAAGGGAACGAATAATGTTTCATTAAACGAAGAGTTACTTGTTGGACCACAGATCCAAGAAGATTTGAGAAAATTAATAATGCGATGGAAAATGAAGAAAGTCTGTTTTGTCGCAGATATTCAAAAAATGTATAGGCAAATTTTGGTCAGTAAAGAAAACACGGATTATCAAGATTTTAAGAAGGATTAAATCAAGAGGTTCACGCCTATCGTCTTTGCGAGTGACCTTTGGGACCGCATGCGCACCATATCTCGCAGTTAGTACGCTGCACCAGTTAGCTGATGATGAAGCGGTGAACCAACCCGCTGCAGCACAAGTAATCAAGGAGGATTTCTTCATGGATGACTTGATGTAGCGATGATGACAGCGTAGAAAACGCCATTACCATAGCGCATGAAGTCAAAACCATACTGCAAAGGGGAGGATTTATGTTGCAAAAATGGGCTTCAAACAACGCTGAGTTTCTACAACAGTTTCAACCCTTCGAGAGAAGCTCACATGTCAATCTTGATATGAAACTCAACGGCACTGTCAAAACACTTGGCATGTCATGGAATATGGGCCAAGATACTTTTCAGTATCGTGTTGATCAACCTCCAATACCTGAAAAAATTACGAAGAGGGTTATACTTCCAGAAATTTAAAAACTGTTCGATCCGCTGGGCTGGTTAGCTCCCGCACTCATACCTGCAAAAATAATTATGCAGAAGTTGTGGCCAAAGGGTATTGGATGGGATGATGACGTAGACAGTGAACTTAAAGAAGAATGGCTAAGTTTGAGACAAGGATTTGAAACTCTTAATAAGATTAGCATAGATAGATGGCTTTGGACAACACAATCGACAGTGCAGAATACAACAATTCATGGCTATTGCGATTCATCCATGAAGGCTTATGCAGCTGTGGCATATATGAGAGTAGAAACCGAAGAAGGAATTATAAAAACGGGTATTATAGCTGCCAAAACAAGAGTAGCGCCAGGGAAAACAGTATCGCTGCCTCGACTGGAACTTTGTGGTGCCGTTCTTTTATCCAGATTGCTAAAATAAATAAAAGAAGCGACTATGTTACCCAGTGAGCAGATATTTGCTTGGACTGACTCCATGGTGGTATTATCCTGGTTAAAAGGGGATCCTGGAAGGTGCAATATCTTCGTAAGCAATCGAGTGGTAGAGATTTTAGAGAACACTGGAAACAGCAGGTGGGCCCACGTTTTTTCGGAATCGACTCCAGCAGACATAGCAACAAAGGGAACAATTTGTTCTGCACTGGTTCATGACAAGTTGTGGTGGAACGGCCCTGGGTGGCTGCAAAATAAGAAAATACCATTTTCAAATACTAAGATAGATGCAACAGATTTAGAGCGTAGAAAAAGTGTGCATACGGTAATAGACGCCATAGAAAAGGACAAAATAATCAATCTACAGGAGTTTGACACTTAAATAGAATTACAAAGAGTGATAGTTTATTTAAGAAGATTTCTACACTACAAAAAATCAAAGAAAGTAGATGCTATGGCTATAAATACACAAGAATTGGAAGAAGCTTTGACTATTGTAGTAAAAATAGTACAACGTGAAGAATTTTCAGAAGAAATCATTCAGTTACAAGAAGGGAAACCAATAAGTACAAAAAGCAAGTTAAAAACGCTCAACCCAATTCTTTGTTCCAAAACTATCCTCAGGGTGGGTGGTCGTTTAAGAAACGCAACCATATCTGAAGATGTAAAACACCCTATAATTATTGGCCACAATAATGATCTATTATCGTTGCTTATTGATGATGCTCATAAAAGGACCTTGCATGGTGGTATCCAACTTACCATGGCTTGCCTGCGATCTCGATAATGGATCCTAAAAATGAAAAGTGCCGTCAAGTCACGTATTCACAAACGCCTTGTATGTGCTAGGCATAAAGCCACAAATAGACAACAAATGATGGGAGACTTACCTTGGGTCTGCGTGACACCGGCACGTCCATTTTTACATTCTGGCCTTGATTTTGGAGGTCCATTTCAAGTTTTGATGTCTAGACATCTTGGAGCTAAATGTCATAAGGCATATATTTCAATATTTGTATGCATGGCCACAAAAGCCATTCATTTAGAACTTGTAGGCGATCTCACCTCAGAAGCATTTAGAAATGCATTCAAAAGGTTTGTAGCACAAAGGGGCAAATATGGAGTGATCATGGCACTAACTTCGTAGCTGGAAATAAAGAGTTAGTTCAGATGTGGAAGGAAGCTCACTTAGAACTACCTGGTCAATTACAACCTTTACTGGCTGAAGATGGAACTCAACGGCATTTTATCCCCCCCCTACAGCCCAAATTTTGGAGAAATTTGGGAAAGCGGAGCTGCCGCGGTCAAAAACCATCTTAAGAAAATATTGAATACCAATTTGACGTTTGAAGAATTTACAACAGTTTTGTGTCAGATAGAAGCGTGTTTAAATTCAAGACCGCTGTGCCCAATAGATAATGACGATCCTGAAACAGTAGAAATTTTGACACCTGGTTATTTTTGATTGGTGAAGCTGCCATCAATGTACCGGAGCCAGACTTGCGTGACATCTCCATGACCAGATTGTCTAGTTAAAAGTTAGTACAGCATTTTTGGCATCGCTGGCAAACTGAATATTTAACCAGATTACAACAGATGCCAAAATGGCAAAGACGCAATCACGAGTTTGATATTGGTGAAATTATTAATACTTTTGTAGGTCGGGTTCGAATAAATAATTCATTTCTTAATTTTTTATTCGAACCCGAATTCATTTATCGGCTGTGTAGCTGTTTTGTATTGAATTGAGCAGCTCTGTGCGCCGGTTGTTGATAAAAGATGCGGTTTTGCACAAACTATTTGCATCCAGTCGTTTAATATTTAATTATAATCTTTTTATTCACAAAAACAGCTCACTGACCTTAACACTAAAATCAGAGTAAGAAATAGCCGCGAGTCTCTAGCCCAGTTAAGCAATTTTTAGCAAAGACATTCTTCTGCAAAATTTATATCTGCATAAGAACCGCGTTACTAATCGAAGCCGAGCTCCGTACTTTGAGTATATTTATCTGAGGCTCCGTATGTAAGACGGTAGAAATTAATTTGTGTCAAAGGTTTTTACAGGTTTTAAAGCAGTTTTTTTATTTCAATAAAAAAACCTTATACCAATCAGGAGTCAAAACGTTGTAAATACTTGACAAATTGTTATTCGCCCGTTTTACCAACACCATTCTTCTCTGCCTTTGATATTGGTAGTTTGCTAAAAATTATACGAAAAATCTAAAATTTTAACTTCGTTACACAATTCATCGAGAATACTATTTTCATTCGACTCACGTGACCTTTTCCGATGATGTTCCTTCAGTTGTCAGTCTCGGCCAGGCCGCTCGCTATCTACCAGCATCGGTGTCCATATTTTATAATTATTATAAATATAACAAGGTTTAGATTAGGTAATATGTTGTTTACAGTTTAGATCAGAAACCAATGTAGGTATGCATTAAGAATTATTGTTCAGCATTACATTTAATGAATTTAGTTACAAGTTTCATTAGAATTTAAGTTATACTTACATCGAATACCAAAAAACAAGAATTGTATTTAAATAGAATGTCATATTTTAAGAACTAAGTAGGTATTCAGTGTATCATAATAAAAGTATATGATATACAAGGAGACTGAGTTTGTCCTTGCATATCCTCAGTTCAGCTTTTTGAAGAGATATAAAAGTTATAAGAAAGGGCCATGGTGTGACACCTTCACAATAGAACAAGTACAGTTTTCAGCGAATAAATATAAATGCAGGTATGTATGTTTTTTGTTGGTGAGAATCTAATTTAATTTAAAATAAGATACCCTGATGGGACAGTTAATTTGATTTTATTAGTAAAGAAATAATAAGTAAGGCAGTATATAAAAAAAAAACTATAAAATATATATTTTTTTAAATTGTAGAAAAAAATATTTGTTTATTAATTATTGCTTTGAAGACGCTAGTTGTGGACGGTTCTATGCCTCTGTACCTTTTGTCGATTTCTACGACATGCAGGCACTACAGTCGGCAAATTCTGAACAAGAACCCCGTGCCGACACAGGGAGAAACTACCAATTTGATTCTTAGCACACACACATAACACAAGAAATACATAACGCAGCACAGCAAATATGGCAGTTGCCACATCAGGAATTCTATTGCAATACTGCCTGACCGAGAAGGGCGCCAATGTAACCTACCTGTAGTAAGAGTTAAATTTGTAAAAGCTTGGATTATTTGGGCTAAAGGCTACTGAGTTGTCTAAGTCCTAGTCATGCTGTGTAGAAACTAATTTTCGGCCGTCGGTGAGTGGCGACACCTTTGACCCTGATTCTCCCTGGGGCTAAATGAGACCCCTGACCCCTGGCTTGCCTTAATTGGCCGACTGGGGGTGGAAGTGTTAAAGGGCATAACGCCGGTAGTAGCGCGCTAGTGAAACCGCAGCACACTTCTCGACACCCTTTAGACATCCAAACCAACGTTGCCCCTTTAGTCACCATTGATGATGGCCCTTATGGGAGGCCCGTTTAGTAGGTGGCAAGTCACCACCTGCCTAAATCTTTTAAGATGAGACTGAAATTGGCAGATGGCGTAGTCTCGTCCATAGGCCACTATATCCCTTATCACTAATAAGTTTATACGACATTTTATATTTTGTACCAAACAGGCCCCTAAGTGTTGGCCACAGCCCTACTTATGCCCTTGCAAAGAACCGGGCGTAATCCGTGAAATAAATGGAATAAGGTAATAATAATAATAATCGTTATGCTCACATGGTACACATGGCAGTAGTAGCCACTAGCCCTCACACTAGGATTCCCTGTGTCATGAGGACTAGTTCTCATAACAATCTACTAATATGAAGATAACATGTTATCTTCATATTAGTAGATTGTTATGAGACTATACGACTATGAGACTATACTAGTTCTCATAACAATCTACTAATATGAAGATAACATGTTATCTTCATATTAGTAGATTGTTATGAGAACTAGTCCTTATGACACAGGGAATCCTAGTGTAAGGGCTAGTGGCTACTACTGCCATGTGTACCATGTGAGCATAACGATTATTATTATTATTACCTTATTCCATTTATTTCACGGATTACGCCCGGTTCTTTGCAAGGGCATAAGTAGGGCTGTGGCCAACACTTAGAGGCCTGTTAATCGGCCTCTGTACGTATATACGTACAGAGTAAATATCTTGCTTTGCCATAATATTGAGGAAGTGAATTCACAAATTGAGTTGTATCATGCGAGAGTGTGTAGATGTGTATTGTGTGTGTGTGTGCTTCTGAGGGTGCGAGATATGTATGAATCGTGAATGAAGGCTAGCGCGTGGTGCGTACCGGGTGTATGTTCGAGTGTCATGTACGAGCGCGGGCATGAATACGTGTGTTTGTGTCGGTACGAACAAAATAGTTTCGTGGCATACTACAGTATTGTGTTAATGTTAATTATTACGGTTCGAGGAAATAGAGTACTTATAATAATGTTTTTTTTGAGATTTGCAAGAGTACATCAACATTTATATCCAACAACAACAGACAGTCGAAGAAGAACGCTTCTAAATTAGCTCCGTTTTAATATTAGTATATATCGCAAAAAAGTGGTGTTTACTTACTTAACTGAGCAACATTGCGTAACACAGTGCTCAATTATCAACATATTGTGTTATCAAGCAATATTACGCCCTACTTACACGTGAGTACACATAACGAGATTGTAATACTTGATTGCTTGGCGAATCAATTGTGCCAAGATTGGAAAATAATTATTAAAAACTCGCCTGATGGAATATTCATGTCAATAGTCCGTAAGGGACCGTGGTTATTGCTGTATAGACGGGCAAGGTAACCATCTACTTCTACACCATCTCTTCTGGGAATAGAGCTGTGATCCAAAATTTTACTGAATGTTATCGTATAGTTTTGCTATAAGATTTTTTGCAGGAGCTATAATGTCCCACCAAAAAATTAGTTGGGGGTGTTGTAACTTGGGTCTTACGGACAACAAATATTTGACTTGTGTTCAATGTAAAAAGGCTTATCATATGGAATACCTTAAAGTCGAGGTGAAGAATACAAGCTCTTGGAAATGTCCTTTTTAATACAGTTGCTCAAAAAGTGGCGTATTGCAGGGACGTATAGCGTTCGGGATGTGGGCTATTACATACTCATGCTTTTTTTTTACATTTCCCGAACTCGTGCGTTCTCTTTCCCAACTGTCAAAATAATGTCTATTAAAAAGAAAAACCAACCATGAAGTTTTTACTAAAAAAATTCACTGAAGTTTTTATGATTCATGCAAATACGTATATTTCTAAAAAGAAGCTACGAATTTGATTCAATATCAGATTTAATGATTTGATTGAATAAGTTAGGTTAGGTTTCATTTCATTTCATTAAATTTCATTTTCATTTCATATGAATAAAAAAAATCTTTTTAATTTCAAAAATAAATCTTTTTTCATAATTAGGTTTTTACCTCGAAATGGTACTTACTCACGAAAACAATACACTAGCATATGCACACCTGCGAAAGTTTAAGAGATATGGTATCGACGCTCATTGTTTTTTTACTAGCCTACTGATAACCAAAATAATTTATATTTCTATGTAAAAATTATTTCTAGGTGCTTATTAGTATTAAAAAACATCTAATAAACCGAAATGTATTATATATTTGAACTGTTAACGTTTATGTTCAGTCCTGATATGGGTTTTGACTGCGGTACACCGGTGTACCAGCGCCGCTTTGTGCAATGTATAGATTTGGCCACCGGTGTACCGGCGCGTGTTTATAGGTTAAATCCGATAGGTATATCTGACCTAAAGGATTCAGTCACTTTTCTCGGTAATCAATATGAAGAAGTAAATCAAAAGTCAGTTGATAATAACAATGAAATCAAGAGATTACAGGAAGAAAACATCAACTTGCGCACGACCATAACAGATTTAAACCATAAATACAATCAGATGGAGCAATTAAATCGTACTAGCAATACAGAGATACAGTGCGTACCAGAAAGCAAGACTGAAAATTTAGTAAACATGACGCTACAGTTGTGTACTTCTGTGGGATGTACTACTATTAAGGACGAAAACATTTTAAACTGCACCCGAGTCGCCAAGATGAATCCTTCAAGCTGCAGGCCTCGATCGATTATAGTACAACTGAGCTCGCCGAGATTGCGTGACGTTATTTTGACTGCAGTAATAAAATACAATACTGAAATCTCACTCCGCAAACAAGCTAAATACGGTGCTTTTTGGGATTAAGGGAGGAAGAAAGCCAGTGTTTGTCGAAAAGCACTTGTCTTCCCACAATAAAGCCTTACACGTAGCAGCTAGACTCGCTGCCAAATAAAAGGATTACTAATACGTGTGGGTGAGAAATGGAAAAGCCTACATGCGCAATACCGACGAATCAGAGTTCAAGTATATTCCTAACATGGAATGTATTAATAAGTTAGTTTAAAAGTTTCAGTATGACAAGTGCATGCGTTTTTAGTCATTTTTACATAATCATTATGGATAGTTCATTACGTATATATTATAGGTACTACCAGAATGTTCGTGGTCTCAAAACTAAAATCACTCCATTTACGATAAAATTAGCGAGTTCGAACTATGATATAATTGTACTGACAGAGACATGGCTGAACTCTACTGTTTTTTCTACGGAACTTTTTAATACTCGTAATAGATAATTATACTGTTTATAGAAGAGATAAAGATACATCTAAATTAAGTATGAAAAGAAAGAGAAAAAACCAAATAATAGAGAAAGGGGCCTCCCCCTTGGGCAGTGTTAGTAGCAGTTAATAAAAAAAATATCAGGACGTATGTCGGATTGGGAAAGTGACAGTGAAGATTTATGGTTAACTTTGGAGCTCAAAATCTCATAAGTGCATGAGCACATCGCTTTATGTGCTACATACATACCAACGCCGGTTGTTAAAACATATCTTGAACACTTCCTAGACAACTGTAATCATATTTCAGATCAACGCGATTATAAAACTTGTGTATTCGGAGACTTTAATTTAATCTGCATAGAGTGGGAGTTATTGGAGAATCCCCATAGGCAATACTTAGTTGCGACAATCGCTCAACCCCTTAATAAATGTGACTATCCTAATTTGAATAAAATTCTTGATAAAATTGATTGGTAGTATAGGTAGATAGTGGATAATTGCAATGATGTTAATGAAGCATTAGATGTTTTTTATTCTGTAATAAATGATATTATTACAACACATGTTCCTTTAAGCAGGTCGAAAAATTCTAGTGAAAGAAATAACTTACTACGTAGATATAAAATTTATAAAAATCCAATGGATGAACTAATCATTAAGAAATTAAATAGTGCTATGTATGTAGTATTAAAAGTGCAGTGCAGTTAGCTTTCGAAAGTCTGATATAAGAAAAGGAGCTGGAAAGGAAAGCAGATGGCATACCTCCTATATTTATTAAAAACTGTGCTTCGAGGTTCATTCCCAGATATTTGGAAGAAAGATAACATGGCTCGTAACTATAGAGCAATTTCGATAATTTCAACATTTGCAAGAGTTCTAGAATCCATAGTTATCCCTTACATGTTTCTTCCTTTATCACTGATTATCAACATGGTTTTATAAAGCAAAGGTCCACATGCACGAACTTATTATATTTTGTCGAGAATCTTTTGGAAGCTGTAGACAACAATAAGCAAGTGGACGTCATATACGAGCAGACTTCAGCAAGGCTTTCGATAAAGTGTCACACCAAGTGCTCCTGCTTAAGCTATCTGCTTACGTTTCTCTGGTATATCTGGCTATGCTGAATTGGGTGCATTCATACTCGTACAACCGTAGCTTTTTTGTTGTAGCTGCTGGATTTGCATCGACATTACAAACAATAAGTACTGATCCTCAGAGATCACATTTTGGGCCTCATTATTTCAATTATATAAATGATTTACCAGAATGTTTAACTTATAGTACTCCTTTTATGTTTGCAGATGATCTTAAAATTTTAAAAGTAATAAACACTGTTGAAGATGCTGAGATGTTACAGGATGACCTTAATAATAAATGGTGTGAATTAAATGTTATCATATCACGTTCGCCCGAAAAATTAATAATACTTATTAATTTTAATTACAAAATTGGATCCACTGAGTTAAAAACAGTCAAAACAATAAGAGACCTTGATGTGACATTTGATGAAAAATTTACGTTTATTCCTCATATTGAGCATATTACCAAGGATTCATATTTACTAAGAAGTCCTCTAAAATTTTGGGATTTATGATTCGAAATAGCAAAGAGTTTTGTAAATCTAGCACCAAGATGTTGCTATATAGGTAATTGTCTAGTACCTATGCAGTGTTTTAGAATACTGTAGCCCCGTCTGGTAGCCCCATTATGCCGTACATGATTTAAGATTAGAGCCAATATACAAACAAAGATTTTTGTGGCACTTAACGTACATATTCTGCAAGTAAAGCAAAAACTTTAAATTCCTACAACAAAAGATTAGCCTTTTTTATTATCCAAACTTTGTCAGATCGCCGAATCAAACTAGACTTAATTTTACTTTCATTATCATCATCTCAGCCGTAGGACGTCCACTGCTGAACACAGGCCTCCCCCATGATTTTCCAAAAGGACCGGTTGGAAGCGGCCTGCATCCAACGTCGTCCTGCGACCTAACGTCGTCCTGCGACCTTACTTATAAATTGCTAATAACAAAATAAACTGTGCAAATTTCTTGGCAAAATTTAAGTTTAGAGTGTCATTTAGATATCCGCGTAAGCCCATTATTCCATTGGCTCCAATATATCGTAGAACTGTGTCAGGATCAAACTCGCCTCTCCCGAGAATAAGTAGACTATTTAATCAATATTAACCTACATTTAGATATTTTTGGAGACACACTCATAAAATTCAAACGTAGCTTAAACTTAATCATGGCCGCAATGGCCAACCATACTCTGTAACTCTTCTCAATATCATTTTAGTAAGTAATACGGAAAACTTATATTTGTATAAAACTAGCTGCTCTCCGGGGTTTCACACGCGCGGTGATGGTTGATGATGATGAATCTTATATAGCCTATGTTACTCAGGGTGTTCCAATGTAGCTTTCCAATGGTGAAAGAATTTTTGAAATCGGTCAACTTAACTTTTACTTTTTGAGCCAATTCGTTACAAACATACTTACATACAAATATTTCCTCTTTATAATATTAGTATAGATTAGTTAATAAAAGATTCTGCGTTTATAGTTAGTACATGATGTGCTTCCTTCAAAAGGTAACACATTTAGTTAAGTTAGTCATCAATGTGAAGCCTTAAGAGGATTGCATAGCTAGTACTTTCCATACTAAAAGAAAAAAATCTTTTCTATCTCTTAACATTGTCCGATTTCAGTGATTATTTTTTTCATGAGTTCATCACATTGTTTACAATGTTGTTTACTACTATACAAAAACAAAATGTACGGGTACATTTTGTTTTTTTTTTAGTTTTTTTAAGTTCTGAAAAGGAAATTTATAGTACTTTGAAATAATGAAAAAATCAAAACGTACGCATACATAGTAAACAATGTGATGATTCCATGAAAAAAATAATCACTAAAATCGGACAATGTTAAGAGGTAGAAAAGAGTTTTTTTCTTTTAGTATGGAAAGTATGCAATCCTCTTAATAAATAAATAATTCCAACTGCATTGAGCTGAAAGGGAATAGATTGTAAACCGAGGGTTGAAATAATCAATTCCCGAGGTATTTTACGGCTATAGTCCGAGTAGGAATTGATTCTTTTACCCGTGTTAAACACTCTACTTTTCATTTCGAATATGAGGAAATAAAACTAAGTAGTGGTTTATCTAACCTATTTATTGATAATATATAATAATATTAGTAGTACTTATTTAAAATTAATTGTCAAATTAGGACAATTCGTGAAACTAAAAGTTACACTTTTGTTTGGAATATTTATGCTGTTTTATATAATATGACAAATTTGGCTGTTCTGGATATCTATGTAAAAGTAGGAGACTCTGGTATTTCATCAGACGATGGATTCCATGGCGGATACTCCCTGGAAGTTGTCGGCTGAGGCGAATTGGGGCGTATTTTTATAGTTTGTTAATTTGGTTGAAATTTTAGTTTTATTTTGGACTGAATCCTCAATGTAGCCTTCGGCGACTGTGCTGGATTTCCAGCCTCCATGTCTTTTTAAGGTTGTTATGTTTGCTCCAGAATCGGGTAAAAGTGTTGCTGACGTTTGTCTTAACAATGTCCGGTATACTGCTCACAGTTTGGTAAATTCAAATATGTTGCTATCTGCTTCGGCATACATTTTATTTTTGCCGATCACTCTTGTTTATAGCATTTTCCCTTCTGATAGTTGCGAAAAAAACGGTCCGTTTTTACATAACTGGGTCTAATTTTTTGATATTTCTTTACTACATATTTGTGTAAACTTTTCTTGTACTACAAACGAGCGCTCAATATTTGTTTTTGTTTTAGTCAGTTTTACTAGTAATAATTGGCCTTGAATTTCAATGTCCTTAATTGTCAAATTTGTGAGTTCACTGCTTCTGCAAGCGCCGCTTATACAGAGTATCGATACCACCTGTGAAAAAGATGTAATTTTTTTTAGTATTTGTGTAATAAATCAATCAATCAATCAATCAATCATTTATTGCATAGTTATTATGAAGTTCACATACAGATGTTAGCTAGCATGTTTAAATTAGGTAATACATAACAATAACCCTGATTGGGTATGGCAATATGGTGCGGAGCGGATCGATTTATTATATAATTGATTTGTCTTCTAAATACTCGTTTAAGCTATAGTAACATTTTGCTAGCAATATGTTTTTTAGGGTTTTGTCAAATTTATTTTCATTTTCTATATCCTTTATCTGTACTGGTAGTTTATTATATATTTTGACGGCCATTGGATTTGGGCCGGAGCTATGCATTGCTAATTTAGATGTCGGTAAGATTAATTTATGTTTGTAGTTAGACCTTATTCGATAGTTTCGGTTTTCAACTAATTTTATAAAAAATTGTGGGTACTTTCTAACAAATTTACAGTTTTCAAATATATATAGAGAGGCGACAGTTAAAATTTTATATTAATAAATATATTCATTTTTAGAATAAATCCATAAATACTCAGGTAAACTTACCTTCAATGCCAAATATATCACGTAAGGAGCATCATTTAAAAAATTTTACACTTCATGAGAGGTGAAAACCTTAGATTTCTTACTCTTGAACCCCTGAGACTGTCTTTTCAAAAATGATGTAAGATTATAGATTTTTTTCAAATTTACATTGTGTTTTATATTAAGTGTACTCTGGAGCATTGAATATCGGCTCCATAGCGTAGAAGGCTGTAGTTTGCTACACAGTCCATTAAATGATGTAAGAAATACACTTTCGGAAAACGATTTTATATTCTTCTCTGCTCGCCACTTCATAAAATCATTGTATGTGTTTATATATCTTTCTTTTGAGATTTCTGGCAAAAGATTTTCAAAAACACAATTTGCCTCGTCTTTATAATTGAATCTGGTGTCAACATTTCAGAATCGCTTGAACTCATTTTTAATATTCACATCTTAGCATAAAAGATTATTACCTATATTTTTGAATTCCGTCACAGATACATAACAGATTAGTATCCCGCCAATTTATGTCGACATTTTAAATTTTAAATATGGAACTCACCCCGTAATTGTTGCGACTTATTCCGCTCAAAGAAGTTTGCGCTAAGTTCACACTGGCTGTTTAGAAAGTCACATGGCCGCAGCATTTTTTTTAATTTGTTTTTTTTTTACATAAAACTCTTCACAGCTGGCAGCAGTCCTATTTTTAAAGTTCATTCCGGCCCTTAGGTGGGGAGTAATTTGTATTAGTTTTGCCATCTCTATCGAGGGAAGCAACATTTTCCACCCAATAATCAGATCAAAACAACACTACTTTCCGAGTATGAGAAATGGAAAGAAAGTTTTCTGTCTGTTCGCCAAGACTTAGTAACCAGTTTATTTTCCGTTTACAAATATATCTTTTGAAATTAAAGATATCAAGAATTTTATGTTTAATATATATATGATGCTACGAACAAATAAAACTTTTGGGAAAATTTAGTGCGGAGCATCGGATTATTCTATTTCATCTGCCTTTGAGACCTATTAGATTTTGCAACTTTGTTTGGTGCCGGTTTGTGGTACCGAATAGCCGCACTGAATAAGAAGAGTTGCCGGACTGTAAGAAATTAACATTGACCGAACAACTGTTTGGTTGGATATCTGAATGGTTTAATAAATGCACTTTTTAATATCGATCAATGGGCGTTTTCAGCCCTTAGTAGGAAAGTGCTACATACTCCAGGCCACAAAACAAGTAACTGAGGATATAAGTATATATATATATATTTATATTTCAAACTAGTCAGAGCAATGTCACGATAAAGGTTGAATACTTAGTGTCCAAACAACGCCCGAGCGTAGCGAGCGTGTTGCGGCAGTGACCGGCGAAGGGCCAGAATCAGGCTTTACCTCGATAAGGATATAACTCAGCACTTTTGAGATAAACTAGGTACTTGTTGAATGTAGATAGATAGATAAACTCTTTACTGCAACACCACATTATAAAGTTCAACAAACAAATGAAAAACTTAAAATTAAGTGTCACAATGGACGGTCTTATCGCTCAGAGCGATCTCTTCCAGACATCCATGTCCTGTCGAAGCAATGACTTGTCGATATTTTTTTTGTTTGAAGACTTTGGTGATGCTATAGTGGACTATTTGTGGCGACGAAACATTAATAAAATATATAAAAGACCCATCAATTTTAAAAGATGATATTTTGGTGTTTTATTTGATAGTGCCTTTGTTGTCGCAGTCGGCGACTGTTCAAAATGACAGTAGACTTTTATAAAAAAAAAATATAACAACCTAGAATCTAGAAACCCTCGTCCCCTCCCCCTCTATTAAAGCGATTTTTTTCAAATAATTTTATACTTTAAAAATGAATACTTATTCTAAGATTATTACCATCACGACCGCTCTGTCAAGAGCGCAACGAAGAAGACTTTTTTCCTATCAAAAATTAATCCATGCTCGCACGCTTTGCAGCAGGGTCGGTCTGGCCTCAGGGAACACCGGGACCTTTCCCGGTGGTCCGGCCCGGCTGCCTGACTAAACCCGGGGCCCCGAAGGAGATTCAGAAAGCAGGAATGGTTCCCATATACAGACACTACACAAGATATTACCTCAAAGGACTAGTTTTCTATTGTTACTAAATTCCCCACGGCACTACCAGCTGATAGTGCAGTGGGGAATAAAAATTCCCTTCTGCACTACCAGTAGTGCAGCTTGGTAGTGCAGCGGGGAATGACTGGTTATTATATATTCATATTCATATCACTTATCGCATCATACATGTTTCAGGGATCTTAAATATTATAATAGAGTCATATATGTACCCAATTTTGGGCATAGCAATATGAGTAGAATTTATATTTATATAGATAAGTACGTCACAGACAAAGTCTTATGGAAAACTTCTTACGATGTGACAAAGCAAATCCGGTACTGGGCGAGACTTATGCGACTTACTGAAACACGAGCTTAGTGTCAGTAAATTTACAAAACTGTGTAGATAATTTTTATGATAATTTCTAAGCACTATCGCTTTCCTAGCGATACCAAACTTTGCAATTATTGAAAGAAATAGCCCTCATACAACATACGTCCGCATACGACGGTTAAAAACAAATACAGAGTTAAAAGTCGATGCTCGGGATGTGTGCCTCGGTGGCCTAGTGCGGTCATGGCTTCTGACACGGATTTTCGGAAGACGCGGGCTCGTATCCCGTCCGAGGATGGAATTTTTCTCTGTAATTGCAATGTTTGTGTAGATGCTACAGATAACACAACAAATATGAATGGACAACTCGAAGGCCTTAAACCGTCTTGGATATGGTCTGATTTATATAGGTAGATATGCCTTTACACACGACTCAGATATGAATCTCCTGGACAGTTCCACATCTGGTGTTACGTCCCTGTATTTCCCGTACTAACAGATACAACCAACGTGACAGTTTCAGCGGCATCTCCATTTTCTTCGTTAAAAAATATTGCTGCTTTTAGGTATTCGTGATTCTAACCACAGCGAATGGATATTTGGGAGGATCTAATAAGGATTCGTCGCATCATAAGTAGCTCGGACTTATTGGGAATACTTACTGGGTAATGGTCAAAACATTCCACCTTAAAAAAATCTTCGGGTCATTTGATGACAAAGAAAACTGGTAGGTACATACTGGTATATTGAAGTTATTCTGACTTTGAAAAAAATCTTAGAAATGACAAACATGACTTCGAAAGCACGCGTGAAAACAGAAGGATTTTCGGAAATGTATTTAAAATATCAAACAGTACTAGTGGCGTACCTATATCTGAGAATATTTTAAATAATTACGCCTTTGTTAAATTACCTACAAACACCGGACTGGACTACTTAAAGGCTTATCAAATGATTAAATTGAACAAAGTACAAGAATACAGACGTGATGTTAACAGTAAAGGACAAATTTGTCTCGGCTACAAACGAAAAATTGGACTAACTGAAATTAATAATAGTATTTAAACCCAAAATAAGACTGACAAAAGTGAAAAAACAAGGTGTCCATATCAAAATTTAATTGTTTTATCACCTACCTCTAACAGTTAGAAGGTTAAATAAATATATTTTAAAAGGAAAGGTATAAAAATTCTTTGAATGTCAACCATTATATTCCCTAAAGAAATTCACGGACATGCATCTGACTGAAAAGGCGGCTAGGTACTTAGGTTACCTAGGGTACCTACCTATAGTTAGCTATAGATAGGTATAGGCTATATGACTGATCCGGCTAAAATTATGGTGTAAAAACTAATACTTATCTATTAGGTATATTACAATGTAACTTTCAAATTCCATTACATTTTAATTTTTGCAATAAAACGTTTTTTCAAGCCATCTTGAAAAAAAGTTTTTGCTTGTAGATCCACCTGGATCTGTCAAGCATTTTATGATTTCATACTCAGTAAGTGATCCTAAAACTTATATAACAAAATTGGATGGGAGTGCGACAAAAACAAACAGTTGATAAAAATAAGGCTAGTTTTACTATCGTTACAATTTGTATACCACGACCACCTTTATGTAGCATATAAATATCTTTTGACCTATTCCTTCACTAAAGTGTCAAGTGAGAGAAGTTTCTCGGCGTTATTTTTCTCAATCGTCTAAGAAACCAATTATCACAAGAACATTTACAGTGTTTCTTGCTGATGGCCTGTGAAAAAGATTCTCAACAACGGAACCTGATGTTCTGACGAGATGATTGACAAAGTAGCTCCAGAGAAGTGCCTTCAAAAAAATGCTCATTGTTTAGTATTTGCTAATAGTGAAATTTTAATCCTTTTGCGAGAACAAAGTATGTATTCGTTTGAGTAAGTATAATAATTGAAAAATTCAAACATAGATTAGTAATAAAATAATAAGCATATCCTATTTTACCGTCGCTTTTCGAGAAAAATCCGGTAATACGAGTATTTTGGGTCCCAGACTGACGCTGCTGTGCAGATATATTTTACTATAAGTAAATGTTATACATATACCCTCAACATATAAATAAAAGTATCTACTAACGTACCCTCACTCACACATGTATGAACCTACATACCTAAGTATTGTATTATTCAACGCGTAAACGAGGGTTGCGCCATATTTAAGCGGGGCTCATGAAATTGGCAGTGTAATAAAAATAGCGCTGTGCCATTCGTCGTGCCATAATAAAACTGGAAGGTCCCACCGTCCCTCGCTTTATATCCACACGGGCAATTTAATAGTTTCTCATTACTCAAGTAGGTAGACGCCCATAAAAAAAGACATAAAGTTTAGGAAGAAAATTGCACTGCTTGCATAATACGCGGTGCCTATTGACTGTCGTAAATTTTATAAGAAACGAATTGGATTTTGTGATTGTTTGTCGTGCATTATTTATCTCTCTGAAATCTGAAAAAATGGCGGCATTAATGTCTCTTGTCAGCTGCAGTCAGACTTATTATCAGAAATTGGCATTATACGCGAACCGCGTCATAGCCATTATATACCTACAAAATTCAATCAAATTCAAACGAATTCAACTTATGTTTTTGTTTTCAATAGATAGAACACTCTTTATTTGTACACTACGGAAAACATTAAATATTAAAAAAAGAACACAAAATAACAAAAGCATAGTAGTACAAACGGCGCTTATCGCGTAAAGCGATTTCTTCCAAAACTTTGGTTAGAAAGAATATCTATTATTTTCAGAGGTGAATAGTAGGTATCAGCGTAAGTTTAAAAATGTGAGTAAGTATTTAAAGCAAAACAAATTATATTACATATATACCTACTTTAATTATATACCTATACTACTGAAATACAATACATATATATATTATTAAATAATAAATATATATATATTAAAATATACTAATACATACAAACTACAACCTCATAAATGTTAACTAAAGATCATTTTATAATTTCACATGTAGGTACCCTAGATGCAAATAGCATAATAGATTAGGTACTTAATACCTGCCTAGCGATGACGGCATTTATAAGGAAGGTCACTAAATAATTGTGTTACCAATAGCACTTCATGGGGTAAGGTACACCTACAAATAACCAAATAGTTGAACTATTAATAACAACTAGTGAGGTTATTACAGGCAAATTAGCTAAACTATTACACTATACCCATAGCAATGCAGTAAGGCTACGAATGTAATACTACAATTATATTATATTACAATTACGTAAGTAGTCTACCTCATTATTTGTTAATAACAAATGAGGTAGATTAAGCTTAACAACACTGTTCTTAGCTAACACATGGTTCGGTTATATGCAAGTAGGTAAGTAATTAGTTTAGACCAATTTAAATAAATAATTTATATGTTCGTAATTTACAAAACAAAGTTTGGTTACTAGTAAAAGTAGTTATGTAGTCACCATTTTTGTGTAGTTAATTACCAAACCTTGTTATTAATCACAAAAAAATGTTCATTGATAAAAGTAGAGATTTCCGAAATTTGTTTAGGACAGGCCTTGCTTACAAATGCTAAATCTACCAAGTATTTTTAATTTATGACAAGTTTTTGTAAGTGTGAAAAACAATTTTATTGTCTGTGATAAGCTTAAAACTGAAGCTTATCACAGATAATAAAATTATATATAATACTTATATGTACTCTTTGGCACTGCCAAAATAACTATCCTATACAGGAACAGCAATGGGCAGTGCTACAGAAAAGACAATGTATAACTTTTAATTTGATTGTATTTAATATAATAATTAATTAATAATTATTGAATTATTTATTTATATTATTTATTTAATTCATTATGTATTTAATATAGGTAAGTAATTTAATTTTATAATTTATTTTTATTTTTTATATATATAAAACAGAGCGTCAGACCACGGTAATATTATAGATAATATTACCGTGGTCAGACCGACAAAACGGCTGGACCGATTATGACGGGACTTTTGATGGCAGACACCTGATGTTATATGAAGTAGGTAACGGCAACTTTTACTTTAAGATAAAGAATTAGGCTTCCATGCAAACATGTTAGAACACCATGATATAATAAAGCTTCATGTCGTAAAACTATTTTGTCCTATGGTACCGTATTACGTAAGTACCTACTACCTATTTAGTGTACGTATACTTATAGGTATAGACGAGCCAGCTTAAAATCGTTAAGCAACAGTCGGGTTTGGATTAAGGTTAATACATAAAACAAATAAATTACATGGTTAATTTATTGATTCAGACGTTACTTTGCGGAAATCCATTATCAAAAAACAATATTAAAAAAAATATTTAGTGACACTTCCGCTGAAAAGAAAACAATGATTTTGGCCTATTTGGGGGTGTGCACCATCCTCAGGAGATGTTGACTCAACATCTCCTGAGGATGCATCGTGTAGAGGCGAAACACGTGTCGAATCGGTTTTGGTTTATTTGGGGTTTCTTGTGTTTTTTATTTTGTATTCTTCGTATTAGCATTTTATGCTTGCACACCCCTTAAATAGGCCAGAATCATTGTTTTCTTATCAGCGGAAGTGTCACTAAATATTTTTTTTAATATCGTTTTTTAAATTACATAGTGTTTTGTGTCAGATAAGTCATTTGATAAAAGTGATTATTTTTTAAATTCATATATGCGTGTGATAATATCGGTGCGTAAGTATTGTCCGCGCGGAGGTTTTTTTCGGAACCTATATATACCTAAACGTACAAAGAACGTAACAAAGTTTAATGGATTTAAACCTATGTTTCCAACTAGGTACATAAGTATAGCTAGGTACTTTTATGTTACATAGGCACTGAAGATACTAACGCCAACTTTATGTGCGCCCACTTTTTATCGTGGCGGACAATATTACGGCTTTTTTATTTTTACGACGGACGTGCTACCGTCTACTTCAATTTTTATTACAGTCTATAAAAGTTGCATTTAATAAATTACTATACATTATGCTAGGACATTATTTGCAGAATATTTGGGAAAATTCCTATGTACTATATAGTCATTTTTACCTAACTTGGTCTAAGTACCTACTCAGTGTTACTCAGTAATGCCACAAAGGGGTGTAGGACCCTATGAAAATGCGTACCTACCTACCCTAGACAGCTGAACTCTTATAGGTATATCTAAAAGGTATTATTTTCAATACACTTGCCCGTAAAGTTAGCCTTATTACATAAAATTATAACATAGTTCACAATTAGTAGAATTATCTGTATAGGGTGTTTGGTAGAGGGACCGACAAACCAAATGAGCGTGTTCGCGGGACCACTTGGAGAATACAAGTTGGCCAAAAAAAATCCCCGACCCCCCAATATGTTAAACTTTTTTTTTGTGATTCTTCCATTTTTCTCCGAAATTGTACCTATTTACCACCATAACATTTGTAAAATTTGTAAAAACTAAAAACTAAAAACATCCGGTCTAAAACATACTATACTAATGTTATGGTGGTAAATAGGTACAATATTGGAGAAAACGAGAAAATTCACAAAAAAAGTTAAAAGAATTGGGGTGTCAGGGATTTTTTTTTGGCCAACTTGTATTCTCCAAGTGGGCCCCCGAACACGCTCATTTGGTGTGTCGGTCCCTCTACCAAACACACTGTATATATGCAAGTTACATTACAGACAATCAAACAGAGCATATTTAGTTTAACCAGGTAGTACAGTTATTTAGTAGAAACAAAGAGGATAAATGCCGATGAAAATCCATACACATTTTAGGAAAAAAAATTGTGTAATCAATCAATCAATGTCCTTAATTATAAGTCAAACAAACATTTATTTATTATCAATTAATAAAAAATATGTTACAAATATTGTAATACCTATTTGTTTTCAATCACTTACCTTTAATTATGTCTTGGTGCCGCGGGGTGTCGGCTTAGAATAGCACCCCCGCAACTCTACCCGTGGGTGCCGTAGAATGCGGCTAAGGGATAACAACCAGAAGGTGGGCAACAGCACCTTTCCAGTTAAACACACAAAAACTGCGCTCGCCAAGCCGCCTGCCAAGCGTGGCGAGTATTGGCAAACAACCTATGGGGGAGGCATATGTTTAGTAGTGGGACGTCCTACGGCTGAGATGATGATGATGATGACCTTTAATTATAGGTAATAGTGAACATACTGCTAGTATACTTCAAATTACAGTTATTGTATTTTGAAGTAGGCTAGCAGTATGTTCAATCAGCTTCAGTTGACGTGTGAAAAAAAGCTTGCGCGCCTTTTCCTAAAATTTCCATACCTATATAATTTTTTATCTTAATTGACTCAATGATGATGAATGAACATAGATAAATCAGAATATATATATCCAAAATTTGATTGACTATTTGTCACTGTGTGGTAAAACTTTAAAAGCTATACCTAACCTATAGGTATAATAATTATGTTATTTCAACTTATTTCCTTGCAAATGTCTTGAAAAACATCATATGAAACTCGTGAGCTCTGCCCATGTTTTAGTTTAATTTAATTATATTTGAGTTTGATTTCATATACCTTACATTGATATAACTAGATTTCTATTGTTATTTTTGAATTTTGTTTTAAATTTTTAATTTGGTTTTGGTTTATTTTATTGATTTCATAATAATCAATCTTACTTATACCATTGTATTAGGATATTCCTGTAAAGATGGTTGTAATTGTATTTTGAATAAATAAATCAATTTGTATCATGATATAGGTACCTACCTACTAAAATGTGACAGTTTCGATGCATGAATGTTACTCAATCACGTCATTGGAAATTTACGGTTTATAGGTAACGTAACATCCATGCATCCAATCTATCGCTTGACACAGGTATAACTCATGCTTCAAGAGCTTTTAATCGCTGTAAAAAAGAGAGGATCGATAGGAAACAAAAATATTTTGAGTTGAATAATGTTCTGACATGATAACGTCTTTTAAAATTTGATCCTTACCTACTTAAGAAATAGGACCGAAAGGCGACAAAAAATGTTTCGAGTCGATTATTCGTTTATCGGTACAAAATGTAAGTATAGGAAAAGTTTTTGGCGTTATCAAAAATTTATAGTAGGTACCTAAGTAGGTACTTAAACCTCGGCACATAAAGTTTTGATCCTTATAATTATATGAAATAGGACCGATTGGTAACAAAAAAAGTTTCGCCTTGATCAATCGTTTTTCGGTACATAATGTGTTTACACAGTTTATCAGTTTTTGGCGATTTCTAATATGTCTAGTACTCAAAACTTAGTGGTTCCCACGGATTTAGGATCCGTGATTGCTCCCGTAGAAATATTTGATTCAAAGGTATATGGAATACGATCGATTAGCAACAAAAATATCTACCTATTTCGAGTTTATTAATCGTTTTTGATTTATCGAATTTGGATTTGTCGGTCCATAGGTTTTTAAAAAAGACGCGCGTAATAAATCCGCATTTAACATCTAAAGCAACTCTCCTCTCAGGGTTCTCTTCGTAAATAATTTGCAGGAGTAGGTACTTATAATGGTAAGGTTGGAATCCTGCATTATGCACTGTAGAACACCTTTTCCATTGTGTTACAGAGAGTCGTGTGGCGATGGTGTTCGTCGAAATTGTTGGTTCATCGAAAAATTCTTGCAGAACCTACTCTTCGTAAGACTGAGGGTTTTCCGGCATTAATTTGTCGTCTCTGAACAGTACCAGTTTCTCGGATTCGCCATCCATTAACAGCTGATACATTGGGTAACCGGCGATTAGGAAACAGCTGCGAATAATCTTGACGAGCAGCCTCACTGTTACCGTTGCAAAAGCCGTAACAAAACAAAATATCGGCGTATTCTTTATATGTGTATAATTTTGACACATACGCGGTTCATTACCATCAAGCACTTCCTTATTTCAATTGAAATTAAAAATTAAACTACATACGTATACACTTTAAAAAAATATACTTATTATTATTTTGTAGGTAGGTACTTACCTAATTGTTTTATACTATGAAATATTTTAAAAGCTATCGCATTTTTATAACTGACCGCTTTCTTTATGTGGCTGAGGTTATCATTATAGGTAATAGGCCATAGCCTTTCATGACTGAACGCTTAAGTATCTAAAATACCGACACCGACAAAAATACCGTTCTGTAATCTGAGCCATAGTTCATAGTATACCTATGTTATATATTATGTCACATAAATCTCGACTTGAGTGAAGATTTAAAGTAACTACTCAGGTCATACTCAAGCATGGATCCACTAGGTACTGAGTTTACATCTGTAATACGGCCCTTTAGGGTACTTAGAATAACAAATAATCACTTTATTCCCGACCATCTTCCATATCGACGATAAGTTTATCTTTTTCCTTAATGCAAAGTGGAAAAATATTACTAAAGTTTATGTACCTATTAGTTACAAAATTATGAAATCCTTTTTGTAACATATTTTACTACATTTGTAATTTCGTTCTTTGTAAGAAAATGACTGTAGGGAAGTAAGTACCTATATACTGAAATACCCCCAAAGCCATTACAATTTTCATTAATATTTACGACTGCTTTCCCATTACGTCCCCCTTACTTTCCGCATAAAAAATATATCTAACATTAAATTCGCAAGAGAGGTCCGATCCCCATGTCCTGGGGACATATAAACTGATTAGTTTTGCTACGTGATGTGTCGTAAAGCCAGCTTGAACTATACGAGACTAATTTGAGATTTACAATATTGTAAATCAAGCTTGTTGTTGTTGTGTTGTGACAATGGGATAGAAGTAAAGATTACGGAGCTGAGACGATGCAGTAAATGTTTTATTTTATGGGGCTTCAATTGTTTATGCACAAGCGAAACGGGTTTATATGTATTCCTTGGTAACTGTACTGCTCTAAAATGTTAAACTTGCTATTAGGTAAGTCTCTCGTTGTCGTCGCGTCGTTCTCCTCATTACTGAGGGTTGTGATTCTCCTTCTTTATAATTTTAGCTCTGACAAAGCTTCGCCATCTGTTTCTATTGTTTGCGTCGTGAAGTGCCTTATGAAGATTTGTGTCCAGAGCAGAGCGGATCTGGTTGGACCACTTTAAAGGGTTGCGCCCTCTTGAACGTTTTCCTTCGACGTTGCCCGTAACTATTAGCTTTTTTAAGTTGTGACCCTCTTTCTTGGCTATATGACCGAAGAATTCTAGTAATCTACGAAGACAGGTAGTAGAGAGTCTGGTCTTAATTTTCAGTTCTCGCAGGATGGATACATTGGTCCGAAAGGCTCTAAAAAGGTAAGTCTCATTTTCTCTAGATAAAATTTTGTAAACACAAGAATAAAACTCATACTTGGTTATTTTTAGCAGATTTGACCGATAAACTTCCTAATGTTATGAGAATTAACTGTTTCGGTACGTTTTAATAGGTTATTCGGAACAGCTTGACCCCAAGTAGCACAAACATATTGTTTGGTAAATAGATGAATAACACACTTCGTAGTCTAACTTAAGCCTGTAAAGTTGATGTATAAACATCTTACCTAATGCTGATTTTTTTTATTCCTGTCCGGGCGCTATAGGCCCGGCCCGCGAGCTATCCTACTCCTACCTCTGACATGATCTGAGTTCTTTTCTACTCTTTCTTTTGTCTCGCTTTCTTGGTGCATACTATTTCTTTCTTTTATTCAATTCATCTTTCACACTCACCAGTGGTAGGAAGCCAGCAGTTACTATATCTGTATTTAAGAATTGCAACTCAGGATTTGTTCTTTTTTTTTCTTACTTTCTATTTACAATTTATTATCTAGAGATTTAAATTTACTTTTATTTTTATTTACTAATATTATACTACAGGCACTTTCTATATAGCTTAGTATATGTATATACTATCACACTAGTGCTATTTTCTACCGAATTCCAAAAAAGGGGGAGGTACTCAATTCGACTGTTTTTTTTTGTTACCTCATAACTTTCGACTAGGTGAACCTATTTTCAACGTTCTTGTTTGAAAGCTGGTGCTTTCCGTGTGGTCCCATTTAAATTTTATCAAATTCGGTCCAGTAGTTTTTGAGAAACACTCCAATAACTGAATAGAATGGAAGTCGGTATAAAATTTTTCAAATTGTACTTATATGATTTTCTATTTATTATTCTTAACTAATTTTTACGAATGTTTTTATAATATTCTATAATAATAATCCCTAATTTCTTTGTCCTTTACTATTTTATGTACATTTTCTTTATGTATATCTATATTTATTACATTTTCAATATCAAATCGATATCTACCAGATATTGGACAGTTTTTAATGACAAGTAGAGCACTTCCTTCTGCATTTGAATCGCAGGCACACGCCGGACTCTCCTTGCACTTGAACCGATGCAAATACGAGGAGAATCTGCCATGTCCTGTTAGAAATTGAACAATAATGGGGTTCAGCTTTATCTTTAAAGACGCGCTCGTATCCTGATAATAGTAAAAAGCAGAGTTTTTAAACACCTAGTGTAACGAAACAGATCGATGATATATTATGAAAAAAAATACTAAGGTTAGAAAAGGAATAGGAAAAGAGTAATAACCGAATAGAATTCATAAATATAACACGCTTTCTGCAGAAAAAATCCTGAATATGTCCACAAAAATAAACTTTCACGTCCAAACTCTCAGAATTTTCAGCGTTAACACTATATTTTTTTAAAGTAAGACATAGCCAACGTATAGTACTAAAGTTATAACCAGCAGTTTTTTCGATTATGTTAGTATATATCGAAAAATATAAAGAAAACGTACAAAATTAACGCATTTTCGCATTACATCGTCCAATCTAACAAGCGATTTTCAACCTTACGTAAAGCATCGTAAATTATTTTAAAATATTTGGGGTTGGACCGCGCCTTAATACAATATGATAGGCCTCCACATCGTCTGGGAAGAAAACACGGTTCCATTCGTCAAGCGACTCCATTCGGATATGTCGCTTAGCGTATGAACCCAGAAATATATCGTAGTTTGGCCTGACTTTTGAATATACCTAATGCTGCGCTTTTTGCCAAAATATCCGCTCTTTCGTTTCCCTCCATGCCATGACATGCGCCTTTATCCAAAACATATTTACTGTTTTGTTGATTTCTTTTATTTTAGTTAATTGTGGCCTAAGTTTTTACAGCGAGGGAGAATTTTACCGTTGTCGTTTCGAGAGAGAACTTAAAATGCTGATTTGGGCCCAGCCGAAGGAGCCTTTTTCAACTTATAATATATGTAATGTGTCTGGTTTGTAGCTGTAGATAGGTATACATGATGGCTGATTTGGGCCCCAGCCGAAACAACCTTTTTTAACTTAAAATATCTGTAATCTCAATTCTGTCACAATTAAAAATTAAGGACCGATTATCTACCGTATGTCATCGTCGTATAATGAGCTATTTTGGCCACATCGCCAGACGTGGCGACAGCAGCTTGGAAAAGCTCATTGTGGTGGGAAACGTGGAAGGGAAACGCTCACGAGGCCGGTCTCTGACCAGGTGGTCTGACCAACTTAAAGAAACACCAACGTCCCGCTTTTACACCGCGGTGGAGATGGCCACAGACCAGAGCCGATGGAGACAGTTCGTTAGAACCAAGGTGCTGCCATGATGATCACGATCCTCAGTCATGAAGGAACGACCGAAGAGAGATCTGTAATCTAATCTGGTTTTAGGTATATACAGGATGGACCTAACAAAAGCGCCCCGAATACCTTCGGTACTTCCCAGTCGACCCTAAATACTGAAGTTAGGAAATTTTCCGCTGGTGCGGAATGTATTAAATCTGCTAGCTCTCACTGCAAAAACTGCACTGTTCTTTCACTGTTAACACAGACTACGATTTGTCATTTCTTGGTGAGTTGGTGGGTACAAGTGGGAGCTCCAGACTGTCAGCCATGTCCATAATCTATTGGGCTACACGTAATAGGTACATAATATCTGATAGGCTTTGAAGAAATTTGTTCATTTGTGACTTTTTTATTTTGAATTGATTTTACACGTTATCTATAAATTCCTTTTTTTTGTTATTTATAGGTACATACATTATATACATAGTAGGTAGATAAGTAAAACCCGGATAGTTGCATCGGTGGGATAGGTACATGCTGCAGTTTTGAATACGCTATGTTAGGGATGTTGGTGGCATTAACGCTTTACTGTAATTAGAAGCACTCCTCCCACATGCTTCATTACCATGTCAGCTGGTGGTATATGTGCAAGCGTTTTGTCTGTGTGAGCGAAAATCTTCCGCGGCGAAACTTTAAAAGGCCTCCAAATTATATTGGTAAGAAGTTACCGTTGAATACTTTTTGTACCGATTGTAATTATAGTAAAAATTTTGTTTATTTGCATGGATTAGAGATTGAACTACACTGTTTATTACGTTTTATTGTTGAATAGTTTTTACTTAAATTGTAAATAAAAAGGGCAAGTATCCGTACCAAAAAGGATAGATGCGCTATCTAATTTTGCGGATAGTTGCTCTATGGGCAACAAGGATATAAAAGACACTGAAAGATATTAAAAGAGAAGAACACTAATTTTCCATTGAACTATATTTTTACTAAATCTTAATCAGATGGTATACAATGTGAGATGTGTCGAATTTGGTTGCATGTAATTCGTACAATATTCAAAAACCATTGCATGAGATGCGGAAAATTTAAAACCCTTGCTTCTGTGATAATTAATGCTTATGCCAAAGTTATCTTTAACGTTAAAGTTTTTACATTACTATTAAAGTTGTTTTGTATGGTTTGGTTAGAACATTATAACTCAATTTTATATTGTAATGTTGATTATTTAAAATACTTTAAATATGAATCTCTGGAATTGACATGAATTTACTTTTTATCTTATAAAAGTCATAGAGAAGCGTCTATCCCCGCACGAGGCAACTATCCCACGGATCATTTTTAACGTTAGGCAACTATCCGGTACAGTAGGCAACTATCCTCTGTTTCAGAGGTCAAATAAAACAGGATTTACTCAAAACCTATACTAAATATGTTTACAAAAATAGACTAGTATAAATGACAAAATACCTATCTATTGATAAACATGTTACTTTACTCTTATTAAGTACATATTTTTCAGTAATAGAGCTTTTTCGAAAAGTAGCGTAACTATCCGGCTTTTACTCTATGTCTAGGATGGAGACATAAAGCGCTATCCTCTAAATTCAGATAAGTAACTAATAAAATGAAAATTGTACAAGTGCTATACTAAAAAAAACTAAAGAATAGGGATCTAATTATCATTATATTTGATATAGGGAATAAGGGCATTGATATAGGGAACATTTAAATACCTATGCGCCCCGTTTGTGTTGTTCACAGTCTCAAGGGGTAGTATGAAAATTACCGGTTATTTTATTTACGAAAAGACGTTCTATACTAGCGAACTTCATTTTAAAATGTTTTAAATACGTTTATAAAGAATTAATCCCGGTAAGCCAAGATATAGGTAAGTACTTGTCAATGTTTAGAAATCTTTCAACAACCTTAAATATTTTTTCCTATATTGTTTAGTCCACGATACCGAAAACAAACATGGCCTCACTCAAATTTTCGCACGACCACAAGTCACTAAATATGCTATATATAGAAGTGGGTTCGGTGTCCTTGTTATGAATACCTACAATTTTCCCATTTGCCGCCGAATACACTTCGTAAATTTGGTTGTTCGAAGGTGTATCTGTTCAAACTAGCTGTTTCCTTCTTCCTAATAAAATAAGTGTTATGCTAATGTTTGGATGGATGGATGTTCGTTACTCAATCACACCAGAACGGCTGAGCGGATTAAGATGAAATTTGGTATGTAGGTAAACAGATGAGGTGCTGGAATAACTACATATGATACTTTCATCATCCATCACCACACAGGTGAAATCGCGGGGCGCAGCTATAGTACAACAACAAACCTGCGTTGATGACTTTATAGGTAGATATATGGTAAAGGGGACCGTTTGATCATCGTACATTGTGGAGGTCAAACTGGATTTGTAGACGGAGCACTTGTGATATTTAAATCCAAATGTAATACAGGCGATTATCATGATTCTATGAATTTCGTGAATTTCGTAAATGGATAAATGAAAAGCCTGAATCCTAATATACCATCAAATTCTATCATCGTGATGGATAACGCAAATTACTATTCGGTTCGAGAAGAAAAAACCCGAATACCTAGGGCTTCTACCGAGGCAGTTATGCAATCATAGTTACGACATGACGTGGCTTTTGATGACGAGCTTAGCTCTAAAAAGAACTAAAATTTAATGAAAAGACAGAAAATGAAGATATTTACAAATTTGACGAGTTATTGAAAATAAACGGACATGAAGTACCTATTGCGTTTGCCTCCGTACCACCCAGACCGAAACCCTATTGAGTTGGTTTGGGGTGATATTTTAAGGGAAAATTAGCACAAAAATGTATGGACACTAATTTGGAGATAAACGGCCAACATATAGTAAAATCTAATAAACCGTTTGCACATTTTCGCGAAAGCAAAATACGTAAGCCTTACAAACTCACCTCACGTAGGTAATTACAATTCAGCTGTGTACGAACTAATTCACCTTAGCTCAGCATTCAATGTCTCTCAGTCTACGTCCTGCACATTGTTCGTCTCCGAGAGTCACAAGTCACAATACGGCAAGCTTCATTGCGGACTATTTTCAAAAGGAAAAAGCCTAATTACAAATGTCATCAATAGTAGATTAGTAGCCAAGGGCTGTAAGGCATCAATTGCTGCCCGAGATATTTATAGTTCGAGGGTGCAATTGATGCTTACACCCGAGCTAACTACTCTGCTTTACATCTCGATTGTGAGGTAAGTAGAAAAAACCGGCATTACAAAAATAAAATTGATAACTATTATACTCATACGAAGACAAGGCTGAATAGCGAAGCGACCTCTTTTGTCATTGGGCTGAATGCATGATGTGTATTGCCAGTATGATGATTAGATGTACGCGAACTGTTTGAAAGAGTGAAGTGTTTTTTTTTTAAATTGCTTACTTGTCGCCCTAGGTCTTTTCTAGCTACATTATTACCCTAGAGCGCTAATTGGTTACCTACAAGCCCCATTTGGGGGGTAATCACAGATCTCAGATCTTGTTCTGAGATCTGTGGGGGTAATAAAGACCTACTTACCGAATATGAGAGATGTAAACCGCCCTAGGGCTTTTCTAGCTACATTTATTACCTTAGAGCGCTAATTGGTCACCTCATTAAAATAAAGTAGAAGCCTCATTTTGGGTAATAAGGACCTACTTACCGAATATGAGAGATGTAAAGGATATTTTTTAAAGAGCAAAGTACCTTAAATATGAGTCTATACCGCATATTTATATACACTAGTAGGTGATGGTATATGAGTAGGTATAGGTAATGTGAGTCTATAGGTATCCATATTTGCGAAATTCTCCACAGGAGAGTGGAGACCGATTATCTCTATGCTGTAGCTAGGTATATGACGTATCATAATAGCAGCAGACTTGAGCTTCAAATTTGATTTATGTAAGTAGATACCTACCAAGTTTAAATTAGGTCAAGTAGGTAGGTACTTTGTGCATAAAATGGTGTCCAAACACTTCTTATATGGAAACAAACATATTTATATGAAATAGTGTTAGAATTTTTCTTATTATTAGGTGAGCTTATTTAGGAAAAAGAATATGATAATATATAGTGTCATTATCAAATAAGCGTAAAGGGCTGATCTTCTCTAAGAATATTTGTAAACAGAAACTAGCTCAACATTTTTGCTGTCAGGTATGGTACCTATTGTTATGTATGGGTAATGAGTGTAAACGTAATAATGTAATCTGCTTTTAGATTACATTAGGTATGTACCTACAACAATATGTACAGTTTATTAAAAAGTTATTTGGTGGATGAAAAATAGATTAACCTACTTACCTTTCTTATTGCAGGTAGGTACACTAGCTTTTGCTCACGACTTCGTCAGCGTACAGTTATGGATGTAAATTATAGTAATATTGTAACAAAAAAATGTAGAGCTATGTTCATGGCTATTTCCCGCCACTACGTGTGATATTTGACAAAAGTGCATGTAGACACCGTCCTTTGTACATACTATGTATATAAGTTCAAAAACAAAGAATTTTCCCTACACTGTTTCATTTACTCTCTGTCATCCGACATAATATTGTTATTTTAATTAACTATCTAAATACAAATTTTCATAACTATAAAATTTATTTTCAATAGAAAGTTTCATCCGCCCAGTTCACCCCGCTAAGTAGGTAATCTCTTTCATTTAATTCGAACACTATTTTTTATTTTTAAACGATCATACTAAGTGTATAACCCCCCACCCCCCAAGTCATCCATATCAGAAATAATAAAGAACACCAAATTTGTTATTATAAATACACAATTAAACACCTAGGTATAACTTCAAAAACAAAGGACTCTCATGCAAAAGTTTTCGCCCATTTTTACCCACTTAGGGGATGAATTTAGAAAAACGCTTTCTTTACACCTCTACCCACCAAGACAAAAACACCTTCCAAATTTCAAATCTTTACGACCAGCGGTTTAGGGCTGTGTGTTGTCTGTCAGTCAGTCAATCAGGACTTTAATTCTTATATAGGTATTATATTGATTCATTGCATTGATAATGATAATACGAGTATCAACATAGTGTGTTGAATTAAGTGACCTACTCTATTTGCTAGAGAATAGTTTAGATAGGTACGTGAAATAGGTAAGTAGTTTTTGTTTAAATTCATCAAGTCAAAGGTGCCCACTAAAATTGCGTCACTAAAACCTCAATTTTGATTAAATCGTTAACAAATTGATTATAATTTTAATAGAACAGTATGGCTACCTACCTATCTCCTCATAAAAAAATAATTAAATTACAATTACTACTCGTAATACATAGATTTTACAGTCACTCATGAAAAATATGTTCAAAGATGCCTCCGTCTTCCTCTACTACAAGTTGTAAGATTAAATACCTAAATCATCATCATCATTATCAGCCGGAAGACGTCCACTGCTGAACATAGGTCTCCCCCATAGAACGCCACTTGGAACAGCTACTTGCTTCCTGCATCCAGCGATTCCCCGCGGTTTTGACGAGGTCGTCGGTCCACCTAGGTACTACAATATTTAAATAGAATCTTGTAATGTTTATAATATTAAATGTGTGATTGTGAATATGATTACATGCAAGTACACCTTTTTTTATTATGTTTGCTCTACTATTGGTCACAAAATAAATAATAATAATAATTCGTATTATTCACTCCCTCCCTGACGAAGCGTCCATGCTTATATCAAATCGATTCGGTTGAGCGGGGGCGTGGCGGGACGGGAGAATTGACGTGGGATTAGGGTTCTGTAAGATGACACAAGAATCTTTTATTTAAAATTATCTTACTATTTAAAAGTAAGGTTGGTTTTAGATGGTGAAAATAAGGAATTGCCACATCGGCGTTATATGTATCATCTTTGTTCACATCATAATTGTATTGACCGAGTGAGCAAAGCGTGTTTGATATAAATTAACTGGCTAAATTGACTATCATCTGTCCGTATGTTTGTTAGGATGTATGTTGGTATTCCTGTACAGGCAGTATTTTTCAATCAATCTTGATGAAACTTGGTATACATGTTCTATTATTCAATATATTTTTGGGTCGTCGGCGATTTTTCAGAAGAGGTGTACTTTTCCTAAGAAGGGGAAAGTTTGCTGCGGCGTTATTTACCGACCGCTTATGATACAATTTGGTAACGCATTAGAGTACTTACTTTAAAGAGTGAATATGAGCATAATTGGTCAAGTGATTGCCGAGATTGTGAAATTAAAAAAAACTCGAGTTATGTTCAGCAAAAACATTTGGACCAGTGGCTCTACCATGAGTTGGCAACATAAATGTCATCTATAGTCGATACTCGATCTCGCCTACCTATTAAGCTTGTGATTGGCGTATTCGCTATCAATTGTAGTTCTGCAAGTGACTGCAAGGTGGCACTGTTTATTTTTTCGTACACGTTTGTTGTCAATGTAGTAAACTCATGGTAGGCCTACGGCAACATATCAAATTTTAGCAAAATTGGTTAAGGTCTTGTCGAAATAAAGATTTGTAATTTTTTCAAACTGCGAAAATTGCCGCTATATTGAGCAATGGTGGTGGAGGTGGAATATAAGTGCAATAAGTACTTATAGTCAAAGCCACAGAACAAAATTATGAGAGTACAACAATACGCCGAAGCGATAACCTCAAAATAATCTAAAGAAAGAGTAAACATTTACAAAGTACCTACTATTACCTAACTACTGATATAGCCCTGCAGCTGTATATCAATTGCAATCAAATGTTGATTAAAATATAAAAAAATACGTCGCTTTTGTCATCAGCTAACTCACATTTTTGCTTATAAAGGGGGACGTTTGCTGTTGTGCTATTTACCGACCGATTTCGATAAAATTAGGTACCTGACTTTTTAAAGGTGCATTTCGAGCATGAGCTTAATTTGGTCTAGTAATTTCCGAGAAAAAAGGTTGTAAAATACTGCGAAAAATGTCCACTAATAAGATTATGTGGTCGCGAGGTTACAGAACTACTGTTTACAGAACTAAGACTAGTGGATATTTGGGGGAGCTTAAACGTAAAATGGAAATGTTATTTGATTGTAGATTTTCTTGTGGGTAACTTCGTAGAGAATATTTCCTTTAGTTTTTACAGATGTCAATCACGTAGTAACTACGAGTAGTACTGACTTATATCAATCTGTGCCCATGTAATTTCCTATATCTAGGTATTTGGTTCGTGAACAGTGAAATTTTATACTGACTGATCTGATACAAATATTGAAGAACGTTTAATTTAAATAACGTTCGTACCAGAATAACTGCATATCAAGTGCAAGTACGAGACTTCCACCAAATTGTGAACAACTCCACACCACTTTTTTTTAAGAATATAATTTTAAAGCAACAATTATTAACCAAATATTACAACTTTAGATAGAAAAAATCACATTCTCTGACGGGATTCGAACCCGCGTTTTCCGACAATCCGTGTCAGACGCCATGACCACTCTCACATTCTTTTCTGTCTAAAATTGCCATGTTTGGTCTCGCTAAGCTTTAAAAATCTTATACATAGGTACTTAAAATTGTTGGTTTGTTTAGTAACATATTATATATAATATTTTAGGTATAATATCTTAGTCTATAATATCTTAGATAAGTAGGTACTACACATAAAAAACGTAAAATTAATTCATAAGCTATGTCATATCTGTACAACATTTAGAAATAAAATCAAATTAAATTAAATAGTACCTTGTTAAATATAATCGTAAAATATACAGAACCCTCTAACCTACATGGGAACTCCCTCTTAGTTAAACTTTTATGCCCCATTGAAATGAAGCACACTCACATCAATTTCTCTCACGTGACATTAGTCCCGCCTTTTTTGCAATGGCGGCTTCGTACAAGGAATCGGATTCGTCGAAGTTCCCGCGCTTTTCACGATGCTTCATTGCGCATGTACATTCAAGCATTTCACAATATGGCTGCCAATTTTTAATCTATATCCGGTGACAGTTTGATAAATCGCCGTCTCGTCATCGTGATTATCGTGTGTTGCTATTGGTGGATATTTTGGTAACAGATGGAACATCGATTACTTTTGTAGGAAGATATTTAAGGGGCTTGTCTGCCAAGCATTTTGTATTGCGCTTTTTGTTTATAAAAGTTGGAGTCTAGTGTTACTTTACTTGTGACTGGAAGAGCCTGGCTAAAGATTGATAAATGGCATATAGTTATTCCATTAAGGTAAGTAGGTACTAGCTAATAGTACCTGTTAATATGTAAGTTTATATTCATCTCTCTAAAGCTTAAATAACGAAAGGCACATACTGTAGTAACTTAGATTAATGATTAGTCCCCGCGCGCGCTTCGACCGAGAGCGAGACCAATGATTAATCTAAGTGTAGTACTTAACATTATTGTTTCTTATTTTTGTGTAGGCTCCTGCATAATGTATGTCTAAGTAGGTACCTACTTAAGTAGATCTTAAATAATATATATGTTACTTAAATTATATCCAATATTGTTTATTTGTTATAATGAGTACTTACCTACCTTTTACGTTTGTCGTTATAACAATTATACCTAAGTACCTACTAGAAAACTAATTTTAAGTTAGGTATGTCTCCTACCTATCTATATGTATTATGTAGGTATTACTTACGACATATCTACTCATTATAATACCTACCTTGATATTGCTTACCTACCTACCTATGTTAGTAGGTACGTCTTGAACATTTATTCAGAAGAATTAGAAAATAATTATTTCAGATTATTTTTTGGTCTTGAATGATTAACCTACTTACCTAAGTACCTAGACTAGGTATCTATTTTGTTCAGGACTTAAACTAATTACTTAAGTACTTTCTTCTTAAGCACTTATCAATATTTCCATGAGAACAATCAAATGCCTTAGAAGCTTTTCAGCCTTACAGTAAGTAGGTATCTACCTTCTTACCAACTAAATCGATCGAATCATCTTATAACATTTACCTAATAAGGTAATTTATATTAAGTGTCTACTATTTTTATTATTACGAATGAATTTGTATAATTATGTGAAACTGTACTTACTAAAATGTTTTAGTATTATTACAGTTCCTTTAATAACAATTCTCATCATTTAGTCTTAAGTAACATGTCAATTAATACTATTAATATTTTACTAGTATTTAGGCAATTTATTATATTAGGGTAAAAGCCGGATAGTTGCCCTACTTTTCGAAAAAGCTCTATTACTAAAAAATATGTACCTACTTACTAAGAGTAATGTAACATGTATATCAATAGAAATGTCTTTTATGTTTTACACTAGCCTGTTTTTGTAAACATTATTAGTATAGGTTTCGAGTGAATCCTGTTTTATTTGACCTCTGAAAAAGAGGATAGTTGCCTACTGTACCGGATACTTGCCTAACGTTAAAAATGTTTTGTGGGATAGTTGCCTCGTGCGGGGATAGACGCCTCTCTATGCTTTTTATAAGACAAAAGTAAATTAATATAATTTCCTGATTGAGTCTTTATTATTTATTAGTTTTAGTCGTTAAAATGATCCATATTTAAGTATAGTATTCAAAATTACAAAATTAAATTATGTTATAATGTTCTAACTCAACCATCCAAAAACAACCATAATAGTAATGTAAAAACTTTAACGTAAAAGATAACTTTGGAATTAGCATTAATTAGTCAACTAGGTCAGTTAAACACATCAAATGAATATAAAATTATTTTGCTCGTTAAAGAATTTACATTTGCGGATAGTTGCTCTATGGGCAACTATCCGCAAAAGTAGATAGCGCATCTATCCTTTTTGGTACGGATACTTGCCCTTTATATTTACAAAATAATTATAAACTATTTACCAATAAAACGCAATAAACAGTGTAGTTTAATCTCTAATACATGCACATAAACAAAATTTGACTAAAATTATAATCAGTACATAAAATATTTAACAGAAACTATTTACTAATATAATTTGGACGCCTTTTAAAGTTTCGCCGCGGAAGATTTTCGCTCACACAGACAAAACGCTTGCACCTATACCACCAGCTGACATGGCAATAAGGCCTTTGGGAGGGGTGCTTCTAATTATAGTAAAGCGTTAATGCCACCAACAGCCCTAACATAGCGTATTCAAAACTGCGGCATGTATCCCACTGACGCAACTATCCGGGTTTTACCCTATCTATTTACACTGGCGAAAGAGGTCTGGAACCTAGCGCACGGGTCTTTTTGAACCTAGTTTAGGATCCAGTAGCTCTTCTTACTTCAAATTGTGAAAATATTGCCATTTACCGAAATAAATATTATTATTATTTATTATAATAATTAAGTCATAGAAAAAAAGTATCTACCTACCTTAAGTACAATACGTATTACGTAGTTTCAGTATATAGGTAGGTACTTATACTTACCTAGAATACCTAGTATTAGTAGGTATTGACGACGTACCTACCTACCTACCCTCCTATATTATCTACAAACACCAAAATTCAACATCCCCATAACACAACGTCAACATCGACTTAAAAGGTATTATTTATTCAGTGACTCTACTTACTACGACAACAAATGACTACTATGACCACAGCCTAAAAATATATGTAGGTGCTTACTTGTAGGCTGATGACTATATTTACTTACCCCACACTCAAGCTGTCGGTCAAATTCTAGGCCTAGGTACTTAGTTCATTTTCAAATACGTGCACTTAAATATTTCACTCGTACGTTGCCATCGCTCACGACACTTCTGTAGGTATACTGTTTTATGTACTTAGGTAGAGTCGATTTATTAATTCCACAAAGTATATTTATCGCTAGGAGCTACATTTATGTAGGTATTAAGGTACTCTACTGTGACTTACACAACACTGACTGATAGAAGTTTCTGCAACTAGAGTCATAGAGTCATAAAATAGGTGCCTCTATTGAGTAGGCCAACTACGATTTACAATATCATATGTCCAGCCTCACAGGGGTGTACTTAGGACTTACCTATACATATTAGGTACCTACCTACCTACTAATTTCTTGAAATACCAAAGAGTTATGAAGAACAAATAGGTAGGTACCTATGTTAGGATATGTAAAGACCACCTTACTTTTGTTAGATGGCATTTTATATTGTTAAAGACATCTTGATTTGATTTTGTTTTTACCTACTGAATTTTACTTTAATTTATTTAATTTAGGTACTTACAATTTTTCCTGTTAGGAATATGTAGAATAGGTATCAAACATGATTAAAAATAGGTGAATATATACCGCCTACTAACACATCTTATCATTATGTTGGTAAGAGTTACCTACCTATTGTTTTTTTTAATAATAATGATAAATTGATAACAAAATATTATTTATTGAATGAAAAATTAATTGTACGGGTCATGGAAGGATTAATTCTTTTAGGTAGATACGGTTAATTAAAAACAATTTTAAAGTTACTTATTTTGAGAGGATTTTAGGTACCTAAACACACCCAATGCAGCCCTGTCCTATTCATTGTCTGCTGTTTACCCTTTCGTGGCAAACTATTCATTCATCTAGCAGAAGGCTTTTATTTATGACGTTATTCATTCACAAACGTTCAATAATCACCCCCTATTGTAATGAAACTTTTATGACACAAATAAAGTTTAACAAAAACACTGTAAAACCGTTGGACTGACACGCACCTTGAATTTATTTCATTATATTCATATCATTATTTTTCAAACATAGAATTTTGTTAGGGCAAAAACATTAATTGTTAATAGTGACCTCTTTCATTATAATTTACCATGAATAAGAAAGACCCTTGAACCTTTTCCATTCTGAGCGAAATTGCTTATAGTATGTAACTTTCTTGCTAATTAGTTCTAGCTGTCATCGCTAGATGGCATTTATTTCAAAAAGCTTGAGAGGCCGTTAGCAGCATGATAATTTCACGACATCGCAGGGCCGCGTCTTTGCTGCACAGTGCTTGTTGAATGTTGGATATAGTATTAGTTCAAGTCGACGGACACAGATGGCGCTTATGCAATCATGTCAAATCACCAACAGTTTAGAAACCAGAGGAAGAATTTGAACATTCAAAGTGGAATGATGGGATGGCAGGTTTAGGTAATATATTTCTATGTGGAATGTTCATCAAAACGGAAAAGCACATCATTTTCAAACACTAGGTAATCAATCTGCAGTTTAGAGCAGAAGTTTTATAACCATGTCCGAATATAAGATAGAATGATGCCCATTTAAAAATTAAGAAAGGCGTAGCGGTTTAAATGGAAATAGGAAGTAGGCACTTATGTCCAGTACAGTACACCTACCTACCTACTTACTGAGATACTTTGTGATAAATATTTAATTTAGTTGGTAGGTTATATAGGTTCTAAATATTATCATCGTGCATTACTTACACAATAGGACCTATAGTATAAGTAGGTACTACTATATGCCTGTGACTTCGTCCATCTGGAATGAAGCAACACCATGATCCCTCAAGATCTTCTTCATTAATCGGGATAAAAAGTCCTGGATAATATACATGTGTTAATCCTGAGTATACCTACCTAATTTACGGTAAATCCATTCCAAATCAGTTTACTTTTTTACCTTAGTTTACCGAGAGGGAACGGAGTCAAAGAGTATTCCCTCTGCAGTTGAGATGCAAATCGTAAGAGTTGAGGAAACCCGACTTACTAGGTGGCATGCCTCTTATGCAAGATGCCGTCTTGGTTGGTACCACCGCAGTGCCAGATATTCTGCAGCGAAGCAATAGTGCGCAAGCATTAATTAGGTGACCTAATGCTTACTGTCAAGCGTACGACGTGCCCGTTAAAAAGCAGTCAAATTTTCATCAGCCGTTCTTAAACGATGCGCTTACCAATGAACAGAATTTCACTCTTATTTATATTTTTGCAGGTAGAACTTGTTCTGTATTTGTTCGTCCGGGGAAGTTCTGCCACCTATTTCTACTTATCGTGAAGCAGTAGGTAATGATTGCAACATTGTGTTCTGGTTTGAATGGTAGCGTGCCTGCATAATTACAGGCACATGAGAGTTAACAGCGTAACCCTTACTACACCGTGATAATTAAAACAAAAGATTTATGAATGAAACTCACGTAAATTTACGTCTCTGGTACGCAAAGGGTCAATATCTCAGGGTTACGGGTGCAGCTCGTCACTTGTGAGGAGATGCATCTGTTCTAGGCAGATGTTACCACTTAACACCAGGTGGGCCTCGTGCTTGTACCGTCTACTAATAACATTAAAATATATCTATATACAGTAAATTTAAATTTAACTTAGGTAGTATAGGCGGCCTCTGGTGCTAGGGCATCACGCACACAAAAACGAACTGTCACTTTTGACAGAAGTAAAAAATGACAGTTCGTTGTGTGTTTATTAATGAAATCATCGTGCACAGGGGGACGTTCCGTTCCGTTCTCAGAGTGCGGTTGTTTAGTTGTTTTTATTCATATTGATATACTTATGCCATAATAGCATATTACTGACAAGTATGTATTTAGGTAGATTTATTTTTGTTTGTATGTCCGAGAAACCTGTAACTATACCTATCAGCAAGCTCGTTAACAGAAGTTTAATTATTATTAGAGGCTATTACTGCTTCAGCCGTAACGTAACTCGAAGGAGGTGGTCGTTACGGGTGCATTACTCACCTAAGTATAAGCAGGTACCTACTCCTACATCGGCAATTAGGCATAGCACAAATTACCATTAATATTACTATAAAAGTTACAAGGGTTGCGATGTCATTACGAAAGTATTTCTAAATAATGCTTCTTTCGGTGGATAGTACTGTCAAAACTATTCAATAGATGTCGCTCCGTCCCAGTAAGACGGTCAAAGTCAGATAGAGAGTTAAAATTCGATGCTCGGACCCGAATTCAGTAATCTGTGCCCGAACCTCGGTGGCCTAGTCGATCAAAGGCGTCTGACACGGAGAGTCAGAAGACAATGAAAAAATGGTTCGAATCCCGTCCAAGGATTGAGATTTGAGATCGCTAAAGCAGGCGTAGTGCTTTAAAAAGTAATACCATACAAATTAACAGCGTGAAATCACGGTAATAACACGGTCTATGTTTTTTATGTTGTGGTAATAATATCTATCCCGTGGTGCAATGAATATGTAGGCTTTAACTTATATACCTAGTAGACTTAGCACATACTTACCTAGTATAGAATATATATATATATAGATAGAAGGTACCTATAGTAGGTAAGTACTTGTAATTTGGGTAAACAACCTATCGTGTGGTATGTTCATAATCATTATTTAAGAACTGGCACATGACATTTACCGGATTTTTTTTCTACCAGTAGTGCAAGCATAGACTAATTTTATCTATCGTATACCTAGTACCATGTCGCAAGTAGCAAGGATCTAGCCGCGATAGTTATATATTATATCATGCTTGCAGTGCCTTTTTTGATCAGTCAGTCGTGAGCGCGGGCTACAGCTACAGCCGGTTCCTAAGTAACAATTAAGATAGTTATTAGGTAGGTACTACGGATTTTGGAAGGGTTCAGAAAGATCACCCTCTGCTTCGCGCAATCCGTAATCCCCACAGCTCGGCCATCGATGTGGAACTTAAATTCGGTTTGAGTTAGGTATGGGTTTTACATTGCTTGGTCGCATCTTTGCATAGGCACGTGAAACACTGTCTGAGCGTAGAACGACGGACGGAGCGAAACAAATTGACGGCTTTGGTTACCAATATATAGATTAATTAGCTAAAGCACGTGGACTGGCAACCTAGAGACTGCAAGTACGAGCCCTGTACAGTTGGTAAACTTTTCCGATCTAATTGGAAAAAGTTTGGTTTCCAATTAGCAGGCTACCAGCCTAATCAACATTTTGTTATTTTCATAGCTAGACAACGAAAGCAATCATATCTAATTAGTAGGAAACTTATTAAATAATTTCTGTATCACATAATACCTTACTTACACCTTATTTACACCTGGGCCTTTTTATGGCTGGTCCCAATAATCGTTATACTATGGGGCAATAGTGTTGACGCACAAGACATCTTAATTATGCAAAAAAAAAATATACGTAGGTAGGTATATTAAGTAACATTAAAGAACCAGATAGTTGCAAACCTCATTTTTTCAAACTCAAAATACTGACATTTACATCAATTTACATCTTAGAAGTTTGCAAATTTGTCAGAAAATACCCTATATTTTTTTGACAAAAAATATAAATTGACCAACCGCGACGTTACAAAACTAGATATAAACATAATTTAATACTGCCCTCTAAAAGATTAAAAATACACAGTTCTGGCCCAAACATCATGGCTGTAAAAATTTATAATAAAATTCCGGATATGATAAAAGCTCAAGACAAAGACCAAATGTTTGAAAGTAAACTTAAGACGCTATTACTTACTAGAAGTTATTATAGTTTAGACGATTTTTTAAGGACACACTTTGACGAAAAAAGTAATAATATATATCGGTCCGCTTCTACTCATATTGCTATGCCCAAAATTGGGTACATATATGGCTCTGTATTATTATATTTAAGATCCCTGGAACATGTATGATGCAATAAATGATATGAATATCTATCTATCGCCGGTTTACGTTACTAGAGATAGATATTTGACACTATTTGTATGTACGTTATGTCAAATTTCTATCGGTAGTAAGGTAAACTGTGGATAGATAGGTTATTGGGATCCCCCATTACGGCCGTTTTCAATAACCTATCTATGACCGGTTTACCTTACTAGAGATAGATATTTGTATGGACGTTATGTCAAATTTCTATCCGTAGTAAGGAAAACTATGGATAGATAGAATATTGAAAACGGCCGTTAGTGAGCAGGGGCCTCATTCGCTAAACCAGTCAAACACGTAACGCGCTGTTACATCTTCAAGGAATGATCGTGAAGTCAGTACAATTTTACCTTCGTTCGTTGAAGATACTTATCGTAGCGCGCAGCGTTCGTGCATGAATGGTCATAGCGAATAGGGTCAGTCCTTCGCCGAGATGGATCGAGAGTCTCGATCTCGTGAAGGCTAGCTTCTCACCCGGCGGACATACACCAGTGGGCCTAGCACGATCTGATAAAGGTCGCAGGACTACGTTGGATGCAGGCCGCTTCCAACCGGTCCTTTTGGAAAATTATGGGGAGGCCTAGGTATATATGTTCAGCAGTGGACGTTCTACGACTGAGATGATGATGATTTTCATTATAAACTACATATATGTTAATATAACATATAATAAGAAAAGTATATCTATAAGCTTCAAGGTCGAGGGAAAAGCGGCCAAAACATCTAGTGGCAAACTTTTTAAATTATTATATAGGTAAGTACTTATTTCACATGGTCTATCAGCAACAGTAAGATAGACTGACCTCCATTCCACTCGAAAGTACACTAGAAGTATATCATCAGAGTGAACAGCAGTTCCATTACCGGCCACCATTACTCCGCCCATAAACCGGTAGGTAGCTGTGAGTATAATTACATTGCTGAAAGTAATCGTTAAACCCCCTCTGGTGCTAATCAACGGATTAATAGCTTAGGCGATGCGGGCCCTCTGCCTTGGAACTGTGTTCTACACAACCATAGACTCTCTTAAAAATACTAAAATGTTTTTAAATTAAACAACTTTAATCGGATTAATTTGCGTATGTATATGTTATATTATTAATCCCAAAGTTTTGAAAAATTTTATGGCCAGATTCTATCGTTCGACGGTTTACCCTTAAACGTCAGTCTTGGCTATAACAATTCTATGCCATTCAGAATTTTAAACTACATTACAGATAATTAATATATAAAAAAGAACAGATTTCTTATTTCGCGATTATTATACATTGAAATCGGTCTACAAATGAGGGAGAAATCGGCTAACATACACAAAAAAAATACATATACTCGAACATAATTATAAAACGTCCTCCTTTTTTGAAGTCGATTCAAAACAATGTTTCGGGTGAATAGCACAGTGCCACTCGAACCTATAGTTCTTGGCACTGCAACTGTCATGGGAAACCGCAGTGCTTAACATCGAAACAATACAAAATACAACACTTCTTTATTTTTAACATTTTAGATCGGTGCATGTGTGCCCTAACAATTACACAAGGCGGGAAGCCTGTATCACAATGATTAGTTCCTTCCCCGTTTGGATTTTGACAGCATTCAGAGGAGGAAAAAAGAAGGTATATAATTTTAATAATAGATTAAATAACAGTTGAGTAAATACATTAAAAATATACATTTTAACATATATAAAATAATTCCTAATTTCCTAATTGTGTTTGTAAAAATGATTTCTTTAGGACTTGCCCGTCCAGTCATTTAATTGCATGAAAAACTTTTCATCATTTCAATAATACGGATGATAATTGGTTGTAATAATAAACATAATAATAAACACGGCACTTGCAGGCGCGGATCCAGCCCACAAAAAATGTTATGGTCACAGCCACCGGAAAATCGGCAATGTGCAAGTCGGAGTATGAGCTCTCGCATGATCGACATAGTATCAAGATGCTTGCCTGATGTTAAGCGTCACGCTTGTATATTACTTATACTCTTATGGAGGATCCCAATAATCTATCTATCCGCAGTTTTCCTTACTACCGATAGAAATTTGACATAACTTCCATACAAATAGTGTCAAATATCTAACTCTAGTAAGGTAAACCGGCGATAGATAGATTATTGGGGCCGGCCGTTAAAAGGTTATATCATCAGCCTGTCCAATTAAAGTGTGACGTCTAATGTCACAAGTATTTTAGGGCTGTGGGCATGCCCATCGTGCCCATAACGGTGGATCAGTGCTTGGGCGCTTGGCAGTCTATATTTTTATTGCTACAATCCCCTACAGTAGGTACATTTGAGAACATTGCGTAGAGATGGCCATACAAACGCAACGGTTTCTTTGTATTATGTATTTTGTATTTACCATAATAATATTAGTACAAGTAGTAGTTAATAGTACTCAAGTATGGCCCGAATAGGGTAGACTTAGAAATAACATTAAATTTATCCATAGTATCTTAATAATAAATATATAATTAAAAATGTATATTGCTATTTGTTTTGAATTCGTACTAAGTTATAATAAAGTAAGTACCTACCGTACAAATCCGTAATTACATGCATGAAATCCTTATTAAAAAGAAATACATTTGTAGTTTATTATGTAATTAGATTATAATTTAGAATAATAATTCGTAATACCTCATAATATCATCTATTTTAGTTACATTAATTTATCAGCTGTAGTTCTCACAGTTTTCTTCTTTATTTGAGTAAAATAATGAACTAAGATTTTCATGGTATATCCAATCTATGATTTTTTAAAACCCCACATGTATACCACACTTCTTTATTTGAGTAAAATAATGAACTAAGATTTTCATGGTATATCCAATCTATGATTTTTTAAAACCCCACATGTATACCACACTTCTTTATTTGAGTAAAATAATGAACTAAGATTTTCATGGTATATCCAATCTATGATTTTTTAAAACCCCACATGTATACCACACTTCTTTATTTGAGTAAAATAATGAACTAAGATTTTCATGGTATATCCAATCTATGATTTTTTAAAACCCCACATGTATACCACACTTCTTTATTTGAGTAAAGTAATGAACTAAGATTTTCATGGTATATCCAATCTATGATTTTTTAAAACCCCACATGTATACCACACTTCTTTATTTGAGTAAAATAATGAACTAAGATTTTCATGGTATATCCAATCTATGATTTTTTAAAACCCCACATGTATACCACACTTCTTTATTTGAGTAAAATAATGAACTAAGATTTTCATGGTATATCCAATCTATGATTTTTTAAAACCCCACATGTATACCACACTTCTTTATTTGAGTAAAATAATGAACTAAGATTTTCATGGTATATCCAATCTATGATTTTTAAAACCCCACATGTATACCACACAATACACTATACCCACATAATACATACAATTTTGTTAAATAATCATAATAAACAGAATATAAGCATAAATAATAGTAATAGCAAAGTAAGTCAATATCTATAAGTAGAACGTCTTCCTTACTAGCGTTGATTTACGCAGGTGTGGCGTGAGACGCGCGCGGCACGGTAATATTATCTACAATATTACCGTGCGTTTAGGGATGACAACATCGCCACAAAACAAGTACACGCAACAGAAAACAATGACATTTAAAAACTGCCAACCCCGGCCGCTCTGCCGGCACTCACGTAATAATTGCCGGCAAACACTTGCCGGCAATTATTACGTGAGTGCCGGCAGAGCGTAGAGCCGTATTTATAAGCGCGGAGGGTGTCCTCCGCTGTAAGTATAAGGCTGTAAGTACTTTGGTAATAGTCAATTTTTTTTTTCTATTACTTATTACTCTTATTATTAGACAGTTCAGTCCTCATTTTAATTGCGTTATATTATATTTACACTAATTCTATACTGGTGAGTTTATAGAGTGATAGTCATACGCATGTGGGGTTTTAGAAATCACCGATTAATTTAATAGTAGATAGATAGATAGAAAACTCTTTATTTGTACACTATAATAAGATATAAAAGAGAAAAACATACGATAGAAAAAATATAACATATTTAACATAACACATTAACATAGTAGCACTGGTCAATGTGTAAATTATTCATTTGGTATCCCTTTTGGATGTAACAGTAACACGAGTAAAGGGTAAGTAGCAGGTTAGCTGTAATACCAATATACATTAAAGATGACCGGAGCTCCTTGGGAAGTTAAGTCCAGGGCTATCTGGAAACAGAAATGTTTATTATTAATAACTTTCAAATGGTATAACTTATATGACATAGTAACCCAAAATAATAATAATGCATAGTGACAATCAATTATTAGAAAAGGATCGGTACATTAAGGGATGTACCGGATAACACAGGGGATAGCGAGGATCCAGATCTAGGGTAAAACCCGGATAGTTGCGTCGGTGGGATACACAGACCATATAGTGGTTATATGGTCTGTGGTGGGATACATGCTGCAGTTTTGAATACGCTATGTTAGGGCTGTTGGTGGCATTAACGCTTTACTGTAATTAGAAGCGCCCCTCCCACAGACCTCATTGCCATGTCAGCTGGTGGTATAGGTGGAAGCGTTTTGTCTGTGTAAGCAAAATTCTTTCGCGGCGAAACTTTAAAAGGTGTCCAAATTATATTCGTAAGTAATTTCTGTAGAATATTTTTTTACTGATTGTAATTTTAGTAAAAAAAAATGTTTATGTGTATATATTAGAGATTAAACTACACTGTTTATTATGTTATATTGTTGAATAGTTTATATTTATTTTGTAAATAAAAAGGGCAAGTATCCGTAATAAAAAGGATAGATGCGCTATCTACTTTTGCGGATAGTTGCTCTACGGGCAACTATCCGCAAATGTGAATTCTTTAACGAGCCAAATAATTTTATACTCATTTGTTGTTTTTAACTGACCTAATTGACTAATTAATGCTAATGCCAAAGTTATCTTTAAAGTTTTTACGTTACTATTATGGTTTTTTTTGGACGGTTTAGTTAGAACATTATAACATAATTTTATTTTGTAATTTTGATTAGTATACTTAAATATGAATCATATTAAAGACTAAAACTAATAAATAATAACTACGGACTAAAGACAAGACAAACAAGACAAGAAAGAAAAAAGACTAAATATGGAAATTATATTAATTTACTTTTGTCTTATAAAAATCATAAAGAGGCGTCTATCCCCGCATGAGGCAACTATCCCACGAAACAATTTTATCGTTAGGCAAGTATCCGGTACAGTAGGCAACTATCCTCTTTTTCAGAGGTCAAATAAAACAAGATTCACTCGAAACCTATACTAATAATGTTTACTGAAATAGGCTAGTATAAAACATAAAATACCTATTTATTGATAAACATTTTACATTACTCTTAGTAAGTACATATTTTTTAGTAATAGAGCATTTTCGAAAAGTAGGGCAACTATCCGGCTTTTACCCTAGTGTTTGCAATTTCGAATCCTGCCTCAGTCTAGAACTGCCGGGGTCTATATAACAAGGATTTATGGTGTATGGTGTATGGTGACCATGCTACACCATGTTACCATCACCGGCAGTTCTAGACTGAGGCAGGATTCGAAATTGCAAACACTTCTATTGCAAACAATTCTAAGTATAGTCTTCACACAGATTGGGATATATCTTAACAAGACAGCTTAGAAACACCCAAACCTATGTGTATGTATTATGCCTGTGGTGTATTCCAGGAGCTGTAAGGCAGTTCTCATTATATATGTACGAGTAGTGTACCGTCATCTTCAACTATGAGACAGGCCGGTTGGCACAGTTGGTAGCACTCCTGCCTTCTGAGCAGCTGATTCCAGGTTCGGGTAAAACATTTGTATGCATGAACATGTCTGTTTGGTCTGTCTGGGTGTGTATACATACCTATATAAGTATGTATGACAGTCATCAGGTTACCATAGTACAGGCTCTGCCTAATTTGGGACCTGAAGAGCTTGTTGTGGATGTTGCCCATATTATATCATAACTGATTACTAAACTCTAACCCATTCATTATAAAAACGTATTTTATAGTACCTATGTAAAGAACCATATAGAGTACTGCCGCCATGCCAGATATTATATCTCCAATTAGCAAGCAATAAGCACATTATGTGATGCACAAGTTCATAATGTGCTTATAGCTTAGAAGGGCACTGCAGTAATAGGGACATTTAGACATTATAGCTAATGCCTCTGATTTCGAGTGCAGTTAAGTACCTCCGAAAACTTGCCAGTGATGTTGATGTAATATAATCAAGCTATTTAAAGAAAAATCTTAGCATTATTTACACAGTATACAAATCTGAAAGACATGCAATAAGTGCAAGTACCTACTATGTTTTGGTGGTATGTTAACAATATACACAGTGGCAATAAAATACGATGGCTTATACAACTACTAGTGAGATAAATTTCATGATAGGACCAGTAGCGGTGTGGCTCGGTAATGGCAGCTAAAAACGTTAATCAGAAGACATAGCTTCGAATCCCGTCCGAGAAATAAGTTTTTATGGTTAATATTTCCAAAATATACAATATAGCAAACGTCAGTAAAGGCATTCCACACCATTTACGTAGTATCTAATGATTGCGGACCATAATAAAACCGTCCAGTTTTCTCCCCAAAATTATCCCTATGTAGAGTACACATCTCATTTAGCACAATGTAACGACAACGTATTTGTACCAAATATTGCTACGCCAAAGTATTATTGATAGCTTCATCTAAATCCGTCCCTAAATCTGACTCAGTCCGCGTGATTTCACTCGAAATTCGTACCCCGACTCACCCTACGGAAACTTACAAGCCCTCCCTACTCCGCATTGAATACAGCATCCGCCATGTTTTACGACCCAGTGCGTGAGAGACAGAAGAATCTGAGTTAGTGAGAGAAAAGAGGACGCCAAATGTAGGGGTGCAAATGAAAGGAATTAGGAATGAGCTTGCCTGAATGTATAACAAGGAAGGACAAAGACGAAGGGTGGCCGTTTTGCTGAAGCGTTACGAAAACTCTGTGCCATTAATTTGCTTTGTTTTGATAGAGGGCAAGATTTAGTTGAAACAATTTGTAGACGTAATCATTGAAATCTTTTGGTAGAAAATTTAATGTGATGTATCAGTAGGTACTATAAGATCACGGTAATATAATCTATATTACTGTGATAAGGTATAATTTCATATAATAAAGCAATCAAGTTAGTGAGTAAATAAGACACAGTACATGCCAGGCTTTACCCCGTTTAATGCATTTACCAGCAAGTTCATGTCAACATTTTCAATGACAATATGAAAACTATCCATAATACCACTATTTGAAGTTTATTTCTTAGTTATAATTCATATACTTAGTTTGCGCTTTGGTCTAGGCTGTAAGATTCTATTATTTTGTTAGTTTATAAACAAATACATTTAGAGTTAATATGTCATATTTCTAATTAAGTCACTCGAGCTTAATTCCATAGAAACCCTTCCGTTTAACCTCAAGGATTGCTTTAGTATACTTATAAACATCACTACTACCTACTTATGTAATATTACCGAATGAATTTTAAAAATACTAAGCTGATTATGGAACGAATTGTAAAAATATTTAGCTGAGCTAGCCTGAGATGTTAATAGAAAATTTACCATTCTTTATCTCGATTAGATATAGATATATAATACATATAGTTAGTTACCTTCCGTAACGTTATCCTTCGATAACAGAAAGATCTTGAAAACCTACATTTTAGGCGTAGTAAAGTAGGCAAGATTCTCTTGGCTTACCTTCGCCTAGGTATATACACTTGGTTGGTTATCCCCTGTGGCTGACGTAGCAGGCGGTGGGGCTACGTATCTGACCCAGCGCAGGGAGACCACGGGCGTCCAGACGTGGGGAAGTCTGGCGCCCATTGATGGCGGGTTTTGTCTCCGAGGCAGTTGCGGCGCGCCATGTGTTCTGGCGTGCCGCTAGACCTGGGTTTTAGCAACATGTCTGTTTGACTTGTATCTGTGTATTTATATGTATATCAGTCATCAGCTAACCACAGTAAAAGCTCTGTCCAGTTTGGGACCTGAAGACCTTGTATGGATGTTGTCCCATATTATATTATTCTTAAACTTTTTAAATAGCCTCACCAACTGAACATTTTGGCAGCAATTTAGACTCAAATCCGTGTGTACGCATAAAATAAGGGCGTATATCTTTAGGTATGTCTGAATTGCCACCCCTTACAAAAAAGCACTCAAGTGAAATTTCCAGCAAGTCAAGTAGACACAAAAGTTATTGCACTCGTTATCGGGATCGTTACTTTTCGTTATTTGATCGCATTAGAGGGTGAGTTATACGTTAGGGAAAATAAAATCGTATGGAATACCTGGCCAATGGAAAATTGACAGTCTTATGAACTCTTTGAATGTTACCCCACAACACTTCAATCTGTAACTTAATTAATTAATTTCAAATAACACTTTAAACAATTTATAACTGACATAATAATATAGTTATAATATGATATAGGTACAGAACTTTTTTCGATGTTAAGACTTAAAAAAACATTGTGGCGTTCAAATGAATTACAATGCGAACAAGGCACAAGTTCTGGGCCAAGCACAGCACAGAGTCACGCAAAACTTAAAATGAAAAGCTCGCCGTGGGAATGCAAACTGGTTAGGTTTTGTGTCGTATACCAATTGGAGGACTAAAATAATATCACTTAAGAGGATTGCGTAGCTAGTACTTGTCCAGTCGCCTTCAATAAGATTTATACATTCCATAATTTTCAAAACTATGATACTGTATTACAATATACTTAAGGATAATTTTTAGCAATAAAACAATATTAATAACTTAATTTTAGAATAATTTTGAGGTATTTTTTTTATGACATTGACTGCTGAGGCACTTATGAAAACTGTGAAATGTATACATCTTATTGCAGGCGACTGTCCATAAGTATTAAAAGAAATAACTCTTTTCTACCTCTTAGCATTGTCCGATTTCAGTGATTTTTTCCATGCAATCAACACATTGTTTACTATGTACGTTATGATTTTTAAATTTTGTAATTTCTAAAAAAGTAAATTTATAAATTTACTTTTTTAGACTACTGCACTTCGAAAAACTGAAAAAAAACAAAACGTACGGGCATAGTAAACAATGTGTGGATTAAATGCAAAAAAATCACTGAAATCGGACAATGTTAAGAGGTAGAAAAGAGTTATTTCTTTTAGTATGGACAAGTAGTAGCTATGCAATCCTCTTAACAGTTATTATAATTATAGTGCATAATTTTAATAACTATTAAGTGATGTTTGTCAGATCCACTTCTTGAAGTACAAAAGAGTTAGGTAGAGTCCCCCGTTATAACACCAAGAAAATAAAGGCAAGAGATTTTTACGCATCCATTTTCTAAACGAGTTATCAAATAGTGAGGGGTGTACTGCACCCTAGACCATTCAATTTAATTGAAATGCTTAGGCACGTCTTATAATCAATTAATATAATCGGTAAACAGGGAGCGAACGAAAAGAGGGCGCTAGTGGTAGCGTATCATAGACATTATATAAAACTTAATACATAAAAATAAAGATATTCTATGTAAAGGCAAGTAACACAGCAACCAAATACAAAATCACTTGTCTAAGGGTACAGTACGTAAGTGTACATATTTTATTTTTGTTGGATTATATCTACTCACTTGGAAATAAATTACTATTATTATTATTCCCTTTATTTCAATTACATCACGGATTTAAACCGGTCCTTTACAAAGGCATAAGTGGGGTTGTAGCTTAGATACACTTAGAGGCCTGTTTGGTATAGCAAATACAATGTAGTATAAAAAACAGACATTTTGAATGTATGACATGGTATATCTATTATAAAAACAGGTAAAATGACAAGGCAATATAGCATAGCACTTATTAGTGCTATGGAAGATAGTGGGCTATTGAAGAGCCTGCGGCATCAATTTTAAGTCTCATTTTAAAATATTTATAGGTGACTTGCCACCTACTAAACCCCCCAATAAAGGCCACCATAAATGGTGACAAAAGGGGCAACGTTTGTGTGGATGACTAAAGGGTGTCGAGAGGTATGCTGCGGTTTCACTAGAGCGCTACTACTAGCGTTATGCCCTTTAACACTTGTAATATAATTTCATGATCATATTTCATTACATTAAATCCTTATTTTGTGTATTTAAAAACTATTTCTTGATTAACATAAAATGTGACAAAAACTTTAAAAGAGGAGAACCATGATGGAATGACAGAATAGAGACGTCAGGGATTTTTAATTAATTTTGATTTGGATTTTGGGAGAGAGAGTATTGGATCACGGATACGTCCGATTAAAAAAAGATTATAGGAAGATTCCAATTTGATGAGCCGAGATACGAAATAATTATATTCCCTGGAAACCTTAGTTGACGGTGAGGTGTTGAAGTTGGTGAAATAGTGATTTATAACCGACGAGTCACTCACGATATTCTCAATTACATTCCTGAAGTCAAGACTTGGAAAGATATTTTCATATGTATTAATTAATAACAAATCGAGGGTGTTGGTTTGATAAATACTCTCGCCCTGATATATAAAACAAGTATTTGGGATATCCCGTGTTCTCTGAGCTCAGAACTGAAGCCTTGGATAAAGCAAGAAGCTAACTGGAACCTTTGATGGAACGTGTATGTGTGGACTTGTGGTGAAGTGTTATCCGCCAGGTCATGTAATACTTATTATTATAACTTTATTTATATTTCTGATGTTCCTTTTTATTTTTTAGTTAGCTAGCTAGGCCTTCAGCTAGGTATACTACCAATGTAAGTAACCAATACATTACATTTTGGCGCCTTCAACGAACCACGGATCACGACCCTGAAGATTTTTTATCCCGAAAATTCTAAAATAAGACATACTCGTCTTCCTAATTTTGATTTTTAATTTGGCTAAGAGTCTCATATGTTCGTTTTTATTTCTAATATATTAATTTGTTTATGTTAGAACTGGCCACTGAAATTATTATAAGAAAATAGGTTTCGAATAATTTGAGTTGATGTTGTCAGATTCTGAAGTAAGTTATTAAAAATGTGTCACTCGATCAAGTCTCGTTTTTCTTATGTATATTTTCTCCAAATATAATTTATAACGTAGTTAATATAGTTTCCATCACAAGCTTCCACCAATACGCGTGCTCTAACAGGTTATGTGCGCAACAATAGTAAAAAATGGAAAATTTAACGACAAAGTTTCAAATCGGACTACTTAAAGGAAAAGTCAATTGGTCAACTTGGAGGTATAAAATATGCATTCTTCTAAAAAGCATAAACGATGCTATGGATGTAGTCGAAGGAAAACTTAGGAGACCTGAACAAGTGCAAGTTGGAGCAGGTGACGTAGATGTCAATAAGTACAAATGTGAACTCGTCAGATTTGTAAAAGCGGACAGCAGCGCTCTACTCCTTCTTACAACGAACATGAGCGAAGACACACTACGAAAAGTCATGCGATTTACGAGCGCCTACGAGGTATGGCTAGAACTACACAGACTGTTTGGAGGTACGTCGGAAGACAAGTCATATAATCTGTGTATGACATTTTTCGGATTGAAAAGAGACCCAGATGATGATATAGCAACACATATGTGTAAGTTGAAAAATATTTGGACTGAACTGAATCAAGAGTTATACAATGAGAGTAAAGAGTTACCGCAACTTTTGTTGGTTTGTAAAATTCTGGATACGCTCGGTGAAGAATATTTCTCATTTCGAAGCAGCTGGCTCTTAATACCTAAAACAGAGAGAACTGTAGAAAATCTTACTAGCCACTTATGTGCGTATGAAAGAGCTTTGTCAAGTAAGCACGTACCTGAACAAGAAGCTATGTCAGCTAATACGAAAACGCAGAAGCACATCAAGAACAACGCAAAGGATAAGAAGCTTAAATGCAATTATTGCTCCGAGATTGGTCATCGTGTTAGAAATTGCCAAAAGTGGATCAGCGACGGTCGACCACCGAAGAGTGATAACCCTAATCGTACCAGGGAAGGTGCCAACATGACTTTGATGTCTGTAAACACAGTACAGGAAATGACGGCGGTTTTTTCGGCAGAATGCGACAGAAATAATTGGTATGTCGATAATGGAGCTACGAGTCACATCACCAACCGAGGCGATCTATTTCAAAGTTTCGAGAATTTCCATGAATATTCTACTGTCACAACAGCGAATGGAAATACGATTCAAGCGAAAGGAAAAGGATCAATTATAATTGAAGCGAACGTTAAAGGTAAAATCGTACCGATAACTCTTCAAGATGTGTGGTATGTTCCATCAATTCAAAAGAACTTATTCTCTGTCCTTGCTACTCACGACAAAAACCCACAAAGTGAATTCTCTTCAAGTCCAAATAAATGCAGCATGTCTATTAATGGAGAACTAAAACTGATTGGCGAACGATGTCACAGAGGTGGACTGTACAAACTTAACGTCACGAATGTACAATCATTTAGAAAACTAGAAGTGTTTATGACATCACAAACTCAGTTATATCATGAGAGACTCGGCCATCAAAATAACAGACACGTAAGAGCTCTTGTCAAACGTGAACTAGGAATTGAGCTACCAGTTGAACGTGAACTCTGTGAAGGCTGCGTATATGGAAAATCTCATAGATTGAAATTTGGAACGAGAGAAAGAGCCTTAGAAGCAGGCGAAATAATACACAGCGATGTATGCGGACCATTTCCGAATTCGATTTCGAAATATCGGTATTTTTTGCTATTCAAAGACGATTATACGAGCTTTAGATTCATCTACTTTCTGAAAGAGAAGTCAGAGGTAAGTAAATATTTAGAACAGATGATCGCTAAAGCAAAAACAAATGGCCACGTTATCAAAACTATCCTCAGCGATAACGGCGGAGAGTTTGATAACCAAAAGGTAAAAGATATTCTGGCTAGACATGGTATAAAACAGAGACTAACAATGCCATACACACCAGAACAGAACGGTTCCAGTGAGAAAGAAAATCGAACACTAGTCGAGACTGCTAGATCGCTTATGTATGCTAATGAGACGCTGCCACAATACCTATGGGCAGAACTTGTGAACGCAGCAGCATATATATTAAATAGAACTGGTCCAACGCGTGTTGATGGGAAAACGCCCCATGAACTCTGGTTTGGAAAGAAGGTGAACATAAAACAATTGCGCATCATTGGTAGCACGTGTTATGTTCATATTCCGAAACAAAAGAGAAGGAAATTAAATAAGAAGGCTGTCAAAGGCATTTTAGTTGGATATGATGAAGACGGATATCGTATATGGGTTGCAGAAGGTAACAATAATCGCCTTGTTAGATCACGAGACGTAAAATTTGACGAGCAACCATTATCAAAATTAAATACGAAGGATAATGACAAGGACAGCACTGAAAATGACAAAATCATAAATGAGTATGATATTAAAGTGTCATCAGATTGTATACCTGTGGAACCGACTATTGAAGTTGAGTTTGACAATCATCATAACAGAATTGATGAAAGACATGACTATCGATTGAGAGATGAAAGTTACATACGACCGTTTGAGGGAGAGAATATAGTTGAAGATGAAGATGTCGTTGATGCATTTGAAAACGAATACGAAAATCAAGTCAATGAACCTGAGGACGAGTTTCTTGATACCGAAGAAGAACCCGCACCTTCGAGGCATTATGATTTACGTGACAGATCTACTCTTCAACGTCCAGCAAAGCTCGACGGCTATGTAAATTCAGTACTCATGAGTACTATGGCTGAACCACAGTCTTATAAGGAAGCCATAAACAGTAACGAAAGGCAGGAGTGGGTAAATGCTATGAAAAACGAACTCAAATCGTTACAAGAACACGGTACATGGACTTTACAGGACCTACCGACAGGAAGGAAAGCGATACCTTGTAAATGGGTCTTTAAAGTCAAGAGGAACTGTGACGGGTCAATTGGGAGATACAAAGCGCGATTAGTAGTCAAAGGTTTTCGACAAAGAAAAGGAATTGCCTACGAGGAAACATACAGTCCTGTGGCAAGAATGTCAACTATACGCTCTCTAATTAGTGTGGCTGCTAGTGAGAAAATGTATTTGACCCAATTCGACGTGACTACAGCATTCCTCTACGGCAAACTTACGGAAGAGATGTACATGACTCAACCCGAAGGTTTCGAAGATGGTTCAAACAAAGTATGTCGCCTTAAACGAAGCTTATATGGCTTGAAACAAGCTCCACGTTGCTGGAACTATTGTGTTCATGGAATTTTACTTGAGCTTGGTTTCAAACAAAGCATTGCGGATCCCTGCCTATATATGAAAGGGACTGGTAATGAAAAGATCTTGCTGACACTGTATGTTGATGATGGTCTCGTAGCTGCGTCGAGTTCGAGATTAGCGAATGAATTTCTACACGATCTGGGTAAAAGGTTAAAGATTACGAAGAATCCTGCCACATTCTACCTAGGAATGGAAATTCAACAGTACAGTAGTGGAAAAATTGTTCTCAAGCAAGAGACATATACAAAGAAAATATTAGAACGATTCAGTATGAACAATTGTAATCCTATAACGACGCCAATTGATAAAGAATCAGGGAGAGATTTAGATGATTCTGTAGAGTCTGATAACTTTCCATACAGAGAAGCTGTAGGCGCCTTGGCCTATTTGATGGTTGGCACGCGCCCTGACATTGCATACGCAGTAGGAGTGGCGTCGCGTAAACTAGAGAACCCTACAAAAGCAGATTGGCTCAGAGTGAAACGAATTTTGCGATACCTTAGAGGCACGAGTTCACATGGTATTCATTTTAAGCCAAATTATCCACCAGGCGTTCTGGAAGCTTTCAGTGATGCAGACCACGGGGGTGATGTTGCGACAGGTCGTTCCACAACTGGTGTTGTTTGCCGCTACGCAGGTGGGACCATATCTTGGCTGAGCCAAAGACAAGCTTCCGTAGCTATTTCGACAACTGAAGCGGAGTTGGTTGCTGCAAGCGAAGCTGCTCGAGAACTTGTGTGGCTTACGAGGTTATTGAAGGAAATGACTTCGCTAAAATGTATCCCTACACTTAGTGTTGACAATGAAGCAGCAGTTCGTTTGGCTCACAACCCAGAGTTTCATAAGCGCTCGAAACACATTCGAATCAGGCACTTCTTCGTAAGAGAGCTTGTACTTGAAAATGAGATTCAAGTAAAGAGAGTCAGTACTGTAATCCAGCTCGCAGATATTATGACGAAAGGATTACCTAGACCGAGATTTACTGGCCTGAGGGAAGCGCTTGGAATTGTGATTGCTCCGCCTATTACTTAAAGAATATTCAATGAGGGAGAGTGTTAGAACTGGCCACTGAAATTATTATAAGAAAATAGGTTTCGAATAATTTGAGTTGATGTTGTCAGATTCTGAAGTAAGTTATTAAAAATGTGTCACTCGATCAAGTCTCGTTTTTCTTATGTATATTTTCTCCAAATATAATTTATAACGTAGTTAATATAGTTTCCATCACAAGCTTCCACCAATACGCGTGCTCTAACAGTTTAATGTCTTACAGAAACACACAAAAAATAACGTACCAGAACAAATATTTTATTATGGAAAACAAATAAATAACTGGCAAGTAATTAATAGGAAAAGGTTTGTTAGCAACACATGTATGTGGTGAGTTTTTCAGAATTTGTATAACGCTTCATACACCGTAGTTTTTAGTTTCATTTAAATCCATTTTATTCAGACAAGTAAGCGTTGTTCTGGATTTCTGTAAAAGAAAGAACAAAATATATTACCTATCTTTTTGATAGTAGGTTAAACTACAACATACAACCTTTCTCTTTTTGTGGTCGGTCAAACTAAAAATATTCGTTGTACATTTATTTCTTATTTTTAGCTACTATTTATCAGTTACAAAGTACTTACTAAATTGTGTGTTCAGATAATTTCAATTGATGAACATATATAAGAGTATAAACGGCATGTAATAATTATTTCGTGAACACGGTTTAAGTTTATTGTATTGTGGTATTTGTGATTCTCGTGTTGTGATAATATCTATATATTACTTTGGTCACAGTGAAGTGTTTGTTTACATAATAAATAGTGACAGTGTCTTAGCAACCGTAAATTAAGTCAAACTACAAGAATGTCAAGCTTGTTGAAGGAAGTTGTCAAATAGTCAACGAGGAGTCTACGACATTAAAAAGTTTGGTGTTACTTCAAAGAAGATTTTTTTATATTTCTTTGATATATATACAATACCTACCTATGTTTACTCATATAAATAAAGATATTTGAAAGGAAAGCGTTTCATTTAAATAAAATACGAGTATTAAAATTAAAATATTGTTTTAATGTACGAGAAGGTTCTACGTGTTTGGTAAGTGTTCATATATTTACTGATCATTTCATTCATGAGTATTTAGTACATTTAATTTTCATTGGAATATTTTGTGGGCGAATTGTCTTATCAAAGATAATGAAATATTTTTCTATATAGGGTGTATCTTTGTATACATATGGTATACGCATATTCATTATTGAATTCGTACTTCGACTCATATTTCAGGAGTGTACTCTGAAATATAAGTAATATTATATAAAATATTTTTTTTCTTGTATAGCCACATATGCGACGGCTATATTTAGTAGTATGAACTAAGCTACTTGGTATAATAGGAATACGAGTCTATTATGCTATCTATTCGTATTATTGAGTTGCATTATTCTAGGCTTAGTCACATCGTCTGTGCTGTGACGTTATATGCATTATACGGAATACGTTTTATATATAGATAAGTGCGTAGATCAGTTCTGTTACACTGGTTATCTATATCGCCTAATTATATTTCCTTGATTTAATAATATGGATTATGGAACGAATTTGGTTGTTCTATATATTGATATTTTAATGGAATGTATATCGTATGACTGTACGATAGGCGTGTTATGGTTGATTTTTGTATTAGGATATACGACGTCATTTTGCCCACAAAGTAATCCTTCTGATAACTATAATAATAAACATTTTTTTTTCTGTTACCAATTTACGTCAGCTTTCTTATCCTGGTAGCTAATTTCATGTGGAAGCGTTAACACAAATTATGATAATTGAAACCAAACCTTACCATCTTGCCACGTCATGAAACTTTTTTAATAATATTTTGTTTATTAACAAATATTTTAATTATAGTTCATTCGAAGATTCAAAATATTATTATGATAAATATATACTTGCCGCGTTTGCCTTAATGCTCAATGCTGGTACTTATTTTCTGTCGTGTTCTGTTCACATTAATTATTATTTAAACTTTTCCATTGACAATATATGAATGGTAATAGAAATAATACTCTATCTCTATTATCATGGGTCTGTCATATCTGGTGTTCAAATGAATTCTCTCTCCTTTTCTAATATTTTTTACACAATGTTGTTATTTGGCTTTAATTTATAATTGACTTATATTGTTTTGAATGCGCTAATTTTTTTTTTTTTTTTTTTTAAATATATCTTTTGTCGTATCGTTTTAACTTTTAAAGGCAATCTTATACATGTTTATTATGATTATTATCCTTTAATATTCTTATCGTTGTGATTTGTATTCCAAATTATTATTGTATAATATTACCTCTTTTCAAATATTTTTTTTATTATCTATGTTATTTGGTTTTCAATTCAAAATTTATAATGCTATTTAACAATTCTTTATGCTGCTGGTTAGGGTTTTAGACTATTTTAGTACAGGATAATATTGTATATCATTCACGTCATTCGCCTCATTTATTTCAAACTTGGGTTCTTTAGGCATTTTTTTTAAAACATATTAGCTTTTATTTTAATTTCATCTTGTTAATAGTCCTTATTAGGTTAATTTCATTAGGATAGATTAGGTTTAGGTTTGACGAGAATGTCTGCCTAATATATGCCTATACTGTATAATTTGATTCATTTCTGGGGATGGTGTACCCAGAAATGCATTATAAATAATTGATGCTTCGTCTTATGTATCAAGTGATGTACCTTGGCATATTCTATATTTTGTTTTATGAATCAATATGGTTCAATATGCCTGAATAGGGCAAAGTTCTTAGAAAGAGAACAATTGAAATACTTATACTTATATTTCAGGGGATGGTGTACCCTGAAATAATAATTTTATTATATGAATTCATATGGTTCAGTATGCCTGAATAGGGCAAAGTTCTTTAAAATAGAACAATTAAATAAGGCCGACTCTTTCAATAAGGTTTAAGGTCATGTAAAGTTATAAATATATTTTTTAAATAGAGCAGTTGACCGACTCTTTAAATAAGCTCATAAGGTCATGTAAAGTTGTAAATATATATAAATATTTTATTTTAATTATGAAGATATGCCGACTCTTTGAAAAAGGTTTAAGGTTGTATACTTTTTAAATAGAAAAGTTACGCCGACTCTTTGAAAAGGTTTAAGGTTGTATACTTTCAATTAGAGCAGTTGACCGACTCTTTAAATAAGCTCATAAGGTCGTATAAAATTGTACATAATATTTTTATGAGGTTTTAATTTGTGGTGCAGTTGACCGACACCCTATAAAAATAAGCTCACAAGGTCATTCTGGAACATGATCTTATTTTGAGTTTGGACCATTGAACTATAATAGCCGTGAGTCCAAATTCATACTTATGTCTGGGGTGTGAATGTTGTGATTGGTGGTATGAGTGATGATTGAGTTTGAGGGGTGAGATATGTTCCATAACCTCAAAATTTTTCACTGCGTTAAAAATTTTTCTTTGGTTAGGGGGATAATGTAATATAATTTCATGATCATATTTCATTACATTAAATCCTTATTTTGTGTATTTAAAAACTATTTCTTGATTAACATAAAATGTGACAAAAACTTTAAAAGAGGAGAACCATGATGGAATGACAGAATAGAGACGTCAGGGATTTTTAATTAATTTTGATTTGGATTTTGGGAGAGAGAGTATTGGATCACGGATACGTCCGATTAAAAAAAGATTATAGGAAGATTCCAATTTGATGAGCCGAGATACGAAATAATTATATTCCCTGGAAACCTTAGTTGACGGTGAGGTGTTGAAGTTGGTGAAATAGTGATTTATAACCGACGAGTCACTCTCGATATTCTCAATTACATTCCTGAAGTCAAGACTTGGAAAGATATTTTCATATGTATTAATTAATAACAAATCGAGGGTGTTGGTTTGATAAATACTCTCGCCCTGATATATAAAACAAGTATTTGGGATATCCCGTGTTCTCTGAGCTCAGAACTGAAGCCTTGGATAAAGCAAGAAGCTAACTGGAACCTTTGATGGAACGTGTATGTGTGGACTTGTGGTGAAGTGTTATCCGCCAGGTCATGTAATACTTATTATTATAACTTTATTTATATTTCTGATGTTCCTTTTTATTTTTTAGTTAGCTAGCTAGGCCTTCAGCTAGGTATACTACCAATGTAAGTAACCAATACATTACACACTTCCACCCTTGGAGCTTTTTGTTACTTGCTCTTGCGTCTCCACCCCCAGACAGCCAATTAAACCACATATGGTTGAGGGCCTTGCTGACATAGTTCTTTTTGCGGATGATACTTCTCTGATTTTTAAAGTAGATAGGAAAGATAGAGAACTAGTTCAAGTCAACAACGCGTTAACTATTGTTTCAAATTGGTTCGCCGCAAACAACCTGCTTCTCAACGCAAAGAAAACGAAATGTTTAAAATTTTCCATGCCTAATGTAAGACATATAGAGCCAAACGTATTACTTGACGGAAATAAATTGAAAATTGACAAGGCAATAGTCTTTCTAGGTATTAGCATAGACTCTAAATTACAATGGGGTCCTCATATTGATGCACTATCTGGAAGACTGAGCTCAGCTGCATATGCGGTTCATAAAATTAGGCAATTGACAGATATAGCTACTGCTCGACTGGTCTACTTTGCTTACTTCCACAGCATAATGTCATATGGTATCCTGCTGTGGGGGTCAGCGGCGGACATAGAGACAGTTTTTATATTGCAAAAGCGGGCAGTTCGAGCCATCTACGAAATGGGTCCCCGCGAATCCTTAAGACAAATGTTCAAAGAAATTAATATATTAACTCTTCCATCTTTGTATATCCTAGAAAATATAATGTACGTTCGTAAAAATATAAAGAAGTTTAGAATAAATAGTGATATGCATAATATTAATACTAGAAATAAGGATAGGATAGCTGTATCTAAATTTAGACTCACGAAAACTAAAAATAAGTCCTTCTTAGGCAATTGTGTACGTTTCTATAATAAAATCCCGAAAGACATTACTGAGCTCACTGAAGGGAAATTCAAGTTACGTGTCAAAAATATACTAATGAAAAAAGCCTATTATAAATTGAGTCACTACTTAGAAGACAAAGATGCCTGGAAGCTTTCCACTTCTGCCTAGTAGCCAACTATTGAATAAATTCGTTATTTTAATACTACTCATATGTAACCTCAATGTACAAAGACTTGAAAAAATAATGGCCCACGAGTTTCTTGCTGCTTCTTCTCGGCGGTGGTTCTTTTCCGAAGACAGCGGTAGAATCATTTAAAAATTTTGACGTTCATAAGAGTGTCTATGATGCCTAAACTGAATAAATCATTTTTGAATTTGAATTTGAATTTGAATTTGAAAAGCAAGCCGGGCGTCAGGGGTCTCATTTAGCTCCAGGGAGAATCAGGGTCCGCGATGTCGCCACTCACTGACGGCTCGCCACAAAGCCGCCCCAGCGGTTTTAGTATTATTATTACTTCTATAACTAGCTTCACTCCCATTAATTATTTTTTTGTTCTCCGTCTTTTTCACATGCTTTCGATGTTTCAAGGCCCTAACGTGGTAGGTAACTACATCGTAGCAAGTGTGCTAAATAGGAGATATGCCTTATTTATTTTTAAACACATGGTCCAATACCTTATAGTCGAGTTGTGACTCGAGCCATTCATGTTAACTTATAGCAGTTTCCAGTATCCTATATATCGACGATTTACCCTCTATAGAGGTGCCGTGTCGGAAGTGCTGAACATTCGTCTCGTTATGTTAAAATAACTACCGAGCTTAGATTAATCATTGGTCTCGCTCTCGGTCGAAGCGCGCGCGCGGAGACTAATCATTAATCTAAGCTACCGAGATACCGATTCTAAATATCGATTACGTAAAAAATATAAGTCTTGAATGTGAAGTAAACTTTATAACTGGTATTCAATTTGTTTGATTGACTTTCCAGCCGTGCAATTCTGTAATAATTCGTCGATGCGCTCGTCGACGAGCTCACCGATGTCAAATACTTGATGAGATATCGCCCTTGTACATAAGGTTGTTTTTACAACGTTTCTTGTTATCTCTTCATTTGTTTCACGGATATTGTCAAAGATACGACGATGTTTGCTCTTAGAGAATCGCACGGCAGTATTAGTAATAGTTTCGGCTATGGTAGTTAAATGAGTACACTTTACAATCTCACTACTATCTTTTAGATCTCATGCACACTTACGAGTACATTAAACATAAAGACACATAAAATTAATTCCTTAACAAGTAGATAGGCTCATTACTGTGACACGTGTGTTTAATCACCCAGTGGATTAATCACCCGAGTGTCTCAGTAGGCGGGTTATTATCGTTATAATTATTTTGCTTGTTAAACTTATGCGGGCTTATTGTGGTAATTTGTACTAGTAGCAAAACGCGTAATATCTTACGCGTTTTGCTATACAATATGGTTTTCGAAACACATACTCATGGGGTTATGTGGCCAAAAAGCTGGCCACAATGCCCCGCTGGTATAGCGAGGCTGTTATTTGCGGATAGAGTTTATGCTATAGATTACAGTTTTATATGCAACGAAATATATTAAGGCGCATCCCAGACCAAATGACCTATAGAATTTGGTCTTTGAGCGGCGGGCGACAGTCGACTCTCGAATCCACGTTCGAGAGGAGACTGCCGACGGCTGAGTAGACCTCAAGCATGACCCTCTGCCGAAAATGTTCATTTTCACAATATTAAACTTACAATATAAATCAATTTTTAATAGTTAATCCACAAGTGTACACCAAATTTCAAAATTTGTTGTAGTTCGGGTGGAAAATGCAAGGAATCAGTGTTTTCCCCAATTTCTGTCGTTATTTTTGAAATATGATTTCTTAGATAAATGTAAGTAAATAATATTTTAAACGACAAATATGTTAAACAATGTTGGAAATTGTCATATTTTTTATTTTGTTTAATTTCTTTGAAATAACGCGAAGATAGCTTCTAAATATCAGTTTCTGCGCAGCATTTGCTATGGGATGCGCCTTAAACATAGAACAGGCTTTTTATAAGAGTTCACTTTGATTGTTACTACTGTTGAACCTGTGGTATACATATAGACAGAACCGTGAAAGAATTGTGTTATTTCAGTTTAGGTTAAGGGTCCGTTGGAAGTAAAAACACAAGCTTTAGTCTTAATGTATCCGGAAATAAAACGCAGTAGGGGAGAGTGGGGATATTGCGGACTCCTAAGGGAATTCTTTAATAAAAACTAAAGTATTACATCTAATCAGTCTGTCTTTATTAATCATTAAACTTTGCTTCATACCTTACAAAATTGACTTTTAAAATTAACATTAACAAAACGACTTTTATATTTTTTTATGAAAAAACAAGACCCTTGGTGTCCGCATTTACCCGATGCCTATTGGGTAAATACGGACACATGGTGGGGTAACTGCGATCACACTAGGGTAATTGCTCCCGTATAGCTATTTTAACGTTTCAAGTGTATACTTTTTCTCTGTCTTTCTTTTATACACACGAGGCATCTGAAACATAAATAAAAGTCATAATTTGTCAGCTTGTATGTTCTCAAAACTATTTGGGTAAATACGGACGTTCGTTTTTACCCCCAGCCAATTGTCCGCAATTACCGAGTTTAGCATTATAAATTTTGCAGCAAAACAATTTAAGATTAGGTAATAATACATGTAGGTTACAATTCCACATATACATTAGTGATTGTCTACCAAAACCAATACAGTTTTTACTCAAACCAAATACCATAGCGTATACACGCTATTGCAAATAATGAAAATTTATAAGAATTCACTTTAAAAAATTGATCAATCTTACCTTGACATGCGCGCGAGGTCTTCCCTGTTGACTGCTATCCGGGCACCAAAGACGGCGGGCTCGTCCCCGCAAACACAGTAGCCGGACGCGGGGAGGGCTATTATAGTTAGTAAAGTACTGTCCGCAATTACCCACTGTCCGTAATCACCCCACCGTCCCCTAAGTAAGTACAGCGTAGAAGATTGTCCTATTACCCTATATACATATGATTAGTTTTTGCCCCAACTACTGCTATACACAGTAATTAGGACTGCCTGCATGATCTGTAAGTATTGTTTCTTCAATTTCAAATTATTATTTTTTGTAAAACATAATAACGTTTTAATTCATACATGTTGTTCTATAGCATTTTAGATCGCCATGCTTTAGCCGCTTTGGCTTTACTTATAATTATTTTACAAATATGACGTGATAATTACATTATATAAGTAATCATTAATATACTGAGTTTATGTGCCCTTATAATTTATATATTTATCTATTATATAATATGCTACTCAATTGGGAATTTATTATGTCTAAATTGAAAATGTCAATATTGTCTTGGCCCAATAACTTAAAATATCTGGTAGATTTAGCTAGATGAGTTTCATCGCAAAGAAACGTGTATAAAGAATTGAATCGAAAGACGGCTTTATGTAATCCACAATATGTTATAAATGCGTAGATATCTCTGTCTGTCTGTTGTCATGAATAAACGGATATCCATCAAAGAAGAATAGCAAACCTCTGTGTGTTTTGGGTACCCTACATAGACGGACCCTTGAGAAAGGAAACCATGCAAAACCAGTAGTCCTTAGTAAAACTAAGATATTAAAAAAATGTACCATATTTTTTTAAGTTGGGGCTTAAAAGTTATCAGCATTGATATTTTTTCAAGGTTAGGTCTCAGACCAAATAAAAAAGTCAAGACAGAATGTTGTGAACAGAAAAGTGAAGCCGGTAAAACTACGCCTCGCCGTGTACATACACAATTACACACACACACGCACAACGAAACTACGCCTTGACTCGTCAGTCGAACTATCGCTGCGGGTGGAAGCAACACGTAAAGTAAATCAACAAATTTACCAGTCAAAATGCCGAATTGTGTCGTGAAACGGTGTTAAAACAAACATCAAAATATAAAAAGATGGATGGAATCACATTTCACACGTAAGTAACTTGGAAAGAAATATTTTAGATATATAAAAATAAAAATAAAGGTTATTGCTTGGAACATAGAAAATGTTGCCATGGTAAAGCCTGTAAGGTTTACCCTATTATTGGGTAATCTTAATATTTAGTATATATTACGTTAATACGGGTACGTTTTTATAATAGTTTATCAACGTGTTTTAACCGACTTCAAAAAAGAAGTAGGTTCTCAATTAGACTTTTCTTTAAATATAATATTGTATGACACTCGACGCAATATCTTTATACAAAACCGGTTCCGTCGTTTAAAAGCAAATTAAAAAAAATAGGCAATTCTTTGTTTTTATTTTTAGTTTATTTTCAACCGACATCTAAAAGGAGTAGGTTCGCAATTAGGTTCTATTGTTTTAAATACTTGTTACCTCATAAGTCCGTTATTTATAAACCGATTTGAACAATTATTTTTTTGTTGGAAACCTGATACCTTTAATATGGACTCGCATTAATTTCACACTGGATTTTCAATTTCGTACATATTGAAGGCGGTTATGTATTTTTGTAAAAATAAACCATATTTCTATTGAAGTCTTTTGTTTTTAGCGTGTATCTATATTGAATGTTGTTGTGTGTAGTTAGTATGTGGAAAGTTATACGAGATGGTCGACCAGTCTTTGTCATCACGCGATTTTATAAACCAGTCGTAGAAGAAAAATGCAAAGCAGGATTCATAGGTACATTAATAAATATTGAAAGTTTAAAAGCGCTTTATACGAAGTACATAGAATATGAAAAAAGGCTGTTTTTTATCTACTTATAAATGAAGCCAGGATCATTTGGAGATTCTATTTACGTCTATTAGGATGCTTGGAGGGTTCAACGATAACCCTAACGTAAGACAGTTTACAAGCAAGCTACAAAAAATACTATGTCATTTAGAATTAAAATGTCTTGCAAAAAGTAATTGTGTTCCTTTAGAACACATAGCAATACTTAATTGCACTTCAACAACTTAAATTATAAATAGCACTTCATCGTCGTATAGAAACGAAGAAGAAGAAGAAACAATTGAAAATTCTTCTTTGCAACTTCTTAATGAAATTGTTAATGAATCATTTGATTGGGCCAGTTGTTTACATGACAATTCATATTATGGTGACTACAGAAAAATTATAATTGGTTACATATCTGGAAGTACAGTGCACTATCTTGTTAAAACCATAAAATGCTCTAAATGTTAAGATGCCTTGTAGACTGATGAGAAACTTTATTTTCACAAGCTCATTAGTTTAAAAAACAAAGGCGGTTTTCGCTTCCCGTCTAAGGATCTTTTTGACATTTGTGTCACTTGTGAAGCAGTTGTTCGAAAATTATTGAATGAAAATCAACACCAAACTATAGTCTTGAACAATATTAAAGAAATTCATTGGAAACAATCAGATTTTTATCAATTTCGAGTCAAAACATGAATATGTTGGGCAGGAACATAAACTTAATTTAATACGGTGTGTAATTGAGAAATACTTAAACATTAGATTCCACCATATTGCTAAATTAGAAAGTATTTCTAAATCAGTGCAAAGTAAACGACAAGCGTACAAAAAAATAATTCAGCATAAAGGTTTTTAAATAAAACTAGCAGTTACACCGAGTAATTTTATTTCTGAAACTCTTTGTCTTTTCTCTTTCACTACCCAATGCCACTACTTTTTACCGACACCTAATGTAGGAACCCTATTATTATATTAAAACTAATAACGTTATAACTTTATTAAATTTATAACGTTAATAATTTGATAACGTTATTTTTATGGGGTAATTTAAATTATCATGGCAGCACCGATTCACGCACTACATGCATAGAAAACCGGCCTCACTGCTCTGTTCACAACATTCTGTCTTGACTTTTTTATTTTGTCTGAGGGTTAGGTTAGATAGGCAGAATTCGTTAACTTAAAATATCTGACTGGGTTTTTCATAAGAAATCTATCGTAATAGAAAAACGGGTGCTTGGCATTAGGTATCGTTATCGTACATATGGATGCAACTACTTATATTTAATGTGATAATACGATAAAACTAACTTGAGAAATGGCAAATGTACAAAATGTACGAATCCAACAACGGATATAACTATTGGTGTCACTTTGTCAGTCATTTCCACTCTTTTGGCCTTCCTTGCTTTTGGCATAATATACGTAGTATCAAGAAAGTTGTATAGTTTCCTATAGTCTATATGAACTGAATAGCGTTTCGTTATTGCCCACAAACATCTTCTGCGTATTAATTTTATTGTTATACATTTAGGTTTTCAAATTTTTCCCAAATGCTAATTAAATATAAATATATGAATTACTTGCATCTACTAATAATAAATAAATTTGGCATTCTTTTATTGTCCGTGCTTTTCATTCTCAGTGGGGTATCCAGATGACCATTCTCCTTTGGTAGTTTTATAATTTTACCTTGACTGTTTTTCTATCAGGTATGAAATGGGATGCGAGCGGCTGTACCTATAGATCTATCTCTATATACCTACACTATAGAGCAGTGGTCCAGAAGGTTTAGACTAGAGCCGGTGGCGATGCGGTTTAAATAATGTGAATATTTCAGTGTTACACATACTTGCTTTGGTCAAAGGTAGGAATGAACCTTAGTCACGGACAATAACCTGTTCCAACAATAAAAAATCAACTACAGATTTCAGTTCTAGTTCAACAAAAGCAAAAGGCATACCCCACAGAACCAAATAGACGCACTGGCCGCTTCGCCGCAAAGAAAGCTTTATTTTGCCTTTTTACGTGCACAAACTTATTTCTTATTTTACGACCCCGTCGGCTTCTAAGCGTAGTGTTTACGCACAGTAATGTCAGTTAGATTTCGTGATACAATTTGATCACCAGATTTATTCTTAGGCTACGTAGACATAACACATGGTTAAAAGTAGTTAGGTAAACTAAAACCTTAAAAAAAATTGCGAGTTTTTCGCAGTCTAACAGGGTAACTAAGTAGAAGGGGTTTTTTCATATGTAAAATATACCAAGTTTTCGTTCATTCGTCATTCTGAACATATTGCGTGCTATTTGAGCTTAAACTAGATGGATACTCTTTAAACTTTAAAAAACATAGTTTAATGTAATAAATTAAATAGTCACTCTTTAATTGTATACTTAGGTACCTACCTACATACGATATATTTAAAAATATATCGTATTTTTTTCCTTGAATATATTGAAATAGTATGCACTATGAAAAGGCTAATAAGTAATTTAATTCTATCCTAAACTGGAACTTTCACTGGGTATTCGTAAGAATGTGTCCAATAACACTTTTCTTGTCTCTATTTAAGGTGAAGGAAGACACTAAGTTCATGTGTTATTTGAAGCAGTATCAAATATATATAATAATATATAATAGCAATAGCATATATTTAAAACAACTTTAAAAGATAATAATTTCACCACTTGACATTTGCCGTTCAGTCTACCGGAGAAACGATGACTGAAATTGTACGGTACGCTGGAATTCAAATAGGCACTTAAAACGTACGCAAAGGAATCTGGTTGTTTCATTTAAAAAAAAAAGGAAACAAAATATCACAGAAACAAAAAAAAACAGTATGCAGACAATTGTAAGTAAGGTGATTATTGCTGGCAAAAGGGTTACACTCAGCATAAGTCGCGTGACATTTTCATGCTTCCGCGACGCTGTTTTTCAGTGTACCCCTACGCTCGGGCTGGCGTTCGCCGAGATAGGTGCAGCGAAAGAGGGAGACTACGTAGAGTTTCTAATTAAATACAAAACAGCTACACATAGAAACTAAGCGTGCGATGGAACAACACTATACTAACAAATAAATAATAGTAGTTTATGCAACTGTCATATAATGAAGGGTATTAAAACACGAGTGTGAGTTTATGAAACGAGCGCAGCGAGTTTCATAATAGTAACGAGTGTTTTAATACCCGTGTTATATGCAGTTGCATACACTACTTTATCTTCACTAATGCAATTAATCAAACAACAAGAGTAAAAGCTGACAATAGTTTATTTATAATAATTGTTCAAATTTTGGATGGTACAATTTTGAAAGTTAATGTTAATTATTGATCCAGCAGCTGTAGCGGTCGCGGGGCAAGCAGTAGAGCTCGTAGACGGAGTCGGAATATTTATAATTACTTCATTCGTCTTGTTTTCTATACTGTTCAAGATCGTATTTGAGACTTGAATTTTATTCATTAAAGACTCATCAATGTAGCTTTCAGCCACAGTAGAAGACTTCCACCCCCCGTGTCGTTTCAGTGCGGTCAAATCACCACCGCTATCTATGAGAAGGGTCGCCGAGGTGCGCTGGAAGCAATGCCCCGTGTACAACGCTGGGTTAGGCAGATTCAAAAAACTTGCGATAGTTTTTCCCAGAGCACCAAATTTATTAATACCAATTCTTTGATCGACGCACTTCCCCGATCTATAGCTCAAGAAAAAGGCAGGGTTTCGACAGGGGGTGGGTCGAAGTTCCATGTATTTTTTACATACGGCATAGCAGTTGCCCGTCACAACGAAAGAACGATCTATTTTCGTTTTTGTTTTCGAAACTTTCACCATGATTGTACTGTCGTCTATGTTAGAGACTTCATCGAACTGGATGTTGTATAGCTCTTGCCTTCGGCATGCCCCCATTATGCCGAAGATTAGTGCAACCTGTAACAATAAACGATATAATAAGCTTGAGGTACATAGCCAAGGCAAAAACTATGATTTATGAAGTAGTAAAGTGTAGGTACCTACTACCAAATTTATACACAAAGCGCTTAAACGGAGTGTCTAGATAACTTGCGTGTGTAGTACGTAAGTACTAGGTAGATTAAATAACAGAACTAAAATACACTTACCCTTTCAAAAAGATACAAAATATCTGGTGAATCTTCCAGGAACATCTTTATTTGACCTGATGTAAACGTCAAGGACTTTTTTTCCTTGTGTCCTTCTGAACTGCGTTTCAGGAACGCTATGACCTTTGAATACTTCGTGATATCAATATTTTTGTAGATACTCAGTGTGGACTTGAGCATAGAATATTTAGCCCACATAGAAGATGGTTTGAATTTGTCGGAGAGGTCTTTGAGATACGCAAGAATGACATTTTCAGAAAATGATGTAGTTTTCTTTTCGGTCTTCCATGCCAAAAAGTTATTATATTCTTTTTCATATAATTTTCTAGATTTTTCTGGCTAAAGATTGTGAGTTACTTTTGTTGCCAATTCTAGAATATCCGGAGGCGTACAAATTTCATCGTCGCTATCCATTTTTAACCTTTAATTTGTATTTGAAAAACAAAACAAACATTAAATTCACGCGTATTTATTGTTACAGTGAACTTGCCGCCATTAAAATGCAGCTGCGCGCGCAGGGCCAATCAGAAGCGAGCGCGCGCTGTTCTTTTTTTATTTAATTGGCACAAGATCTTACCAAAGAGTTTTGTGTATGTAAGTTTAGTAGTTTCGACGAAGTTTTCACGTATAACCCAACTGTTTTCAAAAGCCAGCCTAATATCAAAATTTTATACAACTTGTATGAGGATTTTGACATAAGGCTCGCCACGTTAATTGGTCGCGTTTTATTGATGTTATAATGAGATTTTACGATATCGATGTGGATATTATACCATCATGTGAAATTGCTTAAATTGAGTGTTTTGTTGTCTGTTCTATAACAGTAGTAATTATAAGTCAAGTATTGGAAACATAAGTAGAATGTTACAACATTAGTGTAGATAAAATATATTACATCAATGCATATGATAGAGCCGTAAGTTTTTAGTCTTTTGCAATCAAGAATATTTTTATTTTTGAACACGGCGGTTATTTAATTAACAAGCAGTTTACAAGTAGAAATCCATGATCTCTGTCTAACTCTGCCCGTTTCGTGATTTTATGTATATCTATAAAGATACAAATAGCTATCATACTTGTATCGGTATATCTACTATTCAAAAGTATATATACTTACAGATACTTTTGTTGATTTGCATCAAAGGTCGCACGGCCAGACACAATAGAAATTTCATTGTTATAATGACATCGACCCTTGAAGGGATATGTTAGATTCTCTGTAAAAAGAATTTTAATATTAAATAGTGAATGTGGTCTGAAAATTCCCGCAAAGATATCTGAAATCTCAGTCTCGACGTAAATATCTTAAGGAACGTTTCAATTTCCTTCACAATGCCAACGTTCTCAATCTTAGGTCATCAGAAAATCTTGCCCTCAGTATGCCTCAGCATGGCACAGTATTTTATGATCACTCTTTTTCAGTGAAAGCTGTTCGCTTATGGAACTTATTACCAGTTACTATCAGGCGTGCACAATCCTTGTCGACCTTCAAAAGCCAAGTAGTATGGAAGTATATTGTATTGTAGTGTATATATATATTATGTAAGTATATCAATGAATTAATTATATGTTTATATATATTTCAATATGTATTAGTGTATTTTTATGTATTAGTAGATATTTTTCTTTCCTTGTTTATAATTTATTATTAATTTGATTTAGTAATGTATTATTGTCTTGATTTGATTGTACCTTTATCTTTATATTACGCCCGTCTTGTTATTCCTGTATTTTCTCTCCATCCTAAGGTTGCCTGGAAGAGATCACTATTAGTGATAAGGCCGCCCACTGTAACACTTTATTTTAAGCTTTCTTTTACTTTTATGTTATTTTTGTATATTAAGTGGTGTAACAATAAAGAATTATCTATCTATCTGTCTATCTAAATAGTCTCGAGAAATCTAGACTTCCGGTACGGACATGCACTGATTCCCGTGGACAACATCTAAGCCAGTCCCTTACTGTATATATTCAATGTATTGTTGTCAGGGCTAGTTAGTGTGCTCGTATGGTAAGTGTGGAGGTAATGTAACATCGATGTCGGCTAGGCAGCCGCCCTTTAATGGCGTCGTAATTGTGCGCTGAAATTAAGTGTTATTTTTATGGTGATTTCTCTACTACTACTAAGTTGCTTTAAGTAGGCGTAAAGCGTTTTATTAATTGAAATTATTGCCGCTATTGATGCGAGCTTTTTATATTCATTAGACAACTGGTTTAGTGGATCAAGTGTTCGAGATTATAGTGGTACCATTCTGAATGTAAAGTAGCTAATAATAGCGATATAAATGGTTCGTCGTGATAATTGCAGTAAGTTACCAGTAGTTTGTTGTAATATTATTGTTTTAAGAAGCGCTCGTATCGGAGCTTGACTTGGCGATCAACAAGTTAAGCAACACTATCTGCGGTCAGAACTTGGATGGGTGACCGCTAGTGGCGTTGTTTAACTGAGCACTTCCGTGCTTCAGAATGCACGTTAAACCGTCGGTCCCGGTTATTTGTCTTAAGGCAACAGTCGTTAGGCTATGTCGAAAGCATTTGGGCGGCCTGAAAACTTCGACATGGGTTTGCCACTAACCTATCCACCAATCCGCACTGGACCCGCGTGGTAGATTATGACACAACTCCTCTCTTTGAGAGGAAGGCTCGAATCCCAGCAGTGGGACCAAAATGGGCTGATTATGAAGTTTCTTATATTATTGTCAACTAGTGTCATGTATCATATCCATGGGTTGTCAGCAAGAGATTGATCTTCTCTTCATTGAAGAAGATTGTTACATGTAGTTTTTAGCATAGTAATACTTCTTGAAAATTGCTCCTAAATAAAGAGTTATCTACCTATTTGATACTAATGTCTCATTGCAAAATGTCAACTTCATTTTGCGTGTCTCAATTAGTTACTACAGAAACTTTAAAGAGTATTCGCTGTCATTTTTTGATTTCCCGTAGATGTATTTTTTCAGTGTTATATACCTAACTACCTGTAGGTACTGTGCCATAAATACCGTACGTAGAATATTAGTGTCAGAGCACGGAACCTTTATTTAAAATCGAGCATTTAATTTTCCGCTTATCCCAAACCCTATATTCAAGTCAAAATTAAACGGCAAAGTTGTAATTTATGTGGATACATACCTGACCCTTTGGGAGGTTTAGCGAATATTTATGACGACCATACAAGTTGCGCCGGCGCAGTCCACAGCGTATGTGCGAACTTGCTCCATGGACCATAAACCGAAGGATCATAAATTAAACGCAACTTTGTAGTGTTCATATAGCCTAGTGTGCGCCGCGCCTTACCGCCGAGTACACTGAAAAATAAGAATATTTTATTACAGCCAGCTTGCCAATTCGAGTCGGGTAGATATAATGAGAGGAAAAGGACAAAAATAAATTAATCTGGTACAAGAAAACCCTTTTAAATCGTCATGTCACTTCGTTTGAGTTGTGGTTGCGACCAAATCAATATCTACCCACACTTAAAGAAACAGTACCTCTACCATGAGTTGGCAACATAAATGTCATCTATAGTCGATACTCGATCTTGCCTACCTATAAGCTTGTGATTGGCGTACTCGCTGTCAATTTTAGTTCTACAATTGACCGCGAGGTGGCACTGTTCTCTTATTCATCCATTTTTTAAGAGGTAAGAGTAGGTTTAGAATTTGTTAACGTAAAACGTTAGGGTCAGCTAAGAAATAAATTCCACTAGATGGCGCTGTTTTCTTGATAATTGCATATTAATTTATTTTAATGAAATATGGGAGGATTAAATAAGAATGCTTGATTTTGCGCCCTTTATCTTTATTTATTAACATACTACAAACATAACTGAAACTATTTATTACTCGGATTTCGAGAAAATGGATAATAATTCTCAACTCTTGTTATACCACAGATTACGTAATAGTACATAATCCTTAGGCACGCACACATACAAATTAAGAATTTGTAGTACCTATTTAACAAATTCGTCCGGCTCACAGAGTTCCCATTAGCCTATCCGTAGAAACGTTTTCGCATGAGAACAAAGGTGCATGGTTCGAACCTGGGCTTATCGTGTTATTTTTGGCATTTATGTTTTAGTTTTTTGAGAAACCTTTATTCGTCATTTTAGATAACGATATGAATAGATACTAATATTATCAGTGACATTCTAATATACCTAAGCCTCAACCTGAATTAGATACCTATACTTTATTACCCTATGTCTTTTCTGCTGCTGTAACAGAGCGAAGGATCGTCTTGATTTTGAGTAGTATAGGGTTCCGAGGGTGACTAAGGTTACTTTTCATACAGACGTAACACGGGCGAAGCCGCGGGCAGACACTTGTGTAATAAATAAAAGTCTACATCATTTCAATAGTGTATATTCATAGATCTAAGCACTTAGCATTTTTTTTAACCCTTCTTAGAATAATTTCTGGTAAAACACATTTTTTTAAAAATGCTACCAGTTTCGGGACCATTCCAGCAATAAAATCTTCATCTCGTTCTATTTCTATTACTTTTATGGGTTATTCTGGTGAGATGTAGCACACAAAGTAACATTTTTTCATGTTGGTTACCCGCAGCTGACCTTGCACCTGCAAAAATATATTAGTTTCCAGAATTGCAATAAATACTGTACATACTTTACTTATACAAAGGCTACTATTTATCCTGAAACAACTTGGGCAGCCAGTAGTTTCTAATTTTATATTCATGGTTATATCCAATATCACAATTTGATACTTTATTGAGCAAAATACTTTTTGGCACAATATTTGATAATATGATATCGCACAAAAGTTTTTGCAAAAACAACGTAATAACAACAAATACTACAAACAAACAACACATGGAATATTACTCGAGAAGTCAGTCACACGGAATAAAATAAAATATCAGCAATTCAGCATCACCACTGCAACTTCATAATATCATATGAAAAATATTAAATTGAAAACTGTCAAAACGTCCGAACCAGTGTTGCTAGTGGCAGATAGTCAAAAGTAACTCGAGTCATCTAATAAGTACCTATATTAGGCAAAAAACTCACTATTTTAGCACTCTCTTATTTGGGTTTTTGTGTTTCAAGGTCAGTAAGTAATTTTGGAATAAGCATAACAAGAGTCGATAATGTCGCTGGAAACAAAAAAAATCTAAGCATTAGGTAGCTTCAATTTTTTTACATCAACAGTAAAATAATATACCTAATGAAAGTTATGGTAATTACTAATTTTGTGCAAAAACACTCAACTAATACATTTCGATCGGAAGTACCTAGTGCACAAACGTAAAAAATAACTAAAATAGCTAACAGCTCGAGTCTGGTAACACAAAGACAGCAGAACTGAGTGGAAGAAAATGAATTTATTTTATGTCGCACAGAGTGGCAACGTCGCGTTCAAGCCGTGATATAGCGCGGTCCTACTCTCGCAGAAAATGTACTCTACTAGCACGCACCATCTGACAACGTAGCTTACTTGCACTGTCAAGATATTATAACGTACAATAATAATGTAGCTATATGTATAAAATTGAACCACACAAACGTAAAATCAGACGATTTGGCGATGGTAAAACAATAAGATAACACGCTGATGTTTAACTATATCATTGATTTGCGCAAATATGAGTACAAATTAGGACAATGTTAACTCACAATAACTTTAAATTCGCTCCAGAGAACTCAAAAATGCGTAGTTTAATTTGTATGGAAAACGTTTAACCTTAAGAGGCTTACCTAGAACTCTAACACTGCATACGTTTCGAGGTACCCAGTAGGTCTATCATGAGTTTACAACATTGACACTAATCGATTCTCGATATTGACTGCCGCGAAAAAATGTAGGTATAAAAAAACCGTAAGAGCAATGTAGCAAGTGTAGTTTCTGGTCTAAATAGACAGTATAACTCGGGATGGCAATTGCTGAAGAAAAACTTAATTGAATTAAACTATGAACTTAAAAAAGGTCGCACTTCAACTGTCATAGGCAGGAGGGACGCTTTTTATATCAGAAAAATAACTTCCCGTGTCGTCTCTAATCACACTAACCTTACTAATAATATATACTCAATCACGACAGAACGGCTGAAAGATTTTGGATGTAATTTGGTATGTAGATAGATGAGGGGCTGAAATAACACTCGTAAGATCATCATCACGCGGGTGAAACCACAGGGGGCAGCTAGTAGTATAATGTAACTAATTTAATTAAATAATTACTAATATTATGCGAATATTTGGATCGATGTTGGTTTGATAATCCATCACATCAGAACATCTGATTAAATTTGGGTAAAATTTGATATTAAGATAGATGACTTGCTAGAATAGTACGATAAGTACTCGTAGATACTTTTCATCACCATCATCCAAAACCACAGGGCACATATTATATGAAACGAAAGTTTGGATGGATATTTGTTTATCACACCGGAACGGCTAAACGGAGTTGGATGAAATTTGGTATGTAGAAGTTTTAGAATAACACGTATGATCTTTTCATCATCTTCATCATCCAATACCACGCGGATAAAATCCGGGGCGCAGCTAGCAATACAATGAAACAGCAACTGTGACTGACTCAAAGAGAAATATTCAAAAGTCAATCGGTGTAGGTACCAAACAAACTTCTTTCTTGCTAGTCTTAGAGTTAATTAAGAATCAATAGACACGTTTTTAGTGACCATCTGTTGTCGTATCATTCTTCCTACGCATGTTTACCGTGATTTGTATGATATAACGAGCTATCCAATTATATGCGCGGCGCTAACCGGTCGCGACTGAACGTTAATTTGACTAATTTTACAGCACCATTAGAGCTTGTCGGTGTATAGACAAGCACGTGGCAAAGAAGTATAATAAACTTTATAATTACTAACTCATTGTACCTGACGTCCAAAATTGAGGAGATGTCCAGTTGACGCGCTTTTCTATGTATCACTAAGCATACCTTTTACTAAATTATACTATTTATAAAATAAACCCTTTCAAGAAAAAAAGACAAATATCCCGCTCACTTCAATTTGACTCTGGCAATGTTTTGAAATTCACAGTTATGGGAAATAAGGTATTAAAAATGCAATAACTATTATTGTTACTGTTATATGTGTAATAATTAATAATAATTCAACCAGGCTGGTAATCATAATCAGCCCATTTTGTTCCCACTGCTGAGACGCGAGCCTTCCTCTCAGAGAGAGGAGTTGGGCCATAATCCACCACACGGGCCCAGTGCGGCTTGGTGGATAAGTTACTGGCCTATACCCATGTCGAAGTATTCAGGCCGCCCGAGGGCCTTCGAAATAGCCTAGCGACTGTTGTCCTAAGACAAACAACCGGGATCGACGAATTTACGTGCCTTCTGAAGCACGGAAGCGTTCAGTTGAATAATGCCACTAGCGGTCACCCATCCAAGTCCTGACCGCAGCAAGTGTTGCTTAACTTGTTAATCGGTTAAGATCGCCAAGTCAACCTCCGCTACGAGCGCTTCAAGACTGGTAATAAAAAGTAATATTCAATTAGCAGTCTTTAGGACGCCTGGTTGGTTGTTTGCCTCTTTAATTTTCTTCGTTATTTGAAGAATTCTGAGCATCAGTTTTAGCGCTTCCGCTGAAAACTGCCTTTTCTGTAAGAAATTCGAAGCGATGCCAAATCCGAATGCATCGTTATCATGGCGGCTGACGTGTCATTACAATGTTTCTTATGGTAAAAATACATACAAACATAAGTGAATCATGTAGCCATTTTCCAAACCGACTCTCTATAGTTATTAGCTAACGTGTGAATAGAATTAAATCATTAATACTTTACATGACAACATGTAGGGTTCATCAGATCTCATGTTGATTTCATATTCACAACATGGAACCCATAATATTGTGGATCATACACAACATAAACAAAACGCTGAATCTTATCTATATTTACAGCGAAACCAGACCGAGGTTCGCTCCTCCTTCCATCAAAAAGAGAACATTATCCTTTCTTTGAGACTCCCATAAAACCTTATCTTTGAGAAAGCAACGCGGCCCAGTCGCGCAATCTACATAGAGCTGATAATGGCAAAACCAGAAAATCCCGACCCACCAACTTAGTTTGCTTTCGGTAAAATTTGTGAACGCATAATGAAAACGGGAGATCCAATTTCCCTGGTCATGGTGTAAGTAATCTCGAAGCACATTGGGCGTTTTACGACCGCGGGCGGAGAAGGCTTTTATATTTATTAAGTAAGTTGGGCTTTTGGCTGTATTAATCCACCTTTATAGAGGGGAGTCTAGGCGCCTGCTGGCTATGGGAAACAGCAACGCATATGAAAATTACCCATTCGCACTTAAGTGTGTGGTGTATGGGGTCCGTATCTACAGGAACACCAAAGTGTATTAAACTTTCTAAATGTATTGTTCACATAAAGAATCCATATCATTGTCCATAAAACGCAAAAGAGTAGTGAGTACTTACAACCAGACTACCTATGGGAGACTAACCCTGAGGAAGACGTTGCATTTGGACATTCAAGTTTAGATTGGGTGTATATATTATATAGTAGGTATAGGTTGTTGAGTTTATTTATTTATTTATGTATCCGATGTCCTTCTTCCTGCCAAATTTAATCGAAATCGATACAGTCGTTTATTGACTCGACTAAAACATCAAAAAGGAAAGTTTGTGAATGGGCTAATTATAAAGTTAAATATATGTGTAAAAAAAAGAATAAACTCTTTAATATTTGCAATAAAGATCAAACTAATTTAGCTAATAGAATTATTTATAATAAATACCAAAACAAGACTAACAAATATATAAACTACGTTAAAAATAAATATTATAAAAATAAAATCGAATTAAATTATAGAAACACTAAAAATATTGGGAAAATTATAAATATATTATGTGGCAATATATCAAAATCGATAGAAGATGTCACATTGCGTGCCTTTAATCTTCATGAAAAAGTGTTAGCTGATAACTTTGCAAAAGAATTCCAACACAATGTAGACTCGATAATCCAGTCATGTGACATAAAGATTTTGGATCTAAACCCTACTCCAGTGAGCCAGAGGTGAATCCTTAAGAACCTTAGGTGGAACCTTAAGAATAAACAAAATTACTTACGATAAAACCTACAATATAATCAGTCAATTAAATCACAACAAAAGCCCCGGATATGATGGAATTCACGCGTCTGATTTAAAATACGTTAACCAAGAAATAACACCGGCAATAACACATCTTATCAACACTAACCTTGCAACCTGTAGGTACCCGAATCAACTAAAAATTGGTACTATCCGTCCGATACATAAAAAGGGATCTAAAACGGAGTACAACAACTACAGGCCGATTACCATTTTATCATGTCTTGACAAAATAGTTGAGCGGTACGTAGGCGAGGCAGTTAGTAACTTCATAGGAAATAACGAGATAATAAATAAAAAACAATATGGGTTTCAAAAAGGTAGAAGTGCTGCTCAGCTGTTATGTAAATATTCCAACGAAATTAACAAATTTCTTAACGACAAATTACATGTTTTAATTATATTTATTGACTTTTCAAAGGCATTCGATACCTTACATCATAACACCCTATATCAGTCTCGAATAGACTGGTATACAGGGTCCTACTCTGACATGGTTTAAAAATTATCACAGTAATAGGTTTACGACAGTTAGGATCGTATAGCAATATGATAGAAACGACTAAAGGCACCGCACAGGGCTAAATTTTAGGACCCAGTGAGTACTTGAATTACGTAAACACTACGTGTAACGTCGCAGGGGAGGGCTCTGTATACCAGTTCGCAGACGACACTTGCCTGGTTGTCGCTGACAGGGAACTCGCCGTCGCCGAGCTTAAATACAAACCCATTGTGACACACTGTGTAAATGGTAGCACGATGCATGTTTGGTAATAAACGCAGACAAAACGAAGGTAAGGCACATACACTCATCACATAACACCACAACATACCAACCTGTCATCCGTGCACATAAACACGCGTGTCTACACTTAGCTAGTGGCAGTCCTTGTGATTGTATTCCTATAGAATTTGTAAAAGAACATACGTACATAGGACTTGTAATAGACAGCAGATTCAACTGGATTCCTCACACAACGCACATATGCAATAAACTACGGTCTATACTCAGTTAAATAGCAACACTGAAATATAAGCTACCCTATGAGATCCTTAGAATGCTGTACCTAGCCTTAGCTGATTCCGTGATTGCTTACGGACTTAGCAGTTACGGCAGAACCTATAAGACGCATCTTGTAAAGATTCACATGCCTCAGATACGAATATTAAAAAACATTGTACCTACCAAGGAAAATTAAGCTAATACACCGTGATGACTATTCAGGTTTATTTCAATATTGTAACGTTTTGCCCATTCAAAACATGATAAAAATGTCAATTTTAAAAGAAGAATATAACGAAATCTATAATTTAAAAAATATAAGCGTCTTAACAACTTACGTACCCTAAATAACTCTAAACCATTTCAGCTACCTAGATATAATAACACATATGGAAAGAGAACCTACAATTACCTTCTATCTAAATTAATTAACACTTTACCTAAAGACATACAGGACATATACCTCCACACTCCACGCCCTTTCAACATACTTAAAAAGAAACTTATATTATTAAATAACTCTGATTATGTACTTTAAATAGCTATTTCTCATGTGAGTAAATTGTTATATTATAATTTATATATAGATACATAATATTATAAGTTACCGAACTCATTGACTGCTCACAAGCTCTTCAGCTTCCGCAGTCTATAATGTTAAGTACAATTTATGTTTTTTTGTAAAAAATTTGGACAATAAATAAAATAAAAAAAAATTATTTGCGCAACCAACGGAAATGTGGATTTATCTTAGTTGGTATATTGCGTGAAACAAAAAGGTATACCTAGTAATACTGAAAGGTATGCATATGTACATATGCACCAGTCAAGGTTCACATGAAAAAGGATCAAGATTTAAAACGCTTAGGTATATATTTTTATCATACATAGTTAAAAGAATATTATTTGACTTTGTTATGGTTTCCCATTGACGGTTCCAGCCAATGGGTTTGCAGGGTTTCCCCAAGAATGGGATTCAAATGTCAAAATGAATCCCATTCCTATTCTCCATAGATAGACAATAAGGCCGTTGCTTGAATAAAAACTTTGGTTACTTCTAACTCGAAATTTATACCACTTCCCGGGCGAAGTCTGCACCATACTTATAGGTCCTAATTGTATGGAAGTTCTGCGTGTTATTTTAGTATTACTACACCTTTGTATTACACGCTGTATGTAGATTAACAATGTTGCGTTTTTGATACTATGCGCCTTAAAGCCCATTGAATACATCAGTGGGCACAGTATATATTTATACTGCTATTTACATTTCCAACTGAGTGGGTGGCCCGCTATTATAATATTTTATTAGCCGTACATTAAATTCTTTGTTCTTAAAGCGCGGCTAATTAGCCACTGTTATCTTGGAATTTCATAAAGATAATCTAAAAAGTACGGTAAATCCGAAATTTTCCGGTAAAAATTAAAAGCAATCTTGCAGAGAATTTGCCGCACCGTATTTACCTCGTGAGGTACAGTACGTGAACGTTATCATATTTTTACGGGGAACGTGAAAAAGCGGGTTTTTATGACTTTGGGTTTTATTAGGTTTTCTAGATTAGAAGCGGAGGTCACGGAAAAATGGGAAATTCCAGAGATTGCTTTGTGCTTCTAGCACGTTGGTGTTTGTACTAATCTACGTTATTAAAGTCATGCCATTTGAATTATATAACGACAATTGCGCTTTATCGTATTTACGTGTACGAAAATTTACTTAGAAAATTTATTATATATATATATATAGTTATACTTATTGTATTTTTCGTGCTCACATGTCACACTAAACTTGCTATAATTATTAATATGCCGAGCGATTCTCTAAGAGCAAACATCGTTGCATCTTTGACAACATTCGTGAAACAATGAATCCAATGCAATTAATGCACCCTATTCATCTGCTTGTTTCATTATTTTATACTTTATAGGTAGCTATGGTTGTAGTCAAACGATTCCCCGATATACCTAACGTTTTTTTTTTTATTTTCAGATACGAAAATTCGGGACAAGGGAGAAGAAAAACAATCTGTGCTATGACGCGTGAAGGAATCGGTCCGTATTTACGGGCACAGTTATTGTTTGAAACGTCTAAGTCGTAATTCCGGGCATAAACTGGGCAGGCTTCACTTTGCCCCTCCTTTACTCCCTGTATCCCCCAAAATACCCCCTCGCCCCCTTTCGCTGCTGGATGCTGTTTTTCCCGCGCGAAATGGCCCATTTCAAATTGTTGTTTTATGGAAGTTTTTAGTAGTTGACTTCGCCCGCGAGGAAATGTATAGAACGGCAATCTTTATGTCTTTGAATAGATTGATGTGTTGTTAGGTAAGCAAGTAGGTATTATACTTATAGATATAAGATTTATAAGTATATAAGAGAAGAGAACCTACTTATTATGTAGTTTTAAATTTAGATGAAGAAAATCTAGATTTTATTTTTAATTTCAGAACAAATTACACAATTTTTTTTACAAAATAATGGAACCGAGTTCAACACTTAAAAGTGTAGATAGGCGTGTATTGGTATTAGGGATTGTAACTCAAAAACGGATGAACCGAATTTGATGACATTTAAATGGATGGTTCCATTGCCTACCTTGGAAGTACCTATACCCTTTTAGATAAAAAATTGGTGAGAAATCGGTTAACATACGTAAAAAAAACATACAGTCGAACATAGAACCTGCTCCTTTTTTGAAGTTGGTCATAAAGTATTAAAATAGAATTCAACCAATCTTTGCAAATATGTATCTTCACAAAAATGTAAAGCAAATTTTATCTCCATCGGTATATAGGAAGGTGGTATATCGGTATTTCCATGCTTAAGAGGTTTTTTGATCTCGAAGGTAATACAACCTTGCTGTTATAATATCCAACTTGCTGTTTTTTTTCTATCACGTCAAACATTTTAGGAAAACAACTTAACTCTCAGAAATATGTGGTATATTACTATATACCCGCGACTTCATCCGCGTGAAACAACGATCCCTTGAAAACTTCTTACTAAATCGGGATAGAACATTTGGTTTTAATCCTAGGCACAATCTGCACTCTAAATTTCATCCAAATCGGTGAAGCCGTTGCAGCTTCAACAAGTAAGTAACGACCATTCACAATCTCATAAATTCTCAACCACTCAATAAACTTTTGCATTTATAATATGCGTAAGATATTTTTGTAGTGAGTGTGTTGTACCTACTCTATAAAGAGGACACTTTTTTTAAAGATGTTTTATGTCTATACTTCAGGTGTATATCTCATATGCAAATTATTACAAGAAACAAGTACAATTTGTGAAAAAAATATATAGGTATACCGACTTCCGTTCTATTCAGTAATTGGAGTGTATCTCAAAAACTACTGGAGCGAATTTGATGAACTTTAAATTTTAAATGGGACCACACGGGAAGCACCAGCTTTCAAACAAAAAAAATGAATTTTGAGAATCGGTTTCATCAGTTGAAAGTTATGAGGTAACGAACATAAAAAAAAACATACAGTGGAATTGAGTACCTTTTTTTGGAAGTCGGTAGATAAAATTATTTTGCTACATAAAATATTTGTAAACCCCACCAGCATTCCTCCAGAAGAACAAATTGCTGAAGCTAATATTATCTTGCATACCTACATCAACCTGCAATTCTTTCTACTTTACTTTATACCCACGTTTCACATGCACTGAAACATTTACAAACAAAAACGAAAAATGTGATGTTCACCGCCAGTGTGGGAGCACCTATAGTACCTAACCTACCCATCCCAAGATATATCGAAAGCTTGAACAGATAAAAACTCAAAATAACGACCTGTCACAAAATAATATACAATGAAATTATCTCCACCATTTTTAAACCTCGAACGCGCGTCTTGCCGCGGCCTGATTGGTGGGCGGATGACAGCTGCTTGAAATATGCCGGTTCGCCTGCCTTCGCGCAGCGGGTGACAACATGGAACCAGAACCACTAAGGTCCCCTAATGAAATTAAATTCCGTACGTTTTAGATTTGCTCGTAAATATTCCGATCTAATCCACTGATTAATGAAGCTTGAGGAATCTTACTTGAATTTAATCTTGTAGAGTGGTTGGGTGAGTCGCATTGCCGTTTGAATTTATTAAGACCTGCTTAGGGCGGCCTATTTATTCCAAAGGCTTCTTGTCTGATATGTATACTTCTGTAATTTATGCATTTTTTTATATTCTATGTATAAATATAAAGTAAGAGTATTGAATACATATTTTACTTAAGTTTTTTCTAAAGATAAATTATACATACTCGTAAGCATTTGCCTTGGGTATTTATTTATGTTTTGATTGTTATTATAAATTACTAAACTTGTATATATTTATTGTGTTATGCTAATAAACTGATAGTTATAGAATACTTTTAATTATGTACTTGTTTTTGACTCCTGAAAGTAAACAGTTACCTATTTTAAATAAGGAGGACCGTGAACAAAGTCGACGAACTAAAGTAGGCACAGATAACAACTTCTACCACATTAATAAATCTAATAGACTTATACCAGACACTTTTACGACAGCTATACAAATCACATCAATAATACTGTTTGTACAACCCTATCTTCAACACTTACGGGACTTGTGCCCCAATGTCAAAGATAGAGGGCATTTGTCTCTAATTTTGTAGATAGGATAAGATGCCCCTTATATCATCTCAGTCTTTTTAAAAGCATTTTAGATAAAACGGCGTGTCATATAGCCCTGTGGATTTAGTTACAACAAAATTACAAGTTTATAGCAACGGTATCGCTGTGTAAAAGGATTATGGCACCACTACTCATAGATGTAGGGTTGTCTCATGTATTAGCTTTATCAAGATTATAGGAGTAACTGTATTTTTCTAAGAAGATTATTTTCGAAGCAGTAGTGTCTATGAAAAAGAATGTTACGGCTGTACTTAATTAATTGTGATGTCAACTTGTCATCAAGTTGACATCACAATTAATTAAGTTCAGCCGTGCGATTCTGTAAGGGCAAACATCGTTGCATCTTTGACAACATCCATGAAACAAATGAAGAGATGACAAGAAACGTTGGAAAATCAATCTTATGTACGATATCTCATAAAATATTTGACATCGGTGAGCTCGTCGACGAATCATTACAGATTGAACGGCTGTAAGCGCGAAGTATGCTTAAATAGTAGTTTATGCAACTGTCATATAATAGAGGGTATCAAAACATGAGTGTAGTTTTTTGAAACGAGCTGCAGGCGAGTTTAAAAATAAGATTACACAAGGTGTTTTAATACCTAATTATATGCAGTTGCATACACTAGTTACTTTATTTAATCTCATGACATTTTTGCTGTTAAAGTTTTATCCAACAAAATATTACTCAAATTCGTATGTGCGAAATAGCGCCAAAATGGAAAAAGTCTTCTTCTTCTTCTTGTTTGTATGGCTTGTGCGGCGTAACCACAATTTTGCCAATATCAGTGGAAAGGTCTATTGGCTCGGAACCAGCGCTCACCACAGATAATGTGTACTTAAATTGAATTGAAACCTCCTTGGTCAGACACATTGTACTTTAATAATTAAAAAAATTGTTTTAAAGCATTGTTTTGTTAGGAGAATAATGCTTTAATTTAATTTTCTTAAAGAAGTATGTAAATATAATATGCCAATAAAAGTCTGTATTTCATTTCATACTCATAATTAGAATATTACCGAACGAGATTATATAAAAATAATTGTGTACACATTGCTTAGATTATAACTACACAATTGAGACTCCAATAGCGATAACAACACACAGAGGGTGTGGGTTTGACTCCTACTTCAGGCTTGAGTTTACCATTCAGACAGCGTCGTGAGGAAATCCACGACTTTGTACTTGCTGGTAAGTAAACATTGAAAACCTTTGTAGAATATCGACGTCGATGGACGAGACTAGCAATTGACTTGTTCACGAAATATCAGGTACGTAAGGTCAATCCGGGTGAATATGCTATATGAAACCTGGGTCAAAGGTTATGGCTGCCGTAACATCAAACCCGAATATGTCATGTGAATTCATTTTCTATGTTAACATAAAACTTGATGGCATCGATAGAGTTATAAAAAAAGTTAATTTAGATAAGTATTGGTAACAAAATTATTCTCCATCTTTTTATAACAGACGTGTGGAGACCCTGGCACTACACAGTGGATAAAGAACCAGTTTACTGGTAGCCATATTACTAGGTTTACTGGGTGCATTTCTGCTGTGCCGCGGTATATCACCAGTGTAAACGTTTGAGATTAACGGTTAAGAACTGCTACTGCGACTCTGTAGAACGACTCAGGTTGGATGGGGTCAAGGACTGTCGGAAAAATGTCTTAGGCCTTAATCTTATGTCTTAATTGTTAAATGCAATATTCCAAAACAGTCACTTGACGGCCCTGAGATCACACGGGGCATAAATAAACAGTTTATTACTAACCGTATGATTTAGTGGGTGCATTCCTGGAGTGCCGCGGTATATGGCCGGTGTAAATGTTTGAGATGAACGGTTTAGGATACATTGCTACTTGCCACTATGAGGCATAGTCTTGCCTGTGACTAACGGCCGGTCCCAATAATCTATCTATCGCCGGTTTACCTTACTAGAGTTAGATATTTGACACTATTTGTATGGAAGTTATGTCAAATTTCTATCGGTAGTAAGGTAAACTGTGGATAGATAGATTATTGGGATCCCCATTTAGTGGGACCGTACCAAAAGTGAACAAGATATTATCTGATAATATTCTGGTGTTATACTATAAGTATATTTCACCTCATAGTATAATACCAGAAGAATATAGATAGTTATATCTATTTATTATATATAATGCGAGAACATATCTGGATGGATGAAGTAACAATACTGATTTATATTGAAACTAACTGATTTGGCTGACATTTTGAATAGGTAGGTACGTAGGTAATGCCCTTACATATAGGGTAATTTTAGCACGGTAAAATATTTTTTGATTGTCACTTACCTTGCGGTCTGAACTACGAAATTCAGCTACTATTTGATATCGTACATAAGTATTTCTGTTTAGTATTATGTAACCGATTTATACCGTATAGACTTCCGCCCACGTGCTTATTGACTATCATACTAAGATAAAAAGTATAGTGTCCGACCGAAACTGGTTTTTCAGCTGAAACCGAACTTTCGGCCTTGCTCTCTGTTTCAGCCGAAACTTCAACAAAACTTCGGTCGGTCACTAATAAAAAGTACCTGTGCAATTTTCATTTTCGGGGACCCAGTTCCCGCGTATCTCTATGCGAAGTTGTATCGATGGGTACCTATCAGTCGTTTAACAAACTCACTATCGCATTTATAACAGTAAGTATGTTTAATGCTTTTAGTATCCAAAATTATTGAACCGTTTTGATTGCAATTTTAAATGTCTCTTTTTAACGCATTAGAGAGCTATTATGTGAATATGTTATGTAAATTAATTAAATGTAAATATACCAAACCCTAAAATCCTTTACTTTTGAATATAACAAGAAATTACTGCGTTAGTTAATTATGTGCGTACTAATATCATTTTTATTACTAGGTATATACAACGTGATAGACGTTACTGTTCCTTGGGTTCAATAGGGTAAGTGGCATAATGTATATAAGGGCATGCCTAGATTTAAAGCTGGCTTTCTAAGGAGCTGTTAAACCTCCGTTAGCTGTTAATTTGCACAGTTAACATTTGAGAGGGAAAGTGGTAAGAAAGGATTCCTAAACGTGAAGAACTGTAGGTACCTGCATATTATAATGTAGGCAACTATTGTGAAACGCTAATAGCTTCAGTACCAATAAGTATTCTGTTTGTTGTACTTATACATACTGTTCAACAGAAAAAAATTATTAATCAACTGACAGAAAGATCTACAATAAAGGTGCGAAGGACGAGCTCACCGATGTCAAATACTTTGAGATATCGCCCTTGTACATAAGGTTGTTTTTCCAACGTTTCTCTTCATTTGTTTCACGGATGTTGGCAAATATGCAATGATGTTTGTTTTTAGAGAATCGCACGGCAGTTATGCTGATATCTCAAACAAAGTATGATGACAGCTGAAACAAGTCAAAGCTCCGTAAAACGCTATGTTTTTTTGGTCGCACAGTTTAGACCCGTGGTTTAGACGCACAATTACTTATACAAATTTGAAAAACATACAGTGCATAGTTAAACGTTATTTATAATATTTTTCTGGTAACTTTAAGAAAAAAATGGCAAATAAAACGACAGAAAAAAAACTTTCGTTTCGAATTTCTCAATATTTTGAGCGACAGCTACAGTATATATTTTGTAATCAGAAAAAAGGTTATTTTACAAATTAAAGAAATATAATATATTGTAATTTTTTTTATATTATTTAATTATTTTATATTATTATTATACCCTTTTGGCTTCTTTTATTTTTAACTGATTAAAACTACGAAAAAGTTATCGTGTTTTCAGACGCACGCTTGGTCTTGTCACGGCCAGTGCTTCATCCGCTATAATATCTAAAAGTTTGCTCTTGCAGGGCCTTAAGCTGTTGTCTACGGTACCTATTCTATAACTATTCAGTCCTGTGATCATAACTTTAGTAAGTATGAACCGTATACAATCATGTATGAGAACGTAACACAGGTTTATGGTGTAGGTACGTAATTGTTATAAAAATACCATATTGTTATTTAACGAGTAAAATATGGCAATGGAAACACGGTTATGAAGTTAATGTCAGTGGCCAGGCCTTATTAGGCATCAAAATATATATTAATACTTTTTACACGTTTATTATCACACTGTGCTCTGCGGTTGCATCTGCGTGGTGATGGATAATGATGATGATGAATCAAAGTATATAACTGAAATTCATCAGGGATAATGTGGGATTCTAATGGTGAAAGAATTTTTCTTATCGGTCCAGTAGTTTCGGGCTCTATTTAATACAAACAAAGAAAGATCTTAGATTAGACCATGGTAATGAATAATTTTAATTAAGCCGAATTATAAATCTTGTAAGGTTACGTTTTTAATAAGTAAGGTATATATTAATAATTATATATTAAATGTATCCATGTTTTTATGTACAATAAAGAGTTATCTATCTATCTATATATATATATATAAAGTTTTATAACTATGAACAGCAACTTATCGGACAGCACTTGAGTTCACGAATTCTGTTTCACCGTATCAGAAGTTTTGGACACCCTTATATACGATGATGGAGTGAATTATTTCGTGATCGAATGACCTGAAAAGCAAGATGCCAATGACAGCATTATACCTAAAACAAGTTTTTTTTTATTTGTTACATATGGAAAAGAGGCAGCTATCTAGCTACTGAATGGCTCTCACAGAGGTTTTATTTATTCGGCTGCAGTTTTTAAGAGTTTAGAGTTTATATTTCAGTAACAATCAATAGATATATTGATGTTACAGCCCTATAGAATGTTACCATATGATATTATTCAGACCTCACACAGTATTTCGTACATTCCAATTCTCAGGCCGGTATTCCAGAAAGACGCTCAGCAGTGAATCTACGCTTGAGTACAGCATTTATTATTATATATTTAGCTATTATGTATCTCAGTTGCTAACAAATGTTGATTGAAATCTTGAAAAATGGCGGCCCTATGTCAGTTTTGGCAACTCCAGTAAGCAAAAATGTTAGTAAGTTGATCACTGAAGCTGACAAAAGTGACATAGAGCGGCCATTTTTTCAGATTTAAATCCACATTTGTTAGCAACTGAGATACATAATAGCCCAGCTGATCCGAGTAAGTTTTGTATGGAATATAGGGTATGTTCCGGTAAGCACTGTCAACGCTCACAACTGTTGCGCCCCGGATTACCGTTCCCTTTGGTCCCAATACATAGAACGCCCAACCCGTATGGAACACTAACGTAGGTCGCGAAATGCGCGCCGAATTTTCTCTCTAAAATCGATAGAATCGTTTTCAGTGTTTAATTTGTCAGTGACAGCTCGCAACGACAATGAAAACCCACCTTCGATCCGCGAGCGTTGTGGTCGCGACGTGAGCCTTTTGGTGACGTCATCGATGACGTATCGAGCTCGCTCACGATAATCGTGGGCTTGTATAAGTGATAACAGAAGTGCACACGCCGCTAATTTCGGCTCTTTTAAAGGAACATGACCTTACTGTAAAATCGCAGACCAAATCGAGACTCACTTTCTGTCATACCAGCTTTAGTCTTTAAATTTAGAGAGTGCCATAAATACTTTACTTAAAAGATGAATTATGAAAAACGTTCAGCCCACCCAAATCGAAAAAATAATAAAACTCCATCCATAATACGTTGAGTGTAAGCATAAATTTAGCGTTCAATGCGGAGCTATCATAAAAATGCGACTAAATAATTTTAATAACAAAAACTAAAACAAAATATACGTTAACGACTGAAGGCTGCTACAGATTAAGGCAGCGATCTTAACGCCACGCTAAATTTATGAAGACACGGCATTAAGAGGCCTTTATCCAACCTACGATTTAAAAACATTTTAAAATGAAGGAAAACATAAAAATTCGTTTCATAGTAGTACAGATAGGTATGAGCACTAACGAGTAAACGTTTTCAAAGTTTGAAATTGATGTATCTATTTTAATTTAGGTTTATTATTACTATTTTGTCAGAATTCGATGTTTACTTATTTATAAACTCTATTTAGTGCACTTGTTTCGGCAAATCATATAATATTAATAAAAATGAGCCTTTTTTATTTCCATGACATTACAAAAATATTTAAATAACTATGTTTAGCAAGTAGATATTTCAGATCGATATATATGTCATGGATATATAAGCAGATATATATGCCCCGTTCAGATATAAGCCTCCTCCAGTTGCCCCCATTTTTCCGAAGAGACTGGATAAAAACAGCTAACGACAGCGTTAGCTGTTTTTATCCAGTCTCTTCCTGCCAATTGAAGTATGTCGTCTATCCAGCGAGCTTTTGGTCTGCCTCTTTGTCTTTTGCCTCTCGGAACTGTCAATTTTGTTACCAGTTTTGGCCATCTTTCTTCCGAAGAATCATATACTTAGTTACATCAATTTCAAACTTTGGAAACGCTTACATGTTAGTTCTCTTGACTGTACAAAGGTTCCTTCGTCATACGTATTCAAGATGCTTTCCATATTATATTATTTATTTTGTATAGTAAATTAACGTATAACCTTGTACGTTCACTCACTCACACCCCTGTACTTGTAAGCATGGTATTAAGGCTTATTGTTTCCAACTGGCCTATACTGGAAAAGGTGGAAGTACGTACGACAAAAAGTGAAACAGCACCAGAACCCTCAAGTCAGCAAAGTAAATTCGGAAAATTTCGCTGCATCAACATTGAACGAAAATATGTGCGAGGGTATTCATAAAACTTGTTTAAAACATCACGTTTTTTGACACAAATGTTTGTAATTTGGAATCTTTATTGATAGAAGGTTTCTATTGAAGTATTTTTAAATTTGATGAGGTGCCGGGACATTGTTGGCCGCTTCCAACCGGTCTCTTTGGAAATTTGTGGGGAAGGACTATGCTTAGCAGTGGATGTTCTACGGCTGAGATGAAGATGATTTAAAAAAAAATTATGATTATACCATGAACGATCAAGGTTAGGGAAGTTTGTGCAAAAATACATTTTTGGAGGCCTTTTGTGAATATGTCACAAAATTTAAATTTTTCGCATGTTCAGAATCTTAGATATGGAGCACGCGACATCAAACTAACAAAAACGTATTTTTAAGAAGTTGGTGCTACGCCGTAATCACGCTAGAGCGTTGGTACTGAACATTTAATCGGATGACCGGTCTTAAGAGGAAATAACAGGGACCGCAGATAGTATGTAGTTAGTATTCTACGTGTTTGACGTCTTTTCCATACAAAATTCACTGATTTCTCTCTAGGGACTTTGCAATTCTAGAGAGAAAACCTACCTCATCGGACGAGGTTAGGCGTTTTCTGACAAGAAGACACGGGATGAAATGCGTCCAGTGCATGAATAAACTCTGTTTCCCGCAAACAAGACAAACTCTGCCCGCAAATAAGAATATTTACATTAAACATAGGTATATTGACTTATTACATCTTATGGCGCTGAGACCTAGACACTGAAAGCTGCAGACCGAAAACGCATTGACGCCTTTGAGATGTGGTGCTGGAGAAAGATGCTCAGTATCCTCTGGACAGCATTCCGGACCAACGTCTCCATATTGCGAGAACTCAAGATCTCTTCGTGGCTGTCATCCGAATGTCTACGCAGGACAGTGACAACCTTGAGAAAATCATAGTGACCGGAAAAGTAGACGGGAAAAAGCCTCGTGGTCGCAGCCCAATACGTTGGTCCGGTGGTTGGTCGCCCTCCACGCCGCTAGAAACAGAAACAGATGGAGAACGATCACACGACAGAAGGTGAAGGTCACGATCCTCATCACTGAGGCATACGACGTAAGGAGGAGGACATAATAAAACTGTTACAACCAGAACCTACTACACCGAAAGTGAACACAAATAGAATCGAAATACTTGGATCAATTTGTACTTTATGACTTACTAGCTGCGCCCCGCGGTTTCACCCGCGTGGTGATGGATGATGATGATGATGATGATGAAAAGTATCCTATGTGTTAATCCAGCGCCTCATCTACCCCCATACCAAATTTCATCAACATTAGCCCCCCCGTTTGTGCGTGAAAGAGTAACAAACATCCATACATCCATACATACAAACTTATAATAAAATATTAATAGGATTTAGCACTATCAATTGCTTAAAACGATACCAAATTTTGCAATTTTAGAGAAAAAAGAGTTAATGTTTAAGAGAGTAAAAGTGAAAGATATTGACCACAGATGAAACTTAACATGTCCCTATGCTAAGTGTTATTTAGTATGTAATCTGTTTAGTGTTAACACATAGGTAGATAGTTATTTAAAACTCCTTCCTTTGAAACTCGTTAGTAAATATGGTCGAATTAATAATTTAAATAATTGTAGGATTGATTTAAATTGCTAATGTCTCAGTTTAATTGGAGTTTTTAAAGGGTCGTATATTTTTCGCGTCTTATCTTGTCGATAAAAAATTACGGCTCCCTGATGCACTTAGGTAGAAACCTACCGATATGTATGTACTTACATTCTTATAGGTAGGTTTATATCTTTGTATAGATTTAGGTAGAATTTGATGCATGTATTGCAATAATATAGGTAAGGGCAAAAAGTGTTAAAGAGATGGGGGTAAGGTTGGTAGCTAGCATGTAGTAGTGAACCTTCCGGCAAAGATCAAGATCCTGGGTTTGAGCCCAGGCCAGTACAATACTTTGGCTGCCCACCATCTGCTTTCAATGTCTTAACCATAAAGCTTAAGGCAAAATTAAGAGTAAAAACCACAAAAGTCTAAGTTCGAAACGTTGGTCTAACCAGGGACGCAGAAGTTGGCAGTACCGATCAACGCAATGGTCCACGACGCCATACGGATGGAACCAATGGAGAGAAGCAGGAAAGGAGGAGAGTCACAATTATTACCAATGTCATATGTGTAAATTAGTATTTATTACACATATGCCAATGTGGAATAAATGAGACTCTTTATGTTATTATTTTTTTGTGTTAGATTAGAAATAAGCACCTGAAGTACATTTTACAAACATTTCAAAACTTTACAAATCCTGAAGTAAGTTTTAAAACTTACCTAAGATGAATGGTGAGCCTGAACTTTCCTAATTATACCTGCCAAATGGAAGAAGTTTGCTTTGTTCTAAATAAACAACTGTGAGGTATTCCGTATTTTTATATTCAGCGCAGTAGCAGGTGTCTACATATCACATTATTAATAACCAAAATTTCCATCAAGCATTCATATCTCAATCTGATCGTATAAGTCTCAATAAACCCGAATTTTCAGCGATACCAATATTTTTCTTACGCCACATGCGTCCTACCAACGGCATAGACTTTACGATCGAAAACGACCCAATATTTTTATGCAAAGTACGTCGCCAAATGTTCCACGGTTTGGTGCCGAAAAAACTCACGTCCTTTCGCACGTAAAAAGGATGCGACAGAATAAATATACATCGAGTCACCCTTTTTGTCCCTTAAAACGAGCGGCGTTTTTTCTCCTTTGCTGCCATAAAATGTGCCCCAATAAATATGTAAATCTAGAGAGAAAAAACCCGCGCCGGTTCTAAAGCCCGGTTTTGTGAGTTTCACTTTCCACTGTTCAAGTTAATTGGTACAATTGCATTGAGTTGAGGTCCCGAATGCCAACGACCTTTGTCACGGTTTTGTTTCTTTATTGAAGCTTTTCGTACTAAATATGCAAATGAGAATTGAAGAGCCTTACATTTATTTCAGGACCGGAGCTGCTTTGTGTTTTCAAATAAGAGCTATTCGATCCATATCGATTTAAAATAACGCAAACAATAACAACAGTATAAAATGTTTTGGACGAGGCGCAAAAGCCTGTTGTGTTTTATAATCCAGGTTTATTGAAGTACTTGCGTAATTATTACATGAACGCCCCACAGTTGCGGTATCAAGAAATATTTCGTGAAGGCAGCCTGATTTGGGCGAATACGAACTGATCGATAAAACGTTGATGGATTACATGGTGTATCATCATAAACAAGGCACCTAAGATTGGATGTTAATAGACTCGTCTTCTATTAAATAGTTTTTCTTACCTTTTGTGATATTTTCAAAAACATAGCTGACGAAATTTGGGTATTTGTATAATATTTTATCTGTACTGATCATAACGGACATATTAGACGTGATGGTACAATGTTGCATATTTTTTCGGTATGATACCTAATAATGTTTGTTTTTTTGTAATACCAAGTTGGGTATTTAATATAAAAAACTTTGGAGTTGAAGTCCATAAATTTTGTAGTTATAAAATAATAAAAATGTTTACCAAAGTGTTTCTAGTTATCTTTATTACATCCTTTCAGTACCTGCAAAAAGTTAATATATTTACAACTTTTCAGTATGCATTTAACCTTTGCATTTGCTTATACAAATGCATTATGCATTATGATTATAATTGCCAAATTAAAAGAAAATGGCAGCTGCAAGGTCTGAATGCTCACGTTAAATTGAGCTTGCGGAATAAATTGCATTATAAGTTATTTTTTTAACATACTAAAACCACTAAATTTTCTAATTAGAACGAGTAATTTTTTTAACTGTTGGAATGATAAATATTAAAATCTGAAAATAACAACGCCGTTCAATTTATTTTAAACTTAATTTTATAGAAAATGTTTATTTTGTATTGAAATTCTTATAAGTTTGACACGTATTAAACTATTGTTATTAAACAGCAATCACTGACGTTGGGGATCGAATTCGTCAACCTGGGTTTCGAGTATATCAGCCGTGTGATTCTCTAAGAATAAACATAGTTGCATCTTTGACAACATCCGTGAAACAAATGAAGAGATGACAAGAAACGTTAGAAAACACAACCTTATGTTCAAGGGTGACATCTCATAAAGTATTTGATATCGGTGAGCTCGTCGACGAATCATTAGAGAATCGCAAGGCTGATGCTCTTTTTAAGGTTAAGTGCACAGCGGGTGGACACAATTATGTGACGGGAGCTCTTTAGAACGTTTTCTGTAGTATTATATAGTTATTATACACTAATCTTTCAGCCTGTGACTTTGCTCAATCTTCCTGATAAACCTACCAAGCTCCCGCGTGAAGTGCGCCATCTTCATTATCTATTGCAAAACGTTGCGCAGATTGTACACAACCCAACAATATTTTTATATGTCGCAGTAATTTTTTATACAAATGCATGAACTATTGCTGAAATAATTTAAGTTTTCAGTACTCTGACCCGGAATAATCAAAACGTAAACTTTATTGAGAATCGTATATAGCAATGACGTATGCATAGCAACGAATATAAAATAATAAATACCTCTATAATTATAGAGTTGGGACTCTAGCTTTAAAATAAAAATTACGTGTTAGAAGATGCTCGTAATCACCTTCCTAGAGCAAAAAGTTACATCGTAATATGTATACGTATAAGTACCTATAGAGTTCATAAACAAAATGGCTGCGTCCCTGTTTCTCTACCGGCAGATGTCGACGTCCGGACCCTCAAGGGGCGTCCCGGGCGGATCGATTCAGCTCTACCCAACTCTACCGATGAAACGTGCTCTACGAAAACAATCGTACTTGAAGCTTACATAAGCCTAAATTAGAAAACAATATTTTACGACATTATAACTATTATTTGACTATGAAGTCATTTTATATTTAATTATTTTTGTTCATTAACAATGCTCTGAATAAGTATAAGTCTCATTATTAATTAGAAATATAATAATATAAATTAATTAATAATTATAATAATTATAATTAGATTACTCACGTAATATTTATCGGATAGGTACGACTATAGTTTGGACCACATTCGGTGGTCTTTTTCAAGGAGTGTTTGGAACGCCCGCGTCGATGACGTCTCGCTTAGCACAAGACCACAGAATGTGGTTGAAACTATAGTCGGACCTAACTTAAATATAACCGACGCATGTACAGCCGTGCGATTCTCTAAGAGCAAACATCGTTGCATATTTGACAACATCCGTGAAACAAATGACAAGAAACGTTGGAAAAACAACCTTGTGTACAAGGGCGATATCTCAAAGTATTTGACATCGGTGAGCTCGTCGAAAAACGCAACGACGAATCATTAGAGCATCGCACAGCAGGCCAGTTATGATGACATGTAGCCATTGAAAGTAAGACACTGTCAGTGCGTCTCATTTAATCATTATCAGCCGTGCGATTCTCCAAGAGCAAACATCGTTGCATCTTTGACAACATCCGGGAAACAAATGGTGAGATGACAAAAATCGTTGGAAAAAACAACCTTATAGGTATACAAGGGCGATATCTCATAAAGTATTTGACATCGGTGAGCTCGTCAACGGGCGCATCGATGAATCATTAGAGAAGCGCACGGATCATCTAAAAAAACAATTGAATACAGCAATTCAACAAGCTATCACAGCGACCTTAAACTCAATCCTGTTATCGTCCACTGCCCCATAAACTAATTAAACCACATAACCGACCAATCGAGCTTTCCAATCATGAAATTAAAATTACGTCCCCTTTACGACGGCCGTTACGAGCTGCGAAAAAAGGGGGCATAAAAAAGGGGGGCATAAATAACACACCTTCGCTGCACGCACGGCGAACCCGCGAATACAGTCATAAATTATTCGCTTACAGCCCGCTGCGATCAATACATTCATTAGGGAAAAATGTATCGGAGTTTTCGACTTGATGCTGAGTTTTTGAGTCATTTGCGGTATTTGAAAAGCTTTTTGGTGTATCGTAAATTACAGCCTATAGGGATTACGGCCGTTGGATTTTTAATCTTCCACGTATCAGTCTGGGTCTTGAAAGATAACTTTTGGGAATTGGCAGGTTAATGTTGATCATGAAACGAGTTCGTTCCTTAACTCTGATCTGCAGGGTAGTTTTGCAAACTCTAATTCATTGAGATGACCTGGGGCCCTACTCCCACCTCTTAAAGCAGTCATGTTTCAACCTTACCTTTAAATCTGGTACCACGACGTCAATATAGTAAGCTTAAAATAATAATGGATTACGATAGACGTTTTGATGACGTAGTATTAAATATTTCACGCAATTTGCATCCTTTTTCATGACTTTAGACACTAAGTTTCATTGTTCCAATGTCAAACTTTTGAAGATTCGTACTCCCATATCTTAACGTAGTCATATTGCAACATTACCATAAAATTTGGTTGACCATTTTGTGTCGGTGGGAGTACGATAGTAAGTATGATTATCCTAAGCTTATTACAAAACGCTCCTGATTTATGATGGTTTCGTAAAAGGTGGGAGTAGACCCCCTGTCCATGTTTGCTGTTGAAAATACTTTTAAGCTGGCAATTTATTAAATCAGTAAAATATTAGAAGTTTACCAATGTTATGTTATTGCTACAATTATCTACCTATGTTAACATGATAATAGTATAATAATATGGTGGAATGGTACAACAAGTTCAAACAACAGACGGTTCAAAAACAGTTTATTCTAATTCTGTCGTTCAATCACGGCAGCAAAAAGTAAACCTACGTACATATTTTTTTCGGTCTTTAAACTCTATCAGGTTCGTATTTTCTATTAAATTAATATCAAAAACATTGCACGATTGATAACATTCATTGTATTAACGTTTTTATTTGACTAAGCCTACGCATTTTCATTACAAACTATAGCGACTGCATGCGACTTCGTTCACGTAGTAGGTTCGGCCTTCGGCCTCGCCATAACCTCTCATCTTTCGGTTTTTCTTTCATAAGAAAAAGAATTAGCGAGACTGTTCCATCCGTTCTCAAGTTATAGCGTGACCAGGAGAAATAGGGGTTCAATTTTATTATCATTATATATATATATAATGATAATATAATGATTAATATATATATATATATATATAAATTTATATATATATATAAATATATATTATATATATTTTGTTGACTTGACAATTAAGTTGCAACAAGATGAATAGTCATACTATATACGATATAATATACAATGATAAATCCACGATGATGCTTGGTACTTGATAGTTTTCTTTCTTGTTTTCTCATACATAGGTACATAGGTACGAGAAATGCCCCGGTGTGTGTTTTCCGAGAGCAGTCAGTCATTAGAGCTTGAAAAATATCGTGAGTCGTCGAGAGATTGCGATCTCTCGAGTCAAGCTCCAAGCGTGAACACTCCCTGAAGAAGAACGTCTATTATACGTTCGAAACGTCGTCGGACTCAAACCAACATAATACCAAGTGAGTGCAGCCGGTATCTTTATATTAGCAGTCAATCAGCCTAAAGTGAATAGATAAAGCTTTACCTGGTAGGTAAATAAATTAAAAGGACATAATCTAGTATTATTTTTAAAGCACTGCTTAGCGATACCAAAATTTCCAATTTAGAGAGAAAAACACCACTTTCCCCACACGAGACGGTTGAAATCCAATTCGATGCGCTGTGGTCATGGCGTCTGACACGGCTTGTCGGAAGACGTGGATTCGAATCCCACCCGAGGATGTGAATTTTCTTTGCTATAATTGCAATGTTAGGACATAGATTAATACCTAGTTACTAGCCCCGGATGCACCCGCGTGATGATTGTTCATGATGATGACGATAAGTATCCTATGTCCTTTCCTGGGACATAATCTATCTCCTTGCCAAGTTTCATAAAAATCGGTAGTTTAATTCGAAAGATTACTACCTAAAACATACTTACAAACTTTAAATCTATATAATCTTACATTATTATTAGTATAAATAAAGATGAGCATTTTGTTATATTTTTGAAAATAAAACATTCTCTGCTGTTCATCAACCGAAAATAACCCAAATTAAAGCATGTCTTCATAAATAAAATCCACTTGAAGCCAGAACAGACCCTTCATTCTCACACGATATTGAAACGTATAAATCTTCGCCTCCCTTCCCCGCCCCTCTACCCGATCCATTAGCTTGATGCTTTTTGTACATATTTTGTATATAGAGACCAGATGTGGTTAATTGGGAAAATTGATTATATATATTACTTAGAGCTGAATTGATTAGGACACGAATTACTTACGAAGTGCTAACTACTCGTATCGTTACCGTAAAACAACTGAAACCAGCCGTGCGGTTCTCTAAGAGCAAACATCGTTGCATCTTTGACAACACCCGTGAAACAAATGACGAGATGACAAGAAACAACCTTGTGTACAAGGGAGATATCTTATAAAGTATTTGACATCGGTGACCTCGATGACAAGCGCATCGACGAATCATTAGAGAATCGCACGGCTGAGGCCGTAACACAAACAATTTGCGAAAAAGTACTCGTATACCGTAAGCGTCAACGTGTCGCGTTTCAGCGCACAAACTGAGTATATCTGTGTCACAGCTGCCCTAGATAAATGACAATTTGTATACTGTTTCACTTGAACACGTTTACGTTACACTTAGGTATACGCAATTGTCGTGCTAGGTGCCCACAGTGCTATCTATAATTTACCTAGTAAACTGAGCCACAGTTAGAAAATACATTGCCGCGTTTCTCAATTGTTTATGTTGGTGGTACGAAATACGAATACATTTTGAAAATCCATCGTGCCAGGCCCACTGAATGACTAAATACTCGCAAGTGATATTGACAATGACAAGGACATAATTGTGTATGTGTGCGCTTAAAAGAGAGTGTGTGTGCAGAACTCAAGTAGGGTTAATATATATAATCACTAGCTGGTGCCCATGACTACGTCGGCACAGGATTAGTACTTCGAGTAGCTTATTATCTTCTCCAAGGGCACATCTATTTTTATACCAAAATCTTGTAAAATATGTACATACGCAATTGCTATAATAGTATTATATGAGTAAATTTAAATACTTAGTACATCAATCAGTAACCATTAATAATAAAATACAGGCCTTACTTACATACAAATATAAAATTAATCACCATGGAAAAAAACTGCCATTACATATCATCACCCTTGATGGTAATTGTGTTACATTTCATCATCCTTGACGGTCGCTGAGTACGTCTAGGGTATCGAGCTGTCAAATTGACTTGACCATTGACTAAGCTATCAGAAACCGACACAAACTTTGACAGAACTGTCATCATTACGATCTTGACGTAGGCGGAGATCTTAGTATTTTGTCTATGCTGTGCCAAAACATATTTTGGCACCTACCTACGCTTTTTCACCCGCGTGGTGATGGATGATGATGATGATGAAAAGTATCCTATGTGTTAATCCAGCGCCTTATCTACCTCCATACCAAATTTCATCAAAATTGCCCCCGCCGTTTGAGCGTGAAAGAGTAACAAAGATCCATACATCCATACTCACAAACTTTCGCGTTTATAATATTAGTAGGATTTTCATCTATTTCTTTCTATGGATTTCTACGGATATGTTCTTCTATGGATATATACTTAATGCACATTAATTAAATTTAGCAGTAGAGTTTTACGATGATACAAGAAGCGATCGTAGTTTAGGGTTTCTAAGGGTTTGCCACCAACCAGGCTGTCGCTTCGAATACTACCTTACCTACCTACCTTATAGACTTTAAACCTGTAGTGAAGCTAAGTTCGTGAGGAAATAGCCATAATTATAGTAACTGTTTAAGAAAATCAGTCGCTTCTTTAGGTCTACTGTGCTACCTTATACCAGTTTAAAGACCATAAAGCGATATCTATAGTGGTCAAACACAGTATCACCTGTATAAGTAAAAAGTCGTACATTTCTCTATAAAGGTACTTATAGATATTTAGTATTACTTTTAAATTAGTCATCAAGAAAATGTAATATGCAGATATCTCTTTGTATACATTCACGGTATCATTTTATGTTTAATTCGGAAGTTTTAAGTACTTAGGTATTATGAAAACACGTATCAGTACTCACTTCTTAAAATACAATGTAGCAAAATTATTCATACAGGATTAGCGTTTCTTATATTTATAAAATATGGCGGTAAAAACACGCTAAGAAAAAAAAACTCTTAAGCCAAAGCAAAAAGCAAGTAATATTGTAAGTTGATTTATATCTGCCGCCTTCAAGTTACGAGTTTTTTATTTTCCTTTATTATTTGCAACTTTGTAGATATACCTAAGGAGTCAATAAAAATATGGCGTATTAAATCGCATAAAGAAAACACTTTTCAGAAAAATAGTTTTGGATGAAAGGCGAGTTTGTAAGGGCGTCGTAACTTGGGCCGTAAAGGCCTTTGAAAGGAATCTATCTTGAGGAATTAATAAAGATATAGGGCTATATTACGTGACATTAGACAGTTTATGGCTTATGGCCAGCGTGTTGAATGCACCCGTAGCAAGACAGGGATGACGATATTATTTTGTTGCAATTTATCAAGATAATTTGACAGTGGGAATCTATCAGGTCGTTATCGTGTGAATTTTCTATTGTGTACGTCAGTAAATGCATTATATAGAAAGGTGTTTATTTTATCATGAATCATGGCTGTAGTAAAGTTCAAAATTAAGGTAAGTAATGGAATGTTGCACACACATATATATAAAAATATATATACATTGATGCCATATGGTTTTAGTTTCACAACACCCATAATGCATATTATAGTTTTTACATATCTGAAGGGATCTCACTGCACAGATGTTTAAACAGCAACATCTTGCCAGATATAATCTTAATTATCACACAAATCACAGATCATGAATATCATAAAATTATTGTAGGTAGGCATCAATTATAACCTGCAAATAAAAGAACTACAGATTTTTAGTTATACACTTAGAGTTGAACAAATAGTTTCATATTATAAAGTTACTATATACATAAGTTTCATGAAGGTATGTTAAAAAGAAATACCACTCGTTGATTTACTGACTAAATAATGAAATCTCAAAAATCACTTCACTTACGAAGCTATAATTCGGCATGTATGTACTATATACCTATTTAGTTCATAGGTAGGTATTTGTCAGCTAAGAACGGATTTTGCGACAGGGGCAAATTAACAGGGTAAAGCTGGGGACATATTTGTCTATTATGTGATGTAGCAGCGTGTCTTCAGTTGAGCAAGGGTTATTAGCTGCGGAACAATGAATATGGGTAAATAATAATAAAAACACATATATATTTTTTCCTTTACTATAATGACCAGTTATAGATTCCAAACCATCCCGTTCAATATTGTGCACTTATAACCTTGCCTATATTATGGAAGACAAATTATATGTTTATGAATTTAGACACAAAAATCTGGATGCGTTGGTTAATTCAAGTAATGAAAGAGTCGCTTTACCAAAGACGCCAATTAAAGAGGTGGAATGGAGGGTTGAAAGTCACCATGAAATTGCTATCTTTTTATTCTTGAGGCTAAAGCATCTTGTATATGTGTTAATACACGTAAGTAAACACCTAAAAGCTTTGTTTAAACTTTAGAAAATAGACCTGCAATTACGTAGCGGGCTTAGCCGCCCGTGTTTCAGCTTTACCTATTATACATATTTAAATATCTACATAAGTACAGATATATATAATAAAATGATATAACTAAAATATGACATGAGAAAGGATTTTTCAAAGACGTACAAAGATTTGTAAATAAAAAAAATTATTAAGCTCAATAATACGTATTCAAAGCGCATCTTCAATATACAAATTCAATATAGGTATGTAAAAAAGTACCCAACTAAAAAATGATTCGATGGTACCTATCTCACCAGAGCCATAAATGTCTCGACCAGGATAATATTTTACGACGGCTTAAGCCCTGAGTCGAGAGGCGGGGAGCCTTATCTGCCTCCATACCTACACATGTGGCTTGACAGCCAAATTTATCGACTTAAAAATATCCATCCAGATTAAAATGAGATACCGGAATACCCCACCAGACGTATACGCCTGCGTTGACTTGATAAAATATTATTTTTAGAAAGAAAAAAGTTTGAGAAATTATGTGTGGAGATCGGTTTTTAGGATAGGTTGGAGATAGCTGGCATTTGGTTTCCTGTATATTTCTTTTTGCTGGGTGAAGGGATTATTTACTTATACATACTGTATACATAACACAGAATGTGTTTTTGTTTGCCTGCAGCCGTGCGATTCTGTAATGATTCGTCGACGAGCTCACCGATGTCAAATACTTTATGAGATATCGCCCTAGTACATAAGGCTGCTTTTCCAACATTTCTTGTCATCACGTCATTTGTTTCACGGATGTGTCAAAGATGCAACTATGTTTGTTAGAGAATCGCACGGCTGGTCCAAAGACACAGACTTTTGATTTGATGTATAAAATCTCATTTGATAAAGTTTCATGGAACTGTGATTATACACTTCCACACGACTCCAGAGGAGAGAACAAAGCTCTCTGGTGAAGCTATCCTAAGGTTTTTATAAATTTTAAATCACATAATCGACCCTCAGTGATTTCTTCCTATACCCCCAGTCTTCAGGCGGAGACAAACAGATGACGTTCTAGTTGTTAATTATACCTGAAAGTAAGAGGATTTTATAACGCATACATTTATGCATTTATGCATTATAGCATATTAAAAATATGTAATCGTGATAAGTTAAATATAATATTATTATCATATTTATTATGTATATTAATTATTCTAATAAATATATTATTATTTAAAATGTATAATAAATATGTAAGTAGGAAAGTATACTGATTGCCCGATTGGCGCATCTGGTAGCAAACCGTGGCATTCTAAGCCGCTGATCCCGGTTTCGATCCCCGGACAGGTAAAACATTTGTGGACATGAACGAACATGTCTGTTTGATCTATGTCTGGGTGTACATATATATACCAGTCTACAGGGTTCTGCCAATTTTGGGACCTAAAGATCTTGTATCTAAGAATATGACCAATACAAATTTACGAAAACAATACCTATCGTTTTGTATAATTAGAAAAAAGTTTTGATATCTCTCATTCTTATGTCGATATAAATCTTAAATTAATTTAAAACAAAAAAATAATAGATAGATTTACCACCGAATATATTTAAGTATTTTGTTATAATAGATTTCGTTAATAGAGGCTTAGCATTTGTAATACCTAGGTCATCTGCTTATAGTTAATAAGTTACATAATTCAAGGTGAAGAAGAATTAATATGCAACCGATGTGCTTCATGTATACATAAAAGAACTAATACCAAAAAAGTTTGCATATACTTGCTCTCGTTTTAAAGTTTTTGTCCAGAAAATCAACAGACGTGATCAAAAACCGAGCTTATAAAATTGTTTGAGCAGTGTTTAAAGGTATAAGGCTTGCATTTGAATTTTATGAATTTCTAGTTCTTTATATTGTCTAGTTTTCAGTGATGATGCAGTTTTTAATTAAACATCATGTCTGCTTTATAGACTATTTGCTACTCTCTACTCTACTCATTACAACTAGTTAACAGTATTACTCGCTTAGTTCCTGGGAGACAAACCCACAGAAATAAATTGGATAAGTAAATATTAATATTGGATTTATCTTTTTAAGATTTACGTTAATCACAGCGAGAAAAGAAGGTTATCAGATATTTTTTTTCATAAAATTTATAATACCTCGGTATCTATGGGCTGTTATAAAAAATTGGAAATTTATCGTAGGTACAGTATTTTAATAAGAATTTATAGATATACATTTTATAGATAGTATATGACGAGATGTCAAGAAACGTTGGAAATATACAAGGGTATATTTACACCATATATACAAGGGCGATATCTCATAAAGTATTTGACATCTGTGAGCTCGTCGACGAGCGCAACGACGAATCATTAGAGAATAGCACGGCAGGTACCTATCAAAATAGATGATGGTTTGGTTACCAATTGTAGCTTTTAGGCACTTTTGTATGACATTAGATGAATGTCAAAAAGCTATATCTTTTTAAGGAATCCGGTGTAACATGTCGGTTGTTTTAGCAGACAGATATTTAAGTAGATTTTCTACAAAACACTGTGAAAACTAGCACCCAACGCAAAACACGAACTGTCGAGCAAACGACAAATGCTGTGAACAACAACGTCGTCCGTATCGCAACCGTGACTACTGTGAATAAAACAGTAAAGTAAGTAGGCTTATACCATCACTGCAAGCATGGAGTGTTGATAGGATTTTATATATATAGTTATATATATATATTATATATATAGTTGACGTTCATAAGTGCGTCTTTGATGCCTAAATTGAATAAATGATTTTGACTTTGACTTTGACTTTATTTTGATTTGACAGTAAGTAATTATCGATAAAAGAAAGCCCGCGATATAGCTGTTGCGGCTAGATCCATGCTGCAGACAAGGTATGATAGATAAAAACAGTTTCTCGATGTTTATCGTGGATAGATCCATGCTCTACAGTACCATACCTACCTATTTCTACTGCGAAGCAGTATTGTTGACAATACTGTGTTCTGGCTTGAATGGTATGGGTGCCGGCGAAACTACAGGCACATATGAGACTTAACAACTTACGGCCGTTTTCAATAACCTATCTATCGCCAGTTTACCTTACTAGAGATAGATATTTGACACTATTTGTATAGACATTATGTCAAATTTCTATCTGTAGTAAGGAAAACTGTGGATAGATAGATTACTGAAAACAGCATCTAATGACTCAGTGTTAGGGGCGCATTGCAGTACGTTTGCGCACTGCGTTTCGTTTTGGACCAATAAACATTAGTTCTTTAAGTTAAGATGTATTTGACAAAGAGTAAGCATTCAGAGCAGACACGCTCACGAAAAGGTGTCGGCAGACGGTGGCGTCGTGTGGCGGGTCCCCATCTTCCCTCAAATATGGTTGAGGAAGGCAATGGCTGCCACATGCGTCAACTCGTGAACGGGTGCTGTCTGCGGAGACTGGTCTGCTCTGAATGCTGATGCAAACACAGAATTTTCAATTCTGAGTAGCCCGTAAGTAGTTTTCCATAAAAAAACCTATGTCCTATTTAAGTATGTATTATTGTCTCTTTTTAACTATGTTTAAATAAATAAATTTGTAAATATTTAAAAAAATTGCACGGACCCTGGAGTCTGTGGAGCCTATGAAGTAAAAATAACTAAGTATGCCTTTACTGCCGAGTGCAACCATATTTATTTTAGATTGTGTTCCTTACAAGCAAACCCACTCAAAGGTTGTGACACAAAGCAGGGATCACTTGTTTTGTCTCTTCTACTACTTCACTTCGCATAAACCTAGTTAAGAACTAAAGAAACAAAGTTGCTTGAACTAAATTATAGTGATTTTAACAGCAGCTTGGGAAGCAAAAGGTCTCTAGTATTTATATACAAGACCACTTTACCTTACGACCTTTCCTTGTAATAAAACTGTAAGTCAGTATTGATCACCAGGAAAAACTGCAATAATTATTTCTACTTATATTGAATAGATACAGATATGATAGATAAGGCAGGGTCAACAAGAGGGCGTAGCTCCATGCGCTAGAATGCTTACCAAGATCATGGGGTCTTGGTAAGAGTACCTAAGCCAGGCAGACGCTCTTATTGATTTGGCTCAATGAGATTGTCCGCCTGGTATCGGTTATGGATTGGTGGAGGCGTATTGTAAAAGACAAATTCAGTATACCCTGATTGAACGTGACCACGACTTCTCTATCAAGAGCAATACGATCGGAAAAAGGCGAGTAACACATGTCCTAAGCGAGACGTCATTTACGCGGGCGGCCCGAACACTCCTTGAAAAAGACCACCGATCGTGGTCGAAAATATAGTCGGACCTATCCGATAAAATATTACGTAATTCCGTATTTCTATATATATTTCAATGAATATGTAAGAAGTTATATCATCAAGTTTAATATACCCTGAAATATTTCTGGTTTTTTTATCAATTTGAAATCAAATTTGAAATTATTCTGAAAAAGAATGCTATCGAATAGGAGGCAGTGGATTTAGTCGAACACCTATTCCAATAATATATTCATGAATTTATGCATTCTATTTTTTTTCAAACTTTCATCTCCCACACACATACGTGTGTTCACACACACGAATGTAAAATAATACAATTACATACGGCAGAAAAGGCATAACAGGCGTTTTTTTAATTTATTTCTATAATTTTATATTTGAATTTTTGATATCAAAATGCATCTTCTATACGTTGCCATTCTGCATAGATTTCAGCATATTTAGTATTGTTCATATTGTGTTGATGATGGATATCCATAACATAACTATATTTCTGGAATATTCCAGAAATATAGTTATAATTGAAAAAGATAGATTGATTTTAAAATATTTTTTCTCAATGTTCAAGTGTAGTACAAAGCTTAAAAAACTATGCTGACTTCTAGTCATAAAAGAGGTTGACAAATACGTATATATTTTGTAATGAATTGTAAAGTGAAATGTAAAATTTTTACTTAAAAGTTTTCATAAAACTGTACGCCTTAAATACTCTGACGTCAGCTGTAACTGCAACCGTTGCTGGCATACAGTCAAGGCAAACTATAAACCGGTTATAGTAAACTAATATACCGTCACTGAATAGAGCCTCTGCCACACACCTGCGGTCCAGTACGTTAATACGATAACTCTAACGACCACAGTTTCAGTTTCCCCAGTTCATCGAAATAATACACTATGACGATTTTACACTGAACACTGTACGTGTGCAATTTCAAATTTACACAGTTACCGAGTCTGTGTGTTGATAATGCATTGCGAGCATAAATTGTCGGCAGGATACAATTTGACAGTAATTATCGATAAAAGACAGCCCGCTATATAGCTGTCGCGGCTAGTTCCGTGCTAGACACAAGATACATTTATCGACGCGACAAATTTATAGTGGAAAGCAATCGCATAACAGCACCATTAAAAATCGTTCTAAGTGTGTCATAGATAATTGTATCTATGACACACTAACTTAACACACGACATTCGGTTTCGTAGAAATATAGATCATAGATGCATGACACTATGTAGGTATACCATAGAATACCCAAGTATCTTTTAATTCATCAGTTAATCTAACGTCGTCATTAATTGAATAATTTATGTATAAATATTATCTGCAGAAATATGAACAATATTATAAATCTTTATAGTATTACTTTTTAAAGCACTAACGCCTGCTTAAGATCTCAAACATTGAAATTTATAGAGAGAAAAATCACATCATCGGACGGGATCCCGTCCGAAGGATGTGATGATGTAAATTTTAATGCAGATATCTGCAGTACGTACCGTATTCGTAACTATGACTAGTATGTAACTACTGCTCTTGCAAAAAAATATCATCTCGTTGATCGCCGTACGTTTATGCCGATGGTAGAACGCGCGTCTCTGATGGAGGCTTTAGAGTCGGTACAGCTATTACTCGTGTGAATCAGTGAATCAAATAGGCTTAGAGCTTCTTCAGAGAGTCAACACTAAACAGGCTCTTGTTAGATGCATGCGCGAATTGTAATTATAAGTGTCTAGAAGCTGTAAGTTGGATTATGACTGGTTTAACAGGGACCTTATTCGTTATGACCATTTAAATACGCAACGCCAAGGAATGGTCTTGAAATCAATAGAATTTGACTATAATTCTTTGAAGATGACAACCCGCTGCGTTACGTTAATAGTTATAGCGAATAAGCCCTGAGAGATACCTACGAAATGCCACTTTATAATTTGGTTAGATTAGAAGACGTTTAGACTTCTGAAATTAATATGGAGTGTGATGAACTTATGTTATGAAATCCCTATTAAACTTGCCAATGTTACAAGTAGTAAGCTAGCACTAATAAAATATTCAGAAAGCTGAATAGAAAAAAGTAAGTTTGCAATGAATGTTTTCCAAATAAATGTAACGAAAAATTTCTCACCTGGAAAACTCGATTATTTTGTTAACACAATATCAACACTAAAATATAATTATTACTTTTAATGGAATTAACGTTTGCATAGACTTGGCCCGATGGTGTTTCAACTGAGACTAACTGACCATGGCAGAGTATTGGCCTCCAAGTTATATGAGTCCAATAAACGAAACCGCATCTATTAGAGTCGTGGCTCGGCCGACCAGTTGACGAGGAATTTAAAACAGGCTTTATGGCATCGTCCGAACCCCTGACCTGATTCCACATTTTTATTTGGACGTTATTTTTTAATTGCAGCAATCATAGCATTGTTTGTGATACGGAAGGTGAGCATCGTCGGGGAAGTGAACAAGCAAGGGCTGAAGTAAAGCATAAGCTTATTTATTTATAGCATTTAAAGTTTTTAAATGACATTTCTTTTTTCACTCTCATTCTATCTTCTCTGTTATTTTCACTCAAATTCATCGTTGAGAAACGCTATTCCGATGAACTTGAGTAAAAATAATAAACTAGGTGAATGAAGACACGGCATAAAGTACTATTGTTATTAGCCTTGATACAATGAATATACGTCGCTTACACTTATATCACGGTTAATTTTGTATTTGAACTTGTTTTAGAAACTAAAATGATCGAATATAATGGCTACGATTATAATCACGCTGAGATTGTTGAGATGAAAAAGGGTTTAGCTTACTCTAAAGGGGTTGTTAAAACAAATGCACTGCTCGTAATACAAACAAAGCGGATACGTTAATAAGTATGAAATATTTGTTAAAACATTGAAGCGCAACGTGAAATACTTTCTAGTTTAATCATTTTAATTCTGGACCCGTTCGTTTAAACAAACAATTACTGTCCGATCAACATTTGACACCTACACGTAACTGCGAAGTGCCTCAATAGTCGCCGACAAGTCGCTCAAAAATGTGAACAATATTCTAATATTTGATCACAAATACTAAAGCCTCACACACTAAATATTAGAGCATGGGGACGCTAAGCCGTCTCAAAATGATGTAACGAGGCAAGCAAACACACCGTGTGTATTCGACTTATTAACAGATCTTCAGCATGATTTATACACAGAATCAAAACGCTACAAGCGTTTTACACGATGATAAACTATAAAACGCTTTATACCGTTCATTATAAGAATTATTCTACTTTGTTATTGGTATGTAAATTGCATTTAGATCATCCGGTCAGCGTTTATTGCACCCAATGGCAATTCGTCCGGAGTTAACGTTCGACTAATTTGTGAAGTATTATAGAGGCATCATACAATTTGACCGATATCACTAACGGATGATCAGCTGATCGATTGCAATCTAATCTTAATAGAACTCGATTAGAATTATAAATGAAACAAAGCTAATACAATGAATAAACAAGACATAACTCAGGTACAGTTATTTAAGTTCATGATTATGACGCGAACAAATGTGGAAACAACGCACTTACTAGTTCTTTTTTACGAAGAGCAATTTTAGCAAGCTTCTTGTGTGGTTGAACTTAAGTTCTAGCTTTCTTGGAGAAATGCCTTCAGTTCGGCTGGATTTTGTTCGTGTCACATTTGATTCCATACATTTTATGTATTTTCACTATTGAATTATAACATGTCACTGGGCACAAAAATGACGTGCATAGCAGTAGAAACCGAAACCTTAACTGGCCGTACCATACCTCTGCAATTAACTCCGAACCCTGTTTTCACTTTTCGCACAACACAAGCTCGTGCATTATTGTTTCGTTTAGTTGTTATGCAAATGACACTACTGGCCACAGTAGCATGTTTATAAAAGGGTTTCCTAAAATATTGTAAAAACTTTAAAAGTGAAAGCCAACTGGGGGCATATTGTACAAATCTTCACGCTTCCTCCGGCCTATTGCCAGGATAAATATTTACGTTACGGCATGCAAAAGATGTTTTTACAAGCCTCGCTACCGAATTGGCTTTGTTATTTAAAACAACCCTTTTGCCAGCTTTCGGTGTCTTTTAAGATTGTTGACGCATTGATAAGGAACGTTTGTCGGGCTGAGTGTTTAAATATTGTTTCAATAGAGATGCGAGAAATCGAAAGTAAGTATGAAATAGCGAGGTTGGTTTGGAAAGATTAACTTATAGGGAAAGTGGAGTTGAACCTGCAGTTATTTCTTCAAATATTTTGTTATTGTAATGTGACTATAAAGACCTAGTTAATTGGTGGAATCCAAAATGTTTCATTATAAGGCATAATACTTACCGTCGTTTCGCTTTCCTTACAAGAGATCATACAAGTTTATTTATTTATTATACGTTAAAATAACATCCGTCCTGTTTGAGGAAGCGAATCGTAATAGGCAAGGAAACTCTACTCACTCTTAGATTGGTAACATCTAATGCCAGATAATCTGCAAAAAAATACCGCCCGCCCTCTTTAGCCGCCCGCCGCTATTACGGATTATCCTAATGTGATAAGGTAATGACTAATCCTAATGAATTATTAGGATAAAATAAAACTAATACCGAATTTCTCACATTCAATTGTCACATTCGGTGGCGAGCGCAGTACACTGCTAGGAAAAACGTCACTTCAAACTTCTGCTAGCGCTGCAACTATCAGCGGTAGGTGTGGTACTTTCCACAAGACCCGCCTTGTCATATGATACAAAAATAATCCACAACGAATCCTTTTCTAAATTAAGTCAAAAAACGAGACGTAACTCTACTCTTGAGAATGTTAACGGCGAGTTATTCCATAAATTCTAAGAATGTCACCGAATACATCATCATAAGTCTATATCAACGCATTCGGGTGAGTCGTTCGACTCTACCGACTCTATCGGTAGCTGGCCGGTATTAAAGTTTACGATAGGGATGCGAGACGCCGTAAAACTCGAGATAAATCCAATCGAGGAAAGAAGAAAAACAATCCACTTCGTAACGAAATTACTCGAGATAGGGAACGGCTGAGACGAATTTCTGAATTACGGTTTATATTAAAAAGTTAGACGGTGAAATGAGAAAAGTTTTCCTGTAAGAGATTTAAGAGGAAATACTATGGTCACATAATAATTATACTCTAACCATAGTATATACATATATACTATATATACATATACATGCACCTATTCTACTATTTCTTCTGGGTCGTAACAATAGTGAAAGTTTTATTTTGTAAATGTATTAAACTATTACTATTAAACCAGCAAAACACTCACGTTAGGTGTTGTGTGTACGAATACGTCTCGCCGGGTTTCGAGCATGTCAGATGCTCATCTTCAGGGCGAGTGCGCAGCGGCGTCTGCAAGCACCCGGGTCGACGTATTCGATCCCTAACGTGAGTGTTTTGCCGGTTAATAGTAATTGATTAATTGGATTTGTTTCAGGTCATTTACATTTTTTTATGGGATAGGTTGGCAAACGAGCAGGCGGCTCTCCTGATGGTAAGTGATACCGTCGCCCACGGACATCCGCAACATCAGAGGTCTCGAGAATGCGTTGCCGACCTTAGAGGAAGGAATAGAAAGGGTAAGGGGGAGGGGGGATCGGTGAGGGGAAGGAGAAGGGGCAAGGGGGAATTGGGCCTCCAGAACCTCCCACAGACCGACTGAAACGCAATAGCAAGCTTCACGTCGGTGTTATGTGGGAGTGTGGTACTTTCCCGGTCGTGCCGGCTCATTCGGCTGTAGCATCAGGTTAAGCTGCCTTCAGCGATGCAAATTGCTGGTTCACAGCAGATTGTTACAGCATGTTGCATTCAAAATTGTATCATGTGTAGACACTTTTACAGCATGACACTACCACCAACAAAATATAATACTAATCTTTGGTATGTCCACCACGTAGTATTTATTACCGAAGTTATGGGTCGAAAGATTTCTTTTTAAGGACGGACGCCGTAGGCCTAGTATGAAGGCCCTGCAGTCTCATACGGAATCATCATATAAATGCTACGAAGAAAGAATGTCAGGAAGAATAACTCAGAGCAAATTCCACACAAAAAGTGGTCCTACCATGGTCAAACCAAAACGACGTATGATTCCAAATACGAATTACTTCCAAGGTTACAAATAGACATGTTCGGTGATTGGTTTAAATTTCAGAAGGAAAGCAGAGATTGGTCCACGCGCGTGCTGCAACATCTACTATGACAGCTGAGTCATAGCGGCGTGAACGATGTTATTGATTTAGCACGACTTTTATTGGGTAATTTTTTTAAGGTATTTACTCTTCCTATGGCAATATTTCTTCGTAGTATAAATGTATATTTAGAAACATAAACAGATGCATACTAAGATTTTATACAGGAGTTCCACATCAATTACAATGTGTATGACAGTCCCGGCAGTAATTTATAGCCCTCCTACAAAACACCAACACCTTGCAATTAACATTTCGCGAGTAGGTACTAATTTCTGTGTCACTTTGACACATTTCCATTATATTTGTATAATGAAACTCCGGTGTTTCATACATATTCAGGTAAGTAAATAGATCGGATCGTGCCGACTATTGTTCGAACTGAGGCCGTAGCAGGAATATATTGCGAAGAAGTATACGTATCTTACACATACACATACACGCACAAACCACACATTCAACATTAATATATTATCAATAAATAGGTTTGTGAAACATTTAAGTTTACACATAATGTTACTAGTACGTACTGGATATGGAAGAGCGGAGGCTCCTACTACAGGCATATATGCTTAAAAGGAGACTTCTGACACTTGTTTTATGTAACATTAATCTTTGAAATGAAATAAATAATTTTTGTATTTCTGTATCGTACTTACACTTTGTCGAACAAAGTGCAAAGCAGTTTTCTATTGTTTGCACTATGCGATATCTGTGCCACAGTTGCATTAGACAACAGAGGCTGTAGCACAAACAATTTGCGCAAAAGTATTCGTATCGTTAACGTCAACGTGTCATGCTTCAGCGTACTAACTATGTGGGTTAACTGAGTCACAGTAACTAGATAAACCACTATTTGTACTATTTTACGTGAACGACACGTTACGTTACACTTACGCAGTTGTTCGCCTGGCTAGCTACAGAAAAAAGTTTACAAATGTGTTGTTTCAGTGCTGTCCTTGCGGGCCAGCTGCTGCTCTAGGTCGAGTATGATCTCGTATAATACCACCTTCGACCGCATCATCACTTACCATCAAGTGTCCAAACACTGTCCTATCAAGTGTAAAACAAAAGTACTAGGAGCTTATAAATATAAGAATCTATTCTTGAGATCTACGAGCTATTATTCTAGCTCTAGTGTGATACCACTTCGACCACATCATGACTTACCATCAAGTGTCCAAACACCGACCTATCAAGTGTAAAACAAAAGTACTAGGAGTTCAGAAATTTAAGAATGTATCGGACACTATCCTATCAAGTGTAAAGCAAAAGTGCTAGGAGCTCATAAATGTAAAAATGTATTCTTGAGAGCTACGAGCTATTATTCTAGCTCTATTGTGATACCACTTCGACCGCATCATGACTTACCATCAAGTGTCCAAACACTGACCTATCAAGACAAGTGTAAAACAAAAGTACTAGGAGTTCAAAAATGTAAGAATGTATCGAACACTATCCTTTCAAGTGTAAAGCAAAAGTACTAAGAGTTCATAAATGTAAGAATGTATCCTTGAGAGCCATGAGCTATTATTCTAGCTCTAGTGTGATACCACCATTGACCGCATCATCACTGATCACAAGTGAGATTCAAACACTATGAAGTTTAAAAACAGATTATATAGTTACGTAACTGTATAATTCGTAGCTTTGTTTGCTATAGTTCAATGATTGGTGGGATTCGTACTGCGAGTATTATTGCAAACAGCAGGTGCTAGCTTGCACTACAGTCAGTTTTTTTTAGGAAGGACTTAGAGCTTTTTGCCACTACGGGCATTAAAAGCGACACCGGACTGTTGGTGAGTGCACGCAACTCTCAACCGAGGGACAACAAGGGCGCATAAAGCGCTAGACAACGACAAGGGCGAACCCTTGCCTAGTAGGAAATAGAGGTGCCGTTAGCCGCCAGCACTGTCTGAAAGAAAACAAAACACAGGTTAATGAAATAAAACACAGGTTAATAATGACGATACTTATAAAGTTTCAATCGAAAACCGATACGTTACCTTTACCTTACTACAGCACTACAATCAGACTTAAATCTTCCTTTATACTCGTATAATTCTCCTTTTGTCTATTAACTACCATAAATTGTCTCAATTTATTATTTCCTTAGTCTTGCTCTCGTGCTTTAACAGAATATCCCATCAGTCTAGTTTATGAATGTTTGACAAAATATGATCTCTGAAAGGATACTCGTAGTAATACTTTTGGTAAGTGTTTTGTAATTAGACAAACTTATGCCCAACAGCTGGTGAATATACAGCAAAGCAGATGTTGATGATGACTAGTTATTGACTATATTCATTATGGTAGACAATAACCAACTTCTGTTCTGTGCAGGTAATATATAGATTAAAGTCTATAAATTACAATAGTTAGTTAAGAAAATAATGTTAAGTACTTACTTTGCGTTTAAATTACCTACTTACCTATATTTGTTTATCCTCTTGATTGTGGTCATTTTGGCCCGTATGTCATTTCACGCGTCTCGGATATAGCACAACATCTTTTTTTTCTTCTTTAGATATAAAAATAAATTACTGTGTATGTCTCGCAAAACTCGAAAATGGCTCGACCAATTTGAATAGTTCTTTTTTACTTTGTTCGCACAACAGTAGTTTTAATGCAGTAAAACTCTTTATTTTACATACATCTTATAACAACTTAATGTCTAAGGGGACGGGCACAGTGTAGTTCGTCACTCGTGAAGAAATTTATATTTTCTAGGCCGAACCACTTAACATCAGGTGGGCCTCATGGTTGTTACCGTTTCCTAATACCATAAGAATACATATGTGGTTTAGGAATGAAAAAAGTTATCTACGGCAGGTAAAACTACGTGCGTATAGCTAGGTTGAAAATAAAGAAAAAGTAGCTGTCTATCAAAATAAGATACAGTCGTAAAATTCGACACGGCGTATACGACATTTATAAGTACGAATCTAAATGCAATACTTATTGTAATATACCTATGCAATATTTTTTTAAATATTGGAACCATTAAGTATACGTACGCATGTATGATCAAAGGTAAAAATTAGTTCTGTATTTTCAAGGCAATTATATGATTTTTATTCACATTTATTTTTATCTTTAAATAACATGTCTATTTTATTTATTCGAATTTTCAATTGTAATCTATTATACAGAAAATATTTAATAACTTGTTTATTTGCTGAGGGCATGCAGTTTCATAGATTTTCAGTTTTGAAATTGATTGAAACTAGGTTCATTAGTTTTGACCTTCATTATATTTTAAGGGGTATGGTTATGGAGTACCTATTATGCTTACAATACTCCGTACCCCTAAAAAAATATGCCAAATTTATAATGATCTCATCTAAATAAGAATCAGGGATGACTCATCATTCCTCATCATCATGAGCGGTATTGACACAAACAAAACCACCTACCGGAGCAACTGTATGAAAGACCGATGCCGGATGACGTCATCAATAGATTTACCATACCTCATCATAGTCGGCACCTGCATTGCTGAAGGTCGTGTCTAGTCTGAATGGTTGACCGCAACCGTACCATACCTAACTAATATGACAGATCAAGAATATAATGCCTAAAATTTGGCGTATATTGAAGGAGACAATTTTGTAAAGCACGTACCCATCTATTATTGGTGTACGTAGATATAAGTAGTAAGTGTATACTATAGGTGAGCCAGATGGAGGTGCGACGTCTGGTCGCCAATTAGCGGTGCACTTTGCAAACAGCCGCACTATCCGCATCGCACTGTGTTGTGTACGGTCAGCAAAGTAATGTTTCAAAGTAGATAAGTATCAAATATTATTATATCATACATATCATAATCATTATCAGCCCACTTTGATCCCACTGCTGAGACTCGAGCCTTCTTCTCAGAGAGAGGAGTCAGGCCATAATCCACCACGCGGACGCAGTATGGCTTGGTGGATAAGCTAGTGGCCAACCCATGTCGAAGTCTTCAGGCCGCCCGAAGGCCTTCGACAAAGCCTAACGACTTTTGTCCTAAAACAAACAACCGGGACCGACGGTTTAACGTTGAATAATGCCACTAGCGGTCACCCATCCAAGTCCTGACCGCAGCAAGTGTTGCTTAACTTGTTGATCGGTTAATATCGCCAAGTCACGCTCCGCTGCGAGAGCTTCATCATACATATATAATTACTTATCTATCTGGTAACGACTATTGCAAGAACAGAATAACAAACGGAAGTTGGCCGTGACTTCCGCTCTGGTGCCAGGTGGCCATAATCTACCAAAAAGGAGGAGTTACTCAATTCGACTGTATTTTTTATGTTTGTTACCTCATATCTTTCGATAGGGTGAAGCGATTCTCAAAATTATTTTTTTGTTTGAAAACTAGTGCTTCCCGTGTGGTTTAATTTCATCAAATTCGGTTCAGTAGTTTTTGAGTTACACTCCAATAACTGAATAGATTGGAAGTCGGTATTAAATTTTTCAAATTGTACTTGTATTCCTTAGCTGTTTTTCCATTGGTTTTATGGCTAAAATAATTAAAGGTGATGTAATGTTACAGCCGTTTAGTCCTAACACTGCACTACTGTCAAGAATATTGCCTACACTAAATAAGAAAAATAAAAAGAAAAATAAACTCTAAATAAATTTTTAATAGTTATATTTAAAATTTACGCAAACCCATCTCTATAGCTCGTTGTGCAACTTTGAGCTCACTTATAAGGCCCATAGTAAGAGACCAGATGGTAACCAGGATGGTAACACACACTGATCAAAGACTTTAGTCTGGACCACTGAGGTATTTATTGGACGAGGGTGGAGAGACGACCTGATATAGGTCGCAGGATGACGTTGGACTCAGGCCGCTTCCTACAGGTATATTTGAAAAAATATGGGCGCCGTAGGATGTCGACTCCCGAACATACCTACACCATGTTCAGTTATCGACGTCCTACGGCTGAGATGATGATGCATTTCAGTAAAACCTATGGAAAAGTCGGAAGTGTTAGTAATTTTTACTCGGAATACTAATTAAAATGCTAAAAAGTAACGTTTTTACTGGTAATAAGTATATTTACCTAATTTAATGCTATATTAAAATATAATATACTAAAGATTATGTACGTAAAAATATTGATATGCTTATTAAACATATTTTCACACTTTTGCCTTTTTTCCATTTACCGCTGTTTCGTTTCAGGCACTGAATGGAAGAATTGTTCATTATAACTTTTTTTGCTGACCGTATGGGTCACGTAGGGCCACGAGTTACTTTGTGTAGGAGCAGACGAGTCAACACCACTGGAATGTAGCACGCGCACTCGCTGCGCTGCTGACTGCGCATGCGCACAATATAACCTGGGCTAATGGTTGTATAGTTGTTACCGTCCGGTGACGCTATAAATGCCGGTAGAGGAAAACAGAACTACTCCATTCTAAAAGAAATTGTTGTCTGTGGTTAATATCTAATTTAAAAAAATTTACCCGTTGACTCGCGATTCGCCATATTTGGCTAATAATACAATAGATTTTGCAGAAATCAACCTACTTTTCCAGGAACTGCAACGTGTGTGGTTAAATACCGGGATCAATATAATTATGTATGATAAAACGGGATTAGCTTGAGATTTATGCGTTGTCGACATCACAATCTACAGTGTTTCAGCTTTGATTCTGTTTTATTATTACAAAATAAATTACAGTTAATATAACTAAAACTTTGTTCCAAGCAAATATAAGGATGTTCAATGACAGTGACAAAAACATATACATACCTAATATTATTAGTGAGATGTGATGAAGTGTAATGAAGATAAATTAAAACATAAGTTAAATAGTTTTAATGATGTATTTACTGTTTTAATACTTCATCATCATCATCTCAGCCGTAGGACGTCCACTGCTGAACATATGCCTCCCCCATAATTTTCCAAAAGCTGCATCCAACGTCGTCCTGCGACGTTTATCCGGTCGTCTGTCCACCGTGTCGGTGGACGACCTACGCTGCGCTTGCCGGTCTGTGGTCTCTATTCCAGAACCTTTCGGCCCCATTGGCCATCTGTTCTGCGTGCTATGTGCCCTGCCCACAACCACTTTAACTGGCTAATCTTCTGGGCTATGTCGGTGACATTCGTTCTTCTACGGATCTCCTCATTTCTGATTCGATCACGTAGAGAAACCCGAGCATAGCCCTCTCCATAGCTCGTTGTGCGACGTTGAGCTTATTGAGGCCCATAGTAAGAGACCACGTTTCAGTGCCATAAGTTATCACTGGTAACACACATTGGTCGAAGACTCTTGTCTTGAGGCACTGAGGCATTTTAGACGAGAAGACTTCGCGAAATTTCCGGAACGCTGCCCAGCCGAGTTGGATTGGTATAATACTTATTTACATCTATTTAAGTTGCCAAAACGGGTTCGTATGTAAATAAATTCAATAACATGAAATGTCTATTTTTATTGCATTTGAATGCTTAAAGTAAAATAAATAATCAACTATTTTCTTGTAGAATAAAACCCTGAAAAAAAATCTGACGACTAATTGAGTACAGTAGATATATTTTACAATCGATCATCTGCCTTCCAATTTTATTGATATAGAAATAAGCATTCACATAAATTACTTCAAATCCCATCACCTATGATCAGATTATTTTTATATCCATTATTAATTTAAAATTTAATTAGTTACATAAGTGTGGCCCAAAGATTTAACATGTATTTTATTATACAAACAGTATAAGAGTGCTTAAAATGGCCGTAGTGGCAAAATAATGGAGCACTAAAGCAATTTTGTTAGCTTGCAACATATCTATAAAATAATTAACTGAACGGAGGCTCCATCATTAAACCATTATAACAAAAGCTCGCCATTAAAAGTGAGTAAACACCATCTAAGAGGTTTTTGCCGCGTTTCCTGATAACGATCACTTTTTTTAATACAAACCTCAATTACACATAATAAAATTATGTGCGGCACTGTACTGGTAGTTGGGAGAAAATTCAAATTAGATTGGCATATTATGTGAGTAATGAGCGCGAAGCTGGTTGTTGCAAGGGCTCATATGAATTAGTTTACCACAACTTATATTGGTGTGACCTAGAACTAGTGAAACGAAGCCTTCCTCACCATTCCGATCCCGAACTACTCGTTTCGGCCTAGCATTGCATCAATATACTGTTGAAAACTTCTTACCACGAACCACAAAGTTTAGCAGTTCCTACCTCTGTCTGATGCTTTGCCAGCGTACGTATTTCCTTGCAGCTATGACCCTGGGTCTTTCAAGCGGGGCGTGAAAAGCATCTGTCAGGTCAACATAGGGGTGGCGATTAGTGCAGCTTACGGCTGCACTGATGGTTATTTCTTCTTGATTCCATCTTCGCTTTCCATTAGGCGAGAGGGAGTCACTTTGATGAACCATTATAAAAAAAAATGCTACGACTGAGCTGTGTCAAAATAAAATAATCCTCATTTTATATTCAAACTCTCAAACTGACTAACACGTATCATAGTGACATGGTTTCTTGCGACGTCTATCGTCATAAGCACAGAGGCTGTAGCTCGAATGACTTGGGAAAAATATTCGCAAACAATTGGAAAACAGGCCACGCTTTGTCGTACAAAATACGAGTTATATATAGCCATAGTTGTGGTAGATATATGGTAGTTTGTACTAATTTCAATTGTTTTACGTCAATGATACTATTACACTCACGCAGATGTATATACTAGGCCCACTGTTAATAGTTCTATTGATTGTCTATGCAAGGTTGAATTACATTAGCTCAAGTAATGAATCCGTACTTCCATACTATAATAATATACGAAAACACATTCATATTAGAAATTCGAAATATTGGATGTATGTATATTTGTTATTGAACCACTAAAAATGGCTGAACGAATTTGGATGACATTTGTAGTAGAGATGGTTTGTACCCGGGATTAATACATATGATTTAACACAAAACACTTTTTTATTGAAACATATACGACGCGACTATTCCTACCGCGTAAGTTAAACCGTCAAGTAACATTAAAATAATTAATTAACTTTTCATCCTGATTCCATGACGAGTTCTCGAGGGATCGCGATAACTTTATTCCATACGAACGAAGTCGCGAGCGGATACCAGATAGTATTATAAATGCGAAACTAATTTAGTTTTTTTTTTGTTTTTTACCTTTTCACGACTGAAGGGATCATAAAGAAATTTGGAAAGGATAAATTATATCCAGCGGAAGGTTTTAGTCTACTTTTCATCATTATTCATTACCACGCGGGTGAAATCGCGAGGCACGGCTAGTTTGACATAAATACTGACACTTCTTAGCATCAGTATTAAAAATACAATATATTTTATTTTTAAATCTTACTCGTACTTTATCTTTTATCTGTTTCTATTCGTCTTACCATTTAAAAAACCTAAGGTTGTTGATGCCAGCCTATGTCTGCATTTGTGTCTTTGCCATGCATGCTCAGGAAAATGAGTGCAGCTAGACGTGGAAAATTTACGAGTATTACGATGGATAAAGTCACGGTAATATAACCGTGATAAAGTTTATCTTCATTAACCTTTATTTTTTCCAGAACAGCTATGAAATTGCACCTTATTACATAATTTGAAAGAAGAATGTTACTTCTTTTAAATTATTTACACGATTTCGTGCCTGCAGTGTAGATTTTATGGGTTGCTATCGTCTACAATAGCCATCCGCGGTCGGGTCAACAAAAAAAGACTGTGAAATGTTTCGTCGTCGGTGAGTCGATGTGCAAGGTGCTCATGTTCACCTCGCTGAACAATACAGATTAATATAAAAGTTCTGAACGCAGCCTTACAATATTTGTAAAAAAACAATTGAAAAGTATTTTTTCTGAGCACGGAAGTTACAGCTCAATTACGCGATGGCTTTGTTTAAAAGTATAGACAATGGTGTTAATGGTTGAAGAGTAATCAACTTTTCTCAAGAAACCTTTAATTTCGTGAGAATGTCAGAATTGAGATATTAAGTAAAAAGGTTTTGCTACAGGAATATAAGCTTGCCAACCTTCAATCAAATTATATAAGAACGAATATCTCATGGATTCTCACGAGCGAGAACTTCGATCATCCTCCAACTTACAACTCTCTATTCCTCATCACCGTACGTCGTTTTTAGATAATTCTTTTTCTGTTGTTGCCGTCAAGTTGTGGAACTCATTACCCATGGATCTTTAAAGGTCGATATCAAAGGATGCGTTTAAGAGAAAAGTTCGCCTATTTTACATTAGAAAAGTTCATCCGCAGATCCCATGTTCCTGTTCTGTCCCACTAATGTAGACACTACTTGATTAATAATTTCAACACCTTTTGTCTTTTATGTATATTAAATATGTCTCGTTTTGAAAATATTTATCTTATAGATAAATGTAATGTTTTACTGCTGTTACCTTCTATATGTTTTATATATTGTTATTTCATTATTGGTTCTATACAAATGTTTATAGTATTTATTATATTTTTAATATCTCTCTACAAATATATTATTTTACTGCACCGCTACAATTTTTCTTGCACCTCCAGGATGACTGGTAGAAAATGCTACTTAGCATTAAGTCCTCCTTGTACATTTGTTTTGTGCTAAAGAATAAATAAATACATAATGATAAGTAGTTCCTTTACCTATGTGTGTACGTTATTTGTTTTTTACAGTGTTATTTAGCTACCGCACTTATGTGATATATTCAGGTTTTAGCACATATATACATAGAAATAATAATAGAGTAGATTATGTTTCCACTTCCAAGAAATACTTAGCCTCTTGTGCAAGACACCGTCTTGGTAGGTAAAACTGCAGAACCAGATATTCTGCTTCGAAGCAATAATGCGGAAGTATTATTGTTTTAGGGTGTGAAGAGCACTATAGCAAGTGCAATTACTAGACTAATAAGACTCAAAACCGAATCACTCGAAGTGCAATGCCGAGTTCAGTGTTGTCATATAATTTCAAGTATCTTCCATGACTCTTGATTTGATGACGAACCGATTTTTAAAATGACAACTGGAAATTTTTGATATAGATTTTTAGGATTCTTAAAATAGTTAAGAGGTTTAGGGTTTCGTAAGAAACTATGGGACCAAACTACTATGCCGAAGATATTTGTCTATCCATTTTTGTAAGATTGTATATTTTTAACTGTTAAAGTTAGGAACATACTTAGTTAAGTTTTTCACAGACTATGTGTTATTATTAATTAGTGTCTATTCAATTTCGCATTCCTTTATTCAGCACTTTAGTGACTAGCAAATGGAAATTGGCTCGCTTCTTATTCTTTTCCTTTCTGCCTAAGATTGCATTTTTCCCACCATTTGTGACAAGTGACAGATTCCAATGGGCATCTCATCTTCTGCGAAAACAGTAAAGACAAGACTGCATGGCGAAACGTGGATTATTACTGCCGTCTCCTTTAGATATGTAAAGACTAAACTGTTTCTTTCTATGTAGATATGTATCTACAAAAATATAAATATCTTTTACATACTACAAGAAGATAGATAGATACGATTACAAACGCTACGGGACCATATACCAATACACTTTACCTAATTCCGTAAAATTCCTCGTCGATCATATTATCTAATACTAGATTACTAAATACCTAAATGTATTTTTTATACCATAAGTGAGAACGTCGTGCACCTGATAGTAAGTACTATGCTTGCTCATTGAAAGTTGCAATTTCCATTTTGAATAATAAAAACGGGATTAACGTGAGACTTACGCGTCACGATCGACACTTGTTTCGGTTTCGTCCGGAAACCTTATTCAGGATCTTGAGTGCGGTGCGCTCGTCGTTACGTCCCGCCTCGCAATTTCCACTCGGAGCTTAGAGACCTTTAGTTTTGATGCGCGACACTACATTGCGCTCATCACCCGTACTCACTTATCACAGTACAGTAATGCTTGCGTAATATTGCTAATTGGCGATACCAACCAAGACCGCCTCTTGCACATGAGACCTACCACCTAGTGACTTAGTTTCCTTGCCTCTTCACATCCAGACGGCGGAATGTTCTCTCCGTCCCATCACGGACAAACAATAGTTACCATGTCTAAATTTTGCGTGATCTACATTAGGCGGCATTGTTTTACTTTCGCCAGTTCACTTGTTAATAATACCATGTTTTGTCAATACAAAAGGAAAAGGGAAGGTATAATTAATTTTCAAAAAGGCCCGACGTAATTCATCATAAAAAGCTGTGTGTGGTCATTACGCACGCTGCTGTGAGACCATTTTAAGACCTACTTTTAATATAGATATCAGATTACACTTTAAAATAATTATTACGGCGTGGTGTACCTACTTTATTTTTATTATAACGGCACACTGAATGCACTGTTAATGTTGCCAAGATAAGCGGAACTGATTTTTATGGTACTAATTTGACTGAATTACATGCGTACAAGAGTTTCGCAAGAATATTTATGCTGCCAATTAGGTAAGAGAAATAAATACGGTCGGATTTATACAGTTTACTTAATTGGTGGCTGTCAGAATTTGTGACAAAATGTGTTTCTTATTTTGTTTTCTTTATTTATAATAGGTACTTAGTCTCGTTTTATGGTAACATCATGTTAATATATTAACAAAATGTAAATATTTGTAATTGCATCGAATATGGTTTTTATTCACCGACCATATATAGTCACTTAAGATATCAAAAATGTATCAAAATTTCTAAGTTCTGCAATTGAAAAAGAAAACACAGAAACAACGTTTCCTGTCATGCGATTCTCTAATGATTCGTCGTTGCGTTCGTCGAAGAGCTCACCGATGTCAAATACTTTATGAGATATCGCCCTTGTACATAAGGTTGTGTTTCCAACGTTTCTTGTCATCTCGTCATTTGTTTCACGGATGTTGTCAAAGATACAACGATGTTTGCTCTTAGAGAATCGCACGGCAGATTGTGTACACTTTGCCTACACTCGTGCACATAACGAACACTTGACGGTTAAAATTACGCCATTATTACACGTCAAAAGTAGAAAATACACACATCTAGGTAAATACAATAAAATCAGTATTAGCCGTTGTTGGGTATTTTCGGCATCCAAAAAAATTATTTATTAATGCTGAACTTCATAAAGTATTTTATTTTTATTTTAGCGTAATTTTGACACGTATTGAAATACTCTTCTGTTTATTATTTAGTCTATGTATATTTATAGAAATGAATCCCTATTTCCCTTGGTCATCGTACCACGCGTTAACGGATGGAACAATTTCGCAATTTTTTTGTCGTGTTAATTATAATTGTCAGGAGAAGGTTCTTATGAAAGAAAAGTGTAGATAAAATAGGAACCTACTACGCGAACGAAGTCGCCGGCAGGCAGGAATGCAATAATTATTTACACTTAGATATAGGTTTTTAACTAGATGGCCTTACCCACACACGGTCTATGTTTATCCCGTTACCCTTGGGGATTAAAGGTTGAAATCATCCTTAAAAGTATATATAATTTATGATAGTGTCAGGATTTCAGGATCTACAAAGTACGTTTTATATATTTATAAATTTAAACGACATAGTCTAAGTGTAGGTACATGGAATGATGTAGGTAGAAACTGTACGCAAAAAATACACCGAATGGCCACTGTAAATAATTTTGCGCTCATTGTTGGCAGTTGCCACACCATGCTATTTATTATTTAAATTTACGTTTTGACACCCGCATTATTGCATAGGTCTAGGTTAGTACCCACTCCTAAGGTATAACTAATAAGTAGTACTACTCATATGGTGGTGTGTATAGGGGTCCAATGGCATATATAATATTGGTTGGTGTATTCAATTTTATTCTTACAACTCGTTAATATTCTACATTTCATACTTCATAACACCATTCACAGCTTATTGGCACCATTATCCTATAACAAAGTACAAAAAATAGTAATCATTTAAAGAAAATATTTATCGTCGCTATATATATATTTCAAAAATTACTCATCAAACAGACCGTAATCTTTCAAGCACAAAGGGTCATTACCTGCAAACGACGCGCAAAAAAGCTGAAGAAATGTTCGAGGGGGTCGATGGTACATTTCGATTTCCCGTGGTCCAAGATACTGCGATGGCAGGGCAGGGAACGAGCGGCGCGCGCCTCATGAGCGGCCCGGCTCAACGCGTCAAGCTTGGCCCCGCCCGCCCATACCATAACGTCGTTCGACTTCGCCGCGAATGGCCGCGTCTCCGGCCCATACCGTACAATAAACTAGTGCACATAATTAATTTACAACACTGTAAAAGTGATGATACCAGTTTATCACCTATAAATCTGTGATCGCGTGTCGCAGGTAAGTGGTAATTGTTTTCAAACGACTCGCTGTTTGCCGTATAAACAAAACGGGCGCGCGAGATATTCGTCTTAAAATAGTCGGGAACGCCGGGTTTTTGAACTGGTCTACGGGTGTTTTGTGTTAGCCTGTGACAATTCGATAGTTGTCGTTGAATGCGGAAAGGATTTCTAAGGAAAACATGTTTTGTGTAGGTGTTCAACCTTAGCCGTGACTCCGACGCCAGAATAACCAACTGGTTTGCGTTGGCGCTGCAAATAACCTTGCTAATGTAGGTACGAGTACATTATTACATTGTTTTAAGTATGCTTATTTATTCTCATGTATTTTCTTAATGAATGGGAAGTAATTATCCTCGTGGTAGTATAATTGGAAGACAATTGGATTTTAAGTGCATTATTTTAAAACGAATGCCTTTAAAGTTTAAATCACTTACGAAGCAGTGAACTAAAATGTAATTGTTTAGAATGATTATAAATTATAAGTTGCAGGCTAAGATTTATTATACTGAACCGCTCTAATATACCAATAAGAATATTCTAAAGTATAAGCTGAATAAGTAACTTTATTATACCGAATCGGTCTAATTTATCCATTAGATTATGCTACCCAATGAATACTAACTAGTAAAATTTATAGTTATTGGCCAATTATGTTTACGCATAATAATATTAAATTTATTACCAATTGGTCCATGTTTGTTTGTATTTATGTGAACAATAACAATATTACAGATAGGTATTTAAACTAGCTAATTTGTTAAAGCTTTAGTCAAGAAAATAATACATAGTTATAATACATATGCAACAACATACATAATAGTTAATTACCATGATAATAAAATATTTTCATGCAGTTCGGAAAACAAAAAAAATGTCTGAATGTAAATAAGAACAATTTGTATGAAACACATAGAGCCTTTAAAATATTCACTACATAGAGTATGGAACGCAAAACAATATCTACTCTATCAAGCATATGCGTTCCCTAGGGGAGCCCCCATTGCACCATTGCTTTCATATGGTAGTTAGGTAAGTACTGTTAGTTTTAGTGTTGATTTTACTATTGACTTTGGCGTGTACTCAGTTATTATACTACAGCGCAAGTTATGTGAAAAATATAGTCTAGATAAATTAATGATTATTGTATAATTTTGAGCCCTTGAATTTAAATTCAAATTCAAATAATTTATTGACTAGAATGATGTACAAAGCATAGCTGGTGGAAAAGAAAACAAACACACACAACAAGACAACACAAAGCAAATTTTAATTAAAATATTAAATATTTGTGTCCGGAATTTGATTCATCCCGGCCTTGGTTCTCGGGTCTTTCTATCAGCTTTGTATAAACCATGCAAGATCCGTGCAGTATTTAACCCTGGCTTAGACAGTTTGAAATGAAATCATACTATGATTTTTACGTAGTACCATACATTTAGGTGAACTGTTTGAACATGGTTTTCCTCAAAGGTGAACGGATGATGTCGTCTCTGGCATTCTAACAATTTATTATAACCAACAATGCAGATGCCTAAATGTTTATCAGTTATTTTTTATAAATACGTTTTGGAACCCAACTATAAATTCGTTAATAAAAGACTTCAACGCGTGCACATATAAATCTTTTACGCGTACACATTATATATTTGCTTTTATACATTTAATAAACTATTAATATATATATAGGCAATGCATGATCAGTTATATCTCTTTCATTTCAACTAACTTTTATTATTCATGCGGTTTTGTACGCGTTTTACTATTAAGCCGTATAATTTCGAAAAAGTTTGTTTTCTGGAATTAAAAGTAGCAGAGATAAAGTATCAGCTCGATAAGTATTTACTTACCTATCAAACGAATTTGATCAAAGGGTAGCTATTAATTATGTTTGTTTTTTGGCATAAAACATCTAACAATACAACAAAACGTAATAAACATAATTTCACGACTGAGGGTGCTGTCAGGCTCCACCTTTTTGTAAGTCGGTAGAAAATTAATAAAGTTCCCGGCTTAAGAATTTGTACCGTTTAATATTCTCATAAGCATTTGTCAATGTCAACAAACGCTGCTTAAATATAGAAAAACGTTATTTAGTATGGCGCAGAACAGATTTGTTGTGCGCCATACTAAATGACGCTATTTAGATTGAAGCAGCGTTAAGCAGGGAATAAGTAAGGCTGTAAGGGTTTGATCAGACAGAGAGCGATCACGCGTTCATTCAACATTTTGGTATAACAGTTTAATTTCATGCTATTCGGAAATGAAAAACAACGTATGTCCCACAATTGCATTGAAAAGCAAATCTAATTTATAAAACCTATTCTATTATATTCAACAAGCTATTCTATTCATTACTAAAAAGCTTTTTCTTTCGTTAGAAGCATACGCTATAAATCTGAAACTTTCTACAAGATCCAGGGCAATTACATACCGGCTATAATAAATGTCGCTCCGGCATGAAGCACGATCTACTGTAAAATTAAAGTAATTGCAAATAGGATCAGTTTCTATCAAAACCGTGTTAGCGTTACGGACAAATTAGTTTACTGTTCACGGGTTCTCTCCGTTTTTCCCCAATTTCCCACATAAAACTGTGGGTACGAAGTTATTAAGATTCAGTGGGCCTAGCACGAATAACTGTGCAAGTGTAACGTAACGTGTTCTTCAAGTGACACAGTACAAACTGACATTTATCTAGGGTAACTGTGACACAGATAAATCATAATTTGTACGTCGCAGCGTTACGCGTTGACGCTTACGATACGAATAGGTTTTCGCCAATTGTTGGTGCTACGGCCTCTGTTCTATTTTTAACAATAATGCAGTCAATAGCTTTGCAACGGTCTTTTTTGTAACGGTTAAAACCTTTTTGTACATAATACTTTCTAATAAATATGTAGGTAAGTAATTAGTAGCATTATTGTTAAAAATAAACTAAGTAGTAATGTAATGTAATACTGATTTTTGTAATCTTGCGAGTTAAACAGTTCAATCGAATAATTATAGATACTCAGTCTAGACACAAAAACAAAAACACGTTTAAGTTTATTTATTTGCCTAAAAATGTAGGAATTTAGTATTAACGCGGATATAAATTGTACATATGAAATGATATGAAATCTATTCAGCGATTTACAAGTATTATGGGTCATTTTCATCATTCTCTTAGTCATGGGACATCCATTGCTTATGCTACAAAGATTGCCAAAAAGACCACTTGGAAGCGGCCTCCATCCAACGTCCTCCTGCGATCTTTATCGTCTGTTCACCACATCGGTATACAAGCTCACCCAACCAATACTCGTTTCACCTAACAACATACGGTTTATTTATTTCTACACTATTACGTATCGCTTGATATTATTTCTAAAAATACAAATGATTGAAACTAATGACGACTAGTAGTTCTGGCGAACAGTATAGAACTCGCGAGCAGATAGTCTTATTAGCGTCAACTTGTCGCAGTAATTATCTCAAGCAATTATTCAAGCAACATATTATCTCAGAAACCACTTTACTAATATTATGCTCATATTCGAAATTGCTCATATTATCAATACCGTTCGGTAAATAACGCCGCAGCAAATTTCCCCCCTTTTCAGGAAAACTACCCCTCCTCCCACGCAAAATCCCCGACGACAAAAAAATATATTAAATAGTAGAACATGCATACCAAGTTTCGTCAAGATTGGTTGAAAAGTGCGACCTGTACAGGAAGACAAACAAACAATCTAACAAATATACGGACAGATGAAAGTCAATTTGGACAGTTCAAGCTGAAACGCTTCGCTCGCTCAATCAATAATAACGTTTATTTTGTAAAAGAGACATAATATCGTGTATTAAATAAAAAAAAAACATAACACACATGTAATCTCTCCATCATTAAACAACTAATAACACTAATTCCATGAATATGCTAGAAATAAAAAAAATACTATCAGTTTCAGTTTGATTTCTTATGCAATGGAGGGCATATTTTTATGTGCAATTAGCACTTGTGTTTTTAAACAAAAATAGAAGTATGTTGGTCGCGAGTTCCATGATTTTTACTCATCACCCAAATAGTGCTCAACGCGCCTAAAGCGTTCGGTGGCGATGACGCGAGTTTCATGATTTTTACTCATCACCCAAATAGTGCTCCACGCGCCTAAAGCGTTCGGTGACGATGACGCGAGTTTCATGATTTTTGCTCACATAAATAGTGCTCAACGCGCCTAAAGCGTTCGGTGACTATGACGCGAGTTTCATGATTTTTGCTCACACAAATAGTGCTCAACGTGCCTAAAGCGTTCTGTGACGATGACGCGAGTTCCATGATATTTGCTCACACAAAAAGTGCTCAACGCGCCTAAAGCGTTCGGTGACGATGACGCGTGTTCCATGATTTTTGTTCACCCAAAAAGTGCTTATCATAGTAAGTTTCATACGTACGTTATATTTCATTTTATCCATCTATCACGCTCGATTCGCTAAATGAATGACACTAGCAGTAAACTCATAATAGCCTAGCGTCTTGATTCACCCACGTGCACTATTCTCTCTTACAACCATCTTCAAAAACGAGCCTTGACTCTCAGATAGTAAGGTCTACAATTGTGTAGATATAATTTGTAAGAGTTAAAATGTGAGTGGATTCAGAGACACGTAGTTTATTACTCCTCGACATAAAACTAGACACCCAAGTAGTGGATTAGGAACAAGAAATCCCAGCAGTTACGCAATGTAGGCCGTAAAGCAATTTGAAGGCGGGAGGTCAATTTTAAAAGTCCACTCGAGTAGCGTTTACGATTTGTTGTTATTGTAACAGTTTTATATTCGACGTGATCGTTTGGATTATGAATATGTTTTTAATTCAGTTTTATTTGGTGCTTGGATACATTGATGTAGGTTATTCAACTGCATTGCTAGTTTATACCTATATTGTGATTTGGTATTTATTTGACTTTCTTTTTTACAAATAAGCTTCAACTACGTTATACATTTGTGTCTACTGTATTAAACAATTTTTAAATTACCTTATATGTAGTTATAAATGTATAGTTAGATATTATATGTAAACATTTTCTTATACTTTATCGGCCTTATTAATTAAACTTGGCTTACACCCGGAGTAGTTAAAACATCTATCTGTCAAATTTCGCTTGCAGTAAATGTCACGCGTGAAAGCAAGACAAAGCATGTTACGCCTAATATAGGTTTACGCAACGTTTATTAATAAAGGCCTATTTGTATTATTATTATATTTCTCATATTACGATGTGAGTGTTAACATTTTTTAGAAGAGTTTGGCATAGTCTGCCTGGGGAACCTTTGTCAGTTATACAATCGTGAAGCAGTAGCGTGCAAACATCACTTTGTTATGTTGAAAGGCTATATTTTCAGTGAGAGGCTAGAGATGTAACATGTTATGTATTATGAGTGCATTCCATTACAATGCAGGGGTTGGAATTCTTGTACTTTTAAATTTTAATGGCACTGAAAAATAAATGTTTTTTATTATTTTTAAGGTCACCTTGAGTACTCACGTAAGTAGGTATTGACTACGTGAGGCAGCCAGCATTTACTTACTGACTGGCAAAACCCTTTCAAATTAGAATGCACAAAATAAATAATACCTTCCTAGTAAGTACTAGGTTCAAGTACTAAAATTACATTGACAGTACCTTGATTGTAGTATGCGAATTCGTAACCACATCTTACTTTATCTTGTAAGAGCATACATATGATAGGGAACGCCACATGTCATGGTTAAAAAATATGTTGATTTGTTTTACCTCCTGGATGTTTAAAATGACAAACTTTTTAATGTAAATATGCGTTTTTATAATTCTTTTATAAGTTTTATAACTTTTTAATATAAACTGAAAAACTTGTCATAGCCAACGCGTATATTAATATCTAAGTATACATATAAACGCCCCAAAGCTAGGTGGAAATCATCTTCCCATCTTCTTGTTGTTTCCACCTAGCTTTGGGGCCTTACTGGACCAGAGTTGCAAGCAGCAACGACCAGAGTTGGAAGCAGTTGGAGGAGGCCTATGTCAAAAGACACACCGAACTGAGGGATATTTTATAACAGCATAATTGAGTATATTATCTATAATTCAAACAGATATTCAGTTCGGAATAAAAGGCCTATATTATTATTCTACATATAAACGTAAGTATGTATGATATACAACTATGCACTTCCGCACTTCAGTGAGCACGTTAAGTCGTCACGGCCCCGGGTGTTTGTCTTAGGACCACAGTCGTAAGGCTATGTCGAAGGCCTGCGAGGTGCCTGAAAACTTCGACATGGATTGGTCACTAGCCTATTCACCAAGCTGCACTTGGCTCGCATGGTTTATTGTGGCCCAACTACTCTCTCTGAGAGGAAGGTTCCAGTCCAAGCAGTGGGAACACAATGGGCTGATTATTACACATGCCGGCTGTTGCGAACAGGCATTTTAATTTACCTCAGGCGAAAGACTAACCCATCTCAGTACTTTTAACTATTAAAGCATTACACCTGCTAAAACTGTTGTTTAGGCAAGCCGCCTGGCTACGGAATTTGTTAACTATATAGACATCAGTTCCAGGCATTCCACTGCTTAATGGACGTATCTACTACCTATAAAATGATACGTCTCCACAGAATAAGTCATTCTTTTATGGGATAATGTATACGATTCTATAATAAAGTTCCCAATGTTATCTGAGATTTGCCTATTAATAAGTTTAAAATTACTATTAAAACTAAACTCTGTCAAAAAGGTTATTACAAAATTTCGGATTACTTCTTGGAGGATAAAACAGCTAGCTTGGGACTGATCACTCCAGGATCTATCTACTCGTTTACTAAGATGTCAAAGTGTTGCGTGTCTTGCCCTACTGATACCATTATTATGTTCTCTTTTGTAAGGCAACACACTGGAGCTAATATTTGTAGTACCTAAGTAAAAACATTGTAAAAACATCTTTATAAAAAGAATGGTCCCGAGTTTCTTGCCGCTTCTTCTCGGTAGGCTCTATATATTTTGGAACGCGGCGGTAGTCTTTAAAGTACATTATAATGAAAAATTGACGTTCATAAGTGCGTCTTTGATGCCTAAATTAAATAAATGATTTTGACTTTGACTTTGATACAATTCCTGGAAGACAAACTCTGCTGGTTAATATAAATAAAAACGGTTTGCAGCTATATATATCTATATACATACATATATATCTAAAGTTCGTCTACGTAATTAATTATTTTATTAATTTACGCCTTTGAACGATATAGATAAATAGTACCGACAACAAAATGACAAATTTCGATATTTATGTATCCCATTCACATTCAAGTAGGTACAATTATTTTTATCGCCACACCATTCCATCACTATCATTCGATTTAAACAGTTAATCGATGTTTTATTTAATCAATAGCCGCTATAAACATCGATCGGTAATTACAATCGCGTAGTGAGTGTAAATTTGTATAGACCGATGTTTCGTAAAGAATCGTAAATTTAAAATAGTGAAACGGTGGATTTCTAATCAATTTCCAATCAGTATTGAGCAGTAAAGTTAACTAAGCGAGAAATTAAGTGAGTCGACCGAGGCGAGCTACTGTCTACGTAGCTCGCAGTCACTTGTACTTAACCTGTGACGTAGCTACTAGTAGTGGTAGCAACAAGAGAAATAAACTTTTTTATGTGGGCATGTATAAATAAACTATGACTATAAAATTGTTGATAGGATAAGATTTAAAAGTATAATTATATATAATATTATTCTTATAAGTATATTTAAAGGTTAGTAATAAATATGAGGCTAGCTTCATATGAAACACTAGGGGGAGGTTGCTGTATGCTGAAACATATAATGAGTCTAGTTTGGCGTGAGATACCTCAGATACTTATTGTGTCACAGTCTAGCCCTATTCTTAAAAGTATCAAAACTATGTTATTGCAAAATCCATCTAAACAAACAAGTGAATTTGAAAAATTTGATACCGACTTCCATTCTATTCAGTTATTGGAGTGTATCTCAAAAACTACTGGACCGAATTTGATGAAATTTAAATGGGACCACACAGAAAGCACCAACTTTCAAACAAAAAATAATTTTGAGATTCGGTTCACCCAGTCGAAAGTTATGAGGTAACAAACATAAAAAAAACAGCCGAATTGTGTACTCCCTCCTTTTTTGGAAGTCGGTAGATAATAAAAATGTAACGGATCACTGTCTGCACATGGAATATGAGAAAAAATATTATTGGGACTTTTATAAACGAAAGTAGAATTTAAACAAAATTTGTTAGAATTGTCTTTTTGTCTGTTTGTCTGTGCGTTTGTGCACGCTAATCTCAAAAACGGCTTCTCCGATTTAGATGTGGTTCACTAATATATTGTGGGTAATCTTCACTTATCATTTAGTGTTTGTTTCATGTCAATCGGTTCATAAATAAAAAAGTTATTGAAATATAAAGAACCAGCTGCGCTCCGCGGTTGCACCCCTGCGGTGATGGATGATGATGATGATAAATCAAATACTTATAGCATATGTGACTCTGGCATAATATATACCTTTATACTGGTGAAAGAAATTTTAAAACTGGTTGTGTAGTTTTTGCGTTTATCCGTTACAAACACACTAACAAATCATTCCTCTTTATCATTAGAGTAGATATCCTTATCTAACGCCAAGGTACGAATAATGTGGCCAAGTTTGTACCGGTGTTTTAATATTGCATATTTTAACACGGAAAAGTACTTATCGTGATTTGTAATAGTTAGTCGTTTATAGTATCGCATACTTTTTTGAAGACATTTATGTCCTCTATAAAACTATATAGTGGTACCTACATCACCTTGCTCTATTGTCAATAGTTTCCGCAGTGTAGGTATACGTGATAAAAGGATTTTTCGGCGTTACTAATGCATATTTTAAAATGTAAAAGTAGCTATTGTGACATAACTGTAATAGTAAGAATAGGTATGATATCGAGGACTTTATTGTAGATATTGATGTTTATAAATATAAAACTGCAGTTAGGTACAATTACCTTGCTCTGTTGTCAATAGTTTCCGCAGCGTACGTAATTTAAGGATGTTTTTTGGTATTTTTTCACACCTTGGGTTACATTATCGAAGTTTTAATACGGATCCCTAAATTTTTTGAAAATATTACATAGCCTATGTTACTCAGTGATAATGTAGCTTTCAATAGGCAAAAAATTTTTGGATGTGGTCTAGTGGTATTTATTGAAATTTTTATAGAGAGAAAAATTCCATCCTCGGACGGGATTCGAACCCGCGTCTTCTGACTCTTCGTGTCAGACGCCATTGACCAACTAGGCCACCGAGAATCTGGTCCGAGCATCGAATTTTAACTCTCTATTTGACTAACCGTTTTGCGGGGCCCCAGCGACATCTATTGGACAGTTTAACAGTAGGTACCATCCAACCGAAAGAAGCATTATTTAGAAATACTTGGAACTTTCGTATTGACATCGCAGCCCTTGTAATTTTTATAGTATTACTTTTTAAAGCACTAACGCCTGCTTAAGCGATCTCAAACATTGAAATTTTTGTTTCAATTTTGATTCAGATTGAAATTTTTAAATCAATGTTTGAGATCGCTTAAGCAGGCGTTAGTGCTTTAAAAAGTAATACTATAAAAATAGTAGTACCTATTTATGTTTATTCGTTACATACAAACATACTAAAATACAAATCTTAACTCATCATATTATTAGTGTAGATAGCTCTTTCGCCACTAAGTACACCAAGACCAAGCGAACGAAACCGCTGGCGGGTCAACTAGTTATGAATAAAGCCATTGTTATTATTATACTATAGGTATACTCTGCACGCAAAGTCGTCCGCGTGAAATAAGGTATTAATAAGCTATAATATTAATAATTATATAATATTAATAATTATATTATATTATAATATTAATAAGCTATCCCTCGTGAACCATTCATTCGATCAGGATAAAAAGTAGCGTATATGTATAATAATATTATGTGGGTAAAGGTAAGCTATTTCCAGCCCAAATTTCACTTAAGTTATTATTATTACCTACTAGCTGCCGTGCGATTCTCCAAACATCGTTGTATCTTTGACAACATCCGTGAAACAAATGACGAGCGACTGAGAAACGTTGGAAAAGCAACCTTATGTACAAGGGCGATATGTCATAAAGTATTTGACATCGATGAGCTCGTCGACGAATCATTAGAGAATCGCACGGCTGACCCGCCAGCGGCATCGCTCGCATGTCCTCGCGGGATACGGTAATTACAGATTTTTAATTATCCCACGGGAACTCCTTAATTTACCGGGATCAAAAGTATCCCGTATGTTGATCAGGGATATAAGCTACCACCATACGAAATTTCATTTAAATCGGTCCCAGTCGAGATTAGCCCGTACAAACAGACAGACAAACATACAGAGAAACAAACAATTTGAACTTATTTTTCACTCCTTACATCCCCTGACTCGGTTTTTAGCATATTTATCATTGTACAGAAATTTGATCTCTACAGTTTATAATATGTACCTAGTAGTTTTTACATTCCTTGTTTTACCTATTAAGTCATCCCTGTCAATAAATATTGCAATCATCACTTTAAACTGGCCAACTGCTAATTTTCACCGCTGTATGTTCGAATACAAAACTTTCCGTACAAACTTTCACCACTCCATTTCACACTATTAAACCACCACTATCCAAAAAAAAATAGTCCAACATTTTTTAATTTGAATGACCTATCCAAATACAAATTTTCACAACGACAAGTTCAAAAACAATGGAGTTTCATACAAAAGTTTTCACCCTTTTTGACCTGCTTAGGGGTAGAATTTCGAAAAACCCATTCTTAGTACACCTCTACGCATTAAGGACAATACACCCTCCAAATTTCAAGTCTCTACGATCAGTGGTTTAGGCTGTGCGTTATCTGGCAGTCAGTCAGTCAGTCAGTTAGGACATCTTTTATTATTATTATTTAGCGCAGTCAGACCGTTTTCGAAAGCGCGGTGTATAGGTGCGTAGGTACATATAATATGTGCGACACTTGAGCCTCAATAACCACGTAGGTATATAGGTGAAGTTGCTGGTGGATAATCCTGGTTTTTTTACGTTACCTTACATTACGTTATGTCTGTGCAAGCAATTACCATTACCAAGAATGAGAATACCTGAAAGTAATATGCCTATTGACTGTGCAGGACGGCGTCATGCTCGACAAATGACGATCGTAACGTCCTTCATTTTAAGCCGACTTTAAAAAGGAGGAGGTAATTTTCTTCTGATGTATTTTTTTTGTGTATGTTCACCGATTTCTCCCCCATTTTGTGGACCGATTCTCAAATTTTATTTGTGTGGTAGAGTATACTACCAAGTCCCATTTAAATTTTATAAAATTCAGTCCAGCCGTTTTGAGTTAGGTACACTCCAATAACTGAAAGTAAAAGTATCGGAATGGAGACCGTGTCGAAAGCTTTCTGTAGGTCTAAGAACACAGCAACATATTTTTCTTCCTGTCTACTTACTTGTTATTAACATACCTATTAGTACAATGCTCCTGTCTCTTCTGGATGGATTCGAGGGAGCGCCTTCCTCTTTTTGTAGTATGTATCCACGAAAAGCTATGAGTTTGTCATAGGTACCTTAAAACATGACACGTGTAGACTTTTAAAGTCTTCCAACATTAAAGAGCGTAAGTATATTTAGAGCATTTATAAGAAATTTGACTCGAGATATCAATCTGAGCGAACTTCTGTACTACTGACGTATTTACGTACTTACTACAGCTCCTGCAGACGTTGAGCCACCTAAAGACTCATAGGCACCAGCCATTAACACGAAATGACCAATAATTTCTAACGTTATGAACTTTTTGAGTGTATAAATCGAGTGCGCGACTGTTAAATGAAAGTTATGTCTCGTAAACGGTTGTGAATGGACTGTAAAGTGTAAACTGCAGCTCTACGTTACGGCTGCAATGTTACACTGGCCCAGTGTAAAATGTAACATTAGATTTACACGTGGTGTTGCTGCTTTTTGGCCAACACTGAAAAAAAATGTTCTTTTACAACTTATCATGTATCTTGGTTGGCTAAAAAGTGTTTCAAACAACTTACAAATGGTTTACGTTGAATATTGTCACATAGCCTGAACAACTAAGTTAACTTGTTAGATTTCTGTCTTGTTTCCTATAAACAAGTAGCATTAAGCTTACAAACAAGCTGATCTCTTTCTTAACCCAAACAAGATATTTGTTTGCTGAGATTAATATATAAAGTTTATCTAATGAAAATTATGTAATTACTCCTAATACTGTATCGTAGTCAAACGAACTTCAAATTGTTTATGAATCTAAACATTTAAAAATGATCATTGAGCTTATTCATTAAATTCTTTCAATTTAATTGTAATCACACTTATCAACACTCATTAGGATGAGTAGGTACGTACTTAGTATGAGTGAGTAGGTACTTGTTGCCCTTGTTCACCTTGATTGTTATGCTGTGGTAATGTTATCTATTCTTGTTGACCCATAGATCACAAGGTAGGTACACCTAACCTACTATATATAGGTAGGTACCTACCTACAGGTATCTACTATGTAGGTAGGTACCTACATAAGTAGATAAGTACCGACATAATAAGTAGGTAATTAGCTTCACAACGTGAAACACTAATGTGTTCAAATTAACTTAATGTCTTTGTAGACTTGATTAGGAATATTATTTACAGAAATTATTCGCTCATGTTAATTTTAACAAGGATACAATTGCTTTAACTACATATAATAATCAAATTGACTAATTTTATCTAACCAAAACAATTATTCATGGATAAATCCAAACATGTGTCTAGTTAGATTCAAACAAGTTTTTGACCGTTACCGTCGCTCGTTATCTTTTCTAGCCGAACTCGAATGCCGAAATTTCCGAAGCTGCAAGTGTTGCCATATAAAACTGGTTCCCGGCGTACTAAGTAACTTTGGTTGTATTATATATATATATATATATATATATATATAATACAATATAGCTCTTAGTGCATAAGAGTGCAATTACTATAGATAGGTATACTTGCAAATAAAAGTGAAAAATGGTAAGCAGATATATTATAGTTATAAATAGTTCGATGATGGTTCCGACCCTATCTTTTATAAAAATTGTTAAATTAAAACTATTTATATAAAACAAATTAGAAATAGACTTCATAGGAGAAGAAGTCCAACGTCATTGAAGTCGACCCGTATTTTTACTCCCGTTGTACAGTTGTTTTCGATAGGGGTCGGCTTCAACGAAATCAGACTTCTTCTGCAATAAAGTTTTTTTTTATTTCATTTAAACAGCAATAATTATTGACGTGAATATGTAAACGTCTTTAAATTTGCTACCATACGGGGGGGTCTCCAAAACACCTAACAAAATCGGGGGATACAGTTTAGCGATATAGTATTGAATTTATCCTATACATCTAAAATTAAATTATACTACTGGATAGCTAAAAGAATTAATTACGATAAACGAGAATACTGACGCATCGCGGCGGGTGGAGGGCGGTTCGCCGCCATTTTGAGGTTATTTTGCTGCGTATCGAGATTTGGCGAATTAGTAGGTACCTATAACTTTTGACTCGGAGAAATGTATTCACGTACTACACACAGCCGTGTACATGAAACCGCCACTACCTACACTTTTATGAGAAAACTTCGAGAGATACACTCTTTCTACCAATAAATATTTTTTGAAATTGATCTATTAAATTGCAGGAGATATCACGCAATATATACATACATACAAAAAAAAGATGAATCAAGAACCTTCTCCGTTTTTTAAGTCTATTAAAAAGAATGGTTACATACATATATATATATAATATATATGTATGTAACTATATATATATATATATATATATATATATATATATATATATATAACTTAAACTAAATTCATGGACAAACATACATACAAACACACAAATAAACGTAACTTTTGAAAATTTATTTAGATCATAAGAACTTCTGAACTGATTTTAATAAAATTTTGATTGGTTCCTTATTATAAGTAAATGTAAGAACTAAAAAAGAGTACACCAACAAAACTTTTTTAATGGTATTTTTTTGTTTTGAATAAAGTTTCATAATCTGAAATCACAGACAATTATATGTACATCTGAATATTTTGTAGTTCCATTGTAGTAACTACGAGTATGTACATAGGTATGTATTTCCAAAAATAAAATTGTATTTGTTAATTTACTAAAAACTTGACCGATTATGAAATGATGTACCGCATAATATACACACAAAAACGTGTTGAATTGAGAATTCTCTCAAATATTTTGAAAGTACATCAAATATTTATAGGTTAATTTTCACACCAACATGTAACTTTTATGACTAGATGTGGCTGGCAACACTGGCGTGGCGTCTGCCGAGCAGACGCTACGCCAGTGTTGCTGCTCTGCTGTTGAAATGAAACTAACGGGATAGTGCGTGAAGTGCGTGTAGTTTTATTCTTTTATTATATTATTTAATTCATCAACAACATATTATTGGCTATGAATGAAGTAGGTGATTTATTGAGGATTTGGGAGCTGCCAGAGCTGATTCCAGCTTTCATCGGTAAGTGTGGCGATGCTTTACATTATGTTTTGTATTTGAGCTGATCTTGAATGATTTTCAACTGACTTGCAAAAGAGAGTGTTTTATTTAAATGTACTCGTACAGTCCCACCATCTTATCTGTTCAGGTGACAGCGTCGCTAGTGTAGAATTTTGGTATTGCAACCTAAGAAATTCACCAAGAAAAAACAAAACATAGGGCAGTCTTTCAAGCCACTCATTAATTTGCAAATTCTACAAAGAATCCTACTAATATTATAAACGCCAAAGTTAGTTGGTATGTACACTGTAGTTCCAATTTTGCCCACCTGAACAGATAAGTTGGTGGCACTATACTACCTTAGCTAGACTAGGATATGTGGCTTCGCTCTGGGAATTGATATGACACTGTGTGGTAGGTACCTTGTTTTCACGTGGTTTTCATAACTCATCTACTCATCAACTTTCCAAATCCTATCAATGTTGAAATCAAGCTTGCTTGAATACCAATGTAGTCCACATGTAGCTTCTTAGCTAGTAGCTGGTTTTATAAACATTGACGTGACATAACGACCATAGGTAGATACCTAGTCCTTATGGAGAAATAAACTAAGAAAGACCATTGTTTATTACTATTCGGGTGAAACCATGAGGTGCAGATAGTGCCAAATAAATTGAAATTAATTCATTATGTATTTTTTTAATCTACAGAAAATGAAATAAACCTTCAGGCCTTATCACCAGACACAATTAAAGACTTGATACCAAAAATAGGGCCAAGGGCCTTATTTATGCGGTGCTGGAGAAGCTGGCAAATAGAGTTATCTTCAAGAGACATAACACTTTTGGTGAGTCTCAGTATTTGAATATGAACTAAGTAGGTACTATTTTTATCCATAAAGCACAAATAATGTATGATCACAATGTGCTATTCAGATATCTTTATCTTCTGAAATATTTAAACCGTGAACATTTTATCACATAAGTTAGTTATTCTTTGTCAACAAAATAAATTGTAGCAATATGTAAAAATGTGTGACTTTTGTTAGAAAAGATAAAGGGGCAACAGCGGTGTTAACAGAGTATGACAGTTTATATTTAATTTTATTTATTAATAGATAAACAGTCTAGGGCTGATATGCCTACATCACACGGTGCTATAAAAATTGTGATGTGGTAATTAGAAGATAATATTCAAATGGTGTTTGAATTTCAGTATCTCACCAAATGTTTTCATTCATTGTATGAATGTATGACAAGAACATGAACATTTATTATTATTTTCAGGACCGTGATGTGGATGCTGATTCTAATGACAACCCACTGCAAGTAGGTTTTTTTTGTTTATGGACTATAGGCTTACATTTAGCCACATCATACCTGACTAAACATTAAGGCAGTCTACCATTGTATGTAACACATTTGCCTAGCAGTTACCTATTTACTCTCTCTCGTCTGGTCAGTCTTCGGATGGGTGACCAAGAGTAGCACTTACAACTGCGCATTACAGTGGGTCAGATAACATATTCAATTGTTAGTCCTGGCTGTTTGTCATATGAAGAGAATGTTTATGAGTTTCTAGTAACGCCCCAGGCATTATTACCCTCTCAGAAAATGATTTGTGTATAAAGTCTTTAGATATCTGGAATAGTTGCCAATTTCTGTTTTTATCTTATAACAATTATAATTTTAAAAAGCAATTTCTGTAAGAATCGGCTATTAACATAAGTTTTATAATTTTTGAAATAAATACGATTTTGATCGAAACCAAAGACTTATTTGTTATTTATTCGCTTGTACCTCAATAAAACCTTAGGGTGGGGTAGGCGCTGTACCTGTAAACCTAAAGCTAAATACTTAAAAAATCGAAAACCTTAATAACATTAAAGTAACATGTAAATCTTAGTTTAGAAATAAATGTAGGTGTAATTTTCAATGTTGCTAATTTTATTAAGGTTTTCGATTTTTAGTTTCGAAAGTACTTTTTATGGTTTACGTACGTCTCGTTTGCCTACTCTGTCAGTAGTACTATTAGCCAATATCATTGACGGTACCACTAATACACTTACGTCATTAGTATCATGCTTGCTTGGTGCTTCTGGCATAAACGATACAATTATTTTGCGGCGCTAGCATCATTAATGGTACTATGATGTAAAAGTGTATCAGTGGTACGTTACTGTTAAATGGTATTACTAACTGTGTATAGGCTTGGTTTTATTAAAAAATAAGGAAATATATTCCAACAAAGAATGATGGTTTATATAAACAAAGTATATAATTGATTCAACGTAGATTGTTGCTTAAATTTAGTTAAGTTGCATCTATGAAGGAACACATACAGATATTTCATTTTAGTATGTCATTTAGTCGTATGAAACACTATTGTGATCAAATTAGCCAAGTTACTTGGTTAGGGAAACTAAGGGATTGTTAGATTTCAACAAGACTTATGACTAGTAAAACACATCCACATAAACGCTTGAACTAAGTTTTATGGTTACGGTAACAAACCACTAGGTTTTATTTTAATAAGACATATGACTAGTAAAATACTCCCACTTGATTACTTGATTTAAGTTGTATGGTTATGAGAAAATAGAACGTAATTTGATTTCGATAAGTCATATGGCTACTAAAACCCATACTCTTCATTAAATTAACTAAATTGCATGGTCAAAGGGACGTAGCTATTGTTTGAATGAGACGTTAAACATGTCTAATGCATCATATTATCTCGTTTACATTAACCAAGTTACATAGTTAATGGGACATAGACACCTGTTTAAAACATACCAAGCTCTGTGGTAATTGTTACTCACACATACGTTACATTTAAAAAACATGAAAAAGTTACAACTATCTCATAACTTATTTAGATGAAGACATTATTATGGTTAAAGAAACATATAATAGTATGTGTATGAAACAAGACAGATCATGCCGTCAGACAATAATTTTTAGTTCAAATAAACCGACATGATGTTAGGCTCATATGGAAACAAGATGTTAGTTAGATTGAGTGAGAATTTTGATAAATGTAACATAACTTTTTTTTCAGTGAATATATTTGCGCACTTTAGATCTTAGGTAACTAAAGATTACGCTTGTAGGTAGGTATATCTCAGAAGGGTATTAATTAGGTAGAGATGTATGCAGCGAAAACGGCATCGTTGCAAAACTTAAGTATTAACATAGTAAGTATTGAATAAAAATAGTATTTTGTACGTAAGTTTCGAAAGCATTACTTGTAATATTATGAATGTATTTTTTTTAATAATTTAATTATATTTAATAATTTTAATTATGATGAGTTAAATAACTTTTAGAAATAAATAAAGTGGTACCTACCTACCTAAGTAGGTATATAAACTACTTAGATACTTACCTACCTACATACATTTTTGAATACCTATGTTAGATACACTGATCACTATTTACGTAAAATGGTACCTTTTTAACCAAAGTAATTTGTTCGCCCATAATCCATTTAAATCACCGACTTATTCCAATCACGATCTCGACCAGGCAATGCTACAAAATAACAAAGATAAGGGGCACTGCACTGGGCAATGGGCACACACAAAGGACGTTCACATGCTTTATTCTTCTAATTTTAAACGTCATCTGTATTTAGTAGCACTCTTAAGAATTCAGGTGTTTCGAATTTAGCCGCGTTGCTTTGTAAGCTCCGCCTCAAACGTGAGTCGTGACAGAAGCCAATATGGCAGAGTGACGAAGGCGGTAACATTTTAGCCAAAGGTGTAGGCGGGGCCTAATCTCACCGGCCCATTACAAATGGCGCCGAATTGAACCAATCACATTTTGCGCAAGCTTATTCCATTTTTGAACTCTAGACGGTCGCTAAGCAACGATGTGAAATATTTGACAGTTGTTTGGTAGGTGGAGCCATATGGAGCGGTTGGCAAATAAATATTTAGGTAGGTAAAATACCTATAAAGTTCTTTCACCTTGCGTAATTATTGAATGACACTGATTATTATCACATTTTTAATTAGGTTAGGTAGACACAGGTTGGTATACAGTACGCACAGCTTACGAGTAAATAAATAGGTAAATAGAAAAAAATAAACGTCGATAATAGTCAAAATATATTGAATAATTAAATAATATTTAATTTAATTATACCTATCAAATAATATTTTTAATTTTAAAAATATTTATGTATGTAGGTATATCGAATTCTAGTAAGGTGCATTCGGCTTATTCCGAAAATCGGGTAATTCCAATAATTATAATTTTATACCAAGCGCGGCAACATTTCGTGCTATGGCTACATTCACCTAGCGGCCATCTTAATACGCTACCCCCCGTTAGTTGCCTCAGACTGCTACGAGTGAACGCGCGTCCTCACGTGACATTTTTGTAAACAACTGTGAACTCGCAATTATTTTCGACTATCGGATTTACCCGAAGATCTACAATTACTAAACTTGGTAAGTTATCAAAATGATTGTTCCTTTGTTCGCTGGTTTGACGTTTTTTACACTTGAGATTAGGCTACAAACTATCTAACTCATGTTTTTTTCTATTTTTCGGAATTAGCAGATGAGGGTAATTCCGAATCATCTGTCATTCGCATTTACCCGATGTTGATTTATCATAGAGATAGTCAGTGGTTCCCAAAGTTCTTACTAAGGGAGGTGGATGGACTATGACTTTCACGTGGCCATAATAAAGCTGTGAGGAAACACGTGTCTAGCTGTGGGACGTATTTATTAGCTACAGATCATTGTGAATTTATTCTTTTTTTTTGTTGGCTTAAGAGTTTATCTGTGCAAGATGCAGTGCGTTTCTCGTAGTTCATCAGTTATATAGTTTTAGACAGATTTTTACACTCAAAATTTCGTGTAGTTTAATTTGTGATATGCTATGGCTACTTACTATGAAAATGAACAGTGATTGTTTTTGACTCCGTATTTATTTTTTCAGGTTTCTACTCTCCATTCCAAAAGGCGTCCATATTTAATGTACTTACGGATTTACTTTACTTAAATATGCCAAACACATATGTAAAAAAGAAAATATCAAAATATACAGAAGAAGACATAAAAAAATGCAGTTTTGGAAGTCAATGCAGTTTCAAATAGGTAGGATACACATCGATGTGGCGCAATTCATAACTATGTAGGTATAAAGTCTGTGATAAGATTGCCAACATGGACTCACGAATACTTAGACCAAGCGTATATATACTCAAAGTTTTCATTTTTTTTTTACGTTTTGTTAACTTCTTGTTGCTAAAAGAATATTGTTGATATTAATAATTAAGGATTTTTGTGCAATCGTATTTTAGGACACGTAAGTTTTACGCAATGTTCTGCAGTCTCACGTGATTATTTTTTGTTATTTTTACTTCTTAATGTCGTGTTTTAGGCCTTTGAGATTGTTTATATTGTACCTGTACCTTAACTTGTTGATAAAATAATAATATTGATGTTGATAATGATAGTTTCATGTGTAATAAGAGCATAAAACATGTACCTATGCGATGTTCTACAGCCTCATTAATTCTATTTTGTGTTTTCGTAGCACCTTTGTAACGTCTTGTGGTCGAATCTGGATTAATTTTGAATAAACTTTAAACTTTCTTTTTCATTGTTTATTTTATTTAAAACACCTAAGATATTACTATTTATTTCGCAAAAGATTGAGTACCGTAGGCTACATATCGGGTAATTCCGAAATACAAATATCACTCGTACAATGTTTAGACCATCCAGTGGCCAAAACCGATGCATAAATTTCGAGAGGGTAAAACTGAATGAAAAAGAAACATGTTCTTTAAGTCATAACTAGATAAAACCCTTTTTTTAGTGTCATTCAGAATTACCCGAACATAATTCGGAATTGCACTCTGACAAAAGAAAATTAGTATGTTTTTCAAACACTTCTAGTTATTGATACCAAAGATATATTCTTCATTATTGGTCATATAACCATACTCCATATATTCAAGCAGACTAAGTGATATAAGCAGGTAACAATAAATCTATCAATCTGCACTTATTGATGATAATACAAAGACCCTGTTAACTCTTCAAAAATCCATTCGTAATTACCCGAATGCACCTTAAACAAGAATGTATAATTAGAGCGCTTTGCCACAATCATTATTTATATAAGTAATCCTCAAAATCATGACATCTATGAATTTCAAAGTATACTATTTCAAGAAACATCTCACTCGGTAAAGCTTGCAAAATAAAAGTAGCTACCCACTTAGCTAAGAAGTTAGGGAGATTTCGGAAAGATGTCGCTAGTGGCATCGCTTCTGCCAGCATGTTACTTGTATTGTACGAAGTGCCACATTTCTTCAATAGGTGGCGCTATGTGATAGTTTCTTATAATGCACGCTTTACTAGTACTGCTATACGGTATTCTGTACATTCTGGGTACGTAACTCTAAAATATAAATAAACTCGGTAACATTAGCTAGAACCAGGGCTGGGCAGTATTTGAATTACTTTAGTATTGTAATTAAAATACGTAATTGAAATACAAATATGTATTTGTATTTCATCAATACCTACCTACGGAGGTTTTTTCTAAGTAGGTATAGGCTTAGATGTCTAGTTCACTAAATGCCTTGAGTTTGCAAACAGTAAAGTTTTATCCAATTAAGCGCAAGTGAGCTGCGCTCAATTATACCTTCACCAGGGTAATATAAATTTAAATATCTGAAAAAAAAAATCTTACGCTCGTATTTATAAAAGTTACTTACTTAAAGTAAAGCATGACACCCTATCAAAATTGGATTTTCCTATCTTTTTACACTTGTATTACTCGTAGGTTGTGGTCATGGATTCTTCACAGTACAGACTTGTGTGCTAATGTCATTTTTATACAACTTCACTTTTGTAATAAGAAAGAAAAAATTACGTGTTTTCATTGCTTTTAAGCAAAGGAAATGGTGAATTATACTCGGCTAAGAATTCTAGCCTTTGATAGTAATTCTAACTTCAGGCAAATTCTAGTCTATAGAATTAAAATCGTTGCTTAAGTAGGTAGGTAATTAGGTACTTTTCCTTAAGTAATTATACGGTTGTTAGTGGTCGATGACGAACCCCAAACTAGCGTCCGCTTACTCTCAGGTCGATTTTCTACCGACTTCCAAAAAAGGAGGTACCTACTCAATTCGACTGTATATTTTTTATGTCAACCAATTCTCAAAATTATTTTTTTTGTTTGAAAGCTGGTGCTTCCCTTGTAGTCCCATTTAAATTTTATCAAACTCGGTGTAGTAGTTTTTAGATACACTCCAATAACTGAATAGAATGGAAGTCTGTATTAAATTTTTCAAATTGTACTTGTTCCATGAGAACTTTAAAGGGGCGATTACCAGGAAATATTTTGACATCCCTTTAGACTTTAGAGCATATTTTATGCGTTACCATGCAAATATCGAAGGAAGTCACATTGGAATAATAATTAATTCTGAATTCTATATTCACGCACGGTTTATAAATGTTTATAAGTAATTTGATCGAATATTAATATATTACTCGTAGTTTTGCGTTTTGTAAGTGATTATAATATATTATTAATTTATTTCAATATAAGTGTATATAGGTATATCCCATACCTAAGCTTAAATAAAATATGAAAAAGTTTATGCAGCGTTTTTTTTATTTGTTTTGATGAATATAGTTGGAAGAGTTGGTTGAAACTGGAAAACTGTGACGGATTAAATACTTACCTATAGGTAGATAAAGAACATTGGACTTTATAGGAAGGTAGTAATACTTTTTCTTTTTTTATAATAATTAAAAAAATATATAAATATTATAAAATATAAATATAACCACTTTGATAAAATTTGTAAATGTAATATTAATAACATAATATGTACTTAATGGAAAATATCTCTAAGAAAGTACTTACTAAAAATACTACAAATATATAGATACCTATGTCACAAAATATTTGATTTACTCTTATCTATATAGAGTAGAGTAGAACAAATACTTTGTGATATCTACATGTGGTATAAATACCTAAGCACCCACGTTCTTACTGTTTTATGGGGGATCCCAATAATCTATCAATCCACAGTTTACCTTACTAGCGATAGAAATTTGACATAACGTCCATACAAATAGTGTCAAATATCTAACTCTAGTAAGGTAAACCGGCGATAGATACATTATTGGGACGGGCCGTTAGAAGTGTAGTAACAGACATTAAAGATAAGTGTACCACAAAGACGATTTCATGTAAGGAGGGTGTGCAATTTAATATAAAAATCAGCGTTTATATTATTTGTTAAATTAAAAGTTGATTATGAACTGCTATAATTTTATTATGAATTAGTAGTGCCTCTTGGCACCTAATAACCTTCAAAAACTTATAGCATCTTAGTGATTTATGCAACATTATACCTACTGGTATAAACAATTCCTATAAAATTAACAATAAGAGATGGTAGGTAGAGTCTGTATAGAAATGGTTGTCTGTAAAGTCGGTTTTCGGATGATAACTTTACGTGATAACGTCATAAGACAAGGATCGTGCCTCTCTATCGCTCGTTCCGTACTCTCGCTTGCACGCTCGGCTCAGGTGCGTAATGTGTCAGTCATGCTATTCCGTGGGAGCAGCAAACGTTCATCGTTCTAGAAATTGACGAAGTGATGTGCTTATTTAAAGTTTTAATATTAGTAAATAAAAAACCTAAATAAAATTGCTGCTAATTTTATGTTAGTTTCATCAAGTCAAAGTTCACACTTGACATTAATGTGACAGACAGATAGGAAACTGGGCTGACAACGTCATAGGTAGGTAAATTAGTCAGCGTGCGATTCAATGGTTCGTCGACGAGCTCGCGGACGAGCTCACCGATGTCAAATACTTTATGAGATATTGCCCTTGTACATAAGGTTGTTTTTCCAACGTTTCTTGTCATCTCTTCATTTGTTTCACGGATCTTGTCAAAGATGCAACGATGTTTGCTCTTATAGAATCGCACGGCTGAATGTTAGTTCACCGTAACGCCACGACGGGTCTCTTTTTAGACATACCTACTATAGAGCTGTGCCAAAATATATTGGTACCTGTCAAAATATTAAGTACCTAAAGGAAAATGTATAAATAAGTATCAAATCATATTACTTATATAAGTATTAATAGGTAAACTAAGTACTTACCTACATAGGTACCTATTCTTGCGACTGTAGGTATAGGTAGGTACCTATAGGTACGGTTGATCCATCGAGACGCAAACACTTTGTTTATAAACAAAGCTTTAATAGCTTTCAAGCAGTAGGTACCTAGCTAGAGTATGCATTCTGATATAAGTCTGATAATGAAGTTTTTAAGAAAAATAGGTGTAGGTACTTATATTATACTTTTAATAAGTCCTAGATACACAATTAAATAGAAATATTTTTATACAAATTTGACTATATTTATTGATATCCCAATTATTGATGGCAATTGGTCAGTGATGATGAAGTCGAAGGTATCACATATTTAGAGTAGTGACTATCTCTGAAAGACTGCTGCCAAAATACACCATTAGAATGCTTAGCTACAGATTTTCCGAGGGTGCGGTACCCAAGAAGTGCACTAAGTAATTACCTACTTCGGTCATGTGAATTTCATCAATGTACCTATTACCTTTACTGAAAGATCAACCGCGAAGTAGGTTCTTCTTCCATCAACCCCCCTACGGATTCGCGATTGACTTCCTAAGATCTCACTAAAATCTGCGGAAGTCGAAGTAGGTAGGTACCTACCTACTAACCACCAACCTGCGGATAAAAATTCGATCATACCTCATAATGCCTATTAAAATGATCTACTTAAGTACTCGTATAATGGTTGGAAATCAGAAATATTTATAAACCGATATTTAGAAGACAAATTTTCCAAACAATGATGTAGGCTACACTGCACATTAATAGTTAGGTATTGGGTACAATAGGTAGGTACCAAAAGTACTTATCAAGTATCAAGGATATTCTACCCTGCAAAATGTACCTACCTTTCTATCTACGATATAGTTTATACAATCTTCCTCTTCGCAAATATACTATAACTAGATGGATACCTATACAAACAAAGAGATACTGTCAAAATTTACCTACTGCTTCTCTTGAACCTTAACATAAACAGATAAGCCCTATTTTTCTCTGATCCCTTCAAATAATGGACCGAAATTGGAAGTGAGTAGGGTGAGGTAGGGTGGTTGTATTGATCGAGCCGCCATTTTGTTCGCGCATGCGCTATGGATATCATTTACCGGTAAAATGTATAGATGGCGCTCTAAGACTACAAGAACTTATTTTAGGAGTACCTAGGTATGTATAACTACCTAAGTATGACTAGTGCATTTATACAGTACAATATAGTACAATTCTGTACCACTATCTATAGTATACTTACTTTCAGATATGCACGAATAACTGCGTTATTGTAACGTAACGTGTCGTTCATGTAAAACAGTAAAAACTGTCATTTATCTAGGACAACTGTGACACAGATAACTCATAGTTTGTACGCCGACGCGTGACGCGTGGATGTACTTAACTCAAAAATAGCTTAACCGAGTTTGATGTAATTTAAATTTTATCATCAAACTGTGTTAATACTCAGAAGTATACAGGATGGTTTTTTGAGAAGGGCGGCCCAGGTCAAGTCCGGAACCACGAGAGTTAGAGAAAAATCGCGAAAGACATACATGCCCTCGATTTATAAGAAAACAATAACTGCAAATTAAGTTTTTTTTTTAAATTTTTACTTTTGACGGAAATCAAGCCGAATGATATTTCAAACAAAAAAACACCTGTATTATTGAACAAATGCATTTTGTTACTGATAAAGATTAATCTTGATTAGATGAAGACTAATGCTTGAATGAAAAAAAAGAAAATTAAAGGATAGGTATTATTACCTATATATTATTAAAGGTATATTTTTACAAATTTCTTCTCTATAAATTCTCTATAAATTTCAATGTTTGAGATCGCTAAAGCAGGCGTTAGTGCTTTGAAAAGTAATACTATAAAAATCACAAGGGTTGCGATGTCAATGCGAAAGTTCAAGTATTTCTAAATAATGCTTCTTTCGGTTGGATGGTACTGTTAACTGCCCAATTGATGTAGCTCCGTCCCCGCAAGACGGTTAGTCAAATAGAGAGTTAAAATTCGATGCTCGGACCAGATTCTCGGTGGCCTAGTTGGTCAATGGCGTCTGACACGGAGAGTCAGAAGACGCGCTGGGCTATTATGTATCTCAGTTGCTAACAAATTTGGATTGAAATCTGAAAAAATGGCCGCTCTATGTCACTTTTGTCAGCTTCAGTGATCAAATTACTAACATTTTTGAAGTGACATAGGGCCGCCATTTTTTCAGATTTCAATCAACATTTGTTAGCAACTGAGATACATAATAGCCCTGGCGGGTTCGAATCCCGTCCGAGGATGTGAATTTTTCTCTCTATAAATTTCAATGTTTGAGATCGCTTAAGCAGGCGTTAGTGCTTGAAAAGTAATACAGTTATTGTTTTCTTATAAATCGAGGGCATGTCTCCTTTCACGATTTTTCTCTCTCGTGGTTCCGTACTGGGCTTCTCAAACCAAACTCTCATTCAAACATAACCGCCCTTCTCAAAAAAACACCCTCTAGGTATAAGTACTCTACCAGGTATTGGTAGTATACCTACGTACTCTACTAAACAAAAATAAATCATCAAATTCAGCGACTCATAAGCATTGACTAAGCGACGAAGTTATCACACACATAAAAATATATACGATCGAATTGAGAACCCTTCTCCTTTTTCGAAGTCGGTAAAATATATAGTGCAAAAGGTAAATTATGTTTCTAAAGTAACAGAAAATAATAGCTCTACTTGCAAGCATTAAAAGCCCGGTTAATACCGGGTATCATTAATTACAGAAAGACGCATCGTTTAAATGTCGGTTTCCGTGAAGATTTGACACTTAATGCCATTCCATACACCTAGCACGAAAAACTTCGTGTAACGTAACGTGTCGTTCACGTGAAACAATATAACTTTTCATTAATCAAAGGCAATTGTGACATAGATAACTCAGACAGAGTGATTATCGTCAAAAAGTATCATATTTTCAATCCATGTTCGCACTACAGTCCAATTGACAGGCCGGTTGGCGCAGTTGGTAGCACCCCTGCCTTCTGAGCCGCTGGTCCCGGGTTCGATCCCCGGACAGGTCAAACATTTATTTTGTGTGCATGAACATGTCTGTTTGATCTGTGTCTGGGTGTGTATATGTATTTAAGTATGTACGAGTATATCAGTCATCAGGTTACCATAGTACAGGCTCTGCCTAATTAGGGACCTGAAGACCTTTGTGTGGATGTTGTCCCATATAATTATTATATTATAATTATCTTCTTCTTTGTTGGTTGGCTTTCAACCAGCGAAGAAGGTTGAACTGTAAGTAGAATAAAGCACTGCACTTGAAAGGCCGACTTTAGTTAAAGAATGCGTAATTCTCACTAATATCAAAGTAAGTAAATGTATATGACCTTAAATTTCCTTTGCAAGTATAATATTTTGTAACATCAGCGCGAGGGTGCTTTTATGTCGGTTATGAATAACGCCCGAGGGAGGGACGAGACCTTTCGTGTCCCTCAGCTCTCTATCTATACTGCTATGTCTGCTTACTAACTTATTTGCCTTCTCACTATGAATATTTATTTACAGTTAATGAACATTAAATAGTGTTCGTTGGTAAGCGCATCATTTTAAGAAAAACTGTACCAATTTGGTTAGTTTCTTTATTAATAAAGTGTCTATAGAAAAAAAAGAGAAATTTACGAGAATTAAAGCGTTTTTTATTAGTCTGGGCAACGTCTGCCACACAGTAGTGAATATAAAAGTTTCCTTTATTGTTATTTATGTACTAAGTAGGTACAATTAGAATAAACTTAGATAAGTTTTACAATAATTTACATAAAACTTACACAAATAAAGAATTCGTTAGATGTAAACCTTTTCTGCTTTTCATTATTATAAGTATACTCGTATACCTGTAGCAGTATACCTACCCAATTAATACAAGTATGTAGCAGTAGGTATACCTATACCTATTTAGGTAACTATTTTAACTACCAAAACGACATATTGGTCCACAATGCAAACACCAAATGTATGCGGATGTAACAGATATACCATCACCACCACCACCACCACCAAACACATTTCTTTCCAAAAAAATACTTTTCGAAGTCGGTACGATACGGTTGTGCACATGGTACCGACTTTTTTATATCGTGATAATAGGTACTTTTAAACCATCATGGCCATGGAGGCCCTGCTTCGGCGCAAAGTGGGCAACGTGGGCTCACAATAAATGTAAATCTCAGTTTTTCCCCTCTTTTCCCTTTTTGTTCCCCTATTCTTGTTAACTAATCCATTTGTTGTAGGTAATATATGTAGTTTTTCGAATTGTATGTAAACTAGCGTTAAGAAATTATAACTGACAAAGAGATGGTGCGGACATTCGGAGCAGACATGCTCACGGAAATGTGTTGGCAAGCGGTGGCGTGTGTGGCGGGTCGCCATCTTCCCTCAGAAATGGTTGAGGAAGGCGATGGCTGGCACATGCGTCAACTCGTGAACGGGTGCTGTTTGCGGGCACTGGTCTGCTGTGAATGCTTGCACCAACTCAGAATAAAAAGTATCAATAACTTTAAGTTTATTATGTTATATGTATCTATGAGTTAATTTAAAAAAAATGATATGTTCCTCATGTATGTATTTTGTTGTATGTTATAAATTTATCGTAAGTTGTCAAAAATCTTAAAGTTAAAAAAAGGCACGGACCCTGGAGTCTGTGGTGTGTAGTTTTATTTATAAAAAAAAAACTATCATGGTAACGACTTCAACAAGTTATTTCACACTTTTCAGTGTTGAAGTCAGTTCAATTTTTTGGTAAAAAAAAGTATTATCCTCCCTTACCTTAACACAGAATTTAGGGCACTGCAATGATATCTACCAATATTGGAAAATTGCATTTGAGTCCTTCCATCTAGTATGTCCCCTGATTTGCACCACAATTAGAGATTCCCTAAATCTCATACGGAAGTGGGCGAATAAACACCCTAAAATCCTAATATTGATGGTTATAGGCAACGAAAAAGCTCTATAGGCTACGAATTTATCAGTTTATGCCCTTCATACAGGTAATTCTTCTTAATTCCATTTGTCCTTCATATAACTCTTCAGATCCTAAACTTCGAAACTATATAACGCCACATTTAGGTAGGTAGATGAAGATTAGGTGGAACTTGAAATGGAACCCCTCTGTAACCCTTTTACATCAAAACACGGCGGTGGGTCGCTTTAATTAAAATCTCCAACTGAGTGACATTTACGTTGATGTGTATCCTTCTTAATGATGAGGGGAAAATGAGTATCACAGTGACCAAGGTTCATATTTTCCCTATGTGTCAGATGTACCATTGATCAGTACCATTGATGGTACTATTAGCTGAACTCTACGTTCACTAGTTCCTTCCGCGGCACCGAAACGATTCATTAATGCATGTATGGTGCAAGTAATTTTTGATTATTTTTTGCCACATGAAAAATAATTGACGTAAAATAAATAAAAGACGAAAAATTACTTTTTAATGATTACAAGTAGAACAAACCACGCGATTTTCATTTAAAATACTACTACTAATTGAAAGTAGTAAAGTAGTAAGTAGTAAATACGTCTATTCAATATGAATCCTTGATCTTTGAGATGAGGATTAGTACTTAGTTAAATAAATAAGTAAACCAATATGGGACAGCATCCGTATACGAGATTTCAGGACTACAGTCTTGGCAGAGCCTGTACTATGGTGTAACCTGATGACTGATATACATACTTAGGTATACACGTATCTACTTACCTATACATTTGCCTAATCCACTGACTCCAGGATCCGTGCCTTTTATTAACAGACAGAAAACATAATATGCGCATTTAGGTGACATAGGAGAACCTACTTTTTTTGTTCTATTTTTAAATACGTATATTAAATAATAGATACCTACTTTGTTTCGGAGTTGGTATAAGCCATTCAAAGCAGACCTGTATCTGCAGGCAGCACTCGTTCGCGAGTTGACCCATGTGACAGCCATCGCCGTCAACCATATTTGAGGGAAGATGGCGACCCGCCACACACGCCACCGCCGTCCAACACCTTTTCGTGAGCATGACTGCTCTAAATGCCTACCTATAGGCACCCATTCTTGTTAAAATCTATTGCACTTGCTGAGATCCCTCTTTGCACTGAAGCAGGGCCTCCATTACCGTCCGATCCCTGATCGCTATCTTGAGGGTGTAGCCATGGATGGTATTGGTGACAATATACTTACTAAATACGACTACTTATTATTATCAAAATCAGAGAACATCAGTAGAATTGGCGAGAGTTTAGCCCACCTTCCTTCGGGAACATGTACGTTCTCGTCTCTTGCCAGGGCTGTCAAGAGCAATTTTTGTCAGTCATCTCTACCACCCCTGCATAAACAGGATGACATTTTCTGGGCTCTTTCCTTGCGCCTAACTTGACCAACTCAACTTTGAATGACCAAGGGAACTTGCCACTAAATTACCGCGGCGTGATACTTCTATGCTAGCCATTACTTTCCGGTAAGAAAGTGGTGTTCTCCTTGGATATTCATAAGTCGAGTGGGCCTGATGGCGTCCTTCTCATAGTACTGCGAACTTGTGCTCCAGAATTAACTACAGTTCTATTTGTAACGCGGCCTTTCCAACTCTCCTACTCATCAGGTGTTGACCCCAATAATATGGAAGTCAGCTCTGGTAGGCTCGATCCCCAACAAAGTGACCACTCAAGTCCAAACTACTACCGCCCTATATCCGTTGTATAGCGATAACGACTTTATTCTCCTACATAAGGTAATGGAATCATTATCAACAACCAGCTGCAACAGGATCTAAGAGAAGAACCAACTGATTAGATCGACCGTGGGTTACGGGTCTTCGTCGCGGTCGCTCGGCTGGTGATCATCTAGTATATCTTACACATCGATGGGGAGAAGTGGTGGAGTCCAAAAATGGAATTTCTTGTGTGTTGCTTATTGTGTATGCCTTTTATGCGGGAGAGAGCGTGTTGCAGACTGGATCTTTGCTATAAGCATTTCTGCAGCGGAAGTGTCACTAAATATTTCTTTAATATCTTTTTAGCTGTACGGAGAAAAATATTCAGTTCAGGTTTCATTACTAGAAAATACAGTAATAATGGACGGCTGCGGACATTTTTGGTAGAAAGAAGGATTATTTTGCTAAATATATATCAACTTTACCAGTAGAAACACTTTCGGAAAATGATCAGTTTTTTTAGGATCCACTTTCGTCTAGTAGTAATAAAAACAGAAGAGATGAAAGTAACTTCCAAACTAAATTGGTGTTTAATAAAACTTGAACTTCACCCTTGGGCAATGCAGTGGTTGGGTATACTTACAGGGGAATTCCATAAAACCATATTGGCTACCAACTCATAATGACTTATCCTTAAATCCAGAGACTAATCAGTGCGTAAGCTTAAGTACTGTTGTAAAGCTAGTACATTGTGAGGGAGGGGCGGCTGCTTTGGTTGAATCCAAACTTAATTAACATTTTCGAGATACGGTCTTATCGTTAGGCGTTACACTTTTGTTTTTTTTTCTAGAAAATAAATACTAAGTATAATGAAAAATAACGTAGGTACTTGCCCGTGGGATATTTTACATATGATTTTTTGGGGTATAGTTTGACATTGTTTTTTCGTTCGAAGAAATCGAACCCACGCTTCGAAGATTTGGTCTCTACCAACTGAACATACGGAAGTGGTGATGTTCCGCCATTGAAAATCATTTCTCTATCTTTTCGGAGTCAAGGTGACGCCGAAGAGTTTATGATAGTTAATCAATGGGTGTAATTTTGAGTACCCTTGAGTCATGTTATCGACTTATAACCCTCATAAAGTTAATGCAATAAAGTTATTGCAATTATATAGAGAAAATCTCACATCCTTGACGGGATTCGAACCCGTGTCTTCCGACAACCCGTGTCAGACACCATGACCACTAGGCCACCCAGGTACAACGTCCGAGCATCAAATCTTAACTCTTTATTTGATTTTATCCGTTTGGTATTGCTAAGCAGGCGTTATATAGTGTTTTAAAAATCATATTATTTAAAACCTCGCAGGGTTAGCTGTTTATACCTAAGCATGACTTCTAAAATTGCTTGATATTTCAAACTTGACAGAGTTTGTAACGCCTCCGTTTGCCTTTACTTTCAGAGCCAACTTTTAAGTTTCTTCTCTTATCAGCAGTATGTACACGAATCTATTCACGATAAACTTGTCAAGAACCATTCCTGATCCACGACACAACTACTAAGCTCAACTGGTTGAGTCGTAAGGAACATAGAAATCACTCTGATTAATATAGGTACAGCGAGTAAAAAAAGGTCAAGTAATACTAAAACCAGGCACATAGCAGCTTGCAAACAATTGGGACCTAACTACTCCGTAAGTAGTAAAAAAATTCTGAGTTAAGCCTGAATAACTAGAGAACGTAAACTAGGTAAAACCTTAACGGGGCTTGTGCTTGGGTGCGGTGCGGGAAGAGTGTGTATGCAGGGTAGAGGGATGGGATGGGATCCCGGGGCGGGTCCTCACGATCGCCTTGAGGAAAATGGGTGACCAGCTTCGGGATTTGTTCGACGCGTGCCTCACGTCAGGGCAGTTCCCGAAGCTGTGGAAGGACGGCCGACTGTGCCTCTTACGGAAGGAAGGCCGCGCCCCTGACTCGCCCTCCGGGTACAGACCAATCGTACTGCTGGATGACATGGGCAAGCTGTTAGAAAGGGTGGTAGCCTCACGTGTCATCCGGCACCTGGAGGGTACTGGGCCTGGCCTGTCGGAGGCCCAGTTCGGGTTCAGAGCGGGGCGATCTACAATAGATGCCCTGCTCTGGCTCAAGCGGTGGACGCAAGATGCGGTCAGCAAGGGAGAAAAGGCGTTGGCAGTCTCGCTAGATATAGCCAACGCCTTCAACAGCCTCCCGCATGGAGCAATACAAGAGGCGCTCCGCTATCATGAAGTGCCCTTGTATCTGCGGAGGCTGTTGGCTGACTACCTCCAGGACCGCGAGATCCTGGTGGAAGGCCGTGAAGGTCTGAAGCGCCGTCGCATCTGCTGCGGTGTTCCACAGGGGTCAGTGCTGGGACCACTCCTGTGGAATGTAGGCTACGACTGGGTGCTTCGTGGCACGCTACCCGCAAGCATTCGGGTCGCGTGCTATGCGGATGACACGCTAGTCGTAGCCAGAGGGAGGAACCTCCGGGAAGTAGTGCGGTTGGCCGAGGTGGGCACAACCCTCGTGATCGACCGCATTCGTGCCCTAGGACTGGAGGTTGCTGTCTCCAAAACCGAGGCCCTACTATTCCACGGGCCTCGGGGTGGGGCCCCTCCAGGAACGCGAATTATCCTGGACGGGGTCCTCGTGCCGGTTGGGGCCAAGATGAAATATCTTGGCCTCAGCCTGGATGGGAGGTGGGCTTTTGGGAGCCATTTTGCCCAACTGGCCCCAAGAGTCGTGAGAGCTGCAGCCGCGTTGGGAAGGCTGCTGCCCAACGTGGGTGGTCCGAACGCCAACTGCCGCCGACTGTACTCCGGAGTGATCCGGAGTATGGCCCTTTACGGGGCACCAGTCTGGGTAGACACCCTCGGTCGCAATAATCGGAGCTTGCTGCGACGTCCGCAGCGAGTCATTGCGACTAGGGCGATTCGCGGATACCGGACGGTGTCATGGACGGCGGCATGCGTGCTGGCCAGTGATCCCCCCTGGGAGCTGCAGGCGGAAATCCTTGCCGAAGTCTACCACTTCGTGGCGGCGAGGAGATTCCAAGGAGCAGCCCCAAACTGGGAGGAGGTCACACGCATGCGACGGCAGGCGCGAGCCACTCTATTGCGGCGATGGGAGGAGGACCTGGCTCCGCCGGTTCCTGGGCAGTGGACGGTGGAGGCCATCCGTCCGGTCCTTCAGAGGTGGGTGAAACGACCTTTCGGGTCGCTGACCTTCCGATTGGTGCAGGTGCTCTCCGGACATGGATGCTTCGGAAAGTACGTGCACCAAATCGCAAGACGGGAGGCGACTCCAGCCTGCCACGCGTGCGGTGCGCCGGAGGATACGGCGCACCACACACTGGAAGTGTGTGCTGCATGGGGCCCGCAGCGGCACACGCTTTCAGCGGAAATAGGGGGAGATCTCTCCCTGCCGAGCGTGGTGTTCTCCATGCTCAGCAGTGAGAGATCGTGGCAGGCGGTGGCCACCTTCTGCGAAACGGTGATGACGCAGAAGGAGGCCGCGGAGCGGATCAGGGAGAACGATGTCCGAGCTGACCCGCTCCGGCGCAGACGACCGGGGGAACGGAGAAGACGGTTTGCACGTCTCCTCCCTCCTCCGTAGTGGGGTTACTGGCGAATAGTCGGGGGACTCTTCGCCGGTTTGCACGGCCCTACACGTCTAGGGGGTGACCTTGGTGAGCAAGGTCATCCCTTCACAGGCGCTGAGGCCCGGTTAAGATCAATCCGGGCCTACCGCTGGGGCGAGATGGTGACTGCCAGCGCGACCCTGTCTCGCCCCACCTTGGCGGAGGACTGCTCACGGGGGGGTTTTAGTGGGTCTGAGCCCCACACGCCCCCTTCCGTCACCCCCGTGGCGGAAGGGAAGTGCACAGCATTTCCCCCCTAAAAAAAAAAAAAAAAAAAAAAAAAATGGGTGCGGTGCGGGAAGAGTGTGTATGCAGGGTAGAGGGACAGAGATGAATGAAAGGTAGCGTGGAAATTGCATAGCACATTGACCCCGACGAACTCTAAGAATGACACATAGGACCTAGACATGTCTTAATAGAGCAGTCCAAAACTAATAATATTTTGATGATAGGTACCTATATATCAAAAGGGATAATATTAAACAAAATTTTTTTTTTCGTTCCTTAGCTGATCAAAATATTAGCGATTCCTTTGATACTTGCCAGGAGGAACATATGCACACCTTTAGGTACGACAGCTATGACTGTCTTTTATCGATAACTACTGTCAAACTACTCTTATCTTATCGATGAACCGTGTTAACAGTGCTGCTGTGTTTGGACACCATTGCTACGAGCATTAGATATATATAACCATCTCTACCTCGCTGTTATCTCCAAGCCCAAAAACCCGTTATAATGCCCAACAAGAACAGTGCTGCAGAGGGCTAAACTGTTGTTGGAAACCAGCATTTTTATCCCATTGGTTAGACCAGTAGCCAGCAAAGGTCGCAACAATAAAAAAAACAATTAAACAGTATTTATATACTTACTCGTAGCTGTATAGTGGTGGCCCGTGGTTCACTAGCGGAGTTCACAACAGTGTACCATGGGAAATATATATGTTTCAACGTCTTCTTTTTCTTTATTCTTTATTGGATTTAAAATTAAATAACAGTAAATAGAATAGGTTTCTTACATATCCAAGAACTATTCATTACCAAGTGAACAAAGCACATATACCATTCATCCATGACAAAGCAATAAATATTAATAATAAACTTTATTTCACTTAAAAATATAACAAATTTCCGCCAATGTTATATATCTACCTACCTAATTCTACCTAGATGTACGATAGAATCTTTTTTAAGTGATCTACCTGGGTAAACCATATGATTTTTCCCATGGCTCACCAAATACTACCTTATTTTTAGCATGTACCTAAAGGTTTTTATTATTCATTTCGTTATTTTCCCTGACCATACGCACTGATTTAAATACGCCATAGTGTGTCATATAGTTAATAAAAATAACACCATTTTTGGTAATTTTATCGAAACATTTCTTATTATGAATAGGTACAGTTTTAAATACATTAGCTAGTACGTACTAAGATTTTGTATCGCCTTTCAGATTCCCACGAATTAAATATTGGTCTGCCTTAGCGGTTTCAAAGGCACTGTAGGATTATTACTCTTTAACATTCACTAAAACCGGCGGCTGCCGTGGTCACGAAACTTTTACCTGTGGAGAAAACAAAACAATAAAAATTAGTATTCATCTACTATTATTAACCGGCAAAACACTCGCATTAGGGATCGAATACGCCGACGCGAGTTGATCCCTAACGTGAGTGTTTTGCCGGTTAATAATAATAGTTGAATATTACATACCAAGGCTAGTAAAGGAAACTATTGAGATCTCGAAATGCCAGAATTTCAATCGAGGTGATGGTTTTCAACTCGCCAGTGCGTGGAATCCAGTATTAGGTTGTTTTAAAAATAAAAGTCCGCGTTCAAAATGTGTTCAAAATACTATACGCAGTGATACAGTGAGTGTGTTTTGTCGGGACTTAGGATCGAGTTCGAGATCCAGTGATAACCGTAGCAAAAGACTAAGAAAGAGGGTAAATCGTTATGTCTGCACCTAACTTTTAAACTTTTTGACCAACCACCCGCATTCTTCAGTCTTCCCGTGAACATGGTGCATGTAACTGCGCCGAAATATCGGGAGCTCATTCCACAACCTTACCACGGTAAATATCCCGTTAATAATCATATAACTTTATAGTTGAATATGTGTCAAACTCACGAGAATTTCAATACAAAACAAGTCAAAATCAATGTTTATCTTCTCAAGTAGCGTAATGTTTATCCAAAGCGGACATAAATAAGGATATAGGTATATTAATCATGACCTGAACGAGAAACCCAAGATGAACAAAAAATATTCCTAAATAAAAACCAGTATTTCCTACGAAAAAGAAGTAACTTTTATAAATAACTTAAAAGGTATTTTAGAATCCAAATGTTATTACAACTTAGAAGAATTTTTCAATGATACTTTCGACAAAATGAACATAGATCGTTCCGTTCCGACTATTGCCATACCCAAATAGGGTCATATGTATTACTTTATATTTAAACATGTTAATTTAAGAATTCCATGTACCCACATATGTCTGCAATAAAATATTGAGTATTGAGTACTGACCGGAACAACGCCAGATAAAACTCTTTAAATATTTTGGGTGACACTGCAAGTGATGACGAATATCGGACAACATCCACACTAGGTCTTTATCTAGGCAAAGCCTGTACTATGGTAATCTGATGACTGTTATACATAGACATATAGTCACCCTGACACCAATCAAACAGACATGTTCATGCACACAAATGTTTATCCTGTTAGGTGATCGAACTCGGGACCAGCGGTTTAGAAGACCAACGCCAAAGATCTACCAACTGCGTCAACCGGCCAGTCATAATATGAGTAGGAGAAATTGGTCTTAAAAATTGTATGTTGTCAAGTGACCCATAATTTTAAGTTAAAATCATGGGTCCGATCACTTGACAGCAGAATTATTTTAATTTTTTTTAACCTGTCAAGTAACGAAACGGGTCAGACGTGTGCGTGATCGTAAGCACGAAAGCAACGCTTGCCCATGATAGTTTCAGTGCTACCCAGAGTCTATACAACAGTAGTTTTGCTACCGCTCATCACCCCTTGACATTGGGGGTTAAGTTTCTTTCGCCCAGTTATTTCACTTGCTACATTGCCCTTCATATCCTAATATACGTAATGCATGCGCATTAGAGCTCCTTGCGTCGTTTTCCTCAATGCTGAGGATCGTGACCCCTCCACGGAATATCTTCTTTTTGATGACCTTACGCCATCTGGTCCTATTCTCGGCGTCGTGAATGGCTTCTTGTACTTTTCTGTTGAGTGTAGTACGGATTTGGTCAGACCACCGCAATGGACTTCGCCCTCTTGGTCTATTTCCCTCGACTTTACCAGTGATGATCAGTTTCTCAAGATTGTCACCACTCTTCCACGCAACGTGGCCGAAATACTCAAGAACTACTACCATCTATTATAAACCTAAAAATACTGACCAAGTGCGAGTTAATCTCGCCCACCTATAAGGTTCGAAAATGAAAGCTGTCGATTCTTCCAGTCTCTGAACTAAAAACCTCTACCTAAATTATGGTAGTTCGTATTCTGTTTAGGCTAAAACTCAAATTAGTATAACACTTCCGAATGACAGCACTAAAATTAGATATATTCAATTGTGGTATACCCAATAATCTATCTATAGCCGGTTTACCTTACTAGAGATAGATATTTGACACTAGTTGTATGGACGTTATGTCAAATTTCTATCGGTAGTAAGGAAAACTGTGTATAGATAGATTATTGGGATCCCCCATTAGACGCCACGTACTTGCTAAACTAACGTAAAATACCCAAAATTCAATGGAATAATCCTATTTTTAGAAACGTCATTCTGAGTATATTTTGAATTTGGACTATAGTGTTACCTTAATATGGACTATAATAATTAAATTTTAGTTCGCTAGTTTAGCACCAACCGCAAATAATTAATTCGCTTTTTTGTTATGTTTATAATAACTGTTTTTGGTAGTTAAATACTACATAAATCATTAGTTTATTTGACGTATTTTTTTATATAGATATTGGTGACAACTTAAACAAGCTAAAAATACAAATACGTGCCATGTAATTATATTAAATTGATAATAAGGACCTACCTACTATACTGACCTTATAAAGGACGATTATAAATATTACATTACACATAAATGTCCATTTTTATCGATTTCTTATCCGTTTATTACCGTTTATAGTTTATAAACTATATCTGGGAAATATAGTTTACTGAATGGAATATCAATATATTACCATTTTCATCGTCTTAGTCGTCTGAACTGAAACCGGAATCTAGGTAGCTTTTAATGACCATCATGAAGTAGAATAAAACTGAAACAGTATTTTAAAGTTAGCATAAATTATCTGCGATCCAAAGATACATCTCATAATAGAATTGCGAACATGGATTGTCGATTGGATTAAATTTGGCATAAATTATCATAATAGGCAGCCCGCGATATAGCTGTCGCGGCTAGATCGATCCTAAAATAAGGTTCGATAAAGATTCAGTTTATCGACGTGACAAGTTTATCGGACCGACGAACCATGCTGTCACGGCTGGACAGTGTATATGTCATGGACGAACTGATTACCTAATATGACATTATTCATAAGCGGATAGTTTGAAAAAAATGCCCATCATGACCTATGATGGGCATTTTATAGCTTAAAATATGCCGAATGGACCGATTGGGCAGCGTTCTTCTCGTCAAAAATACCCCAGTGTCTCATGTCAAGAGTCTTTGACTAATGTATATTAGCAGTGATAACGTATGGCACTGAAACGTGGTCTCTTACTATGGGCCTCATAAGCAAGCTCAAAGTTGCACAACGAGCTATGGAGAGGGCTATGCTCGGGGGTTTCTCTACGTGATCGAATCAGAAATGAGGAGATCCGTAGCTGAACTAAAGTCACCGCAATAGCCCAGAAGATAACCCAGTTGAAGTAGAAGTGGGTAGCTCACATACCACGCAGAACAGATGGCCGATGGAGCTGAAAGGGTCTAGAGTGGAGACCACGGACCGGCAAGCGCAGCGTAAGTTGTCCACCGACAAAGTGGACTGACGACCTGATAAATGTAGCAGGACGATGTTGGATGCAGGCCGCTGCTATTAACCGGTCCTTTGGAAATTTATGGGGAGACCTATGTTCAGCAGTTGACGTCCTACGGCTGAGATGATGATGATGATGCCGAATAAACTTTTGTTTGGAGTACCTATGTATGTGATCAGACCAAAACCACATACATACACAAGGGGCGATAAAGAGTTAAGTCAGGTTACTGTCATATTGGCATATGACAACGGCTGAACGGTTCGTAATGCAATTTGGCAAGGAGATATATTATATCCCCGAAAAGACATAGGATACTTTTCATCAACATTATCATCATCATCATCATCAATCACCTTGCGTGGGAAACCACTGGGCGCTAGTACAATTATAAAGATACTAACAGTATGGAGTCACGAAGAACAAAAACAGGAAGCACCATTCGGTGTCCTTGTCGTTATATGAAGAATAACGAAGTGTCTCAGAAGAAAAACAGTTATTTATGACCAACATAATGTGACAAAATGAATTAGCTATCGCGAAAATGATATAAAACAAGGCTGCGTATAACCAGTACTTCAGCGACGCTTCATTTTCCTGGAAAGAAATGGGAGGTTATAATTGTGATGGAAATCTTCGGCTTCAGTTATACATCTGTCTATACTAAGGTATAATAAAGGAGTAGTCTGTACATGGAAGAAAAATAAAAAAAAATGTGGGTCAGAAGACTTTAATTATACTTACTAAACAAGAATATGACAGTTTTGAAAAAAAATGTGCCATATAAGTTAAAAACTACCGCACATGAGATTTCGATGAAAGGTATAGGGATGGAGGTATAATAGAGCCCGTAGCTCCCAACTATAAACTTTAAATCTTGATCTGTCACGTAAATCCAAGATGGCAGCTTGATCTCTCTGTGCTATATGGTCTCGTATAAAACTGGGGTCTCGATTGACTGGTCGGACGCATGAATTTCTATGGTAGCGTAGCTAAAAACCTAAGGTTTGCTATTATATTATTTTTTTGTTTTTCTATAATTTAAAAAATACTTCCACAACAATAATTTTCAATATATTAACATTACAGTCCATAAATACCAAAGTATTTTGTCTCTTATGAAGAATTGAAGAATCTCTTTTTTCTGCAGTTTATTAAATGTGGCAGAACATTAAACTAAAATTCTCTAAACTATAGTAGGGTATGTATATGTAGCCGTCTAATCAAAGTCGAAAACTCGTGGCAAATTCAAAAGATGTTTATATGGCAACCCGTAAAAGTCGCCATCTTGTAATAATTGAGATTTGAGAACATTGAAAATTGAAAACAAAAATATTCTAGTTTTAAATCAAAAAATAAGCAAATACTTGGAGTAAATTCCAACATATTTTCCCAAAAATTAGGTTCTATCCATTTTGTACATCTTTCTTTTTCATTATTCTGATATATGCAGTACTAATCAGTAATGCCATACCCCGATTCCAGTTTCCTAATCTTTGGGGAAAATATATTGGAATTTACTCCACGTGTTTGCTTATTTGAAGTGCCCCGTAGATGGCAATAGGCTCGCCCTCTATTACATGGGACCAAAAACATATCTAGTAAAACGTGGGTTTTTAAAAGCATATCTGCTTACCCCTTCAAAGATACAGGCGTGATGATATGTCTTAAGTTTAAACTAAATGTAGATATTTCATTATTCACGGTCAAAGTTAATTTTCAGCAAGTTATCATTGAATCGAACAAAAATCATTTTCTTTGTACAAATTTCAGAACTTATCATAAACTATAACTTATCATAACATAGATGTTTTATAATTTATTTTAAAGTTTATTTGTACCGTGTTTTCAGACAATCACACCAAGAAATAAATTTTATAAATTTCACCAGCCCGTTTATCTTTTTAGGGTTTCATTTACAATAATTAAATCAGCCTATAATGTTATTCCCGAACCGAAACTATCTACATTCCAAATTTCATCCAAACCAGTTTAGTTGGTACGGAGGAGATATCTAAGTACGTGATAATAGTACATTATGATACAAGTGTGTGATGATCAACATCCCACACGCGTATCGTACGGTACGACGTTTTTCATCACACATGCGAGGAAATAACAGACTTGTATTATTATGATAACTTTTCTATAAAAAAATACAATAAAGCTAATAATTTCAAATTTGTTGCATAATTTATTGTATTATGAACAATTTAGCTATGCTCACGAACACTTTTAATATGTAAGAAACATTATGTACTCTATTCCAATCGTTATGAGTGTCCTCATCTAATCTTACCTTTTTAATTCCAAGGAGTAAAATGAAGCTGAAGAAGCTGAGCACGAAATCAGGAAATATCTTCAAAAATACATAGAGCTTTACGAGTTCATTGAAACCTATAATATTACATTCTGATTCAAAGTACAGGAGGATTAAAGTAGGCAAGTACATCAGCTGAAACAATGTGAGAAATATTGATAATATAAATTATAATAAATTTAGAGATAAATACAGAAGGAAAAATACACATCATCGGACCGGATTCGAATTTCCAACCGCGTCTTTCGACATTCCGTGTCAGCCACCATGACCACTAGGCAACCGAAGCTCACCGTCTAAGCATTGAATTTCAACTGTCTATTTGATTTTAACCGTCGTATAAGGACGGAGCTACGTCTATTGAACACCTTGACAGCCATATCTAACCAAAATTGCTAAGCATGTGGTAGTTTTAAAGATCATGTATTAAAAATGTTTTGATTGCGGATTGTAGTATACAAACTTTTTTTAGACTTACACCCCCGCAATAGGACACACACAATGGCACATCGAATATCCAAAACTGCGAGAATAAACATAACTGATCACCACACAAATACTAGCTCTAGTCAGAGATAGAACAGTCAGGGCCTACTCTAAGGGTTGTTAAGTGGTCACTACTACTGAGCTAACATAGCAGCCCTTAGAGTATACATAAGCGAGCTATAAAGCGCGCTTTAACAAGTATGAACAGTAAGCACAAGTACGAACAGTAAGCACAAGTATGAACAGTAATCACAAGTAAACAGTAAGCACAAGTATGAACAGTAATCACAAGTATGACCAGTAAGCACAGGTACGAACAGTAAGCACAAGTATGACCAGTAAGCTCAAGTACGAACAGTAAGCACAAGTATGAACAGTAAGCACAAGTACGAACAGTAAGCACAAGTATGAACAGTAATCACAAGTAAACAATATGCACAAGTATGACCAGTAAGCACAAGTTCGAACAGTAATCACAAGTATGAACAGTAATCACAAGTATGAACAGTAAGCACGAGTACGAACAGTAAGCACAAGTATGAACAGTAATCACAAGTAAACAGTAAGCACAAGTATGGCCTGTAAGCACAAGTACGAAAAGTAATCACAAGTATATGAACAGTAATCACAAGTATGAACAGTAAGCACAAGTATACGAGAAATATTGATTCTGTATATTTTATTGTATTGTTAAAATGGTAAAATGGGCGGTGCCAGGGTGTAAAAACGATTCTCGGAAGAAATATAAAAGGAAAAGTAATTTATTTTCATCGTTAAGTATCATCATATAATAAAGCGCTATAACATAGATACGCGGGATCTATCGCTTGCTTATGTATACTCTAAGGAGCCGCCGTTGCTTGAACTGTAGTAGACTGCTATGCGTGTTTCAAAGTTCTGTACCTCAAGAGGAAAGATCTTATAGAATTGCTACATTGTCCATGCGTCTATCAAGACCCATTATCTCCTTTAACCAGCATTACTGTGTTAGGTGTGACGGGCGCTGTAGCAAGTGAAATAAAAAAAATTGAACTTGAACAAATGAAATTAAACAGGCGAAAGAAAAAGACTCAAAAACCAATGTCTCCGGGTGACCAGCACAGTGCAGTGCCACGTAAAACTATAGTTCTATAAGCTCAGGGTAGTATTGTTACTGTTATGGGCAAGTGTAGAGCTTAAGAGGGTTGCATAGCTCGTACTTGTCGTACTATAAGTGGAATGTGAAAAGATTAGTACCGACTTCCATTATATTACTTTGGTAAAAATCAGTTATTGCAGTGTAACTCAAAAACTACTAGACCGAATATTATATAAATTTAAATGGGGCCACACGGGAAACATCAGCTTTCAAACCAAATAAATTTGAGAATCGGTTCACCCTATCAAAAGTTATGAGGTAACAAACATAAAAAAAAATACAGTCGAATTGAGTACCTCCTCCTTTTTTTGGAAGTCGGTAGAAAAGAAATGACACTTTTCTACCTCTTAACATTGTCCGATTTCAATGATTTTATTTCATGTAATCAACACATTGTTTACTATGTCCTTACGTTTTGATTTTTTAGTATTTCAAAGTACTACAAATTTATTTCTTCGACCTCAACTCAAGCTTTTTTATAATTACTTGTATGTTATGGTATATTATTTGTTAACGCGTATGATATGCGTAGGCAGAGGTAGGGCGCGTTTCAAAGAGTAACAAAATACAATGCCCAGGGCTCGGGCAAGAGGAAATTTTCCGATGACTCAAGCGAATAGGAACACCTCTGGAGAATCTTTGTCTGAAATATAAGGGAGTAGAAAGACGTGAAAATAATATGTTTTATAGAACAGAATACAAACGATATGAGAATACCGATGACGGCGTAAAGGGAGCCTCAGACAGAAAGCAAACTTAATACAAAGCTTCTGTAGTTGATCAAGCTTGGTCAGCTGGTCCTTTGTAGTCTGACTGGCATCAGCATAGTAAATAATATGAATAAGGAAAGATTATGCATTTTACATACCTATGTGCGTAAAAGGGGAGGCTGCTCAAGCTAATATTTCCCATCTTACAGATTGGGAGTTGCAGAACAGCAACATACTTCGGCACTAAAGATAATGCAAATACCATTATACGGCACAATACAATATTATGGCCATTATAACCAGGTGTAAGACTATAAGCCATTGGTTTAATATTCATTCCCCTCAAATCTGGGATGAAAACTTTACTGGGAGTACTTACCAAACCTGTAATACCAATGATTTTACTCCCACATTTAAGAGATATGCAGCCAAAAAATTTCTTTACAGGTGGTAGGCAATCGAATATTGCCATAATCTGTAAAAAAATAATAAACGTTTTATATCAAATAGTTAAAAGTAACTACTGGCTTATAAGTTGACTTGACTTGACATCTTTAGTACATTATTTTGCTTATAAGTTAAGTCCTAATAAATAATAATAAAATAATAATTCAATATGTAATACGAAAAAATTTAAATAAACTTAAAAAAGAAGCGCATGCTATGGTTTCTTAGGTGTAAATTACAGAAACCCTACTGGCAGCGCACCCAGCGGCGAGTTTTGAAACTTTAGTTGCGTACCTACCTACCCTACCCTAGTAGTAGTAGGTAGTAATACAAATCTTCTCTATGGTTGTAAACCTAAAATAATTATTAGATTCAATTTTATTTTCTTACGCGTATTATTGTTGTTTCCCAACTGCAATTGAACTTTCGTTCGGTTTAATGTGCTAGATCTGTTGAGTAGGGTTGTCGCAGACGGTCCTCCAGCTTAGTATACTTTGTTATTTTTAGTGTTGTTTTTAGTTTTTTTATTTACCTAATTATCTTGTATTTTTGTTTTGTGTTACTTTTGTTGTACTGGGATGTTGCAATAAAGAGTTTTATTATTATTAGTTTTAGTTTATTACTATTGACTATTGACTAAAATTAAATACAATTTAAAATAGAAAAACCTATCTATGGTTATATATGGAGCAGCAGAGTTGTTAAATTATTCGCCGCAGAAGCTGGCGCTAATGTCGCAGCCAATTTTGGAGGCTAAGACTCGCTAAGAGATGCCTATCTATCTCCAGTATAAATACTCTAATCTATGAAAAAGTGCTGCTTAAGTACAGAGAAAAAATGCACAGTTCAGGAAGAATATATCTAAAAAGTTGTAACTGTGATTAGGACAACTTTTTTGGACAGATTAGACTAAATTAGGGATACCTAAGCAATTCACAGATTTGATAGTACCTAATAGGTAAGTAATATATATACAAAGACTACCTACCGTTTTCTCCCCTTCATGTGTCCGCACCGCACACATGACGCATGCTCGTACGTTTGTAATTTTTTCATTCCTCAAGCTATTTATGTCAACTGAGAATTTATTTAAGAACTGACTGTCAATGACTGACTGCACAGTCACATATCATTAAGTCACTGTCCTGTCTAAGTCACGTGCTATAGTAAAGCAGTGTGCTAAAATGGGAAAAGCACAAAACAACCTTTTATAATTTTGTACATTTTGCTTACACTCCTGCACCGTGAACATTTAGCGATTAATATTCCACCACTATTACATGCTAAAAACTCGAAAAAAACGGTTGAGCAATGAAACCGGGGGCTCATTAACGTTACCAACTAAGATAACACATAAAATATTATCACTGTTCACACTAAGAAAACGCAAGTTTGGTTATATTCAATATATAGGTAATTACTTAAGTTGGCCGAGTCCAAATATTCTTATTAGCTTTTTTATTTCACACAGGCTTTACCTTATCATATCCGACTCATATATTAAGTAGGTAGTTAATGGTAATTTATGATTCAGTTATCATAAAGTACATATCTTAATTCTAACTGAAAATCCAGATTGTAATGCTCATTGATCACTAAAAAGGGTATGAGTAAGGCTACGTTCCGGGAAGGACCGAAATCACTCGCGGCGTTCGCACACCCATTCCCTTATAAGCCCACGGTCATCGTGAGCGAACTCGATACGTCATCGATGATGATCGATGACGTCACCGAAAACGCTCACAACGCTCACAGATCGTAGGTGGGTTTTCGCGGTCGTTTACGAGCTGTCACTGTCAAGCATCAAATGTATAGGATTCTATCGATTTTTGACAGAAAAGTTGCCGCACTTTTCGTGACCACGTAACCGTTCCGCTTGGGTTGAACATTGCATGCATTCATTCTAACCGGAACGCTAAACCAGGGCGCGACAGTTGTGAGCGTTGATAGCGCTTCCCGGAACGTAGCCTTACTGTTACCTACGAGTATGTTATGAGTGACGACTTTATTCAATATCAGTAGTATATCGTAAGTGCACCCAATCATAATGTGTGTGTACTCAAAACTATCGAAATTCAAAAGTGCACAATGCGCTTTTATTTAACACTAGCGACTGCCTGTGACTTCGTTCGCGTAGTAGGCTCGGTCTTCGGCCTTGCCATAACTTCCCATCTTTTCTTGGTTTCTCTTTCATAAGACCTAACCTTCTCCTGACAATAATTAACACTACAAAAAAAGAATTAGCGAGATTGTTCCATCCGTTCTCAAGCTGCCAACAAACTATCTGACGCGTCCATCAGCCGCGGCTTATTGGTATCTGGACAGTACACAAGACACTCATTTCCTAGTATATATTTTGGTCTATGCACTAAGCTGTGCACACTGTCAGTCGCGTCCGCGGACGTGACCTTGTAGGTACCGTCCTCGAGCGTTCTGACGTCCGATTACGATCTGGCTCATACTTCCTAATCAGTGTTCTGGACCTATGTCAATAGGGTGAATTCTGCTGTTATAGGGATATTTACCAACTTCTTCCTTCTAGAAAGGGTCAGCTTTGCCAAGCTTCACTCTTTTATTAGTTATATAAAATTAAAAGTGTTCGTTGCATTCTATAACAAATAATTATTATTGTATCATAATAGTAGTTTATGCAACTGTCATATAGTAGAGGGTATTAAAACATGAGTGTATTTTTGTGAAACGAGCCGCAGGCGATTTTCAAAATAAGATTACACGAGTGTTTTAATACCTAATTATATGCAGTTGCATACACTATTTTATTTAATCTCATGACATTTTTGCTACTAAAGTTTTATCCAACAAAATATTACTGAAATTCGTATGTACGAAATAGCGCCAAAATGGAAAAAGTTTTCTTTTTCTTCTTGTTTGTATGGCTTGTGCGGCGTAACCACAATTTTGCCAATATCAGTGGAAAAAGTCTGTTATCGGTCTATTGGCTCGGAACCAGCGCGCTCACCACAGATAATGTTTACTTAAATTGAATTGAAACCTCCTTGGTCGGGACACAATGTACTGTAATAATTAAAAACATTTTTAAAGCATTGTTTTGTTAGGAGAATAATGCTTTAATTTTTTAGTTTTCTTAAAGAAGTATGTAAATAAAATATGCCAATAAAAGTCTGTATTTCATTTCATAATTAGAATACTACCGAATGAGATTATATAAATAACAATAAAAAAATAGTCTAAAACATAATATGGTTTTTGACTCATAGCCTGATTATAATGATATTCTTTTCGTTTTATGTTCACAATAAATATTATAATGCATTGTTTTTACTGTTGTGAAAATAAAGCCAAAAGGACATTATGATATTCAGGCTATTTTCTACCGACTTCCAAAAAAAGGAGGAGGTACTCAATTCGACTGTTTTTTTAAATTGTTTTTTACCTCATAACTTTCGACTGGGTAATCCCGATTCTCAAAATGCTTCAATTTTTTTTCAAATTTTCGTTTGTAAACTGGTGCTCCCCGTGTGGTCCCATTATATACACTCCAATAACTGAATAGAATGGAAGTCGGTATTAAATTTTTCAAATTATACTTGTTATACTTATAACAATAAGAGTTTGCACTATCGTGTGTAAGTACCTACCTCTGACTTTCGATAAGTTCAACACTTCGACAAGTCTTTTACTTCGAAATCACATAGTTCGACAAGTCATTGCTTCGACAGGGCATACATTCGACAATACTTTTATTGCAAAAGTGCTGCGTTATATCCGTATCGAAGTGTAGGTTAGCCTTATTCCGGTGTGGTCACCGTTCAACCTAACACTCCCCCTGGCTTTGCTCGTCGTCAGACCTATATTGACTTTGCTCTGATTATATACTCCGCTAGATTCTGCGGGAGTTATTCTTGTCAACATAATGTTCTGTCGGAGCAATGACTTGTTGAACTACTTAGATTTATTTTTTCGCAGCATGCGACGTTCGAAGTATTGAACTTGTCGAAATTCAGAGGTCCACGGTGCACCATCATCAAATACCTACTGTAAAAATTATAATTTAAAAAAAAAGAAGTATATTTTTCTTATTATTCCAATATAAAACCAAACTACACTGCAGTAAAAATAGCTTTATTTCTATTTCGCAAAAAGAAAATCACATTTCTAGCCTGTAGCTGTTAACCACAATAATAAAGTAGGTCCATACTGCAACAGAAAAAATAAGTATAATAGTCACTTTAAGTCGCATTCATAACATACTATTTGAGTACCTAATACCTAATAATATGATATAATAATAAAAAATATGTACCGTGGAAAACTAAAAGAAATGGGATATGAAAAATTATTCCGATTATTGGATGATACGGTAAAACATCTTTATATTGATATTTTTTCCTTTTATTATATGTATAGCTATGGACATAAATTCTGAACAAGGAGAACAATCCATAATATACCGAAATCAGCATAAATTGGATGGCAGCATAAGGCCACCATGAAACCATCGATGAATTCTCCTGAAAACAAATGAAAACGATACGATGTTAATTACAAAAAATAAGTGAATGAATAATTAGATTTTATACTTTTGTTCTCTTTGTTGCACAAATAGTTAATACGAGACGTGATGGAAAAAAATACATATATTAGTATAGGAAAGTATGCACCTCATAATTCAATACGTTCAAAACGTCTTTATTTCACCTTTTTTAAAATAAGTGTGTGCTCTAATTATTACACTTGTCGGGAGATCTGTATTATAATGTATAGTAACTATATAAATATTATAATTTATAAAGTTAGTTCCTTGCTAGTTTGGATTTCATAAGCACGCACAAAAAGTAATATATATCTAATATTGAATTTAATATCAGTGAGTTGCAAATGAAATAAAATAGAAATATTTTTACCGTAGCGTTCGTAAAATAGGTTTACTTATAATTGATCTAGATTTAAGTATTATTTAATTTCGCTAGTTGTTTTGTGTAATTATATCGCATATCTAACTTTTTTATAAATTTCCGTTAGTCATGGTTGTGGTCGCGAGCTATTGTTTTATGCTTACGCAGAACGTCGACTGCTGTTTGCAGTCGTTGCTGAAGGACACCGTGCATGGAGTTTATTCGGTAATGGGAGTCCGACATAACCCTCTCGCATTCCCGGCGAGCGCGTAGGTATGCGATTAGATTTAACCTATATGCAAAAAAGGTGACGAAGATTTCAATTAATACAAACGTGAACTCATCAGATTTGTAAATGCGGACAACAGAGCTCTTCTCCTTATAATAAAAGCGAGTGAAGACTCCTTATAATAAAAGAGGTATACATCCACGTTGGATGCAGGCCGCTTCCAACCGGTTCTTTTGGAAATTTCTGGGGGAGGCATATGTTCAGCAGTGGACGTCCTATGGCTGAGATTATGAGTTATGGTTAGATATTTCTAACCATACCTCATGGGCATAGACTGTTTGGAAGTACATCGGAAGAAAAGTCATATAAGAAATCAGTGTATAACAGTTTCTAGATTGAAAAGAGACCCTGATAATGATGTAGCAACACATAAGTTTAAGTTGAACCATATTTGGAATAAACTGAATCAAGAGTTACCTATACCAAGTTAGCAACGAGTTACGCCAACTACAGTGCCGGTAAATACGGCAGATTTTTCGGTAGGCTGCGATAGATATAATTTGGTGTGACGACAATTAATGCAAATACGATTGAAGCAAAAGGAAATATGGATTATTATTGAAGCGAACCTTAAAGGTAAAATTGTACAGATTTCTCTTCAAAATGGTATGTTCCATCAATTCAGAAGAACTTAATCTTTATCCGTTGTATGATAAAAAATCAAAAGGAATTATTTTCGAGTTCAAATACATGTAGAATGTTTATCAATAGAAAACTGAAAATGATTGGTGAACGATGTCACAGGGGCGGACTATATACACGTAACTTCCCAAATATGTTGGCTACACATTTGGGAATCTTTATACTAGAAAAGTTCATGACGTCACAAACTTAGTTATATCATGAGAAGCTCGGCTATCAAAATAATAAAATGTAAGATCAGATGAAAGTGAACTCTGTGAAGGCTGCATAAAGGTATATGGAAAATCGTAAAATCGCCGACCGTCCACCGCCTACTAAACTAAGTTAGTTTAGCTTAATCCCACAGTTGAGCCAGTTTTTCACACATTTGTGTGCACCGTAAACTATACGCCAGCTAAATTAGGTACGTAAAATAGTTTATTCTCTCAACTATGTGAGCTAAACTAACTTAGTTTAGTTGGCGGTGGACGTAGGACCTACCAAAAGGAAGAATATAGCTGGCAACGTCTGATAAAGAAAATCTGAACAATTGGAAGATACAAAGTATATACGATTATAGTAGATCCAACCGTTTATCCTCTTTTTGACAGATCTAATTTGTCAGTTAAAGTGTTGTGACCAAGTGATTATAGTGGACACGATTTCGATTCATTTTTCTATCGAGTCTGTGCGGAAAGAGAATAGTCCTAGGAATGGCGCCATGACCATGGCTATTGGCCATCTAGAAATACGTCAGCCAATGGGGAATGTTGAAAGGGCGTGGACAGGCCGTCATGGCATGGCCATCTAGAAACGCATCAGCCAATGGGAAATGCTGACGCATTTCTAGATGGCCATGCCCAGATGGCGAGGCCACGCCGTCCGGTTACACCCGTGTAGTTTCCAAGGTAAGCTATCAAATTCTGAGTTATAAGTTTTCACTTCTATCGGCAATTCCTATGACTGCCAATTTTTTTGTCTATGGGTAAGCAGTAGTATTTTATCAAGGTAGTAAAACTCAATGGTCCACCGCCGTTTTGTATTTGTCACTGTCACTCGCAACAAGACGCCCGTGCTAGTAATTATTTGCTGAGTTTTATATTGGAACTATAAAATGCCGAAAGGATCAGTGCTGAAAGGACAGACGAGAGAAATGGTGATCAAGCTTCGTAATTACTTTGAAGCAGAGTATCAAAATGGCGGCCCGCTTTTACCATTGTCGCAAGTGAGAGAGCGCGTTGCGGCCGCGTTAGGTATTAGTGCATCTACGATTACAAAAATTACTACCGAAGCCTACGGAACAAGCGGCATGCAGGAGAATAAGCTTCGTACGCCGAAGAAAAAACGCCAACCACGTCGTGTGACTTCGGTTGACAACTTTGACGCAGACGCTATACGCCGTCATATATATAACTATTACTTACGTAAAGAAGTTCCAACACTTAAAAAACTTGTTGCTTCTTTGCGTGAATGTGATTTGTTCCGAGGTCAAAAATCGTCATTGGTAAAGGTCTTGAATGAAATTGGATTTACTTATAAAAAATCGGACAAACGCAAAATATTGATGGAGCGTCGCGACGTAGCTTTTGCTCGTTGCGAATTTTTGAGCGAAGCCAAAAAAATTACAGATTGGTCAAATGTTGTTTTCACTGACGAAACTTGGCTGAATGCGAACCACACAGTGTCTAAGAGCTGGACTGATGACACCGCTGCTTCCACTACCTCAGTACCGATGGGAAAAGGAGAACGTCTAATCATTTGCCATGCAGGGTCTGTGAAAGGATTCATGCCAGATGCTTTGTTGGCCTTTAAATCCAAAAAAACAGTTGAGTACCACGAAGAAATGAATTCTGAGGTTTACGAAAGTTGGTTTAAGGAAATGGTACAATCATTGGAAGAACCGTCAGTTATTATTATGGATAACGCATCCTATCACTCACGCCAAATTGATAAAATGCCGACCCAGGCCGACAAAAAACAAGTAATCATTGACTGGCTTCAACGACATGGTGAAAATGTTGATAACTCCTTACTAAAAGTACAATTACTAAATATATTACGAACAAAAAAACACTTCCCAAAACGATATGTGATCGACGAAATAGCTGCAGAACATGGTCATTGGGTTCTTAGACTTCCACCCTATCATTGTCAATACAATGCCATTGAATTAATATGGGCTCAAGTTAAAGGACACGCTGCTAGAAATAACACAAAACCCCCATTCACGGCAAACAAAATGGTAAATTTATTAAAAAATGCATGTGTGAAAGTAACTGCGGAAAGCTGGCAAAATGTAATTCAAAAAACACAAGAAACTATAATGGCAGATTGGGATAAACACGTGGCGATAGATTATATGAGTCAACAATTAATTATAAATGTCGGCAATAGCTCGAGTGACAGCAACGATGAATCTGATTTTGATTAATAAATAAATAAAAATAAAAGATTAGATTTCGTTTGCTTAAATTGGAATTGGGGTTGCTCAAACTTTACTATTTTCTGGTACCAAACGGCAGACTTTAATGTCTGCCATCCCCAGCGAGCAACACGGAAGGGAGTAGCCTTAGCTAAAAAATATTGTTCAAATCTTTCTGTCATTTCTTGCGGGAGGGGAAGTTGCACACTAGCGCAAAGCCGCACTATTACATACAAAACATACCTGTACCGATCCATTGCCGATCATACTCACACAACCAAATCACTAACACATAAAAAATAAAGCACCATTCACAAATCTAGCCCCGCCCTCACCCCACAGTATATTATCAAACTCCATGGTCCATGCGGACTTGTACTTTGACAGAGGGGAAACGCTGTGTATGCCTACTCCCTTCCGTGTTGCTCGCTGGCCATCCCAGATTTAACCGGTAACAGCTTCGTCAAGTATGACTTGTACTTGTAATCATCATAGTCATCATAACCTTGTTCTTTTTTGGATATACACCAGGAGATAAACACGTCTTCAAATAATGCTGTATGTTTTCCTGAGGCGCATCAATATAACGGTTTTACATAAAAATAAATCCGATATTATGTGCCGAGAACGGAAAACACCCGTGTAAAAATAGTTCATAAACAATATCGATATCTCAATCGTAACTTCGTAACATCACTATGTTGATAGCCATAGAACGTAATTTTTTAAAAACGTTTGTTATTTTATGGAATTTATAAAAAAACTACTGCACTTATGGACTCATTTTGTGAAAGATGATTATTATACGGGATCAAGGAGCAAATTTAAGCAGTTGTCATATTTTTAAAACCTCGCATTTATAAGTTAACTTTTGCGTAACATCGTCATGTTACGTTCTATTGGTGCTGTCAAAAAGAGGATAAACGGTTGGATCTACTATAGTACCCAAAAGTTCCAGACAAATAATAGGATTTCTATTGACTACGAAGAAACAAAGTCTTGTGGTAACGTCTACTACACAATATCTGTGTACTTCACTCAATTCGACGTGGCATTTCTCTATACGGCAAAATTACAGAATATACGAGTATGTATATGACTCAACCCATATGTTTCGAAGGCGACTCAATTAGAGTCTGTAAATTCAATTAGGTACAGAAATACGTTTGCACACTCTTAGGTAGGCATTGATACATAAAATAACAGTTCACACTTATTAATATACTCTCATCACACAAATATATATTTGCCTCGGCCGGGAACCTTTTTTGGTAAATTGAAATTTATACGGCTTGAAATAAGCTCCATGCTGCTGAAACTACTGTATTCACGAAATTCTACTTGAGCGGTTTCAAACAAAGCTTTACAAATTTATGTCTTTAAACGATAGTGACAGGTAACGAAAAGTTCCCGGTGACACTATTTTAATAAGGGTGGCGTAGCTGCCTTGCAGTATCCTATTCATGTCCACGACTTTTCTTTACCCAAGGAACGGTTTGTGTTTTTCCATCTGTCTCACTCCTCTCTTTGTTCTTCAAACTCACTGCAATTGCAAACCCACGGTTTTGTTACAGATGAGCCTTTATATACTATGACAATTATTATTTTTGCATGTGAATGCACTGCCTGTTAAGTTTAGTTACACCGACTCCTAGGGAATTTTAAAGACATGGTAAAGAAGCATTATTTAACCAGAAGTTGCTATATGTGTGTATATAATATAAGTTATATTATGTAAAATAATATTCTTTTTTAAAACATATATCAATCATTAACGTATGTTTTCTATTTTAATTTATACTAGCGACCCACCCCGCTTCGCATGTGTATTAATTTAAAAAAAGGTATAATATGTGAAATTTGTTTTTCTACTTACGAGATGAAAACTTAATTAAGTTTTATCATATTAAAGTATATTCAATCTTCCTTGAAAAATTAACTGATGGTCAAAACCGAATCAAAATTCGTTGATGAAATTTCGTATGGAGGTAGGAAATGAGGCCCTGGATTTACACATAGGATACTTTTCATCATCATCCATTACCACGCGGGTGTAACCGCGGGACGCAAGTAGCAGTAATTAATCATAATCAAACCGAAAATGAAACGTTAGTAAATATTACCTTGAAAATCCCTATAATTAGCAGGATGCTGAAAATACATAATATAATATCTGATCCTAGTAGGATAAACTTCATATACTTCAAGATTAATTTATTTTGCATTGATTGTTGTTCACACATCAAGATATCCTGAAGACTTTGGTCAGTGGAAAATGCTTCTTCTTCTTCTGGCTGGTTAAAATATAATAATGCTATGTTCCAGAAACAAGCCTGAAACAATATAGAATGTCATATTTTTTTTATAAAGTTATATATAAATACCTAGCGAGAACCTAATTTTTACCATTAGTAAAGGTTTCTGCGTAGTTTGTCGCTTATCTATCTTTACTTTAATTATGTGTGTAAAGTTAGTTATAATATAAACACAATAAAAATAAGTCATTGTAAGTTATAAATAATAATAATATTCCTCACTCTGCAGCCCTGACCACCGGTAGCTTGGGCCCTGCCCCGCTACTGGCGGAAAGCTAGGTTAAGGTTTTTATAATAATTTTATATTGTTTTATTCTAATATTATAAAAATGTAAATTTAAGAAAAGAAAATAAATAAAGAAATAATAATAATGGTGGTGGCCCTTATGGGGGGCCCGTTTAGTGGGTGGCAAGTCACCACCTGCCTAAATATTTTAAAATGAGACTGAAATTGGCAGGTGTCGTAGTCTATTAAATAAATATGTGTCAAACTAACGAACATTTTGAAACCTATGCCCGTTTTCACCAACATTTTAGGCAACACCTAAGCCAGTTAGGTAACACTTAGTAGTACAAAGATGTCACCTATCTTTGCTTAGGTGTATATATATAGATTACTCACTTCATCATCATCGTCATCATCATCATCATCATAATCATTACACAAGTAAATTCATGAAACAACGCTAGTGATTCATTTAAAAAAACTTACTGCACTAATCACTCCAATGACTATGCTGCCCATCCTCAGATCCGATAATGGGAAAGTATTAACAGTCGGAAGATCATCAAAAAAAAACATATTGATTTTTTTAAAGTAGCTATTCTGTAAAATAAATTATTTAGGTGACTCAAAATCGGTACTTAAATTAACATTCTAATTAAATAATTATATAAAAACACAGAATTCGCCCTTTTTACCTATAAAAATTAATAAAACATTTAATATAGTTTACTCTATGACATTTACAACGCGTATTTTAAAAACGCAGTGATTTCCCAATGTATAGAAATAGTGATAGATTCATAGATTAATACTAATATATCTAAAGATAGATGGAAATCACTACAGCAAAGAACGGGACGTTAGCGGGAAGTTAAATTTTTTAAGCGCCATCCACTTTGACGGATCGCAGTCGCAAGCTCGTCTTCCATTTGTGACATTAGTGACGTGGAACGCATTAGTGACGTGGAAGCCGAGCGCGCCGGTATCGATATTATTTATGTTTTAAGTAGGTATCAATGGAATGAAGAAGGAATATTTCTTCACTTGGTGACTTGTAATAACGAATAAGTACTCTGCAAACATTGAAGATAGTATGCCATTTTTAAAAGGAGCTTGAGATGGAAATCCTCATGATACTCGTAACTGTGACGTACGGTGCGGTGTAGTTTGCATCATGGATTAAATAGCTGATGCTATCTTCTCGCTGAAAGCATAAAATAAATAAAACGTCAATGAACCACCTCAAGTAAGAAAAAAAAAATATACTGAACAAGTAGCTCCCCGTGGAATACACACATAATATTTTTTATTAGCGCTCCAGGCTCCTTCACTATTTTATATTTTAAACAACATCATTGTTATATGACAGTGACTTGCGCGCAAGGGGTGTAAGGGGCGAGCCAACATCTTTTGACCCAAGTCAACCTCACCTGCACGCGGTGCATCCTGCTGATCGACGAACGAGGCTCTGACAACCGACCGATGGCGATATACCCATCCCAACAGGCGTCGCTAAATGCAACAGGCCGGTGACGGGCTGCAGCGTCACCGGTGCGAGAAGCTACGCCCTGCGATCGCCAACCCGCCTGCCCAGCGTGGCGATTACGGGCAAATTCCTCCAATGCAGGACAACAAGAAGCCACGGCCTCTAGTTCCCGGCGGCCCCGCTATTCCTGGTCATGGTGGCGACCATGGTAACGGCGGGGCGAGGGGTGCTAAGAATCTCCGGGCTACGGGAGGCCACCACAAACAACTGACCCTGGCGACGTATAACGGACGCACGCTACGGCTTGACTCGCATCTGGCGCAACTCGAGGTGGAACTTGGGAAAATTAGGTGGCACATACTGGGGTTGAGTGAAGTCCGAAGAGAGGGGGAGGACACCTTAACCCTAGAATCGGGCCACCTAATGTACTTCTGAGAGGGAGACCAACAATCCCAAGGTGACGTTGGGTTTCTGGTAAACAAGTCCCTTTCTGACAACGCTGTGGAAGTGTCCAGTGTGTCGAACAGGGTAGCGTACCTTATTGTAAAGCTCACCGAGAGGTATAGCTTCAAGGTGGTGCAAGTGTACGCACCGACCTCGACACACTCGGACGATGAAGTGGAGGATATGTTCGATGACATATCGAGGGCCCTCCACTTCACTACAAAGACCCCAGTACACCGTTATCATGGGGGACTTTAACGCTAAAGTGGGAGTACAGAATTTCAGTGAATACGTAGTAGGATGCCATGGCTTTGGACGCAGAAATCATAGGGGGCAAATGCTCGTCAACTTTCTCGAATGGGAGGGGCTCTTCTTGATGAACTCCTTCTTTAAGAAACAGCCCCAAAGGAAGTGGACGTGGCTAAGCTGACACTAGACTAAAAATGAGATTGACTTCATCATGTCGGATAAAAGGCACATATTTAGAGATGTCTCCGTGATCAACAGGTTCAATACCGGTAGCGATCACCGACTTGTCCGAGGCTCTCTGAATATCAACTTTAAGGCGCAACGTGTCCGTCTGATGAAGTCCAGGCTCTGACCAACACTGCTCCAAACCATGGCAGGATCTGAAACATTCCAGTTAAACCTGGAGAACCGATTCGCTGCCGTGGAAACCACCACAGACGTAAACCAGAACCTCGAAAATGTGACTCGGGTCGTCAGGGAAGAAGGTACGAGATTTTGTTACATGCAGCGTAAGGGCAAAAAGTCCAAGCTTTCAGAAGAGACTTCGTCAGAAAAACGGACTCTAAACCGAGAGATCAACAAGAACGTACGACACGACCTCCGGTGCTTCAATACTCTTTCGATCGAAAGAGTAATCGAGCAGAATCGGGGGTCAAAGGTGTTCGTACAATCTCTTGGAAGAAGCCACCTGACGAAGTTGACCACAGCTAGTGGAGAAGTCGTTGCTGCGAAGCCGGCAGTCCTTTCGGAAGTGGAGGACTTTTATGGCCGATTATACGCATCGCATGCATCTCGACCTGATCCCGAAAATGAGGATCCTAGAGCCACGTTAACACGCCATTTCACCGAAGACCTGCCAGAAGTCAGTATTGGCGAAATCGAGATCGCTCTTGGACAGCTTAAAAATGGAAAAGCCCCTGGAGAGGATTGCGTTACAACAGAGCTACTAAAAGCAGGAGGCAAACCCATACTGAGGGAGCTCCAGAAGCTTTTTAACGCTGTCCTGTTCGAAGGGAGAACTCCAGAGGCATGGAGTAGGAGTGTGGTCGTCCTGTTCTTCAAAAAGGGAAATAAGACCCTGCTGAAGAATTATCGACCCATATCCCTTCTAAGCCACGTCTATAAGCTGTTTTCAAGAGTGATCACGAACCTAGTAGACTCGACGAATTCCAACCACCGGAACAGGCTGGGTTTCGGAGCGGATACGGCACCATAGACCACATTAACACAGTGCGGCAGTTTATACAGAAGACCGAAGAGTATAATCAGCCCCCGTGTCTAGCATTCGTGGACTATGAGAAGGCCTTTGACTCGGTTGAAATCTGGTCTGTTCTGGAGTCCCTGCAGCGTTGCCAGATAGATTGGCAATACATCCAAGTGATGAGATGTCTTTACGAAACCGGCACCATGTCCGTCCAAGTACAGAATCAGCAAACAAGTCCCATACCGTTGCATCGAGGAGACAAGGGGACGTTATTTCCCCGAAATTGTTTTCAAATGCAATGGAGGATATGTTCAAGACGCTGAACTGGAAAGGACGTGGCATTGATATCAACGGCGAATACATCTCTCATTTGCGATTTGCTGACGATATAGTCATCGTGGCAGAGACGCTGCAGGACCTGCAACAGATGCTGAATGACCTGGCTGACTCTTCTGTACGCATCAGCCTACGGATGAACTTGGACAAAACCAAGGTCATGTTCAACGCACATGTTCTACCGGAACCGATTGCGATACACGGCGCTGTTCTCGAAGTTGTTCAAAAATATGTGTACCTCGGGCAGACATTGCAGTTGGGAAAAAAAAACTTTGAGAACGAGGTGAATAGAAGAATTCGCCTGAGCTGGGCAGCGTTTGGGAAGCTACGTCGAGCCTTTACTTCGCCGTGCACTCCACAGTGCCTGAAGACGAAAGTCTTCAATCAGTGCGTTCTACCCGTCATGACATACGGAGCCGAAACGTGGAAACTGACGGCTCGAATGGTCCACAAGCTTAAGGTCGCTCAGCGGGCTATGGAAAGGACTATGCTCCGTGTTTCTCTGAGGGATCGCATCAGAAAGTGATCCGTCAGAGAACCAAGGTCATCGACATAGCCCACCGGATCAGCAAGCTGAAGTGGCAGTGGGCTGGCCATATTAGCCGTAGAACCGACAAGCGTTGGGGTAAACGAGTTCTAGAGTTGAGACCGCGTCTCGGCAAACGTAGTGTAGGACGTCCTGAGGCACGGTGGTTTGACAATCTGCGCAAGACGGCTGGCAAAAACTGGATGCGAGAAGCCCAAGATAGACCTAAGTGGTGTGCAATTGGAGAGGCCTATGTCCAGCAGTGGACTGCTACAGGCTGATGATGATGAGTGACTTGCGCTCATCATTCCAAGATATTAGATTTTATCTCTCGTTCGTTCGTATTTGATTTTCTTACGCGTAGGTACTATTGTTATTGTTGTTTTCCGACTGTAATAGGACTTTCGTTCGGTTTTTGTGCTAGATCTGTTGTCATAGACGGTCTTCTACTTTAGTATAACTACCTACTTTGTTATTTTCAGTTTTATTTTGTTGAAAAAATTATCTTGTATCTGTTTTGTGTTATTTTTGTTGTACTGGGGTGTTGCAATAAAGAGTTTACCTACTATTATCGTCTTATCGACTAAATAAAGTATCATAAAGTAAAATTAAACACAGTTTAAAATAAAAACACATATATATGGAGCAGCAGAGTTGTAATATTATCCGCCGCAGAAGCTGGCGCTAATGTCGCAGCCATTTTGGAGGCTACACTGACCTCTATTATTACCACTGGACTGGCGACTGTCAAAGTGCTTTTGTACCTGTTTGATAATTGCCATTTTGGCGCTGTCGGACGTAGCGAGTGTCTGTGGTACTAAAACTAGTGATGTAAATATCAACGAGCAAATATCGATAACTTTGATAAAAAGTTTTAACGTATCATCATACTTACTACTTAGTAATTAACAATTTACAGGGTGTACGAGCACACTCGTACATTTGTTGTATTAGCATTCTAGGGAGTTTGCTTTATTTACTACTTGTTCACAAATTCACATCAGTAAACGCCGCAGATGGTTGTTTTATTCCTGCGACACAAATACACATGTAAGCATTGAGCGCCTATTGTGGCACAGTGAATAATGAATTTATTAAGTAACAAAGTCGAAAAGGTAAAATAAAACACATTTTAAATGTTAACTTTATATTTTTAATTACTGACGTGCCCAAATTATTTGACGGGTTAAGATATTTCGTTTATTTTGACCGGTAATTGACAACAAGTAATTTTTCGTTTTTGCAAAAATTCTATCTTCGATATACTTAAATATAATTTGTTTATATTGTTATATGTATTGATTAATATATCATAGTAACTATTTAAAGTTTGAAACATCATTGTTTCCAAAAATTAACGCGTAGTTCTGGAAATTATATATTTGATTTTCGTAGCAATTCTTTCATAACTTTTGCCATTCCATTTGCCATGCGGCTTCCCATTGGTCTTTTTGCATGCTTATCGAAAAAATCAATCCACTGACAAGCATATGGAAACGACGCTTTGTGATGGAATAGATAGTCCACCTTTATTTTTCTGAATATTTAGTGCGATTCCATTTGGTCGATTAGATATAGCTTCGGACGGTTTTGATTCACAAGCGCTTAAGCAATCAATACATGTAACTTTGTTCCTGATAGATCTAATCACAAAACCTGCTATGTATCTTACACATTGCTTCGATATTTCGTTTACATTGTTTAGAACAGCCCAACCAAAATGTAAAAACTCAAGTAGTTTTTCATAAACAGATGGTTGTATATTTTCAGCTGGTTTAAAATTCTATTAGAGTCTACTATACTCAGCTTGTCCATACACACTTATGCCATTCAATGCTTTTAAGAAATAGCGAAGTCGTGAACCAACTAAAGCACAAGTTAATATTGAAATATTATTTGCTTTGACATTGCAATCATATTATTTTATTTTCAAAAAAATCATGAGTTGTTTAAATGCACTGACAAACTGTGCTGCTTTTGGATTCGGACACCTCTACTCCTAATAGCACAAAAAATAATTCCAAATGATTTTGGCTCATTTTATAGGTTAAAATATATTTGAATGGATCATTTGATTTTACATACTTATCTTAGATATCAGTAACAGAAAGCACAGCATTATAAAAGTCTACGAAACCCGCTTTATGTCTTGAATGTGCTATTGATTATGGTAGCATAATTAATTTGCTTCATAATATTTTGACTCCACCTGTTTTCATTAAAAGTTCTAAGAGGGCTTTTAAAACCTTTGCCTAAAGGTCCGATCGATACATCTAATGAATTTTACCGTAGGTAGGACCTGAACCTTTGAAATCGGGGAGGTTTAATTCTTGATCACAAAATTCAATGGCGTCTGCCAGACTACTGCTTAAGTTTGTGGAGCAATGAATACTTTCATTATGTTTTTTTTCTGCATTCTATATTCTATTTTCTGTATTGTATCTATGTTGTTCTGTTGAAATTTTTGTCGAAACATTCATCAGAGAAATGTATAGAACACAGAAAATCATATGTTTTAGGAGTCCAGTTGGTAATTTTCATATTCTGAAGCCAAACTTTTCTATCTTCCAAATAATAAACAATATAATAAACATATATTTATTTCCTCCTTACAAAAGGTTGGTAAAAACAATTTAACATAATTAGCGAAGAGTGACAAAATAAAACCTAACTATGTGAGGGGGCTGGTGCCGGAAGTAGGTTTTTTAAAATAAAAACCTGTGTCACAGGTCACCTGGCCTCCTCCCACGGATAGAATATACTTTGGCACACACCAGTACTAAACTATATTATAATTTTTAGTGTATTAGATGTTGAGGGTAGAACAAAACAATATGTGCGTAAGCAAAGTGTTGTGATTGTATCTGTGTGAGTCTGTTTAATGTCAGTGTGTACGCAAGAATGTATCTGCGGTGTGTTAATAAGCATGTGTGTGTTTTGTTGTGTGGCTACGAGTTATATAGTAAGAGTCAGTAGTCAAGATCAACATTCTGTATTCTACTATGATAAGTTATCATATTACTTTAATCATTCACAAAAACTTTAAAATAAATCTTTTGCAAATCTGGAAAAAATATATGTTCAGTAACGTAATCTGTTAGCACCGAATTTGGTAAACATTTAGAATCGTGGCGCCTGAATTCGGGGGGGAGGGGGGAGGGGGAGGGGGGGGGGGGTTCGGGTAGTGCCGGCCGCTGCCGCGGCACGCTCGCTACGCTCGCTCGGCTCGCGCCTGGTGGGTCACAGTTCAAACCTAACCTAACCTATAGGTTTGTCACAGACAAGTGACATTGCCAATTCATTAGGTACTAATATACTATTGTGCACACATTCCTACTAGTATGGGTCTGATAATACACTCGGAAGTAACGGAATGACGCGAGTATTCCGACAGTGACATTACGCTATCTTCGATGTTTGCGTTCCGTTTCAAGAACTTACATACAACGTACATGTCAAAAAAGGCTAAAAGTTACCTAGAAACGTTTCGTTTTACGCATTAATGTCATTTATGTCACCTGTCACTATCAAAATTACGGTGTTTTATTGAAACTTTAAAAAACTATTTAGACTATTTTGGCGTGTCTCCGGCAGCTAAAATGTTGTACATACGCTTTATACAAACCCCTTCAACCCACCCATAGTTTTTGTTTCACCAAATTCAGGGGTCACGATTCTAAAGCCAACCCCCGAATTTGAGTGTTCAGTGAAAGAAGATCATTTCATTTCAGTTAATTTGTTCATTGCAGTAAAATAAACTGACTCACAAGCTGAACTTTGTCAATATCACGGAAAAAATATATGTTTAATTAACTATCGATAATATAAATATCGATGTGATGCAACCACTGTCGGTTTTGTTGAAAATCGTAAGTAAAAATAGTCTTAATTCCGACGAATTTCATAATATACATCTAAATTTGTTTTCTGGACACTCGCTAGAGGCGCTTCAAAATGACACAAAAAAAATTGCTGTCAAATGCTTAGAACAGCCTGTCCAGTGGTATTAATAGAGGTCAGTGGGAGGCCAAGATGCCTATCTATCTCCAGTATATATACCCTAATCTATGGTCACGATTAACTGTCTTGGATATTGTCTTATTTTTTTATTTAGATTAATGTGGTGATTTCAAGAATACTATATAGGTACTACAGTAGTGTAGTATATAATATTTTTAGGTGATTTATCTAGTATATATTTTGTTAGTCAATGGTAGTGATTAATATGCATAGCTATATAGTATTTTGTTAGTCTATGCTATATATGATGCATAGGAAAAAGTTCCGTTAAAAAATAAATATTTTATTAAAATGAATTTCTATTTTTTAACAATAAGAACACAGAATTAGCCCTATTTACATAGGTCTATATATCTATGAATAAGAATACCTACAATACTTAGTGGATGTGTAGTAATGGAGTAACACTTGCACTTAGACAATCTAATTGTCTTACGGCCGGTCCCAATAATCTATCTATCGCCGGTTTAGCTTACTAGAGATAGATATTTGACACTTTTTGTATGAACGTTATGTCAAATTTCTATCGGTAGTAAGGAAAACCGTGGATAGATAGATTATTGGGATCCCCCATTAGGGTGCTATCAGACGAGCGGTCACGCGTTACCGCGGTCAGTGTTACGTTCATTGTGTTGTGTGTTTACATAGATACCCATACCCAAACAGGAGGAGTTCTGACCGCGTCGGTCAACTGTGGGTAGACTGTGGGTATTTATATCTATGTAACGTAATATAACACAACGAACGCAAAACTGACTGCGTGAACGCGTGACTGTTCTCTGTCTAATAGCACTTGTAGTAGGGTGGTAGGTATTCCACTCGTCCTTAGTCAAATTTCTAATTTAAACATTTGTTAAAATTTCTTTGAAGGATGCCGAGTTCACTCATCAAATATCTTGCCCAAGGTGTACTTTGTAATATTGGGTAGTTGATTGCTTTCATAACCATACATAATATCAAAATATAAGGTATTGAAATTGTCAACGAAATTTTATCCATTTGGATTGAAATGTGAAATCTTTGATCAAATTTCGGTGTTAATAGTAAATTAGATGAAATCTTCCAAATTCTTTAATCAAACGTATATTGTAAAATATATTTGACGAAAGGACTTCTAGCCTTTGCTACTTAGTTACTTCCAGGCTTTTTTCCTTTGTGTTTGGTCTCGTACAGCGAAGATGTACATTCTTCAAGTTATTTAAGTAAATATTTATAGTTGCATCAAGTTATATTTTCATTTTAAGCAGTCAGAGTCAAGTCACAATTACATAAATATGTCATTAAGTCACTGTCCAAGTATTCAGTTTTACATATTAAAAATCGTCATCATCATCATCATTGTGAAGACGTCCACTGCTGAACATATGCCTCCCTCATAGAACGCCACTTGGAACGGCTAAGTACTGCTCCTCTTGACTCCTGCATCCAGCGATTCTCCGCGGTTTTGACGAGCTATGTACCGGCCGGCCTATACACATTACGTCTTCAGGTGCATGGTCGCCTCTCGAGAACCTTTCTTTCGCGTCGGTAATCGGTTCTGCAAGCGATGTGGCCTGCCCATTGCCATTTCAACTTGCTAATTAACAAGAGAGCTACGTTGGTGACCTTAGTTCTCTTACGGATCTTTTAATTTTGGATCTTATCACCCTGCAGGGCTAGCACGGGCAGTGGACTATTTCTCCCCGTGGAGAGGAAACAAATCTATTCCACCATGCCATTTTTATCTCCATTGCGAGCACGGCAACGCCAGAGAATAGTTTATCCACGTGGATAGACGGCGGGAGTAGCGTTTCTTATGGTTTGTACTTCGTAGGTGCATTCAAAGCAAATGTAACAAATGTCTCTGAGTAGCGTGTGCTATCCATACGTAGTATCCTATTTCATTTAATAAGACTCATTATGCGTATGGAAGTGGGGACCTTAAAAACAAATATGAATTATTTAACAATTTTATTCAAGCATTTCACAATTTTCTTTCCATTTCATTTCCCGCTACAAAATGTTATTATATATGCGCGAGACATCTTTGGATGAAAATAAACTTTTAGCCACCACCTTCAAAGAAGGTAATCTTTCTCCGTGTTATATCAATCGGAGAGAATTATATCCACCTTTCGACGAGTCCGTGCTCTATAGCGGGAGTAGCGGGAGATACTGTCTACGAGATACGTCAAAACGAAACATTTTGTCTCTCTCTCCGGATGCCGTGCTCAGTAAGGCGGAGAAGACAATTATTTCCACTGACAGGTGGATAAAAACGGTGGAAAGACTATTACTCTCCGCCGTGTGCTAGGGGTGCAGAGAAACCCCAAGCATCGCTCAACGAGCAATGGAGAGGGCCATGATTGGGAACTATGACGTATGTAAATCTTCTTTTCAACCAGTACGTTACAAATCGATGGCCGAGGATAAATTCCTCATCCATATGACAGATGTTTGATTTATTGTAATTAACATTTTAACAAATACAGTGAATTATGATGATATCTTTATTAGAACTATACAATAAATACGATATTAATACAATTTGGTTACCTACAAACCCTTTGCATCTTACTGTTCGTTGCATTATTTCTTACCATCTAGAATCTAGATTAACTGCGTGGAGTTGGTAATCCTATACGTCTATAGGAATCTACTACCATTAAAAAGTAGGCCCAAACTGAAATAAAAAATATTAATATTTATTAATCGAACAAAATGACTATTATACTATATAAAGATACCGGCTTCACTCACTTGGTATTATGTCGGTTTAAGTCCGAGTGAGTGAAGCCGGTATCTTTATAGTATAATGTGTGATAATCACGATAGTTTTTAAACTCTAAAATGACTATTAATATTAATAAGTAACTGAATTTATATATTTAGTCCCTAGGAAGAAATAATAAGGAATTTCTTCGTATCGTTCAGACCAATCTAAATGAGCATAATATTGTTTAAACATTGGTTGTGGATATGAATTTATTAATTACCAGCTGCACTTCGCGGTTATACCTGCGTGGTGATGGATGATGATTATGATGATGAAAGATATCATATTTGTTAATCCAATGCCTCTCTATACCAAATTTGATCAAAATCGGTCGTTTGAGCGTGAAGAAGTAACAAACATATAAATAAAAACACTCACAACACAACAAAAACAACTTTCGCCTTTAGAATATTAGCGTGAAGTGTGATACGGCGACAATAAATTGTTTCTGACTTGAATTTATTATGTCCAAATATACTCGTACCAACGTGAAAACATACCTACGTTTAGCTGAGTGTTTAGAAGAATAATTCTCTATTACCTAATAGAGAATTATCTTTTACCTAAGATAATTCTCTATTACCTAATAGAAAATTATCCTTATAAGCACCGGAACCATGACATAATCCCGATTTAAGGGCAATATCGTTATTTGAGAGATTCGGTATAGTCAACTAGCTGACCCGCCAGCGGCTTCGCTCGCGTGGCCTCGTGGGATACGGTAATTACAGATTTTTAATTATCCCACGGGAACTCTTTAATTTACCGGGATCAAAAATCCTATATGTTGATCAGGGATATAAGCTGTGGTAGCTTATATCCCTGATCAACATACGAAATTTCATCTAAATCGGCCCAGTCGTTTCGGAGATTAGCCCGTACAAACAGAGAGACAAACATACAGAGAAACAAACGATTTGCAGTTATTTTTCACTCCTTACATCCCCTGACTCGGTTTTTAGCATATTTTTCACTATACAGTAATTTGACCTCTACCGTTTTTAATATTTAGTAGGTTTTACATCCCTCGTTAAGTCATCCCTGATAAAAATATTGAAAGCATCACTATTTATTTTAAATTACCTATCCAGTTATCAATTTTCATCACTGTAGCTCCAAAAACAATGAACTATTGAAAAAAAATATCCCCCGTTTTACCCCCTTAAGTCATCCCTGACAAAATATTGAAAGCATCACTATTTATTTCAAATTACCTATCCAGTTATCAATTTAAATCACTGTAGCAATAAACACAAAGGACCTTTGAAAAAAAAAATATCCCCCGTTTCACCCCCTTAAGTCATCCCTGTCAATAAATATTGAAATCATCACTTTGAACTGTCCAAATGCTAATTTTCACCACTATATGTTCGAAAACAAAAAACTTTCCATACAAACTTTCACCCCTCCATTTCACCCTCTTAAACCACCACTATCCAAAAAATTTTCAAATACAAGTTTTCACAACTATAAGTTCAAAAACAAAGAAGTATGAAACAAACGTTTTCACCCTTTTTGACCCCCTTAGGGGTAGAATTTAGAAAAACCCAGCTTAGTACACCTCTACGCATCAAGGACAATACACCCTCCAAATTTCAAGTGTCTACGTACAGTGGTTTAGGCTGTACGTTGTCTGTCAGTCAGTCAGTCAGTCAGGACATCTTCTTTTATCTATATAGATTAAATTGTGAAGTGTATTTTGTTTTGTATTAGACTTCATATTCTGCTAATTAGTGACAAGTAAGCTGGATCACTTTCGCTTACGGTGAGTACCATGCCTGCTCAAGAAAAAAGTACCTATCAGCTTGCCCTGTGAGACAGGAAGATAGCTTGTTAAGTCACATCTCATTAGTCCTTGCAACAACTGCAGTACTCTTTATACGTAAACACAAAATCCTTTTACTCGTTGATTGAAAATATATTATATTGCACCGATACGTAATCGCTACCAAAAGTACTTTGACAAATAAGTATATTTATTGGTCAAATAATGTTACAAACTTACGTGCAATATCAACAAGAGAAAATACAAATTCAATAACAGGAAACGCCCCGCCCACAGATGTGCATGCAGTAATATAAAGGATTCCGTACATGAATGACATAATAATTGTCAAAGCAGCTGCATATATAAAGTATTTTGCGGCTTTAGTATCCGGCCCCTGAAAAAAGAAGAATTCAGGTTAACTCAGTAATTAAGTTGTTCTTAGCTCTTGTGAAATAGCTGATAGACAGAGTTTTGTTAATGCACAACTCTTACAATTGTATCAACAGTTAAAGGTCCCACGCGGTGATTAAAAAATTGCAATACTACCCCCAAAAGTACCCTATGGGGTCGTAAGCTACGTCAGTGAATCATGGTGTATAAATGAGTGATGTTCAAACTACTAGTCACAAAGGTAGTGGATACAGGAGTCGTATGCAGTAAGTAATTTTATTATTATATATATACAATCCAAAGCAATATTAATTCCTAAAGAAATACATATAAAATTGGCATTGGAATGATTTGTGGTCACAGAAATAAAATGTTGATGAATTAATACTTACATAAAAAATCTTATAGAGGAAAAAGGCACTGGTGGCAATAAATATGACATCGGCCGTCAGGACCATCCATCCGAAATACTTTACGACTTTCACAAACTGGGAGGGCACTCTCGAGTCCAACTCTGTTCTAAATGAGGGTTTTGTTCCGTTGGATGATGGACCCAAGCAGGAAGCCCCCAGCCCAGCATTTGCGCCAAAACCGAAGCTTAACTGTAACCCATATACATTTTAATCAGAACTTACGTTGTACTTAGAATATCAGAAGCAGTCTTTTTAAAGTAGGTAGTAGTTCAAATAGCCTACATTCCATCCAGGATAATGGTATGAGGGCACTTTAAACTACCTTGTCCCCTATCTCTCAAGATAGTATCTTTTTACGATCTGTTGCAAGTGTTAATCCAGGAACAATATTATTTTAATATGGACGTTTCAGAAACTTTTCATCACCCGTATATGCATAGAATTTTACGTTTTGGAACCACTAAGTTTGTATTCCAGTTCAACATACGCGGATGGTGATTTTGATTACAACTGAAGAGTGTATCGTAAACAACTCAATACCTACATGAGTACTACTACTACATACTGCAGTTTGGATGTCTGCAAAAAAGGTTCAAAAATTGGAGTTGTGATGATTTGTAGCGGGATTAATATAGGCTACTTTTTATTATGATTCGACGAATCGTGACGTGATTCCCGATGAATCGCGATAACCTTATTACAAGCGTGTGAAGTCATGCGCACTATTTAGCAGATACTAATATTACAAAAAGTACTTCAAGTAGAAACTACTTTTAATGTGCTCGATCAAAGTAAAGACGATCAAAGATTACATTAAAAAACATACCTGAAATAATGGTAAATCTTAGATATATAATATGACCAACCCAATTTTAATGACATTTACTCACAATATTGTTAAGGTTTATATCTACAATATCAGGGCGAGTCGCGCTTGTGGTCACGTAACATGATACTCTTATAACGTACGAATGCCTGACCACCGCCCATGACACCGCCGGACTTGTAACCTGCAATCAAAATATAAGTCCGAGTTTAGGAATTGATAACCAAGCACAGGATATTTACCAAAGCAAGGAAATTGGAACATGTAGAATACACTTTATAACGAATCGATTGTTACTGAATACAGACGATACGCAGACATGAACGATTTAAAAGAAACTGATGTAATATTATATTGAGATGTAATGAATATTATATATCTTATCAAATTATTATCTTAATTATCAAAACATTCAATGTTGTCAGTGATCAAACGCAAATACAAACAATTCCCAAAACTGCAATAATAGCAGCAGCAGTTCTTAAATCTTTCACACAACCACAACATGATTTTATTTCAGGTAAATTAAAGGGCATAATCAATTGAATAAAAAAATAATAAAACGTCAAAATACATTATGAAAAATACATAGATATTTAGTCTATGTAAATAGGGCGAATTCTGTGGCAAAACATACTGTCATAAAGCCTGTTCCAGTCGCTGTAAATTTCATAACTTTAAACAAAGAGAATATAACGACAATGCCCACGATCCATACATGCGTTGACCTGTCATTCTGATTTTTATGTACGTGATGTATATTGACTGTTAGTGATGTGCATTAAATTATCTATTAGTGATTACTTTATTAGATACATAAATATTTTTCAATTTGTCAATCAAGAAAAAAGTTGAAACATGTTGAAAAAACAATGAAAATAATTTTTGAGGTTTGGCCGTTTTCAATATTTTATCTATGCATAGTTTTCCTTACTACCGATAGAAATTTGACATAACGTCCATACAAATAGTGTCAAATATCTATCTCTAGCAAAGACTACACTTACTAAGTGTAAGGTCACGTCACGAAGTTTTGTTTGACGGATTTTACGATTTCTACGGTGAAAGTGAAAATGCACAAATACAGTCAAGTGTAATGAAATGTAATGGTAACCTTACAGGTTTTTTTCATAATGATTAATTATTATAGTATTTAGGTACTTTATAGGCAATTGTTAATTATCTACAATATCTACAATGTGTATCCATTGTAATTTGAAAAATTCTGTGATATATTGAGAAGAAACTTAAGTACCTACAGAATATCACCGGATTATCATGTCAAAAAGACTAACAAGATTGACAGATTAAAATGTTACTTGGGGCGGGAAAAAACTCAGCAATGGCTATCGATTGATATGGTTTTGTTATTTTTTCTATATTTGTGTGTTTTGATGTGTTATTACGGCAGATTATTTGTTTTTATGATGGTGCACGATTGTATGCAAAGTGCAGAAGATCATGAAACGTTATTATTGTGTTATCCTCGTCAATCGCATTCTAGAACGTTAGACTGGACTGACTTAATGACAGACTTAATAATGTTACTTTGACTTAATTGACTACTTGAACAAAAACCTCACTTGATGTAACATTAAAGGCCTTACTTATAAGCGCTGCGTTTTTAAGTAAGGCTGTACCGTACATTAATTTCTAACATCAGTAACTTAAGGAATGGCAAATGTTCAAACATACGAGTTCACTTATAAAAGGAAAAAAAGTTTCTTTGATGGACGTCTCTGAAAAAAGGGTTTTCAGTAGGTAGGCCATACAGTGCTAAAAGGATCTTTTGGCACTAGGGTGACATTAGCGTGAGGGCGTGGATGTGCAATTAGGGTTACTAGTTTAACAAAATGTCCTTAATTTTAAGGTCCTGTGCAATATTCCATAATTCAATTTTAACTTGGGAATTGCTTGGATGAAGGGTTTTTCAATGCTAAATATCGTCGACATTTGACACAGCATTATCTAGTGACAAACTAAACGTGAGCTTGTACTATGGAGTAGGTATTAGACAACTGATATACCATTCCTTTGTTTCTTTTGTAAGTATATATTATTCATGGAAAACAACCAGACAAGACAAATTTTAGTTCTAATAACAATTGTCCCGGGCGGGATTTGAATTGACCTCTTGTTTAGCAGTCATGCTATAATCAATCACTACACCAAGGAGGTCATCAATACATGGTAGAAAATATAAATTAATGTGAATGAAATTAAATAATAAACAGTTTTTAAATATTTTTGCTGTGATTATGTTCTGCGTGGACTATATTGAGGGGCTGCATACTATTAAAATCTTCATCGTCACTGCTTTCTTCACTTTCAGAGCATGATTGTATAATGAAAGGCTCATCCAAATATCTTTTTTTTTTCGATATTCTTCTTCTAACTTCTCGACGTGAGCACAATGACTTCGCCATTCATGGACAGAAATTAAATATTTAATACCATATCTGGCATTTGATTGGGTGGTTTCCCAATATTTACACGAGCTACTTTTTGTTTCATGGATACCCAGACCATTTCAATTGGATTAAGGTCACAATGATATGGAGGTAATCGCAATATCTGAGAAAAAATAATCAAGATTAAATGGGTACCTACCAATACCATAAAAATGTTTTAAAAAATTTACATATTATATGAAGTAAATAAAAAGTAAGGAGTAAAACAAACTGTAACTGTTATTAGAACATTTAAGCTATAATTACCCTGTGACCGAGACCTTTTAAAATGGCATCGACAGCTTATACTGGTTCAGGTTTATTTCTGTTTATAATTTCTAATAGTAATGGTGTTGTATATTCTTCTGAAAATTCAATATGATTTTTTCTTAACCGCTCAATTATGTCATATTTTCTGCTGTTTGTGTTCGGGGATTTGTTAACATTTGTGTTATGATATAGAGCATTGTCTATTATAATAAGACTCCTTCAAATTGGGAGATAACATTTTAAGACCCATTTTTTAAAATTAGTATGATTTATGTCATCATGGTAATCTCCACTCTTTGTTTGAGATTTAAAAACCAAACAAGCATTCTCCTCGAAGCCTTGATTACCTTCAGCATGAACGATAATAAATCTTTGTCCTTTAGAGATGGGCTCTAAAACTCCATCTGTAACGAAAAAAAGTTATGCATTATGCATTTGTGCATCTCAAATTTAATGAAAATTGCATTATGCATATATTTAATCCGATAATATTAGTATATAACACAATATATATATTTTTTTTAAATATTTATTCATATTACGAGATAATTAATTAACCTTTAACAATACCTTCATCATCATTCTGCCAACACTTTCCAGCTGTGTGTCCGGAGTGAATGTAAGTCACATCTAGATAGACAGCAGGTAGTTTTTCTTCCTCGTCATTATGCTTTACAGCCTGAAATAAAATAAGTTTATAGTATGTGAATTGGTGTGGCAGTGTCATCATTATTTCATAGGATCTTGTTACTTTTAAGATAGAATAAAATTGCATGTTTCAATACCTTGAGGCAACGAGCACGCCATGTCATATCATATCATTGCGTTTCATTAGTACCGTCAAAAGTGACGCTTTACAAGATGGCGGCGTTAGTTCTAATTTTTGCCAGGTGCCAAAAGATCCTTGTAGCACTGTACGTACTATATACATCAATTTTCTAATATATATATTAGTCTATATGATGTCAACGCCGCTCTGCTTCTCCATATATACATGTACTCTTTGGCTTCAACCGCAAACCGTTGGCTTGAGATCTACTCACATAAAGTAATGTTTAAAATCGTCCATAGATGGCACTTAACGTTCTTATCTTATTCAAAACATAGTTTATTAATGTGTTATCACCAAAGATTTTATCAATCGAAATCAAACTTTCTTGATTTTATCAAATTGTTTTAACCCTTTGTATACCGTGATAATTAAAACAAAAGAATTATGAATGAAACGCACGTAAATTTACGTCTCTGGTATGCAAAGGGTTAAGCAAATTTTAAGGGTTTTTTATAAATCACCAAATTGTGTCTAGTGGAAATCAATTACTATCTTCTCTTTTCTTCGGCAACTAAGTATAGTTAGGTACAAGGAAAGACTGTAATAGAAATAAATTAACGGATTATCAATACTTTTACATTAGTAGTCAGCTTTAGCCCACCAAGATTAAAGAAATTCCAATTTACAAACATATTAAGAAATGTATGATTTACTCGCAACTTAACGTGATATTAATAGTATTATAGTGGATTATTAGGCGTTCAGTTATTTATGGTACTCGCAAAGTGTACAAAATTGTAAAACATTGTTTCATTTTCTTGCCAATCGCTTCTGACTCCATCCACCATTAGGTACTAGAACGAGATCTAGGTATGACAGATTAGTGTACCTACTAACTGGAAGATTGAACTGTGAATTTACTCCAGTATAGGTACCTAAGGACTAAAAGGGCAAATACAAAATGCTATAATAAGATTATACATTATGCAATAATCTTTTTAGGATAATAATATTAACCTAAAACGAAAAGATCGTAATTGTTGTAAAGGGTAGAAAAACCTACACAATTATTTTTTAGTGTTTACATTTTATTACGCATCTTCCTTTCATCTTCTCAACAAGTATCCCTTTTCTATTCCCTATTCCCTTTTTTATTTAAGCTCCATTTGTTTAATACATAGAGTACAAAATATAATATAAAAATATTGCTTTGCTATTCATAAATCATGCAACATCTAGAGAAATGCCTACATAGACCTACGGATAACAAGGTTTTTACGAAAGGCCAAAACTGTAAAGAATCTTCATTTCGTTTTAATTTCGTTACCCAAGCGCGGCTGCCGGCTTACTTCGCTGTTATCTACACAGTTTTATCTCCAGTGTAATCTTGTTAAGAGCACACCCCCTCTTATACCCTCCACCCCCTGCTCGAGGGAAGCAATAACGCTGAAATCCCTGGTTTTCGGAGCTCCCTTTAAGCCACGCATTACAGAGATATCCTTAGCTAAATTAGTTTGTTTACACCTATTGTATATACAAATATACCTATAGACACTGACAATACGCCAGCTGAAATTTGAGGTTTATCTTTACTTAGTACTACTATTTTTTCGCGGGTAAAATAATAATTAATCTATCAGTGTTAAGAACACTTTAAAACATCAACTACTTAAGTTACTTTAAACCTACTTACTCTTCAGTACCAGGCATTGCGTATGATCTATACAATGAAATTAAAAATAAAATATGCAAATAGATGTGAGAAGAAGGAAACAAGCTCCGTGGGATTTGAGACGCGTCTTGGAAAACCTAGATTTAAACAATGAGAAAATCAATGTTAGTGGAGAAAAATCCCAAACTTTGTAGTTTTCGCTTTTATGGAATATGTTTAGCGGCGATCTATTAAAGACTTTTACAATTATATCCGGAACATCTGGGAGTGGACTGAAATATCAGGAGCGTCTGAGTTGTTCCGCCGAACCAAAAACAAGAAGGACTGTACCACGCTGATCGCCAACCTCCACTAGTTGGAGAGGCTTTTTAAGAAGTAGACAATTATATTTTGGTTGCTTGTCTCAAAAAATATCCAGGTAAGATTACGTAAAATATATACGTATAACCAACTCTTGATTATTAAGCTAGGTTTATATTGGAGCGTTTTCGCAATAGTACCTTTTATATCGCTGGCGTGGGTACACAAATCCTACCTAATAACACCTCATTTACAGAAATACACCTAGCCGGAAAGGCAATTATTTATGCCTATACAATTATTTATATATACGCGCAATTATTTCGGCACCAAAAAATTGTATACCTAGCCTAAAAGTACAGCAACATCGTTAGGATACATTCTACATAGATAATTGTCTGGCTGTACAATTTTAGCAATTATTATGGATATATTTGCGTAAGTATACCGTAAGGTTTTCGATATGGTATAAAGAAAAAGTACTCATGAAAGCGCTCGGCTTAAATTGTCATAACCAGGCATACATTCAAGTAGTTGCAGATCGTTCCATACGTTCCCAAACTTAAAAGTGACTATTCAAGCCTCGATACGAGTGATTCCTAGAAGAATGTAGTAGTATCCAGTATCGATCGAGCCTTCTGCTTGAAATTCAATTCGCAGAGCGGGTACAACAATAAAACATGAATCGTCGTGTATCTCCTGATAGCACCTGAGTCCGCTACGTGGACTGAATTTCATCTTACGAATACATAATACCTCCTCTTTTTTTCTAAACATAACTTACAGTTATCTTGGAAAAATGGTTTTTGAATGCAGTGCCGCGTAGAATTTTAAAGCTTAATATCCTATAAAGCAATAACTGCCATGAGCAGAGGCCGTATAGCACAAACAATTTGCGAAAAAGTATTTGCACAAACTATCGAGATGCAAAGGCATATTTGCATCGAAAACGTCAACATGTCACGCTTCGTCAATCAAACTATAAGTTATCTGTGTCACAGTTGCCCTTGAAAAAAGACAGGTTCTATTATTTCACGTGAACGACACGTTACGTTACACTTACGCAGTTATTCGTGCTAGGCCCACTGGTAACGCTTACTATCAGTTGACTTGTTACTTATAGGTATATATAATTGTCAGGTAAGATTTGTTGTATTATAATCTAGTTCTAGTTGTATCATTATTTACAAATTTAGTTGCACGTGTTTAAAAAACAACTTGATTTCTGTGAAGGAGTCCCATTCCGTAAACTTTTTGTCCATGCGTGTCTACCGAGAAATGTCAAAATATTTCAAATAGAGACTTTTGTATCATTAAAGTCAGACCGCAAACCACACCTATAATATATCTTACTTCTGATCTCATACTAGCTGTTGCAAAAAACACGCCTTCAAGCAGTAGTCACGAATAGCGATATGGGTTTCGTGATAAATCTCTTCGAATACCAAGTTATATTTATTAAGTTGTATGATATTTTTACGATGTAACGCCACGGGGGCGCTCATTATCGCACCGCCTCCACTGAACGTGATGAAAAAACTTTTCCCAACGCGATATCTTCGTGCAACATTAATTACGAAACTCGGAAACTTCCTTTATATTTCTGTACGAACTGCTCCGTTATATTTTTACGATTTTTCTTCCTGAAAAGGGACGGTCCTAGCTCTCTGATAAGAATATATCGAGCAATATAAGCAGTAAAAATATCACGTAGAAAAACAGGTCTCGGAGTTTTATGTCGGCAATTCGGGACGTTCACAAAAGAAATGCTAACGTTGCTGCGGACGTGACGTGGCCCCGACCGACCCTACAGCGAGCCGAACGCCTCGCTATTCTTACCGTCTTTATTTATTAAGCTCTATATGTGACCGTGTTATATACCTACGCTATTCTTGCTTTCGGAATGACTAAATTCCGTCCCACTGAATCACAATTATCCAAAAATACAAGCCGGTAAAATCATGTCTGATATCCATAACTGTTTCGTTCGCAAGCATTTCGTGCTCAGTGACATAAATACATAATGTATCCGTACATAAGCACTTGGGTATAAACATGGAATATAAAGCTTTCCAATAAAATCCAAGACAAAATTGCCTGTCACAGCGCAATCGCATCGAAACCGGTAATGAAACGGCCTGCGCATTTCCATAATCTGATACTTTTTATTCGAAAATGCCTTCGATATCCGCATACAAGGCCTTAAGACATGCCATTGCAGTATAACGTTTATTTATATTCTAGTGTCCGCATTTGTATTAAATTTAAATTTAAACTTGTGTTTCCAAAATATTAAATAAACTGACGTAATACGAATTCAGTAATTATTTAATGATGAGAATGAAATCGCAACGCATGATCATTGGTTGTTTCTGCAAATATTCTTAAGTCTTAAATTCAACAGACCCAATATTGATACGAACGAAATTAACTCAAAATAACCTGGCGTTCGTAAGGGCGGGTCCCGTAATTTATGTTACTATAACTCACGTGGACAGCCGCCTCAATAGGTAATTTAGATGTTCCAGCAACATTGTCATAATGAGAACTCGAGCATACTCAGGGTAGAGTTTATTATCTTAGTGAGTGATGCACTCAGGGTGGGTAGCGGAACTTGTAAGTTTTTATAGTTGCCCCCTTTCTGGAGCGTTTCACCAAGACTAATGTCTGGTTGTAAGTGGATATTTAATGGACTTTATATGGATAAGTAGTTCAGGATTTTGGTTCGAAAGTTTTAAATTACTTAGGTAAAGTTACTTCTAGGATAATATGGTAGATATCATTTAGTAGCCTCATTCGAAGTAGGTACTGTCAATATTACATAGATACATACCTATCCGTTCTTCATCAATAAAATGTTCTAAACGGAGTTATCATTTTTAACAAATTAAACCCCTCTTTGTGTTTTTATTCTCTCCTATATGAACTTTGAGTTAGATCTGATTTTCGGCAATCACAAAGTAAAGAAGGTTTTCCTACTTATAAGAGATAAAATACGACTTTAAAAAAACCCAACGAAGATTGTTAAAATAATACATTTAAAGTCGAGTAAGTCGGCATTTTATATCTACACCTTCGTGTTATTAACAGTTAAGTAAAACATCTAAAGGGCGTTCCTGTTTTACATTTAACAAAATATAACAAAAATATATGGCATCGCATAATAGACTTTGTAGCTTTTAAAAAAGATATAAATTGAAATGTTTTTCTTTGGTTCTTATCACTTTTATGGACTTGTGTGTATCAGCTCTGGCTTAAACGAAAAAGCTCATAATATACACAAGATATGGCTTCGTATGGCAGTTTGTTATGAAGTTTATAGTGCAACCAACACGGTTCTAGTTACATGCTTATTGGGACGAGTAAAAAAGAGGCATCGAATAATATTATGTGTAATAATTTAGGAGATTGAATCGCTGCAGATGATAAAAAATAAGAAATTATGAAAAAATATCCGAAGAGTAATTGGATAGTTACATATTTCATGTTTACGAGATGTTTGTAGGATATGTTATGATGAAACGCTATAGGTAACGTAGAACACGATGCTGGAATGTTATTAGATATTTTTATTGAAGCCGGAGTCGTAAACTGGAGCATACAAGAACCGCTTTGGCATTAACGTTTTCTCTGATATTATTTTAATTTGTGACGTGGTGAAAGAGTTAAATGCTCTTTTCTCGTGTTTTGTGTTAATAATCTGTTAAAATTTACGTTTATAACTCAGTATTAATTGTTCCGATTCGACACGTCACGTTTTAGTGCCACTAAAATATATTAACAACGTCTTATTTAGCGACTGAATTTTTTATGCCTCGCGTAAAAATAATGAAAGCTTTTGCAGAATGTGTGAACAGATGAGAATGCATACAAAAATTGTTTTCATGAATTTACTATCTATAGTATTACTAAAACTGATGTTGTTTCGTCATGCGCATTATCTATTACCATCCTAAAATATTCACTTTTGACTGAAACTTTGAATTAACTAGTACCTTTTTAGGAACTGTTGGAAGTAAAAGCTCGTGGAAGCAGAGGGCCCTGCGTAGGTAGGTTTGGTCGTAAAATGTACGCTTTATGGAAATATAAGATCCTTGTCGGGAGGTACGCATGCCCCTTGCTCCGCCGCCTCCAGAGAATGTAATCTCTTACGTGTTTCGATGTAGTGGGCTCTAATGCAGGTAGAGGAACTTAGGTCGATCTGAGTATGGGCCAAGTTAAAGGAGATTATATACATAATATAAATGATGATAACGATAATGATGATAATCGATGCCTTTATCAAGTCACGAAAAAGATCTGTTACGTTTCGCTGCAAAAAGCAACGCTGAACCGTGTTAACTTGAAACTCACGTTACTAAATGTTTCGTTAAGTATAATAATTCTATTTACTTCATTGATGATTTACATGAAGCTGTCATGTAGTAAAAAATGTCATATCATCTTTCCTATTCTTTTTGCTATATTTACAAGATATCAACGTATCCTATACAGTGTAGTATGCTTCGATTATTAAACTGCAATTGTATATAAATTTGAGCTATATCAAAGACAATCAAAATTTGATTGCATTAGAATAGGCACGATTCTAGCAGAATACTGGAAATGGCCCGCGTTACTTCCGAATTCTCGAACGCGAAGGAATCAAATCGATAGTCGATACTAATAAAACAGCGTCGATTCGCGAATACATAAAACGTCGGATTCGAGACTTGCGCTCTTTATGTAAAGCTAGGAGAGAAGGGTTCCCAGTTTTATAGCGGGGAATTTGCATATAAAGTAACCATTCAAGAAAGCGATCTCCGTTTTGCTCCGTGTACTTTTTCGTATTCATTGTTGCGAAGGCCGCGGGCTCACATTTTATGGTTCTCGATGCTTTCTTACCGTTTACATAAATAATGTTATCAACAGTTTTTTTCTTAACTTAATTTTATTTCAGAAAGATCGTCTTATGAAAGAAAGATGCGTAGTTATATTAGTGTTTAGATCGTAAATTTAGCTGTAGCGATATTTTAATTACTTTATTGTTCACATATTTGTCTTTTTTTTTTCAGATTAATGGACCGGAATCCAGAGGGATAATGGATTAAAAAATTGGTAAATACATACTTTATGTTTCTTATACATTGTCCGGAGCAGCGGTCGTAAAATCTGGTGCGGTGTATACATAAAATATGCTAAAAGAAAATAAAGTGTCCGGTGAGGCGTTTCCAGCGATTCCCAATAAAAATGATATTTAATTGAAGCCGATAACACCTCGTGGCGCGATGTCTAATAAACTGTGTTTATTATTATTGTGTTAGGTCGGTACGGCGCGAGATAAACCTTGTGTATCTATACGACCGACTCGTGACCGCTTGTTGGGATGCTTGCCTTGTTGGGGCTTGATTATGAATACGTAAGTAGGTATCGATTTCAACATACTCCTTTACCAACCATGTTTTTGCTAAAATATCACTGCTCAATAAAATTTTATCCTTATCGGTGCAGTTATAGTGCATGCAGACATTGGAATATATTAAAATTCAGACGCGAGCTTGCATTTTCATCGATATAAAACTTTACTGCCGCTCGGAAAATGGTTCGTGAGTTACTTCGAAATGGAATTGAATATTCATAATTTGAATTTTGCAGTGAACTAGCACGGCATATCGAAATTTATTTCAAAAGGAGGTGAACAACAAGAGAGCGAAATTTCAATCAAATTCTAAAAGCAACATTATCTACAAGCAACAAGACATAATATGTCTTGTATATTGTATATATCTATCTGTATATCTATAGTTATTTATTAATCATTAATGAAGTGAATAATGCATAAAATGCATTAATACATATTCTGGCCTGATCAATGTCGTCTAGTCTATAAATTTCTTTTACTGGACTTATAATAGAAGACGACTGGATAGATGGCGTGTGTACGACTTACAAATTTATATTAATTGCAAAATATTCACGACAGTCAAACGATTACGTAACTATTCTAATAGAAGATATCGTTATACAATACCGTTTACTTATTTAAATATGAAACATAGTATCCATATAGCCAGTACAATGGCACGTAAGTGATAGTTATGGAACTTTTTATAGGCAGTTAGATTTATTTTTACAGCGGTGTTTGTTTTAATACGCTTTTCGCGTCAAGAGGTCGGCTTCAACGTCTATTGCTGCATTAATTTCACATACGATTATGTACCGACAAATTGATTATGCTATGTTTATAGTTCAATATAATGTTTTAAATGAGCGTTTATTCACAGTTAGTTTTATGGCTTGTAAAATGGGAGTTTTATTCTTACAAATTTAATTTGGAGGTGTAGAGCTGTTATGCCGTAATAGAATACTGTTTATGATTCCCTAAGAGTCAGAAGTTCTTTTTTATCTACCTGCTAGGAGGAGCTACTCAATTCGACTTTATTTGTTTTCTTTTTTATGTTTGTTTCCTCATAACCGATTCTCAAAATTCTTTTTTTTTTAAAGCTGGTGCCCGTGTAGTCCCATTCAAATTTCATCAAATTCGGTCCAGTAGTTTTTGAGATACACTCCAATAACTGAATAGAATGGAAGTCGGTATTAAATTTTTCAAATTGTTAAAGATCTTTGTCGTATCTTAGGTTAATATTGATTATACATCAGAGGTTTACTTACCAGTATTTTTCCAACACAACTTTTACATTGTTCCTAACTTTATCATACTTAATCGTACCCACATATCTCAGAGGATCCCAAATGATCCGTTTATTAGAGGACCGTAAGAGGACGTTGCGTAGGTCCGCCCAGTGGTCCTAATCAGGAAATATAGGGTCATAAAATGGACCGGTGGTGGTCCGACTTAATCAAATTGTCGAAATTGCCGATGGAGGCGGCCTATTTGATGCGAGAGTCATGCTCGCAGGTAATTAGGGTTTTCTATACATAGACCATTGTGTCATAGCTATAATTAGGTACTATTTTTTTACTACACCTACTTTCAGTAATATGAACTACTTAATATACCAAAATAGAACTCTTTTATATAATGATTATGAAAGTTTCAGTTCCAGAAAGGTTTTTAGAGATTAAACTATATCCGCCATATTGATTTAGTTTCCTCGTATCATCATGAGCTTGTGTGTAATGGTTTCAGATTTCTTTAAAGTCATTTGTTTAATAAGAGAGATTGACAAATTTATTATCTTTCGCAAAAATATGACACGCCTACTTTATCCCCGTTATTTTAAAACAAAGATCTCATCAAAAATTCAGCATGTGACTCTCGGGATGTATCCAATAAATCAGTTTTACAGCATTCCCGTGTCATTTCAGTCGTCGAACGGCATAAAATGATAATTTTACTGCGCTCCCCTTCCGTCTCCAGAGTTTACGACAATTGTGAAATGTATCGACACTTCGGGTGACACCTCAGAGGTGGACCACCTCACCAGAACTGAAAAGCCATTGGAGAACCTTACATTTTCACATTTTCAAAGACATAAGACTCAGTTTCGTCTAAAAATTCCGCAAACTGTAGTAATCCATAAGGAACATATGGTACCATCTTCCCCTTAGAGTCATCCAACGCGCTCTGATATTTTAAGAAAGGTGCTCACAAACTCATCAATCTTTCAGGCGACTTTATAGCTACACTTTGAATTATGACCTATGAAACTATTTTGCTTTACAGAAATAGGATTGAATGAAATATCTACAGTGAAATTGAAAATTCTTTTATGAAAAATCTCCAAGGACTCATTGATGCCGTAAGCGCGGCTTTAATAACATCATTGTAGGTTTTTGGACTATATAGCCCTGTCTAGTAGCTAGCAGGTTCTGAAGCTGCCCGATGATTAAATATCCTGCGAATGGTACTAGAATAGGAAACTTAGAGTAACTATTTGCTCTGTATCTATAAATAAACGTAATTTTTAGAAACCAAGTAACACTTTATACACTGGACCGCACTGCACTGTGAAATGGTTAAAGGGTTAAAAGGCCACGAAAAACTTGCGCCTGTTCTCTGTTCAACTAGAAGAACCTTATGGAAAATAGTCTCACGGACTATTTTGTGTTAAGGTCGATAATGCCAGAGAAGCAAACTAGGTACGTATCGAATGCATGATGCCAGTAAATTAGTATGTCTAAACGCATTACATACACGATCTAACTACACGATCTAGGCATCGTATCATAATGGTTTGCTCTTAGCCATAATACTCTTTTAAATATCATCAATATAAGTAATTTGGTGGTAAATTATCCTCATTTTTATTCCTTATTTCAAAGATTTCAATTTTTCCAGAATATATTAATATAATGATATGCGGTGAAAATGTTAGTATGTTCTATTAAGAAAATCGTTATAGCTCCATAGCGTGACTACTTGCGAATGATTATGCGTAAAACTTGTAATGAGTAATAATTAATAAATTATGAACACAATGGAAAATGTAACAAAAATCTAGTGGGATTTCATTTAATTCTATTTTTGATAGATTTTCTATTCTATTCCATCGGTTGATAACGCAATAAGTTAATATTCTTCCTATAATAAATGCGAATGTTGGATGGATCAAGGTTTGTTACTCAACCACACCAGAATCGCCGATCGGATTTGGATGACATTTGGTATGTAGATAAATGAGGCGCTGGAATAAAGCATAGGTATACTTTCATCATTATTATCATCATCCAGCACCGCGGGGCACAGCTAGTAGGTAATAATTATATCTTCCCATGGCACGTGATCTATTAAGGCGTACTATTAGCCCCCGCTGTTTCCCTAATAGCGTATACTAAATGAAACCCAGCATCCATAGATGCATGAGGGCTGCGAGGGCGTATCTTCTTATCTTTACGTCTTAATCCCCTATCATTACGTTTCCGGCCTCGTTAACGAGAAACGTGAATTCTAAGGCTTTAATTAAACATTTGGGTGGTGCGCTTTTGAAATTTGAATAGAGCGCATTTACTAAGAAATTTCTTTTATTCAAATGAGAAACTCGCAATTTGTTAATGATTTAAATATAAAAACAATTTTGTTCATAATAAACAGTAAGTATTTCCTAAGACAGGTAGTTTCTCTTCTGTAACATCCGTAATTTTATAGAAATTCTTATTAATAACAACATAGTTGTAAGGTTGATTCCAAACCTTTGAACACATATCTCGAAGTTGATGCCATGACATGTCGGAGCCCACATGTTCGTCGTAAACATGTTTTAAATTAACTTCGTCTTGTTGTAATCAAACAATAAGGTTTGAATTAACCCTCACGAGTTGTTTTGGGATTTTAGTTTACTAAATCTCATTTAAATTAAACCATTCAATGTTCTTATGTCGTTCCATTCCAAAATTATCTGAAGTCGCTCACTCAGGACTCTACTCTAGAATCCTTCGCTTTGCTCTCGATTCAAAGAAACGTTCTCGCCTTAAAAATGGTTTTTTGTTTCCTAGGCAAAAAATCTATTTTATCAAATTGTAATTAATTACTTACTCCGTAAGGCCTCAAGTAATGGATTACCAGAGATGCTAATCAGCTCTCTTTGACAGCTCACATGTACCACCTAGCTTATGTTTTAACTTGCATCATTTTTTTACTATTATCCTGCTAAATGTAGAATCTACCTTTACATGTACTTTATATTATAGACTTTGATTTATTAGAAGAGTAGGTAAATGCGCCCTTTTTGATGCCCCGATTTGATATGACTTCATTTTCATCCTATGATATTGTATAAATTAGAATATTATGGCATACAAAGAGCAGCTAATTAATAAGTAACTAGTTATTTGGAAATTAAAATACAATATTGGTACTGAAATACCTAAATAAATATCCAGGATTAGGTATTACAAATAAACAAAATAAACGTCGTTTTGCAAGTTTATTTTGTTTTGCAAATTGCAGGTTTTAATTAATAATACAGGAGTTCCGCAAGGAAACATATTGGGCCCATTACTATTTTAAGTCTATAACCTATATAATATAATATATATATATATAACTTGAGAACGGCTTTACAGATTTCATTCATATTTTTTTAAATATTTTCTTATACTTCGTAGATGGTTTTTACATTAAAAAAATAAAAATATATTGGAGGTTATGACAAGACCGAGTCTACTACGCGAACAAAGTAGCGGACAGTCGCTAGTATACAATAAATACCAAAAGTACAATACAGTTAACAAAGCTTTATGAGACGTGATCCATTGGATGGAAACCAAACGTTTAAAAATCGACCTTTATAAAACCAAATTAACGCAATTTATATCGATATTATGTATTATATCTCTATTCCGTTGCCAAATTGACATTAATTAACTGTTAAATCGAAGTTGATAATTTTAAATTCTTTTTCTAACCCTTGTTAAACAACTAAAACGCTTCATATTTGCACTAAAAAGTAAGGCAAATTGTGTTTTTGGAGGCTGCGTTGATGGTTATCACGCTCATGTGTCTTCGTTGTTTAGCTATGGTTCGTTAATATGAGGTAACTAAGTCGACTTAGCAGAGTATTTAAAATAGAAAAGAGTTTTGTCAAAGTAATAAACAAGGCGTGATTTTTAGGCAGCTGCAAACCTCTTTTTAAAGCATGCAACATTAGAGATGTTTGTTTGTGTTTTAGGCCCGTGTTCACTAACACATGTTTAAACTGTAAACGGACGTGTAATTCTTAAACGGACGTTTAATTCTTAAACGACCGTTTAGCAATATTTTGCTGTTCACCAAGCAGTAACCATTGATTTAGTTCCATAACCGGCTGTTTAAGTTAAACGATGTCTTCGACCTTGTTTAACCATTGGTTATTGTTTATTTACGTGGAAATGTCAGATGCTCTGAATTATATCTTTAAAGAAAATAACGTGTTCGATGACTTTGAAGATATTGAGCTAATTTTACGGGCACCCCATATTTTACAAAGTGGACACAATTATTTAGAAGAAACTGACGTAAAAGCAATCGTTACAAGATTTCGTTTATACAAACATAGTGCCTTGGGATTACTTGATTTAATTGAAAGAAAGTTGTAATATAATGTCATCCATAATCACTTCAATAAAACTCAGATGAATTGTAGATTTAAATTACCACGATGACGCCAACAATACAAACACATGGAACTTCGAATCGAACTTTGATATTACCATAAAAAGGTGCTGAATTAGAAATACATACAACTTGGGAACATACCATTGACTTATTACGCATTACATTTTGTGGTATATTAATATTACCTTACCATATTTGAATGTAGCTCGAGTAAATGTATATGGTACAAGATACGCTACCATCTTTTCAAAGTAGTATTATACCATTCATTCATATACGACTCATTCGTCCAAAAACGCTCGATTAGTTAAACGTTCGCTTTAAAAAGATGGTGAACACCAAAAAACGCGACACGTTTAAACAACTGTTTAAGTTTAAGGGGGCGATTAGGTAATCAATGGTTAAGTTCTAGTTGGTGAACTCCAGCCTTAGTCAAACAACAGGCTGTTTTTTTTTAAAACGTGGACAATTGTGTACCCGCCAAAAAGATCAAAGTTTGTAATTCATTAATCTGCCCGTAAGAATTTTTACAAAAGAAATGTATGTTTTATGTGCAATATAATAAATATATTTAATATCTTTATAATTATAAACCTGATAGCATTAAGACCTTGGATGGAAATATGTTTAAAAATAAAATGTCAGACTGGCATTTTACGTATTATTATAGTGTAAAGGGAAGTTTCGGGAATATTGTTTTTGAAATTTTGAATATTTGAATAGTGTATTAACATTTTAAACACAAAATTTACACATCTTCCCAGCAGACATAATACCTATATTGTGTCCTGTTTTAAGTATAAGATCTCTCTCTACCTTTCATGTATTCTAAATCAAATAAACGATTTGATTTCATTCGTTTTAATTATGATTATTACAATATACGGCCATGGAGCGGTGGTCAGCCCTTGATCATGAGCATACCTACATCTCAGTTTGAAAATGACTTTCAGTTCTATTGTGACCTTCTATTTCCTTCTACTTATATAAACGGTTTGAATCCATCTGAAACTTTCATAATTTAAATATACCTACTTAAAAGTGTCCCTTAAAGATTATATAGATAACCCTGAACAGAAATAAGTTTGATGTCTATAAACCTTCTCACCTCATTCTATCATACGCAATTGTCGGCTTGCTATTGATTTCTACAAAAATATTTAATACCTATATAACATATCAAAACATAATATAGTATGATTTTTCAACTAGTTTTTATGTGAAAATGATAGTACCTAATAAAACAGATAGATAGCAGATAGTAGAAGAACAAGATACTGAAACTGCCTAAGTATATGAATATAAGCCTGAACGTTATTTTAACAGTACTTAAAACCATTTAAGATCCTTCTATCTTGAGCTTGACTTACAACTGCAGTTACAAACCAAAGAAGGTTGCTGGCAGCAAGCTTCTTAAAAAACTACAAATCAAATCCACAGCTCCTTTAAAAGTCACTGATGATGCATCGGTGGAACGTCAGGATTTTATAGTCACCGTTTATAGCAGTAAAAGCGAAACGATGGTAGTAAAATGCGTTTGTCGCGGCTACACTTTACCCTTTAAGTCGAGGTTCATTTCAGACCTAGTAAGGGTTAACGATAGGCTGACTCTTTTCTATTTAAGATACTTATCTAAACGTGTACGTGTAAGGCATACAAAGTAGATGGCGAGATAAGCAGAAATCCATTATGCTTTTGCGACTAGCGACTGAAGTGGCAGAACGCAGGGGCCGTATTTTATTTTAAAAGGTTTTGAGCGTGAACATTTGTGAGTTACCTTTTGGCGTCGAATTGCAACAGATTTGTGTACGAATGCTTGAAATAAACTTAAAGGGTTATTAATAAAACAAGATATTCATTTTATTGAATGTCAGTGGGCCGCAAAGCTGGCTATAAGCCTGTGATCATTTTGGAGAGCTAGGGAAATCATATAACTCAGTTTTGGGTTCACCGCGATAATGATGCTTACTTACGTTATGTAGTAGTCTTTAAGTTACTTTACTATAACCGTTTACCCCAGACCATTGTATATATTGATGAGAAAGTTTGTGTATAAGTCCGTTGAGTCTCACTTCGCTTAAATACTTCCTCACACAAGTAACTGAGGAAGTAGCAAACCATACGATTGCACTCAAAACTCAACGAGTTGCAATGCAACTTGGAATATACGAGTTGATAGATTATATCCAGGATCGATATATAAATAAGTTACATTATTATTATGAAAACTAACGTGGTTTGTACACACTTTTAATATGAAAAACGGGATTCACTCACTTAAAAAAAGTCAGATCTTTCCGACTACAGTTTCAACCACATCCGGTGGTCTTTTTCAAGGAGAATGCAGAACGCTCGCGGTTGCGTCTCGTCTCGCACTGGTGAGGCTGCAGTGAGAGACTTTTTTTTACGTGAGTAAATCCCGTTTATTATATTAAAAAGTTATATTATGTTTAAGAAAAATATATCTTTATATTATATTTCTATTTCTATTTATATTTCTATCTATCAATAATTTTATCAGTGTAAGTATAGTTCCTATACTTAAACTGATAAAATTGTGCGTTTATAATATAAGATGATCACTAGGCCTGACACTGACTGATAAAGGTCGCAGGACGACGTTGGATGCAGGCCGCTTCCAACCGGTCCTTTTGGAAAATTATGGGGGAGGCTTATGTTCAACAATGGACGTCCTACGGCTGAGATGATGATGAATAGAAAAATTGCATGGTTCTCGATTATACTACTACTAACCAAGCATTAAAATACTTACTGTAAAATACCTATGCAAGTAATTGAAATACTTACCTACACTACAATTATTATAAAAATGATTCAATGTCTTTACCTGTGCAAATACATCAGTAACCCTTAGAAATCATAAATTAACGTAATTATTTTAGATCTTTGTTAGTTGTTCCCAATATTTTATCAATATCGTAGATAATAGATGTTGTAAACAGATGATAATTTAGCGTAAACTTTCTTCTTTTGTGATTTGCTCTAGTAAATCAATGTTTATGGGCAACGTTTACACTTTTGTAAACATAATTTGTTTAAATAAGGTTTTTCTACGGTCGCATGATTAACATAATCTATTATGACCAAATGGTCGGTCTATCTTTGTAAAACTTACTCGCTTTTAAGTGTGTTTTCAATGATAATTAGCTATAATGAAGAATTTAGGTAATTGTGGAATTTGAAATTTAAACTAGAACACGCGTTATGGAACGTTTTGAATGCAAATTTTATAGAACCGACAAAAACAGCATACTTAGGTATACGAGATGCCGTGTACTTCTGCAAGTAAGAGAAAGAAAACAAAATATGCCATAGAAACTGCGTTATAATTTAGACGAATTTAAGAATATCTTACACAAATGGTAATAAAAAGTAAAAAATATATAAAAATAAAAACATAAAATAAGAACTTTTTTAAACATTCACGGTTGTTTTTAATAAACATATTGCTACTTACGGGATGAAAACCGTGGTAATTATCCGCGATCATGGCGCTTGCAACAGTGTCGAAATATCGGGAGCTCAATTAAATAATTACCACGGTTTTCATCCCGTAAGTAGCAATATGTTTATTATAAAATAAGAAAATACCTACGAGGATTTTTTTATGCTTTCACTTTGACAATAGAACGGCAGGACAATTGATAATTTTTTTTACTAAATTTATTATAGTATCTATCGATAACCGATAATTATTATTCCTTAAAAGTGCCATATTTCAAATAAAATCTAAATACTACTGTTATAAAGGTATACCAATTCATACAATACATATAATATATATTATTTACATACATACTATAGTCATGACGAATATAATAGGTAGACTTCGTAATTGTAACTTCGTATAACCCCAAAGAAAAGAAATTTCCCTCAGGGAATAATAATACAAAATAATAAATTTGCAATCGATCGCAAAACCACCATAGTCCTACGAGTACTAAGTCATAAATGCAGCAACATTTTAGATACTTATATTAGTAGTTAGTAGGTAAAGTATATTTAGATAAATTCCAGACTTTAACTCAATTTTTTCTAACTTGGGCACCAAATCGCAAGATAACCAGTATCTATATCCTATCTATCGGCGGTTCACCCTTCTAGAGATCGAAATTTGACATAGGTAAGTCTCATACAAATAGTGCCAAAGAATGACAAACCTCTGTGTGTTTTGGGTAGGACACCTACCCTACATAGACGGACCCACGAGAAAGGAAACCATGCAAAATGTAATGTTTCACATTTGTAAATGTACACATAAATGTTGGGAAACCAACTGCTAATTAAATATTATTATATAAATTATTTGCATCTATTATAATTAATAAATAAATAAATTTGGCATAGTTTCATGCTCCGTGGTTTTCATTCTCAGTGGGTACCCAGATGACCACTCCTTTATATCTCTGGCTAAGGTCTCCTCTATACCTTTCTTAGATAGGTTATAGACGTGACGCTGGCACCACTGGACCAACAATAGTCATTAAATAGTGCTGCCTAGACAAGATCTTGAGTCACGCCCTCATGCATCTATGGATGCTCATTAGGGATGGCACCCGCCGGAGGCCGGTAATGACGCTCCCTAATGGTAGGGATGGAATAGTTATGTAGACTAAACATTCGAGCTTTATGGGGTACTTACCTCACTGATATTCAAACGGTGTTTTAATGTATCTAGTGCAGACTCACACAAGGTAAGCCTACCAGATTTTGCAGCTGTTACCGACATTAAATGATTGTATTAAATGGCTTGTATTATCAATATTATTTCCTCTTGCTGCTGCTTCCGTGTGAATTGAAACTACTACGTGAAATAGTTATAAACTTTTTTCCGGAATAAAAAGTTACCAGTAGTTTACGCTATGTCCGCTCTAAATTTCATTAAATTATGTTCAGCCGTGGCAGCGTGAAGAGGATACAAACATGCATAGATATCACAAAATTTACATCAAATATAAAAATTATCAAAATGTACTCTTAACTCTTTATTCAATAAAATATGTTATCCGCCTATCATAAAATAAATAAAAACCCCTTGCAAATGTTTTATTTACATATATAATTCACATTTTATGAAGGAATTTTTTAAATTTGTTACTTTCCTTTCAACTACAATATTTATGGCATACTATATTTTATAATAGCGATTATTAACATGTACTTTCCTACATTCAATTAATAATAATGCAATTAAATTGTAGTTACACTTAGGTAGTCTGAAAAACATGAGAATCTCTACATTTCTCAATTCCCACCCATTGGACGCATCCTAGCATAGTATCTGCAGTGCCGCCAACCTTGCGTCACTATACCACTACAGAACCGGTTGGGTCACGCACACACGCACACACGCCCAGTATGGATTAGCGCGGCCTGCCGAGCGAGCTAACGTCACAAAATGGCCGTAAAACAAGTGAACGGTGAGTTACGGCCGGCCCGGGGGGAAGGAGGGCACTGCGGGAGGGGCGCCCGTCGCCCAATCGCTGAGCGAGCAGCCCGCAACACTCGCCAACGTTGCTCTTTCTTTTATGGCGACGTTGTTTTTCACTGGCGCGCTTTTCCCTGTATTTTTTCTTTTTCTTTTTTAACAGAAAATGGTCTGTTTGCTTTGTAAGGAGATACAATGTGGGTTTAGTATTGTTAACGCGTTTTTAAGTAAAGCATGGGAGTATGGGCGTGTTTTAAATAGATTTAGCGCTCGGTGTAAGTGGAAAATAGGTTTATGTTGGTACTTAGGTATGTCTTAGCTAAATATATAATTTAATATAAATTTGTATTATACAGGTAGGTAGGTACACATTTTTTTTTATTCAACAATCATCAATATTTTGTGTAAACTTGGACCAAAATAGGACCTATGACAATTTATATGGTATATTTACCTAGGTACATATAGCCGGCGGCTTAAATTGAAATCAATAATAATAATAAAATATCTGGGGAAGCTTCTTAGCAGAAAAAAAAATTCCTTTTTACGATTAATTTCTTCGTAAAATATATCAGCTTCTGACATAACTAAATATTTTGTTCTTTTAACGTTTCTTGTTAAGCAGAATTAAGATACCTTCTTAAATCAGAATGTTGTTACAATAAAACACATCAAACCGACCTCGATCCGAGCAGAAAAACAAAACAAAGTCCTCGGTTTAATCCTACACAGCAATAAAAAGTAAAAAGTTATTAGTCTCAGGCAAACTCATCAGAAACTTGCACAGTAATAATTTACTTAAGAAGCCGAGAGAGGATCATACCCACGGTTTTAGTCTGACGCAAAAAAGAACCAGCTTGACACTGGAAGCGAGTGGTAGTTACCACGCGTGCAATTAATTTTATTCCTGTACTTATGTAAAGGTGTAGAACTTATCAAATTTTAACATCGGTCGCCTTGGATTAGCAGGTAGCATGTCTGACTACTAAGCAGGAGATCCGGGTTCGATCCTCGATCGGGCACATATTCGAATGGTGAATTTGAATGACTGTTCAAGTCTAGGTGTTCGTTGTGTCTGTCTTTGTTTGTGTTCCATGGCAATTCGATAGGGACATATGAGTGTTAAAACGTAATTTATTAATGTGGATGTGAGCATCTACCTAGGATGGTTCCTTTTCTCTTGCAATATTAAAAGATTTTTATTATAATGAGAATAAAATCTGTGAGTGTAAATTTAGTCCAAAAGTATCTCAGCCGTGCTCTGTAATGATCATCTTTATGGTATTTAGAAAATAATATATTTGAGTGTAGGTATATATAATTATTGAATTCCAAACATGCATGCACTTTATTTTCCTCGATGATAAAATATGCCAATACAGCTCTGAAAATCAAGGGCTAAGTGCTATAAATATCCCCCACACCTAACGGTGTTTGGGTAAATTATATTCTCAATATTTTATTAGTAAGAAAGAATGTATTGAGCAACATTTAAATTACTTTTTAATGTATTCATAAGTACGCATTTCTTGTGAAATCCCGGCGGAAGACTGTCGCAAATGTCATTATGCGGGGAACGCAAATGTAAACCTTATTTTAATGAAATTTCATTTCATATTCAATCAGTGCAGGCGCACTGCAATGAGCTACTTATCACGCCAAACTCTGCCTCTGATTAAGTTATGCTGACAGCGCCGGGATCCAGAAGTACTCAAGTAGAGAGCAGATATGTACCGATACATATCGCTACATATAGGTATGTTATATATGTTATTTTGATCAAGACTGCGTAGAACTAATCAGCCCTAAGGTTCTTTCACATGTGAAGTACAAGTCATGCGACTTATGACGTCACGGCTCTTCTTATAAGTTACAGTGCCAACCGAAGCTTTAAATTGCAAAAACTGCACTATCTGTACAATCTAACTGCACAATCACCTTGTTTTAAACAAGTGTTTGGTTCAGAACTTTAATTCACATGCGTATTTTAATTTGAAACAGAATACAGCGCTGTAGTTGCCATAAATACGGCTTTTACGGCCTGTTTCTGTATCATATCAATAGATAGTTTACCGAGAGCTAAAATTTTCATGTAAGTATTAGTTTCACAAAAATATTGTCAAATGTTTGACTCTCAAAGAGAAAATCATCGTCAGATGATATAGAATATCGTCAGATATCATATAGGCCGTAAGACTGACAGCTTACTAACTAGTGCTACAGGCTACCAACATCATAAGTAGCAAAGAATGATGAAAAAAATATAAAAAAATTAAATATTCTTGATTCCATCTTCATTTTCCATCAGGCGAGAGGAAGTCTCTAAAGAACCATTATAAAAAAAATAAACAGTATTGTTTCCAACAGGTATGTATTGTGTCCGCCGAGCTTCGGACGTGTGTAATAGTCGACGGCTGGAATCCAGAGAGAAGACAAAGCGCTTAATTTTCTTTGCATAATTCAAAAAAGTAGCATTGCATTATTCAAGGAACTTAAAACAAATATAAGAATAATCAAATTTATTACTGCACTTTAAACGATAAAAATATCTTGTTGAAAAACCAGTTACATCAGTTTCCATACCTATAGCACCCGTTTCTAATCAACTAACCTGAAACTAGTCAAAACAATTGAATAAAAATTCGAAATGTTTCTGTGCTGTCGGTTGTTTTTTGCTACAGTCTTAAAAACCTTGTAATAATTCCACTGACATATTTATTGTTTCGAGGGACGGGGGTTGGCATCCTCCCCTCAGGGCAAACAGTCTATGTAACCAAAATAAGATAGGGGAATCTCGGATGCTCCACACAAAGATAAAATCTCCCAACAAAAAAGTTTTCGTAAGTTTATTTTTACAAAACGTTTTATAAGGTATGAGATAAAAACGATAAATTCTGACTGAAATATTGTTATTGCAGATTTTTTGGAACTTGTTTTAGTATTGAGTTGTTTTATTTGTTTCTTTTTTGTTTACGGCTTTTAAAGGTGTACATTAAAATATTCGTCGAATGAAATCACCTTTAACAAAAATCCAAGCTACCAGATACGTTTTTAAAAAACTGCTTTTATATCATGAAACTATGTATCTGTATAACTAAAGAGTTTATATATATATACCTAACTCAACCTTTTTCGCTAAATAACTGGCATATAACATGAATTCACAAGTCTGACCCAATTTACTGGTTCACATATCGAATTATGATCAAAGTTACGGAAATCGTCGTGTAGGCTGCTTTTACGACCGATTAAAACCAATATTATGGTAAAGATAAGTAGATAAGTGTTTAATACATGTGTCTTATACATTCATAACTTTCATATACGTGTAAGTAAATATATGAGATTGGTGTTTAAAATAAGCCAAATTAAAAACATACTTAGATGTTTGGCTTTTAATGTGAATGCTCTTAAAATAACGCAACCATCAAAGTTTTCATCTAAATTTATGATGTCTTTCTAAAATGTATGTAGAACTTGAATTTTCTTCCTTTCTGATATACTAACTTCTTCTTTCTTACATAAAAACCGCTTACTTAGTTGTAGTCTCGCTAAAGCTCGAAAGCGACTTGAACTATTTGAATATACTATATATCTATATAATTATTTCATTTTCATTCTAAAACAAGGTTGAATTACGAATAAAAAATCATCATCAATATCATTACCATGCAGGTGAAACCGCTAAGTGCTGTTATTTTCATACAAAATAGTGAAAGAATAGGTATAACAAACCTTGAACACTGATAAAAAACAAAAGTCTTTTAATTTTGAATTTTGTCATAGTTGTTAAAGTTACCTATATATATATATATATATATATATATATATATATATATATATATATATATATATAACTTAACCAGCTATACCTACATCCAAGTCGTTATTGTACAGGCTTGAACAAATACCAAATATAGATGGTATGTAGGAGCGGCTGTAGCGGGATTCTTAAGGGCATGGTATACAGGACGTTGTCAGATGAAGTTAAATTAAAAAGCGGACGCGAAGGATATTCTCTTAGGGTCATCAGCATGAATCCTCGCTTATAAATATATATTTTTATTTTTTATAAGACATGCTTTTATATAAATGAGATCGTTCTTCAGCATACAGAACATAAGAATTTGTGTTATAGATATCTTCAAACACACCCAGTATTTGAAGAAAGCTATAATTTTATAATAATACTGAACAAATAATGCCGTCGGCGGATTTCAGAAATGGAAATAAAAGTTTTTATATTTTTTACTCATCGTAGCCTCGTAGCAGTACTTCTACGAATTAGCTACGAAAAGTTATCCGTTATAAAAAAATTTTTAATAGATAATAGACACTATTATATATGTAATACTCGTTATTAAATATAGTTGCCATTGGTATTATTTCTATCAATTCAATAGAACAAACCATTCAATAGAGAAATAAACACACAAACAATTTGTAATAACATAACTTCTTGTATCAGGTATATTATTATATATTTAATGTCAAAATCAACAAAGCCATAGCAAAAGTCTAATAGTTATGTACGTGTTTGTCATATCATAGATTATTTTCCAAATATTTTAAACAGTTTCAAAATATGTAACATAAACTTTTTTGAACTCGGAACATCTGGCAACCCTGGAAGAATGCCGTGGGGAGGCGAGGTCATCGACCGCCGCCCGCGCTTTCTTGAAATACCGTCTTGCAATATCTTGCTTGGATTAAGCCAACCTCGCTTTGCCTTTATAAAACGTATATTAAACTTAATCCTTGGGTAATGTTTAAGGGAAAATCCGCCTTATTAAAATTTTGAACTAATAATACAAAGAAATTATTAGGTACTATCGCTTCAGAAACGTATTACAAGGTACTTCTTATAGGCATGCTAAAAACTGTGATTGGGTCAAAGCACAAAATGTATAAAACGTTAAAAAACCGTTTATAGCTGCAAAATTTAATTACACGTTTTTAAATTACTTTTTAAGAGCTCTGTATTTTTAAAATAAATTTATTATAAAATTGTTTTAAACTTTGGTTGAAATGTGTTGAATATTTACCTGGCTACCAATTAATGCTGGACCTAACCAAGAATAATATTCTTTGTATATTATTTTATATTAAAGTCGACATTGTACTCAATTATGCCACTCATTATTAGGTATGTTTCATTACGAACAATCATAATTTATATAAGTACTTTAATAATGTACTGATTATATAACATCCACCTATTAAATGACTTTATGTGTAGGTAAAGAACACACTGATAAATATGCAAATACGACACTGTCTCTACCTGCATACATTACCTATTCTATTTAGGCATTCTGGTCATACCCGGTTTTAATCGTGCATACATAAATATATATCTTATTAACGAATTAGCATACATATTACTCTAGAATTAATTAGTAACCTATGAATAGTCATCGAAACGACTAAAGAAACATTTCGCCTTTAAGTTTAATTAATTGATTAAAATTATGTAGGTAAGTATGGTTACTGGTGTAACTAGAAATAAGTATACATTATACCTACAGTTAAACTGGCATTTTGTTTCGTTGTGATTGTTATTTTCAATGCTCTGCACGTTTTGAACTGACATTTTAAGATGGTTTTTAATACGATTCCTTTTCATTTTACAAATATCCACGCCAGTTTTAAACCGATTCAATTATTATTTCCATTTATAATCTTAAAGCAGGTATGTTGTTAAAATCATCAGTATCAAGTATGAATAAAACGCATTCAAAACTGTAAAGATATAAGTGTATGTAGGATTGTATGACTAGCTTGTGTTGTCTTACTTTAAACGTATTACTATTGTACGCGTATTACTTTAAATGTATGTTATACACTTGTTGACACGGATTACAGAATCACCAGACAATCCAAAATACAACTGAAACCCACTAACCTTTGCTTCCTGACTCCAGCACATAATGATAGATCCAGAGAGGACTTTTCATACGTGAAACGGACCGACTTATCCACCAATTATGTCACAATACGTTCACAATAGTACATGTACATCTTTATTATAATCAACCATGAGTTCTTATGTAGTGTTTTGGAAAACTGCAGCAAAATATCGAGCAGCTTCCAGAGCGCGGTAGTATTCGTAAAGTATAATGGAGTTTTGTTGTACTATGAATAATAGTGCAAGCACAGATTATTTGCATGAAAATTTACTTTTTCTAACTTAATATAAACATTTTTATAGTATTACTTTTTAAAGCACTAACGCCTGCTTAAGCGATCTCAAACATTGAAATTTATATTCAATGGCGTCTGACACGGAGAATCAGAAGACGCGGGTTCGAATCCCGTCCGAGGATGGAATTTTTCTCTCTATAAATTTCAATGTAATATAAACATGTTCAAAATTTTATAGAGAGGAATACATTCTTTAAAATACTATCTTTAAGGAGTACTTTTAATATTTAATCATCTCTATATACCACAAGACTTATCGCTTTTGCTAAAAGTAAGTTAGAAGATTTATTTACGAGTACCTTAGTTTTTTTAGGTGCATGCGTTATGTAAGAACGTCTTTTCGGTGGCTGCGCACATATCTCTTCTATTTAGGTAATTAAGATGATGCGTGTAAATGCTGTAATTGTTTTTGTAATTTTTCTTGTAAATTGAACTGCTCCACGGGTTACCAATCCTATTCTTTCTCGTCTAAAACAACTAATCATCAGCTAAACATTGTTGCATTGTATTGAATAATATAGTTTATAAATTTATATATAATTAATTTGTTTACTAAATAATTTATATAAATACACTCGCTTTGAAATCATTATGTACCTTTTTATCTATCCAAAGGTTTTCTGGAAAAAAATCGTTCATGGCGATATAATAAACTGTCAATTCCTTATTTTGGTGTTAATAAAGTGTATTTGTATTGTACTCCTACATTTTCAATTGTAGTAAATAATCAATCATTATAAGTTCTGAATTAACTTATTTATACGCATAAACTTCTTTAACACAACATATTTATCCCTCTACTTTGCAATATCAAGTAATTTTCTTCGTTATTATAACATCAATTTGCTAACAATTACTTGACTTGTCTTTTATGACGCATAACTGCAGGTTACTCAGTCGCCATCATCAAGGCTTAGCCCCACCAAGGTACTCCGATAAAACCAGTTCATAAATCAAAATCTAGATAGGTAAGTTAATTACGATAAATTGGTAGGTATAGTATATATATATATAGGATAAACCTACACATTCTGAGCGCATACTTCTAAGGTTGTATTCTTGTGTTTAGTATAATTTTAGGCTTTTAAAGGTTACTGCACCGTAGGTCGTCCACCGACAAGCTGGACAGGCGTCCTGATAAAGGTCGCAGGACGACGTTGGATGCAGGCCGCTTTCAACCAGTTCTTTTGGCAATTTGTTGGAGGCTTATGTTCAGCAGTGGACGCTCTATGGCTAAGATGATGATTATGAAAGGTTATTAAAGATTTTTATTTAACGCTTATGGGCGCGCTCGACCTTAAATCACATATTACGAGTACAATAGTATCGACCATCAAGTATATATATACGCGATTGTTCAACCTATAGGTTGAGTCGCGCATTCGAATTAAGACGTTTCGCAAACCGCAAGAAATACTGAACCGGACTCTGTTCGTTATATTTACATAGCTACTAGCCTATAAATAAATACCGGCCCTCGCACACACGTGCACAATATGACGTTGTTTTAAGTTTATTTTATTTTTAAACGCGCTAGCGGCCGCGCGTTCGCCGCCGCCTGTAATTTCGCAGCGTCCTCGGCGCATACGCACGCGTCGCCAACATGGCCGCCGATCCGATTCACATTTCAATTTTCGAATTATTGTAATACAAAACGATAAGAGTAAAACACATTTTCCATGGGAAATCAGTCGGACACGCGCACCGGTCGCCTCCTTATCGGTCTCGGACATTGATTTAAGTGCCTCATGTTATGTTTATAACTTCATATAACATTATGACTTATTTATTGTGCCAGAAGAATTAGGAGATTTATGGATTGCTAGTGAGTAATTTTTACAGCCTGTTAAATTATTTATCACCTTGCATATTTATTTTTTATGGTGGACGTTTAGATTTTTTTCTGTTTTAGTGGTAAGTGTATCTCGATGTTGCTGAGTATGAATTGCCTATGATCAAAATTGTATAAACTTGAAAAAATAATTGCCTTTAAACTGTTGGTTATACACGTAGAAAAAAAGAGTTATCACTCGTTTCATGTATGCTGAAACAGATTACCTGAACTGCATAAAATCATGACAATGACGTGGACTGAAATGTAAAATTAAATATAGTTTAGGTAATAGGTAACTTTGATTTAACATATATTGCTATGAAAATAGTCTTGACCAATAGTATCTAGTCATTGAACCACTGTCACATTTTGTGTTAAAAATAATTACCTATATACATATAATCAATTACTTTTTAATTTTATAACTTTAAACGAGTAAAATACAAGTTTTGTAATATTAATTTTATCATTGTAGTCCAGATCTTTTAACACTTATCTAGTGATATACCTAACCAAGGTAGTAACCCTATAAAATATATATGTTAGTCTGTAAGGTATTTGTTTTCGATATGGGCCGCTGGTATTTTTGCTGTACTATTACCTGAAATAAAGAATATTATTATTATTAAATTCTTTTTGATAATATATATGCCTACAATTGGTCCAAACAATACTTATAAGGTACAACAATAAAATACTTATCTATTTTAATGTTCAACATAAACGAGTCAATATTACTAATAATAGAGATATCATTGTAGCGAATGGACTCTATCTTATGAACAAAGGACTATCTGTACCTAACCACGTATTGAGCTTTACCGCTCGTATCTATTGACTATACGTTTTAAAGGTACTTACGTTGTTATTAAACTGTAGAGGTGGTTACTCTTTTATAAAATGTACCTAATTGTACTTAATCATTTCATTGTTCTTTATAATTAGTATATTATATGTCAATTTGTCCCTACATATAGGTACTTGTTAGGTAATAGTTGCATATTTTTAATTCCGTACTATTCCAGTACAAAACACTGATAATCTAGTATTTTTATTAAATAAACAAACGTATAAATAAACGTATAAACGCAGGAAAGCATGCATTCAAATACAGGAGCTCGGTAACGAATCAGTAAAAAATGCCGAACCTATATTTCACTGCACCGATATCGTACCGCCAAATCAGGAAGCGGCCTTAGGTTAATTTCTCATACAAGTAAAACTGGACCATAAAAGCAGCAGACCAAAGAAGTTGGTAAAAGGGAAAAGAAGCATTTGGCTAGCCGTAGGGCGAGCCGGGCTAGTAATATTCATAATAACAGTCATGGTTTTCATCATCTCAGCCGTAGAAAGTCCTCTGCTAAACACGTGCTTAATAATCATAGTGAAGCATTATGGATCTCAATAGCTACTGGAATTAAATGAGATCTTTGACAGCAAAAGAATGTTGCGAAAATTTCAAATGGTAGAAATTTCCTTTTGTAATATCAAAAAATCTGACTTTTACTGACACCTTGACAACTATACCAACAATGCAGCTTTAGTCACCCACCAGCACAGTTGCTACCACTGATCACAGATACAAGGCTGAATGTTAATGATAAATGAATGTTAAATTTGGCAATTGATTATTCAAATTGCTGATTGCCTAACAATAGCATGTCTTTCCTTATCATAACTTCCCATTCAATATTTTACTTTACACCAATAGGGATTCTTACTTTCAAAGACCAAGAGTTGTACATAAACTCGTACATTAGTGGAAGCACAGCCGTGCGATTCTCTAATGATTCGTCGTTGCGTTCGTCGACGAGCTCACCGATGTCAAATACTATATGAGATATCGCCCTTGTACATAAGGTTGTTTTTCCAACATTTCTTGTCATCCTGTCATTTGTTTCACGGATGTTGTCAAAGATGCAACGATATTTGCTCTTAGAGAATCGCACGGCTGATATTACCTCTTAGTATATAAACTTGAATCTCAGTATAGAAACTTTCTGAATCATGGGTTATTTCTTTGTCTGTTGTATGACTAATGTCAAAACAATATTGCTGTAGTTCACCCTCGCCCGTCTGACCTCGTTGGTGCTGGTTCTTTCATCTAAATTTTATTTATAGCAATGGCCCAAACAACATGTGGGATGCCGGAGCTTTAGACTGAAAATCATTGGGTAATGCTTCTCTAAATAATAGCTAATTTTGGAATTAGAAGGGTTTATGACTCAAGCAGATTATGATAAAGAATTAATCAAAAATGCTTAAAATTGGCTACAATCTCTTTTTACTTTTTTTGTACGTGGTTTTATGTTGCATTCAGGTTTGTCGACTTTAACCACACACATTGCAGTTCCTGGAAAAGTAGGTAGATTTCTGAGAAATCTATTGTATTATTGGCCAAATGTGGCGCATCGCCATTCAACGGATTCAGCAGATGAGACTGATGTTAAGCCTTTAGCTTATTGGCGTGGATGCGACTCCACTAATCAGTCCCTATTTTTTTACTAAGTCGCAGTCCATCTGGCTGTGGGCTGGAATCTATATAAGAATACCTTTTTAGGGTTCCGTACCCATATGATAAAACGGGGTCCTATTACTAAGACTCCGCTGTCCGTCCGTCCGTCTGTCTGTCTGTCTGTCCGTCTGTCACCAGGCTGTATCTCACGACACGTGATAGTTAGACAGTTGAAATTTTCACAGATGTTGTATTGCTGTTGCCGCTATAACAACAAATACTGAAAAGCCACCCAAGTGCAAGTTGGACTTGCGCTCGAAAGGTTCAGTATCTATAAAAGTGGCAAAAAGATCATGTCTGTTCTATAAGAGATTTATAGATAATGATACGGAACCTTCATGCGCGAGTCCGACTCACTGGTTTTTTTATTTGTCCCCGTTTTATATATAAGAAAAAAATCTCGAGGTTAGGTTTAGAAATATAAAATTATATAATAATTATGCACGCTTTGATTTATTATTGCGTACTAATACCGTAACAAGGAGAACGCATTATTAACCTAACAACATAGACATAAAAAAATCGTGATTGTCTCTATCGAGCGTTTGTGGTTTTTAATTGCTGTATCACCACGACTGAAACTCGTGATCTCGACCCCATAGCCTCGTGTACCACGCTTCAACGATAAGTAGCAAGAACAATGATTTTCCAAATACAAAAATCATTGAGGCATAATAAAAAATAATAAAAATGTTTTCGTAAGAAGTTTTTACTTCGTGAAGCGACGGAGTTAATAATCTCTCCGTTGGCATTGCAGCTGGCACAGGCAAAGGCAGTGCTTACCATCAGTTGCACGATTTCAAAGCTTCGTGATTTGCCTTTTTTTTTAAATAAAATATAATGCTTTTAGAGCAGATTGCCACATGAGGTGAAAACGGGATGACCATATGTTTCGAAGAAACGATTCAAGAGTTTAGAGTGGAGACAAAGTTTTGGTCAACGAAGTTTCTGATATCCTGCGGCCAGGTAGAGAAACGATATCATTAAATGGACTAAGAGAGCAGAAGACCTAGCTCTGTGACGTACATTAGTAGAGGGGTATTTATGGTCCGGCAAGCGCAGCGTAAGTCATCCACCAACACGGTGGACAGACGACCTGATAAAGGTCGCAGGACGACGTTGGATGCAGGCCGCTTCAAACGCTTTATTATTGATGTTTACTGATTGATTCACTAAGTATTCAAATTTTCTCATACATTACTATTATAGCGATTGCGTTTGACCATGTACATATTTTATGACATTTTGGTATAATGATAGATATGGCCTTGGAGAAGACGTAGTCGCGGGCACCAGTTATTTTTTTTTACCATAACTTGATCATTATTTTTAAATTACTCCCTATACCAATGTAGTTCTTGTTACTTATGTGTTTTATTACTTTAGAACGTAACGTAGTGTGCAAAAAATAAGAAATAGAACTTAGCTTTTTCTTGCCATCCGTACTCTTTGGTATGGCAAAATTTTTATCGCGCACCGTTATCGCAGCCGATCATAAATCTGTTTTGAGTCGTGAGTCGGCATTGCAGCAAGACCACATTGCAGACCGTCGTCGCTTCATTCACTACCATCATGTTTAAGAAATAAGGTTTAATTCCGATTGGAAACAAGCCCGTCCTTAGCACATTTCAATTCGTAATTGGCGCACCGTCGCATTGTATACCTAAGTATTTGCCAATGCACGTAAAATCCTAGGCAAGGTCCTCAACATGCCAGACTTATTTACGGTCTAGCTCGTGGCGTACTGGGAGGCCACCCCTGAATTATTTTCTGAAAACAGAACCGTAGCGTAGATATAAAACTAGGAAAGTTAATGTTTGCTGTTTTAATGCTTTTCAGTCTCATCCATTCTAAGGAATATCAATAGCGTAGTAAGTAAAAATATACACCTCCTTATGGTTTTATGTTTAATCATAACTTTTATGTAGTTATACCAGGATAAAAAAACAGGCATAAAATGACAAACGTAAGTGTTAAAGTTCTTGCTTATTAAATCTTATGTACAAATATAATAGGGGCATTTGTTTTTAGGTAGCTAAACACCTACCTAATAAAAAGTTTAATGTCCTTCAGTGAACGAGTATGTCCCGATGATAAATATTAGTAAATATATTGATATGTAACTAAATGAATACAATAATTATGGGTTGCGACTGAAAATCAGTGACTAAGGATTCTGTCCTTAGTCGTATGCTGAGTCGGGACCCATATTCATGACACGCACAGCATCACACTGTTTTCCGTATGGGTTTTGTTGTTCATAATGTATGTGTAAGTATTTTGTTTTTATTTCTATTATTTCATATGTCTGTCTATGTGTAATGTTGTATGTGTCTTGAATAAATGCGTTTTCTTTCTTTCTTTCTTTCTTTCTTGCTTTCTTTCTTTCAATAAGTTAGCCAAATCTCATGTTGCTTCATGTTTACAGGAGACCAGAAATATGAAAGAGGTAAAGCGTTAGATCTGTAAAAGATTCAATTTTCGATTTCCTAACTCCTCTCTCAGTATTGGATAAGAGTGTTTGCTTGATACAGTTTCTGACGAAATAACGAGTAAAATTTGTAAAATTTTATACCGACTTCCATTCTATTCAGTTATTGGAGTATATCTTAAAAACTACTAAACCGAATTTAAATGTGACCACACGAAAAGCACCAGCTTTCAAACAATAAAATAATTTTGAGCATTGGTTCACCCAGTCAAAAGTTATGAGATTACAAACATTAAAAAAAATACAGTCCAATTGAGTACCTCCTCCTTTTTGGAAGTCGGTAGAAAAAACATACAGTTGAATTTAGTACCTCCTCCTTTTTTGGAAGAAGGCAGAAAATGTGATGAAATGAAAATAAAGGGATAAAATAAGCCAACTATAAAGTATGTATAATAATAGAACAAAAACTAAAACTTGTAAAGACTACTCTTCGTATACTACGCTTACACAATCTACAGATTTATAGATATACAAATGTATAGATAAGAAGCCGTGGTACCAATTGTGGTTTTATTGGAACAGTCAATAAGCATTTATTGCTTTCCCGGCTTGAGTCAATTAAACTGGATTAACTCTCCGGGTTTGGTTAGTGAGGAATAAATAGACTTTCGCGCTGGACTCTTTAAATTGCTACAAACTATGATTTATATTATCCTTTCCAAATTTTGTACACGATAAATTGTCTAATCACTACGCTTAGATATTTTAAGATAACTAACCTTTGAGATCTTCGACGACATAATATATATTTCAACTTTTGCATACATACATCACGCTTATACTTCCCAGAAGGGGCTTCCATGCCTCCCACGACACAGGGAACTCTAGTGCAGAATGAGTGTGTAAACGTTATTATAATTATGTATAAAGTAATATACCTACACATCTATTTAATTATAAAAACAGTTTTTAGCTTAGGAATGGTAATGTAAATGCTGACTAAAGACATCAAACCAGTCCTTACCATCCCACTATAATACTACTCTGAGGATATTTCATCTAAGGGCATTTACAACTACCCTCATTTTACTTATTTGTGGTCACGTAGTAAGAAGGACTGACTTGATGTCTTTATTAAGCATTTACAACACGCTGAAAACTGATTTTATAACTATGTACGTAGTATTTTAAATATAAACATTATTATAATTATACACTCACTCCGCAGTAGGAGTTGTGTCGTAGTAGGCATAGACTGGACACACTATTATCACATCCCAAGACCCGCGAAGAAAATTTTCACACGAATGTATGCCCTTACCATGATCCCCGAATTTAGAAACCAGGGTTACTAATAATCTAACTAGCTGGGGATATCAATTAGATAATTGTAGTTAAACTACCGTGTCATAGCATTCATAATTTTAGTTAGTAAACAAAAACTATTAATAAATTATACGAAACATGTAATTTAAAATTCAGGCACTGTAAAAGGTTTGTGCGAACTCAAAGGAATGAATCATACTGTACATAATTTATGATTCATTTTTCACAACATACCTACAGAAAAGTATGTAACTAGGTACAAATGTTCGTATTATGCCCGTTGCTCACGTGTGCAATATCGGAATGGTTACAGTAATTAAACAGAGTAATTGGTTTGATAGCAATAGAAATACGTGTTACAACACAATAATGTCCATTAACGAAATGTAATCAACCGTTAAATTAAATCTGTCTTTATCGAGCTGCGCTTTGAAAATGCATTTCTGCAGAAACTTAGAAATTGTTGAACATTTCGAAACATGCCCATGTTGAAATGGCTTCGTGACGAACGCGTTTTTTTTCTTTGTTATTTTCGAAACAATAAGGAATAGTTTATTATATTGAACAACTTGGCACAATAATTGATGTTCTATCTAAGTATAATCGTCTAAGAACAAGGAAATCTTTATTGCATTGCAGAATTTATAATTGGTTTATATCTTATATTGGTATTTAATTTTTTGAGTCTAATCATATGTATTGCATTCATATAGAGTTTTCTACTACAATACATAAGAACGATTGTAGCTGACTTTTAAAGCCTTTCTGAGGTTGATTGAATGATGATTATTACCTTTTACCAATAGTACGTAAACAACTACTCGTAAATACACCTTATTATCATCCATTGATTTGTGGTTAAAGAAATTTATTTTCTCAAAAGAAATAACATTTCACTGTATGAGAAATACAATTACATTAGATAATATACAAACGCTGAGCGAAAATTTGGTACCAATACCCACCTCTCCCCAATCAAACATGAAAGTTTCAAAAATCTTTGACGATGATCACCTACCTCAATGAGATTGACTAATAGAGGCGTTTTACTCCTTGAATATGAAGTATAAACATGGCAAATTTTATGCTATACCTACCTATAGCTAAAGTACACAACTCGCACCACGACATTAACTACATTGACAAGATTAAAAGACCACGAAGACATATGAATCCTAGTTGTCAGAAAGGGATCAATATATTATTAACAACCTTCGCATGTGAAAGACCATTCGACCGCCAATGACAGACTCGTTCTTTCTGTCGCTCGCTACTTGTCGTACGTCGTCGGCAACGTCGCAGGAGTTATTTTATATATTTTTTCATTTGTAAGTATTGTTTTTGTATGTTATTCATCAAAACTGGTATTTTAATTAAATACTAGTTTTGATGAATAACACCGAAAAACAATACTTACAAATGAAAATATACATCATTTTTGTTTTTTACACTTGTTCTGCAGTTTCTGAACACATAAGAAGGCATTTTTTCCTAAATATAGTACACGTGCTGCGTCGTTGCCAGAGAGGCTGGAACTAAGTTCACTCAAGACACGTAGGTCGTGTTGATGTCGCCAAGCCAAGCGCAGTTAGACGTACCTACCTCAGTTTATATTAACATCATTGACCTACCTCATCTAATCAGCAGGTTTTGTTTGCAGATTCTAATCTGTTTTGCATTACGCGCATAGATATTGCTTTTAGGCGTCATATATCTTTAAGTACCGCCTGAAAACCGCCAATTTCCACAAAACGCTGACCTCGAATATTCCATCTTATAAATTAAAACCGAGTCATTAATCCGAAAAGTTTCACTCGCGATTTACGACATAAAGAACCGACCTATAAAAACGCGCCTACCCGCACAAACGAAATTTTTGATTTATAGCCTTCTCTATAAGTTATACGTTACGTAGTATAGATACACAGGGTGTAATATTAGATATTGACTGATTATAAATTTGGTGAAAAGTGAGTCAGACGTAGATATTTATATAGTATATTGATAGTATAAATAAATATAAATCATTAAGTAATAATGCATTGAATAGCCTGGGGAAACAAAACGATAAGTGCCTACTATAATATGCTCAGTGGGATAAATTGAGTTGATAGTAGAAGATATATAGATAGACAGATTAGATAGAATTATAGATTAACTCTTTAATGCAACACTGCAATACTAAAAAAACAATAGAATATATACTGTAGTATATTGCCAACAAAAATAATAAGCAAAACAAGCTACGTTCATTCCTTAAAAAGTTATATCACACTAAAGGTGAAAGTTTGTTTCTATGTTTGTTACTTCTTCACACTTAAAAACAGCTAAACCAAATTAAAAAAAATTGGTTTGGAGCTAGATGATGCGCTCGATTAACATATAGGTATTCATCATCATCATGCATCATCACGCGGTTCTAACCGCGGACCGCGACTAGTCAAAGATAATTATAAATAAGAACATGATAACACTCTGTGTCATTTGTTAGATGCAAATATTAAAATAAGTTATTACAGAAATCACGTATGTATTAGTATTAAAAAACTGAATTATCTTGTCTCCTTCAGCCTATAGCTTAATCTAACGAAATTCGTTGATCTCGTTCTAGATCAATCATCCTGTATTCAACTCTATAGATATAACAATATATATATATTGCAATTAGACGGCTGCGGGTCTCAGTGGGAATGATTTATGTTGATTCGTAGTGATCAGAGACAGGCCTGTGATCCAGTAATTCTATTTTATGACAGCTTCTGATGAATGTCCCCTTGGAGTGCGGTTCGCAATCATACTGCTATATGGAAAAACCGCACTGACTCAATCCAGTCTCACAGTGCTTTTTAGACCAACATGCAGTTGTTCTGCTTTGAATTATAGGATGACATTTTTAGAATAGTAATCTTTTAAACGTCGACATTTAGTATTTGTTGCCGCATTATATTAAAAGTGTAAGATTAATAAAAAACTTTATCGTTTGCCCTAATGTAATGTAGATAAAACAAATCCAAAAGTTTTCTATGTTCTCACGAGTGTTGAAAGCCATCAATATATTCGAATAATAGTTCCAATACCTCTACGCAACCAAAAAGCTATAAATAGGGCAGTAAACGTGACACTTACATATATGAGATAGGTTGTGGGTAGATACATAGACTGATACCGCTACGTTCCCTGTCGTCGCCTCGGCTCTACCGATAAATCCAACTACACTCCACCAAACCTATATCGTGACAGTAAAAACTTAACTATCCGGTAACACGCACACACCTGAATATAAATCACAACAACTGGTTATGTACTTATCGAGATATGTACGACACGATCGCTCTTTATGAAACCTTTTCACGCTCGCTTTCCAACGCACAGAAATAACTACAGTGAAATTGATAAAAATCACGCACTGACCCGTTTTGTACGAAAGCCAAATTCATTGTAAGGACGTAAAAGTGAACGGTTACGAAAACGAAAGTGCGTTTTACCGCAAAAACACAAAATATTTTACCGAGGTGAGTGATTGCAGTATTATGCAAATTGTACCCTTTTATGGCAACATTCTTTTGGCTACAACAACCGCTCGAGGAAGACAATGCGGGTGCTGATCTAAATATTTTTTCCAGTTCTAAACTGGTTTTGTCTGGTTTTGAAGATGTGATTATGTCCAAAGGCGCTCCTAATTTGCTTAAAGCGTATCGATAATTTATGTAAAGGTTACGCAACGTTGAGCTTTTGTTAGGCTATACACTTTCGATTTCAGCGTACTGATTTGCATAAGAGGGTGCGCTGACAATGATCGGCCACCCTTTCTTGTAAATCTTCGTTTCACTTTTTGAAACGTCTCTTTGTTGACATTTTGTGCGAGCAATAAATAAATCAAGAACAAATTTATACGGTCTGGCGCATGTGCTTCGGACAACAATGTTGCCCACAGTTTTGTTGCGAACCTCGTCCGGTTTATGTAGATAGGTAATGGCCAGTATATAATGTGTTAAATGCTCTGCTCCTTACTGGTTTGTAGTTTTAAAGCCGTGGGAAGATTATACTTACTCCAATAACAGGTTGTGTATGCCCAACGGTTTTAACACTTTCTTTGGAAATTGTTAGTGGATTCCCGTATTCTTTAGTGTTTTTCAGTTCAGTAAAAACATTAAGGATCGCTGGAAATCAAAATTGGAAAAAAAAAAAAGATTTCTATAATGTTTTCTCGCTACCCTTGGCACTTGTAGAACATTCCAGTTGTAACTAGTGACATTATTCTAAACTAGTTATTTAAAAATACTATTTTAATTAGTTAACAGTCATTCAAAATTTTGTATTATTGGATTGAGCAACAAAAAAGACCTACCCTCCAAATTTGGCCAAATTTTTAGTTCATTCCATCAAAAGATATCAAAAAAAAATGAGACAAGTATGACGCACAAAGTAATTTGAGTAGGCATTTTTTTATTATCTTACATTTTTCATTCCGACAAGCGACCGTAATACTCAGACTAATTTTCGTGTTGCATAAGTTCTGCTAATATTTTGTTAAATCCTATATCAAATAGTAAAACCAAAGTATATGAACATCAGTTTATTAATTACACCCACAGATTTATTTTCCAATTGGAGATCAAGATTAGAGGAAAACTTTGTCCAGTACATTTGGCAAAAGCAGGACGACATTTGAAGTTCACAGCCAAGTATCTTCACATCGGTGAATTCACCGGTCTCGTTATTGTCTTCATTATTTATTGATCTAAAATTTTTTATGATTATTGGTTAATGTTTGTTTTGAGTTGTTTGGCTAAGGCTGAACGTAACAGCCTTTACGATGTGTATACAAGTATGAACGACATTTCTATAAAGCTTTTTTCAATAATCGTATCGGGTCGTTCAAAGCTGGTAGGCAAGCCTATTCGTGTAAAAAACGCAGTTACTATCTGGTTAGCTTTTATATGTTAAAACGAACGTAATAGCTCAACGGTGAATGGAACAATTTGTTTATTAGGTAATTTGTTTTCATTAAACAATAAACATAAAGTTTGAATGAGTGGTCATTGATGGTAGAATGAGTGAAATAAATGCCAATAACACACGTCATTATGGCGTGTAATATAGTTTTACAACTTTAAGGCAATAAATAAATTCACTGCCGTTTGTACATTTTATTACGATTTAAAAGTCGATGAGTGTTTGAATTTTATAATTGATTTACGCAGGTTATTAATGTTAATTTTATAGTATATTATCTGATAAAAATGTATAATCTGATATACTATAACCATTAAACTTTCCTAAGTTAAATAAGTATAAGAAACACCCTACTTATAATTATTTTAAAATTAATAAGCTAAATATGAGTCAGATTCGTGCACCGAGAGTTCTGTTGTATTGCAATTTAATAGTAGGTTTGCTTTTGAATATCCATCTTATATACGTACAACAAAACTATAAACACAGTCTGATTGTAATTTAAAATTATATAAACGGTTTTTTCTTATTTTGTCGCTCACTTTTAACTCCAAAAGTGACAAATGGTTTTAAAAAAACGAAACCTACTTCACTACTTACGTATTAAATTCCTATAAAACAAGCTATACGTTTTTTAATGTCAATCAGCGGTCGCTCGCCTGATGTTAAACGTCACTATTGTCCATAACAGTTCAGTGCGATTCAGAAGTTTAAACTAAAAGAGTTTAATACTCTGCATGGCAATGCACTGAACTCTACGCCCTGAGATAAAAATGTTAAATTGCCCTGTAATTTCGCTGAAAACACATTAAAATGTTTGCAAACTACTACTTCACAGTTGAATAACGGCAAAGGAATAGTACCAACCTACTTCCCCAGGCGGACTCTGCAAAAGTCATACCAAAAGTACTAATTAAAGTACCTAATCATCTATATGTTATTATGAATGAATGAAATTTAAACTGATCCCCAAAATAATGAGAAAATAAAAAGTAATTTAAAAAAAAAACACGAAACCGTCTTCACCAATCACGCTACCATATAAATATATAAATATCTGATAAACTGAGATATTATGATTTTCCAGAAGTCTCAGAAATGGGCAAAAAAGCAATACCCATAGGTATATATGATAAGAAAAATTACATGTTTTTTTTGGTTATATAAACAGTTTTTAAATTCTCCCGGCTTTAGAATTGATGAATTCTCAGCAACACAAGTAACGTGATCCCGTATTGACGCGTAAAATTTCAACGGTTACTTTGGCAATAGGCTCGCATTCTAAAATATATATAAGTTCATCATGTTATTGATGTGACAGTAGAGAGGTAATCTAAAATATACAATTATAGAAATACAAAATTAAACCCTGAAATGGATTCTAAACCCGCGTCTTCGGAGGAGACGCCCTAAAACGAAACGTAAAACCGCTACTTCTGACTTAAACAAAAAAAACATATGTAAGTAAATAATATTTTAGTTTCAAACGTAGATGTAGGACGTATGTAATAATAACTTTGTAGGTATGTACTTTGTCCTCATATCCCTTCAGAAAAGAAATTCTATACGAGAGAAAATATGAAACTACACTCATTCACGCCTGTATAATATACACTCCTAAAATCGTCAGCATAGGTGACAAACACATATGTTTCATCAGTTATTTTCTTGATCCTTCGAGTCTATAGCCTACATAAAACAATCATGTCATTTATGACATTTAAGTAGGTAGCACTGTAATACAATCTACCTTTACGATTATACCATATTTATGACACTAATTCTTTCGGAGGTATCACTAACGTTAATATCCGAAGTTTTCTACAAATGTTAGTCTATAACCGCTTAAACACGTGTTAATAACTAATAAAACTGTTTTAATGGTACATAAAAAGTCGAGATTTACAAGAGATATGTAGCTTATATTATGATTGGTGGACGCGTTTCTATTTTGTGAGGTACTAAATTCAATGCTTAAGTTTCATAATATTACCTGTTCCTAATTTTAATTGTAATGACAAGTAAGTGTAGCGATTGAAATCTAATGATTTTTTATTGAGTTTTAGAGGGGGATGGTAAATAAAGTTGCCTGTTGTTTTGTGATAATTTGGTTGGGCAGTATATATGAATGAAAACTAGTAAGTTTTCCGTCTTTTTCAGTGGAATAGAATATTTTAGACAATGATTATTTTTATGAACTGATAAACTAGCGATCGGCAACTTTTCATGGTTGAAATGGTATCACACTCATGACTGGCTTTCAAAAACAGCTGCCGGAACACTTAGTTGAGGGTTTATAGTTTCAGATCTTCATTCTCGAAGTGGTAAGCAGGCAGATAATAGAAAATGAACTACCACTAGGACTTGTTACTTACTTTCAGTGAAACCTAATGCCTGAGATAGGATTAAAGTAGACCAACAAATATAAATGATAATGAGAACAGCATTAAAATGATCTAGAAGTTTTTTTATTCTATGCAAAAGCATCGAACAAGGAAAAGTTTAAAAACCGAAGAGTAAATTACGCAGAATAATTGTATACATAAGAGAAACTCAGATTGGTAGTCAGTAGAAGTATAAAAAAGTACCCTTCATGCATCCGCCGTCTTCTCACTTCAGCTTCAATTGGCCTTGCCCAATAGCCATGTTTCTTGCACACCTTTTGCAGACCTATTTTTCGCTCTCTAGTTTCTTAGATATTGTTAGTATTAAAGATCCGGATGTTGTGTCGCAAGAACTTCCATATTCATCTATTGAGCAGTCTATGTGCTTCAGCATCATGAGAATGCTACAGATTTAGTTTGAATTTGAAGTTCAGCCATGAGGTTTTGAGGGTATCGTTGGAGAGTCTTTGTGATAGAGATGGCTGTACGGTGGGGTTTAAAGAACTTGGAGCCCACTGTATGAACATTTTTTACTAACCTGTTGTTTCCAAAAACAAAAAGTCTAAATAGTAAACTTAAGTAAAATATTTTTACTGCAAGAAGTACCAATTAGCGTAAGTGTACTTACACCTAGAAAACCCTACGTATACCACATAGGTAGAGAGCACTTGGTATACAATAGTGAAAATAATTACCCGTATACGTACAAGTTTCTTATAAACTTTTTCAACAAATCATACAGAATAAAACAAAATTTTACTTGCGTTTAAAATAATGATGACACCAAAAAGTGAACCCTATGTGAAAATATCGCCCTCATTAGACACACATAAAACTCTTGACTTCCCCGTCCAATGTAAACGCGTCTCATCCCGTCGTGGGATCGGCATCTGGACCTGATCTGGCAGGCAACGTCGTAAACTACAAAATTAGTGCTCCAACAACTAACCGGGGAAACAAAAACACGATTTAAATATAGACGCGGTATCCACTCCGGCTCTTAACCACCCTACGGCTATAACTTGTACGTGTTGGTGATAACGAATGGAGGAGTGGAGGCTCAAACACGTATGTAGGTACTTACATACGTGTTGTTTAGAAAGTAGAGTCTACATAAATAAAGGTAGATACTCACTTCTTCCACAAGGTACCACCCAAATCACAGTTGGCACGCTCGTTGGATTAGTTTAGGTACTCTCTACGAGGAAGACTGTTTTCCCAGCCGTAGTAACGTAATGAGCTAATACTTTTTTTGTACTACATACTCGTTCTCTGGCATCTTTGATTAGGCTCGCTAGATTTAGTTTCAAAGTCCGTTACATAAAAGTTTTATTGTTTTTAGTTATAAAGATTTTAAAAAACTTTTTAGTCAATGATAATGCGATCAAAGACTGCTCACCAGATCTAGAATAAAGGTTCTTAAGGATAGCTATACCGAAAATAATGTTACCTTCACCTAAACCTCAAACATGAGATAGGATTCAGAACAGTGACCACAAAAGCTGTAATCGCTGCAAGATCCTGATGAAGGAACAGGATCATATTTACCAAGAGAAGGTCCCAAAAGAGAAAAACCTTGTAGGTTCTATGTTGTTCAAATAATATATTTCAAAGTTATCACACCATGAAGCGCATTTCTAGTTGTGTTTTTGCTCCTAGAATAATTTTAACATTATTTTTGTAGCTCTTTAATTTATTACAAAAGTAAACTATCGTGTCACGCTCAAGGTTCAGGTTCTGTAGTTCGCGTGTAACTTTGATAATTATTCAAATTCTGTAATTAAATTAAGTGAAACTTGCTTTAGAACTTAGTAGCTAAGTGGAATTCGTTAAGTGCAGTTCTTTTTCGAGAATAAAACAATACTTATGATACGTTGATTTTAACACAAGTATCAAAATAATCTGAATCTTTTTGGTGGCTGCTCTTTCAAGGTAATTTAAAACGTTTTATTTGACAAATAAAACTTTTATTTTATTATTTTATTGTTGAATATTTATCAAGTATAAACATTAACAAAGTTCTGAGTGTTTATTCAGTTTAGTCGTTAGTTATACTCATATGAATACTAAGCACATTTAAGTCAAATAAATCTTTAATGAAAGAGTGTGATGCAGGCGATGCATGTTTTTGAGTGTTCTTCCTCTCTCAAAAGAGAGCATATAACCTTGTTAGAGACGGCCCCCAGAATATTTTTACAAGTTTTTAAATGCTACAACCGTATCTCATCTATAGAACGACACAGAGTTTGTGTGAGAATTTAAAGAATACGACGTTTTTATTCTGTGTGATTTAGAATGGCACTTGTAGGCTATACTAACTTCAAATTTGAGTTTTTCATCCGTGGAATATGCAAGAATAACTGACATATAAGGACCTCAAATCATCTTCGCAAATCGGTTTTATATAAAAGAAATATGTAATAAGCAACACAAAAATCTGCGCGTAGTCGTTCGACCATCACTAAACTTAAGCAATCAGTTCTAAAGCCAAAAAGTTTTCCCATCCCATCATGCCATCTTAAATTAAAACACAGGGCGCCCCTATTTCCCCATTAGCTTTTTACTTTTTAATACCCATGTAATTCGGAAGGGTTGTATCAACGATTATTGGACAAAGGGTGAAAATTGTGGGAGTGTGAGAAGTTCTGCTGGTTGTATTAACTTGAATGGTAAATATATGATGTGTTTTTACCATAAAGTAGCGATGAATAAAAATTATAGTGCAAGCCGCATAAACTTCATCTATTATACAGACGAGAGAGGAATACGGAAACAAAAGGTAGGTAAGTGTATGTAATTAATAATAATAAGTTTATTGACAGTAAATAAAAGGGGCTTATTAACAATTTACAGGCTTAGGACTACTTATTTGATATAATAAAGTATGTACCTTAATGTAAATAGTAATGTGTATGGTAGGAACTGATGACAGCTGAACTAGTAATGAAACTGTATTTCAGACGCCAGAGCCCTCCGTTTTATGGAAACTAAAAAGTAGTTATACAGATACGTATAAGTAGTACATTTTTAATAACACCTTGGGTCCCGCGGTCAGATATTATCAATTTAAAAGATTTTTTCTTTTCCCCAAAGAGCCCCAAGTGCTCAGACCATAATAAAAACAATTTAATAAATATAAAAATTTTATAGAAAAAAATCTTTGTTTAACTGTGTGTCAGTGTGACGGTATGTGTGTGTATGTGTGTGTATGTGTGTGTGTGTGTGGTGGTGTTTATATAATTATCTTTTCAGTTATATAGCGGCTTAATAAACTTCTCCGTTTCCATATATAAGTCCGTAAGTGCATGTCTGAGGATGTAGTTATAAGTAAGTAAGTGTGTCTATGTGTACATATTTATGTTTAGTATGTAAGTTACCACTCAAAGAAAACTTAATTTGGTGTAAGGCATTTGGTGTAGCAATAATTTCGCTCTAGCAATAACATATAACAACTTTTGTACCAGTAAAATATTCACACGCGGGCAGATCCACGGGACATAGCTCGTATAACAAAGTAGTACCTACACACTATTAAAATAGCCGAGCATACTTATTTCCTAATGACCACTTCAGAGGAAATTGTATTTTTTGAATAGAAACAAAATTAATATCGCTACGATTTCCCCTCTTTACGTTGTAGTAACTCATATTATCTGAATTATGTATGAGATAAGAAAATAATTTAAAATTCCAAAAGGATTCACGGAACATTTACCCGGAACTATGGCTTAGCCAAAATTATATCTAGAGATAGCGGCATCACAGGGGAGGCACATTTTATGTAATATTTTGCAATTTTTTTAATCAGAAGGGTGGATCCCCTCGATAAAGGGTGGGCATTGAATGAGTTTATAGTTCTTTGTAGATAAACATATCAATTTGTTAGTGTTTTGTAAGTCGAATATATGATTCAATTGTCGTATGTTGAGTTGGCCTCAGTTTAGTTGATGACTCCGTTGGTCTCAGTTCAGTTCGAATGAAGAGTGATTTTATGTCTCCTGTTCCAATTTTATACAATCTTTGATTAGTGTAGTGTCGTGTTTAAATTTGTTTGAACGCATACTCGAGGTGAGTTATAAATTGTTTGACATGTAAATGAACCTATTAATTTTAGGACAATCTGTCCATTACAATAAAAGTTAAATGATATTGCATCCTAATCTGGGACACCTACTAAGGTACCTTACTCTCAGATAGAGGCGTATGGCACACTAGCTGACCGAGCGGTGTCAAACGCCTCGTCTGATTACATCAACTGCTAAAATATAAAGTTTGTGGCCCCAGTGACGTGGCTTTGCGTTGATGAATTAGTCAGCCAGTCAGTCCGGACCTAAGTAATTATAGGTACATAAATAACACATAACGCGACGTCGGTATTGGTTGATGCATTGGTCAGCCCATGCAAGTATCAGAGATATTAAGATCACCTTCGCCTTTGCCTTAGATGTTATTTGTCGACTGGTGTCTTAAGACAACAACGTATCTTCCGAAATACGGAAACATTGCGTTGAAAATTCCATTCCCTGGCGGTCACCATTCAAGTAGAGACTGCATCAAGGATTGCTTAACCTTGTTGATCAGCTTTGAACGGCAAGCTTCACTAAAAACACTTTAGTATTGATCAGAGTAAAATAACAGTTTCACTTGGTTACGTTCTACTATTCCATTCAGCCGTGACATGATTTGTATACAATGTTGCCAGTTGCACAGAACTGACTATTGTTTACGTCGTTTTGCTATCTACCTTCCCCGTTTCACTCGCTTCCGCCAACCACTTCCGCGCAAGAGTTAAAAAAATCCAAAGCGTAAACACGAGCCATAATCTCGAGCGACTTTACCCGCGTTTCGATTGAAAAGCTAGCGAATAAAATCGATTTTCCCCCAAATTGAATAGTCGTAAAATGTAGGTAGCAAGTTTTAATGTTCGAATTGTTTACACGGCGGCCTGGCGAGTGTAAACGATTGTCGATAATTGATGATTTGATTTACAACATCACCAAACAACCGGTGTTTGGACGATCTGGATGCGTAGTAGCCTTTGAATGGAACGTTATAGCATCTTATGGCTATCTATCTCACACTGTTAAGGTATTTATGACTGGAATCGTATACCAACTAGAATGAGTTATTGGGCATGAGATTTTAGACGTTTACAATGTGGTTGTAGATCAAAATAAAGGTCTATTATAATAAAAATAGTTAGTTAACAAATATACTGCAAAGTTCGTGTTTTTTAGAATCCTAAGGGATTGATATGAGAGCTTCAAATGAACATTAAATACTCTTCTGATGTAATTCATACAGTTTTTCAAGTTATTAGCATAACGTATAAAACCAAGCTGCAACTTAAAAAAATGCTTTTACCATTTTCTCATTCACATAATGACTGACACTTTTAGTAGAAATAGAGTAGCATTTTTTTTTAATTGTTTATTAGCTGCTCATTTTTGTCTCTTTGCAATATTTAGTATTTTTAACTTACGACGGTTTTTAACTTACGCGGCGGGTATAGTCGAGTATTTCAACTGGTTTGTGACCTTCCCGGCCACTTCTTAAGTTTAAGTTATTCAAATAAATGCTCGTATATTATTAAAACAACATAATTCTTTAAACCACCAGACCTGTTTCTCTTCCGTATTAAAACAATGGAACCATTTGAAAAAAAAATTGCATCAGAAACACCCATACATAAGCACTTTATTCAGGTAGGTAGCCATATAGTAAAGGAACACATAACAATATACCGTCGCAGCTTGGCATTATAGCGTGCAAGCCAGGAACAATAGCACCCAACAATGAATTGACTAATATTCGCTCTCTGAACCATTAAAAAACCGTAATCAACCGATTCAAAGTTCAACGCCCATAGGCATTTAAACAGCGCAGCAGAAACGTAAACTTTATATTATAAACAAATAATATAACCAGAGTTTTGCGGTAGGCTCAGGCATTGTAACTCTTTCCGTATGGCATATTATTTGTTTAGTCACGTGCGTTCAACAAATGAGATTGACTTCATCATGACGAGTAAAAGGCACATATTTAGAGATGTCTCCGTGATCAACAGGTTCAATACCGGTAGCGATCACCGACTTGTCCGAGGCTCTCTGAATATCAACTTCAAGGCGCAACGTGTCCGTCTGATGAAGTCCAGGCTCCGACCAACACTGCTCCAAACCATTGCAGGATCTGAAACATTCCAGCTAAACCTGGAGAACCAATTCGCTGCCGTGGAAACCACCACAGACGTAAACCAGAACCTCGAAAATGTGACTCGGGTCCTCAGGGAAGAAGGTACGAGATTTTGTTACATGCAGCGTAAGGGCAAGAAGTCCAAGCTTTCAGAAAAGACTTTGGGGCTAATGAAGGAACGACGTGAAAACCCACCCATCACTTCGTCAGAAAAGCGGACTCTAAACCGAGAGATCAACAAGAACGTACGACACGACCTCCGGTGCTTCAATACTCTTTCGATCGAAAGAGCGATCGAGCAGAATCGGGGGTCAAAGGTGTTCGTACAATCTCTTGGAAGAAGCCACCTGACGAAGTTGACCACAGCTAGTGGAGAAGTCGTTGCTTCGAAGCCGGCAGTCCTTTCGGAAGTGGAGAACTTTTATGGCCGATTATACGCATCGCATGCATCTCGACCTGATCCCGAAAATGATCCTAGAGCCACGTTAACACGCCATTTCACCGAAGACTTGCCAGAAGTCAGTATTGGCGAAATCGAGATCGCTCTTGGACAGCTTAAAAATGGAAAAGCCCCTGGAGAGGATGGCGTTACAACAGAGCTACTAAAAGCAGGAGGTAAGCCCGTACTGAGGGAGCTCCAGAAGCTTTTTAACGCTGTCCTTTTCGAAGGGAGAACTCCAGAGGCGTGGAGTAGGAGTATGGTCGTCCTGTTCTTCAAAAAGGGAGATAAGACCCTGCTGAAGAACTATCGACCCATATCCCTTCTAAGCCACGTCTATAAGCTGTTTTCAAGAGTGATCACGAACCGTCTTGCGCGTAGACTCGACGAATTCCAACCACCGGAACAGGCTGGGTTTCGGAGCGGATACGGCACCATAGACCACATTCACACAGTGCGGCAGATTATACAGAAGACCGAAGAATATAATCAGCCCCTGTGTCTAGCATTCGTGGACTATGAGAAGGCCTTTGACTCGGTTGAAATCTGGTCTGTTCTGGAGTCCCTGCAGCGTTGCCAGATAGATTGGCGATACATCCAAGTGATGAGATGTCTTTACGAAACCGCCACCATCTCCGTCCAAGTACAGAATCAGCAAACAAGTCCCATACCGTTGCATCGAGGAGTGAGACAAGGGGACGTTATTTCCCCGAAATTGTTTTCAAATGCAATGGAGGATATGTTCAAGACGCTGAACTGGAAAGGACGTGGCATTAATATCAACGGCGAATACATCTCTCACTTGCGATTTGCTGACGATATCGTCATCGTGGCAGAGACGCTGCAGGACCTGCAACAGATGCTGAATGACCTGGCTGACTCTTCTATACGCATCGGCCTACGGATGAACTTGGACAAAACCAAGGTCATGTTCAACGAACATGTTCTACCGGAACCGATTGCGATACATGGCGCCGTTCTCGAAGTTGTTCAAAAATATGTGTACCTCGGGCAGACATTGCAGTTGGGAAAAAACAACTTTGAAAACGAGGTGAATAGAAGAATTCGGCTGGGCTGGGCAGCGTTTGGGAAGCTACGTCGAGTCCTTACTTCGCCGATTCCACAGTGCCTGAAGACGAAAGTCTTCAATCAGTGCGTCCTACCCGTCATGACATACGGAGCCGAAACGTGGACACTGACGGCTCGAATGGTCCACAAGCTCAAGGTCGCTCAGCGGGCTATGGAAAGGGCTATGCTCGGTGTTTCTCTGAGGGATCGCATCAGAAATGAAGTGATCCGTCAGAGAACCAAGGTCATCGACATAGCCCACCGGATCAGCAAGCTGAAGTGGCAGTGGGCTGGCCATATTAGCCGTAGAACCGACAACCGTTGGGGTAAACGAGTTCTAGAGTGGAGACCGCGTCTCGGCAAACGTAGTGTAGGACGTCCTGAGGCACGGTGGAGTGATGATCTGCGCAAGATGGCTGGCAAAAACTGGATGCGAGAAGCCCAAGATAGACCTAAGTGGCGTGCAATTGGAGAGGCCTATGTCCAGCAGTGGACTGCTACAGGCTGATGATGATGATGATGATGATGTGCGTTCAACATAGATGCTAAGTACATACGTGCTAATAATGAACTGAATAGAATATTGACTCAAATATTGATCTATTCATGTCTTTGATGGCAGATCAGAGTCTCTCAAAGTTTGTGAACAGTATTCTCGATGAGAAATAAGAGATCGGATACGGATAGAGTTCAGAAAATAGAAACAAAATTCTTATTTCTGAAAGCTGCAGACAGAGTGGCCTGGAAGAAGTAGGGCATATGTGCAGAAAGGCACTAATAAAGGCTAAAGAAGAAGAAGCCTTTATTAGTGCCATTCTGCATATGGTGCTCTCCTAATTTCATCCAGGCCACTCTGTCTGCAGCTTTCAGAAATAAAATTATGCTCTCACAAATAAAACAGTGACGTAGCATTGTATTATTAACCGGAAAAGGTATATACAATATGACGTAGGGAAACCAACGAGATTGGACAATTGATGAAAATATTAATGTAGATGTAGCACTAGATACCTACTTATGTTTTTGGAAGAATACACTAAGGTAGTAATCGAAACGAATTTACTAACGTAAGCAATTTAACATCCTTCTATACTTATAGCAGTATTTCATAATACGGACCAAAGCCAGCAGCACGAACAATTTGCGATAAAGTATTCGTATCGTAAGCGTCAACGCGTCGCTCTTCGGCGTACAAACTATGAGTATTGTGTCACAGTTGCTCTAGATAAACGATAGTTTGTACTGTTTACACATGAATGACACGTTACGTTGCACTTACGCGTCATTCGTGCTAGGCGCACAGGCTTTGTGATCAAAATTATACTCTGTCTTTATCGAGGTGGTTCTGTTAGTTCCCAAGTAATTTTACAGTGGCCTACCAGGAGGGTCATGTCATGACCTCACAACTCAGTTTCATGTCAAAAAACATTAATCAAACATGTCGTTGTTTGAAAATATTCTACAGTTAACCCGTAGACTCGCGATACGCCATATTTGGCCAATAATACAATAGATTTCGCAGAAATCAACCTACTTTTCCAGGAACTGCAATATGTGTGGTTAATAGATAACACAAGCAAATTACTTACCTACTGTACGAAAATCGCAAGGTTTTCGCCACGAGACGATGCAATAAACTTTTATCGCTTGTTCTTTCGAGTATTATTTGACAGTGTTGATGCGTTAAATTGCGATTAATAGATGATTAGCCATTCGCTCGTGCGTTTATAGCGGTCATGTAATAAATTCAGTTTATGGCGTATCAATCGCGGGACCGCGGTGAGTTCGACTCGACTTCGCTTCTACCTGACTTCTAGGAGTAAATATTTTTAATGTGCTGTAATTTTCACTTGCAGTTAGGTCGTAAGTCATGTTGAGGACATTTATGTCGGTGCTTTAGTACAAAGAAATGCAAGTGCTTGCCCTGAGGCTTGTGATACCATCTAAGGTTGGTTGCATGGTTGTCTGGAAGAGATCGCTCTGAGCGATAAGACCGCTGAGACACTTAATTTTGAGTTTTTTATTTGTTTGTTGTATTTTGTAATGTGGTGTTTCAATAAAGAATTTATCTATCTATCTAAACGTTGGCAGAGAGATTTTTTAACCTTGGTGGTGTAAATTAACCGGTGGCCTAGCACTTCACCTACAGATTAATTAACTCCTGGAATAGAGATTAATTACATACAACTCAGAATGGGTACATAAACTGAAAATCTACATAGCTAAATGTTTGTATAAGGCTATACTTAACTACGTTATAATCTACGTATGCGATTCAGGGCGTTATCTACAGACTTCCAAAAGGGAGGATGTTTCCGATTCTCAAAATTATTTTTTGTTTGAAAGCTGGTGCTTCTCGTGTGGTTTCATTTAAATTTCATCACATTCGGTACAGTATTTTTTGAGTTACACTCCTATAAATGAATAGGATGGAAGTCGATTTAAAAAATTTCAAATTGTACTTGTTATTATATTTTTAGAAACTCAAAGCCTCGTAGGGAAATTTTATAAAGCTTTTAAAATTTGAAAAATGTAGCTAGAGGTATGCTATAAATGTGTTTGCTTGTTGTCCTTTACTAAACTTTCATCGAATCTAGATTAAACTAAGTGAAATACGAGGGTAGGCCGCTCAGAAAAAAAACATAAGCTACCTACTTTTTGTCTCAATTTAATTGGTGGATCGCGAATAACCTTCTTGTAAGTGAACAAAGGAACCGGTGCATAAACTAGTAATATATAAAAATATTAATTCAACTTAAAATTTATCTTAACTCAATATGAATAATGTAATAACCACGCTCTTGAGCTACTCCTAAAATAAAAATGTTTTAATGTAGTTCGTATAGACATATTTATAGAAACGTATGCTCTTTGTAAAAACGGAATAAGTATCACCCACAGTGATGTTAAATAATATACTAAAACTGAACATAATTTGTAATCTGTGTTCGTTAGTCTGTGTCCCTGATATAACTTCTCTATACTGTGGTTGTTTTAATAAATAAAAAAGATGGCCACACAGCCGAAATAAAAATTGTTTTTTGTACGTTTTATTTAGTTTCAAATCCTGAACGTTAAAAATTGAAGATCACAGTAAATAGGAATATTTCATGGAACACATTATCTTTAAGACACGTTATAGGTACCTTCAAATACTCATTCAGCAACGCCCAACTTAAAAGATATAGATACGCAGCAAATTGCTTTTTAACCCCTCAGACAAAATAAAAAGTCAAGACAGAATGTTGTGAACAGAGAAGTGAGGCCGGGTAAAACTACGCCTCGGCATGTCCATACATATTTACATACAAACATTACAACAAAACTACGCCTTGGCTCGTCAGTTGAACTATTGCGGCGCGTGGAAGCAACATGTAAAGTTTTAATTATCATTTAATTTAAATTTATTAATTATTGATTGATTTTTAATAACTTTAATTTAATTTGAATTACCATGACAGTACCGAGTCAAGCACATGTAGTTTCGAAAACCGGCCTCACTTCTCTGTTCACAACATTCTGTCTGGACTTTTTTATTTTGTTTGAGTTTAACCCCTTAAATTTCTTAAGATTAAACTAATTCAATTAATTAAATAAATACACTATTTAAGTATGTTTTTAAATTACAATACAGTACATATTTTAGTAAGTTATCTCACATATCTATAAATAAACCAAATTTTATATTATATTCTGTAAGTTCCTACTGGCGTTATTGCTACATTCATTTATTGGCTTCATTTGACTCAATAGCTGAATAAAGTCATCAATAATATTTGTAGATAATGTATCTTTTTTAAATAGTTGCAATACATGGTCAGATAAATATATATAAGACGTGACTTTAAAAAAGTGTTGCTATAGTGAAAATGGTTTCTTCAGGACGCTAAAAGTGCTAAGCGCATGAGTAATACATTTGCAAAAACATACATGCCGATACTAGGCCGTGTTTATGCTTATCTAGCCCACGACGTATACGCGCTGCCTTTTTTTTCTTCCAAGAAGTTTCCAATATCATAACCACACATGTACACATTTTTTTATACACACAATTTTAATAGGTAAATTATATCTTTAAGTATTGAAATATACGTTACATATGTATTAGGACTTAGATATCAAATGAAATTACACCTTTGAAAGACATTAAACTACGTCTAGTCACAAGTGACTGGTTACACGTTTATAACCGCGTACAATCTTAACGGCCTATCAAAGCGAGAGAGTGTCTTCTTGAATATGCCTCCATAGGTCGCGGTCTATTCGGCCTATTGATAAATCAATACATACTTTTATATACCTACCAATTATCAACAATTTACTGTTTCGAGATTATCTTAGTTGTTTATACCACACTCAATCAGAAAGTATCTCATTACTCTATCATAAATGGGTTACAAAGTTCGTCATTTCTCCCCTATAAATGTGCGGCGGGAAAAATTATATGGAATTTGTATTGTTGTATGAAAATCCATTTCTGCCCTGAAAGTTGAAAGTAGAGTAATATTCACCTCGAGAATAAAGACTGTCTTGGTCGTCTTGGGCGACTTGAACTCCTCCCTTTACTCAGGACTTTACTTAACTTAATTAAATTCCGTTACACTAGGGTTCAATATAACGGCCGTGACGTAAGACACTGCTTTACGCCCTCAGTGCATAATCTACTATTAATTATTATGCAATAATTAGAAAAAAGAGGTGGCATTTTTTGCACTCGATTTGTTTTGTAAATATCCAACGGTAATGAAGTTTTTTTTTACTAAATTGATAATTTAACAGTACGCTCTTAATTATTCTAAGTAATTTTCCAAAATATCATCTGATACTGCAAGTCACGATTTTTTAATGATACAGAAATAAAAAATATATCTCGAGAGGTCTTTGATTTCTTACAATATGCTCCAGACACGAATTATTTACTAATAAAGGTAACTAGTTTATTTTCCTCGTATAGGTGTAGTATAAAAAGCACTATGTATCACTCGGCAGAAGAGAGAGGCATCGTTTTAAACTATCACGGTTGTTCTCTAAAGTTATATGATTATTAACGGGATATTTACCGTGGTAAGGTTGTGGAATGAGCTCCCGATATTTCGGCGCAGTTACATGCAACATCTTCACGGGAAGACTCAGTCTTAGAATAAATATCCCGTTAATAATCATATAACTTTAGAGAGGCATCGTTTTCTCTCCTAGGTGAACAATGTACTATTTTACTATCAAAAGATCAGTCATGAAATACAAACTTCACCTGCTTTTCACAAATACATTATTATATGTAGTATCAAGGTTGTATATAGTTAGATACTCACGTAAAACAAAGAAAAATACACATCGTTTGTGAGGGTTCGTTGGTAGGTACGGGACAGCAGGTGATACCTAAGCTATATCTTATTTATATTTGAGCAGGGCCGTATTCTCGCAGCTGGTTACGGGCGTCTCGTAAATTACCTAGCTCGTACCTACTGCAGTATTAGAGGCATTATTTACAACCACGAAACGTGAGATAATCTTTACTAAGTGCATGTTCAACGTAGATATTATTTATACCTACATTTTCCTATTATACAAGGAGGTTGTAAGGCTGAATGTAAAAGGAGGTTGTAGGAAGGACATCACTATATCCTTATATGAACAATAGGTTTCTATAAGGGTTCTCAACTTATTGTTAGCAACCATACCCACTCTTTTCCTTTTATAAGTATCTACATTAAACTGGCTGTAACTATTTACATCATGTAAATATATGTCTCTGGCACAGGCATTAAATCTCTCTAAAAGAGGACTCATGCCCATTTTGTAAATGATTTAACTAAGTTAAAGGAAAAAAACATTATTATATACTGCCCGTGACTTCATTCGTATTTTCTGGATTTTTCTTTCATAAGAACCTTCTCCTGACAGTAATTAACACAACAAAAAATAATTAGCTAAATTGCTTCATCCGTTCTCAAGTTATAACATGAGCAGGAGAACTAGGGGTTCATTTTTATATATTACTAGCTGCTCTCCGCGGTTTCACCCGCGTGATGGATGATGATGATGAATCTTATATAGCCTATGTTACTCAGGGTGAATGTAGCTTTCCAATGGTGAAATATTTTTTGAAATCGGTCCCGTGATTTTTGAGCCAATTCGTTACAATCATACTTACATACAAATCTTTCCTCTTTATAATATTAGTATATTAGTTAATATATTACCTATATAGATTGTACTGTATTTTTTACTCTTTTATATGCCCTTGACTTCATCCGTGCAATCACAATCTCTCGAGAACCAAAGGTTATCTGTTAAAACAGTTAAAAGAAAAAGAATTAAAAGAAATAAAAAGTATGATCTTTATGTTAATCCCAGGTACAAATCCTCTCCATTTCATATTTGAATAAAAACCCCTCAGCGGTTTTATGTTATTGAGTAGGTAACAAACGTCTAAATATCGAAACATGCAAATCCTCAAATTTTTTATATTCTTTTGATAAATAATGCTGTTTGCTTATTATTTGTCACTTGTCAATATAAATAAATGCTAGCTTGGTTCCTGGTTCTTAGTTTTCTCATGCAATAACTACTTCTCTAGATTTGAAAATGCCCTGTAGCAAAGTAGTTGGAGCGCGCTTTACTAACTTTGCCTGTAGTGTTAATAGGTCCACGTTACTTGCTTCTGTAAGATTAAAAATAATAGATCATTATTATAGGTTTAGTTATGTGTATTAATTTATTTTAAAATATAACAAAGGTTTAATTTTCAAGTAGGTACTTAATTCAAATATATTTTTTATTGTTTTCAGATCTCACAAAGATGGTATGAATAAAAAGAATACCAACTACAAGATTGAGAACGTTGCCTAAGAGGTAAGCAAATAATATCTACCTTAAACAAAATTGTCTATTACATTTAATTACATACGTAATAATAACTAAAGCTCGCTTGAATCATCCATGCTTTGATCAAATAATACCTACTCGGCAGTACAGAAATAAATACCAATCGAATGCAGAGTCACTACAAAACCAGAATTAAGCCCCTCCTAACCTCAAAACCTTAACAGCATTCCTCTTCCGCCACAATCGAAATATTCCAATAAAATCCACTCGATTACGCAAGCTATCGCCATGCTTTTTTGTTTTCCATTCCCCTTAAATGGAAAGAAGTCACGCTGCAATTCAATACCATCTCTGGAAAAAGAGACAACGATAATACACCTATCTCATAAAATGGACGTATGTGTGAAAGAGACAAGAGCTAAACTAAACATGGCGTCGTCGGAAGGACGGCGTGGCAATGGCCTGCCAGTAGAAATGCTTGGGCACACACACATGCCTGAAATGCGGTTGTGTATGTTTGACTTTGGGAGGGAATTGAGTAGAAGGTGTCACCAACAGTTGGTAACATAAATACAAAAATATTTAATGTGTTTTTATTTTAGAAATTTATTCTGTACCTACGTGTAATGTACTTTTTCGTAATTAATACCAATTATATTTTAAAAAAACATTACATCAAATATTATGATTAAGTTTTATGATTAAGGATAGATAATCATTTCAGTCTAAACAATTTTTTTTGGAAATTTATTCAGTCAATTATAATTATCTTGCTACATTCCTTCTGCAGCTTCGCTCGGGCGGAATACGGGATCCAATGCCACAGAACTAAATCCTCTTCAATAATAATAATAACTGTACATAACTAGTAACAAATACAATTAACAAAATTGAATCATTCGCATCCATTCTATTATGGATTATCCACTAACTGCTAATAGTTGAAGAGTTATATTATTCATCATTAGCTCATCAGTCATCAAAGATGATAATTATCAGGCGTAAATACTTGAAGCAGCTTTAGAAAATGAAATGAAACTTGAAAAAATATTACCTTAGTGCCTATAAAATTTAAAGGCTGCTCTAGATTTTCCTGGGATCCCATAATCATATGCTGACTTTACCAAAGAAAAGAAAACATTTTGAAATCGCTCAACAGTTGGCGGAGAAATCGGTGAATATACATAAAAAATGTACAGTGTAACATAGAACCACCTTCTTTTTTAGAAGTCAGTTAAAAATATACTTTATCATTATGCACACTATGCCTTCGGTCGTTCATTACCTACGTTGACATCCATTCAAGTATTCCCTGAAATTTTAAAGAACTTCAAGACGTCTACAGCTTTCTTTGAGAACTCTATAAGAGTCATCTTAACTTCAGATAAAATGGTAGTAGAGCTGTAGTATAAAGTCAAAACATGATATTTCAACCTCAACCACCCTCAAATCTCTCTTTTGAAAAACGATAATACTCGTTTTTCATTATTTCAAAAATGGTTTTTATATTTTTATGCTGAAATTCCAGAAAGACGCTCAGTTGTGAATCTCGATTTAAAGTATATTATCAAAGTTTCATTTGCTTACGGTTTTTAGGTACTCTTGCAATATATTCTCAACAAACAAAAAAAAATGTTTCCAAACAATAAAAACCCTTTCTTTCTACAAACTTACATGCACCTTTAGGAACTGAACTTAAACTCTCCTTAGTGCTCCTCAGGGGTAGGTACTCAAGGAATCAAAATTTCAAATAAAAGGGCCACAGGTTTGTGGTGTCATTGCTAGTCTGTCACGGCACTGTTTAGGTTCAGGCACATCGTTTGTCAAACAAACTGTGAATTAAAACCTGCTTAAGATTTTGTCTTATCAAGAAACAATTTTTAATAAATAAATAACGTACTACTTATGCCTTCTCTCTTATTGTAATAATGTTATTCAAAATGTGTTTCAATCATTATGAAATTGGTAAATGCAGGCTACTAAATTTTGTGAAAAAAGTTACTAAATACAGGTATTTATTTAATGAAGTTGAAGTGATTTCATGTGCTTGGAGGTAAAGTGACGAGACCGGCAAGTCGTGCACCTGGTGGTAAGCACTACTTTTGTCCATAAGAATTTACGTGGCACTGTACTGAGCTCACTCACAGCGTCACTCCGAGACATTGCTTTTGAATCTACTTCACTCTTTAATATCCTTCTTTGACTCCGTCCCTCCACGGAATAAAAGCATAGTAACAAAAATAAAAAAGTTAATAGTTACGTTAACAAGCAGCACTTTTCAGTTGCATATCAACCCATTTAATTATTTATGATATATTGCTATTTAATAAAATGACAATAATTAACTAGAAAACAAAACTGTTCACAACAACTGGCGTTTAGTTCGTGATCTTGGTTCCAGGGACTTTTGATAGGTGGCGCTTTACAACAATTGTTATCGGGCAGAATTGGACACTGAAGTAACTTTTACCTAAGCTGTCGTTATTTATTCATAGCTTGTGTGTGGTATGTTTCTCATACAAATGCAAATAAAACAAAACTAAATATTTAGCATATACATTGTTTCTTAAAGTGGAAAATTTGTCTTATGTTGGAAAATTATCACAAGATTAATTATTATAATAGGTATCTTTACATTATCCATATTTAAAATATATTTGGAAATAAAATATAAATGTAAAACAAAGTTTTGTAAGAACCTATATGAAATTGATTACACACATACCTATAGTCTTAGTCTTATTAATATGAGTCGATACTTACTATCCTACGCACAATTATGTTTATAATTTACAACCTAAGTAAAAAATCATTGTGTTTAATTATTTCTAAAATGTATTAGTGTCCTTCCGACAAGTTTTATTGGTAGAGGTAGAGTAGAGACTCTACCAAGCTTTAGCACGTTCTAACTTGGGCTTTCGGAGACTTTACAAGTTCATCCTACTAACCCTAGATGGCGCTGTTTTAAATAACACAAATTTATAGATTAAAATTCTATAGTAGTATTCATGATTCAATGTTAGGCATTATTGTAGACTTAAAAGACCTAAAAAAAAAATTTGGAGGACATGCGGGCATATCTATATTGGTAAATTTTATTTCTCTTTTCCTCCAATTTTTACAATCAATGTATTAAATTTCATTTAGAAATGTAAACTTTCTACGAAGTTTTCTACTATATTTTCTACTACTTATAATAAGGTATAAGCCATAAGGTAAGATATAACAAGCATGAATCTAATCTCCTAATATAGTGTCTATATATAATACTATAGACACTTAGTTTATTTATGTATAGTTTAACTGCAATATGAGTACTTATAATTTAACATAAAATATGAGCGTCTAGAAAGTGAAGCTAACTGCAGGCGCTATTTGGCCACTAGTGGGATTTTGATCGGAGCACTTCCGTGCTTCGGACAGTACGTTAAACTATCAGTAGGGATAACTGTTTTTGTCTCAGAGTAGTAAAGTAGTAATACCATGTTGAAGGCTTGGATAGACTGAAAACTCCGCCACTAGCGGCAGGCAACTACTTAGGTACTCGTATACGCCAACCCGCACTGGGCCCAGGTGACAGATTGTGGCTCCTCTTTTGGAGAAAGACCTGCAGCCTGCGTTTCACTAGATGAAATATTATAGAATTTAATGGATCTATAGGTAAATGTTACATTTCCTTTGTCTAGTAAATATTGAACCTTTTGAATTCAAAAGAAAGCTTTCACAATACCCTTTTTCAGAAACAAGCATAACATTGCTCTCAACAGATAAAAGAGTTGCACAAAACAATACAAAATATGGAAATTAGATCTACATCATTTAAATATCGAACAATGAGTTTGTTGACAGTTAACGTTTCGTCCAAAAACGTGAACAATACGACAAAAGTTGCTAGCGCGCTTCCTAGAAAGTCCAGTTAACCCAATTTTCTATTGGAATTCAAATAAGTTTTTTGCGACCAAATAGAAAGCTTAGAGAGACAGACACACGGCCAGTTAGTTCTGAGGTTTTATGCGTGAAAGTAGTGCTGTGTCGTGAAAAATGATTTTAATATTTGTTTTGAATATAAATCGTGAGTTGTTATGGTGCGAGTATTTCGGCGGCGATTGGCACAACGCCAAGAATGTCTTGCTGCTTGGTATATACAGATGGAGATGGAATATTAGGTATGTTATATCCGATGTTAACTGAATCAGTTGTAATAGACGTCTCTTATTTTATTCCAAAGTACCTAATCCTTATAATTTAAGATCACACTAAAGGTTGAGTGTTACATTCAGTGGATGGTCTAATATCTAAAAACATCCTAATTAACCTTACATGTATCTTCGTAACACAAATAGCTTTTATTTATTTATTTATTTTGTTACTGATGGTAGGTACTTTAGGAGTAAGTTTAAGACACTAATCGAAACATAAGCTATAAACCCAGCAGAAACTCGGTAAAAACTTTTCGGGTCAATTTAGTGGTCCATTTTGCCATAGGAAATTGTAAATGACTTTGACCGTGTTCGTGCTGTGAAAGTTGTCGATATCTCTACAAACTATGTGTATTTATATGTCCACAAGTCATTAAATAAAAAAGAACTTAAAACCAAAACCCTCAGCCAAAGTGTGGAATGCTTATAGTATGTTAGTACACCTACTATTTTTTTACAAAAATATGTATCGAATTTTATCACCTTCTAATATGAATATTAGAATAATGCTATTCTTATTATTAATATAAAATCTCATTTAGTTCATTATTTTCAGTAAGCAAGAATAAAATTGAATTATTAGGTATTATCACAGATAGGTACACTTAAAATAAACAGGTTTCCTCCTTCATATACCAACTTATATAAAGCCTTCCATACTTAAAACTTCTACGTCTTAATAACCTTAATAATTAACCCATCCGTATAATTGTAAATCAAAACGACCGCTGCGCTTAAAGATTACAACATGTGTGGTCTCTTATAATTAAGTGCAGATAACTAAAGTTACTTTTAAGTTTCTTGTTTCAAGTTTCTTTTAAGATTATAAAGGTTTTTATATCTCTTTAGCAAAATGCGGTTCTTTAAGAGCATTTGAGACTAGAGCGCACTCTTTATAAATTTTAATAAGGTATCACCAATCATTGCAATTTTATTCTCTAATACGGCATTGGATTCGATGGCGGAATGGTATGAAATGGAAAAATATGTTATTAGAATCTTTTGCTTGTTTTCAAACTTACAATTCAGTTTCTTCTATTTATATAAAAGAAAGAACTGATAGGAATTTCAGAAAGAAACTGAAGTATTACAGTATTATTTATATTTACTTGTACCAAATTATAAGAATTTCCGTAAATGCACAGTTACTTTTGGTTTATTGTTTCAGCCATTTTGCTAACGAATATTATATAACGGTTTTAGAATACGTTACAGATAACAAAGTTACCTCTCATTCTGTAACTTTGGGATAGTTCTCAAAATTTGACGGTAGAATAAATGAGAACATTACCTCAGACTTCATGAGAATATTACTTCAGACGAATTAATGAGATTTATTTTAGTGTTTAAGATTTCATCACATACAGTAAAAAGATTTTAACGTGGCGACTTCTGCCACTGTGTTCTCTGGTGTGGTTATAATTAGAGAGAAAAAATCACGAGGATGTAAATGTTTGGTATCTCTAAACAGGCTCTAGTGCTCAAAAAATCATTATCATAAAAAATAAAAAGGATTGCGACATTTGCGACATAAATACGAAAGTTATTTGAAAAAAATCTTCTTTAGGTTCAATGATGCTTGCAAGCGTCAAGCTGTTAAATAGATGTCGCTTCGTACGCATACGACGGTTAATTAAAAATGTGTAATATTTTTCAGTTTTCACTGATTATTTTACGGTAATTGTATGATCAAAAAAACACATCACATTTAAAAACCTTTCTATTAGAATATAGAAAAGTAAAGAAACATCATTAGAATCTTTAAGAAACTTATTATCTAGCAGTCAGTCAGTAAAAATCAATCAACATAACTTCCAAACTGTCAAATCCAGAAGTCAATCCTGAAAAATACTCCTGTAAATTAAAATCAAAGACAGTGGTGCTTATTAACCGTAACGAGGCAGTAAAGTTACTTCGTTAGTCCTGTACAGACAGACGGACGCATAACTTACTGTAACACGGGAACACCCGCGGAGCCAACGAGTATGACTCATGTTGCTGGGCTTTTGAAGATCATTGATGACTTTTACATACATATTAAAAGGTAAATAATAATAATAATAAAAATTCTTTATTTACAACTTTAGGTACAATGTTTCGTATATAATAACACTCGATATTTTGATAACAATAGAAATAAGTGGTAACTTTATTTACACGATTTGGAATCCCTGTACCCTGTACTAGTATTAATTACTGTGTTACAGGGTAACAGTTCCTTCCCAAGATATATTAACTCGTCCGCATCAGGACAAAAAATAACAATAGATTTATGAATGAAACTTGCCTGGAATGAGAGTTGCTGATTCGGACGGGTTAATTACAAACTCGATAGTATTATGTAGACACAATATTTAAAGATGCATCAGCGAAACATAATTATGTAATGCGTGTTTGAATGAGAGCGTGTGTGCGTAAGGGAAAAGTTGCTTATATATTATATGGGTTTGGGTGTGCTTAGAGTATGTGTGTGTGTGTGTGTGTGTGTGTGTGGGTGTGTGTGTGTGTGTGTGTGTGTGTGTGTGTGTGTGTGTATGGGCGTGTGCGTATGTATTTACATACTACTAAGAAATATTAAATAAGGAAACAAGATTGTATTACGTTTATTTATTTAGGACGAAAAGTTAAAAAAAAAAAGGATGGCGGGAAAAAAGACCAACAATAGCTTTATTTTGTTTATTTTTCATACATTTGTGTTTCTTCTAGTTGTAACGTGTAGTAGTGGTGGATTATTAACCGTTAAGTTTTCATAATGGTTCACCAGTGCAACCAGTACCAGAGCATAATGAACGGAATCATATAACGTTGTTTGTGTGTTTCCCTCGCCGTCCCCTTAGAAAGTCTTAGTAATGGATTCATATTGTTACTAGATCGTGACTTAGACAGGGCAGTGACTATATGGCGGACTTATCTGTGTGACTGTAACTTTGACTACTTGAATGAAAATCTCACTTTTTAATCTTTATGTTTTAACTATAAAACTTGACGAATGGCAAAGTTACAAATGTATGAGTCCTTTCATAAAGTAAAAATTAAAAATGGTTTGACGTTTAAATTATTATAAAAACCTTTATATTACTGACTTATATTACAAGTTTCAATTGCATTTCTCTAAGACGCTCTTTTCCTAAATATTTTTTTAAGCACACGATGTTTTATGATATTCCCTTACCCTAGTACAAAATACTCGTACCTTAGCTACATTGGAGGTGTATAAATATAAGGAGACCTGTGCGATATAATGTATATAATTATTTTATTTACTCTAACATTTAATAGGTAAAATTTATAGAAGTAAAATTCACATCCTCGGACGGGATTCTCGTCGTCGTTTTTTTTCTATAAATTTTAATGTTTGAGATCGCTAAAACAGGCGTTAGTGCTTTAAAAAATATTACTATAAAAATTTAATAAGTGCAATTTGAAAAAAATAATACCGACTTTTACTCTATTACTTTGATAAAAATCAGTTATTGGAGTGTAACTCAAAAACTACTGAACCGAATTTGATCAAATTTACATGGGACCACGGGACTAGCTTAAAAAAAAGAAAGAAGAAAAGAATTTTGGAAATCGGTTTACCCATTCGAAAACTATAAGGTAACAAACATAAAAAAAAAACAAAAAAAAGTAAAATTCAGTACCTCCTCCTTTTTGGCGGTACAAAAGAGAATAATTCTCTCAGTTTAAAATGAAACGAATGTTCGAACATTGCTCAGATATGTTTTGAAATCCCAATCAATTTAGTAAAATAATACTGTCGTATTTTTACGACTACCCACAATAAGTGGGGTGTAAGTGAATGCGTGTACGGAAGCGGGAAAATCCGGGTAATAACAGTAACTCACACGGGGCTCTACTATAGAAACACCCGAAAGCTTCTCGTTTTTAGTACTACTTTGGTAGTACCTACTTATTATAGAAACAGTTATATTCATACATATATCGAGGAATTGTATTTTTACGCAACAATAATAATTAGATGTGAAAACATTTTGTGAGCAGCACAGATTATCAGTTTATCCATGCATCGAATACAGTATATGTGATTTACGACAAAAACAGATAAATAAAAAAACCTGACAAAAGTAACTTAAGTATCAAATACTTACTTGTTGTGAAGGTAACTAACTCAGTCATTGAAGTGAATATGATAAATCATATGAAATTCATTTATGAATACTAAGTACTAACTTTATCATAATATCCAAGTTGTCTTTTTAGTATAGATAGATAGTTGTAGTATTTACTTTGTAAATAATTAATTTATTGTTGAACGAGCTCTACCAGCATACACCTATACAGCGTTTTCGGACTGGTTTTGAGCACTTAGTAGGAGTCCTTTGGTTCACATGCCCCCCGCTAGATGGCACACGGCGTACACAAGTAATCCATTTGTTCTCGGGGCGAGGTTTATGTAGCGAACTCTTAAGAGCCACTGCTTATATTGTTTCATAATATTATTTATAAATATTGGACGCGCGTGCTTCAGGCTACGCCTCGGGGATTAAGAGATTCATATCGCAGATGCGTTTCTTTTATTCCCCTTAATTAAGTTATGTACAGCGGTTTACTTGAAAATATTTGTAATATCAGATTTGGTATTTCAGATGTATCTTTTTTATATGTTTTATCTGGTAGATCAGAATAATTCTGTATGTATATTAAACAACTCCATGCCAAGACCATGAGCACTAAATTAGTGTTTAAACCGTCGGTAATTAAAATAATTTAAAATATAGATACGCGTTTAAAATGTAAGTAGTTAGACATTTGAGAAGGGTAGTTTAATTTCAACCGATATCATGTATAGGCATCAACTTTTTCTTGTTTATTATTTGTTTGTTAATGTAACTTCATATTATATCATACCTAAATAAATGAAGAAGCTTTAAATATTAAAAAGAGTTGTACTCTTTATTACTTAGACATTAAATTACTCGGTCAGAGAGAGAGAGAAACATTATAGTTGTAATTTTTGTGAAAACTTAGCGTTTTGAGCCTTTCCATAAAGCACGAGAAACTTCACTAGAAAAAATGTAATTTGGTAGTATTGTTTGCACTGTTTTAACAGATAACAGGTCACAATAAACCATTTATAAAAACATTGTAATCCCTAAACTTTGTAAAATTGTGGTAATAAATGATTATTATTATTATTGTCTCTCAGGGTGAATACTAAAATATGAGTAGTTAGAATTCAAATCATACACAGGAGTTACGATAAACCAGAAAATCTGATTGGTAGGTTATAAACAATTTCAATTCATTCTTGAAAACGTGGACTGTTTCCAAGTCCGTTATCCATGCTGTTATAATATATAATTTAAATTATGCCATAGATTAAATAAATAATTGGTACGTAGACACGAAAGTTGAGTTGGCATTCCGTGAAGCAAGACGCTTGCCAGCGGGAAATTATTCCAACAGAAATATTCTAAGTATGCAGGCAGAGCGATTAATTTGAGGTACGGACAGCATGTGCGTTTTGAGTGGTGGTAAAATAGTATACTTTATAGTTTATATACCATATTCAAATGTTATATTAAATAATTTATGTTGCTTTGGATATATTTTGGTATTATGTATCTGTAAACAACACATATAATATTATGGTGCATTTGAAGCCTATTCGAAAAAAAAAACAAGATAAATACGCGCGCCTTTGACAACGAAGTGAATCTGTAAGGGTTACATTTTCTTATCGAGGTATGGAACCCTAAAAACTGGACTGTCTTGCCCCACAACCTCACTAAGGATGATTCTGTAGTATAATCATCATTGGCCTCACGATGGTATACCTATGTAGAATTATAGAATTATATTATAGTCAGAGTTTTATACAAAATACCTATAAGAAATTGGTAAATACGAGATTTAGTAATGAGTTTCTACTTATAGTTAAATATATTTGTTTTATATTATATTCACTTTCTGTCATATTTTGTGGCTAAGATTAACATATAATAAGCTTTTGTAGCGTTGACAATGGAAATTTGATGAACAGTACTTCGATGCCCGGTAAAAAACCAACGCTTTCTAAAATCAGAGCTTCTATTCCAAACTATAACATTAAAAATTATAAACTTATTTATGAATATATGAAAATAAAGCTATTAATACCAATTTCAATGATAATTCGTCAAATAGGTAATATAAAACTCGTTGTATTTTTGCTAACCATACAAAGGTTGTACAGCAGGGGAGGTATTCAGAAAGTTCTCGACCCCGTGGAATTTTGCGGATGGAACGTTTTAATTGGACTCTCCCGAGAATATTTTGTTACTGCCTCCGCTCTGCCTGACGGGCATTCCTTATTCATACACGAGCGGTAACGTCTATTACGGAACACTCATTATGAATAATTTAACGAATTACTGACACATGTGTTTTTGAATGATTGTAATTTTGTTTAGATTTTGGCATTCGCACGCTCACATGGTGGTACGTGCACTGCCAATAATGACTGAGTTATGATCTGCTAAAGCAAAAACGAGTAGAGAGAAGGGATGATCAGCGGAGCGGGCAAAGTGATTCTATTCAAGCGAAGCAGAAATGTGCTAGTTAGTCCACTAAAATGCAGGTTCTAGTGCTCGAATTATTATAAAAATATCATTCATACCGAGACCATCTTCCATAATCTCTACATAGATGTCTCTATAATTTATATTTACACAAAAACCTCATAACTGATTAGATTAGAACTTCAATCTTTCTCTTCATGTTTCCCTAAAATCTAATTTCAAAGATTTATCCGGTTTCGTTCGAATAGAGTTGAATGAAAGAGTTACTTACCCGATAGTATCGGGTAACAAAGAAAGTTTTTACTGTCCAAGTTCTCTCGTACAGGGTTCGATCAGTCTGAGTTTCCAATTTGAGAAAAACGCCGGTCATAAAAGTAATGGAGTTCAGGAGTGTTGTTTGGCATCGATTTTTCGTCCAACTTAAAATAATCGTAAGTACATAACTACTTTAAACAATTACTTATAATATGGCGTTTATCATACATATTGAAAAATCTCTTTACATAGATGTAGATTTTATTGAAACAATATTAAAAGTAGGTAGTAGTTGATCTAAACCACCTCTAAGTCGATATGGCCGATGGGGCCGAAAGGTTCTGGAGTGGAGACCACGGACCGGCAAGCGCAGCGTAGGTCGTCCACTGACACGGTGGACAGACGACCTAATGAAGGTCGCAGGACGACGTTGGATGCAGGCCGCTTCCAACCGGTCCTTTTGGAAAATCATGGGGGAGGCCTATGTTCAGCAGTGGACGTCCTACGGCTGAGATGATGATGATGATGATGACCTCTAAGTCATACAGAAAATTAATAAAATCGTAAAACAAGCATATTATTCAAAGAGCAACATTATGGTTACATAGTTAAAACATTGAAATTAAACTACTTTTCTACCGACTTCCAAAAAAAGGAAGAGGTACTCAAATTGACTGTTTTTTTATGTTTGTTACCTCATAGCTTTTGATCGGGTGAACCGATTCTCAAAATTCTTTTTTTGTTTGAAAGCTGGTGCATCCCGTCCCATTTAAATTTAATCAAATTCGGTCCAGTAGTTTTGAGTTTCACTCCAATAACTGAATATAATGGAAATCAGCATTAAATTTTACAAATTGTAGGTACTTGTAAAGGATCAAATTGCGTATATTTCATATTCGGTATATTAGCCGCGAAGTTTCGTACTTAATTATAACTCGTCGATCGTGAACACAAATCTGAAAAGTTTCCGAAAATTAAGATTCAAATGATATCAATAATGAGTTTCAATTATTTTTTTGCACTGGTGCACTATTACAATTCTACACAACACACAAACCAGGTATTGCCTGAGACAGGTTTAATAAGGTACTACTTACTACTTACCTATTCTGCTAAAGTAGTACTTAATTTACTTTCATTAAGTTCTATGTAAATTCGTATTTAAAGCGGTACGGCTTTTATAACAACGTCGTCAAGCAAGACTCTACATTCTCCCCAACTTTTTGCCCCTAGGGTGTTCTATCACACTTTTTATAATCTAATTTTCTTAAATCATCTATCGCGGCTCGCGGCAGCCCTTCTTACTCGACTAAGGTACAGATAGAAGAAAAGGAACAAAAGTTTACAAAACACTTGCATTGTGTACAAAAATAACGTTTCACTGACTAAAACATGAAGTCTCAAAAACTAGTTGATGATTATTTATTGATTCAGGCGTTACTTTGCGGAAATCCGTTATCAAAAAACGATATTAAAAAATATTTAGTGACACTTCCGCTGAAAAGAAAACAATGATTTTGGCCTATTTGGGGGTGTACCTACACCACCCTCCCTCTCGCATAAATTGCTAATAGGAAGAATACAAAACAAAAAACATACAAGAAACACCAAATAAACCAAAACCGATTCGACACGTGTTTCGCCTCTACACGAGACATCCTCAGAAGATGTTGACTCGTCGAGCGCTAGACCGACAAATGAACATAAGCCTCCCCCACAAATTTCCGAAAAGACCGGGTGAAACTTTATCAAGTATAAGTAAACAATTTAAGACTGTATAGTTTGAATAAAAAATTGAAATACTGACAAAAAGGTTGAGCAAATTGAAGCTACCAACTGAAATAAAAACTATATAACTTATTAAAATTATACCATTAGAGTACAATTAAGTTTTCTTTTTTCACGTGAAATTTTATAAAAATATGTTTGTTACTCTGTTCTCTTCCGTATTCTGTTTAAAAGTTCAAAATTTTTATTTTTTTTCTGACTTTACTTACCAACAATCATTACTAAGAAATTATAGACTGAATAAAAAGAGGAAAAAAGTAGGTGAGTTTCTTATTATTTAGTTTGAATAACATACCTAGTCAGTAGGTGTTTGCCAAAATAACAATTTCAAAAGAATCTATTTAAAGTCAACATTGATTCACAAGTAGTAAATAAGTCGCAAGTTTCTGAAAAGGTTCTGTAAATACCTCTTATAGGGGAGAACGGAGGAATTGAAGCTATGTAAGGAAAAGTTAAAAAAAAACGTAATTTAGTTGTAATCATAAAGTTTTTGGTGCATAAAAGAAACTGCTGTAATTAACTGTGCAAGTAACTACCATGTTAAAGAACATCGTCACTCAACTAATTTAAAAGCAATAAAAACTATAATATTTATGTGAATTTATTAAATTCTGCTAGTTAATTTAACATTTGATTGGCTATAAAACATATTTCGTTCCGTTTAAAAGAGTTGATGTGTTTTTAATTGCTATAAAAACGACATTATATGGAATAATATAATAATGAGTTGCTTTTACTTAATTAAGCGTAGTTCTGAGTTTGACATGTGATGTACCAGATCTATAAATATACGTCATCAATGGTTGCATGGACGCACGTTTGAAAGGTCGATGCACTCGAACATCTGTTCTCACATTTTAGTCACAGCCTTTATCAGTGCTCCGACACTTGAATTTCAATTCAAGTCTTGTTATCTTGATAATTGATTGCATATGTTATTACTTATGCTATGCCTATATTAAATAATATTTTATTCTGCATAAAAAAGTGCCGTACTACAACTTACACAAATACTCGTTTCCTCTTATATATGTCTTGGAGAGACTAAAAAAAACCCAATATACCCACATATATATAATCAATAAAATAGTTATAATATACATATCTGTCTCTAGATAGAAATGTTTTTTATGTAAGACCCCGTATCTGTACCACCGCCACCGTGTGCCAAAAAACCTGTTACGGACCAATAATAGTGCACAAGCATTATTGTGTTGATACGCAAAATTTAATATCAAAGCGCTGAGTAGCACTGTAAGTGCTGAAACTGACATGGACAAGCGTATAGTCTTGCTATAAGACACACGGCTTGCCCATTTTATCACAACCGCATAAAACTGTGATAATACAATGAACACTGGAAATTACTAGCTCCCCACGTGGCTCTGCAAAATCACAATCCCATAACATTTCCCACAAAACAAAATTTGGGCATTAAAAGTGGTATATACGGTGTGTTACTCCATGTTACCGTCTACTAATGTTACACATATTAGCGAAATCATTTCAGTACTTTCGCATAAAAAAGTTATACACCTACCTACTTATCCATACAAACTTACACTCATAATTTCGTATTATTAATAATAGTTTTATTGCCTCATTATTTCATAATCATCATGCCTAAATACTGGACGTTATTGTGTCACTGCACTTATTCAAATTGTAAAAGACGTGAAATGAACGGAAATTTGACAAAAACTATCAATGCCCCACCAGTCCTATAACTCTCTTCTTCGGTTTAATAATAGGGAATGATATAGTACGAAACGAAAGGACGGAGGTAGGTTAGGTATCCATCGCCATCTTGGTTTTGTTTGACAAGTCGGTCTCTGATTGGTCGAAATTCCAACATGGCTGACAGGCGTTATTATAAGAATCCAAGTATTGGTTGTTTGAATGGACTCGTTTCATATTTGTATTCCAAAACAGCAATGAATTATTATCATTTTTTACATACATTTAGCCATTTGTAAGCAGTAGTTTAAAGAAATCGAACATCAAGTATAAATATTTGGATGAATATAATTATTATTTGCAATTGATATTATTATTTCCTTGTTGAACTTTAGTTTACGTGTAAACTGTGAATACTACCACTTTGGCAGAATTATTACTACAGTAGGTGCTACTGTACAGATTATTTTCTATACCGACTTCCAAAAAGGAGGAGATACTCACTTCGACTGTATTTTTTATGTTTGTTACGTCATAACTTTCGATTGGGTAAACCGATTCTCAAAATTCTATTTTTGTTTGAAAGCTGGCGCTTCTTTTGACCCTTTAAATTTCATCAAATTCCGTTCAGTACCTACTTTTCAGTTACACTCCAATAACTGAATAGAATGGAAGTCGGTATTAAATTTAAGTATTATTATTTACCAGCAAAACACTCACGTTAAGGGTAACTCACGGTATTAAATTTTTAAAATTGTACTTGTTCTATTTTCTCTTGTATCTGACTTCTATAAAAGTAACAAGAACAACAGAATTTCTCACACAACTCTCTAAACCTCGTCAGTATTTTCAAAGGAAAATCTTGAACCCCCAAGATTTATAGTTCTCGACGCCCGTCGATTCAGCACATTCACAAATAACTGACAATCACACGTCTCGTAAATTAAATGAACAGCGTTTATTTTTCCACTTCGACGTTGGCAACATTCAGTGATTAAAATTGAGGTCGTGAGCTAAGGACAGAGCTGGATACCTAATTGAATAGTCTCAACTATGCGGTGTCTGGTTATAGCAAGGTTTACTGAGCCAGCGGTTCTCGCACACGAGTCTATAGTGTCTTATCTCTATTTTACATGCAAACAATTTTCAACTATCTCATTTTAAAAATAGAGACGTGTTTCGTGTGCATTCATAAGGGGTTTGAGGTGGTTTTTGAGTAGGATATCATTCGCTCAGAGTGAGTTGTTTAGTTCTACAGAGATAACGTTTCCGGACGAGTTAGGAGCCATGGCTGCGGTGTTTTGGAACTGAGCGTTCAATACAGTGAATGTAAACGTATCTTGCCTGCTTTAATACCTACTATGTTTCAGGTATCACAAGCTCAGTAAATGTTGGAATATTGAGATATTTTTTTACATGACGGGTATTTCTTTGTTTGATATAATATTAAGTACTAAGGTACATTTCAATAAACTGTAAAGACAAAACAATGGCGTTTGTCTACCTTATGCAAAATTCCTACTATAAGAATATTTTCCTTAGCAATATTAGCATGTTTCCAAAAGTTTCTAGTTCTTTTGACATTTTTGTCTTACGCTACGATTTTTTTTCGAATTAGATAAAATCCAACGTATACACTCAAGTAACTTCCTAAACACTCTAAAGTTACATAATCAGGCACCTACTTACAAATAAAATTTTAGTACTAACCTAAAACATTCTTACCTAATGAAAATTTTAATTAAACCGGTCCACGCACATTCGGTGTTTTGTGCTCGCAATCCTAAAGCACAGGCTTAGTCGGACCTTTTCGGTGTTATGCCCTTGCCCGGGTAATTTAATAAATATCCTGGCAACAATTGGGGAAACTCATTGGCCAGGCTCGATGTTGTGTTTGTGCTTTTAGGTACTTACCTAATGATTTTTGTTCGTAAAGTCGGAATATGGCAGATATGTATAATTTGATCTGAAGAGCTGTATGAGTCACAAAAATAGTACTCATATACCTACTACTGATGTAGTACGTACTTAGTAAGTAGCTATATAGATACCTATATAGCTAAATACTAAATTCGTACATAATGCAAGCTGCCTTAGTTACCAAAACCATTGATACATTTTAGGAACACTTTTCTACTACCTTAATTGTACCTACCTACTTAATTTAGGGTTATCAAACACTAATCGAGGTTAAAATTCGTATAAAACAATATTACACAATGTGACATTACTATATATTGTAAAGAACCTTTAAAAATTTGTGTTTTTCAAAAGCTATACTGAAAATAAACAAGCGAATATGTGCTGAAGCAAGAAAAAAGGAAAACCAACAAAGCCATTTCTTCGGGATCGTTGTCTACGGCCTAATTTCGGCAAACAGCCTATTCTTATTCATAATCTACCCTTTTTACAATACATTTAAGGTAACAGTAAGAAATTTCAGATAATAACTTAATTAAACCAGACACAAAACAACTTACTTATCTTACTTAAATAATTGAAGTGCCTAGTTTAGTAGTTTACCGAACTAAGTAAATTTTTAAGTAAGTATTAAATTTGTTCAATAATACAAACAGTTAATATACACCTATTACTAACTAAAATAACATTAGGTAGAATACCATATTTTTATTGAACAACTCATTATTATTAATATTAGTTTTATTTTTACATAGAAACATCTAGAATGACAGGGTGTCCATTTATTCATGGCCGCACTTTTAATGAATATGAATACCTAAATTATCTAAAATTTATGAATGCTCTAAGTTATAATTTAAAAAGCGCGAAAACAAAATCTACGTCTTAATTTAAATACATTTTAACGGTAAAATCTTGAACAGATAGAATATGTTTATATATCTATTATTTTAATACCGGGTGATTAAAATACTTTTTATAGATTGTGACTTGGCTAGGACACAATACCGTTCAATGTTGTTAAATTTTCTCAACTAATTATTTTAGAAGAGTTACACATTCTGGTAAGTATGCGTGTCCATACTGTTAAGAACTGTATATGCCCTTTGTTAGTTACACAACTGAGATTTTTACCTCTTTCTTTTGTATTTTTTCACAAAGACTTTGAGGCAATTGTATAATAATGTCATTGATAAGGTTTGATTAAACAAATAAAGTTATGAAAGTTCGGCTTTGATATAGCTCATATCTACTTGTAACAATAACAAAAATGAATTGTGTCATTGTCTACATTTTGTTACAATTGTAAAGCTCTATTATAGGTTGTTACTATTAATGCAATAGAAATAAATTCAGAAACGGGATATTTACCATGTATTTTATTTATTTTGAACTCGAAAACTCAAAATAAACACACTACGTGGTGAATATCCCGCTTCTAAAGCTAATTCTTCCTCCATTATAGGCTCAACTATCGTTTATACAACAGCGTTCGTCGTAGAGCAAACGAAAGTTGTGCGAAAATATAGAGCTAATAAAAAAACGTTTCTGGACTTTCTTTTAGATACCTAGTGCAAACTACTACTATTTTTGACACCTGGAACTAAATTGTATGGTTAAGAATGAAATACCTAAGTATGAAAACAAAGTGCAAAACTCTGCTTGATATCAAACCTGTTTATTATATTAAATAAAAATACACAAGTTTAACATAAGTTCATGAATACATGGCATATAATATCATGAAGCTTAATAATAATTATCATGTCGAGTAGCAACACAAGTACAGAAAATAATAAGTAAAAAACATCCAGAAATGATTGCCAACAGTAAAAAGGCTCGACTTTGCTTATCTCGACATAATGAGAAGGTTTCGCTGACAACCCTGCGCGAAACGGCCGATTTCCATACGAATGTTAATAACTTGGTTTCAAGGAAACGGCGATAGACGGAGACCGCCGGTCAATTATAGCAAGGTTCTTAGATCTTTTAATAAAGCGACTTTAAAAAAAAGTATTGTATACTACACTTACTCGTAGCTTACCGCTCAAGATTTGAATAGTGTTATATTTATATTTATATTAAAGGAGTAGAGGTTATAAAATCTGTACTTGGAAGAAAAAAAATAGGTCAGAAGATGTAAAATTACCTACTGAACAAGAATATGACGTTTTTGCAAAAAAATTTGTCTGTCTGTATGTATATTCACGTATAACTTAAAAAGTACCGCACATATTTCGATGAAATTTGGTATGTGGATAGAGTAAAGTTCGAAGCTCTCAACTATAATTTTATCTTGATCCGTCATACAAATCCATAATCGCAGCTTGATCTCTGTATTCTACATGGTCTTACAAAAAACTGGGCTCTAGATTGACTGGTCGGCGCGAATGAACTCCTATGGTACGGCTAAAATGCTAGGCTCCGGACTACTATTGAGCTATTGAGAATTAATTAAATTTAAACCCAGGACCTGGAGATTCCAAAACGGTGCTTTCCCTACTATAACAAGACAAACCGAACGAAGTCGCTGGCGGATCAGGTATTATATATACCTATATAGCGTGTCGTTGTATAATTTCCAACGAATATATACCTAGGTGTTTGACAGGTCTCCAGCCATAGAAACAAAGGAATATTTTTTTATCTTATTTTATTTAGAGACTTTTAGTCTCTAAATATTATGTTGGCGAAGCTAGGACATATAAGTACTTATCTTAACCACGTCACATTGGTTACATTCAAAGTGGGTAGATAAATCCTCTCTCATACACATGCATTGCACACGCATTCCGTAGAAAAGTGGTATATTTAATTTATAATTACGTTAATTAGTTTATATAATTGTGGTCTTTTTTATTTTAATGTATTTCGTACCTTTGCATTTTTGAAGGTAAGCTCTTTATAACATTGATGCAAATTGTAACTTTGTTGCCAGTTTTAAGAGTCTGTTCATATTGCTGGACCAAAATTTGCTCTTATATTACTTGGAACTTAAGTAAATATCAAAAGTACCCATTACGTATTCTAACAGGTTCTGAGCGAAGTCAAGCAGCTACAAAAATATATAACACTGTATAAAATAAAATGTTCATTTTGATTAAGTTAGTTACTAAAATTTGTACCGAAATAAATAGGTATATAATTTATATACTAAATCCCTTCTAGATCATTATTTGAAACATAAATATTAATACACACTTGTCTCATGAAGAGTAATCTTGTAAAGATTAATATAAGATAGGTACAGATAGATGAGGTTTTCAAAACAAATTTTGCAGAATTTATTTTATTTGACATCATCTAACACATCTACAATAAACTAAGTAGAACACTTGATATTTACAATCTGACAAAATTTAAAACATATTTTATTCATCTTGATTTGAATACATTTTGAACATTTTAAAATATAATTCAGATTAAAAGGTCAATCAGTTCATAAGAATTCAAGATTCAATATTATAACAATACATATTAGAATGTCAGAATGCAGTTTCTACTTAAATTATCATGTAAAAAACTTTGCATCTTGACTTTATTTATTGTAAAAAATGTTTTTTATACCTTACAATCTACCTAATAATAATAGTTTAGTATTGAATATACCTTATAAATAACAAAAATATCGGCTCTATAATAATTTATCATTAACCTTCAATATTTTTTTACCTACAAATTCAGTAATATGTTTTGAGATTATAATATATTTTTTATAGGTATAAATTAATTGTCATAAGACTTAACGGTTTTTTAACGGCACACATATTTCTATATTAATTCATGGTAATATAAAATATACCTACCTAATATTCTTTTATACGATATAATGCAATATAAGAGTACCTACAAAAATAAATTGGTACTACCTATGTTTCCAAAGCAATCAAAACTATGTGCGTATTTCCGTGACGGCGGCAGGGTCCGCTAGCTCCATGAATCCCAATGTTCCGGAAAATATAACAAGCCGATTTATATTCCGGGTCTGTTCCGGGCCTTTCTTGTTTTTCTATCGGAAATCTGGGCCCGTGTGCGTACCCGTAAGTATGTATTGTGTTTTATAAGAACATATATACTCGTATTACCATAGATTGTTATCCACTATAGAATACTTTAAAAGATATGCGGTCGTTTATCACTGGCTAATAGATACTAATATCACCCATATAGTCAGTTGAAAACTAACGTTTACACACTTATGCAGGAGCATTAGGATTCTCTGTGTCGTAAGAGGCTTGAATACATGACAGTAGGCAGGGCTTATAGTTCTCAAAACTGTTAGCCGTTTTAAGAAATTTTCGAGTGGAGATCATGGATCGGCAAGCACAGTCTAGGTCCTCCATAAAGAAAGAGAAGAAACGATAATGTAAATAAATAATAAATGTGTAAAGGACGCAGGATGGTTGATGCAGATATCATTGAAAATCTATGACAGGCATATGCCAACATGAAATCTAAATTTGCTGTTACCTCTGAAATTAGAAGAAATGTTCTAGTGTGTAGTGAGATAAAACAGGAAAATATGTTTGCCGAATTTTTTGTAGTCAAACTCATTTATTTAGGTAAGATAATAATAAGATAAGATAATAATAATTTATTTCACTAAAAAGTTTTTACAATTTTGCTCTACTTACAGATAAAGACTTAAACTTAGAAATATGCCGTGTAATTGTTGGTTATTGAATACCTATACCTACTATCAACCAGTATTACCAAAACCTTTTCATTTGTAGTGACTATGATTTTAGGTAAGTTAATATTTCTGCTATATAATTAGAAATTTTATGAGCACCAAATCGCTTTTAATATTACTAAATAACCTTCAGTATGACGTAAATATGTACTTTACTCATTTGGTGATTTGATTGGAATGGAACACATTGATTCATAGGAGGATAACCCTACTCCCTGTATGAGTATACTCTACATTTTTAGTTATTTGTAGCATTTAATATGGAAAAGAGGAATACTGGCAGACTGTTTACCATTGAGAAGCGTTATTTAAAAGAGCCGTCCTAAAATTGTATAAATTTTAGTGACATTCTAGAATAATATGTTCAGGCTTAAAGAAAAGATCAGTATTTTCCAGTTACCACTTTTTAGATATATATACACGTGAAAAAAAACATTAAATTAGTAAGTAGTGTCTGTGTGTATAGTGTGTCGTTCAGCGGACATTCGAAATGACTTTGTCAATAATGTCATTGAAGGTACCTTCCATTGTTTCCTTCAAGTCATTGGACACAAAAATAAGTACTGATTTATATACAGAATCTGACAGGTACTTTGTAATTAGGGGCCCTTCTACGAGTAACCATTGTTTTATAATACAATCACGGAACACAGTTGCATCCTGCCAAATGCAAGCTTCGAATGCCAAGTATGAGAGGGTGGGGGCCACATAATGTCTATAATAGAAACCATCACTCCTGCCCCAAAACAAAAGGTTCGCGTAAGGGACGCATTATTTTTATATAGAACGACGACTGAATAACAATACTACGGTATTTTCTACGTAAAAATATCTTAATAAAACTCCGGATTCAGGCAATTATATTCCGAACATGTCCCAATCTCGCTTCCTTCTAAGCTGAGGCGTTAGAAATATTGTTTTCATGTTTCTTATTTACATTCACATCGAAATGATTTACGATTATTTAAAAGGATTTTTATCACCCCACTAATATCCTCAAGTGATTAATTAATAGCGTAATCAGCTCGTAAAATCCTATAATAAAACATACAATTTGTTTGTTGTAAATAAAAATAAGTGACCGATGAAAGAACAAAGAAAACAAAGTACGTGCCAAAAACTTGCGCTCGTAAATTAGATTGATACATTCGTATGCACATTTTTATCTCACGTTTATGAATTGAATTATTCAGCTATTTTAATTCAGTAGATAAAACTTAAAATTTAACCGTAACAAGAGCATTATTTATACACTTCTCAGCGTAGAGTGGATCTCAAACCGCAAGCATTTGACTCTACAATTCTCTCATGAATACGTAAGAGGGCAGCTAATAAATTCTCCTTTATTATGGACATTTTTATATTTCCTTACATTTGTGCATTCACTTCAAACTTAATTAGACTTTATAGAGCGTTCCTTCCCAATTTTGTTCTCTGACGCACAGCGAGACTTATTCATTGGAGTGAGGGTGTTTGAGGGGGGTCGTGAGGCGGTGTGAGAGGGGGGAGTTGGCCCGAAATAGCAAATAAATGAGACGAAAATGTAAATGTTGCGCTTCAAAGATGAAAAGCGTTCCGTTCTCCCGTTCCCGCTAAGCTCATCCCAAATGTACCAGAGCTGTGCTCGCCTGAAATAATTTCAGGGCAGATGTAACAAGGGTATAGTTAAAACTGGGAGTAAATGAAAATACAGATTTATGTCTCTACTAATTAAAAGGAATTTATATATGCGGTTGAGACAAGATTGAGCTATTATGTGTTTCTTTATTTCGTGAAGGATTACATCGTAGTTAACATTATAGAAGATTGAAGATCGCACCAATCAACGCTATATAATAAAGATGTAAGTGCGTTTGATATTTTGCAGCGTGAATTCGTGGTTTAAAGCAATGTCTTAACGACTAGACATGATTTTTAACAGACTTCAAAAAGGAGGTTGTGCAGCGATTTCTCTCCCATCTGTGGACCGATTCTCAAAATTATTTTTTGTTTTGGTAGAGTATGTTATGTCAGCGTCATGTTTACCTTTTAAGCCAATAATTAAAATGATGAGAATTATAAGCATATATAATATCGTAAGTAGAAATAAGAACTGGTGCACACTTGTATCGAGTTACGCCAATATCTCTCTCAAACACGTAGAGTCCGCCACGTTATTGTTTTCCTGAATAAGTTGGTTTAATAAAAGGCCACGTAAGTAAGGGGACGAAACAACACATGTCCGCACGGATAATATTGAATCATTGCGTAGTCCCCTCTCGTGTGCACTAAGCTTTATCTGTTATTGGTATAAGCGATAGTTTATATTTCCTATATGAAATTTGTTTGGATAAAATTGTATAAAGTTTGAGGAGTACTAGCTTGAATTATTTATACGTTGGCAAAAGTTGGGTTCAGTACACTGCTATTGCTGCTCCTGATACAGTTGAAGGCATAATGATGCGTTATCTATTGCGACGAGCGAATGAGTATATACCTACATACTTTAGTTACTATTGTCATACTTTCTTTAAATTTAATATCTAAATCTTTTACCAAAGCGCGTAGAACACATCTCCTACAATATTTTATCATATATGTAGGTATATACAAACATTTACAAAAGTAACTGTAGGTAAGGTAGATAATTAATTGTAATGTATTATATTATATAATTATTATAATGTATGATATTAATATTAATGAATCTATTGTAGGTGTTGTTAATGCATAAGTAGGTATATCTAAGCACATGTTAGATTATTTTTGAATTGTTATTTTGGTTAATATAATATAAGTATAAGTCTCTATGATAAGGAAAATTAAAAAGGCTATTGATAATTATTAAAACAGAAAGCACTTCTTTCGATGAGACAGAACAACTTCTGTCATATTCATAAATATAGTAAACACTAACTTCAGAAGTAGCATATACTATATGAAATTATGTCATCAATAAAAGAAATATTAACAAAATTTGTTTTCTATTTTGAAACTAAATAAAAAAACTTAATAGCTGCAATTTTATTTCACTACATAAGTTGGGTGCATGCGTGAACTATATACCTATAACAGAGAATTGAAGGTCTCATGTATCACCTCTAGTCTAGTAGAGTTTGTCTTCACATTTCAGATTAAAACTTCAAATACTAAAGTCATTTTATAACTAAAAACAAAACGAAAATAACAAAAAAGTTTTTACAAATTTCAAACACTTTTTGCCTCTGCTGGTGCCCATTTACATTTTTATGCTAAAACATTCTCGCGAGACGGCGCTGAGATAATTATGTCATAATTTTAAGATTATTTTCGAGTCAGCCGAGATTTTGTAAATGTAAAAATGTTGTCAGAAAATTTAAATATTAAAAGAATTGACATATAATAAAGTGCTATGTAAAATATAAACTTTTAAAAGATCACTTAAGTCACATGTAAACCAATGAGCCGAACTAATACGAATAGGTACATGAGTTGTAGGTATATATAATGTTCAAAAAACATGTTTTGTAAAGTTTGTTTAAATTATCACATGATGAGATGGTCTCGTTGTTCGTCTGAACGTTTTTTTTTATTCCTCAGACCGGAATACTAGAATAGGTACTATAAAATGTTTTTCCATGCAAACACAAAACATACGCTTATTCTGGATTACACGGGTAGGCTAGACAGGTGTGAGACCATTATCTAATAAACCAAGATCCTAAAAATTAAATAAAAGTAAATATATTTTTCTCTCTAAAATTGCAATGTTTAGTATCGCTAAGAAGGCGTTAGAGCTTAAAAATCATAATATAAAAATTATGAGGGGTTGCGACATCAATACGAAATTTAAGTATTTAAAACATATCTTTCGGTTGGATAATGATGTCAATCTGTCCAACAGATGTCGCTCCGTCCCTATACATACGACGGTTAAAATCAAATAGTGAGTTAAAATCCGATGCTCAAACCTCATGCCTCGGTGGTCATGGCGTCTGACACGGGCTCGAATCCCGTGCGAGGATGTGAATTTTTCTCCCTAAATTGGCAGTGTTTGGTATCGCTAAGCAGGCGTTAGTGCTTTAAAATTAAACTATAAAAGTAAACGTAGTTTGCTTTTAGTACGAAAAAGCACTCTAAGCTAAATATATTAACACCTTAGTCAAAAGGTTTCCATATAAAAAAAATATACGAAAATAAAGCAATGGTTTGACGGAAAGCTGCGTGACAAAAAACTAGCGTGACAAAAGTCACTCCACCTAAGTAAACTATTGTGTAGCTCCGAAATTATTACAATATAGCACGAGATCCAAGTGACAACTATTAAATATTTATTTTCTTAAGAAATCCATTTCCATAGAACTTCCTTACGAAATAACACAAACATAGACCTTTAATAACAACGTTCAGATGTAATTGTTCTTTCTGCAATGAATCTCTCCATAGGTTTCTTTTTTAAATGCCAAAACCTATATATATAGACATTGTATAAATTATATATATCGAAACTTATGTAGGTACCAATTATACTCTTTAAAATATTTATTTAAAGGTTTTGGCATAAGGAGGCAGATTCGATTCACTCACGTCCGTAAGAAGTACACTTAGTGTCTGAGTAGAGAAAATAATTACTTGATGGGTTCCAAAATATACGTGGACCCGTGGTAGCGTAAGATGCCTAAAGTTGCAAAGCTCTATATTTTTTATATAGAGACTCAAACATGTGTCTCAAACATTCGACTCAAAAATCTAAAACAGTATAATTTGAGTAGTTCACGACCAATTAATCCATCTGTATATAATGGAGTCTGATTGAAACTTTTTAATGATACATTCCACCTTTATATAGGTACACAAAGTGTCAGCTAACTAGTTTTACTTAATGTATAAAATATAGTATAATTTATAAAGTGTAGTGGATAATATTCGTATCTTAATTAGTAAATTCTCTTTATCCGTTTAGCAAATTTGCTCGTGTAAATAAAAACGTTATATGAGCTCAATCTCTTAAATTCGTACTCCACGTATGATGTCACTTAGATGCAGTAGTGGTTGCAAAAATGGCATTGCACTGTGCGGTTACGGCGGTTCTAAGAAATGCAGTATCTGTAATCTTGGTCGGCGGACAGTAACTGTTACGACGGATGCAGTGATGTACTTACAGATATGGTTTATGTACCGACAAACGACTCTACATTATGTTCTTGTAGTGCACGACTACATAGAGATCTTGTCCTTTATAGAGTTACCAGTTTCATTTGGTCAAGTTACTAATTTAGTTATAATTAAGTCTGTAATACCAAAATAATATTTTTACACTAAATACTTATTAAAGTATGTGCGCTGCTTATAGCAAAAAATAGCTTGAAATATTTGTATCTGTCTGCTGGACTGATTTTGACGGGAATTATCTTGCACACACCTGCAGGGCTATTATGTATCTTTTGCTAACAAATTTTGATTGAAATCTTGAAAAATGGCGGCCCTTTGTCAGTTACGTCCCCAGTAAGCAAAAATGTTAGTAAATTCATGACTGGAGCTGACAAAAGAGACATAGAGCAGCCATTTTTTTCGATTTCAATCAACATTTGTTAGCAACTCAGATACATAATAGCCCTACTAATGTTATAAAGAGTAACTTAGATAGTTTTTGTTAAGAAAAATAAGGTACCTCTCAAAGTATATTCGTGGTAAATTCCACACGGACGTAGTCGCAGGTAATAGCAAGTTAAATTATAAAATCACGTTGTACACGTGTAGGTTATTATAATGCTGCATGGTTGTACAAAAATTTTAAGGTACAGAGGTTATCTCTTTCACTTAAAACAGCCATATAAACATTGTTGACATAACATTTTAAAATTTTAATGTCATCCGATTTAATAATAATATTGAAACCAAAACAATGGCGTCATTTTGCCTACTGTGTAAGATTACCCAATTGATTTCGTATCTTATTTTCCAATCGGAAAATACCATAAAACAATCTGCCAATGAATAAATATTGAATATTTATACTGTTTCATGAAAATGAATTAATCTGTCCAAGTGGAAGAGCGACGACGCCTCCCGAATTCATCCCAGCCCCGTAAATATTTTTATTGCCATAAGAAAAAATGTCCGGACAAATTAAGGGAAAATATCGCGAGCAGTTTTCAATCTCATACCTTAAGTGGAACAGACGATAAAAATAAATTTAGCGCTTGCGGGCATTTATAGCTGAGATTTTCTAGAGCTTTCGCTGGCGGGGTAGCTTATGCTGCCATTTTCTTTCCCTCGCTAATGGATGCCATGTAGATATGATATATATGGGGATATATATAACTGTATGTGTGGACTATCGCTTTTGATTTTAATACATGAATGTGTAAATCGGAATTTCGGATGCGGTTTATTTATATACGTAATTATAGCCTTGATTCCCTCCTGTGAATAATATGATTTAGTGGTTTAGGAATTTTGTAAAAAATTAGGACGTAGTTACTAAAAATAACCTAAGTAGAAACATTGTGAACATATAAAAAGAATGGCCCCCAGTTTCTTGCCGCTTCTTCTCGGTAGACTCTAAACACTTTGGAACGCGGCGGTAGAGTCTTTAAAGTACATTATAATGAAAATTGACGTTCATAAGTGCGTCTTTGATGCCTAAATTGAAAAAATATATTTTGACTTTGAATACTAAACTCAATATTGTATTGAACACAGTTCTATAAGTGGAAACTAATTAGGCTGATTTATTTTTAATTCAATTTAATATGTATAATTAAATTAAGCTGTTTGTTTTCCAAGAATGAAACAATAAAATTTATAGAAATCAGTTGTTTCGTGGACCATGCGGGGAACGGAATAATGCGAGTAACGGTGGCCAAGTAATTTAGTTTTATTATTTATTTCAATTTTTTTTACTAATCAACTCTTTTAAATCTTTCTAGGACAACGGGAAATAGGTTTTGATTCCTTTGTGAAATCGTAAAATATTCAAAATTATTTATTACAATACAAAATTAATGACTAGTTTGTCACTAAACGGTAATATCTATTGATCGCGTCAACTTGCAAGTTTAATCTTTTCACAGCTTAAAGGAACCAAGTATTTAATGTAAATTGCAACTTGATCCTACCTTTCTGAGGAAAAGGGCCTTGAAAGACAGATAGTCAGACGGACATACGGATGGACGGACAACAAAGTGATCCTATAAAAGTTCTTTTATCCAATCCTATAAAATATTGAGAAATATCTGATACATATTGTATACAATTCAAGAAGACCGTATTACACATACTTATTCGACGCCCACTAACATTAAGAACCAGAATTATTCATAAGCTGACGGTAGGAGTTTAAATAAGTAGGAGTTGTCGACATCGTTGTCAACGGCCACAATAATTCCTTTACTTTACTGCTAAAATAAGAAAAACAAGCTTATGAAATCATTTGGGTGATATCTATATTACAATAAACGAGATCCTTCTTTTAATTTGAATATTAATTGAGTTTTTGTATTATTATACCCACTTAAATACTTTGTTGTTGAGTATTACAACTTAAACTAGCTGCGGCCCGTGGTTTCGCCTGTGCAAAAGTCTCACAGGAGAATGTTCTAGGATAAAAAGTAGCCTATGGTTTTTCCAGGTCATTAACATATCTAAATTTGTTATTATTATTTAATTCCATTGTCATTCGGCTTACTAGTTATGGCGTGAAAGAGTAAACTATATATACAAACGTCCGCATTATAGTATTAAAGTGATTGAAATATATTTTTACTCATGCATTTAAAACACCAACGCCTTATTGGGCGAACCAAATTCTGCAATTTTAAAGAGCTAAGAGTATGGGACTCTAGTCCCATAATAATTACGTTTAAAAAACTAGATAGATGTATTCACTCGTCTAACTCAGGGGCCTCCAAACTACGGCCCGAGGGCCCGTAACTGCTGGACTCTAACTAGTGCTTTGGTGGCCTAGCGGTCATGGAGTCAGACACAGTACATCAGTAGACGAGAATTTGTAATCCTTTTTTCTCTAAAATGGTATTTATGTTCTATTATAACGAGACGGGCGAAGTGTGTGTCTCAGTAAACACTATGCAGGTATGTAGGTAAATGTTTTATATAATTTTGCGTGTTTAATTCAGATATGCTTTATTATAAACGTATAAATCAAATCAAACATTTAGCGAACTCGTTTCATTGACTTGTTTCTTGTTTCATAGACGACATTTTACTAGACGCTTCCTTACATAGAAATTGACTACATAGGAATATTTTCATGCATTAAAAAGGATATCTACCAAACATTGAAAATTTCACCCAAATCAGTTCAATGCTTTTGGCATAAAATAGTATACTGCATCTATCTATTCAAAAAGACACAAATACTCATTTATAATTTAGCTTTTTATGTCGCAGTGGGTGTTTAACAAAATATAATGAAACTGCTACCAGTATATTGTATTTAAAAAACATTATGTATCGCATTTATAAAAAAAATAACGTAAAACAACATAGTGCTATGAACGGAACGCTTGTTCAATACATTGTAGCACAAAGGAAAATATTATTTCCTACAACACTTAGTTCCATTTTAAATGATATCAGTAAAATATACAACATACTGACTTGTTCTATTAGGCGCAGTGGGAGGTTTTTTTCAGTTTAAGTGCGCAGTAAAAATGGATAAATGCTTTTTCAATTTATCGAAGCTGTTTGTGCAACATTATATTACAATGTGATGTTGTATTCTCGCAGACTGTGGGTGTCAGTGTACTGTTTTGTCCTTTAAGAATGCGGGCCTCTATATTTTCTTAAGTTTATCCCCTTGTAACTAGATCGTGCGACTCCATAAAATGCAATAAGTTCATTTGTTACATGAATCCTATGAGTATTTATGTTTACAAAATGTTTATTTTGTTGGTTACAAGAGATGGATACCACTTTAACGCTAAAAGTGTGAAATGTCGGTAAAAGTCGGTATCATGATAGTTCAAGAGTACCTATTATCACAATATTTTGCGCATGGTACCGACTTTGACAAGTTATATTACACTTTTTGTTGTCGAAGTTGGTGCCATTTTATAGAAAAAATAAATGTTTTCACCTTTTTTAGTGACCCTTGCTAATTACGGGATCGATTGTCATTCACTGTCAATATGGATATCATCAAGATAGGCAAAACACCTATAGAAATAGGTGTGGTGGCATATTTCCCCGGACGAACTCATCCCGAAAGAGTTCTTGCATTGCGAGTACGAGTTGCACTTCTATTATTAATTAAAATGTATATTTCTTCTTTTCAGGCGTGTTCCCGGTAAGGCTCGGGCGCGGCTCCCACGCGGTCGACCTTACAAAACAGGTGAGGCGGCGACGCCACACAGAACATGATACTAAGGTTTGAATTTGAACATTATTTATTAGAAGATAGTGTTTATTTTTGCTTGTAGCTTTTCAGACTTTAAAGACAATCTTTGGTTGATAGCTAATGTGCATGGTTGCTAGTTGTAAGCCTTTTCATTAACCGATTAGGACTTTGTGGGAGTGTTTTGTTTTTGCTTTTGCAGTTATCCATAGATATAATAAAACTGAATTAACATAAAGTAACACAATCGTCTATATTTATATTGCAAGCTTTTGACAGCACAATGTTTTCTTTTACGATTTCATTTTACCAATGATGATTTTTACCAATGGTAAAAATCATCATTGGTAAAATAAAATCGTCAACTTCATTCAATGGAATCAGCCTCTTTGAAGGGTTTTTGTATACTGTTGAGACTGATTTAGTTTTATGTATCAAAATTGGCTTAAAATTACTTAAAAGAAGGGCTCGCAATTCTCACGGCCAGTCAAAATTACAAGTAATAAGCATGCACCATGCATTAAAGCAGTAAATTGCATAATGGGCATGTGCTGCCATCTGTCATTATCTTGTGGTGTTCGTACCTTGTCACAGAAAAGAAAACCTCACGTTTTCTGTCGGACTGTACAAAACACAAAAGTCTGAACTGTGAGAAGGTACGAAAGCGTAACTATTGTTATGCGGATTTCTGCATTCACGACAAAAACGTGTCCAAGTTGTTAGTTGCACCCGCCCACGTACAATTTACGTTTTTATTGCATGTCGACTGGTCTCTTAATCGTAGCTATCGTTGTTAGGTATTGTGCTATACTTATATTATTAAATTCAATCGTTCGCAGTGGAGCTTAACTTGACACTTGGCGATCTTAAACGATCAGAAACGCTTGCTGCGGTTAGGAGTTGGATGGGTGACCGCTAGTGATATTATTCAACTGAGCGCTTCCGTGCTTCGGAGAGCACGTTAAGCAGTCGGTTCCCGTTATTTGTCTTATGACAACAGTCATTAGGCTATGTCGAAGGCCTTCGCGCTGCCTGAAAACTTCGACATGGGTTGGCCACTAGCCTATCCACCAAGACGCACAGGGGCCGCGTGATGGATATAGCCCAACTCCTCTCTCTGAGAGGAAGGCTCGAGTCTCAGCAGTGAAGATATAATGCCCTTTTGTGTATTATTAAATATGCTAAACATACTTTCAAGAAAACATCATTACAAATGAATACATGAGTTGTAACTATAAAATTAAAACCATGCCCTTTCGGTGCTATTTGCGCGGGCTCTAAAATTAAACCATTAATGGTTGCTCAACGTAATCCACTTTTATGCTTTAACATTATTTAAAGTTTAATAGAATATACATACCTATTTAAGTTGTGCACACGGCAACTTTTCTGCCGAGCACCTGCAAAAAAATTACCTACCTGCGAAAATAAAATTCTTGTGAACCGCCGCCCCGTCACATTAATTCCATATTATAATATATAGTCCGGCAAATTGTTATATTTTAATAAAAAGTCACAACAAAGTTGCATTCATGTTATTAATGACGATGTTTTAATCTGAAGAATAAAGGATATCAAGCCTTTTTCTAATAAAGTATAATATTAATCTCCGAAAAGTGTATTAAGACCTCAGCAGTATTATACCTATAAGTAGATAAAGTATAGTTCTTGTATATACACGTAGAGCATACAAGACTAAAATTTAGTTCTTACAAGTAATTTTTTCATCGTACTTTTAATGGATGTACTAAGTCAAAATAAAATATCATGAGCTTTTATGTTATGACACAAACAACTTTGCAGGTATTTATGCGATAAAATTATGTAAATCAACTGAATACATTTTGTAGGCGCATTGGAAAGAAAATAAAATGAAAATTCGCTTCGTTTACGGAACATTGCCTATGTACTTGTATTTCTGCGGTTTATGTTCGCATTTTCTTCCTTCTTTCCACATTGCTTACCCAATCAAATGGGAAAGTTACCCAAAAAGACGAGCATTCGCAACTGCTTTTCCAATAAATTTACATAGGTATGGCACAGTAAAGTTTCCTTAGTAGAATTTGTTCTACGCATGAAAATCGTTTCACGCAAGCTCAGTCCATAGGCATTCGAATTCATCGATCGAACTTTGTATCGGGCGGGGATCTATTCCGGCCTGAGTAACTATTACGAATGACAATATGTGTCCTTGGCACCACGAGAGTGTGTGGAATAGCAACTAGGCGGACCACCGGCCTATCGCCCAACTACCGGAGGCATGGCAACACTTTAGGGTCTCCAGTGGAAAATTAAATTGTTTAGGCGAACGATGTCATTGAGTATGTATTCGGTGTGTTTATCTTATATCAGAAACCCGTATGGTTTCGGCGAATTTCCACATCACATTATGAGGAATCAGGTTTATATTACGGAGTGATTTTTTGAAGTTACTTTTACGTAATGAAATGCTTGTGATACGTCGTAGATTGAATGCTTTTTACTTCATGTCTTTTGAAAGATAATTGTTTGTGCTAACTGCCCAGAAGGATACTGATGTATGTAGCATATATGTAGATTTATGTTTTTTCATACATGACAGATTACATATGCTTACATGATTGAATTAAATAAATGAGGTGTCAGGTCAAGGTGAGGTTTAAATAAAGGAGCTGTGAGATTAAGGCGAAATAGCATAGATGTTGGTTTAAATAGTAATAAAGCGTGCGTGCTTACTAATATATTCGATATTTGTTTTCAAATTTTCTAAAAGAAATTATCTGACAATTATACGAAAAGTTTACTAGAGTATTTCCATGTTTGTTAGGATAACACACTTTATTTGTAATAAATAGATTTGTTCCTGCATCGACGGGTACGTCCTCAGGGTATCTTGGGGAAATTTTATGTTTTTTTTCTAACGAGGCAAATTTATTTAAAGGCTGAACATATCTTAAGAAAGTATTTTGTGAATAATTATCACATATAAAAAATTATGTCAATAATCGTAAAATAATCGTTTTCAAAAGTCTAGTTTTAAATATTCGTGAGGACGAATTTTTAAATTTGAATCATATTTCGTCTTAGGATGCGTTTAACGGCTGTTTTCTATACACTTATATTATGTTATACCCTAATATGGATCGAAACTGTATGAATTACATTTTGTATCCTCAATAAGCTAGTCAACCGGTAGGTAACTGTTTTACTTGCTAATATATTGAAAAATACCTAATTTTTGAACTGCACAATATAGAGAGAAAGCATAAGCTAAGAGAAAATAAAAGATTATGTAACATGTCCTATTAAATTAGCCATGAATAGAAAAAAAATCACCTAATTAATTATTATAAAAAACCTAGTAGTAACTTCATATATACAAATCTAAGTAGACTGCATTCACAGCAAGAATGCCAACCTCTTTTCCTAGCTATGTCTCTTTTGTTTGCATTATGATTAGTTTATTTTCATTTAAAAAGGACCTATCTGATTTGTGTACCTTTTGTTTGCATTATTAATTATTGGTTTATTTTCATTTAAAAAAGGACCTATCTGATTCGTGTACCTATTTCTCTTTTGTTTGCATTATTAATAATTAGTATATTTTCATTTAAAAAGGACCTATCTGATTCGTGTACCTATTTCTCTTTTGTTTGCATTATTAATAATTAGTTTATTTTCATTTAAAAAGGACCTATCTGATTCGTGTACCTATTTCTCTTTTGTTTGCATTATTAATAATTAGTTTATTTTCCGTTAAAAAGGACCTATCTGATTCGTGTACCTATTTCTCTTTTGTTTGTATTATTAATGATCAGTTTATTTTTATTTAAACAAGTACCTATCTGATTCTAATTTACTACCTGTTTGTAATATTTGATGGTGTCATGTTGTTTTGACTCAGATTTCGGCCATCAGCGGGTCACAGTTAGAATTGCAAATGAATCGGCCGTTTGCTCAGATGTCGTAAACCGAGGGATATGATCCAGTCAGTTTTCGCGCCATTAACTTCTCGGACCTCCCCCTCTAGCTTAAAATATTGTTGTTGTGTATGTCGTATGATAAACATCAATACTTGCTATGTACTTAAGATTACAACCAGAGTATTAGGTAGTAGCAGACTGTATTTTAAAAACGACATTGCGCAGCGTAATTTTTTTTATTAGATCACGTGATGTGACGCACGCCAGTATTTTATACTGCCTATGCATAACCAGCTCTGTAGCCATCAACGTTTTCTTGTTTAATGATCCGTCTCGTTGCGTTCGTCGACGAACTCGCCGATGTCAAATAATTTGAGATATCGCCCTTGTACAAAAGGTTGTTTTGCCAACGTTTCTTGTCATCTCGTCATTTGTTTCACGGATGTTGTCAAAGATGCAACGATGTTTGCTCTTAGAGAAGCGCACGGTAGTACTGCACGATGACATTTATTTATTTATTCTTACAATACAATAGAATGCTCATAGCTTAAGCCAAAGCGCAATCTATTTTAATTTGGTATTAAATATGTCTAAGAAATAATCTTAAAAGCTGACGGAAATAATGTTAATATTGTCATTAATAATATCGACAGGCATTAAACATATGACGGAAATTGCCGGTAAATGCTATAGTAGGGAAACGGCCTGCAGTGTAGGCGCGTTACTTGCGTGTTGCGTACGCGACGCAGTACGTATGCTAACCTCGTGCAGGCTCATCAAGCTGTGTTGAAGTATAATTTATATCCGTGCCGTCATGTACTAAAACTAAATAGTACCTTTAAAATATAGTATTCTCGTGACATTAAGCACCAGCGTCTGACCATAACTGAACAGTGCCAATATCACCCAAAGCTTTAAGCTCTAAAAAGTTGCACTAGTATGTACTACTTACATTGATTTTGTCAGTCCTATACATAGGTACTAGTACCTAGATATAGGTACTATTTTATAATTTATTTTGCTAAACCTATAATAAAGCTTTATTTATTCTACACATTCATAGGGTTTTAACACTAGCATTTCAAAGAGCTGTTATTTTAAATAGTAATTATTGATTTGTGTAGTCTATGGGGAAAAAGCCTTTTTTTGAGGGGGGGAAATGCAGTCCACTTCTCTTCCGCCGCGAAGGTGACGAAAGGGGGTATGTGGGACTTAGACCCAACATTTTGTTTTTTACTCTTTCAGAATACCCATGTTTGGCTTGCATATGTTTGACTTGGGAATATGCACGAGTACATTATTACTTTTTCATCCTTAGGTTGTAATTTCTATAAAAAAATATTTTTGAGCCCAGTATTTCATCTACGCTATGTTTATTCTTCTGTCTATTTATTTTTCATTATTGTTTAATTCGAAAGATATCAGTTCGTCCAAATAGATATATTCATCTACATATTCAACGGACTTTCCTTCTGTGTTTTCTTCTAGTGCCTTTCAAATCGGACTAAAAAAATGCTTGCACACTACTTGGGGGTGCAATCTGTCTTGATCAAGACAGACTTTTACAGTAGACTCAATTATGATGCTGGACTGGAACCAAATATAGGTTTTTAAAAGAAATCAAAACCATGAAATGCTTATATAATAAACCATCTTATGTAGGTACATAAAGTAAATGAATTGCTCACCTTTAACATTCTTATCACATGGGTATAATGATGATATTGCAATGGTGCCAATTAAATTTAATTACTTTATTTTTCATAGATAGTCACTCTCAAATTGTTTCCCATTATTATTGGTAAAGGGGTAGTTTCATTATAGGCCAGGTCATCAATCATGGCTATCGGTCCATCAGAGTATAGATACACTATCTCACAAACTTATTAAATATCTGTAGAATTAATGAAAAAATGAATGGAATTAATGAAAGTATATAATGCACAGTTAGTTCTTATTTTAAACACTTTCCAGCAAACTAAGCTATCTAAACTTTAGATGTCCATTATCCATTTTACTTCAACTGACTGTATGTGTGTGTGTTTTTGCCTATTATTGTATATAGTGTACTAAGTCTCGGTCTAGACTATACCTACATATTTACATATACTGATAATTACTGTGATAAGATGGAATCGCTTATAATTACAATATCTATATTTCAATTTATTAAGTAATCTTCTCTTATCAAAATATTAGAAGAAAGAATAAAAATTCATGAGTAACTTGTTTGCTAAAAAAGTGGACGAACCTTAAAATTGTTTCTTATATTTTCTGTCTGTCTATTTGTTCCGTTGTTATCATATTACACTAAAACTATTGCTCTAAACTCTAAATTGATATTAATAAACGACGTTGCTTACACTGATCAACACGGTGAAACACATTTCATTTCGGAATAATGTCAGAAACATGAGTTATATAGTGTAGGATTTGAACATATACTGACCGGTAAAACATAAACCGAAAAATAAAGGCAGTGCAGCTAATTCAAAAATGTAATAATATCGGAGAGAGATGATACCGGATATGAAGTGGTCAACCGATAAAAGCCTAGTTAGGCAAGCCAACCACGAGAGAAGCATTTCGATAACATATACTTGTCTGAGATAACAAACTTTACAGTTTGTTATAAGCGCGTACAAACTCGTCCTGTTACTGAACGAGTACCCGCCAAAATAACAAGATCCCTACAATATCCTCTACCAAAATGTGTACAAGAAATAGGGTAGATCTAATTAATTTGGTGATAGCGAGCGACCGTCTGTCGGCCGACGGCCTATGTTTTGGGATTGAGTCGTAAATGTCAAGTCGAGTGGCCTCTGCCATAGTTCTTTAGCTCTAGTTGCTCGCACTTGACGGGAAAAAGTTAAATGTTCTCCCGGCCACAGAATAAATAACAGTAGATAATACGGCTTAGCAGTTTGGTACGAGTTGAACAAGTTAGATGAGCCGAAGAGTTTGTCAGAAAGTTTTCCAATTACTGTGAGCTACCAAGCATAGGTTTAATAAAATAGCACATGGCTTAAATAAAAGCTAATGTAAAGATGGTTATTTTCTTGTGATAATGTTTTCCATTTACCATTTAAACTCATGTTAAGGATAAACCGATGCTCCGCCATTTTGTGGCGGCCGCCATATTGAATTTTGTATGTCGTCACTGCAGTAAAGAAAAAAGGGTTATGTTAATCGGTCATCTTCAGTACCATTCATTTTGAAAATATAAAAATATTATATATATTGTCACCAGAACAACAGCTTTGTTAGAATTTGAGTTTAATCGGTTTTGATACTTACTGTTTTAAACTTCAAGTGTAACATTTGGGTCAAATAACATATATACCTACTATAACAACAACACAAAAAAAAAATGTATTTAATAGTAAAACAGGTCATTAAAAGACCTTATAAAATGGCTAATAAATATGACAATTCTCTTTTCCCTTCTCTAAATTTTTGTGTCTATTATGATTAAATGTATTTACGGTACCTTGAATACGTCTGTGGTATACATAAATGAAAATCGCAAAGTTTTTATAACATGCATAGTTTTCATAGATAATCTTAAACGTATTTGTGAGTTTCCTCTCCATAACCTAATTGTTGACAAACGAACAACAGAATTTTACGACCTTACAATACATGACAACGTGATCATTACAAAAAACTCTTGTAAACATGTTTTTTCCCGATAGGGTGGCACTCTGGCACCCCTTCAGAAATTCTGGAAAAAAACTCACGGCATTGCTGGCAAATCGCCTATTTTATGTAAAATTCGTGACTGTTGGCCATATCGAATGAGTTAGGATGGATTTGTTTATAATTTATTTTCTACTAGGAAGTTAGAATGAGATGTTTGTGGGCTGAGGCGGGGTGACGGTCGAAAATAAACTTGTTCGCCGTTAAAGCAGTGATGATTTAAAGTAGAGTTCCCCTTGTTCGTTAGTCACGCTTCTGGGTTATTTAACGCAGATTGCATACCTACATCTGGAAGCGTCAAAAATGCAGAGAAATTACCAATCATTTTCAAGCTGGAAAATCTCGTTGGGTTTTAGACGTTTTATACGCAACTATCAAATTTATTATTTAGGAAATATTTCACGTTCATTCTAATAAGGTACAAGAAAAACGTCAAAAGTTTTAATGTACCTACATTACAATTTATTGTTTTTTTTTTATTTTTGAATCATATTTAATGCACGTGGAATTAGGAATAAATTAGGAAATACCCTTTGAATTAGGGTAAAGAATAGCTTACACGCTAATCCTGGGTTCAAACCTAAGCATGCTATTTCAAAAGGTTGAGCCGTTTCTGCGTAGAAACACACTCACTCACAAATTTTCGTGTTTCTAACTTCAGTGTGATTGGTTTAAATGCATGTGCTTTAAGTATGCAGTAGTTTTTAGTTTATAATGTACATATCATAATTTTATTAAACATCAGCGAAGATATTTTTTCTTATATAACTTCTTTCACTACTTTATTGTTTTCAAAATTTATTTTACGTTATATAACGGTAATTTTAGCTCTACTTATATGTAATGCCATACTTAGTATTCACACTAAAAATTGTTTTTTCATTAAGACACTCCTCTAGTTGTTCAACAAATTTGCAAATATATCTACTAACTGAAGTAAGGTATGTGACTACATTTATGAGTATAATATGCAGAACTACTCAAGTAACTCATTATTTTTAGGAAGTCGGTTAAAATATATAGAAGATAAGCTCTGGAAGCACTTTGAAAGCATCGTGAAGTCTATACATAGGTATATAATTACTTGCCCTGAGTGACTGACTGATTCATGAACACAGATCCAAATCGCTGGGTTTCAATCTTATAAAAAGCTTGAAATTTTGACAGTTGAATTTTGTTGGCCTTTTATTGGCCAGTGGGTCTAGCACGAATAACTGCGTTAATGTAAAGTAACGAGTCTTTCACGTGATACATACAAACTATCATGTATCTAGGACAAATTTGACACATAGTACCTACACTCATAGTTTGTAGTCCCAAGCTTGTCCTCTTGACGCTTTCGATACGAATACTTTTTCGCAAACTATTTGTGCTACGGCCTGTGAAATATTTAAGTGGTATCGTATACCTAGACCAAGCGAGCGAACTCGCTGCTCAGCATTTTCATGAAAAATTTCTTTTACCGACTATTACTGCTTACCCTTCAGACCTAAACGCAATAGTGCTTGCACTCTACTGCGCAGAGGCAGAATATCTCATTATACTAACCATAAAATAAACTTGTAAATAGTATGTTTTTGTTTCACAGACTGCCTTGCCCCTTCACGCAGTCGTCGCTCGCGAGTCTACGACAAGGTGAATATCGGAATATACTGTTTTAATTTTACAATGATAAACTAGCTGCGTCCCGCGGTTTCTTCCGCATGATGATGGTTGATGATGATGATGATTAACAGCATTTTATGCCCTTCCCCGAGAAGTAATCTATCTCCTTATCAAATTTCATTACAATCTATCCAGCCGTTTAGGTGTGAAAGCGTTACAAACAAATAAACAAACTTACTTTCCCGGCCAAGTTTTTCACCTCATAGTTAGCGTCACGCCTGCTCCTGACCGTTGCAGTGCGTCCCAGAGCTTAAAGCTTCAAAGTTCTTTGCGAAACCTTACTGTCGCTCGTGATATAATTGGTACCATTCGCTTAGAATTGTAAACTTGGTATAATGCACTTCAAACTCTAACACAGAATTGCAAGACATCAGCCATTGTGGTGAAGACCAAGACAACTACATGCTGGAAAATTTGACTACTTTGTATGTCACTTGTATGGCAGTTACCATATGTATCAGCCTTCCTTCCTTTCTACGAACTTAGGTGACTTGGCGCCTAATTCTGTTATACTCAGTTCTGTTGTAATTCAATTGACTTTGACAATCATTGCATGTTTGTTAATGTTAATAAAACCTACATGCCTTAATATGATACATGTTTATCTATGTAGGTATTTAGTACACAGTACATTTGCATTTTTTTAATACTATTGATCGTTTTACCTTTTCTACAATTATTCTGTTAGGATAGAACACTTTATTAGTGTAGTAACTGGAGATTGTGTTTTATGACTATTACATTTTTCGCCTAATGTAGACACTCTCTTACATAATGTTATAAAATGGCACGGCTGACACACTTAGACACAACTATAGGTACAGATAAACCAGTATCATGTTTATGCTTTAACATTTTATGTATTATTAAGAGGTCATCATCATCACCTTCCTAATATTTATAATGGTCATAAAACACTTATATAATGTTATTTATTGCGTATTTCAATTATAAGTTCATGTTTGTTTAAACTTCGCGTTAATAAACGGACAGTCACTGATAATTTCGCTTTAATCGATTTGCTTCAAAGCGGTTCTGTTAACCTCGATAGCGAGCTGCTTACTCGTGTAACAGTAAACTTACAGTTAAAAGTAATCATTTACATGTTGATCATTCAATAAATGAGTTCAGAGGAAAGCCGACGGCGAGCGACGGGTTTCGCAACTGGAAATCCTTGTTGAATATCTCCTTCTACTTTATGTTTACGGACGCATTGATGCTCTTTCATTTCTTAATTTCAATAAATTGTATCTACTTATGACTACGATGCATATATTTAAGTATCTGAATGTTTAAAGCTAATTTAATTAGTTAAGAATTCAACGAAATGAGCTAAAATAATGTTCTCATACTCACACAGTCGCACTTGAATTCCTTGTAAAGAGAGAGACGTGGTCACACATACTGATACATTACAAAACCTAAAACCCGAGAATAACAAATCTGTTCAAGACACTTATTAAGACTTATTTAGACACATATTTGCTTCAAACAGGCATCTAGGGAACCCTAATGGCTGCCATACACGATCCTTCGTATCGTGAAATCGGCATGACGCTGAAGGCTTGATCCAATCGGAAGTGCGTTCATATAGGTACACCATACACAATCAGTTTAAACTGTCAAATCGGCAGCGATGTTCAGTTGAAGTCACCAGTGACAGTTTGATTGTGCCGTCAAGTAGAACTGTCATAAATCCATGCCCACACAATAATAAAATAATTAATACCTATATATTTTTTATTTTTCTTAATGGTTTAGGTAACGGTACAAGCACGAGGCCCACATGGTGGTAAATGGTAACCCTCTGCCTAGAAGAGATGTATTTCCTCACAAGTGTCGAACTTCATTGCGTCCGTAACCCGCAAGACATTCAGTTTTTGAGTCTCATGTGCCTGTAATTTCGCCGGCAACTACGAGTAGTGTACTCATACATTGGAGCTAGAAAATACATATTTATATTTCGACATTGACGCCTATTGCACACGACATGAAACTTAAATTGCACGACTGCATTCGAAAAGTAAATCATGCAAAAATTGTTCTTTATCTTTAACCTATTTACTTCAGATTTACACGTTAGCAACGCGCAGTAGGCACCAGTGGGTACTCGCAACTGTTTGCGCAACTCTTGCGCACATGTTGAAGATAAGAAAGCTCACTTTTATCCGTGCTCGTATGGCCGCCCATTGGCCTGGAGAGTTTCCTAACGTAAATATTTATAGACGATCACCGAGTACGTATTTAGTACGGGGCATCTGCCTCATAGCCACGCTATTTAAACCAAAATGAATCATATGGTAAAGCTTACAGCAGTGTTTTTAGGCTGTATTCTATTTCTTTTGTTTCCAGTGCTTATTATAATATTTAGTTTTGTATGTTTATTATTAGTACCAATTTGACGTGTGTATGAACTATCACATATTTATATCTTATATACTAATGTTATGCTTGGTTAGTGCCGCGTACGGCGGTAAACAGTTTTTAATGAATTTTCGTTATAATATAAAAGTTAGGTCCTGCAATGATATAGGAACAATTTCCCCGGACTTAACGTATCCTGGAGGATGTCCTCTGTCCTGAGATAATATTTTTGTGGCACAGTCTTCTTCCACATGGGTTGAGCCGCAGCGCTTATCAAATATTAGTTATGTACATAATTTAAACTCTATGAGCTTTACTTGAAGCTCTTTACCTAGCCAAAAATGTTATAATATGGCGTTGATCAGGTGTCTCAGCAGTTATAGAAATGACCGTTAACGTGGCACTCCACGTAACCAAAAATCGAAAATCCTGAATGTCATCAGAAGAACTTTCTATCCTCAACAAAGAGGAAACAGTTTAACGGATAATTCCTGTTACAAAAATACTTCATTACCACATAAATTCATATATAAATTAGTCCAGTTTTCCAAAATTGTATCTGCTTTTCAAAAACCTCGGTTACTTACTAAACCACACGCAGTCTCAACGTTTACCAGTCAAACGAATTGCTAGTTTCGGCGATTATTTAACAATGAGTAAAATTTCTCTTCTTTTTATTTAAAAGCCCCTCTAAGCGGTCCCCTACATACGTGTCTGTGATGCGCCACACAGGCGTGCACTTGTTCTCATGTTTGTTTCTATCATTCAACAGGCCTGAATCGCCTCTGGTTGTTCCTCGCTCACGATGCGCTTTAGATAGTGATACGTTCGTTTTAGAATTTGTTTATATATTCTATTATGTATGACATACTTATATAAACATCTACATTAGCATATTAGTCTTTTTTGCAGTGAAACATTCATATAGTATATGTGTACTTTTACTGCAGAATGATTTTCGAAATGTTTCTTTTTGTGTTTTTGTTTGATGGTATCAAGTATTTTTTGGTATGATGGGCGAGTCGTTTGTTCCCTGACCGTGTCACTTGTTCATGTCACTTGCTTCACTTTATCCTTCACACTATAATACAATGATACTTGCGCACTGTTGCCTCACTGGAAACGATCTGGTACTGCGATGGGAATTAACCAAGACAGTATGTTTTGGCTTCACAAGCACAAGAGGAATATATCTAATCTTGTAAGTCGCGTTTCTTCGCCTCTTATGATGCATCGCACTCAATTGTTTTTAAGTCCAGACTTTCAGCTTATCCAAAGGAATGCACGAAAAAAAATTTGAAATCATAAGTTTATCAAACCGTTATTAATTGCCAGATCGAATTTGTTAGCGTCAATTTAGCGTCTTAATGTTACCAAAAGAAATTCGATTTAACGCATTATTATTATCACCTATATTTTAAATTCCTTGCATGTTGTAAAAGGTTCAGAACACACATAAATTCAATTCAAATCCTTGAGTTTTGCATAACAATATACAATAATAATCCTTGTTATTAGTTTTGTCGACACGTCCATATTAGCCAATTTATCGCTTCGCTATTATTTGCGACCTCAACCTTTATGGTGCAGCAATCACTTGCTTACTACAGTGTAAGTGTGGGAAATTAGGCGCTGTTTTTGGTTGAATGTTGGCGTGGCCAGGGAATGAGCGAAAAGCGAGTTTTTTAATAAGAGGATTAGGTTAATAACTAATAATCGATTCAGACATGCGTTTATACTTAGGAAATAAATGAAATAATTACTTTCGTCATGCTTTTTTTTGTTAGGTTGTTTAATGACCCTTAACATGATATTTATTTAGAATAAGATTATTTTTTTTACTAAATAAAATATTAAAAAATATAATTAGATTACAGAACTTTTATAGTTGTCATACCAAATGTAATAGTTTTTTTTTCTCTCTACACATTTCAGTATTTGGTATCGCTAAGCAGGCGTTAGTGCTTTAAAAAAGTAATAATATAAAAATGTAATGGTTTAAAATAGATGTAATATTGATTTTCAGCTGGAACAAAAGATTTTTATCTTTGTTTTGCCTTGTAGAAAACATCTTACATTATAACAGAACAGCAACTGATTTTGCAACAAAAAGGCACATAGGCTAACAACCAGACAGCACATCATTAGCATTATACACTTAGTAAGCGTACATGCTACAGGTAGCCGCTCTTTAATCATTGTTAATATGCATCTAACATAAAATAAAAATCTAAACACATCACATAAATAATAAATCTTAAAACCAATATCAGATACTACCTTTCTTTATCACCATTTAAATCACGACGTTAAAATTGAGTATCCACCAAATACCCAAAGTACTGTTCCATTATTTGTCAAAACCTAAAGGTACCAACTAAAACCAAAACCTTATGTTTATTTTATTTAACACATATATGAATATACTGATTGATATTTGTTAATATTATTTTGTAAGGTGGGTTTGAGCTAGATTGCTATGCTTATTATAGGCCAAATCGCTATCCGCGCTCACACTGCACCCACTTGCAGCTAGAACTACTCAGTGTACCTATTATATTTTGACAATTGGGTTACATACTATTAATAATGTGTGTAAGTCGCCATGTTGACAAGGTTCGGCGTTACTTATAGCGTTATGTGTTTTCGCTTTGTTCGCTGATATATTTTATTACCATGCCTTGTGTAAACAACGTGCTAAAGGTGTGAAATATTGTAAGTAAATTTATTGGTTGTACAAGCCATTGTTAAACTCAGTTTGTATGAATGAAAAGTGTTAGGGGATGTGTCTTGAGGAGCCGTAAGAATTTAACTATGTAATTTTAGTGACAAATGTCACCTAATTATTTGAATTTGGCCTGTAATACGTTTGGTGTCTCTTGTGTTGTACTTGATAATGACAAGTAAACGTATACCTATACCGGATAAGTTTAGTTTAAGAAAACTGGGTGTTGCTAGTTCCATAAAGAGTTTTGACTTTGGTACCTATAATATAATAAATGTCGATGTGATGATAAAATAATTTTTAAAAGCATTGTGTGCTTTTTACAATAAAATCGTAAAACATATAACTGAGCTCACATAGGGAAAAATCAAGTGAAAAACGTTTTAATAAAAAAGCATTATTATTAAGTCCGACATTATATACGCAAAAATAAAATACAAAGATGCTTGGAATACTCCACTTGAGGCATGTTGTCATTTGCCACTCATAAAATATAATGATAGTATAGTACACAAGTAGAAACATTGTAAAAATCTATACCTATTAAAAGAAGTTTCTTGCCGCTTCTTCTCGGTAGGCTCTTTATGTTTTGGAACGCGGCGGTATAGCCTTTAAAGTACACTATAACGAATAATTGACGTTCATCAGTGCGTATTTGATGGCTAACTTGAATTAATGATTTTGAGTTTGACTTCTTAGTAAAATTTACAAAAAAAATCTTATGTGTGTATATAGAAGAGATACTCAATTCGGCTGTATGTTTTTTTAATGTTTATTACCTCATAACTTTAGACTGGGTGAACCGATTCTCAAAACTCTCTAAATGCTTCCCGTGTGGTTCCTCTTAAATTTCACCAATTTCGATCTAGTAGTTGAGATACACTCCAATAATAGAATAGAATGGAACTTGTTATTAAATTTTTCAAATTGTACTTGTTTTTCATAGTAGTTAGGTTATGGTATAGATAGATATAGGGATACCACCTCACTTGATGATCGATGATGATGCGGTCGTAGGTGGTGTGAAGATGCTTCATTTTTCATTTCACGTCCTGTTAGCTAGTCAGCCGGCGGGAGAGAGCTCCCGACAGCGCATGCGCGCCTGGCTCTATTATTTTTGTAATATAAAATATTTTCTTTCTATTACAATTTAATAAAAAGATTTCCAAGACGGTGTGCGGTCGAGTAGAAGACATAAGGCCTTACTTATTAACGCAGTTTAACTTTAAATGACGTTATTTAGTAGTGCGCACTACAAAATTGTTCTGCGCCGTACTAAGTGACGTTATTTAACTTTAAAAACAGCGTTTATACGTAAGGCTGATAATGTTTATATAATGTTAATCTGCCATTCTATAAAATGTCAACATTCTCTAGTAGGTACGCTCGTCTTACCAAATACTTAAAATGACATGAAATCTCATGTCGTGTCACACTCAGTGATTTCACAGTACACATTGCTACAAGGCAGAATATTCGGTTCGCCATCTCAGTCAATTATTACACGATGTAGAATAAGTACTTTTTTATCACAAAATAGCCGTTGATATAGTTAAAAACACACATTGAAAAATAGTACACCTTTACTTACACACTCAAAGTAAGTAAATAGATTATAATACAAGTAAAGTACCAAAAATACTCTACTATAAGCTGAATCTTTAAATCTAAGCTCATAAGGTGTAAACAAGCCACTGAACTCTTAAAACTACACAAGATTAGACCGGCTTGCCATCAACAAACAATAAAACAAAATTATATAATATAATCTAATAGTACCTAGCATTATTTGTGGGCAAATTAACAGACGATAAAATTAAGTTTATACTCACAATAAAATGTGAGTGAGTTGCCGTCATAAAGTCTCGCGTTTTTTATTGGTAAGTGACGCTTGCAGTTTGGTTAAACGGCAGTTTATGGCTATTTTGCCTCCATTAATCGCTTTAGTACGCACCCGTGCCGACGCTCTCGACAACCCTTTGGCGTAGGCGGCCCTTAACTACTTGCGGCCGTGTTCGCTACGAAAATTAACAAGAGTACAGGGAACTTACTAATGTTAAACTTCCTATCATAAGCTTTTAATTAAAATGTAATTGTTATTTCGAAGCACAAGGTCATCTCTGATAAAGCTTAAATGTTATTTCTATTAATAATAATAAATAAGAAAAATTAAATTAATTATGTCTAGAAATAATTACAATGAATAAATCAAAATTATTCTGTAGAGTATTGGGCGCGTAGAGAGCCGCCCGCCTACGACTCGAGGCGCGTGTCAGCTCAGCAGTCGTGGTGTGCGCTAGTTCTGCCGCCCGCCGTTAGATGTCCGCGCTGACTGCGCGCCTGTGTGCGCCACACGAACACAGACGTCCGCCACTCCGCGCCCGACCGCGCTGCCGACTGCGCGCCTCGCGTTTGCCGTTCGCCCGCTCGCTCGACTCGCGACAACAACTCGACCGCGCTCGCATCGCAAATTAATAAAAATAAGAAAACTCTCGCAACATTTTCCAACTTAAAAAACAACTTTTCCGAACTATTTGTGCACCTCAAAAAACTGCGTTTTTGAAGATTGAAAACTTTTCGCAATACATAGACATTTTTGCTCGAGGTTACCAGACGGCTTATCATATCAGTGACTGTTCGACAGCCTCCTGTCGATAGGTTCCCACATTTTCACGCGACCACCCCAACTTTGAAACGGAATAAACTGCGGTCAACTATCGTCCGGTCCGCTGGCTAAATCGGGAATCGCCTTTTAATTTTCATGTGCCGTTGCGGTGTGTGGGACGCGTGTGTGCGCGGTGCGATGTGCCCGCGGCGCGCGTGAACCGGCCGGCGACTCTCCCGATCCCCCGTGGCTTGCCCGGCCGCCACCCTGTACCCTGACAACCATGTCGGGGGCCTCGGCGCGACTTGCGACGGGGCTGCCGCATCACCAGCGCCCGCATCCGGCCACTCCGCCGGACCGGCCTGGTGGACCATGATGAACGGGGTGGGCGGCGCGCTCTACGAGGAGCCCCATGCGTCGCCGCCGGGTGGTTCTCCGCCGGCCGCTCCAGCCGCCGCGCCGCCCTCCGCGTCCAGCGCCTCGCCCGCCTCGGTCGGTTCCAATCCGCCACAGCCGCCTCTGCACATCCCGGCCAAGCGATACGACCCAGAGCCTGGCGTCATCCGGCACGCGCAGCAGCCCTGGGGTTATCCGCCTGATGCACCCGGCTCCTTTGAACACCAGTACCCTACCGCCCCCACGTATTACAACTTACCAGTGGAGCGGGAGCGGAAGTCGACGCTGCCTTTCTGGCCGGCCAGCGGCGGCGAATACAAGCCGTACGCAGATGGCGGCTGCCACCAGGGCTTTTCGCAGCCCTGTTGGAACTACCCATACGGAGCGCCGCGCGGTGACCAGCCGCTGCCATACGTCGGTGGCGAGGAACGCCGCACCGCGGTCTCCGAGGCGTCCAGCTTCTCGCATGACGCGTATGGTCTCCGCAACTACGCGCCCGAGTCCGTCTCCAGTGGACCCTACCCGCCGCCGGGCTCGCTCCCCGGTCAGTACCACATACATTACTCATACATTTTATTTATGAAGTTCCTCGAACCCGCCACTCACGTTTTCTTACGTCCGGTTCCACTGTTTGTAATCTCGAAAATTATCGCCAGGCATAACATTATGGCGTTTACAAAAAGATAAGTTTTGCACCAGTAAACGTAAGTGTTGGGTTTGGAGACTTGTAGTTAACTTTGTATAATTATTTTCTAAGTAAAATTGGTGTTGCTGAAGCTGATAAAGTTGATTTATGTATTATAATTTCTTATGAGTTTGTCAACCTTGACCCACGACGGGCGCTACTTGCCGCTGGGCGGCGCTGCGGTCGCGCAGCACACAGCCTCGCGGGGAGCGTGTGTGGGTGGCACGCACACTGGCGCGCCGCTCGGAGCTATGTGGGTGTCATATCAACAGTTCGATGCACACTTTCATGGCTGAATGCATTGGTTTCTCTTATCAAAGACACCGATTGGAATGACTATACGACACTCATTTTGTAGATATAATTGTATAACTTACTGTCTTTAATAACTCCATTTCAATATGTCGTGTAGGTGTGATAAGCTCTACAAATCAACATTTAGCCACAAATATATTTACTTACCTATTTTTTTTTATCTCTGACATGCCAACTTTGACATGTCAAGTAAAAATAGACATTGAAGCATAATTTGCAAAAATACTTCTCGTAACACATGAAATCGTCTCTATAAATATATTATTATTATAGGTAGAGTCATATAAGTAAGAGATAGGTATGATACAGGAAAAGTTAAAATTCGGCCATGGCAGGTAAACAAAAATAACAGCATTATAGTCATCTTGGAAAACAGGTAAAATAACTGAAGAGAACATGCCAATAGAGTAGGTATCATCAGTAGTCGACAAGTATCAATCAGTAAAGCTTACGTTACCGAAACGGTAAAATTACCAACCTTAAGGACCACGTTGATAAAATCTGTCTCTCTCAAAACAAGCATCGTAACGTTTCACATGGAAGCAATCCATAGCAACCTTAAAAAAACCACTGAACTCACACAACCAAACATTTTCCCACAACCACCATAAATTTGATGAATGAACAAAACACGTGCTACAAATGTTTAAAAACGAACCGTAAGCACCTTTTTATAGGCAATGTAAAGGCGCTATACAACCGACAGTAAATTAAAGTTTACGTAAAATAAAGCAGTCAATAAAAATGTATAACTAATAAATAAACACGATACCTGAGCGTTAAGACAATAAACCGATCTCTGAGTAGAGGCAATAAACAAAATATTGCTACAATAAACACATTATTAGCTTGATGAGACGATAAAAAGGCAAAGACTAAATGCCCCGCTACTGTGGGCTACCGTACTAACATTTCCTTGCATATGATTTAGTCTAGCAGATACATATCATGTTTTATGATTCATAAAACCGCCTCAGCCTCACAGACATGCAATATGACTGGTTTCTTCCCCAAATCGCGATAGTGAGTCGTAATTACTAAACTACAGCCGTCATGTCAATACGAGTGCAATAAAAAGGCTTCATTCATAAACTCTCGGCTAGTTCACTTTCGATCGCCTCCTAACCATAAAGATGGGTTTATCGCGCCTCTGTTACGGGAGAGGTGTAACTTGACATAATTTTGCGTAAAACGTGCATATAATGGCCCATTAAACGGAAACAATTGTTGAAAAAGTTATACGAGTGTTCGCGTCACTTTATGATTGTATGTTTACGGCCCCACCTGAGGTTGACATTGACTTTGATTTGTGCATTTACGGCTTAGTAAACGGTTGTGGAATGGCACCGTTAGTACGCGTCGGTATACCTATGTTATGCGTTCATGGTGCGGCAGTCGGCAATTCAGTTATCTGTTAGACCTTGTTGCTTCTTAAAACATTCCTATTTGGGAATCGGCCACGTGACCCTTAATTATTTTCAATATCGAAACTGAATTCTCTTGGCAAAATACAGTCCCTAAACCACAAGCGTCTTTGCACACATCGAAACAGTTGTCTATCAAATATCGACCTTATGTGCAGATGATAGAACTATAAGGGTGATTTTGAACCCGCAAATGAGCGTTGGTATACGAGATAGACAAAGCCTGCGGTCGGGTAGGTAAAACTTTTATGGTCGAAGAGAGCCCGCACTTTTATTGCCACTGATCGCTACCTATTCCTTCATAATTGACAAGTCGGCTTGTCATTATGCTCTCTTTAAACAATTGCCGACTCTTCGAACAATGCCAACTTGGTTGGAAATGTTTTTCAAGTCATTTCACTTAAACTTAGATGAAGCTTGAACATTCTTTTGAATGCAAGGTTTTATCGAAATATATGGTCGTTCATTAATTATATACTTTCATGTGTATATTCAAATTATTCATACGAAATAAACCTAATAAAAATAAATATAATAGTCGTTCCTTCAAAGTTTGATTTGGAATTAAAGTTCACGAATTGTTTAGCCTCCCGAAATACAATAATGCACTATCATACCAAATAGACAGAAATTAGCATTAATTCACTAAATCCACTAAAATAGATCTAAAAATAGGCGTAGGCGACTCTTAGATATTGTGGTAGGGCAGTTTTACGAACCATACTTAGTTGAATTGCACTCAGTCCATCCATTACCTACCTAACTGAACCTAAATGCAAACGAAGTGGGAAGATCTACTTAACTATATAGATATTGTATGCGTGAATAATTTAAAACAAACCCATAATGATAGTAAACAATAAAAATCTGTTTAGATATGAATAATAAAATAAACTGTAATATATTTTTTCTCAACATATAAGAAACAGTTTTTGGCTTGGACTCCTTGTTTAAGGAACGCCAAAAACATGTTTGTCATATATTATTTGGTTATGTGCTCAATAAATATTAATCAGTTCTATAACAAGCAACTTACATTACTCTATGAAAAGGAAATCTTAAAACTAATTAATAGTAACATGAGTTCTTGTCATGGCTACCCAATAAAATGCAAATGAATGTATTGAGTTGGAGAGCGGAGTCTTACGACACTCGTCAAAACGTTCATCCGCTAGACAATGAGGCATCCATTTCGCAACGTTCTGACGAACACCGTTTTGAATAATAGGAAATGGTGCAGTTTGCTGCACGCATCGACTATTGAGAATATCGTGGGCCGCATACAAACTTTATCGTCGGTGATCTCATCAAAAGGACCGGTCGCATAAATCGCGGTATGTGTTACTTCTAACGCGCCGTCCCAACCCACAATTGTTTCTATGAAGGCGGCATGGAAATAGCTAGTTAAAAATGTAATGCATGGCAGCCGCGCAGTGCTACACTTCACAAAGTGTTTCGACCATGCAACCTAATTAACAGAAAACCGAGCGTTAAACAGCTTCTGGAAATGTGTCAAACAGGAACCACAGACACGCAAATCTTGTTTGCTTTATCTACTCATTTGCGGAACTGTCGTAATTTTGGAAATACTTTGATATCAGAAATGTGTGTAGTCGTGCCAACGGATTATTTACATGTCCAACATTGTTCTGCTCAGGTTGTTTATATGAACCATGTGTATTCGAATCTAAATTTAACGTTTTACACTCGCTAGTACTAAATAATGCTTTATTTTGTGCAGGTTCCCTGTCAATGTCTGTTGGAGTCGGCGTCGGCTGCGGATCTTCAAATCCACTCGATTGGACTGGCCAAGTGACGGTGCGCAAAAAGCGCAAGCCGTACTCCAAGTTCCAAACCCTGGAACTAGAGAAAGAGTTCCTTTTTAACGCTTACGTGTCGAAGCAAAAGAGGTGGGAGCTGGCGCGAAACCTGAATCTGACGGAGCGGCAGGTGAAGATATGGTTCCAGAATAGACGAATGAAGAACAAGAAGAATTCGCAGCGACAAGCGGCGCAGGCGGCGCAGAACAACAACAACACGAATGCAAACAATCACAACCATCACGCTGGCCACCACCACGCCCCGCACCACGTGGCGTTGCACCACGCACCGCCTGCCAAACACCATCAGTGACCCGCGCCCTTCTCTGGGACTTACCCCCTTCACCACGGTATAGCCAGTTAAATCGGACGAGCCGGGAAGGAAGAGCTCCACTAAGGACAGTGTGGAATGTGGTCGTACTTAAGGTTCCGCGAGGAACTCGCGTCCAATGTTTGTTACCTGATAGACTATACGAACGAGTGCTCTATACCGTATCGTACGTAACCGCGAGGACGCTTGCCTGCGCCGTGCGCGCTTGAGTCCCAGAGAATCTCATACTAAGATAATTGTGTTGTCGATTTGTGTATAGTATTAGTTACGAAATTATGTTCTGTAATTTTAACGAGACTAAGTAAATGAGTAGATAACGATTCCTGATATTAATGATACTTAGTGATAACGCTGGATATGTGTTGAAAATTTATTTAAGTACGAGATTCAAGGATATTAAAGACGTCACCGATAAATTATAGTTTCTAGATAGTTTATTGAAAATAAATTTTGTAAAATATTTTGTGAGACTGCTTATTGTTGTATTCGTATCGCTGTTCAGAGGGTGGTTTAGTCATAATCAGTTACTTTTTTATTTTCGTTACCAAATTGTTGAATGACTCTGGTTGCTTTGGTGGCAGTTATAGATATTTCTTTGTGAATCGTAGATCGATATTTATAATGTTTAGATAATGTGCAAACTAGAGATATTGTACCTATTACTTACTACCATCGACATGTCATATTTTTATTAAATAGGTGCGTAAGCAGTTAGAGAAATCAGATTATGATCAAATATTTATTACTGTTTAATTTCTTTCCTATAATTCGTAAATTTTGTTATTTAAATTATGGATTTCTGACAAAGCTTTAACTCGGTTCCAGTAGAATTATACAATAAGTTACTGTTATGACTTTTGATATTGAAGTTGATGTTATAATCAATTATTTAGGTAATATGGGCAAGTGCATTACTATTGTCCTCTATTGATCATTTAACTGTTCGCTTTACCCTATTACTATTACTTATTATTTTTGTTTTAGTTAAATATTTTATTATTTATTTTATAAACATGCAATCTTTGAAATAATTGTACCTTGCTCTACATCGAACTAATTATGTACTTTAGGTACATTGTGTATTATATAATTTGTCATTATTTAATGTATCGTATTAACTAGGTATACATATAAGTTGTAAAATCATCTCAGTCTTTAGAAAATCATCTTTGTAATATCTAGCTACCTAAATATTTTATATCTATGTACCTAATAAATGTTTCAAATGTAAACTTAGAAGTTTACTCAATCTTATATTCTTAAATCTGTATTGTCCCATAAATATAGTGGATTAAAATAAGGTTGAGATTTGTACAAAATGGCGACCTCGTCTAGGCGACCGAATTTCTATGTAAATGGAAGGTGTCAACGGAAACGATGTTTCCTTTGCTTCGACGATTTGGAATAGAACTTAGGCGAATGTGACATGTTTTACATCTAATCCAAGAGTGCACACTATTCCGGAAGTACAAACCTCATTTGATTTCGCTCCAGTTAGATATAATTCAAAGATAGATTCCGATGAAAAATGTCAAAGATATTTCCGTTACCAACAGTTTATTATTTAAGAATTTCGTTGCAAGCCATTTTGAACTTCGCAATATACTAGAGACGGATATTTTGATAGTTTTTTTATGATAATACCTCAACATTTCCTTTGAAAATTGAACCTATCTAACAGGAGCTGTATCTCATTTGGTTTAGTAGTTAAAGTACATTTCTAATTTTACTATTATCTATCTGAAAAGCAATCTTAAGCTCTCTAATTGGTAACAAAAAAACATTGGATTTCCAACTAAGTAGGTACTTAATGTGTAACTTAAAATAATAATACTTACTAGAATCGCCATATTGCTTTTCAGATATTATTAGCTTTCTAAAATGAACTTTATATTCAATGATTTCAGTAGTTCTGCATCTAGAACCACACTTAATATAATATAATAATTAAAAGGTCTCGTAATTATGATATTGTACAGTTAAATTAAAGTAGTTAATCACGCCAGAAAATGTGAGGTTTCGTTAAGTATAATGTAATATTTAACATGGATGTGCTCTCGACAGTTTAATGACGAATTTAGAAAAGAATGTATGAAAGGGAAAGAAAATTAAATACTTCGTCGTGTCCTGGTTACTTTTTATTTTGCCCTGTTTTATTTTTAAGTTTAATTAATATGAGCGGTTTTGGTTTCCATGTTCCATTTTCCTTGCATTGTAGGTAGGTAAGCACACTGCATCAATTTTAGTAGATAGTGGCCAAATATCTTTAAAAAATTAATATCAAATAATATTCTCTTATGCAAAATTTATAGAAACGAAACTTTGCATTCGAATTTAATTCTTAGAGTATCGAGATAAAGTCGATTGTAGACTGAAAGTGTTGATGCCTGATGTTGACAGTGGTAGAATGCGATCGTGCTGCAAATTCTGCAGGTTAAGAAACACAATGACAAGAAAAGTAAATTACAATCGCTTGTCGTATATATTTTGAGTAAAATTTAAAATTGGAAGAGGAATCAGGTCTGTGAGGCAACAAAGCTACTGTGAATAGTAGCATAACATTCCAACGTTTTGGTTACCGACTATAATAATACGTTACTGACCTCTATTAATACTATAGGTAAGCCATTAGTTTAAGTAATATGAAGAATATTCTAGCTCTACTAGACTTGAGTCTACGTAGTTCAGAGATAGATTATCCAGTTAGAGATAGATTTGACGCAACATACGCAGAAGATACGGGATCCCTAGACCGTGACTCATTATTTGAATATTATTACTTAATTATTTTTTTATTTTAAAGTAAAACAATTTTATTGAGATGTTTCGCTTTGGGTAAAAACAAAGACAAAAACGTATGTGATTTTAGCATTTAAAACTATTACGCGCTTATTTTGTTGTGAAAAATAAATAAAATGCCGTATTGTTTTGCCTCCGGACAGTTGCAACCATGTCTCGAGAAGAGAAACCAGTAGGTAGGTTTCTTAAACACAGAAGTTTCCTCTTTAAATTGCTCTGCTCACAATTGTGCTCAAGCTATTACAATCAAATACATTTTAGAAACGTGCTAAATCAAAAAAAAAGTGATACTAATCCCTTGTTTGAATTTACCCAAAATGGCAAATACCTACTGCCATAATATTATGACCTCACACTTCTGCTGTCCATAGTTTTATTAAGACTAAATCTGAAAAGCGCTATCTAGCTGTGATTTAACATTTGAGTATGAATGCTTATTGAACCTTACGGTGAAAAACTTAAGATTCAGAATTCCTAAAGCAGAGCGAATATTAATATAGCGCCATCTATACACGCGGATATGTCAACTTTCTTGAAGTCTGGTAATGTACTGAACATTACTATGCTACTTAATGCAGAAAAAACTTTTTTGGGACTGGTTTGTATTGGTTTAGGTTATTATAGATTTTGGGACTATATTGAGTACTAATTATAATGTAGTTAACAACCGCGAAAGTCTAAAAATATTGAGTATAGTTTAGTATATTCTTACCATGGTTAGTATATTATGGACTATACAGGAATGATTAAAATATAGGTAGGTACATATCTACTTATGGAGGATCCCAATAATCTATCTATCCACGGTTTTCCTTACTACCGATAGAAATTTGACATAACGTCCATACAAATAGTGTCAAATATCTAACTCTAGTAAGGTAAACCGGCGATATAGATATATTATTGGGACCGGCGCGGCCGTTAGTAACTACCTAGGAAGAATACAGAAAATATAGTAGAATCTACTTACTTATTTCTATTATTCCACGAAAATTCACTGAGCAACCTAATTATTATATTATGTAAATAAATACCTAATAAGTAGTCAGTGAATTTTCAGCGGATTAATTTTTACATTATTCCGCACATATGGACTTCTGAATTGGATCTGGTGGAATTATACGAAACATAAAATTTTATATAGGTAGTTTAGTTAACCAAACTGATATTTTAATGTAAACAGAGTATGATTTTCTTCAATTTCTCAGTTATCTGTGTTAAACAAAAGTGACATATACATGCAGTTACGAAATTTAATATAAGTAGGTATCTATATAAAACGTTATAAACAAGTAGGTACCTACAATTTGAAAAAAATTATACTGACTTCTATTCTTTTCAGTTATTGGAGTGTATCTCAAAAACTACTGGACCGAATTTGATGACATTTAAATGGGACCACACGGGAAGCACCAGCATTCAAAAAATAATAATTTTGAGAATTAGTTCTCCCTATCGAAAGTTATGAGATACCTAACAAACATTAAAAAAAATAGTTGAAATGAGTATCTCCTCCTTTTTGGAAGTCGGTAGAAAATGAAGAAATGTGGCGAAACATTTACTAATTCATATCAAAATTTGCTGTTGAAAAATTTTAAATATCTCATTGTCTGTCTTATTGCATTTCTAGCTGGCCCGCCAGCGGCTTCGCTAGCTCGGTCGTGGTATAGTGACAGAAGCGCCACTTTGGAATCTTGAGGTCCTGGGTTTGACAGCCAGGTCGGACAGTTATGGGGTTTTCCGACAAAGAAATACTCAATAGCAATCCAGAGTCTGGACCAGTGCCCTGTATAGATGGCTATAGGCTCGCCCACTATTACATAGGTTGAAAAACCTATTCTGCTGGCGAAACGTAGGTATTTAAAACACCACTGACTACACCTTTGAGGATATATAGATAGACGTGACGATTTGTTCTGTTGTATTTGAAAACTGTTTTCTGTAATCTAAATTAAGGCCAAAAATCTTTAAAACTATCTTGAGAGGTTTATTTATACTTACACCTCTACCCGCCTACCCCTAGTAATAAACGCAGCGGTGTGCTGATTTTATTTAGTTATAGCGTAGGTTTTTAGCCGTACCATAGAAGTTCATGCAATCCGACCAGTCAATCGAGACCCCAGTTAAATATGAACCCCCTGGTTTATATTAATGTTTGTTTGTTAATTCATATAATTAATTGTAGCTATACTACACTATAGCTAGCAAGCTGCCATCTTAGATTTATAAGACGGATCAAGATAAAAAGTATATAGTTGAGAGCTCCGGACTCTGTTCTATCCTTATACCAAATTTCATAGAAATCTGTGCCTTAGTTTTGAAGTTATATGTAAACATATAGACAGCCAGATATTTTTTTTTTCAAAACGTCATATTACTCATGTTCAGGTAGGTTATTTTGTTTCATATTTTTTTTTCTTTCAAGTACAGATTTTTTGGCCTCTACTCCTTTATTATAAGTAGGTATGAATTGATTGTAAAAAAATATAGGTAAGTACCTGACATACTCCTTGAAAACCCAGAAAATGCATGCTTGTTATGCGTTTTAATTTCGCCTATAAAGATAAATTTACTAAGCATATTAGAAGCAGAGGCCATAGCATAAACAATTTGCGAAAAAGTATCCGCATCGTAAGCGTCAACGCGTCACACTTCGGCGCACAAACTATGAGTTAGCTATGTCACAGTTGCCCTAGATAAATGACAGTTTGTGCTGTGTTACGTGAACGACACGTTACGTTACACTTACCCTGTTATTCGTGCTAGACCTACTAAAGTGACTTCGCCAGGTAATCTGTTCCAGACTGTGGGACCCATCATGTGAGTGACCTTACTAGATTTGGTTATACAACATGACATGACACTGCCGCATGTTTATTGAAATGTATGCACTACCACGTTTTATTTGCATCTGCTATCTCACTAAGTGCAATTTTTAAGGGTTCTGCATAAGAAGCATGAACATTTAGAGTTTCGCCATGCCATATCTCTCTGTTTGTAAATCAATAGGTACAATGCTTTACAAAATTTAACACAGTACCTAGTGCTTGCTCAGTTATACTTTGACGTAAAAAATGTCCGTGGTACCAACTAATACAGACTTTTACACATAAGTCCATGGACCTAGTAAGAAGTACCTATTACTAAACAAAACCTTGTTTTGAAATAATCGCGTAGGTAAGTATTGGTACTTCGATAGACAGGCGTAGCGATATATTTATTATATTGCGATACTAAGAAGACAATATAAGATTAAATATTGTATACTCCGTTTACAATTACGTATAAGAACAAAGTATCTACAACACAGTGAGAAAAGTAAGTACATTTTAATCCCAAGGCACGGCCGTCAACATCCTATATTACTACTAAGATAACCAAGGATTGGAATCAAACCCTTATAAGTCTACCAATAACGCAACAACAAAGTATCCGAAAGGTATGCGATCAACCGGCTATTCTGAACCTCCTCCCTGATTAGCATATAAATGAACCCGCCCGAGACAACTTCATATTACACCACCAATTTAAAACGACCCACCCTGCTCCCCTCACAAAGTTATAACTCGGTGACAACGGGGCACCATACGGAAATATCACAGGTCAATAACACTGGACCCTTAAGTTAAATGTAGAACTGTGGAATCGTGGAACATACTCCTATTGGCCGGCATCCTTTCAGTTACTATAAAATATCGTCGATATTTTACACTTATGATTTTTCCGTTCTACAATGATATCTTAAGCAATGATACTGAGCTTACATTGTACTGCGGCGATATAAACGAAGTAGATATGCCAGTAGTAATGAAATCAGTAGTTTAGTGTTATGGAAGGAAGGGATTATGAGTGTGTTAGCCTCGGGCGGCTTCGTATAGACTATTTTGTTTCTTTCTTGTTTATATTCTGAACAGATTGTGAGATACGTACAGTATAAGAATACAAATAAATTATTATAGATCCTAGTAATGTTAGGTATGGCTGATAAGTCGGCATTTAAATTCTTTAGTTTATGTAGCAAATTTTTATATATGTACTGATAATTTTATATAAATACTAGCTGCGCTTCGCTTCACCCACGTGGAGATGGATGGTGATGAGATGAATCAAATATAGCGTATGTTACTCAAGCAATCATTTAACTTTCCTCTATTAGAGTAGATAAGGATTAAAACCAAGGTACAAATAATGTGGCCTGGATTATACCGGCGTTACTATTGCATATATAAAAATGAAAACATCTAAGGAAAAAGTATTTATTGTGACATAAACTGTAATAATTTTAGACATAATGGTAATGTGAACTTCTTTGTAGATATTGAATCAATTGATGTCTCCTATAAGACTGTATTATGTCACTTTGCTTTATTGTCAATAGCATAGATTAAATGGAATTTTTTCCACACCTTGGGTTACATTATCGAAGTTTTCATACGGATCCCTGATTAAAAAAAATATAGTAGGTATAGCCTATGTTCATCAGAGAAAATGTAGGATTCTAATGGTGAAAGATTTTTTCTAATCAGTCCAGTAGTTTTGGAGCCTATTCAATACAAACAAACAAATCTTTCCTTTTTATAATATAAGTGTAAATGTAGATATATGCTACGGTGACGAAGCAAATGGCATACAGTTTTTTGTTTTGATGTTCTGAAATAAGTACTCGTAATTTCATTTTCATAGATGAAAACGTTTTTTCACTAGGTTTTGAATATTTTTTATTTCCAGTGTCATTAAACATTAATAACGATTGAAATAATAGTCATAAAATAGTTAGACATACTTATTTTTTGTATATAATCTTTGCCTCTTATCTGATGGTTAAAGAGCTACTACAAAAAGTACACAAGTACTTTCCTTAGTAGCTTTATGTTGTTGAATAAAATATTTGCCAAATATAAAAACAATAATATTTATGAAAATTTCAGAGACTTTAGATACACGTTTTTATTACCTTATATCAACCTCAAAAATTCTTAAAAACACGAAATAATCCAGAGTTCCACAAAGCTACCTTAATTTTACTACAGTTTTATTTGTTTATATAAAATTAAATTGCTCATGCCACTTACGAATATGTGAAGGAGCCTGTTCTTTGCATGCTTAATATATGAGTTTTGTGCGCAGAATATTATACCGGTGGCAGAAAATCTTTAGTTATACTCGTACATGTTAAAAAACACTTTCGCGCTATTCTCACTAATACAGTGGAACCTGGTTAATTGGGATCTCAAGGGACCAAGAATGTTGTGCCATTTATTGAGGGTTTTCATTAATCCAGTTTTCCAGTTAAGCAGGTTTAATATTATAGTTGTCTCATTTACAGAGACTCCCGCTTATAGAGGTCGAAATGTACGGCTATTCCATTTTTAGAGGGAGAGTAGTCCCTTGTTTTTAAGTCAAAACCTGAGATAGTACTGACAAACAAAGCCTATGCGAAAGACATTCTAATGTTTGTAAACAAAAGTGTCAAAACCTGTCCCTACCCGATTAATTTGTCTCATTTATAGAGGGAATTGAGTTACAGAGTCCCAATTATAAAGGTGAACATCGAATAAATCCTAGAAATCAGATCTCATTTAACCAGGTTCGAAAAGTCCTATTAATAGAGGTAATTCAATGAAAAAGTACTGGGACCTCATTGCAACTCCCAATAATAGAGGTTTCTCATTTATCCAGGTTCCATTTAACCAAGTTTAAAGTATAAATGCGAGTGTAAGTGAGTGTGGGAAGATGTGAGTGATTCTATGTGTGTTATTTTTCACGGCACAACGAACCAAGGTTGGAAAACCTTATACTTAGGATTAACAAACTTAGATTATTTATCCTTATTCCATGTTTAGTCCCTGAGGTATTACAATAACCTAACTTTACGCGGACAAAGTCGCAGATGACAATTACTTACCTATTATAAATGTGAACTGTTACTCCTTCGCAGGAATACTACTGAACCGACTCAGTTTTTAGTTTTAACATTGGTTAATGTCCCCGCACAAAAGTGTGTTTGTCGGTGTATTAGTTTTTCTCTCATGACTAAGCTACATTACCAATTTGATGTTATTTGGCACAGAGACCCAGCTCGAAAAAGGATGATATATTTTATGATGGTAAACATGTGCGTGGTGATTATTTATTTTATTTCATATTCATTCTTAATAATAAAGTTTATAATACCACGCATTACCTACTTCTATATCTAAAGCTGTATTTTAACCAATAAATAAATTATTTCAAAAAAATACGTTTAATCACATGTATACCTACCTACCTGCTAAGCAATCCAGTATATTCTGACTACAATATTTGGGTTTTGGTTTTATTACATTATTGCTATTGCAGACTATTTACATATTGCTATTTACACTTCGTTCGTGCTTTGCACTCGCTTGGTCAATTATTTTTTTATTTAGTCAAAAAAATTAAGTTCTGTTTCTGTAGGACAAACAGAACTTAATATTTTCGACTTAATGATAAACGTATAGAAATATATTATAACAAATAATATAAAGCAAAACAGACACGTGAAGTGCTTTCTTTTCGATGTGATTTACCTTATTAATATTGAAACAACTTTAAATGTGCTAAATTGTATATATTTTATTATTTTAGCGCCTGCACGCGACCTCGCTCGCGTAGTAGGCTCGGCTTTCCGTATTTTCATATTTTCTTGGATTTTTCTTTTATAATAACCTTCTCTTGGCACAACAAAAAATAATTAGCGACATTGTTCCATCCGTTCTCAAGTTATAGGGTGACCAGGAGAAATAGGGGTTCATTTATATATATATATTATTCCAACCGTAAAACATGTTAGAAATTTCGGTTTAAATGATTTAGTACGTGGTTTAATACGTTTAACGGTGTCATATCAACCGTGATTATTTTATTTGTTTAATCATTTAAGAAATTCTAAACATCTTTCTTAGAATATGTTTGTATCTTAATTTATTTTACATTTTTAATAGATACTAATAATTCATGTACCAAAAACGTTCAGCAAATCCAAAATATCTGTAGCACGCAACTCGCACTCGTTTTATTTACGTTCAACGTAAATTGAATCCTTGGTACGAAGCCAAGAGCTCGTTCACATATCCAGGCGAGTAGGCGTACCAACATTTCTATTATTTTAGGACATCTATTGTAATAGTAGATTATGCGCCAAGGGAGTAAAACAGTGTCTTACGTCATGGGCGGTATATTGAACCCTAAGTGTAACGGGGATTCAAATTAGGGGTATTACAATTTAATTCCCGAGCGAAGCGAGGGAGTTATTTAGAGTCCTGAGTGAAGCGAGGGGTTAAAGCCGCCCAAAACGAAGACAGGCTTTATCCTCGAGGTGCATACTCTACTTTTCATAACTACTGCGAGACAATAAAAACTCACAGCTGTAAAATAGCAGTCATATAGTTAAAAGTAAAATACATTAATAGTTAATATTCATATTGGACACATTTGTACCGTTATAGAGACAGAGTAATATTTTTGGAAGGTACATTTTATGAAAAATACTGTTCTAGACTTTTGCGGTTGTTAATTAAGTTATAATTAGTACTCACACGACGTAGACCACGATTTAGTTACTTTTGAAGCTCCCGAAATGTCGGTACAGTTATATGCACCACGTTGGAAATAATAATATATTTTAATTTCAACCAATGTACAGTATTATCTAGTACTTCAATTATGACCTTAAATCACAACACAAACTAGTATAGATGCTAACGCATGCGCAAAGAGGGGCCGTGCATAACCCATAGCAACCGGCGCACAACAATCGTGCGTTCGTCTAGCAATAAGGGCATTCATTGGTGGCGTTGCTATTGTTGGCTCTTTTGTTAAAGCGTTCGTCAAGCTCAGTTTTGGTGGCAAAAATAACTCTTTTTTAGCTTTTCAAACACTGAAAAAAAAGAGCCATAATCGACATTTTCATCAATTCGAACGCCCTTGTGAGCATTTTTAGTGTTATTTTCGCCAACTTAGGGCTATTCGAACGCACTACTTATAGTTAAACCTTTTCGCGCCTTTTTTTCTTTTTTTTCTGTATGCTGTCTCCGTACTAAGAGTATTCCTACAATTAACGTTCCAAATCCAAATCACTTTACTCCTTAGGGAGTTTCATGCGTATGTATGCCTTGCTTTACGTAGAGATTGCGTGACATGTAACACAACATTTTCGAGGAGGTGGTATGTAAACATATTTTTGTACAGTCACAGCAGTCCACATTATATTGTCCTCCCAAATGCAGCTAAAATTTTATTCATATATCTTTTGGGCTGAATAGCTGCTGACATACTGACAAAATAAAATGATGTTGAACGATGATTACATTTTGACGATATAAATGCGCGAAAAAGGTATTTATATCGTCAAATAATGCAAATTATTATTAAAAATTGACAAGAAGCTGGGTTTTATGGCTTGTTGAGGTTCATAAATTATAATTGAGTAGTAATCTGTAATTTAATATAATGTATATACCTATACTTAATATAACTGTACCATATAACTTTTGTGCGAGTTATTAATATCCACATACTGAAATCAAATATCATCCATCTCAGTCGTAGGACATCTACTGCTGATCATATGCCTCCCCTATAATTTTCCAAAAGGACCGGTTGGAAGCGGTCTGCATCCAACGTCGTCCTGCGACCTTTATCAGATCGTCTGTCCACTTTATCGGTGGAAAACCTACGCTGCGCTCCTACTAGACCAGACCACCGAGGCTCACCTACCGATCATCGAATTTTAACTTTCTTTATGATTTTTACCGTAGCATGATGATGGAATTTAAATTGAAATGTTTGGTTAAGGCGTTATTTTTTTTTTTTTTATATCCACACAAATGTCTTCAGGTCCCAAATTAGGCAGAGCCTGTACTATGGCAACCTGATGACTGATATTACATACTTATATATGATATTAAATACTTATACACATATAAACACCCAGACACAGATCAAACAGACATGTTCATGCACACACATGTTTGACCTGTCCGGGGATCGAACCCGGGAACAGCGGCTCAGGGGAACAATTCAGGGGTGCTACCAACTGCGCCAACCGGCCTGTTATTGCTTTAAAAATCATTTCATATAATTTATAGATACTAATAATAAATAATTGTAAAGAGGTTACATGGTAAAGGATGTTGCTAGTCAAAAAGTGTTTAAAAAAGATTTTTTTCATAAAAGTAACTCTAAATTATAATAATTTGTAAACAATTCAATTACGATACTAACATTATATTCCTTGTATGATGTTTTTAGTGTATTTTATTTGTAAATTATTTTTTTTTTTTTTTGCAAAGTAAAATTATTATGGCTTTGCCTTCAATAATGATTGAATCATATGTATCGTATTGAAAATCCAGAAATAATCACATATCCTTATTAACACTTGTCACGTCCTCTAAAATTTCCAGGAATGCCGACATCATGGTTACTTTAAACTCCCATATCCCAGTCAGGGGGTAGGGAGTCAGATTCGATTTGCCTAATAGCAGAGCAGAGGCAAGGCCCCGCGCCCAATTACGGAGAGTGAGCCGAGGTGTCCCAAGCGAAGGTAATTACATTATCTGATAAACGGTTGAACCCCAATTTGTCCTAGTGTGTGAATTTTTCTTTGTATTTTTGGGAAAAAGGTTGGACAGTTGCTGGTACGTATTTGATTTGCTTTATTGCAGACTAGCTGCGTCCCGCGTTCAACCACCGCTGGATAGAGGCGAACAAAAAAACAAACTAAACCAAGTCTAGCCGTTCTCGAGTTGTGTAAGACTAACGAATATCAATTTTTTTTTATACATGATAAGAAGAAGAAGAATGAGACGGAAAGCAAATATCTGTCTGGCTCAGTCTCCCGGTTATTCATGGCTATTCTCACTCTACTTACACTTTCAAAGACACTTATAACGTTTACACTACGAATAAATAAGACTTATTATTTATTCATAGCGTTTACACACTCATGTTCTCGTACTATGGACGTCCTGTTTCAGGAAGATATGTCACGCGAGACGCACACATGACACGTCAAAACATCCAAGACAAAAACAGAAAAAAACATGGCTCACACACTAGACTATAGTACCTAAGCTTGAACGATATCAAACATTTGTATCTATGATTTGTTAATTGGCCAAAGAAGAGATTATCGCTCAACAGTGACAAGGTGATTAGGTGTTGTAGTGGGAGGATTTTCGATTTCGCCTGGGGAAGTACTACAGCTTTGCCACTTATTCAACTCTGAATCAGTAATGTGCAGATATTACTGTGTTTCGTAATTCTGAATGGTACGGAACTGCCATGAGTAAGTCTACGTCACATCTGCTAACCTATAGGTTGGCAAACGTGCAAGCGGCTCACCTGACAGTAAGTGTAAGGTAATACCGTTGCCCACGGACATCCGCAATACCAGAGGTCTCGAGGATGCGTTGCCGACCTTTGAGGAAGGATGACAGGAAGTAAAAGATAGAAGCTGTGAGGGTGGACGGGCAGAGGGAAAGAGAGGGAGAACGGGGAATGGGAATCGGGCTTCCAGAACCTCCAACAAACCGACGAAACACAATAGCAAGCTATGTTACTTCACGTCGGTGTTATGTAGGAGTGTGGTACAAAACTGTACTGCTAGGCCCAACTTGAAGCCATCGAAGAATTGACAAATGTGATCGCGAGCGTTAGCACCCACGTTGTAGACCTTGCTGAAGTGGAAGACTGCTATTTCATACCCACAGAGGCCTGGTCACGGTCCTAACAATATCCTTGTTAGCCTAGTCAACAGTACTAAATCCCGAAGCGAGGAGTCCTAGGTTTGATTCTGGCCAGAGAAAATATTTGTCTGATGATAAGAAATGTTTGTACTCGGATCTTGAATATTTGTGATGTATGTGTCCATGCCTCGCGCGGCACAAGAACTCTTAGCAAACTACTTGGAGCGCGCGGCCCAGTAAGTAGATCGTAACGTACATCACGATAAAAGTGGGAAGAGGCGGTGCGGTGGGGGCGGGGACGCTTGCCCGGATATCTTTACGTGAGTGCCGGGCGCCGGCAGAGCAATCGGGGTTGGCACGTCGTGCGATTCACGCGCTACAAATCAAATGTCAAATTTATTTTTAAATGTCATTGATTTCTGTTGTGTATGTAGGCTACCAGCAAATAAAATCGATCGAAAATTTGTTCGTCGATTGCGATGTTGCCGCATCTCCTGCCAAACCTGCGTCAATCAACACTATAGGGAAGACGTATAGATATTTACTTACTTTTCTCCTAGTGCAAAGGTATGTGTGTGTGAACGTGTAACGTTTCATAAAAATAATATAAAAACTTACTCTTTATTGAAATACTCGTACTAGCTTAACAACTGTAGTATTTTTCGGACATGTTTTCGATGAGTATGAAAACAAACATCGCAATGTTCAAGTTGACAGTATGAACATTAGCAAGGGCTAAAGTTCCATAATTATTCTTTTACAATAACAATCTGGTAATATTTGAGTAGATGATATATTGAGACCACTGTTAGTCATTAAATGACCAGCCCTCAGTAAAGTTGCAACAACAGAGATTATGCGTTATAGACGAATCCAACTGTAATGGGACTCAATGAACGCAATATATATAAACATATTTGAGCAGTTTTTACAACTGCCAACTACTTTACAAATATTTTTTGATTACAGTTTATTCCATTAAAATAATAATAAAAAGAATTTTGGTATTTTGTCTCCGAGCTATTCATACAACTGTTATACAATCAAAAGCTCGTAGTAGCAATAATAATACTAAAATGTGTAGAATTGTATAATTTATACATTACCATAGCACAACGTTGATAATATGAACAATGGTCGTTTTATAATGAAATAAAAAGGTTTAATTCTATTTTTTTATTCCTACATATGAATAAAGAAACCTTAGTCTAGTTTTTATTTAAAAAAACTGCTCAAATATTTTAAAAGTTCTCTCATTTTTAAACTTGCGGTCCAGTGCTTTAAGCTTGCGCTTTAGGCTAATCAACGCTACTCGTATTATTACCAAGGAAGTGCAAAAACACAGAGATCTAGAGAGACGCCAATCCGTGCGATGAGTACAAAACCTAGTGTCGCAAGCTGCGGTATTCCGCGATTCAACGTATTCTGTTAGCGTCAAAAAGTTCATTATCCACTGCGGTGTTAAAACTTAAAGTTTGAATATTCGTAAGTACAGAGCAAGCATTGTAAACTGTTTACATTGCATATCGCGTTCAGTCACATAATACAAATGCTGTGAACCGCCTCGAGCAAAGTGTTCTGTTTTTGGGCATATTGCTGCGACCCCGGCCCCGCCCCCGTTTCATATCTCCCTTGTTTCTGTGATCTGTGGCAGGAACATGACAGCTAATCGTAATAGCCTTATCTTCGTTTTTTTTTTATCTCGGGAGAATGAATATTAAATAGAATAATAATGTTATTATAGTAGTCAAATTAATTTAGCATAAATATATATGTAAATAAATTACTGTCTTGTCTAAGTTGCGTTCTAGTAACGTTTTACTGATATCTATTACTTTATAAATACACTAAATGTTTCTAAGGCATTTTATTTTTTACACTTTGCTTACACTCGTGCATTATTATGAACACTTAACGGTTAATCCATTCAATGTTAAAACTAGAACAAATACAAGAAAAAATAAACTAAATGAACGCTATCCTTTGTTGGCTTAGTTAGTTAATCATTAAAATTAAGAGAAACGTAATTTAATTTCAATAAATTATTTTAAGTACACACGCCTGTAGGAGGGATACTCTTCAGTTAATCCATCAGATGCTACTTTAAGACTTAAAATATATGTGGTACGACTCTATTCCACGTGTCCATCTTGGTGGGTACCACAGTACCACAGCAGTGCCAGAGGAAACACAGACAGAGTTAAAAGAGTAAATATTTACCTCTACGAAAGTTTACAACAAATAAAGACTTTTATAACAAAAGTTACACGTGGACCTCAGATTAAAGAAAATACCTACATGCATACATTTTACTTTAAGATTAACCTAAAAGTGGCAATCATCCACTAAGGTTAAAAAAGTTACATAAACTAGCTTTAGGCTATCCTAATGTTAATATTATACGAAACGGTGATCATCATCCAGACGAAGGAGCGAGTCACGAAACTCCGAGACAGCGTCTCTCATGCAGTGGTGGCAGTGTCACGACTCTCAGGCAGCTGCACGAATTTTGCCGACGACAGCTCGGACGCGATTGGCGATTTCGTCAGGCGGGCGATTAAAGCATCCGAATATCGAATCATAGAGTATAATCTCAAAATGGCGATAAAAAACCGAAATTATGAGATCGTGAAGGCTATGTTAAAAAGGATACGGCAAAGGCGTGAACCTGAGGCCAGTACTTCTAGCCAATAGCGTATACATAAGTATAAAATTAGGAAATATTGTTCACTAGCAATAGATTAATGAATTTACAAAAAAAAATACTCACTTTAGTTTTTAAGCAATTTCCACCATAGCTTAAGAATGTTTATTGTGATGTTTGGAGATCGAATCTCTATAAAAATGTAATATTAAAAAAAACAACTAAAAAAGGTACGGACCAAAGAGTCTGTAGTGTAGAAGAATAATATAAAAAAAATATGTTAATATTAATTCTGATCTTAATTTCAAACGCATTGAAGGTAAATATCTACTTCAGGTGTAACCAACTGCAAACATAGTAATCCCTAACTAATCTGGCATAGGTATATAACATGTTGACCACAAATAAGTCTACAAAACCGTAATGATTAACGTAAGCGTTGCCGAGAGTCTCGATCTAGATGGTTATGAGCTCATTTTAAATTCCTTTTTTCCTTCCTAAAAATATTAGAACACATGTCAAAAGACCGATGTCAAAACTAAAGAGTAATAAGAGTATTCAAAATCGTTATATCGTTTCCTTCGCGAACGCAGTAAGTCGCTTTTAATACTAAAATAACATTAAACAAAACTACTTGTCTACAAATATCGTAGCACTAGTAGACGCCGCTACGAAACGACCAAAATCCCGTCTTCAAGAAAGAAGAGGAACATTTATGACATTTACCCCAAAGACCAAGCGAGCGTAAGACAAAAGTTACGACAAAACTTTGATCTCAGCAAAAAGTTGATCTCCCATATTCGATCCGAATGTTTGTTTGTGTAGCGAATAATAAATGTAATGGAACTGCAAAAATATCTCGCCTCCTTTCTTTTGAAATATTGCCGTCTCATTCACTCAGTCGGAGCGGTCGACACGTCTGGGGGCTATAACGCCGTTTGATGTTCTGCTCTCCAATGCTGGCAGAGCCGATATAAAATAAGATGTACGGTTGGAAAAGCACGTGCAGCCCCAACCCTCAAGCAATTTTATGCCTTACCGTATTCAAATAAGGTTGAAGAGAAGTCACTGCACTTTTTTCTCTGATGGTAGCCGTTCTCTGCGCTACGGGTGACGCCTATATTTCCTAAACATATTTCGTTATATTTCCGTGAGACGTAACCTTGTAGAGACGTAATTCAAGTTATCGTTAAGTAAACTGTCAATTAAGACTTGTTAGCTGTCTTACCCTCGAGCGCTACGTAGATGGCTACGAACTCTCTACGCATGTAGTATTTTCCATATAGCCTTGATTTAGCGGGAATCTGCTATATCATAATATATTTCAAAGTAAGTACATATTTGATAAAACAGTTAGAGACTTAAAGCATTATTGTAACATGTATCAGTGATAAGATATTGTCTCATTTTTTGTGTAGTCCGGTTTTTATTTTAACCGTTAACCGCTAACCATTTATTTTTCAGTACCACCGCCCTCCAAAGTCACCTCTTATAAAAATATGCAACACAGCTCCGGAGCGGATACCAATTCTATCAACAACCTATAAACCGCAACCTTTCTTTGTCTCGCTTCTTAACGCTATCGGGTCGGAGAGCGAGATAGAAATCTACAAGTTTAATGGACCGTTACGATACCGGAGAAAAAAATCAGTCAGCATTCGCGACCAGACTCGCGTGTGATAGTGTCAACGCGGAAAATCTAAGTGCGGTACCGGTGCGGTGCAGACTTGTTGCGTACCACAATACCACGTGAGTATTTATATACCTAGTACATAAGTATATATTTGTGTATGCATGACGCGCAGTCGAGCTCGAGTGGAGCTTAGGTACCAAACCGGTTTCAGAACGCTAAGGAAACTTCTTCGTATGACATGATTTACACATAAACAGTTGCTTGGTCCAGTCATTAGGAATACAATTTGTAGGTTAGATTTCAATTTGAATATTATGAATATAGAAGGTAAATTTTGTTCGGCGTTGTACTCTATCACTTTTGATCGGATCTAGTATTCTGCAATGTTCTGATATTCATAAATAACCTAAAGCTTTATTTTGTCTGTAGATTATTTTGATATACATTAATATGAACATTTTAGCATGTTTATACCACATACTATGTAGATCTTAGTCTATATGTTTTGATACGCGTTTTAGTTTATACTTCCTGTAACCATAAGTCTGTCTGCATAGTTTTCATATCCATGCATGTGGCTCTTTTTCATATCAGTGTCAAAACCGCGTTATATTTTTATTATTTTTGTGATATCTAGCGGCAAGACTAATAGTTCCAGAAGTAAGTACCACGTCTTGCAATGCTTACTACTATATACCCACACATAGTTTTAAGATTAGGCATCTCTCGTAGAACTGCACTGGATTACCAATTCTACACTCAGTAATATAACTTGTTATAGTGTCTTTAAAATAGCTTAATGTAATTTTATTACAACTTTTTGGAAGGCGAATTTCTGTAAAACAATAAATCTTACAAAGGCCTCTTGCAAGAAAGACAATCTTTTAGAATTAAAATGGGTTTAAATAAAAAGTTGTTTCCGGTATTGGCAGCCTTTAATGCTTAATTTCATTTATCAATTAATGCACAAGTATGTATGATATTGTGATAAGAAAAGTTCAACAGCCTTAGTGCAGTTATCGCTCTACGAACTACAGGCCAAGTTCACCAGATAGGCTTCTGTACAGTACAGTAATAATTTTCCTACTTAATAGTACGAGTGACCTTATTTATCGTAAAGGTCTCGTTTCCTTATGCAATGATATGCCACCAACGTATTGCAGCTCTACATCATCTTATAAATATAATTTATAATATCTATATGTATAAAAATTAACCCCTATTACTCCTGTTCACGCTATAATATGAAAACGGATAGACCAATCCAGCAAATTCTTTACTTGTATAGTTGTAATTATTGCCAGAAGTTGTTCTTATGAAAGAAAACCAAGACAAGATGGGAGGTTATGGCAAGGCCGAAGGCCGAGCCTACTACGCGAACGAAGTCGAGGGCAGTCGCTAGTTGTAAATATAAAAATCAAGTTCGTTAGTCTTGCAAAAAGTCACTAAAACGGCAGGAGCGATATAAATATTATTTATGTTTTCTTCGTCCAAATACAGGAGTGGTTCAGGAATAAACAGCCAGGCATAGCTAGTAGGAAATAACAAGTTCATAAAAGAACGTAACTGTAGGTACTTATATAGTACTATAGGTATATCTCATGTAAATGTATTATGTTCAATCATTTCATGCATAATCAGCCTTACTTATAAACGCTACTTAAATTTAAATGTTTTAGTACTGTTCAAAGGAAAAATGTTCTGCGCCGTACTAAGTGACGTTATTTTAATTTAAGCAACGTTTATAAGTAAGGCCGAATGTTTCCAGCAGTAATATTATTTTAAATTAGCTATGGCCTGCGGATCTGCCCGAGAGGAAGACTATCCAAGTGGAACATTATATTAGTATATAAGTATATTTAAAATTTGGTTTTGAAGTTATTTGGGAAAGAGTAACAAACATGTAGACAGACTTTAGAATTTATAATATAAGCGTGACTATGATTCATTTTCTTTCACGTATAATTAAAGCTTCGTCCGGGCTTCATGACTGTACTTTTACTCATACATGCTGTGGTAGTTAATATTTATAAATAATGATAGTCATCTTCAATGAGCTAGCCCAAAAATGTATAACGATACTTAGTGTAAAAATGTATAAATTAAAAAGCATAATATGCTTTTGTAAACAAGATTGTTGATTAGAATGCTTGGAGTACTTTTTTGTCATATTTTTTGTAATTTTCTACTGACTTCCAAAAAGGAAGAGGTACTCAATTCGACTGTATTTTTTATGTTTATTAACTCATAACTTTCGACTGGGTGAACCGATTTCTTAAATTCTTTTTCTGTTTGAATGCTGGTGCTTTCCGTGTGGCCCCATGTAATTTTATCAAATTCGGTTCGGTAGTTTTTGAGTTACACTCCAATAACTGATTTTTACCAAAGTAAAAGAATGGAAGTCGGTATTAAATTTTTCAAATTGCACTTGTCTGCCTTATAAAGAAATATTTAGAATATAACTTGACGCATGTTGCATTTGCATACTGTGTCCTGCATCACTTACCCGCTCTAATATTCCATATATTTTGTTACACAATGTTGGAAACTCCTTTCAATACAGAACTTTCACAAAATTATCATAACAACAGAACACCCAAAGAAGTTTGAAAACAATCCCTTTGATATTGGAAAGGGTTATTGTTACATATCTTTTTCTTTTGTGTCCGATTTGCATAAAAATGTCATTCAACCTCTAGTTTCTGGAGATGAAATAAAATTACTATCGGGTGGTATCGACGTTGATTGTTTTACTATATGACTGTTTCTCAGACAGGTTTACTTGAGATCTATCGAAAGATTGCCGTTTGTTATAAATATTAATATAACTAACTAGAATACGATACGATGGAACATAAATATTTATCGGAAATACCCGTTATAAAAACAAAAAACAAAATTATGTAGATATACTTTTGTATTCTTTTAAACATTTTGGTTACTGATAATGAATAAACATACAATATAAATATCAATGTGTCAAATCTGTGATTTAAATCAGTTTTTAGAAGATGGTTACTTTGTCAATATTACCAACTTTCTTCTGATAATTCTGATAAACTGTTTGAAGTACAGAACTACTGACAAAAGTATATTTTAGGTTCATATATATTCATTTAGTAGTTTTATTTAATAAGCAAAAGTAATATAATGTATTTATATTGCTATAGGGTCTTTGCTGATTCCGCGTGCGGAAGTATTTTTTTTACCAACAATGAAAAGTAATTAGATTTTTTAAGAAACACCTTTACAAGTTATTCAACCGGGAAGCAGTAATGTGCAAACGTTACTGTTCCCGTTTAAATTATATATATACTCACCCAGACACAATTCAAACAGACATGTTCATAAACACAAACGTTTGACCTGTTTCACCGGGGTTCAAACCCGGGGCCAGCGGCTCAGAAGGGGTCTACCAACTGCGCCAAGTGGCCTGTCCAATTCTGAAAACACACTGAACTGTTTTGGGAAACCGTGACGCTCTACATCAGGCGAGGGACTTGCTCTTCTTGTCACGAATTTTCTTAAAACATATTCATTCATATTTTATATCAATCATTTCTTTTTCTCATAAATAAATATGACAAACTTGAATTGACTTTAGAAACTGGATATGAACCGTGTATTGTATTTATTGTGAGCACTCGATATTTCGGCACAGTTGCATGCGCCATTAACGAGTAAATATCCCGTTTCTAAAGTTAATTATTTTAATAGTGACCATGTCAGTTTAAAAACTTATATGATAAATTTCAGTCGATAATCTATTAACAACTCCTCTCAATATACAGTTACATACCAGCGCAACTGCACTCTCCAAACACAATTCCATGTACTCACAATCAGCCGTCAATACCCTCATTCGATGCAGCCTTTTCCAATCACTCGATTAAAATACCGGCCAGTGTTCCCAGAACCAGTTTTACCCTGAGGCTTCCAACACTTATCGGTACTTCGGTAGTTTCTCCTCATTTGCATAACAACGGCGGAGATCTGTCGATGCGACCAATCTCAGAGAAATTCATTTGCCTTTTAGATTGAGTACTGGCTTGGCTGCTTGGGCTTGGGTAGGTAATATGCTTGCAAGCAAAACTACATAAAGTTAATGCTTGTTTGATCAGTTACATAGTTACATACGAATGATTTTGTCACTATTGTTTGTGCCACGATCTTTGAGGTATATTTATTTTTGCTGAGTTCACACGTTTATGTAAAACTGAGATCTCAAACTACTTTAGATAGATAATATAAAAAGACAATAGTAATCATATGTTTATACCCTGAATCAGGACCCAACGAAAGCTAACTCGTCGACTTTTTCAGTACAATATTTTACGAATCGTCTTTTGTAAATATTTTTTAAAAAACAAAGTTCGTAAATGCTACGAAATTTTACCAGCGATAACATTATCGTTACCAAAACTACGTGTCGAATATTCAGTAAAATGTGGCACCTATACTGCTCCTACTGAAAACTACAATACGGGATTAATTTCCTATTGACTCGATTCGGTTATATAGTTGAAGAAAATTTTAAAATAAGGGTAAGCTAAAATACTCATACATAATATTTTTTGTAGTTTTATCTGAAATTTGTTTTCGTATAGATTTCCATGGTACTAACGCACAAGGTGGGTAACTTGTAAATAAATCTAGAGCTGTAGGTACATATATGGTCATGTGCACTATTCGTACTACACTATAAGTGTAGCATGCGTAGTGATGATGATGATATTGATAGTGATAGGGATAGATAGTGAGAGAGATAGTGATGACAATGATTTCACTTCCGATAAAAAAAATTATACATGTTACATACTACTATACCGTTACTTTATGACGCCTCTATAGCCTAGCTCAATTGGAAGCGCCCACGCCTTCGAACCTAGGGGTCCCAAGATCGACCCCTGCTCGGGGCAAACATGTATCTCGAGCAATAACGTTTTTTCACGGGTCTTGGATGTTGTAGTGTGTTATTGTGTGTGATCATGCCACCCGCGGCATATATAGTCCTAGTGGAGTATAAGAGTAAACGTTAAAAAAAGTTTACTACTACGACGGTATAATTGGATTTGCTTATGACACCCACCAACACTTATTTTTTTGGCGGGTTATAATTTTTTGCTTTACTTTAAGGCGCTGTCAGCTCAGAGCTTGAATTCTTTCAATTTTAATTTATATTTTTATTTTTATATTTTTTTTAATTTTATATTTTAACAATAAAAACGTACGTACGTAAACGTACAAAAATTCATAATAAAATAATGTTAATGTTAAATAATGTCATTATTCAATAAAACCAGTATCCGTCTGTATGTCTGTCAGTGTACCTATTTGTTTCAAAATTGCTATTTAATTATATAATGTTTCATGTCTTGACATGAATTATTTATATTTTATGTTTCATGACAAATACAATTGTGAATAATGAGCAAAGTGTTTTAAAGGCGAAATAAAGTGGTATTATGATTTTTTTAATGTACTCTAGTAGGTTAAAATTTGTTTTTAAGTCTGTCAATATGTACTTAAAAGTCTTAGAATTGTCATAATTTTTTTTTTTAATTTTAAGTAAATCGCTGCTTATGAGACAAACTGCTTACAAAACCCTAATTTTATAGTCGTCATGAATAGATAGCACCTTAATGAGATATCAAGGTCGGTGTAGGTATTTGTATAAGTTTTGCTCTATCTATGATTTTTAAGATTTTCATGCACTTTAGTTCCTGATTAGTATTGTATGTAGTTAGCTCATCATATCATAATCAGCCCATTTTATTCCCACTGTTGGGACTCGAGCCTTCCTCTCAGAGAAAGGAGTTGGGTCATAATCCGCCACGCGATCCCAATTCGGCTTGGTGTATAGGTTAGTGGCCAACCTACGTCGAGTTTTCAGGCCGCCCGAAGGCCTTCGACGTAGCCTAACGACTGTTGTTCTACGACAAACAAACGGGACCGACGACTTAACGTGCCCTCCGAAGCACGGAAGCGCTTAGTTGAGTAATGCCACGTCGGTCACCCATCCAAGACCTGACCGCACAAGCGTTGCTTAACTTGTTGATCAGTTATGATCGCAGAGTCAAGCTCCGCTACGAGTGCTTCTTCAACTAGTTCAATGTAGTTAGTAAAACTGATTCAGTATATTTGGTCTAAGTATACAACGGATTAGTACAAGTCAATACCTATATAATCCAAGCTGCACTTCTGAAAGGTACCCGCTCAAGGACGTTTGAAAGTAGTTTAATGAGAGCGTGGACCTACGTACAATGTTGCCGCAAATGTCAGTTTAAATAAAACATATCATACAATGTCTTTAATAACATTATCACAAACAAAAGTGTAAACTAAAATATACTGAAAGATGCAGTGCGTTAAATAAATCTCTAACAATAACAACTGTCTCAAAATAAACGACATGAACTTCAATCCTCTTTAAAATCCGGGAAACAAGATCAATTTAAGAACTGGGACCATAAAGGAATGGTGGCATTCGACGACGCGACTACATCTGATATTTTAAGAACTAAATCCCACAATGTCTGTGTTTACAAAGTAGCAGTTATGTACGTTATCTGTCGCAGAACAGAAACGACATTTTGCGACTAATTTTGTGCTTATAGTATTGTTGAAATGGAGTCTTGAGTTGCTGTATTCTAATACGAGTATACTACAACTATTATCAATCTATGCCTCTTGTTGGCGCTGACATTTGAGATTTCTCTCGTTTTAGTCGTATAGATCTTAGCGGTACAAATCAGCAAGGATATCGCATGAAAAGATATTGTTTATATATAATATTATTTTCTACCGACTTCCAAAAGAAGGAAGTACTCAATTTTACTGTTTTTTTATTTTCTTTTTATGTTTGTTACCTCATCACTTTTGATAGGGTGCTTTCCGTGTGGTCCATTTAAATTTCATCATATTCAGTCCAGTAGTTTTTGAGTTACACTCCAATAACTAAATAGATTGGAAGTCGGTATTAAATTTTTCAAATTGTACTTGTGATAGACAATTTTACAAACTTGACAAGCTGAAGTCACCTGTCAGAATTGACATCTACGTGAAGCTCGGATACGCGACACAGGTAATAATCTATAACAAACTCGGATACGCGACACCTCTATTGGAACAGGCAGAAAAGTAAAAAAAAATACTTCCTGTTTGGTTTCTAGCATTTCAATTCTAGCTTACTTATGGCGAGTATGGTGTATGATGCTGCGGCCGTAGGTGGCAAAGAGAATATAAACACTTCGTTTGTAGGTGGTGCACACCACCAGCACCAGCAACAATCTTTCAAATTCAGCTGCCATCACCGAAAGGTGCCTAGCAACAGGTTTTCATTCTTGCGGATGGTACTTAGTAAGGAGACCGTTAAAAAATGCCCCACCAATACGTTGTCAACTTGGCCACGATGATAGTACTACCATCTTTATGTCTTCCGTGACGGCTATCACCTTCACTGCATCCAATCCGCTGCCGCGTAACCTTAGTTAGGATTAAACTTGCAGTAACTCAATTCATCATGAATGTAGCTTTCGCTATGACGTATATCAATTGTTTACTTATGTCTTTGTAATCGTGCTCTTCTTCTTCTGTTTTTTATGGTTTTTGAAAAGTTTTTGCTATTCCGCTAATCTCGCGTGGGTAGAGCAGAGTAATTGTGCTCGACATTACAATGTTTGATTTGTCTAAACTAAAAGATATTAATATTGTTTAAAAACAAGGGCCGTAAAAAAGGTTAAAAGGTGTTTCAAAGGCATTAATATGCTATTGAGTGATTCATTAAAATTATCATGTCACGAGTCTGTATAATGTTTTAAGACTCCTCTGTCATGGCTTCTTTTACTAAATATTTACTTCAGTTCTGTTGTTTACTTCACACACTTCACGTAGATTCATTTCTGCGACACTTTACATTTGCCAATGCAGCTGAGGCTTTTATAATCTGGTCTGTATCAGTGATATTAACATAAATATGAGATTAAACTGTGCTATACGCTTTTGATGCAGAATGTATAAGTATTGTATTTAGTGTTGTTTTGACTAGGTCGTTACATGAAGTAGACCTCTGGATAAGTTCACGTGTATTATGGTAAGTTATCTCAAAATTATTTTAGCACTACTTTCTTATTTTTAGGGTAACGTAGTCATATTTCAAATTATTTACACTCTACTAGTTTTACATTACAAGACAATTTATTAATTAGATAACAGTTGCTTGTAGGTACTTTTGTACGTTAATTTAATGCGTACAAAATACCTACAAGCATCAGTGGTAATCCACAGAATGTTATGTATTATTCTAAGCGAACTTCTGGAATACGGCCTCAAGAGTGGGCGATGAAGTAAGAGCTTTCTCATGATTAATTTAACAAAATTGTATTCAATATATAAGACATTTATGAACTGTTTTATTTCTGAAATAAAATTTACCAACTTCACAAATAACCTCCTCAAATACTCAAATACTCATTTATTCATAAACTTGTTTACACGTCAAAATCATTTTGGATCAGGTAGAGTAAATTTAATACATAACGAAACTGTATACACAATAATATACAGTGTCCTCAAATAAAGATATGCTCAATAGTAAAAATTTAAAAGTATAATAATATAAATAGGTACCTATATATTGTGCAGGTACAGTTATACTTTTGTTTGTCAACATTTCAATCAATAATATAAATCACAACATAAAATTAAACTAGAATAATACAGTTGAATAATGTCAATTGAATAAATTAATACAATATACAATTATTTAAATGTCATAAATTCGTCAAAAGTATAGAACGTTTGCTCGATAAGCCAGCGTTTTAATTTTAATTTAAAACATGCTAAACTCGATGCAGCAGTGATATGAATGGGAAGCTTGTTATGTGATTATTGTGAACCTCATTCTCAACTTATTCGTGGGTTGGTTTATTTATTGTATGTTTGTTACGAATACTCTACCAATTACGAATTGATTTTGATGTTTTTTTGTTTGGTAGTTCATACGTCAGAGTTGGTTCCATTTAAATTTTAGCTTCATTCATTCAGTGCTTCTTGAATAAAATCTATACAAAAATATATGCACAGAAAATAGGCATAGTATAAAAATATTTAAATATTTTAATAGCGCGAACACATGCGACGTTTTGGTTTGTGGTAATAAATTTTCTATAATATAATTTATTTATTATTGGTGTTTTTTATATATCGTTGTTTTACGTCAATGTATCTCATACAACATTCTTAGGATGAATAGCGAACTATAACCTGCTAATAGTTAATCTTAAATATATTTATCCGCTAGCTACAAAAAGTATTATATTAACTAATAGGTACAAACCACAAGAAGTATATTACGAAATGGTTAATAAGAGTTAATGAAATACCCATTTATTATTATCATAACAAATGTCTATAATTCTTAATTTATTCAATTGCTACCAGTCAGCGAAGCGATACTTTTCAATTGTTGAACAATTATTAATTTATACGACACATATGGTACTGTTTTAATTTAACTTACGGTAAATTGAAAAAATAGTTTTTAGCCTTTCGAGAAAATTATGCCGGCTTATAAATATCTTCATTAAGTTCACATGAGCAGGGCCTCAATTACTACTCACACTTAACTGTTAATAATGCGCCACTATTACACGTGATTCAAAACTAGAAGAAACACAAATTTAGAAAAATTGATCAAAATGTACAATTGCCATTGTTGAGCTTTTTTCCCGCCAATATAGTAGAAAAATTATGTAAATTTATAAAAGAAATATTGTTTGTTTAGATTTTTAGCATAACATTAATAAATATGATATCAACATACACATCAATTGCCTCTCTGAAGCAGCTTATATAAACCAGTAGCAATTTCATGCCTTTTAACTTCACACGTCCTCATCTCGAGCGCTGTGGAATAGCATCATAAAGGTACATATACACCTGCGCACCGCCGGACATCCATCCGTCGATAATCTGATGCAAATACGAGACGTGGGCTTGCAGCGCGCATGAGCACTCCGCATATCCGATCGTAAAACTGTTACTACCACCTCCCACCCCCACTGCCTTTAGCTATACCCCTATTCGACCCCCGTCTGCCGGGCTCTTTGTTTTTGGCAATACCTCGGAGGTGTAATTCAGAGTCAGTAGTGAGTCTTGAAAATATCGTGTTTTATTCGTTAAGTGCTGTTTGCTTTTAAAATACATTAACAGTGTCACTGAGAGAGTTTACAGCGTCACTGAAAATGTCAAGTTAAGCTTAGCACACACTTCTTAGTAAACACACCAGCATTTTGTTCAACTTTCTAGTCTGTCTAGACATCTTACAGTTATAATAAAGATAACAAGTATACGTTGATGGCTTTGTTTATATATTATAAACATTCCATAAGCAATCATCACCATCATCATCACTTTTGAGCATATGCCTCCCACATAAAGTCCATAAGAAATATTGAATTTAAGTTTGTAATCGGTCTAGATATATAACAGTTATAACCAAGATCATCATTTCTATGATATAAAAATTCATATCGTGTCAATGTTTATATTTAATTAACTTTTAATTCATATAATTGAAATTGAAATAGGTATCTAAATTTAATTTTTAATAACTTATAAATAAACATCAAAATAAAAAAAACTTATCTACATATAAACCCCTTGCTGGGAGGAAAAGTGGCCAGAAACCTGGCAACATAACCACGTATGATACCAATGGTATCATACGTCTTTACATTTTTATTTTTATAAACACAATTTTTAATTTTTATATATAGGTACATTTTTTAACTTCATACATAATTTTGATCAGAATAAAAAAATAAAACACTTTGTTCCTGTGCTGTTACTACGAATCAAAACTGGCCAAGTTTCACTACTGTCTTATAGTCATACAATGCGTTCCTTCGAGGGAACTAAACCCGTACTAGTCTAAGACCCCTTTAATGGCAGCATTTCTGTGGCGAAGCGGCAAAATTCCACCCCTGAAGGGTTGAGAGTTTTATTAAAATGTGTCGAGTGTTTATACTTTATACCTAATTCGAATGGAAATGTCTGTCTCGAAAATGAGGATAAATGTTTCGCCAAAATAGTGCACAGAAAAAATTTTAAGTTTTTTTTTTAACTTTTTTTTTAAATATGCAGTAATATTCTCAATCTAAACATGCTCATCATATTTTATCATTTATTTGCATTTATTTTAATATTGCATAAATTTTATCTAACGGCAAATATCTACGCATGTATTAATTCAGTTTTCCGTTGAATAAGTATATTGTGGTTTTCAAATTAGACGGATGCAAAAGTTTTATGATAAATAGGAAAAAATAAGTCCAAAGTGAGATGCAATACGACGTAATTGTAGGATTCTACTTTACATAAGACATAATATAGCCCATACCAAATTGATTCATAATTAGTTTGATGAATTAGATAAACGGATAAAGGATGGGCAGATTACACTTGTTCCACCTACTCGGCAATGGCAAACCTGCAAAGCCGTATTCAAATATTTTTGATATAACATACTTACCTGCATTTCTTATAGCCCTGCCACTTACACTTTTATTTACACACGTCGCGTCGACATATCTCCCTGCATCTAAATGTCTTCATTCTTACCTATATACATAAGATAAAATGTCATATAAATGTTTTGCTTAGCTATAAGAAAAAATATTCCCTGAATAAATAGCAATTTGATATTCCGAGCTCGTACTTTCGTAGGTACTGCAGAGGCGCACAGGTTGAGAAGCTCAGCTAACAGACATAAAAGAAGTAGGTAAGTTTCTATAGTATAATATATATAGAGATAAACTTGAAAAACTCCTCAAATGTCTAAATTGTTCTTTTAAGTATTATAAAGACGCAGGCCACACCCCTAGCTAAGCCTACTTCTCTTAGCTCAATTATACGTAGCTGCGTCATATGTTCATGCCTAAAACACCTTACTACGGAAATCGATTGTGTGCGCTGCTGAACTATGTGGAATAGCTAACCCAACGATCTCGGATAAGCTTAAGGTTAGAGAACTCTGTCCGTATTCGGCGTTCTTTCATCTTCGCGTGTGTCTACTCAGCTATATATACTTAAAAATGGTGTCATTGCCACTCGAGCTCACGAGCGTAGCGTATTGTGTGCACACCGATATTTAAGCTCACAAAATAGCTCAGCTTGAATCTTTCGTAGCACTCTATAGCTTAAAAACATTGGTATTTTACAGTACGTAAGTATCTAACTATCATGCTTTTACATCCCCGAAGGGGTTGACAGAGGTAAATGAACACCCAATTGTTTTCAGTTATCTTGTTGTTCTTATATTGTAAGAGGGAACAAGCCTACTATATTAAATAAATCATCCTTGCAGTTACTTTAAATATCGGAAGTAAATTATCTTTTATGAAGGATTTTTTCATTTGTAGGCGCGTTATAGCATTCAACCTCGATTTCACTCAAATTAAGGATAAAATGAGGGATAAGAATTATTATTATTGCAATTAAAGACGATCCTGTTATTTTCAACCACAATATAAAATAGATTTGATACAGTGAATTTAATGAAATAAAAATGTTTAGCCGGACAGAACAGTACGACTCAGTACCTATTAGTTACAAATATACGAATATTGGTTTGAACGACATTTTTAGCTGTGTAGAACTACATAATATATAAAAACTATACCAGTTTAAATTTTATGGTTTTAGAAGACTAGTGCTAGAGCACGTCACTGATTTCAAGATATAAACTATCACTAAGGACTTGACGATGTTTCCAGACGGCTGTCTTTAGCGGCAATAATCGTTCTATTGTCGGTTTACCCTACTAAAGGTAGATATTTTACGCTATTTGTACGGACGTAATGTCAAAAAATTTGGAGTAAGGAAAACTGTGGATAGACATATTAACACCGGCCATAAGAGGCGTCACAGAATAAGTCTTCATTCTAGGTCTTGTTGTTTTAAAGTAATATAAAAAATATATTTTGGATCGCATCGTTACAAACCGTCAAATGCAATGCGATAGTGGTCAAAATCTAGCATATACATTATCAAAAAAGTGGTGCTTATATACTGAACATGAAATCGTTTTAGTAAGTTAACTATAAATACGAACTCCAGTTCACATTTCGTCCTCAGTTTATCGAATTATTATCGCGATCTGAATACAAAGTAGGTCGGAGTTTTCAGGGTACTGATTGTTCGTTAGATCGATCGTTCTGATAACTGTAGACGTGTTAACGTTCAGGTTTGACAGGTTTATGTGTTGTGTTCTCTTTGGCTGTATACTCAAAGGTTGTGTTCCAATATGTTATGTAGCAATAGTATGATGCAATTTGACGGAAAAACAACATAGACTGTTCTTTAAAAAATGTAATTTTTTCCATCTATGTAGGTAGACAGAGATAGGACTATGAAGACGATTTAGGAGTATGATGAAATTTAAAAGAATAATAACATAGACAGTTCTTTAAATATTATAATTATTTATTAATTCAATTTAGGAATATTACGCAATTTGAAGGAATTACAAATTAGACTGTTCTTTAAAAATTATAATTATTTACATCTCTGTAGTAGTAGTGTAGATAGAGATATGACTAGGAACACGATTTAGGTGTAGAATTTGAAGGAATAACAAAATAGACTGTTCATTAAAAATTATAATTCTTTACATCTCTGTAAAGTCGATTTAAGAGTATGATGTAATTTGAAGGGAAAAAAAATATAATTCTACAAGTACGTCTTTGTAGGTAGAGAGAGATATGACTAGGAACACGATTTAGGTGTAGAATTTGAAGGAATAACAAAATAGACTGTTCATTAAAAATTATAATTCTTTACATCTCTGTAGGTAGATAGAGATAGGACTATAAAGTCGATTTAAGAGTATGATGTAATTTGAAGGGAAAAAAAATATAATTCTATAAGTACGTCTTTGTAGGTAGAGAGAGATATGACTAGGAACACGATTTAGGTGTAGAGTTTGAAGGAATAACAAAATAGACTGTTCATTAAAAATTATAATTCTTTACATCTCTGTAGGTAGATAGAGATAGGACTATAAAGTCGATTTAAGAGTATGATGTAATTTGAAGGAAAAAAGAATATAATTCTATAAGTACGTTTTTGTAGGTAGAGAGAGATATGACTAGGAACACGATTTAGGTGTAGAATTTGAAGGAATAACAAAATAGACTGTTCATTAAAAATTATAATTCTTTACATCTCTGTAGGTAGATAGAGATAGGACTATAAAGTCGATTTAAGAGTATGATGTAATTTGAAGGAAAAAATAATATAATTCTATAAGTACGTTTTTGTAGGTAGAGAGAGATATGACTAGGAACACGATTTAGGTGTAGAATTTGAAGGAATAACAAAATAGACTGTTCTTTAAAAATTATAAGTCTTTTTATCTCCGTAGGTAGATAGAGATAGGACTATAAAGTCGATTTAAGAGTATGATGTAATTTGAAGGAAAAAAAAATATAATTCTATAAGTACGTCTTTGTAGGTAGAGAGAGATATGACTTTTGAGTCAATTTAGACAATCAAATCTTTATGATACTACTTAATTTACGCTCAGAACAAAGTATTTATGAATGTAACTTACGCCGACGGATTCGTAAGGGTTAAATTGGATCGACATCCTGTTAACGCTTGGAATAGAAGATTTATGAATGTTACTTATACCGATAAATGCATAAGGGTTAATTTAATTCTCCTGAAGCATAGCAAGCAACCCATATGTTTGTTTTATCTTATAACTTAGTCAGCAATTTAAGGCAATCAATTGTTCTTTTCAAAAAATTTCAAACTCAAGACAAGACAAGAGTCTTCGACCAATGTGTGTTACCAGTGATGACTTATGGCACTGAAACGTGGTCTCTTACTATGGGCCTCATAGAAAAGCTCAAAGTCGCACAACGAGCTATGGAGAGGGCTATGCTCGGGGTTTCTCTACGTGATCGAATCAGAAATGAGGAGATCCGTAGAAGAACGAAAGTCACCGACATAGCCAAGAAGATTAGCCAGTTGAAGTGGCAGTGGGCAGGGCACATAGCACGCAGAACAGATGGCCGAAGGGGCCGAAAGGTTCTGGAGTGGAGACCACGGACCGGCAAGCGCAGCGTAGGTCGTCCACCGACACGGTGGACAGACGACCTGATGAAGGTCGCAGGACGACGTTGGATGCAGGCTGCTTCCAACCGGTCCTTTTGGAAAATCATGGGGGAGGCATATGTTCAGCAGTGGACGTCCTACGGCTGAGATGAATTGTTCTTTACTACGCGTATCTCACTAAACATAATTCTGCTGGCTGATCAGTCGAGTCGTGCTTCTAGGAATTATAGTGTTTCGTAGGCAACGCGGCCTTCGAAACACTAAACACTAGATCTAAACTCATTACGCATCACTAAACTCTTTCCTGAAATTGGTGCTCAATGCATTATTCTAGTAATAGTAACCACTCGAAAGTTAAACGGTTGGAGTAGTAATTTTCCACAAGGGTGAAGTCGAGAGGTGCAGTCAGTAATTGAATAATATGCCGTGTTACTGATATAGACACATAATATAGTTCACAGTATGTTTATTTTATACTTGGTTATTTTGTCTCCGTAGTAAGTAGTAATGTAGAGTCTTGTGAAATAGTTTTCCTGAAGATAGCCAAAGATAAAACGGAAACTAATTTATATGTTAATATATTTCTATATTATATAATTTACTAGCTGCACTTTTCAGTTTCGACCGCGTGGTGATGGATGATGATGCTGATGATGATAAATCAAAATATGTAACATTTATTTCTTCGTTTCCAAAAATCTATTTACATGTCTGTAAACGGAATTTGTAACTCTTTATTCATGGTATTGGTAATAATTCTTTAGAAATTGGTTTTTTGAATAATCTATTGATTTTTTTACGTACAATAAACTCATTAATTCTTAGTATGCCAGGGGTAATAATGTACCGCAGCCATCGTTGCAGCCAACGTTCTAAAAGAACTCTGGCTAACAACGCAGCGGCAAAACGTCCGCCTCCAAAATTTCCTTTTCATTCATAATCATTTCAAATTAATAACTCGGCAGTAAGAAATTATTAAATACCTGGCAAATACATAAATACTAAAAATAGATACACAAAATTTCGGTCATTATTTAGTAACTCTACCAAGGCATAGAGTTCCGTACCGTCATTCACATAATTCACTCTCATAGAGTAGAGTACTTACATAATCCATGTCAATAACCTGCCACTCTATTCCTAAATAGAACTCCACCACATGTCGTGATTCGACTCTATCAAGCTACTTAGTAGAGCATTGTCGTGCATTCCAAGAATGTTTACACTCCCGCAGATTAGTTAATAGTTTCTACACAAACGTGTTGTTTCTACCGTTTCGAATACCTATTACAGATACCAACACGACTCTACCACAGGTTGAATGATACTAGTTACTATGACGTAGGTCGTTTTCAGCAATTTGAATAAATGTTCAATAGCATTCTGAGCGTAGGTATAGGAATATTAGGTAATACAAGCTCAAAACAAACAATAATTTTTTTACGTACTCGACTCGTACGTTTGCACGTTTACCAATGCTCAAATTATAAATGTAAATATTTATACATGTATCTAATAACATTTTTGTTTATGTATTCAGAGTCAAGCCACTAAGTCAATGATGATATCATTAAGTCACTATGCTAAATCACGTCCGCTAAAGCTCTCTTAAGCTATTGACGATGAAAACACAATGACAACGTTTCATGATTTTTGTACACCTTGCCTATTCTCGTGTACTATTACGAACATTTAATGATTAAAATAATCCATCTCTACTACACATAAAAATTTAATGTAACACAAATCTAGGAAAATAAAACAATCCAACTACCTATACTTACCAATTCTTGGTTTATTTTCCCGCCATCTCTACAATAGAGTCATATTTCGATGCTCTATTGTTTATTTTATTTTTAATTTGGTTTGTAGTGTGACCTTTACTCGATATGGCGTTATTTTTGACACACATCAACAGCAAGTTGTGTTTCTTGTGTAAAGTTCATACGAAAAAGTCATCTACATACATCGTTTTGTATTTCTGTTCAACATTAATACCTACCTACGTGTAAGTTAGGTAAGATTTATATGAAAGATTTTCATATTATTTATTGTTGACCTGCTTCTTATTTTACGCGTTACTTATAAGCACTGAACATATGAACGACTCTCATGGCGGTTTAGCTAATTATTATTTCCTATTCATTTATGTATTGTTAGTACCTACTTAATATGTATATTAAGTATATACGAGTAGAACATGAATATTTTGTGCCTTTCGCTAGTCAAGTTTTTTAAGGGGCAAATGTTTATCTCATGAACAGTTTTATACCTTTTATACCTATTTATAGGTACGTACGTATAAAGTATAAATGAAAACGTTACTTTTTTATTACTAATAATATAAAAAAGTATAGACCTAGTCTTTTGAGGTTGATACATATTTTACTCTATTTTCATTTCATTACACGAATGGAAGTTATCAATAAATATTTTCTATTAGCAGTCCCCTTTATATCGTTACACCCTCCACAATGTATTGTATTCATAAATATTATATTTATATTTTTTATTAAAATAAATTACAAGAATGATGAGAGTACAATGTGCTGTAAAAATAAAAGTAAACTCTATATAAAAGGTAGAGCTCGTTCAAACTTTTCAAGAAACTTTCTCTTCGTGATCCAACACCTTCAGATTAAAAATAAAGATAACCGGCACGCTTCCCCGGCGCGCCTACATTCCATAGCCATAGTCAATTAAAGCGCAACACCCAATTGTTGATCATTAGCCACTAATCCAGCTCATATTCAATCAATACCCAAAACTTTACTCGCACACCTCCGTCCCCCTCACCCCTCGTCGCGCGACATTTAATGACACCCGTGCAACGTACCAAACAAACGACTATAGCCTCTCAACCCTCCACGTAAGGTCCTCACTCCCCTGAACACGCCCACCGCGTTATATAGCACCGAGGATCTATAAAAGTTACGTCTGTAATCTAACATAAAACTCGGGCCGTTTAGATGCGAACGCGGCTACGGACGACACATCTCGGATCGCTCCGTACTTTTACCGAAATATTGAGGTGATTTTTGTGTGAATGTACGCGTTTTTTCGTGTAAAATCAAGGTTAAATCGAGTTTCGTTGACGTGGAAGCGCGGACGTCGCCGCGCCGCTGCGGCCCGCGTGCACGCTATCTGTTTTCCCGCAGTTCTGACGTTTCCAACGCCCGCACAAAACAAATGTGAGTACAAAATTTTAATATTCAAACTTAGAACGCGCCGCAAAGTTCTAAATTGGACCAACGTTAATTAGAATACTGGCTGGCATGAAACTCGCGTGCTAAACACTCGTTTCTTAGCAGCCAGTATATAAGAATGCGGAAGCTTTTTGCTTTATCTGTAGTGATTTTGTGAGAATGGAATGCTTTATCAAATGTTTCGTTAATTTTATGTTGATGAATGAGTCAAATTGAACAGTGAAAATTCGGTTGAATAACTTTTGGTAATGTCAGTTCGAATAAAAATAAAACATCCTGCTTTACCTACTTTTTAGGTAGAGGTAGCAAAGTGACTAAAAATACATATATGCCATTTTTGATACAACATCACTGACATCTACTTGATACTTATAAGTATATAAGTTAAAATATAATCACTTACACACAGCAATGATTTACATAAACTCCAGTAAGTACCTAGTGCTCTACTTTCCCTAAGTATATAACTAACATGAAGGATTAATGTTAGAAGGAAAACCTATTTAATTTGTAGTTATATTAACAGTAGGTATGGTACTTATACTTAAACAACTGTTAAAAAGAAATATTAGTTTTACATGCACCAAAATTTTTAAATCTGTCGTTGCGGTTATCGAGGTTATTTTTGCTCTAAATAGGTTCTTCGACTAATATATTTGTTACTTTAAACCTGCGTTCGTTGGAACTTAATAAACTAAACTTGGTAGAGTTTGTATTCACCCATTAGGTACATACCCAAAAAGATTTAGAAGCACTAAATATGTGCAAAACACTAAAATATGTGCAAAAATATGGCTGTGGCGCCATCTTTTAACCACCCTGCAAACTTAGCTACTGACGAGTTGTATGGGAGTTTTACTGCAACATGGCCAGTGAATTCTTATTTCTCCTTCTCTTTCCCTCTCATAGACTTAGTACAACTCTCCCTTTCTCACTGGTCATGATTCTTCAATGCCACGCGATGCACACCTGCAAGCAAATCCCAACCCTTTCCGTAAACGTATAAGGTTGCACTTGCAATGCGTTTGATTCTCAGCCTTCCAACTGATATTTGTCGATCAATTGCAGTGAGAACTATGTTTATCTCGCTCGCGCGTAACTGATATCTCTGTTTGCTGCCTGGATTATTATATGTAGATATCTCGTTCGCCGAGAGATAAACAGATGTTTGTTAGTGTGAGATACGAAGGGGGTATGGTACAACCATGATGGAATAGGCGGAGCGTGGTTTAAGTCGCTTTAGGCGATGGCAGTATTAAAGATTATGGCAGAATAGTTGAACTTCTGTATAGGGTTAGTTTTGAATAACTGACTAGTTTATAGGACAGAATGCGATCTGTTTAATGACATAAGTCTGTGTGCGTACTTTAAGGTTATCCGTTCTTAGGATAATTTAAGCGTGCAACTTTTTTTTAGTTTAAAAAACTGAAGGTTTTTTTTTTAATTATACATAAGACATGTACAACATTTTGTGGTTTCTAGTCATAATATATTATTAAGTAGATAAGTATCATCATCATCATCATCATCATCATCTCAGCCGTAGGACGTCCACTGCTGAACATATGCCTCCCCCACAAATTTCCAAAAGGATCCAAAGATAGATAGGTATATTCACTACATATTATGAAAAAAGCATCAGCCGCGTCTGGCTGTCTGTCTGTTGGTGATAAACTTAATAACTACTGCACCGATTTCCATGCTGTTTTCAACAATGGATAGAGTGGTTCTCGAGGATGGTTTTAGTATATAATTTGTATTTATTTTTTGTATACATTGGCTAAAATATAGGGATATTTGTTGGAAAAAAATTAGCCGTCTGGGGGCTTTCAACTAAAATGCTATAAACCATTTGAGATATAACAAATTGGTTTTGTGGAATTGTGTATCTTATATAGATCTACAAAAAAGTTTAATATCCTAACCTAAAAAAATCAGAATACTATATACCATACATATTTTTGTAGTGGTAGGACTTTTGCAGAGCCTGGGAAAAAACCACACCTTTGTCAGTTATTCAACTGGGAAGCAGTAGTGTGCAAGCATTACCACCTACTGTGTTTCGTTGAGGGGTTATATAATAATAATAGTATGGGACAACATCCACACAAAGGTCTTCTAGTCCCAAATTAGGCAGACTGTACTATGGTAACCTGATGACTAATATTACATATTTATATACATATACACACCCAGACACAGGTCAAACAGACACGTTAATGCACACAAATGTTTGACCTGTCCGGGGTTCGAACCTGGGACCGGCGGCTCAGAAGGCAAGGGTGCTACCAACTGAGCCAACCGGTCAATGGTGTATATCAACGATAAGTTCTTTCGGCAACAACAAATTAAGGTTTATTAAGGCTTAGTGGGCGAGTGTAGTAGTTTTCTTTTGGCTTTCATCATCATCATCTCAGCCGTAGGACGTCCACTGCTGAACATAGGCCTCCCCCATGATTTTCCAAAAGGACCGGTTGGAAGCGGCCTGCATCCAACGTCGTCCTGCGACCTTCATCAGGTCGTCTGTCCACCGTGTCGGTGGACGACCTACGCTGCGCTTGCCGGTCCGTGGTCTCCACTCCAGAACCTTTCGGCCCCATCGGCCATCTGTTCTGCGTGCTATGTGCCCTGCCCACTACCACTTCAACTGGCTAATCTTCTGGGCTATGTCGGTGACTTTCGTTCTTCTACGGATCTCCTCATTTCTGATTCGATCACGTAGAGAAACCCCGAGCATAGCCCTCTCCATAGCTCGTTGCTCGTCGCTTTTGGCTTTATAAAATTTTATTTCTTTTTTATTTTCTAATTATTATGATTTCTAGCTTCAGGTTCAAGTGAAATTATAGGTAAAGAGATTTAACATCTTACATTGCCGGGTGACGAGCGCAGTACATTGCCATGCAATGTTTTGAACACTTGTTTGAAATTCTGAATGGCACTGAACTGTTTTGGGCAAATTTGATGTTTAATATCAGGCGAACGACTTACTCGTGTTGATACCGGTAGTTCTATTATGTATCTCAGTTGCTAACAAATATTGATTGAAATCGAAAAAATTGGCGGCTCTATGTCACTTTTGTCAGCTCCAGTCACCGCCTTACTAGGTAACATCTTTATTCCTGCAGCTTTCAAAACTGACATAGAGCGGCCATTTTTCTAGATTACAATCAGCGTTTGTTAGCAATTAAGATACATAATACTTAGGCCTACGGTTATACCGTTAAAAATACTACTACCTCTCTCTATATTATATAGGGTAAGTCCGGGAGAGGTGGCTCTACTAAGTTTGAATACCTTTTGTAGGGAAATTATAATGATTCAAACAACAATTTTAACACAAAACTTTAATAATATTTCCCTTTACAAATTAATCATATTCAGTTTTGAAATTAACTTAAAATACATAAATCAGTCATTTAAAAAAATCACAACTGCCCATCTCATCCGGAGTGCCCGGGAGTAATGGCTATAGAGCTCGGGGTGTGATGCCCATCACTTTTTTCCCCTATTCCATAGGCCATAGGCCTAGAGCCGTTCAGCAATTTTTCATTCTTACTGATACTACTTCATACTGAACACATTTCGTACTAATATGAGCAATTTGCATGGCCCCACAGCATATATATTTCGTATTGAAGACAGTCTTCAACATTACTGAAAATTTACCCTATATTATAAACTAGTTGCGCCCGCGGTTTCAGCCGCGTGGTAATGGACGATGATAATGATTATAAAAATAAAAGTAGCCTAAGTCACGCCTTCACTTCAGCTATTAGCTGGAATAAACAAACAGACAGATAATAGCAAAATATATAAAATTAAAAAATATTAGTACCTACCGTATTTAAGTTTCATACGCATTTAGTGAAAAAACTGTTAATTTAGAAAATAAACAGAAACTTCAAGTTTATTTACCCATCTGTATAGTATAAGTAGATAGAGTCACATAACAAAGTTTAACAAGAAAACGAATTCAATTTTTAACAAGAAATTAAGCTATAAGTCTGATTCCAGAATAAATTAGTCCGTAGAATAAGATGCCATAAAATCTACCCTCGTATATATTTTTGCCGTAGTGGGGTAATTTTGTACACAGTGACACTCGCGCTATGCAGACGAATCATTAGAGTATCATGTATTAAATACACATACACACACCTTCTTACACACACATACGCGCGCGCGCGCACACACACAAACACACGCACCCACACTCACACACATACACACATGCGCAATTAATAAAATAATGATTTAGATGAGTTATAAAAAATCCATTTTAGAAACACAATATAAGCAATGGTTAATTTTATTTTTATTTATTTACTGTCAACTATTACTTAATCTATTATTAGAATTATAAACCTTCTTTTTTACTCCTTTGAATGCTGTTGAATTCCAAGCAAAGAATAAAAATAAGAATAAAGTTTATTAACTTAATAATAAGTAGGTAGTAGGTAGGTCTCCAAATTGAAATAACTATATAGGTACCTATACCCCCGTACATTGAGTTTTCAGAGTTTGCAGGTTAAATTTACATATTTATTTTATTTAGGCCTATTTGCACGTTTCAGAGTTAGCTTCTATAACTCAGAGTCAACTGCTAAAACGGGGGTTTATAATTAATTTATTTTGCACCATTAAAGGTTAGGAGTCAATCTAAGGTTATTTATTGAAATTTAACCCAGCAATGTGGGAGGGTTAAGTCTTTAACTAGGGTTAGTGAAGTTTAGTGTCAAAAGAAATTGATTACATTCTGCTGTATAATGTACTATTTGGACGAAATGACTCAAAACAATACGTATAGAATAAAAAATCGTCAAATTTCATATAAAAAAGGTTAAACAAGAAAGTCTATATATATTACATTGTACTGTAGTCCCAAAGAGATAGATATATTTCACTTTTTTCGATTCATTCATTATTGGTCAGGTTACAATATAAGCGCATAGACAATTCAATGTTCCCATCTACAGATTAGAAATGTCAGTTTAGCAAAACCGGTGAATTTTTATAGTCACAAGTTTACAAACTCGTACTATAGTACTACATATATAGGAAGAAACTAATCATTGCAATATTTGTAAGGCTTCCCGCCTAGTGTAATGGTTAGGGCACACACCGATGTAAAATGTTTAAAAAACAACTTTTAAAAATCGTTTGAGCCTTTGAGTAGTTATGAACAGACCTAGAAACCGACATAGGTACAAACATACTAATCATCTAACTCTCCTTTTAGGCTTCGTCGCAGTTGGATAAAAATAAAAAAAAATCATAAAGTGACCCGATGGCTTGTTTTTTTATGTTATTAGGAAACGGCACAAGCACAAGGCCCACCCGATGTTAAGAGGTTTCTGCCTATTAGAACAGATGCATTTTCTCACAAGTGACGAACTGCACTGCGCCCTTAGATATTTTAAGTTGTTTTAAGTCTTATGTGCCTGTAATATCACTGGCAACCATACCTTCAAACGCAGTATTGTGAACATTATTGCTTCGCGGTAGAAAAAGGTATATATGGTGGCAGTACTACCCCGGACTAACTCATTTACAATGAGTTCTACTGTTATTAATAGTATATTAGTAGCCAAGGGCTGTAAGGCATCAATTGATGCTTAAACCCGAGCTAACTACTCTGCTTTACATCTCGATTGTGAGGTAAGTAGAAAAAAACCGGCATTACAAAAATAAAATTGATGACTAAGTATCATACTCATACGAAGACAAGGCTGAATAGCGAAGCGACCTGTTTTGTCATTGGGCTGAATGCATGATGTCTATTGCCGGTATGATGGTTAGATGTACGCGAACTTTTTGAAAGAGTGAAGTGTTTTTTTAATTACTTACCGCCCTAGGGCTTTTCTAGCTACATTATTACCCTAGAGCGCTAATTGGTCACCTACAAGCCCCATTTGTGTTTTTTATTTACTTACCGCTCTAGGGCTTTTCTAGCTACATTATTACCCTAGAGCGCTAATTGGTCACCTACAAGCCCCATTTGGGGGTATAAGGACCTACTTACCGAATTTGAGAGATGTTAAATATATGATGTCTGACTACGACAGTCGATTGTACACCCTCATAAAAATAAGATAAGAGTATGCACCTTCTCTCGTACATAATCTTATTAGTATACCTACCTACTTATAGGACTGACACAAAGACTCTAACGTACTATACGAATGTATATTCACCATGTACTTAGATCCTCACTAAACGAGTGTTTTGTTTATGCTGTAAAAACTGACTAAAGGATAAGATGACAATAGACTCAAACTCCCTCCGTCTTCCCATTTAAATCACCAAAATAATGTCACTCTGGCAGGCATGGAAGTGAATTACTGTTACCTAAAAACAACTGATGAAGAAACCTAGAGACTTTTTGGCAATGGGTTCAGACTGGACAGCTATAGGTGATAGTTACTATAGAGTTTGTGGACTATGAGAAGGCCTTTGATTCGATCGAGACATGAGCAGTTCGTGAGTCCTTCCAACGGTGCCTTATTGACTATCGGTGTATCGAAGTGTAGACAAATGTAAAATTCGGAAGGTATTAGTCTGTTAGATCTTGCTCTCAATCGCAGTTGTATAGCAATCGCATCGCTGTCGTATGGGCTGTGCCCAAAACAAGCGCTTCGAACTACCGATGTATACCCCTGTAGTATTGCAATCGCAACTCAATAGTTTACAGATTATGTCAAAAACGTTCGATAGCAAGCCGACGCTCTGCGATTGAACCTAAACAGCAGCTACGAAAGCTGTCAAAAATGCAAAATTTCATGCAAATGAGTTGCGATAACGCGGTTCAATAGCTAAGAGACTTGGCCCCCAAATTAGTTAAATCATGTCATAAATTATGCACAAGGTAACTGTAGTGCAGGGATATTAAACGTCCCGCAATGGTACACGTACTGTAGATATGGAATGTGTACCATGTACCACGCATCAAAAGCTGGTGCGTTATGGTTCCTAAACATCCTTATATCACCGTATTGGTACCTCTGCTTTTTTACTTATTACTCGTACTATGCATAATTAAATAAACCGGATTATCCGGTATTTAAGTATTTTATATTTAATTCATTGACATCGGTTTAAAAGTGTTTGAGTAGTGCTCAATAATAGAAAAAAATGTTTATGTATATACTTTACATAATATCGTAGTTTCCAGCGTTCCAGGTGCCGGCTTAGAATAGTACCCCCTAACTCTTCCTGTGGATGCCGTAGAAGACAGCTATAGTATAATAATCAGAAGATGGGCAGAAGCATCTTCCCACTAAAACACCCCGAAACTGCGCTCGCCAACCCGCCTGCCAAGCGTGGCGAGTATTGGCAAAACCTCCCATAATGGACTTATGCACTTACTTTTGCACTCAAAAGGGTAAGGCAAACTGTTTCTGCGGAAGCTGCCTTGGCTGCATATCATGGCTATGTGTCATCAGTTCTCAGTTATGGCTTAATAATGTGGGGAAACTCTGTAGCCTTCAAAGTACAAAAAAGGTGTATTCGAGTTATAAATAAAGCTTGGTTTTTGGATAGTTGCAAGCCATTATTTAAGAAATATAATGTCCTACCACTTCCTTGTATGTACATTAAAGACACATGCGTTTTCGTTAGAGCTCATCCTAATTAGTTCACAAAACGTAACGAGATTAACATAAGACAAAATTCTAAATTCTAAATTCCAAAATCTACTTTACCAACCCACTTGTCATAGAGATATTTATAAGAAAAATGTATACAACATGTGCATAACTATTTATAATAAATTACCAGAACATATAATATTGCTGCATGGTAATAAATTTAAATTAAACCTACATAAGTGGCTATTAGACAATTGTTTTTATAGTGTAAATGAATATCTTTATTTTAAATAATATAATTAAGTATAGAATTTAATAATGTATGATTAGAAATTTGTTGAATGTTAATTTAATAACTTTATATTTGAATGCATTAATTTATATTTTAATTATTATAATATTTGCACGCCTGCCTGCAGGCTGAATACATTGACATAATTATTAGTTAAAGACCTTATATAATATTGTATTCTAGCAAATAAATACATTTGTATTAGTGTTTGTATTTGACACAAAAAGAACCAAGTCTCAGTCCCCAGCAACCCCGCTATTCCTGGCTACGGTAGCAGCCACGGTGACGGTGAGGCAAGGGGTGCTACTAACCCACGACAGACGCCCGGCTCCCGCCCCCAACGACGACAACTGGCCCTAGTAGCACAAAACATACGCACAATGAGGACACACGAGAAGATTGACGAGCTGGAAGAAGAAATAAGTAGGTTGCACTGGGACATTGTAAGGTTATCTGAAGTCCGTAGAGTGGGTGAGGATGTGATAACCCTCAGATCAGGTACTTTACTCTAATACCGGGTAAGCTACACACAGAAGGGATAACAATCCCAAGGTGGTGTCGGGTAACAACATAGTAACAATAAATAGCGTTTCCAACAGGGACGTTTAACTAATACTCTGAGTATCCAGAAGATATTTACTGAAGTTCATTCAGGTATACGCACTGACTAAATCGTACCCGGATAAAGAGGTGAATCATATCCTCCATCTTATGAAAAAAAAAATTAAAAAATGACCCGACTAAAGTCCTCATAAGATACATATGTATGAGACATTAGTTGGGCCATACATACCTCGAATCTAAGACGCAGACGTTGCCCATCAGGAGGCACAGAGGTTGGTCGGCTTCCTGAAGATAGAAGGAGTCTTTACGATCAACTCTTTCTTTCAGAAACCATCTCAAAGGAAATGGACCTGGCTAAACCCCGATGGTTTCACGAGAAATGAGATTGACTTCATAATGACCACCAAGAGACAAATATTTACTGATGGCACCGTGATCCACAGGGTGAAAACCGGTAGTGATCACTGAATGGTAAGAGGCACACTGAATATCAAACTTGAGAGGTTTCGTTTGTTGAAGTTTACACTCTGACCTACTCGTGGCCATATTCAAGATCCCCACAGCTTTCAACTTAAGCTGCCCAATCGCTTCGATTGCCTTGAGAACATCGTTTCAGTGGACGAAAAAAACAACAGGTTAGTAGAAACTGTCCATACAATGCATTAAAAGTTCTTTAAACCCCACCGTACAAATAGACCACAGAAACTTTTCAATAATAACCTCGACCTCATGGCTTAACGACGCTTATTAAAACTGCAGTCTACTGATTATGCTGAAGCACATAGGCTGTTCAATAGACAATATGGAAGTCGTTGCGACACTACGTACGGATCTTTAAATAATAATCGTATTAAAAAGACGATAGAGCGAAAAAAAGGCTCCAAAGTGTTTGCAAAAGACATGTCTATTAGGCAAAGCCAGTTGAGTAAGCTGAAGAGAGAAGACGGAAGTGTAGCTTCGACCAAAGCAGAAGTGTTAGAGGAGGTCGAGAGTTTCTGCGAACAGCTTTTACGCCCCGGTTGCTAAACCTGTTAGCAGCTCGGCCAAAGAACTAAGAGCAAAGCTGACCTGATATGCTACCGAAGATATTCCAGGCATCAGCATGTACGACATTAGAATGACCTTGAAACAGCTTAAGACAACAAGGCACCGGGTTACGACGGTATCACATCTAAGCTTCTGTAAGCGGGTGGAACATCGAAGTGAACTCCACTGAAAGACTTCCATTAGAGGTTTAACGCCATAAGCATGGAACAACAACCTAGTGGCGCTATTCTTCAAGAAAGGTGACAACATTTACTTAAGAATTACCATCAAATTATTAGACCCATCTCGCTTTTGAGGCATGTTTATAAGCTGTTTCCGAAGGTCATTACGTAACCGCCTCTGTTGCAGGTTTGATGAACTCCAGCCTGCTGAACAAGCTGGTTTCCGAAAAGGCATAGACATAACAGATAGAGCTTAGACATAAAGCATAGGCAAGTTATACTGGAGACCGAGTATAATTTGGCTCTAGCGTTTGTTGACTATGAGAAGGCCATTGATTCGATCGAGACGTGTGCACAGTGTAGAGATTGAGTGTGGCTAGCGGTGCCGTATTGACTATCGGTATATTGAAGTGTTGACGTGTTTATGCAATAACGCCAACATGTCAGTCCGAGTACAGGAGCAGAGTTCGAAGGCAATCCCGTTGCAAAGAGGCGTGAGACAAGTAGATGTAATATCTCCGAAACTGTTCACCGCTGCATTGGAAGACGCCTTCAAGGTCCTGGAACGGCAAGGACCTTCGATTTGCCGACGTTATTGTATTCATGGCCATGGAAGACCTCAGCACAGTACTCGAAAGCCTCCATCGAGTTTCCAAAGGGGTAGGCATTAAGATGAACACGGACAAGACGAAGATAATGTCTAATGCTTTTGTTGTGCCTACCCCAGTATCAGTTGGGAACTCAGTTTTTGAAGTTATTGACGAATACCTGGGACAGACAGTCCTACTAGGCAGATCCAACTTTGAGAAAAGGTCAATCGTCGAATCCAACTCGGCTGGGCAGTGTTCCTGAAACTTCGCGAAGTCTTCTCGTCTAAAAATACCTCAGTGCATCTAGACAAGAGTCTTCGACCAATGTGTGTTACCAGTGATGATCTTATGGTACTGAAACGTGGTCTCTTACTATGGGTCTCATAGATAAGCTCAAAGTTGCACAATGAGCTATGGAGAAGGCTATGCTCGGAGTTTCTCTACGCGAATCAGAAATGAGGAGATCCGTAGAAGAACGAAAGTCACCGACATAGCCCCGAAGATTAGTTAAAGTGGCAGTGGGCAGGGCACATAGCACGCAGAACAGATGGCCGATAGGGCCTGAAGGTTCTGGAATGGAGACCACGGACCGGCAAGCGCAGCGTAGGTCACACGGTGGACAGACGACCTGATAAAGGTCGCAGGAAGACATTGGATGCAGACCGCTTCCAACCGGTCTATTTGGGAAAGTATGGGTGAGGCCTATGTTCAGCAGTGGACGTCTTACGGCTTAGATGATGATGATGATGAAAAATAAATATGTTTTGCAATCACACATAATACTTTGTAAGAACATAGCTCGGAGCTCCGCACATAACAATGACGCAAAACGGTATTGCTACGATACAGCCAATTGTCGTCTGCAAACGTCTGACGAGTGGGTTAAGCGATTTAATAGCAAATGCTACTAATTGTTGCTAACGTGACACGCCCCATGCCCTTTCTATACAGAGGAGAGATTCAGCTTTTGTAGGTCATACCAACTCTTGATTTAACTAAATAATTTCGCCAGGAGACGATGTTAGAATTATGTATATATCAGTTTGCTGAGAGGAGTACTATCTACTATCTAATCTACTACGTAGTGTATGTGAAAAAAAATTCTCAAAAAATAGAACCGACTTATACAATAAAAAGGGTGAAATAACCTATTGTTGAAGTCGGTATACCGTGATAGTTCGAAAGTACCTATTACTATTACGTACGTTACGTATGTTAGTACCTACTACTATAGCGTGCATGGTACCGACTTCGGCCAGTTATTTCACAATTTTTAGTGTAGAGGTCGGTTCTATTTTTTGATAAAAAAACCTCTTTAGTGATTTTCTTATGGGATACACCGTCAATGATGATATCGTCTAGATATATCAACACTTTTCAGTTTTTGGAGTGTAACTCAAAAAGTGCTAGATCGAATTTGATGAAATTTATATGGGAACTCTATCAAACAAACAAAGAATCATCAAAATCGATTCATAAACGACAAAGTTAGCCGCGAAATTCATTAAAAAAATACATATATAATATACCTACGGTAGAATTGGGTAACCCCCTCTTTTTTAAGTCGGTTAAAAAGGTCATTGAAAATATTAGCATGTCTTGCAAGGCAATATGTAGTATAAGCATATTAAACGAATTCATGTGCATTATTTAAAGTTTTTTTAATTTGATATAGTTTTTGTCCAGTACCTATCATATTTCATGTGATCCGCTGCAACAGTACTCCTGGAAGAGACTTGACTGTATTCAAGTCTCTTCCAGGAGTATGGTTGAGGCGACATTTTAGTGAGTTGTGTGTGCGGTGTTATGAATGACAAAGTATGTTTATTTGCTTTTATATTGATGTCATTTTATATCTACATAGAATAAAAAAGTTTAATGGTAACGCACGTTGAGCAAATCCAGAAATGTACTAATAAAATGAAATATATATTATATTTTGTTAAATACTGTGCCCAATTTGTTAACAAACCAAATAAGACGAATTGTAATAAGTTACTCAAATAAGCTATGGCTTGTTTTGCTACTTACATTTACTCAGTTTGCTGTCGCAAAGAACCTACCAAGAAAATTACTTCTTGTTTTGTAGATTCTGCAGATCCTCCGAGTGTTTCAGTAAGATATTAACGTGCAATACAAGAATTGATTGAATTTTGTAAATCATCATAACCAGCTTATTTTGTTCCCACTGCTGGGACTCAAGCCTTCCTTTCAGAGAGAGGAGTTGGGCCATAATCCACCAAGCGGGCCATATGCGGATCGGTAGATAGGTTAGTGGCCAACCCATGTCAAAGTTTTCAGGCCGCCCGAAAGCTTTCGACATAACCTAACGACTGTTGTCCTAAGACAAACAACCGGGCCCGACAGCTTAACGTGCCCTCCGAAGCACGGAAGCGCTCGGTTGAATAATGGCACTAGCGGTCATCCATCCAAGTCCTGACCACAGCAAGTGTTGCTTAACTTGTTGATCGGTTAAGATCGCCAAGTCGAGCTCCGCTACGAGCGCTTCATTTGTTTGTAAATATTCTTACCTAATTTTATTTCTTATAGTCTTGCACTCGTGGGTTTCTGTTATTTCCCATTGTATTGTAATGATGTAATGATGTATTTTCTACCGACTTCCAAAAAAAGGAGGAGGTACTCAACTCGACTGTTTTTTTTATGTTTGTTACCTCATAACTTTCGATACCGATACCGGGTAAACCGATTCTCAAATTTCTTTTTTTGTTTGTATGCTGGTGCTTCCCGTGTGGTCTCATTTAAACTTCATTAAATTCGGTCCAGTAGTTTTTGAGTTACACTCCAATAAATGATTTTTACCAAAGTAATGGAAAGGAAGCCATATTAAATTTTTCAAATTGCACTTGTATATGTCTACACTGTAATACTTTAATATAATTAAGAGGAACGATTTATTTGTTTGTTTGAATTTAATAGGCTCCGAAACTACTGGACCGATTCGAAACATTATTTCCATTAGAATCCTAAATTATTCCAGAACATAGGCTATATAATTTTTATAGTCAAACTTTTTTAAAGCACTAACGCCAGCTTAGCGATACCAAACATTGCAATTTATAGAAACAACAATTCACATCCTCAGACGGGATTCGAACCTGCGTCTTCCTACAATCCGTGTCAGACGTCAGAGAGATCAGAGATCAGAGTCTCCATACGACGGTTAAAATCAGATAGAGAGTAGAAAATTCGTTGCTCGGATCTCGGTGGCCTCGGTGGTCATGGCGTCTGACACGGATTCTCGGAAGACGCGGGTTCGCATCCCGTGCGCGAGGATGTGAATTTTTCCCTCGATAAATTGATAAATTGAATGATAGGCTATATACCTATTTTGATTCATCATCATCCATCACCATGTGGGTGAAACCTTGGAGCGTAATTAGTTTTATATAATAATAATATTTTATACCAAACAGGCCTCTAAGTGTTGACCACAGCCCCATTTATGCCTTAGCAAAGGACCAGACGTGAAAGAACGTGAAATAAATGAACTAAGGTAATAATAATAATTTCTATTTCAGGCATAAGGCATAAGGCAGGCTGATATAAAAACATATATATATATATATATATATATATATATATATATATATATATATATATATATATATATATATATATATATATATCTATTAAATATCTATATATATATAAAAACAAATCCCAATTTCTCCTGGTCACGCTATAACTTGAGAACGGCTTTATCGATTTCATTCATCTTTTTTTTAATGTTTTCTGATACTTCGTTGAAGGTTCTTACCATTAAAAAATAAGAAACAATGGCAGGTTATGACGAGGCCAAAGGCCGAGTCTACTACCCAAACGAACTCCCGGGCAGTCGCTATAGTATATAATATGTAATGCCTTATTCCTACATATTTCTAATTATGTTTAATTGATATACATACCTACTAATCAGTAAAATTGTAATTATAATTAATTTATGAATGTACAGGTACAAAGTATTTTTTTTACATATTTCTTTATTAATTTTAATGTACCTAAGTATGTGCATTTTAGAAAAAAAAACATTTCATAAAAAGACAAAAGGTTTATAAAGATTCCGTTTATAGGAGGTAATCCTAAATGCCCTAAGCGACCAATTTCATTTAACCGAAATCATTCCTAAAGTCAAGCTACATAACTTCGATTTCACGATGGATCGCACGAGACGTAAGGCGGCTAGTTAAAAACAAAGAACTGTTAGTTCCCGTGTTTGCCACACGAAGTAAGGCAGCACTATTTTTAAAAAGTGTAAGTACATGTCTAATCATATTAAATGATAAGTAAAATAATATAACCAAACATTAAGGTATGATATAATCTATAAAATAATTAAAAATTAAAGTTTACAAAACTTAAACAATATATTACTTGTTTTTACGTATAGCGACATCTAACGGCGAGTAGCTGAACTTCTTTCAATTACACTCACTGCTACACAATCCCTTCTCTCAAGCTGTAAATACAAACGCACACATTTATAGCTCAGAAAGGGATCAGAGGGGTATGTTGAGGGTTGAGAGGGGAATGGAAAAGCTAATTTTGAAAACGATTTTTACATTCCTTTAGGTTACGTTGCGATTGAGTATATGAGTGACTAATTTTAGTTTTTTTTTAATTTTAGCCATTCTACCTCCCTGGGTTTATAATTTTTGAAAATGTAATTTTATATTATTTAATATATTCATATGAGAAATAAAATTAAGTTTTAGGTTTAAAAAAATATATTACCATTTTGATAACCCCACATGAATCTGTTCGCCAATTAACTACAGCATAAAATATATGACAATATATGTGACTAAACAGTAGACAGTAGGTAGGTGGCACCAATATTTAAAGCATTTAATGACTAATAAATTATAAAAGATGTTCAATGTGACACATAAAAGATTTATTAGATAGTTACAATCAGAAGAACGTCAAGTCGGTAATTTTAATGTCCGTAATTGGACGTTAAGCACCCATTTATGTCTTTTGTACTAAAACCTTGCAAAATCGGTAGAGTCGTTTTGGATATCTTTATTGTTAACGAACTAAATTATGCCAATTAGTTTTGATCTAAATAGTCTTCCAGTTTACATTCTCTAACCATATTCTAGTGTCATATTCTTAATTAAGGTCGCATGGTTTTAAAAATATGGCTAAGCTCAAAATAGCTTATTTTACTGTTATAAGTATTTTTAAACATAATTTATTTTATAAGTCAATATAAATTTATTCAACAACTACATTCTATTCAAATCGGGTGTAAGTATGTGCCAGTGAAATTTTAACTTATCAGTTTTGAAATCGATACCTAACATAATTTTATTCAAAGCAACGGTAACTTCTATTTTAGCCGTCACAAAAAGGATGTCCCATTGCAAAAAACACAGTTACATTTATTGCGATATTAGAATGCCAAAGCTTTTTACCGAAGACCAACGGTCTCCAAATAGCTTTAGTAATAACGAGTTTACTATACATATTGTTTCGTAACTGCGGTGAAGCAAAAACTGGAGCAAAAACCTATTGTAAAACGTTACCTTTTTATGCCTAAAGGGTTGTAATACAGATCGTTTATAGGGCAATATAATTGTACAATAGGCGGGTGACATTGAGTTTTACTAATGTGTTGTATAAAAATAAACCTACGGCGTGCCCACAAAAATGTGGACCAGTTGTTGTATTTCACTAACACGGAATAGTCCACGCTTGGGCAATTAAAAATTGCTACGAAATCTATTTGATAAAATTATAGTTGTCGTTTATTAGTCATTAAAATTATTATATATACAATAATTACTATTGAGTTGTGTTCAATTGTTTTTTCCTCGTGTAATGATAAGTGTCTATGCTGTGATAAGTGCGTGATTTCAATTATTGTTTTTATTCTACGAGTAGATAATTACTTACTTGTAGAATACATAGCTACATACCTATTTGTAGGTAAGTCATGAATGGAAAATATTTGGTCAAATATTTAGTCTATAGTATGTAATCGTTGTGGATGTTTGGATAAACAGCCGTATCTGCTTTTAGTTAGACCGGCGTGTTTCGGTGTTTATTCTAGTACATTCTTAATATTTATCTTATCTAATCTAAACTACATGCTATTTATTACATAAACTGTAGTTCTTTCCAAATGTTAGCTAAATTTATCATCGTAAAACTTGTGCCTATATCTTTATTTGACTTGGATTGGGAAAGGAAACACTACTTTGAGGTGTTTTCCTGTATTTCAGATTTTTGGATGTTTTCCTTTTCCTTTCACTGCTAACAGAATCTAAAAACATTATTGTCGAATAAAGCAGAAATAAAACTAAATACCAGAAAAACCTTTCTGTAACCTGATTTTTGTCTTCATGTTTTACTGTAGGTACTATACAAATTAATAAAGATTTAATAATATACCTATAATATACCTAATTGAACTTCACACATATATGATAAATGATAACTAAGAAAAGATGAAATGCCAATGAATATGCTCACCTCTACATGCTACCAAACCTATAACGTTGATAAGTTTCGGCAATTCTTACACTTATTTTGACTCCTTCAAAGATGTGATTCATATTGTATGTTTGTACATAAGTATGTAGTATGTGATGAAGTATGTAGATTTAACATGTTAAATTTTACTAATTTTCAATTACATAAACTCCTTTATACCTACATATTATTGATAAAACTGCATTAGCAGAACCATTTTTAATAGTGTCCCAAAAAGCCTACAGAAAGTATTTAAACTGTTTTTTTTGAACTAGTGCACGAAACGCATGTGTGCAATAGTTTTAGATATAATATAACTGAATTGTAAGAACAATTATTATTGTAGTTATTTAGCTAGAAAATAAAGCGGTGGCTCTGTATTAGATAATCCAATAAATATCTAAAGAAAACAATAGGCCACCTGCACTGTACCTAGTAGTTGCAAACTAAAATAAATAAGGCCTAACTGCTAACTGGTAAATAATCCAGCCAACCAAAATACCCACTAGCCAAATTGAGTAGCTGACACATAGAGGCACATCTTGCATACTAAATATTCGCAATTTGTGTGGCAAATCCTCACGAACTTGATCGAAGATGTACTGTTTGAATACAAACAATTATATTAATCGTTTGATGATGTCACTTATGTAATTATGTCACGAATCTATCGGTATACTTTTGAAAGATATTTAATTGGTACATTAGATAGGAGTTATTCACGTGATAATCATTTTCATTATAATTTTGTAATAATAAAATCAACTGAGGTCAACGTGAGATATAGTGCCAATATCAAATACACATTTAGAGTCTGAGGTGGGATGCAAATCCTTCGGTAAAGCCTTCTAAAGTATTTTGAGGGTAAGGATTTCGACACAATTCTAGATCGTTATATCGACAATGAATAGAAGGTATTTTCCGTAAAGTAATAATTCTATATTTTTGGTAAAACACGTAACTAAGTCTGATAGCTCCAATTATAAATAAGGTGTTTTCGATTTCTTCTACTAGTATTGTTTTAGCAGAAATATACTTTTGACCGCCATCCTAACGTCACGGTCTTTATTTGTACAGACTTTGATCATGAGTCCAAACCCGACGGGGTTATTCCTAGGTTTACCATAGGTGTAACGAATTTTAGCTCAACTGTGTGCTAGCAAGCTATTGAGAAACGGATTATATTTTTTTAACTGTAAAGGCAAGCTACAAACAAAGCAAGTTGAACTTTATATCGTAGTAAAAGATATGAAGGAAAAATGATGTTTTATTTTAAGCTTAACTAAATTTAAGCTTTAAACTTTATTTAAAGCTATTTGAAGTATATGTAGGTATACAAAGAAAAATATAAAAATACGTTCATTTAAATCAACTGATTCTGTTACATTTATAAAATGATATATCATCCCAATCAACACATTAACTTCAAAATCAAAAAGTTCGGTGCACCTTTGTATTGTAGACAATACCAGTCAGAATTGATTTTCAATAATTAATACAATTCTTTCAAAGGCAAATAAATATTATCAATTTAGTGAAAAACACATTAAAATTTTTACTATACTACTAAACAGGTAAATAATTAATACTTTTAATTAATTATTTCAAACAGACAACAATTAAAGAAAATAAATAAATATAGGTAATACAGTGAAAAGCTGTACTTTTAAACATGCGTTTCAAATGCATAAAACTAGTCGTAAAAGGCAAAACACTTGAAATAACAATAATGAAATTGTTTCTCTCTGAGTTAAGGAACCCAAGTACATGCATGAAATATGTATAGTACCTAATTTATATATACAAGAGCTTTTCTATTGTTTATATTTCTACCATGATTTGACTAATACAAATAGGTAGGTACATACTATACAATGTATCCTTCCACATCTGGCTCCATGTAAAATGGTAACTGGTAACCCCAGGTAGGAAGTTAGAACAGTTAGAGCCTATAAGCAAAGGGCCCCAAGCACACGCAATCTCGCGTGCCGTCGGATAGTCATCCGACGTCAAACTTGCCTACACAGCGCAAAACCGACCGAGAAAAACCAGTGATTACAATAAACTTAATAATCCTTATATCTTTTATCTAAAGCTTATTATACTTTACCACTGTTCGTCTACGTTGGAAAATGCTGATTATCTACGTCTAAAAAGGTCTCGCGTAGTTGAAAACTTATAGAAAACAGTAGCGTATTAATGAGCTAATTTTTATGTCAAATAAATTATTTTATACGTTGAAAACACGAATGACTTGTTGCATTTGAAGATTAATTGTAAATGATCTGTAAAAATATAAATTTACGTTGGAAACGAAAATAGTTGCTCACCCAGTTTTAAATATAATTTAGTTGCAAATTCACGACATTGATACGTCAACTAGAATTAAAAGTGCTAGAGACCCATTTAGATAAAACAATTAACATATTAAAACCCGTATTGTTTCTTAATTAGTTACCAATTAGATAAACGTAGGTATATAAGGGAAGAAATAGAGAATATAGGACAGTCTATGTTTTCTGTTTCGTAATTTTGTGTCGAGTTTGTGACATGAACACGAATAAACTGTGGCAGTTCTGGGAAGCTCGAAAAACAAGTTTTATTAAAGAAACAACGACTCTCGCGTGCGTATGACAGGTTATATAACTTGACGCCACTCAGGTATGTTAAGAACATTCATTTTGTACACAAAAACACAACCGAATTATTTATTGTGTAGAAAAGTGATGAAAGTTAAGCTCGATAACAGTGTTTGCAAAGAACTCGATTAATATTCTGTTGTAATATTGTTCTGGCCTAAAATAAACTAAATAATTATAGTTGTTAAACAATTATCAGAAGCATTGTATTGTGTGTGACCCTTTTTCATGTACAATTACAGTCATTATCAAAACAGATTCTAACTAAATAAATGTATTATGATTAAAATTAAGCTATACGAATATATAAGCTATCTGTGTCAAACAAAACGGCTGCCTGAATGCTTAACATAATAAATATCAAGAAACTTTCACTTTCAAGAAGTAACGATAATTACCTGTACAAACTTTCTCAATTTAAAGCTTGCTCCATACCCGTTCTTAACAAAGAACACATTCAAGCCAAGAATTTAAATCGTTTAAGTTCCGACGAATGGTGTAGAAAGGCCTAAAGCTGACCTTTAAATATTTTATCTTGAGTTCGCTTGATTGTCGACCCACGGGTCCTTTCCAGTACCTTTAACTCGCCCACTTTACCCTGACACTTCTACTTCTTCTTAAACATAAGAAAGTAAAGCTCAAATAAGGCAACACGGAACAATATTATAGGTCTTTCTAAAATGGACAGTTAAGAAAGTACAGGATTGGATAGGTAGACTTATCTCGAGTAAAAACTTGAAGTTATCCCGAAAATAAGACTGGGAAGTACTTGAGTCTTGGATTTATTGAGGCGGGTGAAATATTGTGTTACGTAAGTGCTTCAGAGTTTGTATGTGAGACAATATGTCTGTCAGAAGGAAAAGGTTGAGTTTCAGATAACGTTTAAGTGCGTAGCTGTTATAACTCAAAATAATCTCTTAGTAGGTCGATAAATTTAAGACTTGTGTTATATCTTATCTATTACAATGAACTAAGTCTTTAATATGTGTTCTTAGATTATACATATGTAGTGCCTATAGCAGCGATCACTAGGTACATATAATAAATGTGTAGAGGTCCAATTTCTGTACAATGAAAAAAATTGCTATAAACCGAGTCAGGGTGATGTAAGGAGTGAAATCGAACTAATTTAGATTTTTATCAAATTTTTTGTTTCTCTGTTTGTCTGTTTGTCTGTCTGTTTCTACTAATCTCCGAAACGATTGGACCGGTTTAAATGATATTTTGTATAGTGGTAGCTTATATCTCTGGGCATCATATAGGATAATTTGATCCGGTAAATTAATGAGTTCCCATGGGAGAGTTAAAAAACTGTAATTAACCGTATCCCGCGAGGGCATGCGAGCGAATCCGCTGGCGTATCAGCTAGTCTTGTATAAGTAAATACTATCTCTTTGTAATGTATCCTGTATATGAATAAAATAGATTGACGTAAGTAAGAACTTTACTTACTCATTATAAGTACACTTCCATAGAAGTACTATTTTGTATTTTCCACTTTTTCACGAATAACATTATCTATGTAGATTACTATTCATCAATCAGAGCATTCCCTTCCCCTCAATCAGATAAACAGTCTCATTTGCATTGACCCGGAAATGATTCCCTCTTTATTTTGCAAAAAAATCCCCAGTCACGGGAGTAGTGTTTGTAAATTTTCCCTGTGACCTACTTGTACATCTGCAGGACCAGATTGTGTTGATCTTCCTCGTCTCCTGATGTCAAACATGTTGGTTTGCAAAGTGGGGGGTTCGGGATGTGTTTTGGGGGGTCAAGTCGGGCTGGTGAGGTGGGCCGGAGCGATCGATAGAACACTGGCAGGTCGCCCAGATCCGCGCCCACATTATTGTTATTGCAAGCCGTCAGTATCTATATGCTTCCGTCATTGGTTCGGAGCCTAGTAATAATGTCAGACACAAAGATACAAAGCATAGAGCGTATATATATCTAGGTACGTATATGTCAGATATAGGTAAATATTTAGGTAAGCAAGAATGTATATGCCTAGTCACAATTTAATGGATATGTGCAAGCCTTTTATTTTATTCCTTGAATGGGGTGAGTTCATAATTTATAATAAATACCCGCTTGTGTTTGTTTTCGTATTAAAAAGCCTTAAGCTCTCGAAGAAATATTTCCTGACTGATACAAGTAGTTTTCTTTATCCAGGTACCACAGATTGTATGTAGTGCCATACTTATCACTTAAATATGAGTACATAAAGCTACTAAAGCAATAACAATCTAACCACTTAATTTAATGAGTTTTATATTATTTTACAAATAAATCGAATGACCCAGCAGCATGCCACTTTGAAAGTCTATAACAAGAGTTAGTAATCGATACCTAATCAATATTCATTCAATATTAACGCCATATTTTATAAAACATTGATGTTGATTACGTGAATCCAAATCATAAAAATATAAAATATTTCATATAGCATAATTTAATATGGATTTGCCTACATAATGAAGTAAAATTAGACTTATCTGTCAAATAATTTAGAATATACTTTGCAGTAATTGGTAATCCACCCACCATTTAGTTTCGTTCGATCGGGAATTTATTCAAATCACCCAGACAGAAACAGAATTTATGTATGTAAAAGGTATATATTTTAAACCGTAATAATGGCATGTCAATATCTCGTTTTAAATATTCCAAATGTCAGGGAAATATTATATTTTAATAAGAATTAATCCTTGCTAAAACCCATAAAATATAACTTGAAGTATATATGTAAAATGTATTTTATATTATTTTGTGATATTAGAATTAGAATTACTGCAGTCTCAGGTTGCTTCAGATTATTTATTTTAATATTTTTACAATATCGCAATATTAAGTTGCCTCGTAAAAAATCGATCTCGTATCTGTAGAGTTAGAAATGTATGCTATGTTCCATAACAAGTAACACACTATAAAAATATGAAAAAAAAAATCTAGTGTATAAAAAGTTACTTCATATTTATATAAAAAAACACTATTAAATGAATAATTTACGTAAGGTTAGTAAGGTTGAGCAAATTTACGTATAATAAATTCAATATAAAGTAGGTAGATTTAATTATGATTATATCGAATATTTAGGATTTTATGTCGTAATATTTTATTATTTTCGTAATTGTCATAATATTTCAATATATACAAAAAAATCTAACCGCTTGCTGCGCACTTAGCGGGCTACATGACCGCATCGTTTTCTTCACCGCAACTTGCGTACCTACAAATCCATAACAATAACGTAAGGTATTGGTATGAACATTATTTAGTTCGTAATTTGTATCGACCTGGTAACATTTTAAACTCTTTTATTAAAGTTCTATACCTATCATAAGCAGGTTTACAGAATAGATATCACATAAATTTTTTTTTTTTATAAACATTAATGTATTTAATTTATTAATTAATTATTCCTAATTATCAAAACCTTACTTATATCTAATTTGTAAAGTTACATTTTCTACCGACTTCCAAAAAGGAGGAGGTACTCAACTCGACTGTTTTTTTATGATTGTTACCATAATATAATCAAAATTATTTTTTTGTTTGAAATATGGCGCTTCCCGTATGGTTGCATTTAATTCATCAAATTCGGTCAATTTCATCAAATTCGGTCAATTTCATCAAATTCGGTCAATTTCATCAAATTCGGTCCAGTAGTTTTTGAGTTACACTCCAATAACTGATTTTTACCAAAGTAATAGATTGGAAGTATAAAATTTTTCAAATTACACTTGTTTGGTAATGTTTATTTTTTTTCTATAGAGCCAAATTTCTTTAATTGTGTATCGGTGAGCATATCAGAATAAAGTATTTTTGTGAACATTTATTACACGTAAAAAATAATGTTAAGTAATTATCCGTTTTCAAAAGTTTTTTTTCGGGGTGACGAGTGCTATCAACCCGTTGACTCGCGATTGGCCAATAATACAATAGATTTCGCAGAAATCAACCTACTTTTCCAGGAACTGCAATTGGTTAAGTTCTAAGCAAAACTCTAAAAAAACTCAAACCTCTGAGCAGCTCTGCAACTGGTCATGCGCTAGCCTGGCATTTACCAACAGACTTGTCAGTATCGTCATTTGATATGATAAAAAAACGTATTAATGGACCGGTATAAATACAACTGCTGATAAAGTGTAAGGAAATGTGGCCGTCTAGCCAGCTAGACCGGTAGCTCTGGAAGATAATAATTCGTTCAACGAAAGAACAAAAATAGAACCGAGACACGTCGACTCGATCCCGTAGCGTTTGCCCAATCGATACAAACTATGTTGTGAGACTTGTGTGGCAGCCGCGATACGAAATATTTAAATATACCAACGATTTTGTCCTCATATATACATTTGTTTACGGCTGTTCGTTGCTGCAGTCGCGTATCTTGGTATGCAGATTAAAATCTATTTTGGTTTGTTGCAAATTGCTGCTTTTGATGTTTGAATACCTTAAATCGTTCTAAAATGTTTTTTTTGGTATGTACTACAATTATATTCTGCTTCAATATCAGTGTGTTGACTAACTGTTCTGATTTAACTGAATACATAAACCAAATGCTATAATTAAACCTGTTAATGTCATTATTTCATAATACTTATTGCTGTCTATTTTGTCGTGTTCTCCTAACAGCTTTTCAATAATTTTATAAAACCACTAGTATTATTTTACATTATTTTATTTATATTTAAATTTACTCCGTTAATAAATGTATTTAATCCTTAAAAATACATTCAGAAATTAGATACCTCTTTCACATGTTTCTATAAATACCTGCTAATGAATAAAGCATTTTTTTATAAGCATGCGTTTATTTTATATCATATTTGTTATTATAATAATATGGTTTGAGATATCTTTATTTCTCATAAGAAAATATTTCACTTACATGATAATAACTTAAACATTATATTATAATATATCATAACGTGACGAATTTATATAATAATAGAATGAACACCCTCGTCACCAAAAGCCTTAGAAACTAGCGATCTAGGTTTCATTCATAAATGATTCGTTCTTTACATAAAGACATCCCAGAGTGGTTAATATTACACACTTTACGCCATTCAAAGGGTGTGGTGCGTTTACGTGGAAAATTCGCTAATAAATTTTAATGGCATACCAATACTGCCAATTGTCTACGAGTAGCGTTTTCAATTTCAGTCGCACCCATAAAACAGTGTTCATGCCATCTGGCGCCTCTACGAATTGTTATTTTATCACCGAGATGACACTCTTCTGCAGTTCAATTAGTGTTTATGCCGTTTAAGTGAAGGAGCCTGAGATGCAGTTCATAAATTCATTTACTTAGCACAGTTTATAAGTGGTTTCCGTCAGTTATGGCACTTAAATTAGCTTATACGTATATTATTTGAGATTTATGGTAAATTATAAACAGATCATAAACGTTTCTTTGTTGCTATATGAACTGTATTGAACATGAGAAGAAGTTAGAGGCAAGGACATCCCACTGTCTCCCAAGCGGTTTTCCGCTGTGTTGGAAAAACAAACTGCAATTATTATTGAAATTAGACTGGGACCACATCAGACATGACACAAACGGACGAAAAATTAGCCATTTCAGATTCGCAGATGTTATAGTTTTGCTAGAGAAAAACTCGCATAACTTAAATTTAAATGAAATTATAAAAGAATATGATAGAGCCAATGATACTGACAAACTCTAAGTAGGTACAACAAAACTATGATTAACAACCAGACACTAAGTAGATTATATCCGATCAGGTTATTTCACACAAGGATTACATAAACAAAGACATACAAATAAAAAAGCTAATAGAGTGGACATGGTACCTACTGGTCAGTAAAAGAGGTATTGAAATCAATAGATCATAGTAAAACCTACATTTATTCTCCTCTACATTACTTAATGTAGAGGATTATATTATAAGATTCATAGCCATACTTATGGCTATGAATCTTAGTCTATCATAAACAAAAACACCATGGAGAACTTTGGAACTTTGCCAAGGACCGATAGAAAAGTATGAATACATTCAAGTTTATTCATACTTTTTAATGATTAGTTATTGTTCTTACAAAACGCGCGCGGAGACCAATAATTGATTTGAGCTATAATTTGTTTGTTTGTTTATTACGGTTTCATGCCAAAAAGGCTGGACGGATATAGATGTAATTTGGCAAGGAGAAAGATTATATAAACTAGGACATACTACTTTTCATCATCATCACCACGTAGGCGAAACTGCGGGCGCAGATAATTAATAATAACTTTGTTAATCATGTTTTTACAGCTTAGGCTTCATTTACAATACATTTTATATTTGGAGTACCTACGATACAAAGTTTTTTTTTAAATGTACTTAAACACTCACTGATACGAGGTTTAAAATCAGATAGAGAGTTAAAATTCGATGCTCAGATCTCGAGCCTCGGTGGCCTAGTTGGTCATGGCGTCTAACACGGATTGTGGGAAGACGCAGGTTCGAACCCCATCCGAGGATGTGAAATTTTCTCTCTAAAAATTGCAATGTATTTATTTAAACACATTCATCTATCATTAGTTGGTAAGTATTCGATTATGTTCGAGTTTTATTTTATTTTAGCAATTGACTTGTAAATGTTACTTACAATTGTTTATGTACGCCTCAACGCTACCACAACTAAATTATACGTTTAAATATACGTAGTCTTGTCGTTTTAAACTGAAATTACTCTGTTGACATTTTCCATTTGTGTAAACTCTTGTAAACTACGTAATTTGTGTTACAAACTGAGGTTTTATTTGTGTAGTATGTACTTTAAGACATTAACATTTTGTGCCCGTGCATATTATACCTACGCATTGGTACATACAGGATAGATGGAAAAGGATCTATATGATGTTAAGAGGGCGTAATCGTAAAACCAATCATGTAACTATCGATTTTCATACTACCGACCCATTCTTGAAAATAAAAGCGTTTTTATACTTGCATCGATTGTTCGAAGCTTAATAAAAGCTCCATTCTGCCACTGAAACCCTGTAACTGAAATCCACTCATTCAGCTAATGGTTATGTTACGCCTTCTTATGATAGTAGTTGCAGTGAAACTCAGATCTATAATATCAAAATTATGAGCACCGCACCCGCATAAATATTTATTAATATATAAAATAGATAATTTTAGTAATTTAATGTTTATAGGCTTATAATATGCCGTCTCAGCACATGATGGCATGAACAAGAAGGGTGAATGAACGAACAAGTATGGTGAACATAATCCTTTAGTTTTAGCCTATCAATAATATAGATTCATTTGCAAGCACATCCCTAATAATTAAATGACTATAAATATGTATTAGATATAAGCACATTATTATTGTATGTCCGAATGGACTTAGCTGTTGGTACTATTTATAATATTTAAGAACTATATGTAACACAGTCTAACAATAAATAAATCTAAATCTGAATCTGAATCCTATTTTTAGTTCTGGAAAAATAAACCATTTTGAACACATTATAATTTTTGAGTAATTTTGATATCCTAAAAAAGATTAAAAACTCGTATTACAATTTTTGTGTTGTTTTCGATATTATATTGACGTGTGACACAAACCAGTTGTTAGAAAGATTACTAGTTTGTAGTTAGAGTAGGTAGGTATATTTATAATAGTATTGCTTATTCTATTATATATATATATATATATTATATTATCATTTTGTGTTCTAATTAGATAAAAGATACAATTTACTAAAAACTGTTCTTTGGCATTTATATTTATATTATTTTCCATGAATTGTTTGAACAATAGGTACATCTTGTGTCTTATACATATTCATAACTTAGTTGCATAATGCACTATTTTTTAAAGGGATTCAAGACGGTTAAAGGGGTCTTATTACTTACTTCCTTCTCAAACTTTATTTCTCACATTTTCACTTATCCAGAACAGTTCTAGAGATAGGAGAAACCTGCCTGACGCCCACATCGATTGTGTAGTATAAAATAAGTAAAGTATTACTAATCTATGGTTTGGTAGATCTTATTGCATCGTATCTCAGATGTTCAAGTAGATACAATGCATTTGAAGAGGTCGCCGACTCCCCTCACAAGGCATCCGCTGTTTTGATTAAATGAAACATGTTCTTGTCATGCCCACGTACTTCAATGCCCATCAGTATAGCGTCTTCGTCCGACCAACTGGGACTGTCACATTTTTATTTTTAAAAGTTCAACGACCAGACGTCAAATAACGGACCTATTGAAAATCGAAAAGGAAACAAGTTTGGAGGTATATTCTTGGCGCATTTTACATAATTTAGGACCCTGTTTTTTTAATATTATGTCGGCATCTAAATATAATAGGTATTTTAATCAGGGATTTTTGTTGCAGGTATCGTTCGTGTCCTGTGTACGATGATGAAACAGTGCAGGTTAGTCGTCCATTCGTTCATTATAGATCATTTCAATCCGTGTAATAATCACTGTTATACATAGAAGCGGAAATTAGGTTTTAATCTACCGAAAAGGTCTTAATTAACCGGGGGAAAGAAGTGGAAAGTAGAAAAGTCCGAGACACCTCGCGTTTCATTACCATGATCCCCCGACCTCATTTAGCCGTCGGTGTTGTATAAAAAGCGACTTTATATAAGAAGTTAATTCGGCATCACACCTGTCGCGGTCGTAACTTCTCCCTCAGGATGGCTATACAATGAAGCTTGGCCCCATCCACCGACAGTACTATTATTTTACCTTTACACCATTCGTCCTCGCGGCATCGTCAAAGAAAATGTATAATATATAAGGTCTTCATTACATCGAAGTTTGACAGTTCGATTATTGAAAGAGCCGCATGGATTCGTTGGGTTATTAACGGCTGTATGTATCTGTCATAAAAAGGAAAGTTGATTTGACAGAGTTCATTTGTCAATTCACACCTGTTAGTATGTTTTAATTTTAATAAAAACACATTTAATTATTTACTATATTATGAAATGCTATTATTATAAATCCACTTCTTCCTTAATTATTATTTACTTTTTCTTAAAATGAGTTCCTGTCAGCTGGTCACGTGACAAAAATTAAAGGTAAATCTGGCACAATATGCAGTAAAACTAATAAGTTTCTACGTTACATACACTATAAGAATTCTAGCCCGTTCTTTACTATTCAAGCAAGATTAACTATAACTGCCTTAACAAATTGATTAACCGGACCAAACACGCGTGCTATTGTTCAAAACAACGACAACGCTTCAATATAAATGGTATTCATTGTACTAGTTTGTGCTCGCGACTTCGTCCGCTACTAATAAAGTTTTCATGGTCCCGCAGTAATTAACCTTTGAATCTGGATAAAGAGTAGCCTATGTGTTAACCCTAGGCAGAAGATGCCTCCATTTTAAACTTTGTCTAAATCTATAGAGCTATTTTAATGTGAAGAAGTATTTAAAATATATACACACTCACTCATTCACATTCTCGTTCACTTATAAACTTTCGCATCTATAAATATACTAATGTAAGTGTGACTAGTACACAAACGTTCGTTCATGGACGAAACTCAGAAGTAAAAAACAGAAGCTTAAAAAACATTATTGTATTTTTTGTATCATCGTGTTCTTAGTAAATAGAATTATTTAAAAGTGTAAAAATCTATAAAAACAGAATCACTTCGGTTACAAAACGTAAATAGTCTAACAGCCCGTCAAAGTTTATTTCATTACTGTGCTAGTTGAAAAAATATTTATTGATTTAGCAAAATGGACGTATCTCTGACTTTATGTTTATATCAAAATTCCTATTAGGGAAGCTGCGAAGGTAAAGAAGCGAAAGTATGATGGATGCCATCGTCTAAGTAAAGTGAATATTTTCTGGAAAATTCTGCGCAAAATGTTCCAATTCCATTTCGGTAAGAGACTAATAATACACTTTTTTCCTCTTTTTACTTCTTGCTTCTACCCTTTACTGTTATATGCGAAAACTAAAATGTATAGAGTCGCTCTTGGTATCAAAATTAATATCACCATTATTTTATTATTTATATAGCACGATGAGGCAGACAGAAGAACTACACTTATTGCAAACATATTGTAATGTATGTTATCGCTTCAAGGGTCGATGTCATAATAACTAATTAATGATATTTCTATTGTGTCTGGCCGTGCGACCTTTGATGGATTATAGGAATAACAATAATTAGAAATAAATAAATTAAACAAACATTATATTGCCACTGTCTTGTAGTTGCAGGTGTGGTATAAATGCTACTTATTTCAAAGCTTACTTCAATTATGATAAAGATTTAAAAATAAATGAAGCTATAAAGTATTAATTTATATCATTGGAAATAACTCTTAAGGAGTATCTCACAAATCATTAGTATAATTTGGATACATTTCCAGAAAAGTCTCCAGGAGTTACATAAATCAATTCTCTTGTACTCATACTCCATCATCTAAAAACCAGACGCTTAGCTTTACTTTCACGTAATATATTTACACAAAAAGAGATTGCAAAGATGACCGAAACTCTGAAATAAAATGCCTATACATGGACGAATCCGAAAATATGAATTCAGAGTTTGCATAGCAAGACTGCACTGATTGATCTGTGCAGTCTTGCAGATTAACAAAAAGACTGATATTTTTGGTAATATTTTAAGCAAGCGACAAGCGTATAATAGAAGAAAGCAATTAATTTTAGCATCAAATACCTCTCCATTATGTCTCTGTCCAAACTAAGACCCGTACAGACGAACGGACAGAGGGTCAATTATTTAGATTGGCGGCGGCGGCGACGACGGTCCGACTCGTACCTACCTACCTACGTGATGAGTAGTCGTCAGTGTAGTTACACCCTTATAATAGTATAGTGAGAGGCCACTGCTTTAAGAGTTTAGAGAAGGGCTTTAAAATTTATTGAGTGAAACGTACCTTAACTTATACAGAAGGTCGTATTCATCAAGCTAAGAGCTTTCTGTTGGTCTTTTGCAAGTTGTGTTATTTTTTTATGTATTAGGTTTACGATTTTTATTTTTTTATATGTAGGTATATCTTTTTCTGGTATTGTTCGTCTATACGCCACTATGGTTTCTAAATTCGCGTTTATTGGTTATGTTTTTAGGATAAAAGTACTTTTTCCTATAATTTTGGATCCTATTCGAGAAACCAAATTTAAACAATTGAACTCTTCCTTAAATGTAAGATTAAACTATACACGATTTTGCATCAATTTCAACATTAAAATTACGCAGCTCGGGTATTTATTTATTATATATTAGCCACTGTCCGCGTCTGCGTTCACGTTATAGGTTTTTTACTAACTTTTCTTGGTCTTTCTTTCTCCTGACAAAAATTAACAAAACAAAAAATAATTAACGAGATAGTTCCATCCGTTCTCAAGTTATAGCGTGACCAGGAGAAATAGGGGTTATTTTTTCTTCATTATATTAGCGACTGCCCGCGACTTCGTTCGCGTAGTAGGCTCGGCCTTCGGCCTCGACATAACCTCTTATTTTTTCTTGACTTTTCTTTCGTTCTTATGAAGGAATAACCTTCTGCTGGCCATAATTAAGGGCCTATTGAGACCTGGGCGTTATTCACTACCGCGAGCGATAGAAAAATCTGAAAGGCTATGCGCTAATTTCGCTCTTCCCACCAGAGCGGATATCGTTGCCGCGCGCGGTAGAGATATCCGTTGGTATGGAAGCATGTCGCTGTTACTGGCTCCCGCGTCGCCCGACGGAACTAGTTTCGCCAAACAAGAGAAAATACCGCCTCACTAGGCGGTACAAGTTTCGCTGCAGTTATGGAACTTCATACTATTCACCTCGAGTTCCGCGTGGTATTTTTCGCTACCCACAGCGGTAGCGATTAACGCTCAGGTCTGAATAGGCCTTAACACAACGAAAAAGAATTATCGAGATATATAGCGTATCATAATCATATCATAATCAGCCCATTTTGTTATGCTGGGACTCGAGCCTTCCTCTCAGAGAGAGGAGTTGGGCCATAATCCACAACGCGGGCCCAGTGCAGCTTGGAGGATAGGTTAGTGGCCAACCTGTCGAAGTTTTCAGGCCGCCCGAAGGCCTTCGACATAGTCTAACGACTGTTGTCCTAGGATAAACAACCGGGCCGACGGCTTAACGCGTTAGCACAGAAGCGCTCAGTTGAATAATGCCACTAGCGGTCACACATCCAAATCCTGACCGCAGCAAGTGTTGCTTAACTTGTTGATCGGTTAAAATCCACTACGAGCACTTCATCTAAAACATCATCTTCATGCATACAACCGTACCTATAGGTTTTTTTATACGTTGTGCTTACCCATTTATGTTCAGTGCCATTACTTCAACTTGAACGTGAACTTAAAATACAAGAGTTCAAATCCCGAGCGTAGAATCTATTGGCAATGCACTATATAGGCTCATCACCCTGATATATAAGATGTTAAATCTCTTGCCCTGTTATTTCGCTTGAAACATTGCCCTTCAATAAAACACACTACTGCTTCATGGTTGAAAACCTGGCACAGGTGTGGTACTTCCCCAGGCCCACAAAAGCCCTACCCCTACAGAAATATATAGGGACAGGCATATATGCATTTAGTTACATTATAAAATAAATGTATAAATAATCTCATTTAGATATGCACCATTAACACTGTCTCGTTTACCATAACATTGTAATACTTAACGTACAGATAACTGCAAATTGGGTGTGTTTCTGAACCCAAAAACATTTTATTCCAACCAAATGTCATTTGCTTCAACCTAATGTCACTGTGCTTCTGCATAATCAGATTCAGCTGTCATTCCGATGCAAATGTCACCCGGGTTCTCATAAATGAATTTAAATAATTTTAGGACTCGTATACCTACCTATTACCCTCTGTGGGGGATTATTCCGATTGCTTTTCAAGTGAGGTTTATTTATAAGATGTTAGCTGGACGCCTTCTGATTGGTAATTTTAAACATAGTACTACCTAATAGTTTTTTAAAGTTGTTATATATTGCCAGAGATTTTGAAGACTACTCGTATATCTAGTAGGTAAAGTCTAGTCTACTAGGTAGTAGGTAAAATTTTCAAAGAGAGCTTTAAGATTACTGCTTAATGAATTGCTTAATTGCCTCGAAAGAACTTTTCCATATGTAGGTCTAACCGGCGACACCGAATTATTCCTCAAATAGGGACGCTGCCGCACCACATCTCGTTTATTCACAATTGCTTATTGCTTTAAGATTACTTATTAAATACCTAATGAGACGAGACTTTCATGTCACTCGCCTAACTGTGTCTTGTTTGCCCATTTAAGTTACAGTATCACTCCGAGGCTCTGCCTATAATATTCTGTGCAGCATCGCAATTTACTTTACGCGGCAGGCTTTTTTTGTTATAATGTTTAAATAAGCACTAAATAATAAATTTGATGTATATTTTTGCCCACTGAACAAGTTTATCTTGAAAATATCGTGAATAATGAATTATTAAGTTTAAGGGTAAAATCATTAATGATCATTAGGGTTGCTGAAGTTGAAGTGTCTAACACTGACAGTTTCAAAATATACTTAATTATTTACTGACGTTTAGACTCAATTTAACATATAATAACATAATAATATTTTTAATATGAAAAACGGTATTAACTTACGTAAAAAAGTCAGATCTTTCCGACTATAGTTACAACCACATCCGGTGGTCTTTTTCAAGGAGAGTGCAGAACGCTCGCGATTGCGTCTCGCCTCGCACTGTGCATTGTGGCAGATCTGACTTTTTTACGTGAGTAAATCCCGTTTTTCATATTAAAAATGTGTACAAACCACGTTAGTTTTCATAATAAAAACTTAATAATACTTATAGCTTCAAAAAATAATATAAATAGTGCACCTGTTTTGTATTATCAGTTAGAAAAGTTGTAGGTAATTACTACGCTCTTTGCAATAATAAAACTGAGCATTTTAGAATAAGTCATAGCGTCAAATTAGAATATTAGAGAAAATAAAATTTAACTTAATGTTGTATGAAAATTAACTACTAACAATTGTGTTACTCATTACCCAATAATTTTGCCTGCAACACCATTACAGCGTGCTACTAGCTAATACTACCTACGACTTCGTACGTGTGTAATAAGTAGTGACCGACCGAAATTTCTGTTTCGTAATTTGGTGTGGAGGCGCTGGATTAACACATAGGTTACTTTTCATCATCATCATCCAACACCACGCGGGTGTAACCGCGAGGCTCCGCTAGTAGTTACATATTATGAATGTTTTAAAGCCGTGTTAAAAATTTTCAATAATAAAGAATTAGATTTTCGTGAGTTGCGCAGAGTCTAGTATTGTACCTATTTACATACATACACTACTCCCTCTTACACTTTGATTGTAGAGATAATAATAATAATGATATACCGCAGTAACGGCTTTGTGGCGAGCCGTCGGTGAGTAGCGACACCGTAGACCCTGATTCTGCCTGGGGCTAAATGAGACCCCTGACCCTTAATTAGCCGTCTTGCCTTAATTGGCCGTCTGGGGGTGGAGACGCAAGAGCAAGTAACAAAAAGCTCCAAGGGTGGAAGTGTTAAAGGGCATAACGCCGGCGCTCTAGTGAAATCGCAACACACCTCTCTACACCCTTTAGCTATCCACACCAACGTTGCCCCTTTTGTCACCATTGACGGTGGCTCTTATGGGGGCCCGTTTAGTGGGTGGCAAGTCCCCACCTGCCTAAATATTTTACGATGAGACTGAAATTGGCAGGTGTCGTAGTCTCGTCCATAGCCCACTATCTCCTGTATCACTTATAAGTACATATCAATGGCCATGCCATTTTACCCATTTTTGTAATAGATATACCATATAACCATCCATCCAAAATGTTTCTGTTTTGCTTGGCTTGCCTCACAATCCGTTGCCATTCCTCACGAATTACCGTCTTCCTTGCGCACATGTAAAGTACTTATATTTTTCCTGTTTTATTTCGGTCGTTTCGATCAGTTGCTGTAACCATGATCACTGAAATGTTATCAATGTGTAATCATATAATAATCATATATAAATGGGGTATATGTATACTAGAACTATCTGAGCAGATATGTATACTAGAACTATCGGTCAGAGAGACAGACAGCAAAACGACCTTACTACAGAACCCCGTAAAAAGGTATAGTCTTGCTTAGAAATAATAGTTTTAAGTACCTAAATAACCCACATTAAACGTATACAATGGGTAACTCTATAGATCATCAAAAAGTGTGGACATATAAAAACGAGGCCATTAACAAAAGGAAAAATGAGTTAATATCTCAAATCCGCTGTTATGACCGGTGTAAAGAATAATGAAAAGCAGTCGCAAGGAGAGCGCGTCGACAGCGCTGATATACGGTGGGCAAACGCGCGCAGACTTACAAGTATTGGTTCGTACGTTTTGTTGGTGGCCCAAGTGGTAAAGGAGGAGCGTTTTCCATTGTACCTACGTTTTATAAAGATTACAATTAGAAAAATGATTTATTTATTCAGGTTAAAACAGACTACTCATTATTACGTAATTAAGTACTAAAAGACCTACATCCCATTACTTTTTACAAATATTATATTGTTGTTGAAGACATGAATGACGGATGTGAGAGATAACATTTCATAACATAACATGGCATTTTCTTTATATTTTTAATCTTGTTTATGTTGAATTATCGTTTAACTACACACGTCACATTTCCTGGAATCATACTATGTTTTCTGAAAAAATCACGTGTCCAAGTGAACACACTATGCGCTCGCAATAGCAAAAAGATTAAACAAACTTGTTTCATCTTCTAATACGTATTAGAGTAACAAATAATAAAGAAAATATTTTTGCAAGCATTTATTATAATGGCAAAATATGGCAAGCACAAGCAAATACCTCGCACTTCATACAGTCCGTTCTTATTGTATATTTTATATGAATAGCATGCATGTCTATGGCCCATGCATCGTCTTTTGTGTACACACTTTTAAATGTGGTATCGATCGTCATCGATCCGTGCTGCATTGCTTTATTTGGAAATTGGCCTTTCTGCACCTTTGGGAGCTCTATCCGTTTTCAGGAGTATAATTTTTCTTCAAAACTCCAACTGAGTGGCATTTTATCCCTTTTTCCGGAAGTCGCCATGCATTGTGCATGTAACCCTCCAGCATCCATGTCAATAAGGACCAGTACCACTTCCTATCTCTGTAATGTATCCTACTTATATTAATTCTGTTTCTCGTTTTTTTTTCACAAATATTGTATAAAACGGGGAGTATCACAATCAGAAATTTGACCAGACCTCACTTCTGCATCCGCCGTTAACAAACGAGCATACAAGATCTCCTTTTATTTGTTCACTATTTTTGTCACTTGTATTCTCATTTATCGAAATTGCACATAAATATTGTGCTTATTGCTATGCGAAGAGCTTAGAGTGTCCTTATGGACACGTTGAATTCAGTGCTATAAATATAATACAAAAAATATTCGAAGCAATGTTTACTATATTGTACATGTAACAAAATAATATAACTGTAGTTTGACACAAAAACAAGACGAATAATATCAATATATATAAAACAGTATACATTATCCTCTGTACATTATCTTATGTTCTTAGTAATTTACACGTTATTCAACATTATTATTTTTTTCAAATTATTCGAAATTGTTTATTTTCAAGTAAATCAACACATTAAAAATATTAAAATACAATCAATACATGTTATCATTATCAAATAAACATAAAATAAACGTTAGAAATTATGTACTTAACAGCACATAAATAAACATACAAATAATAAATAAGTCTTGTCAAACCAAATCACAACATAATTTATAATATGTAAATCTAACTGATATTGGACCCGAGACTTGCCTCTCGCAACCAACCCAGATACGGGCAGTCCAATCTGCTGACAATCATGCCCAAGACGACATTGGGGCTGCTCCGCACCTTGCGCACCAGGGATCCCGAAAGCAGCCAGTTCGCACCTCCGCTGATGTCCCTGTTGCGCTACACGAACGAGGCAGCCCCAACACCGGCCGGAGCTTGATGTTGTACTAGACGGCTTTGGCATCTTTATATATCTCTATGGTCACCAAACTGTTGACAATACTTACACAAACGACAAAATAACGGTGAGAGCCTGAAATACCTAAACTGTCATATTTACAAAACCCTGATCTAACCCTGATAATAGTATCTACTTAAACATACAAAACCGAGTTTTCTTCGGAAGAAAGTTTTTACAGCCTCTGTTAACGGATTTAAATGAATATGAAAATTTGCAAAAATCAAACAAAAAAAGAAGAACTAAACGCAGAGTTTCAAAAGCTTCTGCTTGTGAAAGAACAAGAAAACAAACGCAGAGTGATCTTCATACCAATGTCCGAACAGAGATAGTCTTTATCAGTCACAGGCGTAACTAATCTTTTATCAATTCCACCGACAAGTGTGGATCCTGAACGAATTATATCTTCTGCTGGGTTGCTTTGCGATAAAATAAAATAAAAATGAGTACATAGCATATGTACGGGCACATTGATAGCGATCGCTAGCAACACTGCCGGATGGGTAATTTTTAACTTCCCGCACCTGACAAAACTGCCTCAGGCTGATACACACCATCGTTCAAGTGAGAGTTTACAATACAATTTAACTGCAGTTAATATTTATAATTAATATCCTGCCAGTGCTAAAGTGCCGTAATTTATCCAGTCTCCGAGCACGGAACAACATATAATAGATCCAAACTTTTTGCACTTATAGGAAGGTTAACTAAGTGTTATTTTTATCATAATAAAATATGAACTTTTGCAATTTCAATATCTATTATAAAGAACTTCGTTTATTCTCAGACATGATATTCAAATATGAAACACAACGATTTTTTCGTAAACATAAGTTATTGTAAGAAATTCAAAATTGTATCTTACCAAACATACAAATAGTCTAGGATAATAATGTAAAACATAGTTTATTCTGTTTATACTTTTTTGTTTTACGTATAAGTTTTGAACCGTTTTGAAATAATCGGCATTTTTTTGAAGAGGTTGCAAAAAAAATGAAGTCCGCCATTTTGAATTTTGAGTGTATGAGTGAATGGATTTTGAAATTTCGTGAGTAGAAGGGATCGATATCTTTTAATTAAATTAAAATAAGTTCACTTAATAGAAACTAAGTAATAACAGAACATTGATATTTACATTCTAATGTTTTATCTATGATTGATTAACTGTTAGTAAACATCGTCTGACACAGTTAATTTTTATTTTTTTTAACGTCTTGTCTTTCACTTGATATTTTCATTGATTTGTCTTAGTTTTTTCTCTGTAAATTATTAAAACACAAGTACCTATATTATACAAATACCTCAAATTTCCGGGAAATCCCGGTTCCTTACACTAAAATTCCCGGGTTACTGGTTCTTCGACAGAGAACCAATTTTGATCCCTAGTTTATACCCCTAATTGTATGGTATACCACTGACAGTTTCCTTTTACATCTTTATAAAAATATTTTTGGAAAAGTTACTTTATCTGCGCGTCTTTCTTATAAAATGTTTTTGTAACATCTTTATGACCAATTGTAAACATTTTGAACACTCGCTGAGTTGTGATCCAGTTTGAGATATCCAGTAGACCACCAGATGACTTTTAAGTTATGCGACGCACAAAATACCATATATTTATAAGAATCAGTAGTATCTTTTGGTTTGACGGTTCATTTACATTTATATACATACGAGTATTCCATACTATATACAAAATCGCTTCCGCTCATAACTTACAGTATAGCACCAAAGCTGTTTCATACGTGGAATTTTTACGTAAGCTCGACTACCTTACACTACCTACGCTTGAAAACATTTTATTTCGAAAGCTCTCCAATCGATGATGCGTACTTTGCTTCGAAACAAGTTAGATTAGATGAGAATAAAGATTGTAGAAAGAAAGTTTATTCATTTTTATGTTCATATGTTACTATGGTTACAAAAGAACACAAATAAAGAGATAGCTCATTTAGATATAAAGTAAAAAATAATGTATCTAGATATTTCAACTACATATATATAAAAAAAAAGAAAGAGTGTGAAAGACAACTTATTTTTATGCAAGTTTTGTAATTCATTCTGTACTATTTAGACACGAGTATCATAGTTGGGTATGACATTTTGCTAAACTTATGAAATTTCTTATTTAAGTATCAGTTAACTATTATTATGTAAGTCCAACGCTTATAGGCGATTAGATATTTTTTTACATTCCTTGACATTTTTTAAAACGATCATAATTTAAAATTTGAGTTTTTTTAAAATGTTTATTTATTAGGGACTTTTGTCGCTTTGCGACCATGTCAGCCCCGTAATGACTATCATTTATCACGCTAAATAAAATTTGAGATGTAAATGACAACTTAATATAGTTTTGTCCAAGTTGTGAATCGCAGTTTCGGGATATTTTGATAGTAGATGAATATACATTGTGTTTTAGAGACCACAAACATATAAGTTCAGTGAACAGATGTTTAAGCACATCGTTGCTGTCGCAGTTTGAAGATAGAAACCTCAGAAACCTCAGAAATTTCTAGTCAACACTAGGTTGACTACAAATTTCTCCTGAACCTTTTGAAATCTAAATGTGAATACTTTAAAGTAAATGTAATAAAATGAGTTATGTCATATATTTTGAACGTAGCAAGTTGTAATCCTTGCTCTCTTTTCTACCACTGAAGGATATTAGAGACTATTTCGTTCAAGATTTAATGTATGGTATAGTAGTAGTTTTCTCGTTTAGGCACGTTAATGTTATCTGATATTACCGTGGTTCAATAATCTTTATTATTAATATGGAATTTGACTATAACTTTATTATTATTCAGAGCCTAAACTATCCCGCCAATCACTATTAACTCCGCCTTTTTTAACTATCAATTCAATTGCTTATAAAAATGTTTGAGATTACGACATACATCTTAACATCTAAATACATTGACGAAACATTTTTATGTTAATTTGTAAGATTGGACAACCTTTTTTATTTCCGAAACGCACCGTAGATTTATCCGATTTAATCGTGTGAACCTGTAGAAAAAGTGTGATTCTGTAATTTTTACATGTATATTAGTTAATTTTAAAATGTTTAATGTTAGAGTTACTTATGTGAACGCGAACAGTAAACCTGGCGAGCAGTCTTATCAGCAGTAATTTTTCGCAGCAACTATCTGTGGGTCATACAGATTCAGAAATTATTTAAATATATTTATTTATACATAATTTTGCTGAACATGAGACTATATGAGACACATGAGACTAATTTTGCTGAACATTTTTATGTTATTGGTACAAAATGTGTTTTCCAAATATTACCAATATCATCCAATTTTTAAACTTCACAACCTATTATCTTGGTAACCACGTGACCAATTATATGATTATAGGTATTCGTAATTCCTCTTTAAAGTCAGGTACTTATAATGTATGTACCAAATTTTATCTTAATCGGTAACAATAGCGCCGCAGTAAACTTCCCCCGGAAAAGAACCATCTAATATCGACAATGACATAAAAAGTATTTTGAATATTAAAATACGCATACCAAATTTGGTCAAGATTAGTTGAAAAATTAAACCTGTACAGCAGGACCAACATACACAAACAAATGAACAGATGAAAGTTAAATTGACTAAAGCAGAGACGCTTCGCTCATTTCACTCGTTTTGTCAATTATGATACAGGTTAATATTTATAAAAATGTAACCTAAAAACTAATTAAAATTATAAAATAGTATTTAATGGAATATGGATATTTTAATGCTTCATCTCTATTAACTATACCTTGTGTTTATAACGGAAATAATGGTAATGATAAAATAAAAAATAAAATAATAATTCTAGACATCAATTGAGCCTGAGATGGCCGTTTTGTTATTGTCAATAACAGTTTAGTTGAAATTAAAAACAAACTATGCTGCTATTACAAGTCGAAGTTTCAATTGCGTACGTATCGATCGAACGTAAGAAAGCTTTTCAGGATACGAGTTAGAGCAACATGAAAAGTTGAAACAGTGCGATAACGCTGAAAATTTCGTTCGTAAAACCTGGTAACTTTGAACTGAAAACTGCAGTAAAACTGTATTAAAATATTTGTAAAAATACATATATTTATATACATATATGCATGAGAATGAATATATTATATGTCTTGCTACCTTTGCACGAACTAATTCATATGTTATATTATATGACATTAGTATAGACCTAGTGGGTAATTTATATAGCTAATACCTGAGCAGCAACGCAAATATTATGAGCAGTCGTGACCCTAGGCAAATAACTTGTCAGTTTCCATATTATTAGTGACTAAATAGGTACACATATAGGTAGTACTTATGGTATCTACTATTACCTAATTAGCCAATAACGATCGATATTATTTTCAAATATCTCTCGGAAAGAAAAGTTTAGGATAGTATAATATAAATATAAAGTTTTAATTAGGTATTGTTTATTCGACTGGTATTATCAAAGTAAACCGTTATAATATGGCAAGGTATCTTTCGTAACTTTCTGTCCCAATCTTGCGTAACTTTCTCCAATACACTTTCCATAAAAATCCGAGTAATGCACCGCGTTACAATACCGAAATAGGAACCATCAACACACCAGCAAATAAAAAGTGTATAAAACTTTTTTCGTCCGAAACCAACGACAGAATTATTCAAATGGCACATGGCAGGCACTAATCTCGGGACAGGGCCGAATTAAATTAACGTTACGCTACATTGCCGCTTTTCCGATCCCTCTCTTCCTTCCTTCCACCAGTAATAAGGCTACCTACAGCCAACTAATTAGAATTAATTAGTATCGCTCTATTTTCGTGATGAGATCGTTCCGAGATAGCGACTAAATTACGTAATACGTGCGTTTAGTGTGAAATTTCATTTTGGGGCGGGCTTAGGGACCAGGTAGGTGGTACTTATTCGAAAGTGGCTAGTTGTATATTCCATTTAGTTGTAGTGTAAAATTAATATTGGATAGAAGTAAACCTACTCTAAGAGTTTGCCTTAAAATTATTACTATAAAAATAAGTAGTAAGACTAATTTATATACATTAAAAATTTTAGTATAAGGTAATTGCTAATTTACTAAAACATAAAAAATCTACGCTTCATCTAACTTTCATAGTATGTATTTAAAATTAGTATGTATTGTAAAAGATTCACTGTAGATCAAAAATACTTTCTTTACTCTGGACACTTCTACTTAGATACCTATATGAAGGGAGTATTTCTAAATGAATTGTATGGATAGGAGGGTTTTGTACGTTTAGTCTAATTCAGTTTAAAGCATTGTTGAAAGTTCAGTTCAGTGTTGGTTCGCGCTCGCGTTTTGTTTATACCTAGGCGGTGTTAGAGGAACCACCTCCTTTTCAAGACTGTTATCCTAGTCTTGAGAATTTCTGCTCGACCAACCTGCACGGCCGCAGTAAAATCCAAGTGCAGTGCATTTTTAAAAGGGAACGCCCCGGACGGCGTCCGGGCATTTCATTATTTTAAATATTCAGTGACGTGCAATGTGTCCCGGCTTCGAGTCCCATGTGACGCCCGCTCTGCTCCTGGATCGGTGAGTACGTTTTCACATTTACACCCGACCCTTTTAGCATTCATCAGCTTGAAGCACTTGGTTCTAGCATAAACGTAAAAATTAATCACACCGCACTCAAAATTAAAGTAATGCCCTATAAAAATATTCGCACAACAACTCGGGGACCCAATAGCCTCATTAGTTACCATCGCCCGGTTTTACGAAACTCATTGGAGAGATAATTTTCGTCCTTCGTCCAGCATTAAGCATCGCGCAGACTCGAGCCAGCGGAACGCTCGACATGCTCCCGACATTAAACACTCCCAGAGGCTCCGCTATATTCGCACAATTATTCCCTGAAGCGAACCCTTCGCCGTAGTCTACAATTACCTTCCATTCAGCTAGAGGCGTTCCTCGGCAAATAAAATAAAATTGAGGCGGAAAATAAAATATCGAGCTACGCTCCAATTACCGTACGCTGTGCAGGTTTTATGCTCACTGTGTAAGTTTATGCAGATATAATTTGTAGCGTAAATGTTGTGTAGCAATTAATGCGTTTGACGTGGCTACATGTTGACGCATACAATGCAGACGAATTTATAAACCCGTTGCAGAATGCTCAATCCGACGTTAATCCCCTAGTGAAGCATCACAAAGCTGCGGGTACACATTCGCTCCAAATTGCACCGACATATCAACATTGTAGTGTACAGTACACTCATGTTCGCAATGTCTGGTTTTAGACATCTTTTTATCTTTTATATAAACAACTGACGCTATCTCTTCCGAAGGGCTTACACGCACGCTTCAAGTTTTTCATCATAAGCTTCTCAAAACGTTACATTTATTTCGGCCCGGGAGCGTTGAATTAAGAGCCGGCTTAATCCTTTCGGAACGAACTTAACCCAAATCATAAAGATGGAACAAGGCAACTTGTACCGAGTAAAGTCAAATATTATCCTTTGAGAAGATTAAAGAGTTATAAAATCTACGTATCTAATAAGACTACCTATAGCTACCGAATTCTCAGGGATCTAATTTCACTTTATTTTACAGAATACTTACCTATCACTAAAACAGTTTTGAAGTTAAAATGAAAGATATACTTATATATAGATATATATCTACACTTATACCGTAAAAGCAAAATAAATGCTTGTTTGTCAATATCTGTTTGATACCATTTCACGACTAAGCTGTTTAAAGGATAGGTGTTAATGAAATTGGTACCTAACCTACATAGTTATTTACCCTTGATATGACGGAGGACATAGGTTACTTTTTTCATGATAAAAATATTCATCTTTTAAAAAAAAACAATGAGGGCGTAGCTAGTAATTGTATAATGCATTAAAGGTCGCACGGCCAGACACAATAGAAATTTCATTGTTATAATGACATCGACCCTTGAAGGATTATACACTTGCACATTTTACATCATCAAATCAAATGGTATCAAATTTATAATACAATTTCACTTATAATAACTCCACCCGCAATATTTTCATACAATTTAGGGCAATACATTTTTTCCATACTCACCAAAACCCTGTTATGATGTAAAGGAATGCGTCAAAAAAAAAGAATGAGTGCGACATCATGGATGACGCGCAAAAAAAAAGAATTGTTAGGCGGGCATCGTCGTCGGCCATTTTGGAAACGGGTCGGGAGGGGCGGTCCGATCGCTGTCGTCGAGTTGATTTATTCGGCTAAACGGGTACCCAAGCTTGATTGACTTGTGTTGACGACTGTACTTTAAACAATTTAGTCTATGATAGAATACAATTATGCCTTTCATGCTTTTGTGTTTGTATGTATCTGTACGGATAAATTTTATGGTATTCCTGGTATTTTTTATGTATTACTACCAGAATTTTAAATATAATTAGTTACACACATCAATTATCGTATTATTATCGAATAATTTTATTAAGTTTTATTCAAATATTCAGTTTTCAGTATTTATAAAAAGAACAGCCACATTTACTTAGTACTTATCTTTACCAAACTGTGGTAGGTAGAAACTGAGTGGCCATAAAAATAATTGTATTTTTATAAATACCGCAAATGACTGTAATTACTGTTGAATGTGAAGCGTCCGCGCAAATGTGCCGACGGTATTTCTACTTGTCGCTGACTCTACATTGTAAGGAACAGCTTATACGGAATGAGATCCCGAACTTTTGACATCTAAAAGTCTTATAAAACTTACTTTAACCAAGCTACGTTGAACCTTATTCTTTGCTATTTGGTTTCAAAATTGCTTAGAGAGTAACATAACATCGGGCATTTGCTTTTACATTGTTTTGGATTGAGTCGCAACATTGTGCCATCGAGATTAGTCGAGCTATGAGTGCACCGTCCTTTTCCAACACAAAATAAAGATATTGAATTTTGATAACGCTCTCTCTGTCTTGAAACTGAATCGTTTTAATATGATATGGTATAAAACACTAAAGATTACATTGAATTAAAAGTCAATCCTGCTCATGCTTGAGCATGGGTAATGTGAATATTATCAGTCTATACCTTAATATTGTTTTATATTAAGTGAATTAATGTAATATAAGTTTATTTTGGCTTTAGGTAAAATTAAAAAAGCTGATAATAACAATCTTAAACGAATTTAGTACATCGTGTGTGCTACCTACGTACCTACCTATATGTAAGTATTTACTATTTTTTACACTTATGAAGAACTACATATATATATATATATATACTTATTATTCTTTAGTATTTTTATACCTAAGTAAAACTTTATGAAATTTATATGAGAAAATGAAACCACAGTTGTTTATATAAAGTATTCTTTACAAATATACATAATAGCACATACCTAACTAAAATATATAATAATATACCTAAACGACTAAATCTTATGCTTGCAAGGGTTTTTAACCAATCTTAGAATATTTTGAACTTTATTTGGGGTGTATTGTATGTTGGTCTACCAAAAATTGCAAAATAAACGGTATTACATATTTTAGCTGTGGCTCGTGAATCTTGTATTATGTGAAGAAATAATGTACAGATAACATTGTCACAATGATTGTGTTCCGCTCTTTTATACGGAACCCTAAATATAATCAATTTTATGTATACAGGTGCAATGTATCTGATCTTAATGAAGTACAAGTATATACATAGTCCTGAATCCACATTTTATCAACAGCATTCGCAAAGGTAGGTACAAACTTAGTTAATAGCTTTGGGACCATCCATATTCTTGGCTAAGTTAATGAATTCATTACTGCCAAGAGCTTAATTAGACTGTAATACGTCTGGGGTTATAGGTTTAGGTACTGTTATGCAGCCATGTATGTCTATTCTAAGCTATTTGGTAATGCACATTTACTCTGACGTAAGTAAAATAAAGTCACTTTATTTGTTTTTTTTTTCTATTCTATCTCCATTTTTTGACATATTTAATGTACTATTTATGAATTGAAGAATAGTGTTTTTCAAATGATACTTTACTTTATAATAATGTTTTGCTTTTATTAGGACTTATCAATATAATTTTAAATATGTAAAAAAATTACAAAATATGCAATCAGAATTTTTTTCCAAGTGTTATAATTTTTAATAATATAACATATTTTGAATATCTACATCATTAAAATAAAAAAATAATCTCAAAGGTACGTTGAGTTAATATATATTACAAATTTAAAATAACTTCCCAAAAATCCTTTATAATAATTAAAAAATCGTTTAATTAATTACCAAACTATATATGGTTTGTCATAACCTTATATTATTAGTATGATCGGAAATGAATTTTAATAAACATTACCGATTTTAAATTTCAAGTCAGTTTTGAGATCTATAATAACCTAAAAATTCAGCTTCTACTGCATTATTCTGATATTCCTTTGACAACTTTGTTCAAGCTCATTTTCTCTAAAGAAATTGTGCGCTAAAACTCCTCAGTAAGACATTTTCTTTTATCTGAAGTTGGAATTTCTAAGACGTGGACAAAATAGAAAACAGTGCCTAACCTTCATACAAAGTAAATCTAACTTGTGATACATACGGAGTTATCGATTTTTTCAATACTGTTTGCTTAAAAGTGCTCTTAGGAGGTCTGTAATTCCTGTCAGAATCAGATACACCGTAAGAATAAGATATGTTACAAATAAATATTACAAAATAAAACGCACTAGTATATTTTACTTCGTATTTTTTGTTCATGTCCAACTACCTCAGTCTCACTAAAAAGAGGTACGCGCATGGAGTTCGATACGATGGTACTCTCTTGGTGACGACTAAAAATACAGATAAATGGCAGTGTATTATGTTATGTCATTACACAAGTTATTAAAATAATTAGAAGTCATATTATTTGTTTACTTTAAGTCATGAAGGTTTTTTAATATATCTTTAGCTACATCTACATAATATACCTATGTGAGTGCGAAAACCACGCACGCATTCCAAAACTTCTCAGTGATTATTTGCTTGTCATTTACAGTAAAATATTTCCGTGTATTTTACTTTTAATTTTCTGCGTGAAGGTTATTGTTAACACCGAGTCTTGTTCGTGGTCAAACATAGTCCTCTAGTTTTTAACTTTTTTTCCGCACTTGTATATCATAATGTAAATGTGTAGATTACGCAATTTTGGCTAGTATGGATAAATGTGACTAAGTAAAAAATTTTTACTTTAGTTATTTAGAGTAGTCCTGTCCTACCTCCAATACCTGACCTAAATATGTAAATTTTAGTAATTTTAGAATGTATTAGTTTTAATACAATCTAATATATGTCTGAACACTTTAATACCTTTGGTTTACTAGTGCAGTGATTCTTACGCCAATCTCACATGAAAGTATTTTTACCACACTTTTGGTGAGTCCTTTAGTGTTATTTTCACTAGTGATTAAGTGCAGAAACAGGAGTTCCAACTTGACACTGATGGGGAGATTGGGCGTTAAGAATGTTACAAACAGCATTTACCGAATACTAAGCAAGCTTACGTACTGTAAGTATATGGTACTGTGACATTGACGAGGTCCCGGGAAAAGGCATTATCTCAGTTTCAGCGGAGCGCTGCGATTGCGTAATCACGGAATCTACTTTGATTGCGTTGCTAAATTGTGCTGAGCCACGGTCGCTCTCTAAGATTTGTGATTTGGTTCAACAAGGATTCACATTGGTAACATTGGTAACGAAAAATCGTGATTTGACTTAGTTAAAACAGCTCAAAATGAATTAAAAAAAAAATTTACAATGTTAATAACATTATAGGCTGACCAATATTACAGTTATAAATATGTATTTCACTGATTAACAATTATTGACTTTGAAGAAGGTTTACATAAATTTTAATCTTACAATAATTATTAAACAAGATTTGATCGAACAGTCCAGCCATACCTAATTATAACTTCAAAACGTCGGTATCATTGACTGGCTAAATTTACATAATTAAAAAGTAACCTTTCGTCTATTGGATTACATATTAATGAAACCCATCAAGGTTTGATAGAGGGCCTATTTTCTCCGACCCTTACCTGTACCTTTCCTTGATTATTTCCATACGGAGTTTGTCTTTATCCCATCCCGGTAATTTCACAATTTCACGCAGAGGTGGAGATCTCGTTTCCCGGAACTTAATCCTGGCTTCGGGCATCACTAATGTCCCGGAACGAATCGGTCGGCCACATGTAGAAAACAATTATAAAGTCATCCGCTTCACTGCGGCCCAGCGACATATACGTAACGTGAGAACTGTGCCTTAATACGACGGAAATTACTTTAGAAATTAACTTTAAGAAACAATTTATTAGCGTGTTATAAGGGCGGTTGGATATGATAAATGAAGTTATTATGTAATTTTTTTATCAATAAAATAGAATTGACTTCTACACTAAAAAGTGTGAAATAACTTGTTGAAGTCGGTACCAAGATAGTTCGAAAGTACCTATTATAACAATATTGCGTGCATGGTACCAACTTCGACAAGTTATTTTACACTTTTGAGTGTAGAAGTCGGTTCTATTTTTTTAATGTTCTTTTCTCTCTTTTTAGTGACTTACTTACGGGATACACCGTCAATGATGATATCATCAAGATAAATCAACACTTTTCAGTTTTCGGAGTATAACTCAAAAATTACATGATCGAATTTGATAAAATTTACATAGGACTACCATGAAAGTATATTCTATCAAACAAAAAAAGAATCATAAAAATCAGTTCATAAACGACTAAGTTATCCGCGAACACACATAAAAAACATATATACGGTCGCATTGAAAACCGACCTTTTTTTGAAGACGGTTAATAAAACACTGTAACTATGGAAAAACTTTACACGATACCGAAGTCGTGATGCATTAATATTTATGACGCATAACCAGGAAGTAACTCATTAAGGCGCCTACTTGATATTTTTGTCTTGTTATTGTTCGCTTACTATAGGCATAGGCGTAGATGCACAAGAGAGGCCTGTAGGTAATTGTGTGTTTTTTTTCTTATCCGGATATCTTCTCCGACATTTTCAGTGGGGATATTAAAAGCCTTGTTCGTATAACTTGCCGCGAGTTCCACAAAACTCTTGTCAGCGATGGACGATAATCCACCGCTTAGTCGTCCTTTTGACGTAAAAAAAACTTTTTCCTTTTGAATAACCCCCTTATTTTTCCGGCAGGCGACCCCTCTTTATTCATAAGCCGCTGACGTAACTTTGAGAACCCTAAATGAATGGCTGTTCGTTGTTTTACGGGTCTATTCACAATGCTTTTGCTTGGAAACTTCAGAGATTTGCCCGCAAGAAAAAGTGAAGAGATTTCGCTATGAAATTATATGACGCTCGCCAAATGATAATACTATCTCTGAATTTCTTTAGTCGATATATTGGCCGGCTTTTTATTCCTACTTTCAAACAACATAAACCCAAAAAACTTGTGAGCGATTTGCTCGCTATATAGCAAAGTATTTTACGAATAGTTTGCTATAACTTAGCTGAGTACTTTCAATGATCATGTGGTTGGCATTTTGCCAGAATAAGAATGTTCAACTTGTTTTAATTCGAGTATTAATTATTATGTTAGCCTTTAGAGAATTAAATTGAAACAGAGTTGAGTGGCGCGACCGTTTTAGCAACAATGTAAGGGCTTAATTAGTCGGTAACTTTTAATTATTTTGCATTTTGTAGACGATAGTCACGACGACGACAATCCAGTCATACTGTTTGACATTGTATATATCAACTTTATAAACGTAATTTTAAGGCGACTGGATTCGTCAACCGAGAAACTGTATGCGGGCTAATGCAAACCTCGAAGGAAATTGACTGAAATACTCCTGCACTCTGAAAGTAACTGTTACACTCAGCGCCTTGCTTTATGAAAATTTGGCACATTCTTAGTTAACAAACATTTAAAAAAGTTACTTCAAACTATAGTTTATGAATTATTCATAATATGTGTTTCATATATTTTTGATGAATATTGATGCGAAACAAAAGGGACTAGAAAATTTTAATTAGGAAATTATCTGATGTAGGCGGTTTCATGTTTTTTTGCGTTTAGAATCTAGGTTTAGAAGAACACAATAGTTAATATGCATGTAAGAAAAAGTCATGCTATCAATCATATCAATGCATATATTAAATAATATGAGTTCATAAAGTAGATGCAGGCAGGGTGAAAAGTGGTTATGAAGTAATATATATAGCCAAGGGCCTTAAGTAACTACATAACTGAGGAAAATAAATTAACTATGAATGTAGTCTTGTATCGGCATAATAATTGAGCTTCCAAGGAGCTCTCCACGTGGAATGGATGTATAAAGCTTAATTATGGTCTGTTCATATATAAGTATTGGATGCATATTTCAGTGTAATATTGGATTTGTGGTGATAGTGTCATATAGCAAGAACGACGGCTGTACAAGCTGTGTGTGTGAATGTATGTGTGTATATGTGAGAGAGCGCGCTTAGGTATGTTTATATGAGGTGTAAGAGCATAGGTTTGCGTATGTGCGTGTGTTTGTCTTTATTATAAATCGCAGAAACAGCAGATTTGTATTTGATAACCGTGCGATTCTCTAATGATTCGTCTCGTCGTATGAGATATCGCCCTTGTACATAAGGTTGTTTTTCCAACGTTTCTTGTCATCTCGTCATTTGTTTTACAGATGTTGTCAAAGATGCAACGATGTTTGCTCTTAGAAATCGCACGGCTGTAATGGAATTATTGATGTTAGAAATGACAGTTGGATACAGACAGAACGCTCGCAATTTCGTGTATTTATGCCCTATCTGTTGCACCCTGTGTAGTGATAGGTGATACATGATGATGATGAAACTTATATTCAAAATACTTTTAAGGTCTTAGCTATGTATCACTATTAGTGTTCCAAATTAAAATTAAAAATTAAAAATCAAAAATAAAAATAACCTAAATGTTAATGCAGAGCGCCTCAAATATCTACATACCAAATTTAATCAAGATAGGTCCCGTTGTTTGAGCGCGAAGAAGAAGATTATAATATTAGTGTGATGTCACACAATTTGGAAGCGCAGCTGGCTAAGTTATGAGGTATATAGAGAATATGACCCTTAATTACCCACAACTGCACCTTGTGTTCGTACTGCTGGGCTTCTCTCGTTTAGACGGGGGTCTCATCCGGCGCGGCGCTCAGTTGTCCTAGGGTCACTGAGGAGTCAGTATCGTGATGGCATGGTATTGCAACCCAAAAACTGGTCCGCAGTAAGCGGCCGTGAAAAAGCATCTATCAGGTCATTAATAGTCATCGTTTTTTGATTCCATCTCCGCTTTTAATTAGATGAGAGTCACTTTGATGAACCATTATAAAAAAAACTAGTTTCGTAAGTATAGGTATTATAACAATAAAGTAGAAGTACAAACAAAATGCCTCCAAAAAGGTTTCATGCACTGGTACTCTTAGCGTGCGCTTTTGCTGTTAAGATATTAAGTATCAATGGTAAACAAACAACAATGTTCATAACGACAAAAGGCAACCCTTTCTGATTTCAAATTAGCTAATATTCGGTTTCATTGAGAACATTAGCGATGCTAAATTAAGGCAAGTCATGATAACATTTGTGTACAAGTTGGGTAGGTTTTTGTTTGGAGTTGTCAATAGTATACTGTTCATTAAGTTGATAGTAAAACGTTATATATCTTCTATACGTATATTTGCTGTAAGTAGCAAGAATGGTGTAAGTAGACTGAAGACACAGCTAGATTCATTGAAATTTATAGTATTACTTTTCAAAGCACTAACGCCTGCTTTAGCGATCTCAAACATTGAAATTTATAGCGAGAAAAATTCACATCCTCGGACGGGATTCGAACCCGCGTCTTCTGACTCTCCGTGTCAGACGCCATTGACCAACTAGGCCACCGAGAATCTGGTCCGAGCATCGAATTTTAACTCTCTATTTGACTAACCGTCTTGCGGGGACGGAGCGACATCTATTGGACAGTTAACAGTACCATCCAACCGAAAGAAGCATTATTTAGAAATACTTGAACTTTCGCATTGACATCGCAACCCTTCTGATTTTTATAGTATTACTTTTCAAAGCAATAACGCCTGCTTTAGCGATCCCAAACATTGAAATTTATAGAGAGAAAAATTCACATCCTCGGACGGGATTCGAACCCGCATCTACTGACTCTCCGTGTCAGACGCCATTGACCAACTAGGCCACCAAGAATCTAGATACAGCTAGATTCAGAAAATTCATATATATATATATATATATAATATATATCGCTACGATGACAAAAATTTTGAAAATAGTATACCTATAATTAAGAAAAGTTTCGTTGTTCAATTTGCTGATAGTCTAGTGACTTACAGCAAATTGAACAACGAAACTTTTTTAAAACTGTTTTTAACCCAATTTTACTTACAGCAAAAGTGCGGTTAATTATTAAACATCTGATATAACTTACAGCATTCTTATGCCAATTAAGCGTAATGTATCAGCATTTTAGATGTGTGGAGATAGACGGAACTTAACTATCTCCATAGAAGTCATTAAACTACTTACGAGGTTTTTCAGGTCGATAAAATGAAAAGTCATTTGCTGTAAGTAGTGAAAAGTAAGTAATAACTGTATTAAAATTATTGTCATTGCTGTTGCACTGCATGTTCATGAGTATTATTATAACAAAACTGTGTTCCATAAATCATCTTTCAGGCCAAGATAATTAAAATGATATGATTGTTTATCTAGCTTTTTCAAGTTTTTAGTTCTGGTGAAAAGTTGGGTTTTGGCTACTTACAGTAAATACGTTTTCTTGCATCGATATATATGACCATTTATAACTCAAGAACGGCATTTTTTTATGATTTATGTTTTTTTCGATTTGTCATATTATTATCTCGGGGAAGAGCATAATATAATGTGCACGATCATCATCATCCATCACCACCAGGGTGAAACCGCGGGCCGCAGCTTGCCGTTAAATTTTTATGATTTTTGTGTTTTTCGATTTGTCATTTAACGGGGTAGGACATATAATACTTTTCATAATCATCATCATCCATCATCACCAGGGTCAAACCGCGGGGCGCACATAGTTATTTATATATAATAAATATAGCTTTTACACGTTTAAGACTATTTCTATGCAATTTTAAGCAAAGCGAGACGGGCACATAGTAACCTACCAGTTAGCGCCACTGGCGCTCATGTCAGTTAACTGCAACAATCATGGCCAAAAAGTTTGCAATTAATGGTACTGCATGTATTAATTCCATGATATTTCAGTTATTAAGATATCGTGAAGGCAATATTATAAAGGACAGGGATACGGCGTGAACCTGAGGCCGATACTTCTGGCCAATAGCGTACAGCATCAGAAATAAATATGTTGTTAACTAGCAATAACATTAAAAATTAAAAAGACATGTATTCATATATTTTTTTTTTACTTTAGCTTTTAAGCAATTTTCACCATTGTGATGTTTGGAGAACGAATCTCCGAAAATGTAATCTACTATATAAAAATAGGTCGGGTTTTCCTTCCTGACGCTATAACTCCAGAACGCACGAACCGATTTCCACGGTTTTGCATTCGTTGGAAAGGTCTCAGGCTCCGTGAGGTTTACAGTAAAGAAAATTCAGGAAATATGTAAAAAGAAAAGCGGGACAATCTTTTTTCACATACAGCGCCATCTATGATACATAGCATGTACTACAAACCAATATATTAAGTAGATGGCGCCAAACGAAATGTTACATAAAACGAAGCCATCTGGTGGCGAAACGGAGTTCGCAGGGTTTGCTAGTTTCTTATAAATATACAAATCAAATCTAAAAAAAGGTACGGACCAAAGAGTATGTAGTCTTGTAGAATATCCATCATCATCATCTCGGCCGTAGGACGTCCGCTGCTGAACATGATTTTCCAAAAGGACCGGTTGGAAGCGGCCTGCATCCAACGTCATCCTGCGACCTTCATCAGGTCGTCTGTCCACTGTGTCGGTGGACGACGTACGCTGCGCTTGCCGGTCCGTGGTCTCCAATCCAGAACCTTTCGGCCCCATCGGCCATCTGTTCTGCGTGCTATGTGCCCTGCCCACTGCCACTTCAACTGGCTAATCTTCTGGGCTATGTCGGTGACTTTTGTTCTTCTACGGTCATCTCCTCATTTCTGATTCGATCACGTAGAGAAACCGCGAACATAGCCCTCTCCATAGCTCGTTGTGCAACTTTGAGTGATAGTTGTAGAATATTTAAAAAATACATTCCATTCGCTTTTTATATTGTAGGTATGTCTCGCGTAGTTACTATCATCAATTCTGTAGCGGCGCCGTCTTGCGTATACAGTCGCACTATTCGCGGGAAGGTGAATATGAGTTCATAATTATTAAAAATATGTATTTTTTCAGTTTTATGACCAGTTCTCGATTCCAAACCACCCCGTTCAATATTATGCACTAATTCACATATGCCTTAGATATGAGACATTGGTTGTAAGGATTCAAGACGATTCGCTTTTGCTGAACACTAAACTAAAATTCCCTAAACTAGTTGAGCTACTAGGTGAACACGAAGTAACATTACGACTAAATTTGTACCTACCGATACAATTCAACAAAATGTCCAATTTAAGAGAGACTTTATTTGAATTTGGACTTAAGCATGTTCAGAATAGAAATACCATAATTTACTGAAAATACATTTTAGTTCGCAATTATAGTTTGTTTGTTTGTTTGTTTGTTCTCAACAAGTGATTTGCTACCAATGTCAAACAAAACTGTTTCAATATTTATATTCTGGTATAAATGGCTTCCAAAGAAAAAGTTTGTATGTCATGAAATCAATAGCTTATTTTATATACAAAACAAATCACCTGGCAAGGGTTGTAATACAAATGGATTTACGTGTTTTCGCGTAAAAATAGTTCTCACGTTATGTTATAAAATGAAATTCATCTTGGTTTATGCAGACAGGAAGGTCGTAAGGCAACGGTTCGAGTAAAGGAAAAATTTGAATTTAGATGTCGCTAGCGTAGCCATGGCTAGAGCCCTACTATTGTAGCGCAGAAAGTTTTATTAACAAAATGTATGAACCCGAGAACAAATTTTTTTTTAGCTTTATCGTGAAGAAATTTTGTCTACGTACGCTGTAGTGACTTGGCTACGCTTATTTGTTTTTTTTTATTGAATACTATTAATACTATACTTAAAGCATAAGAAAATCCTGAATTAACTTCATTTATTAATAACTAAAATCAGGCATATTCTCGTATCATACATTATTCGTACATAAATATTTGCAAGCAAGGTACACACTTCATGTTAAGGCGAAATGGTAGTGAAGTTGTATGGTTGTAAGCAGCGTGCGCGCTTTCAGATTATTACCAATTTTGGTTTATTTTATGTAAAAATATTTTTTATTTTATTTTATTTTATTACAAAAAACCTCTAGAGTTCACTTGAATGTTTGTTGGGATTGCACATAATTTTTGTATAAATATCTTCCATTGCAACTGAATGAAGTTGATTCATTCCATCGTCAGGAACGTATTTAGGTACGGGGAATTTTACGATATTTTTCCTACTGAGCCAAGTTTCTCTAATCGTGTATCGGTAAACGTATCCCAATAAAGAGTTTTGTGAACATTTATTACACATAAAAAAACATTTTTATTGTACAATAATGTCAATTAACCGTTTTCAAAGGTTAATGGACGGTGCCAATAACCTATCTATCGCCGGTTTACCTTACTAGAGATAGATATTTGACACTATTTGTATCGACGTTATGTCAAATTTCTATCGGTAGTAAGGAAAACTGTGGATAGATAGAATATTGGATTTGGCCCTTAGTCAGCTAGTTTTAAATATACGTGAGGACGAATTGTCAAGTTTGAATTAATGTATTTCGTCATAAGGAAAAACAAAATAGGTGTAGGTTGCTCCTAGCTAGTGTATGTAACCATATTATTGTGCCGCGAATTTAACCAACGTTTTTCATTAGCTTCGTTATTAAATAGGTTAGAGCCCCTTAGCTTTTCAGTTTTAATTGTAACTCAAACAAACTTTATCAACGCTTGTTTGTGACTTAGCTCATATTTTTGTCATTATTATAAAAAAAATGGCATAACATTTATTTATTTTTATTTATTTATTTATTTATTGAATTAAATACTTACATCTACCATTACAGGATAACCTAATGCGATAGTGCAGTTAGTAGTGGCAATAGTTTTACATATTTACCCTTAGAAACGTACCTATATTTAACAATTAAGGTATATACATGACTTAAAAATAGATTAAATAAAATTATATAAACATCACAGCCAACACTAATCACTTAACTAAATAACATAAAACATACAGAGCCACTTTTGAGAACTCACTCATCGTACAACAAAATAGGTCCGTCTCCTCCGCCATAACGTTGAGAGTGCGAAGTGCGCGCGTCAGAGGCGCCTCGCTAAGGAGATTAGTCCGAGCTCGCGGCACCACTACCAGTGGCGTGTATGTACATTCATTTTATAGCATAGCTTAACATTTTATATGCGGAAACTCAAGTTTTATCTAATTAGATTATGTTTATAAAAGAGCATTTATAATAATTAATGTCATTAATTTATTTGCCACATGAATTATCCTTTTAATACTTAAATATGCAATTTTTTGTGCCTAAAACATACTGAATACAGTTACGCAATAACGTCGGGCTACCGTCTATAGATGCCTACTATAGTAGGCGCCTTCCACCGAGTACCAAGATCCTCTTTACGAGGCAAGGCTAAAATGCTGTTCTCGAGTTTGGTTGAAACTGTGTTCGGTTTAAGCTGATGCCAGACTTAAAGCGGTATCAAAGCGGAACAAAGGCGAAAACGTCTATATTTTAAAATGTAAATGTAAGCTAACGGTTTTTGTTTTACTATCATAACAAATATCTAACATAATGACAAGGTTAACAAAATGTCTTCCATATTAATAATACATATCGACAGTAAAAGTACATACTATTCGTCAACTACTAAGGTTTGTGTTTGCATCGTCTATGCCTACATCGAAAAGCTAATCAATAATTGCTTGAACTAAGCTTGAATCTTACATACCTATATGTATTATCTTACATATAAATGTTTAGCAGTAATTCCCTAAATGGTGTCCTTTGATTTTACACACAAATCATGCTATTTATATAATTTTCTATGATTCTTGTAATACGGCTGTCTAAAGTGTCAGTTATATATACAAACTGTCAGTTATGAAGGTCATGCAGTGTAATCTTGTAACGACCGCTAAAAATTGAATTGGTTTATATTAGTAAAAAGGGATTGTTCATATTTCAGTAGTGGCAGTCGACTTCGTATTAATCATAATATATTATATTTTTCCGCTTTCGTTCCGGTTTCATTAGAAAAGGCAAAAACGTTAGTCTGACGTACACTTTATATGGGACGAAGGCGGAGTGAGAGAGCGGCCAAATGGCCACCTCTCCGCAACTCTACGGGCGGCCGTTTGGGCTGGAATGACTTGGAACATATTCCGTGTGCCTATGAGAATTGATGTTCTTTATTACTGTAATTTAAAAGCAATGTTTTAATAATCGAATTAATGGACGTATAAATAAGTACCCATTGTCGCTATATGGCAAGTCTCTATAGTAAGAATATTTTATAACTTTGTCGGATATTAAATAATTTCCCCTCTGCTGTTAGGATGTTGAATCGGAAGCCTTTTAGTAAAAAGAGTCCGTCGTGGTTGGTCAGTCACAATCCCACGAAGCATTAGTGTGTAAGTATAGGTAAAAATTATTTAAGGTTTTAAGAATACGCGAGGAAGCAAGTGACATTACTGGGCACATGAAAATCAGAAACCAAGGTCTCAGGTTGACGAGCGTAGTGCATTACCACCCAAAACGTTTCATGCCCATGTTTTCCATCAAAAGACGACTTGCCTATTTCTTCACTAGACAATAAAAAAAGACTGAGAAGCTGATATGACTTGTTGTGATTCTTTTGTTTTGTTTCTATTGAATATTTTTACCAAAGGAGATCCGTAGAAGAACAAACCGAAATCGTCGTCACCGAAAAAGCCTCACAGATTAACCAGTTAGAGTGGGTGTGAGCAGGGCGCATACGCACATACTCAGAACAGATGGCTGATGAGGCTGGAAGTTTCTGAAGTGGATCATGGACCGACAAGCATAGCGTTAGGTCGCAAATGTTATGGGCATACGTTACGATGCTATCAGGCAAAAGACATGCTCAGCTCATCGCCCGCTCGCATATAATAAAAAAAGGTTCTTTGTCAATTGGTAACAAAGATATATAAGTAAATTAAAAGTAAGAAATTTATTTTTGTATTTAAAATAGCTCTAGATTCTATACTCTACATCTAATCTATACTCTAATCAGAACTGCTATCAGTTCTGATTTTCAACACTTACAGCACAAAAGTTTGACACACAGGTGCCATAATTGTGAAATAAATTTAAGGGTAAGGTAACCAATGAGTTCCTATCACTATACGTATTAGGTGACATGATCGGACCCAAGAGGAAGCTTGCTTAAGTCCGTTACATACAAATGCCTTTCATTAACTTGTCGATGTTCCGTCCGAAACGCTACGGTCTTCGGTGCTTTTGAGTTTAAGTCTTCAACTACAGCATTGCAGTATAATTTGTTGGTACCTTTGGCACATTCCGGGTCTTCCAAAATTCGATTTGAAACCGTGACGTAAGGAAATCGTAATTCATAATCCGTGACGTAGGGTAATCGTAACTCATAATCCGTGACGTAAGGTAATCGTAACTCATAATACATGACGTTGAGACAGTGTGATACGATTGAGCAATGTAACTCAAACTGATCGTCAATCGCCTTAGAATGTTTTAGTAATATATCCACTGCATTACTAGACTGGACTTAGACAGGACAGTGACTTAATGACTGACTTATTTATGTGACTCTTCACTGCTTGAATGGAAATCCAAGTTGATAAAATTTTAAATATTTACTTAAAATCCTTGAGGGGTGGCACATGTACAATAATACGAAACCAAATATAAAGAAAAAATATTAAAGAAAAACTCAATCTGATCTCCTAAGCTAAATACCGAAATGCAGGGTGAGGTGAAGGGACGTGGATTGCGCGGGGAGAAGATTGGCCATTCTTTACCTACGTACGAGGATGATAGTATCGTCCTTGCCTACGTATCACCATACTATTTTGCGCCTATGACACTTATTATCATGTTGATATAACAATGTTATAAGATACTTATTTAGGCATGCGAGTAATTTTGAATGTAATATCTTAGGAAATAGTGACCAACTATCCACCAAAAAAAAAACTAAAATTGTAATCAAGTAGGATCAAGACTTAATTATAGTTAAAATTATCATCATTTATTTTACCTCGATATAACTTCGTAGTAAAGCGCTTCTACTTCAAGTGATCAGAGGAGATTCGGTCGGTCTGGATCCTCCTATATTAAAGCTGGATATTGAATATTTCTGCCATGCCGTACTTGACCCACGTGGCGGTGAACTATGAACTATACTCATTAGGCACGTGTCCCAGTAATGAAGACGTAATAGGCAGATAGATATACATTATGCAAGCATTGTAGCATAGAGAATTGTATTTGGAACAAGTATGTAAATCTAACTAGTCTCTCTATACCAATCTGGTATCATACGAGTACGTATCGGTGTTGTGCACATCATGCGGTTATAAAATGTCCATCACATTTTTATTACATTTTACTTGGTATATTTATATCACAATATGTGGTATATTATAGTGTCTGTTATATAGAAATATAACATATTTTCACTTATCATTATCACACGTAAGTATAAATAGTATGCGCGTATAAGTATGACTGCAATTTTCTTAATAAATCAATCTTCTTAGGCAATCAACCTTTTTAATAAATCACGTATCTTACAAAAGCTATCAGCCCACGAGTTAACATAGGTATTGGAGCAGTAAAGTAAATGAGATCTTTTCGGCGCAGATGCACGTAACCCGGGTATCCGGGTATCCTACCGCCATTCGGGTATACACGGTCGGGGTACGGAATAATGTTGACAGTACCCTAACTTGCATGTTTTGGCAGTTAAAAGATAATAAGCTTGGATAAGGATGGGCCTGAATCATGGTGAATAGCTGATTAAAAAAGGTACAGAAAGTAAGAGAGATCTGTATAAGCTGCGGCCATATTCACGATTCAAGGGAAGATTTTAAGAAAATAGAAATGGGAGTACTCACCATTGTTTGTTTAAAATCATTCATAGTAATCTGAACTATAAATACGTCATCTCCACGGTTTTACAATAGGAATATTGTTATAAAGGGCCTTCATTCTGCTACCTTATCAGGTTGTCTCCCTCCCTTGTTGGTGGTTGTCCTTTACTGCGCTTGCAGTTCGGCTGTGTCACTTCTTCGAAATTATTTATTATTGTTCGAAATTATTCAAAAAAATCATAAAATTGACACAACGTGCTCAAAATAACTACAGGATTAAAATGTCCGGTAATAAATCTAAAACTACTTGGCAGATAATTAATAACCGTAGAGGTAAAATTCCCCGTGGCTATATCACACAATTAAAAGTATATGGTGAATTTATAACCAAACCTGGAGAAATTGCTAATAATTTTAATAATTTTTTATTTTTTTTGTTGACAAGATTATACCGATTACTGGTTCGGGTAGTAACGTGACATCTCAAAAAAAAAGGCCAAAACTATGTTTATGACTCCTAGTATACCATATGACATTTTTAAAATTATAAACGGACTAAAAACACAAGTAGTGTTGGCTACGATGACATATCTACAAAAATAATCAAATCTGTAAGTAGTTTAATATGTGGGGACATTTAAGCTATTTAATTAATTTATGTATTTGTGAAGGTATTTTTCCAGATGGCTTGAAAACGTCTATAGTACCTAAAGCCATTGTTCAAAAAAGAGGATAAGGAGCAAATGCAATGTTACAAACCAATTGCACTCATCTCCATATTTTCAAAATTTTTTGTAAAATACATTTATCAAAAAGTATACGCCTATTTAGAAAGAAATAGTATATTATGTAACAAAAAAATGGTTTTAGACAAAACAAAAGCATTAATGTCGCTATCTATGATTTTTACCGTACTGTGATTGCTAATGTTGATAAAAATAATCCAGTGTGTGCTATATATTGTGATATGACACAAGCGTTTGATTATGTTGACCACTCTATATTGTTAAACAAGTTGGAATCGTATGGTATTAGAGGTAACATATTAAATCTATTAAAATTATATTTAACAACTAGAAAACAGATTACTGACATTTGTAGAATTAAATATCAACCGTAAAAATGAAGAATCGCATCGGTCTGAAGCCCGCAATGTCCTATACGGCGTACCGCAGGGCAGTGTATTGGGTCCTCTTATGTTCATCCTATACATAAATGACCTACCAAAAGTTACTGTCCATCCAATGACTCTTTTTGCCGACGACAGTACTGTATCCATCGCGTGTAAAACAACAGCACAATATTCAAATAATATAAATGACACTTTAGCGTCTATTATACACTGGCTTGATAACAACAATTTAAAAAAAAAACTTTACAAAAACTCAGTTCATGCAATTTAGGCAAAGACTTCTTACTACTGATATTAATATTCAATATAAGCATAATTTAATAAGCGAAGTAGATTCTGCAAAATTCTTAGGTGTAACAATAGATACTCGTAGTAAACTAAATTGGAAATCCCATATAGAGCAAATGTGCAAAAGATTAAGCAGCATAGCGTATGTTTTGCATAAAATAGCCCCTATAGTAAACATAGATGGTGTACTAACTTCATATCATGGACTTGCAGCATCAGTCTTAAGATATGGCATAATCTTTTGGGGAAACTCAACTGATAATGAAAAAGCATTTAAGGCACAAAAGCGATGCATTCGGTCTGTGTTTGGACTGCATACTACTGATACCTGTAGACCTTACTTTATCAGACATAAAATACTAACGCTCGTATGTTTGTACATTTATGAAATTGCACTATTTGTCCGTAGCAATCCCTTGTTATTTGAACGAGTATCCGATGTTGTTCAGCGAAACAGACGGGATAATAGCAAGCTGTGTCTAAACACTTCTAGAACAGCATTGATGAGGAAAAGTCTATTGTGCATGGCACCGATCATTTATAATAAAATTCCACAAGAAATTAAAAATTGTAACAATGATCTGTTTAAATATAAACTAAAAAGCCTGCTGACAGATAAATGTTACTATTCTGTTAAAGATTTTTTACAAGAAAAATTTTGATATATTTAACTTCCGCATTTTTTTAATAACTGGTTTTATTTTATTTGACATATACAATTCCATACAAGTTTTCGTTTTTGCTGCTATTCTGATTATGTTTAATCATTTAATTATTCTGTACCTAGGGATAAACTGAATACTATTTCCATGAGTTTAGTTGACTTATTTCTTGACTTTTTCATTAACATTTAATTTAAAATGTTTTTCTGTATTTTGATTAGTGACAAATAAAGTAATTACATTGTTGATATGAATGATATGACGAATATAAAATGTACCTGTTCACCTTAGCAAGGAATTAGATAAATATTGTTTATTATCATGTAACATTATGACATGCATGCCTATCTCATTTGAAATGTTTGCACGCATTTCAGGTAAAGACATGTAGGACCACAGAAAACAATTGTGTTACCAACCATGTATTCGTGTATATACCTATACTATCTACTCATGTTTTTGGCAAATAAATGGATCTTTATCTTTATCTTTATCTTCTTTCGGACCAACCGGTCATCATGTGCTATTTACCTTGCCCAATACTCTATTAATAAACTGGCTTAGTAAATGCAGAGGCAGTCAACGACAAAATGTTTCAGAAATTGCTCTAGTGCATTTTGCCTAGTGATTCTACTTTTGTGACTATAAACAGGTGTGATTGTGTGAGTGATTCAGAATGATACTGAGTTGAAATACTGTACGTCGACTTTGATCGGACTTACCCGTTCGGAAACCGTTCAGATAAGGCATGATATGAATTCAGATTTAGGACTTGTCTTTCGTTTTTATATTTGGGAAATCTACCGGCAGATATAGGATATTGATTTCATTAAACTGATTAGACAGACCTTTTATTTCGACGGAGAATATTCTTGTCATATAGGTATAGTTTAAAATATTTCACATAAATTAGATGAATAATAAATACAAAATTCACTCAGATCTGTACTCGAGCCTAGATTCAGTACTTCTGGAATATGGCCATATTATGCGTGGTTTGTTAGATTATTTAAATATATATATTAGATAGCTTTTAATGTTGACACATTCATGCTTTATACATATAAAAATAGTAGGTAGGTAGATAGTTGAAGGGAAGAAGGTTAAGCTTTAGTAATCAGTCACGATGAATTGACAACTTAACCATCATGCAGGCAGGTCACATCTTTATTTTGTGTGCAATATGTATTTTTACATATTATAAATCAAAAGAAATGGTTTGCTATAGCTCAAAAAATAATAAACGAAATTTTAAAAAAATTGCTTACTACAACCCGTAAATAATGTTATGTATCTAAAATAAAACTGTTATTTTAGTGTTGTATCATTTGCCCATTTTAAATGTAAAATAAAAGACCAAGACACAATTTCATAATATATGTCGACACATTTCAAGTCACATATTTTCCTCAGGCTAAAATATTCATATCCTTCGATATTTGACAAGAAACGCAACCCACGCCGAGATCGCCACTAAAACGCTTACACAAATATAAAATACAATCTCCTTGAAATCCAATCTAGAGGCAGACCTCATCAATATTCCGCTGCCTTGTTATTTTCCTCGAGGCTTTAAAACAAAACAAAAGAGGCTCTGTTATTTAACTCGTTTCCGATACTGCCTATTTCGTCGTATAACAAAATTTCCTTTAGGAATAAGTTTGTGAGATCTCATTTGTCTCTGCAAGATGGAAGCCGTACCGAGAATAACAATAGGTAAATTTATGTAAATGAGTACCGTTCTACGTAACAAAAAGGAAATGAGTCGAGTGGTGTGAGGCGTTCAATTTGATTGTCAAACGGTTTTGTTAGAGACGTTTTGAAATAACGTCTCCCGTATATAGTCACGTACCTGCCTGTTTAGTTTAGTGTTATTGCTATATTGTTCTCGTATGACACCTGAATACGTTGATACCCGTTTATAACCACCTTTTAGGCGTAGGCATACATTGTTCTTAGATGTTGCAGCTTCAACAGTTCGTGACATCTAGATGTTATCTGTACTCCTATTTTCTACTAACACTAAAAAAAGATATGCCATGGTAGAGTTACCATGGTAACGTTTTAGTTCGAGGTCACTCACTTATCTTTAAAACTTACTTGTTTAAAGTTTATTTTTAACCACATAACACTATGAGACGAGATCAAAATTCCTACGAATATCAAAGATAATAACTTCATAAGTAATCCAAAGTAAATAGTTGTTTTTTACTCTGTACATTTTTCTCTCTTGATGAAATGGCTACATTGCACTGTGGTGAAAGCGGTTTATATTTAAGGTTTTATTTTTGTTTTGTTTTTTACGAAAGATATAAGTAAGAGCGAAAATAAAAAGGATAACATTTTTATGATTTCTTTTTTGTATTTACTCACCATAAAACAAGTTTGTTCAACAAATTTTCATGCAGTAAATATATTTTATTGACGTTTTAGCGAAAATGTTTGCAAAGTTGGAGAGCAATCTCGCAAAGGGAACAAACATGACTATTACTCGTATTTTCATAGCCGGAGAAAAATATCAACTTTGTTGCAAACTTTTCCAAAACTAATCCAACTTTTGGGGTAAAACCGCATAAGTTTGTTACGATATTTAGGCGTAACTTGAAAGCGCTATAAGTATAGATAAAGTGTGACATAAAAATATTCTCCATTTATGATATCATCGTATTTTATTTGGACATATCATGTGAATATTGTTTAAAAAAAACTAGTAAAGCTAATATTTACATATATATCAAACAAGGGCATTGAATGTGACAAAAGTCTGGGGCGAGTTCTATTGATACCTTGCAGAGGTTGTTCGTATTAGTAAGATATTCATAAATTAACACGATATCATTAGCTTTTATGTTTATGATACTATATCTGGTGATTTGGATGCAAAATATATTCATTTACCTAAATATAAATTACCTTACATTGCTCCACCGAACGAATATTCTTAACAAAAACACAACAGAGTAATATGTAGGTCCTTTTTGTAAGACGTTATTACATTTTCCTATTTACTTATGTAGGTAAGTACTTCACCATGCAGGCATAACACAAGGGTTCTCTTTCATTTCCGACATAAATATAAACGTAGGTTGTACCTACCTCTTTTACTTTATTCAGAGCGTGTCGAAAGTGGAAAAACCTCGCAAAACTTTCATTGCATGCGGAGCTTACCTACACGTGTGTGTCACATAGCCGAAATATCTGCCAATTTCATTTCTGTGCTCACCTCCCTAGAGCGTAGTAAACACCGCCCCCCTACCAGCCATTTCTTCCAACCTCACCCCCCTTTCCGTGTGTTTGTCCAACTGATATTCTTGAAAATACACAACCGTTCCTACGAGACCTCCCTCGCCTTTCTAAAATGCAAGTTCCACTACAACTTAGGTATCCTGCTACAGATTTAACAGGTCTTCGTAGGATAGTTAGGAATTTGAAGTAAAACTCTTTGCGCACTTGCTTTTGAACAAACACGATGATTTGTCTAGAAACTTCTCAGAAATGGATGAATATAGCGAGCGAGTGCTAGAGATACGAATGGTTTTTTTATTTTGATAATCTAATGAGTAGATATTTCTCAAAATAATACATAAGTTTTAAGGAGAGTTATTTTACTACTTTTAAGAATTGTTTTAGTGGACAAATAACAGGACATAAATGACACATAATGTAATTAATGAAGCGATAATACTGCAGTGGTAATGGTTGGGCAACAGATCAGGTCTCAGCTTCGAATCCTACTTCAAACTAGGTAAGTAAAAACACGCTCATATAATATGAATCTATTCATCCACTCATGCATATAATAAATGTTTCTAAGTTATTCAAAACACATGAGTTATTTCATTTAGTATGTATGTTATGTATACACCTGATTTAAAACCTTCCTTTATTCAATTCACATCAAATTACATTTATATTCATAGCTACATAATACATATATCGGGTGTCCCGAAACTCTACGATAATCTGCTACCGCGCAAGAGGCCAAAGTATACCAGTTATGAAAAAATAAGAAAGTTTTCGTTTCAATCTAAATTGCGCAAATACTTTTTTTGTCAAATATACGTTCGTAAAGGTCAGCATTATAATTTTTGTATCGAAATTCTTGCGGGACATAAATTTAACTATGAATTAATAAATGAATTAATTATCTCTTGCGTTAGGGATCGGATACGTCGATCGATTTTAGCATATCAGACGCTCATCTAAAAAGGGTGCATGCGTACCGGCGTTTGCGAGCTACCGGCGGGCACTTTGATATATATTTTACCAATATAGGTGTTAACGCATGATAAAGCAAGCCGCTAAACCATACTCATATGTTTCCTAGGATCAGCTTATAGTCACATATCTAGAGTGACCGTAACGAAATAGTCCTTTCTAGTATACTATAGAAGGGGTTGTCGTACTCTTACGCAACATTTTTTATGTCTCGAATGTTCTTGTTCTACCAATAGTCACGTAAATTTCAATCGCTTTAATCGAACTGATTTTTAACAATAAAATTTGTCGCAGCACATTTATTTATATCATAAACTAGCTGCGCCCCACAGTTTCACCCGCGTGGTGAACCCGAAAAGTAATCTATAACCTCCCAAGAGATATGACAATTCTAACAAGTCTAAAAACATTTAGTTATAAATGGTGTAACTAACAAGACTTTGTTTTATATATGTATATATACCTGTAAAGAGAGAAACTTCTCACTCAGAAAAGAAACAATGCGAAAGTTTGTGTCTAAGTGAGACTCTCCTCTCATCGCGACAGAGCAGCTAAATGGATTTGGCTGATATTCCGAATGAATGTTACTTATAAAAAGGTTTACGACATATTTTATTTTCGAAGAATGTTACAAGAGATACTTAAATTTCTACGCGGACTACTACCACTAACTAATATGACCAGGTGTGTGGCGATGCACCATCGTCGCCTTTTGGACATAACGTACCTATCACCTTTACTCACAAAAGCATTACTTCCACTTTCATGCGCTCTGTTAAGGAGTTGAATTAATTGCTCGAAACTGTATTTCCCGATGAATTTGGGTTTGGATTTTGTTATAGAAATTTCTTATAAAATTGCTCATTAATATCATGCAACACCATTGCCACAATGCCACATAATTTCTTAACATCGGTTAGTGAGCACACTCAAGACTATTTAGAATATAAAACATAAAACCAACATTCCCAGTAATTTCCCATCTACCCTCAAGGTTAACCTCGAACCGCTCGGGCCGAATATCACGATCACACCAAAACAAATAGCGAGTAACAAGAAATAGGGTCCATCTCCAAACAATCAGTACAAGCGTTCGATCGGATCGCTTATTGGCTACAAGTGCTCTCACATCACAGTGTTTACGTATCCTCATTAACTGTGTTTGTGTGAAGCCTAATTTACGATGTGTTTGCGTTGCGTAACGTCCCACTAATTGACCGATGACGGATTTAGGTTCAGCTTGCGACAGGATTGGAGACTTTCTTATGTCTTTAAATGTCAGGATTGAAGGGTTTAATCTTCACGCTTCATCTATAATTCAGACATGGTATGCTACTATGGTTCAGATGTTGAATCATAAATTAAAATTTTATTTTTCAATTTAATTAAGTTTTTATTTTTATTTTTGGGGCGTCTTAAATTGTTGTACATATGTATAGTTTACGACATAAGTTTGTTATTAGCGTGATAATATACCTACTTGAATGTATTAGAAACAATGAAAAAAAAATGGCTTGATTTTATCATACTATCATACTTCATATTTTTATTATTATAATGAGGAAAGATTTGTATGTTTGTAAAGAAATGACTCAAAAAGTACTGGACCGATTTCAAAAATTCTTTCACTTTTGGAAAGCTATTTCATCCTGAGTAACATAGGCTATATAAGATTCATCATCATCATCCATCACCGCGCGGGTAAAACCTCGGAGAGCAGCTAGTCATAGATAATTAAACCATTATTAAGATTTTTGTTGTATTATATAATTAAGATACGATACACACGCTAGAATATACTAATATTAATAAATAAGTCTGAATCTGCATATACAAAGTATCGATATAATCATGTTGTCTGTTTATGAGATCATGGCGCTTGTCGTGATATATAGTTAAATATAAAAACTCAGCTAAGATTATCATTTCCATAAAAGAAGCTTAAGATACTCTGCCTACTCATCTTCACCGAGACTTTTTAATGCGGCCAAAAGTCATCAGCACCAAACTCATATCGTAATAATAAAGTAACAAAATCTCAACTCCGTGCCTCCTACAACTAATATCCTCACAATGTTAGATAACCAAACTGCCAAAATTTTCAACTTCATTAACCAAATAAGTTAATCAGCCGACCCACTTAATTATTCAGGGATATAAAGTCCGAGTACCTATTCTATAAAGCCCGCTCGATATTTGGCACAAAACTCTGCAGAGTGGGGCATATTCAGAACAGAGCACCCGGTTTATTTGTGTTCAAAACAGAAAATACTTGGCAAGGAATACTTGGCCCGGGTAACGCGCCATTTTACCCGGCGGAGGGTTTTACCAAGCGGGTGGTATAAAATTTTCTCGTGTAAATACCTATTCCTTGCGAAAATAGAGGGAAATGTTGACGCTGCAGTATCGGGAGGCTTTTTTCTATGAAATATTGATTGGACCTTTGCTAGCTGACGAGATAAGGATGTATAAAAAATTTTACGTTAGTGTTTTGTTATTATGGAGATAGATCTTTGGTAAGGTTTAACAGGCCACCATGTTCCTTCATTGGATGCCGGAATATTAATAAAACACTATCAACACACCACATTCACAGTAATCCTTATACTAATTATCGTTTTATGTTTTACTAGCTATGCTCGCGGCTCTGCTCGCAGGAAATATGACTATCTAACAGGAACATATTTCCGGGATAATCAAAGCTGTACCTACTGACTATTTGTTATTGGAAACAAATCACCAAATTCAGTAGACAATTACCAAATCCTAACAGCCAAATTAGTGTAGATACTATAGCCACCTTTACAAACTTTTCCCGGGAGTATATTTTCAGATAGAATAGACAGAGATAAAAATTGTATAGATGCGACGACGAGCGAAGCGAGGAGGAGCGTTAGATACTGGTGAGACTAAACACGTGAGCCGAGCGAGGATAATTAAATAGGTGTTTTAATTTTGGTGATCATTTACTAATGTTCATTTATTCGATGTAATATTTTGCTATATTTGGTAATATTGGTAATAAATTAATCATAAGCTTTTGTTATTTAGACCTTTGAGCTTAGTTATTTTGTTAAACATTAACAAATATTAATCAAAAATCAATCGAAATATATATCGACATACTTCCACATTGATAATATTAGTATGATATCATTAAAAGTTTTTAAGTGGTATAGTAATTGTCTAAGAATTTGATTTCCTTTACAAGTAGCTGCTGCGTAATTGGCTTTTATTACTTACTTAGTGGACTTTGAAAACATCTATGTAGAAATGTATCCAACTTAAACTGAAAAGTAACCGTTCTATTGGTAAAAAAAATATCAATAGAAGAACGAGCAAAAATGGTAGTAGGTACTTACGTATTAAGCAAAATATAATCATGTCCCTTTTTCGATTTAGGTAAGCCAATTCATAACATATATACATTTTCCCGTAGGTGTATTTACCGTATTCCAACTGATCGGGTTCGTAGTATTCGATTAACGGTTGCCGCAATGGACGGACTATATGCCCACCGATCCAGACGTAATGGTGGATCCGAGAATATGAGAAAACCAGAGAGCGTAGGTACACTGCTTTGCACAAACTTTCAAAGTAATATTGTCAAATTAATTTAGTTCAAAACTTATTCACGAGTATTCACGAGTCTTAACACAACTTAATATCACAACCGTATATCCCCGAAGGGGTCAGGAGATATGTATATACTTAAAGCTAAATCTCATATTTGGGAATGAGACTATTGTAACGTACCAGTCACAGGTCAATACCTACTTCAGACGCCTCTTTTTAGAATTCCTAGTCGTAAAACTTAATTTGACCTGGAAATTCAACTGGAACAAACAGGATTCTCACGTGATTTCATGAACTGGGCGCCATATTTTCAGTTTTTTTGTTGATTGGTCTATAAGTAGACCAGCGGCCTTTATCTTTACGGAGGATGGGAATGGACTTCAGTTTGACATTTGTATCCCATTCTGGGCCAAACCCTGCAAGCCTATTGGCTGGAGCTGGAACCATGGAGAGGAATGAAGTGACATTTATAAGTATATAAGGTGGCAATTTTCAACACGTAAATTTTTCAATTACGCAAAGCAGGTTATACGCAAAATAGTTCAATCACTTATATTTATTTTGATGAGAATTTTATACTCGTAGTTGACAAACTATACATATGAAGAATATAGGGACGTATTCCAGTAAGTTACCGAATAGAACTTATCTATCCTGTAAACGGCTGCCGCATTGGTTGGACGGACTTTGAATATCTGGGGAGTACTTATATGGAAACTAAACAATAACGTACAATCTCATCTCTAGTCTGTAAAATAATGAAAAGTATAAAAACAATATTTTTTTAAAGTTTTTATTTTTAATCGTATGTCTACTTTTATTTAGTTAGCTACAGGCTTTGACTTAGGTACAATTAACGAAAACAATACTAAACCATAATGTTTTAAAAGGATCTTATATTTCATAGGTTAAGGGTTAACGTAAAGACATTAGGATATACCCTCGCGTTAGGATATACCGAAGGAGGCTTTTTCTTTATTGTTACCGGCGGCGCTTTGGCCGGGCCCGCAAGTAGGTCCCTATACGTAATCAGGGGTTTTGGTATAATTTATTTATAATTAAATGCGTACTTGGGTTCTTATGCTAGGTCACTTATTCTAAGTACATACTCGTATGTATATATGTGTGTCCAAACTAGTAACACTTGTTTTAATTCTTACTTATTTATTTTTTACTTATATTTATTCTTATTTCTATTACATTTTCACGGTAGGCTTCGACACATACTATCACAACTTCCGAGACCCGAGAATAAACATTTCGCTCATAACAAATCCAATTCATTACATAACAAATGTCTGCCCCGGCCAGGGATCGAACCTAGGACCCCTCGTTTCGAAGGGCGCTATCAGTTGAAGTAATCTAACAGAACCGTCATTCAAACATTTAAAATATCGTACGACGTACATACCATTACGCCCCGTGACATTGTCAATGCTGGTAGACAGCGTGGCGAAGCTGTAATTGCCAATTGAGACAAATTGCGTTAGTCCGTAGTAAAAAAAGTACCTGATTCCAACATTAAATGATTCACGTTCGTTTTATCCAAATTACATTTGGTTTAATGAACAGACTGATACTACTTACTGATTTGTGCGTAATATGGCCGGTTAAACATGTACATTATCAAAAGTGAATAACAAAGTCGTACAAGACGTGAAACCATTCAGCAACAGAAAGCACGAAAACCGTAACTTAAATGCGTAGGCTATCTTTTTGACACAAAGAAACGCTTAATAATTTAAAGCATATAAAGTTAATTAAATGTATAAAGTTACTTAATGTGGGAACGTTTTCGTCACCACTGTACACAGAGCGGACAAATACACGATGCCAATATTCCGACACTTTGGGTACACGCCTCTACAAGTATGTACCTATACCGTGCGCTACACGTCGCTCCGGCCAAATGACCCCATTATCCCACCCTATCCGTCCCCTAAAACCCAAATATCAACTTTATGCACAACTGTGATAAAGCCCAAAGTTAGATGGGCGGAATTCTAATGAACAAGCGACATCGCACTGACACGAATCAGATAATAACTTACGTATTTTGTATGAGTTGATTTTGGCTAAACTATCCGAGATTATCAGGTTTCAATGCGGCTCTGTGAATAAATTTTGATTTGGAGACGATATTGGAATTTTATCGACAAGATATTTGAAAAGAAAGTTGGGTCGATGCTACAAGTGCTCGGGTATGTAAATTCAAATGTTGAAATGTTGGTAAGCGATCAATATTCAAATGAGTGCATGATCCCGAATAATAATCGAATTGTATACGTAAAGTAAGGGAAAATATGACAACGTGCTATTGATGTTTCGGAAACATAAATTAAACCAAGCGAGGGTTTTGGATGGAACAAGACTCATACTGAAGTGTATTAAATTCCAAATGAAACATTGGATAGAAGGTTTTGGCTCAACCTACGCGTTAATGGGTCGGTGAAGCGGGAACGTCAGTTACTTAAACATTAGTAACGGGTCATTACCTTATATAATATTGCTATTGCAATCCAAACCTGCGCAGACCACAGTACCAGAGTCGCGAGTGGACACAAAGCGGTGCCTCCGCAGCACATGAATAAAGCCCATGTGCTTTGCCGTTGAATTATAGGTAGGTATGTAAACAATCAAGCTATAGTCGCTCCCACTTTGCTCCTGCGCTGCGGTCGCTCAAGTTAGACAAAACCTTTTTCTGAAAATAACACCTCAAATCCTTCCCTGATGTAGTATAGCTTTGGTAGATGAATAAAATTATTCTCTCGTTGTTTTAACGTATCTACGAGAGATGAGTTGACGCATACTTTACTGTGAGTAGACACTTACTGTAATGCATTGGGTTAACTCGTCCATTCACCGTAGTAATGGAGTTCGTAGTAACTATTATTTAATCTGTTTTCATACAGGAATTATCTACTACCCACGTTAAAAGCATCACATTCACCTACCATTGGTCGGGTGTAAGCACCTGTGCTTTACTCCCAAACACGCGACCGGTTCCATCTCCAACCGTATCCGTAAACTCACTTCTTTAGTAGTATCGTACACATTATCTTGTCGCTTTTATACTCATTTAATATTCTAACAAATTCTGTCAAATTTTTGAACCTTACTTTAACGTGACTGATTTAATTGCCTTCAAATTCTTATCCCTCAGTGTGATTACTTCAATCTCAGTAGCGCGGCTTTCACCGATAAAATTTTAATCAAGAGTCACCGACTTGAGCTGGGGAAGCGAAAACTTCTATTTAAAACAATAGTTAAGTTCTTCAGATGTATTGTTCTCTGTGAGCTCACGTTTCAATGCTCGCGTACATTGACCGAAGGTATACGCTGTTCAGTAGACTGAAATGATAGTAAAACTTGAACAGAACCATGATTATCTTCGTCATACATGTGGATTGTACTTATGCATCCAATCGCAATGTTATATCCTCAGACCGACACTCACGATGGGTCATGGCCGCTTAAAGCCCTTGAAAGCGATTAGGTAGGGGTTTTATTACACAAACTAAGCGGTGAAAGTTCCAACGACACTGTAGTTGACGTAAAGTGGATTTAACCACACTTACAAATTAAACGAAATCAAGACTTAATACAATAAAATTTAGAACATTGGATTGCGTAAGCATATAAGATTTGAATTTTAAGCGGAACTTGTGGAATAGTGCTCAACATTATTTTTTGTGTGTAAACGTCAAATATCCAGGAAATGTTTATGGTAACACTTCATTTGATTTCAGAGCGTTGACACTGATAGCCAATTATAACAGACGCCGGAGACATTAAGTGCCAACTGAATTGAACATTTTGTGTTGAAAAATTCACTTGGCGTCAGAAGTAGAAAATGTAGGTGATGCTTGGCATGTGGTTATAAAAGAATATACACTCGCTAAGATGTGGCAACTGGATGTATTCACGTGCTTACAGGTTACTTTCGGCGCACAAATATGCCATATAACGTACTACAGCAACCATCCATGAGTTGAACCTAGTTTGCTGAGTCGTTCATAAAATTGAATCTGATAGCGTTAAATTTTGATAGTATAGCTTCGCATATTTCCAGTCTAGTAAGCAGTTCAAACTGCGTTAGAATTCCCTTCGCTTATCACTGAGTCAATGGCCAAAATTAAAGCTCCAATCGCTAGCCCGACTGTGATCGTAAATCGTAACGAGTTCATGATTTATGCGTTCAGACACAACACATGCATATATATTTAGAGTAGAAAAATAACTCTAACGTTACGTTGAGTACCTGCGTATTCTACGGCGGCGTGTGCGGCGCGCAGCCCGAGTCGAGCTTTTTTCGTACGCATGTATGTCGGTCGTGTTTTTATTATTTACAGAAAGCATTTTTTAGATGTAATAAAAAGTAGTTACAACCACTTAATGAATGATCTGTAAATAATTCTATTTAAAAAAATTAAATTTAACATATTTACAAAATTTTTGGTTATATTGATAGTGACGTTACTAACGTCACTATCAACATAAGTCATCCTGTTAAATATTATATTTTTGTAAGAGCATCTGAATGTTTTTTCAGAGACACGTGTGTTTAACTTCTTTTTACGTAGTTTTACTTAGTTTGGACCAGCTTGACTCCATGAGACTACACCGTAAATAGTAAATAGACGTAGGTACATACTTTACAGGAATTGATTCGTGTTGTGTGCCGGTTATATTATTTATTATGTTTTTTTTATGTTATTAGGACAGTACAAGCTAGAGGCACACCAGCAGATGAGCGCGCTCAGAGAACAGATGCGTTTCGTCACAAGCGACGAACTGTACTACGTCCGTAACCCTGAGACAATACATTGGCCTTTCATTTCGTAGACAACCCATACTAATTTATGAAAATTATATGACAATTTTCAAAAGAGTGCTCGCATAATACACACGCAATCAAATAACTGAGATACTTGTTACGTTAGGAAAACTATTTAAACTTTCACTCGTTTGCAATGAAATTGCGGAGAATTAATTGGATATGTCAAGATTGCTCTGTCACTTATTATTATTACACTATGGTACAGAACTTACAGAACAAGCTTGATAGAATTGAATTCTATTAAGTAGTATAAAATTAATGGGAAGGTATCAAAAAGACAACGTATAATAAGTTATTGTTTGACAAACAAAATGACAGCATTTATTGGCTTGTCGAATCTATATTAAAATCAACGGGACAATGCTGTCAGAGTTTTGAGTACTTTTTTTTATTTATTTATTTTTATTTTTATTCATTGGTCTCCCAACAGCAATTACATGTTTACGAGTCTAGAATCTTATGGTAGGAAAACTTAAGTAACATGTAACACCTCTTACAGGTAAACACAGCTTGTACCTAATATATTAAAACTAACGCGTTAAATAGCAACGTGGAAATGGAGTTAAAATAAAAGAAAATAAGAATGGCAAAAGTGAAAAATGACAAAAAACAACATCAAATCAATAGTACCCTGTTAATCATGGTTTTACGGGTATTGTGAGTTATTTAACACAGTGTAACGTATATGTGCTAAGCTATCGAAATAAAAGTCTATGTCAAATGAATTTGCTAATTTGACTAACCGAGCTATAGGTGAATTACTAACGAGGATAGACTTCCAAAAAGGCCCTGACAATACCTTTATTTTTTGACGAGGATATCTAGCTGGGATTTTGTATTTAATTTCTTCTTCTTCTTCTTGATATTTTTTAACTGGTAATGTTTCAAAAGATCAGATCAAAAATGAATCTGCGTATTACCATCATTCAGAAAACATCGACATTGAACATGTATCTCACCTTTAGAATGGTTGGCCACAACCCAAAAACAAAAACAAATAAAAACAGTAGTCTTCTTACTGTAAGTCTTCCAGTTTGGGGATGTCAGTCGTGAAACTTACATCGCCATCGATTCGTTGAAAGCTGTGGCTGGCTCAGTAATTTCACTTAGTAATGGCAAGGGAAATTACTCAGCAAATAAGTCCAAGTTCTTCAAGGACGAGCGCCGTGCTGCTTAAGTTTCAGCTTAAACCTTTAGTAGCACTGCAACTTCCTTGGAGAAATGTAAAACTCCACCATGTGGTGAACGGTGCTCGTTATCATCATCTGCTATGAACATAGCTGTCACGAAATACTTCACTGAGCCAAACCTTCAAAAATATATTTACTTGTGGTCCAGTAAATATTAGTGGACTAAGAAAAATGTATTATCGAGTCGAAATTGAAAACATGTAGGTAATTGCCAGACAACGTACGTTACCAACTTAAATCTGTATGTTACAACTTTAATACGTATGGAACACTCGTAGGTCTGAAATTATGACAGTAGGAAACATAATTATGCGTAATGATAGAGACGCGTGTTACCGTTAGGTACACTGTACGCCACATATACAATATCAAGGTGGTATTCAGATTCCGAAATAGACAGGCTACTATTATTTATTCTATGCCTGTACTATAGTAGCATAATGACTGATAAATCTATATACCTATGTATATAGATATTATATGTATATTGTATATACCTATCTATATTGTATATATACATACCTAGCCTAGACACAGGTTAAAAACAGACGTTCATCCACATAAATGATTGACTAGCCGGGAGCAGCGACTCAGAAGGCAGAGTGGCTACAAACTAGACCAACCGGCCAGTCAATATTTCCAATCTATGAAAAAAATGTCTGTATTTTACAAACACCTCACTCAGGCTACATTTTCTTTCGCAATATTTATTCTTTGGTATAGAATAACATCACTTTACGACCAATTATTTGAAAATACTCCCCTATGTATAAATCCATAAATCTATACCTACGGTTGCCTAATTGCAACCCCTACATAGATCTAGTAATAGTTACTATGAACTCCTGTATTTTGAGCGGCATTATGGGTATCGTTAGATATTTTTATCTGCGTGATTTTCTCCATTTGGTTTTGTTTATACTTTTGGTAGGTTTTTATTGGGTGGGAATAAAATTATATTGTTTTTATTGCTAGCGTTTTATTATTATTGCCTTTATAAATGTCAATACGTGAAAATAATGCTTATTATGTATACGAAGAAAATACAAGGGTAATAAAATACAAAATATGTAATAGAAATTAGCTAATAGCTCATCTTTGCAAGCATTTTGAACGAATTATGCCCACGCGGGGACCACCTCCATTCGTATGAGGATATATGGACATGTACGACTCTGTCCCCAATTCCTGCTGTGCTTGTTATCTTTGAGTCATTCTTCAATATAACATGTAAAATTAGCTCAAGCTTTAGAATACAAATAAACTTTAGTGTCACCAAAAAGAAACCCAAAATTATTTGTTCATATTCTTATTATTATAAGTACATATTCTTATAAAAATTAGTCGTTATTACTTTTTTGGAAAGTTTTAATGATAGTTTTCAAAGTCCAAAATATCGTTGTATCTGTACGTATGTATGCTTCTATTACTTGTGCTCTAGAGATTTTTAAGGTTTGTGTAAAATTTATTTATATATTGTCTCTTTGTTGTGTTGTCTGGTTGACTTTACCACTAACAGGAAACAGATAACTTATTCTTACAATCAAAGAGAATATACTGAATACTTAGTGTAATTTTATGAAGTTTACAGATACAAAATAGCTTGAATAGATATTTTACTACAACTAAATTAGTGTGAGCACGCGCAATTTTTTTAAATGGCTGACTTTCGCGGGGTTTGAGCGAACACTGGTTCGCAAATTTTAATTATCGTAGAACACTTCAAGGGTTAAAATAAATATAAACAAACTTCAAACTTTATTGGGTTTTATGTAACATAAATATAACATCTCAAATATAACTTATTTTACATTACATCATAATTTTAAATGTACAATATTTGTGTTGGCGTCCGTACAAGAAATCCTGTTTCCCGGGTACCAATACACTAGTACAATGAGCAGTGTTATTGCTATTTTCTCCAGACATACTTCAGAAGGATAAAAACGTAATGATTTTGAGGGGATTTATTAATTAAATCAAAACGTTGTTTATAAAAACTTACACATTAGTTTTAGACTCTTCAGTTTTAGTTAATAGAAACAGGAATGGAGAGCAACATACACTCAGATCTGTTGAAATATTTTATTCATTCGTTCTTTACTACAGAAGGCAATGCACTCGCAATAGTTCCATGCTCAATCCTTACCTAACACAAAACTATTCTCTGCGACTGCTTCAACTGCAGCATAATGCATACAATTACATTTTACGGTCTACATTTACGTAAAAACGACAACCCATATTGCAGAAACTGGACAATACAATACAATACAGTCCTAAGAAATTACAAAACGTACTATTGTCTCAACTTAACTCTTTTTTGCATAATCGTCTTGCGTAATATTGTCCTTTAAACTAGAGCAAAAACTGGACAAAAAATTAACGGGTCTTACCTAGAAAGGGTTTAAACATTGCGGTTTGCTGTTGAACAATCGGTACAGTTATTGTGAAGGTTTATGATGCTGTAAATCATTTGGAGAAAAAGACTGTGACGTCATAGGCTGTAAAGCTTTTTAACGGCCGATCAGCTGAGGTGTGGAGGTCGTACCGATGACCCTTGGACGTTGTTCGAGGATGTTTGTGTTATTTGAGGTTGTGAATTGCGTCTTGTATTGGTTTGTAAAAATATTATCACTATCACACTAATTTCAAAATGAGAATGATTGTGAGTGAGTGAGTTAATGTTTATTACTTCTTTAAGGTGATGCTGTTCAACGGATTTGATTTGCGCTTTCTGGCCGGGCCGCAAACTAGGTCCCTAACGTGATCAGGGGTTTTAGTATACATTTTATAATTAAAGGCGTACTTGGGTTCTTATGCTAGGTCACTCATTCTACGTACATATGTATATATCTGTGTCTAAACTAGGTACACTTGTTTTAATTATTACTAGTATTGTACTTAAATTTATTCTTACTTCTATTACATTTTCGCTTTTCGAACCATTATATCAACGGATGTGATTGAAATCCTATTATATATTGAAATAGAGATAACACATAGGTTATATTTTAATAATTGATTGCCTTATTATAGACTCTTGGATTAATATTTTAGACTTTATTTATTCTTAAAATGGTCGGGTCTAGGACAAGAATAATAGGTATGTATTGTATGTATTGTGCATGTTAGGCACGCTCATGACCAATCATGAATAGGAATATTTATATAATAATTCTATAACGATTTGCTTGAAGTGAAAGATTAGCCATATTTTCCATGTAGGACTTTATCCTGTGCTCATTTTGGATTGGCTTAGTGTGTATATGATATCTACTTCATTATAAGGCCGCTATTAGCTTTTCTTGCCTTCCGTTTCGTTTTTTCTTATAGTGGTTCATCAAAGTGACTTCCTCTCGCCTGATGGAAAGCGAAGATGGAATCAAGAAGCAATGACCATTAGTGCAGCCGTAAGCACTAATCGGCATCCCTACGATGACCTGACAGCTGCTTATTTCACGCCCCGCTTGAAAGACCCAGGGTCATAGCCACAAGGAAATACGTACGCCGGCAAAGCATTCCACAATTTACTTACACGACAGAGGTAGGAACTGCCAAACTTTTTGGTTCGTGGTTTGTTGTCTCGCTTTTAACCACACATGTCGCAATTCCTGGAAAGTAGGTACGTAGTATGATTTCTACGAAGTCTATTGTATTATTGGCCAAATATGACGAATGGAGAGTCTATAGGTTAACGTATATGATAGTAATAATATACCTATATATATATAAACACTTTTTTGTAAAATATTAAATTGTAATTCGTAGTCATTCACTGATCATATTGAGTAAACGGGGTCATTTTGTGTAGGTACATACTTGAAAAGTTTGTATGACCGCCTTCCTCTCCATCACCAGACTCGTGTCTTACCATAATTTTGTATTGGTACTGATCATAGATAGACATACTTTTAGCTGTATAAAGTGCCAGGAATATCTTGAGAAGTTACTTTAAAATTATAAACCGCAAACACAAATATTCGCGCGGAACAAACTCAAACTGTACCTAGTTTAGAACATGAATAAGAATAAAGTTTATTAACTTATTAAATAAGTACAGATAAATATATAATTAAGCGAAACATTAAGTTCTACAAATCATAACACATTTACAATAACTAGTCCTTAAATTACCTAGTTTGTTTCAAACTTTTACTTGATTTATATTTGTTAACATTTAAGAAAGAAATTGTTTTTGCACTATTTTAAACCATAGATCCTTTAAATATCGTTTCAACATTTTATTCAACAGTTAATTTAATGTAATAAAAATAAAAAAAAATACTGTAAAACATGAGTTAACGAAATTTATTTCAGTATGAACACTAAAAGGCAGAAATAGAAACCGTCCCATAAAATTTTAAATAAATACCACTAGATTATTAAATTACGCACAATCATATACTATGTAGGTATACATAATAATATATATTTACACCACGTATAATAAATCTCAAAGTGAATTCAATTTAAAAACGATACCGTATTCGTATCCATTAGGCTCCAGTCTACACACTCCATATACATAACACAATAACTATTTGAAAGCAAACCCTGATAACGAAACAGGTCACTCTCAGTCCGGCTGATAAGGTTGCCAACTTTCTACGCATATTAAACCTGATAAACAGTATTTTTAATACCTACCTATTGTTGCCAGTTAATCAAGATTTTAGATCGAAAAATAAGTGAAATTATCAAGATTGGAATGATTGTACACTGATTGTATTAAAACAAATGAGTTTTAGTATGTTACATTTGTTAAATAGGTCATGTAAGGTTGTATTATAAATGTAATACAGACATACAAGAATTAAAAGTAAGTAAAATGTAATACCGTTGTATACGCGAGTGTTATTAATTTGTATCTGATGACTACATCAAGAGACCTACGGATACTTACAGATAGTTCTGGCACCTCATGTAATACCTGAAGACAAGTTATTTGCTAGACTAAATGAAGGATAACTTATTCAGTCTTTATTCGGTATTAACTAAAATAATATTAAAACATAGCCTTGCCAGTTTATTCTATTCTCATATTTCTTTACTAGGTATGTTTTTTTAAAACCTATTAGTATTAAAGGTTTGTCAGTATACTCATTTTTAATTCCTCATAAATATGCTAATTTGTTAATTAAATTACTTTACTTGAGACTTAAACTGGACAATGTCTTGTGAAAGTGTAATCATTTAATTTTATATTATACTTATGTAGACCTTTCCTATCGTGAAGCGATACAATTTTTAAACGAATGTTTATGTAGCGTAGTCGGTCTAGTTTTTACCTAGGTGCGTAAAAGAAGTGAAAATCTTCAACATATCGCTATGGCTGCCCATAAAAGCCATTATGACTGTTTTTATCGGTAATGCTTCAATAAAAGTCAGAGCTGTAACCGACCCGTATAAATTGGCAAACTAAACAATGACCAGTGCAGTTTCGTTCTACATTTCTTCGCGGTGTGTTACTGTGGAAATGAAAGAAAAACTTGCAGTTTTATCACAGTTATGAGAAAACCACGCGGTGGTCAGCACGTCTCTGTTTTAATTAAAGTCAGACAGTGCCCGCGTACCCAAATTTATATTACCACGTGCCCCGTACCTAATATTGTGCAGACGTGTTTACAAAACCACCTGAAAAACCAGCAAACATTTCGGTGAGTGCACAGAATTCCCGAGCGTGGGTGATGTCCTCGCGACGCTACACCCAATGCCATCTATGTAGTCACTAGATAATCACAGGACGCCGAGAACGTAAGCGGGACAACCTTTTTGTACATGCCCGTAACACAAGCACATAAAGTTTACTACACGCACAAAAGTCAACTTGACTTGTGCGTGAGTGTGCGTAGAGCTTTCACGCACACAGATGCGCAGAGAACTCGTTAAAACAGCAATTGAAAAGGTTCAGCTGTTCGCCGCACGATGGCGCTGTTCCAATGGTTCGTATCTGGGTCGGAATGGTGATTCCAAACTTTGCGCATTTGGCGCTGCTGTGCTCCCTGGAAGTTTTAAATTAGTTTTCTTATTAGATAGGATACTTTGGCGGGTTGAACTGGTCGAGGCTTATTGGGTTTTGAGAGTTGAATGAGGTCGAATATTTCAAATAAGAGATTTAACAGATTATACGTAGGTACTAAGACAAATTACTTTATTTTCAATAACGTTTTTAAATTAAAAGTGAATTAATAGGTAGGTTATAAATATTTGGTAGTGTCTACGTATTTTTATTCAGTTTACAGCTTTCTGAAGTTAGCGACACTTACGTAGAATATTTTCCTACTTCCTTCGCCTTCGCCACCTGAATTTACCCCTGAGTCATGAATGAATTATGAGTTCAGAAGTTCCAGGTGTATAGTTAGACAACTAGACAAGTAATCGTCTAAAACATATATAGAACGATGTATAAAAATAATCTTACTTTTGTTTACATGAATACCTATACATTTATGAATACTTAGTGATTCTTATTATATACCTAGGTACCTATTTTAAAAAATAGCTCTCTTGTGGTATGTATGTATACCATAATTGGTTTTGTAAATACATATGTATATTGGTATTAGTTTACATGTATGTACAACCGCTAAATCCGATGAAATAATTTAGTTAACATATTATTTGTATTTAGCGTATTATTAAAAATAATTTAATTAATTTCGATTGTATTTATCGGTAAATAATAAAATGTAAATTTATTTAAAAGTGGTATGAGAAGGCACTCGCGCAGGTTAAGGTTGGTATAACGTGATCTTTTATAAATCGTATGTTTAGGAGAAAAAAATAAACCGGGTATAAAAACATCTGATTATACTAGCCGCTGCCCGCGTTATGGTCTGCGCGGCATAAGGTTAGGTACATTGATTCACGGGAACAACCCGTTTTAAAACGGGATACAAAATAACCTACATTTATTTATATAGCTACCCCATGTTTATCAGCCAAATCCGTTGAACCGAATCAGCGTGAAGAAGTTACAAACATAAACACTCAAATCACTCGCAAACTTTTGATTTATAATATTAATGTTAGTGGTAGTTAAAGTCTTACATCTATATAGCATTGATAAATTAATTCTAATTTAAATTCTTATATATATATATATAGCATTGACAAATTAATACATCTATATAGCATTGATAAATCAATTCTAATTGAAATTCGTACATTTATACAGAATTGATAAATTAATTCTAAATGAAATTCTTACATCTATACAGCATTGATAAATTAATTCTAATCAATACACATAATTTTAATGGGTGCACTTTTTTTCTTGTAAGTTCATGACGAGATTAGTGGATTGTGTCAGTTCTTCATAAGAGTGCATTTGTGTAGGGACTCGTAATGCCTTATTTAGCGATTACCTTTACTATGTGTTATTTTTTTTCTTTTAAATTTTAATGTTCTCGTGCCTTTGTATATTCAACATTCCAGAAGTTATTTATGATAATATAATTGTATTTGCATCAAGAGTGATTTTTATTCATAGAGTCAAGCCATAGCTCGTAAACCCGTCCAATATCTACTTCTTTCGCTATCTTTCCGAACTACGCATAAAAGTTGAGACATAAAATACTACTCTTAAATAGTTTGACTAATTAAAAGCAATATACCGGTACATTATATATTATGTGCATTGGATCTAATAAAATTAGTAACAAACAAGAGGTTGTACACTAAGTATATACTTGCTTATGTGCAACATGGCTTAGCACTTTTTTGTACGTATAGTCGCCTGCAATAAGATTTATACATTTCACAATACTCAAAAGTGCCTCAGAATTTAACAATATAAAAAAATACACCAAAAATCATCTAAAATGTATTAAATGTTTATCGGGACTTATCACGTATTATTTAATATAGGTAAAAATATGTACCTTTCGCTCGACGTTTCGACCATGTTACAATGGCCGTGGTCACGAGCTGACTGAAAACTGCGGGTGAGTCCGGCGAGAAGAGCGGGTGTTTTGTTCTTCTACCCTCACTTGATCTTGAAAAATCGCAGGGTTGTCACTACGACACACAACACTGACTGTATCGGTAAATGTCCTAGTACCGTCAGCTCGTGACCACGGCCATTGTAACATGGTCGAAACGTCGAGCGAAAGGTACATATTTTTACCTATATTAAATAATACGTGATAAGTCCCGATAAACATTTAAAACATGTGTTCAAATCGCGAAAGTTTGAAAAATTACTATCTAAAATGTAGTTATTTATATTATTGAACTGCTTAAAATAATCCTTATCTACACTGTTATGAAATGTAGTACTGTATAGTTTTGAAAATTACGGAATGTATACCTCCATCATATTGCAGGTGTAAGTTGAACGGGTTAAATATGTCGGTCATTAAGTCACTGTCCTGTCTGATTCACGCTGTAATAAAGCTGTGGATGTGTTTACGTTTTAAGGCGATTGAAAAGAAAACTCAAAAACAATGTTTCATGTTTTTGTACGCTGTGTACCTACACTCGAGCAGCATTATGAACACTTAAAACGGTTAATTATCCACCACTATTACCTACACGTCACAAGTCGCAGAAACACAAATCTAGGAAGGTCATTATCAATTCAAAATCATTAGGCAAAATCAGTGATAGCCCTAACCCTTTGTTTTTTTTCCGCCATTCTTAGATGAACTTAACTGTAAACGTAAAGCGACAAGTCAGTATACGTCATACATTTCTCTGGGCGATACCTTCCTCAATGCATGATACTTACGAACAAGTCGTTAAAATAATGACTCATTCTTGAAGTGATTCTTAGCTTGATACTATTCAGTATTCAAGTTAAGTATTTTGTTGAAAAATGCCAGTAAAATTTTACGACTGTTTGAGTACCTATACACTAAAGTTGTAAGCAATAACTTTTGCTTTCGATGAAGTTATCAGCTGTGATGATAGGCTGTGATGAATTGTAGGTGAGTTTGAAACTGTTTTACTATTGTTTACAAATAAAGGCATTGCTAAAGGAAATTATAATCCCGTTAATCCTTCCTATACCGTGATACCTATAATTATGACGGTATAGGAAAAGATTAATGAATGAAATTGACGTAAATTTACGTCTCTGGGACGCAAAGAGTTAAGAAATAAGTTCTTATTGGGATGGTTACAAAAATAAGGTTGATTAAATGGACTATATTTTGCATTTGAATGTGTTCTAAATAAAACATAATTACATATTACGAGGGTGAATCAAAAAATTCTTGGAATCAATATTAAAAAATGCAAAGATTTAAATAATAATATTTTATTTTTCTACATAATCTCCCTCCAATGCAATGCATTTAGAATAACGCGTTTCTAACTTCCTTATTCCTTGTGAAAAAAATTTATTTTCTTGACTCTCGAAAAAGTCCTCTACGGCAGCTATAACCGCGTCATTATCGTGAAATTTTGTTCCACGAATTTCCTCTTTAAATTTGGGAAATAAGTGAAAATCACTTGGGGCTAAGTCCGGAGAATATGGTGGGTGGTCAAAGAGATTGAAGCCAGCACAGCGGATTGCGTTGAGCGCAACTTCCGATCGATGAGCATCGTTATCTTGAAGGAACAACACGCCCAACGACAGTTTTCCACGACGTTTTTCTTTAATCGCTTCACGCACTTTCGGGATTAAATTTGCATAATAGGGTCCAGTAATCGTCTGGCCTTTTGGCATGTAATCAATAAAAAGGATTCCTTCACTATGCCAGAACACAGAGGCCATAACTTTGCCAGCGGTAGGAGCAACTCGAAATTTCTTAATGGATGGAAAGGATGGTCGTTTCCAAGACATGCTTTGTCTTTTAGTTTCAGGATCAAAATGGTGGACCCACGTTTCATCCATGGTGACAAGACGACGGCAAAAATTATCCGAATCACGCTGGAACATTTCGAGATTACGCTTGGAAATTTCCAAACGTCGCTTTTTGTTTTCGTCGGTTAACATTCGTGGCACCCATCTTGCAGACACTTTTTTGAACCCCAGTGAATCAATTAAAATGGATTGAACGCTACCAAAAGATATCTTTAGGATCTCAGCTATATGTTTTATAGTCATTCTTCTGTCTTCCAAAACCAGATTCTCAACCTTTTTGACATTTTCTTCTGTAACGGAGGTTGAAGGCCGCCCAGAACGCGGGTCATCTTTACAGCTTGATCTACCTCTTTTAAATTCAGCCACCCAGTACGCAACCATAGAATAGGGTACAGCATCACCCCCTAATGTTTGCTGAATGTCCAAAAAAATTTCCTTCGTAGACATTTTTTTCAAACTGAGATATTTTATCACCGCACGTAACTCACTTTTATCCATAATTTTGACTTTTTAGCAACTCGTTGCACAAAAAAATTTATTACATGCGAACGAACTGACAAAAACAAGTGACAGTCTGCATAAATATAGTGTGATAGACACTCTTTAATTTGAATATCGAACTTGATCCAAAAAGGTTTCATATATATGCACTTCTAAGAACTTTTTGATTCACCCTCGTATATTACAAATCACCGCTGAGAAATATCAAGCATTTTAAAAGTCTTATTAGCCTAAGGTTCAGTTATTCCTTGTCACTCTGTATCCGCGGGATGGTCTTGGTTCAGCCAGTGATAGCAATACATAGATAAAATTTCTTCACGTTTCTTTATAACCGCCTTTTTACTTCAGGTGCGAAAATTAACTTACTGAAGCGGTTATTTATGCAATTATTGTAAGAGTAATGTTCATACTCGCACGAACAAGAGACGCAATTGTTCCTAGTCACTCTGTATCCGCTGGGTTTGCTTCAGCCAGTGATAGCAACACATAGATAACATTTATTTCTAGTCACTCTGTATCCGCTGGGTTTGTTTCAGCCAGTGATAGCAACACATAGATAACATTTATTTCTAGTCACTCTGTATCCGCTGGGTTTGCTTCAGCCAGTGATAGCAACACATAGATAACATTTATTTCTAGTCACTCTGTATCCGCTGGGTTTGCTTCAGCCAGTGATAGCAACACATAGATAACATTTATTTCTAGTCACTCTGTATCCGCTGGGTTTGCTTCAGCCAGTGATAGCAACACATAGATAACATTTATTTCTAGTCACTCTGTATCCGCTGGGTTTGCTTCAGCCAGTGATAGCAACACATAGATAACATTTATTTCTAGTCACTCTGTATCCGCTGGGTTTGCTTCAGCCAGTGATAGCAACACATAGATAACATTTTTTTCTAGTCACTCTGTATCCGCTGGGTTTGCTTCAGCCAGTGCCAGTGATAGCCACACATAGATAACATTTATTTCTAGTCACTCTGTATCCGCTGGGTTTGCTTCAGCCAGTGATAGCAACACATAGATAACATTTATTTCTAGTCACTCTGTATCCGCTGGGTTTGCTTCAGCCAGTGATAGCAACACATAGATAACATTTATTTCTAGTCACTCTGTATCCGCTGTGTTTGCTTCAGCCAGTGATAGCAACACATAGATAACATTTATTTCTAGTCACTCTGTATCCGCTGGGTTTGCTTCAGCCAGTGCCAGCTTCACACATACATAAAATTTCTTCGCGTTTCTTTATAACTTCCTTTTTACTTCAGGTGCGAAAATTAACTAACTGAAGCAGTTTTGTATGCAATTACTGTTAGAGTAACGTTAACATTTGAACGCTCAATATAAAGTGATTGTTACGTTCAGCATCTCGGCCGTAAAAATTGGCCACAGTATTCATAAATTACTAATGCCGTATGTAATAGAAATAAAGTAAACAAAACATATATTTTCAAATTAGTTTACGGATTTTATGTATCTGTTAAAATCTGTTTACATTGTAGGTACTGATGGAGCGTAATTGTTACAACTATTTATGGCGCGGTCCAATCCTAATTTTAAAACAATTTACGATGCTTTACATAAGGTTGAGAATTGCTTATCAGATTGGGTGATGTAATGCGAAGATGCAATTGAATGCGTGCTAATACATTTTATATTTATTTCGTACAATCAAATGATTATATTTTAATGATAAAGGAGTCCATAGTCTACTAGTAAATTTCATTGGAAATTCGAATATGATACATTCTTTGAAATATATTTTCCCGTAATTGAATAAAAATGCTTTTCCCCACGAATCACGGTAGATTTTTTTTAATTTAGAAAATGTTGCCGAGTTTTTTCTATCGAGCCAAGTTTGCTCAATCGTGTATTGGCTCCTATACTTCATAAGAACGTATATTCAATTTATACTACGTTTTTTTGAACTTAGGTTATTAGGTTCAAGCGTTGAAAATCTAAGTTTTCGCGAAGTCGAATAATGAAATTTGATCGTAATCTACACTCATTTCGCCTTAAGAAGCTTTGGAGGTTTCCTGTCTTCTTTTTGCTATACTCTGAGAGAAGACTTGCCTTGATTTAATATTTTTATATTATGATTTCTTTAAAAGCACCAACGCCTGCTAAGCGATACCAATAAGTTACTTACTTATACGATATACTGTTTTTTAATATTTTAGTGCTTGTAGAATAATGCAAAAATATAACATGAAACCAACCAATGGCGTTTATGCATTATTATTTTTCTATAACAGTATGTAACAGAAATGCGACCCTTCGCATTTCTGTTACCAGATACCCAGTTCCAGATACCCTTATCTGGAAAAATGTTTACGAAATAAAGTAATAGGTATATCCTTTCATTGGTTCAGGGGCATTAAGGTAAGAAACTGCTGCTAAAATTAAATATCAAATAGCGTAGTAATGATTTTATGCGGCTAGTATATTTATTAAAAGCTATGATGTGATGATGGTCTCATTTTGTGTTATCTATTCTAAAGCTAGACGAGAAATGCGGACAGAGTGGAAGTTCTCCCATCTCTGTCGGAGCGCGTGATAGAGCAGCCATCCTGGTAGGGTGACCTTCTTAACTGAATTGATAAGGACTCGCAAATTATTGTAAACAATGTATTTAGAGTGTTGTTTAGTAGAGTGATTATTTGAAGCTTGTATGAAAACTAGACGATGCGATTCAATCAACATTTTCATCAATATTTGCAGAAATAAGATAATTTGAGATAAGATGTGAAGTAAATAAAATCGTAAAGAAAACATGTTGTTTTTGATATTCATTTTATTTTTTATTTAAAACACCCTTATAAAGTAACAATTTCTTACTTATTTTAGCTTATATCTAATAAAGGATTTCAATTTTACACAATTTCGTTTTTCGAACAAACAGTCAAATTTACAAAACAAACTTACAAGATAAAGTGACAGTTTGAAAATTGCACACAAGCCAACAAACTAGTGTTTTTGTATAAGGTACAGTAGAAGTAATCAAATAAAGTAAATAAATATAATAGGTAATATGGATACTATATAAAATGTGTATACATACACTTAATGTAACAAAAATAAAGATACAGCTTAAATAAATAAAGACATATATAATACTTTGAAATTAAATAACTTTAAATTGTAATAATATAATATTAAAACGTGTATTTCAGAAAAATACATTGTAGGTTTAAGGTAATACAAACAAATACAAAAACTGATTGATACGTCGGGATAAAATAATATAAAATTATACGCAAGTTAATCCGTTTAAAGTTGTTTAATTTCAATGTATAAGAATAGCGAATGTAATTTCTATGAAGTGTGGGTCGTTCGACAGATGAAGTAGTTAAACATTTCTTAAATCAATGAGAACTGTCTTGGTGCAGCGTTTTATAAACCATGTCTAGTTTCAATTATAATTAAAACGAAGTTTTAGGTTAACTCACCTAAAACATGTTTTCTGAATAATATATTGAAACTTTACAATCCCATTATACTGTCATAAGATATGATTTAGTTACCTTATTTGAAATACATGTAGCTCTTCATATTTTTTTTGTGCATAAGCTTTTATCGGCTAACACAAAATTGTAGGATTTTCTTGAAGTTACAAACCGTAAAAAGTTGAGTTTTTATTTTCTATGATATATGATATAATTTAAAAACTTTTATTCGATAGTAAGCGATTAATTATGTAATATAATTATTAAAGATTGCACATGAAAGTACTTACTTAGTACACTTGATTTACAGCTTTTAAAACGAGGTATAATTATGTCACATTTAATTAAATACCTATCAAATCCGAAATGAGTTTTTAAAAATCCGGATCGTTCCCAGAAAATATACACATGGTTACCCTACCCTAGCCCCTTTTCGCAACCCCCTCTCATCTAACTTGCCCCATTACTGGGGTCTTCCATTCGTTCCAATTTCAAATTTGAAGCTGATGGAACATCTATGCCACCGCAGCTTTACCCAAACCATGCTTTTGAGATTGAACCGCGAGACCAGAATAGGGGCTTATGAGAGAATGATGAGTTCTTACTTACTCGTATGTTTAGTATATTTAGGATTTAGTGTTTCGGAATTGACATTATTCTTTTTATATTTTTTAACAATTATTTTGATATTACCCTACTATACGCTTTTAAGCTTAACAGCCATGACGAGTAGTTACTATTTATTATTCTTTGCTTAACAACCTTACAGCATAGATATAATTATGATTTTCAATTTACCAAAATGTTTGGTTAGCATTTCTTTACCTAGTTTTATACGTTTAAATTTTTGGTCAAGACACAAGTTGTTAGAAAACGTTGTCTAGATTCATATCCAAAGAAAGAAATATATCTTCCTTATAGGTAATAGTGGTTTTAAAAATAAAGTAAAGAAAATATGATTATAATAAATATAGTAATATAAAATGTATACAATGTAATTACCTATATTGGGTAAAATTTATTAACACATAGTAAAATGAACTAAATTTAAATTAATCCTTTGAGTACCAGTGACGTACATACATACCATAGTACGTGCGTTTCATTCATAAATCTTTTGTTTTAATTATCACGGTATAATGGTAATTCCCAATATTTAACGTTTCGTTAAGTACATTATATATTCATATTCGTTACGTTCGATTCAGGTTTCGATTTCTGACGGCCATTGTGAAAGCCACTGCAGTATAAACTGAAACAGTCAAGATATTCAAACATGCTATTTTATTTAAGTACAAATAAAAAATACATCCTCGGATTTGAACCCGCGTCGTCTGACAATCCTTGTCAGCAGATTCTAAAGAATCATAGTAATAATAATAATTATTGAAATATTAAGTACTTTAATATTGTTAAATTATGAGACGAGCTAGTGTTAAGCTTAATGGTAAGCATCACGCCTGTGATATCGTGAGCAAAAGTTGTTCTAATTATAGCAATGTAGTTTTTCTCCCAGAAATCTCAAACAAAAATACAATTAATCCTATACAAAATAAGGTAGACATGATAGTTATGGACAAGCGCGATGGTTCCTTTCCAGAGAACAACTTGTTCATCTCTTTATCTTGATAACGTTGATTATTGATTACCCCTTTATTCATGTATATTTTAAATATTTTAATTTCTACTCTTACGTATACAAAACTTAGTTAACAGGAAATTAAGTAATAAGAATTCCACCCAACAACAATAATTTCATTTTAATTGCCTTGCTTTGAATGAGCATTCACACACCAGCAACTTTTGTTCTAAGAAAGTTTTATATTTTCATGTACATGTTTGTACTCGCTTGGAATTCTGATGTTACATTTTCGTCTCCGTACTTCTTAATTAACTTGTTTAGGACCTTTTGCTTTACTTGTCATTTATCTCAGAAATAGTTAATAGAATAGCAAACTATGATTTCTTTAGTTTTCGTACTTATACTTTGTACAAACTATGACAGAATTAAATCGGGTATTATATTGTATAACATTAATTTCGACGCACATATAAAACACATACGAGTATAAAACACATTTCAGGTATCCTAGTGTTGATTCAATAATAACTTTAAATGTACCTATAAAGAGTGGTCATATCTTATACTAGATTAAAATGTTGGAATATGACTAAATAACTATATCTCAATGTATTCAGAGCAACGCCAATCAGAAGTTAAGTTTTGGAAGGCCTTCAACTGTATTCAGGCAGCCACTCACCGTAGATGCTTACCATGAAGTGTCAACTTGGTCATATTTTCATGATTGTTAGAGCAAAATACTAAATATAAACAAGTATAATACGTCATACTTCCATATATATAACTATGTACTCATTATAAATTTAACGATTTTCTACCTCCATGTGTCAGTAAACTGTCTCACCAGGTAGTAGACCTCTTAGGTATATAAGCTCGTCTTGATGGCTACTCTGTCTTGCTAGATGTTTTGTCTGTAAGAAGCTGTATACGAGCTCTACTGAGTTTATTTATGAATAGTAAAACCAATTAATTGTTTGTATAAAAGTACAATTTGAAAAATTTTATACTGACTTCCATTCTATTCAGTTATTGGAGTGTATCTCAAAAACTAATGGACCGAATTTGATGAAATTTAAATGGGACCACACGGAAAGCACCAGCTTTCAAACTAAAATAATTATTTGAATCGGTTCACCCAGTCGAAAGTTATGAGGTAACAAACATAAAAAAAATCAGTCGAATAGAGTACTTCCTCCTTGTTTTGGAAGTCGGTAGAAAATACTCATAAAGATTGGGCTAATAAAGTAATGAAGTGACCAACACAGTGTGCAGTTTTAGGTATAAAACAGTACAATCAGTGTATAGGCAGCACTGCATCTGTTAATTAACCAGCAATATCTACTATCTTCCAAACAACTTGTCCCCGTCGCTTACTTTCTTAAAACATAACATGTTTTCAAGTATAACATATTATATGGATGTATCAATGTTCGTTAACCAAGAACTTTATGCGTTTTGTAATGCCAGTAAATATCGTGGTTCATGTGGTAACTATAGGTACACAACATAATGTTATATTGTGCTACTCATTGCGCCCACGGATCATAACGTACGTGCCAAATGATTAACCCATACCAGGAAATTATATCTGCAAAGAAACAATAAAACTTTGACGCTAAGGGAGCGTCTTATTATTGTACATGTTAGACTGATGTCCCAGCATAATTATCTACGCTCTCTTACACCCTTGAAGTTAAACGTGGTTGTACTATTGAGTATTCTATGACTGAAGACTTATAGTTCACATCTTTGTATTCTTGTGTGGTGGTGGACTTAAAAATAATTCCTTACGGTTTCGAAGCACGTCCAAGCGTTATTTTGGTCTGGCCAATTCATCTCGTCTGCAACCAGCTTTCAAATCTGAAATTCTCTTTGAAAAATAAGTAAACGTGGTTGGTAAAATATTTTGTATTTACCTCTCGTAGGTTAGAGTGTCTTTAAGAGTTTTAGAGTTCTAGAGTTAAACTAGCGGTACTATTTTGAAATTGTTTGAAAAGTATATCAAATACTAATCCACTTTCATTTATATTTATTAGCTCGTAACTGTAAACAATACTTTTTATTTGAAATTTCAATTAAAGCAAATAACAGTAAAAGATTTGATTCCCACTTTAGTAGTCTTATATTTATGAAAAAGAGAGTTAAGCCTTTGCATGACATACATCAAATACAATTATAATTAACCACACATTTCTAGGAATACCTATAGTATGTTTATGTTATGTATGTGTATGTTTTGCGTAAACATATGAGTTTATATCTTTGAAAGAAAATATAAGATCTCTTCGAACGCAATCAGTTGTTGTCAGAGATATCCCTTTGTTATCTATCAGATTTGTTGTCTGTATGTATATATACGACATTAAAAGGAATTCACACTCCACGTGAGCAACTGCTAATGCTACTTATATAGGAGCATGCAAATCTATTGACATTTGTCAGTTTACGTAGTTGTATGGCGCCAATAATAAACTAAATTAATCACATTAAATCTCATATTTATGTTAAATAATCTCTAAAGAGACGAAAAATATATTTGTTGCAAAAAATTCCATAAAACTAAAAGTATACTTCATAACAGATACTACATTTTCATACAAAGTAGCTACATTTACTTAGTTGCCTCGAAAATCCTTCGGCTATGTCGCTTGTCAATCTTGTTGTATACACAATTTTAGGTTCAAATACAATTTGTTACAAAACTCCATGGAATCATTATAATAACGCCTGACGCGCGTATTTGGTAACACATTCTTTGCTGATAATTTTGTTCTTCGCTTTATTACAATGTTAACTTATTCAAACTTGTTTCTGTGATCTCAGTTCAAATATCACAACTCTGTAACAGAATAGGACATAGTACAACTACTATGCTAAGACAAAGTTTGTCCTGTCACCAAAATAGTTCTCTACACATGTAAGATAACATATCGGTAGGTATACTTGTGTTGGTACATCAATATGCTGTGAATGTATGGACACAGTATAAACAGTAAGTTAAGTGTGTTGGTTATGAAATGAAGCGGACCAGTCAAATTAAACGTGTTAGAAAGTTGATCGTCGTATGACGTAGGTATGTAGGTATACACATGATAATAATTTACGAGTTCGTGTATAAGTGTTATTTCAGGAGTGTATATCTACTAAAATTAATATAAAATGTATTTTATTTATTACCTACCTGTTTAGATAGGAATCTAGAAGCGGAACCAAAAAAAAAAAATGACTTAAGTACCTATAATTTAATGCTTAAAAATATTACTCATAGGAACAATAAATAAATCTACTTGCCTAAACTCATGCGCAATTTATTTCAAAAGCAATAACACCCGCTTCGTCGGAGCATTGCTATCGTTTTGCTATTATAGAGCGAAGTTGTTACAAAGAACATAATATGTCATAGTAACACAAACTTGTTAATAATGACAAACACTTAACAATCAATAACTAACAGCCAACATCTAATTTATATATAGACACAAATGAATCCCAATTTTAAACCTGTAATTAACAAGACCATCAAAAACACTGCAAGTTCTTATATCATGATAATACATTAATTTATTATTACGTGTTTGAAACTTTCGTATTATTAGAAATATTCAATTTTATTTTGACGGTTTGATTTACACGGTAGGTACATTCTCGATCGATCTCGTAACCTTACCAGTCACTTCTTCATCTAGCGCTCGCGTACCGTCAAAATATTTTGAAAACTAATAACTACTAGCGACTGCCCGCGACTTCGTTCACGTAGTAGGCTCGGCCTTCGGCCTTGCCATAACCTGCCATCTTTTCTTGGTTTTCTTTCATAAGAACCTTCTCCTGACAATAATTAACACAACAAAACAAGAATAAGCGAGATTGTTCCATCCGTTCGCAAGTTATGACGTGACCAGGAAAAATAGGGGTTATTTTATATATATACACGTAATTTGTACAATTACCAAAAAAAACAGCACTATATGCTGCTGGTACTCAATACATACATGGGAAGAATATTTAAAACTACTTTTAAAAAAAAACCCACAAAATTAATTTTATTCTAGGCATTTCCACTATTCATTAAGATATACTACATGCGCGCGGTTTATGCATGAAACTTAACACCCCTACATAGAAATGTATCATTCATAATCATAACATTCGGCAAACTCGCGTCCTAGCTCGTTAGTACATTATTCATTCATTCTGTGCGCTCGGGCATTCTCGCAAGACCTGGCCACCGGACCAACCCCGCACCCTCCACCCTGCCACCGCGCGGCCTTTGTTTCTTCCGAAAACGAACGACAACTCGACAATCTCTTTCACATCGAACGCTCGGGTGGGGGGTGTAAGAAAGAGTAAGAGAGATATTTTTTCACTGACGCGAATCATGTGTTTTCATTAATAAGTCGTACATAGGCATGTAGTATTTTTGTTAAGATGGTGTCCATACTTTTAGATGGAATGTTCGAAAACTTTAACAATTAATAATTATTTCACTGTGAAGTAATAAAAAAAATTGACTACATTTCTACAATGTATTAACACTTTTGTACCGCCCATTTTTTTTTGGTAATTATACAAATTACGTGTATATATACGAGTAGATTGATTAATTGATGTTTGCGATACTACAGATTTGTAGCGATCTTCTATACGATTGAACTAAAAGATATAATATTAAGATCACATGAAGGTCCCTACTGCACACGTACCTTTATCGCCGTCTGTGAGCGCAATACCAGCCAATATGCGAATGAACGCGGTAGACAGGCGCCCAATTTGTGAGGGAACAACATCGCGGCATTTCTACGTGACGTTATATTATGTTTTTGTATGTTGGAAGCTCACATTGTAGTTCTAGGCTGTTTCTGTTGTTTATCCTTGTTTTTTTCATGTGTTTTCACCTTGTAGGTACAAATTACAGCTTCCTTCGTATTAAAAATATGATATGTAGGTGCCTTGGCATACCTTGCTTAAACAGTTAGTACAAAACATATAGCGTTTACAGTATATGTATAAAAGTCACCACGAAAATCTACTCTACATTAATAAGTATGCTGACACGCCATGCAGCGGCTTCGCAAATCAATTTTCAATTCCAAACGTCCTTTCATAACTTACAACACTAAAAGGCATCCACTGTGTAAGTTTGTATTCCAAGTGGTTTTGGCTCTGAGTACATGAATCAGTAGATCAGTCAGTACAAGTAATTATATAGAGTAGCTATAACGGTATTATTGTGATTGCAGTCGGATGTAACAGATCATAGAGATAATCTCCAAACAAGTTGTCAGGTATTCTAGCGGACACGCCAGCGGCTTCGCAAATCTGTTTACGATTCTAATAGTCCTTTCATAGCTTATATTCATAAAAAGGAATCAACTGTCCAAGTTTGTAGACCCAGTTGTTTTTAGTTAGTAAAAGTAATTTTAGATATAAAGAGTGCTATAACGGTATTATTGTGGTAGCAGATCATGGAGATTATGGTCCGCGGTGTCAGTTATTCTCATATGTGATCCGATTATCCGATAGATTTTTTTATTCAATCACATTAATGCTGCTAAGGTATTTTTATATTATTCCTATTTCAAAAAAGTTCTAAAAGATTTCGCGTGAAAAAGGAACAGTAGGAACAGAAAATAACAGCAACGCTATGTCGATTCAATTCAAAAGGAGCCAATAATGCACGTTAAAGGTGCTCAGAATATCTGCAGACACTAAAACTGCTATAATTTCTTGAAATAAACGATAATACAAATGCAATTTGCACTCCATAAAATATCTTGCGGGTGGCCACATGTCAGCTTCCGCCGCTGTTGTAAAAACGACAAACCGATTAGTTGACATTTGTCGTTTGCAAAATCTTTAAGACTGGATGATGCGGGAGAGTTTTGTTACTTGAAAGAATAGCATGACCTTGCTCATGAAATAAAAAACTCGTACAGTCGAGATAATAGAGCAAGCATAAGTTTTTAACTAGCATTAAAATGTAGAGACGTTAGGAATAAAATATAATAAAATGTGATATTTTGTTAGGTTTCCCTTATTTAACTCAAATAAATTGTTAGTTCTTTAGTAATAAAATTACAAAAAGTTTAATTTTGGCTCAACAAATAAACTCACTATATCAAGCTTGGAATGTAAACATTCTGTCCATTATGTTCTAGTAAAACTGAAAGGGAAATATCTGTACATTATCAAATCAATCATATTTTTTTTGTGATCGTACTAAGTTAACTAAGTACTTTACTTCTTACTAATATTATAAATGGGAAAGTTTGGATGGATGGATGTTTGTTACTCAATAACGCCAGGGCGGCTGAACGGGTTCGAATAATATATTGTTGCGGGATACTTTTCATTATTATTATCATTATCAATCCAACGTGGGTGAAACCAGAGGCTGCAGCTAGTACTATTATATGTTCGGGTTCACGTTTGAAAGGGCACTCCGCCTACTTACTGATGTGGAAGCAAACCTTGTTTTTAAACAGGGGTTGTATGTACGTATACGTGTGTAAGGCTGGATAGATTTTAATGAAATATAGCTAATAAAATCAAGTTAGTTTTTCATTTGTCTCGTACCTAATCGTATAAATCGTATTTTACTCTAAACCAACAAAAGTGTGGCTGGTCAGAAATTTATAGAAATAATTGCTTACAACATTTTACTTTCGCGAGAACAAAAATAGTATCTTCACAGATATTACTAAAAACATTCTCGTTATCAATATATCCGCATCTCCCAGTCTATAAACTTTTACATAACACATTCTCGTAATATGTCGTAGCGAAAGGACTTGTGCTGAATGGACTGAACTGCGACGAAGTCAAGCGACGGTATTCATAAATTTTCTAATTTAATTAAACGTATTACATACGTTCATCCGCGGTAATAAACAATTCTCAACCATGCAACATTGTATGTATCATATTGAATTTTCGTATGTATGAAACTGAATAAATATAACTTTCCATCAGCTAGATTGTGTAGATCAAAGTTCGGGATTAAGTATATTTGTAGTTTGAGAATACAAAGTAAGACTGTTTTGGATTTCGGCATCGTAATGAAATTTATTTAATACCTACTGGTGACCCGGCAGATATTGTTCTGTGTTTGCCAAAAAAACCCTTACGGGGTTTAATCCCGTATCTTAATATTTTTCTATTTTTGAACACCTTATTGGAACACTAGCGAACATTAAAAAAATATCCAAATTCTAAAATTATAGGCTTTTTAAAGAAAACTATTTAGTTTTTATTCTTATTCGTGCAGTTTCATCGTAATAATTTATTTTTAACGATTTTAACTTAAAATGAATATTAATTTAAAAATTGCAATGCTTTACAATGACTGGACTCCCAGATATAATTTTCTTTAAAATTATGTAAGCGTGTAAAATAAATTTACTTTGGCTAATTATTTTGAACTACGAGTATCATTTGATACAAAAACATATTTGGGCTTTAAGGTTTTGGGAACTAAAATCAGGTTTCTGAAAATCAAAAATTACTTTTCAGGACACAACAAATACTTACGTTTTAACATTTTGGCATCTTTTAAAATTGAATTGTATATTATAGAATCGTGACCATACTCTATTAAACAGAAACGAATACTTATCTATCAATAATTTGCTATATTCTCGGGGAAACTCGATCTGGAACTTAAATTGGTCTGCCAAACTTGGTACCATACTCATGTATGGTGTAAGAACCAGGATAACAAATAGCTAAGATACTGGCAGGAGAATGCATCCGATTAAAACCATTTGCGATCTTCAGCATGCCGGCTTATAGTAAATATTTTATTTACTTATGCCAATATTTTGAGAGGGCTAAGTTTATCAGGGTATTCTTCTTGGTGAAGATATGATCTCTTAATTGGGTCATTACACTGAAATTATGTAATGTCAAATATGAGCTTATACCATAAGATGATAATTATAGGACGTACCAACGATTTGGAAAATTCTATATATCAGATATTAGCGTTCACGAATTCATGCAATAAACCAATTAATTTAAACGACGCTTGTATTGTAATGTACGTGTAATTTTTACCTACTACTTTTATAACTTACTTAGCATACGAATGTAATCTGGTTTCTTAATTAAGTTGTCAAATATGAACTTTATAAATCAACTACTTACGCTGAATAACATGCATATATGTATTTAAATTAAATGTAAGTATATAACAAACATTAAAATATATAAGGAGGTAGGTATACCTATTACTTACACATACATACACGTTGAGGAATACTCTTATGAGTTGTATAATTTAGTAAACTTACTTATGAATTGATTATATTTATTTCATAAATTATTCACGCGATTATAATTTTAAAGTGACTGTGATAAAGTATATATAAATATATACATAATATGAATTTATAATAAATTGCTTAATTTTTCTAATATTACCATATTTATCTAGTCTCCATTCATAAATTAAATTCACAACAGTTTACATTTTTACAAATTATTTTAATTATCCGTCTTCATATATAAATCAAGTTATAATTGTAATATTATATTTGTTAGATATAGATTTTAAATAAGTGATATTTTAATTCGTCTACGAATGAAGAATTGTTATATATCTCTTAATACAAAATCAGTCTGTATGTTTTGAGTTGTTAGTCAAAACGTAACCTATATACCTATAATATATTGAGTAGTTTCATCAAAAATAAAAAAGCTCAAATAGTTAGGATTCAAACACGTGCGCAGCAAATTTCGCGTTCCTCAACAAATATCGACAGCTGCAAATATATTTTTATAAAAATAGTTGGAAATATCGTTTGGAGGACGCCCCAAAGTTTGCTCAGAACACTTTCATGCAAAATGTATTCGGTGGTCCTCGTGAAATTTGTATCAAGGGGGATAGTTTTGCCGCGACTTCACTGAGAAAATGTTTGATATTTTTACTATATTTTCTTATTTCGTATTCCTACAGTTCTTGGATGTTTGTTTGGTTTGTTTTATTAAAAACTCGGGGAGAGTTTCGTGGAAATTGATCTTGGGAGGAGTAATACGCAAAGTTGATGCCAAAACTTTATTTATTGAATACATATATATAGGTATATTACATACATACATATATTAGGTACATACATAATCTGTTTGCAGACTTATGTTATAAGATTCAAGGGACATGGTTACTTTATAGTCGTTCGTTTCGCCATTATTATACATAAACTACTACAACAGTAAACAAGCCTATAAGGTAACAGCCCACAGAACCACATCTGAGTAATATAGGGTATAGACTATTTAAAACATATAATAAAGTAACAAAAATTAAAGGTTTTACTATTTAAACCTGTCAGTTCAAGCAATCCATGAAAATGAAAAAAGCAAATGAAATGAAATGAAATAACTTTTATTCCGGACTGTGACATCCATAACAATACAAATTATTTACTTATTACTAAACTAAACTAAGTGATTTATAAAGAATTTAATAAATTAATAATTAATAAAAAAAAATACAGCTTTATCTTAGTCTTTAAGCTCTAAACCATGGCAAAAAAACAAACACACTTTTCTTCTGTCGGCTTATCACTAATTTAGAGCATAGATAAGCTTATCGTAACATGTCACCATAAATTAAGAATATGTTAAAAATGTTTGGTCCGTGACTTTATTAAACCTGTTTAATTTGTCTTAGTAATAACATAAAACTATCTCGTTTTCGGATACGTCACGCGACATTATTTATTTATTTATCAGCAATATTCCTGATCTCTTGCCTTTGAAGTACACGTAGCGTGTACATCAAGGCAATTGCAGCGTAAATTACCTATACCGTAACATAACATAACCAGCCCATTATGTTCCTACTCCTGAGACTCGAGCCTCAGAGAGAGGACTTTGGCAATAATTCACCACGTTAGCCCAGTATGCCTTCAAGGATAGGCTAGTGGCTAACCCATGTCGATATTTTCCGGCCACCCGAAGGCCTTCGACATACAACCGGGACCAACGGCTTCACATGCCCTCCGAAGCACGGAAACGCTCAGTTAAATAATGCCACTAGCGGTCACCCATCCAACTCCTGACTGCAGCAAACGTCGCTCAACTTGTTGATTGGTAGAATTCGCCTAGTCAAGCTTCACTGCGAGCGCTTCTTTAATAATACGTAACATTAAATAAAATAAAAATAAGATTTATTTCTATAAGGCAATTTTACAATATTAACGCTTGCCGGCCGTAGAATGTACAATTGTTTATCTACTGCTAATTTGCAGCATTACATATTTAAAAGACTTAAACCTTAACAACGAAATCTGTAACTTAAAAAATAAAAAATATATAAAAGGTGAAAATATTAGATAAGTTAAAGTTCACCGAATTTACCAAGGAACCTTCCTAAATTACACTCTGTAACTTTGTCGAAAGTAAACCAACCGGTAAAATTAAATTATTTCCCACATTTCCCAGCAAAGTTAGCGTGAAAATTGCGTGAGTTTACATCATAGTAACATCGGGAATATAGCGAAAAAAACGTGTGTCGTGTTTTTCGACTGAAACAATATTTCATCTCGGGCTCATGGGGCCGGAACACGGCATCGGGTTATTTTGACGTACCCTTCAAATCAACCTGAATAATTTACGTGTTTTGTCGGCGAAGGTGTATACTAGGATATACCTACATTCTTTGGACTATGTAGTAGGCTCCATTTTGTTTGTATGTATTAACCTCATTTTAACACTGTGAGGGCCTTTTGCGCATCTGGTGCATGAATTTCTGTCAGAACTTTCGGAAAATGATATAGTGCCACTAACTTATCTGTTCCGGTGGGCAAAATTGGAACTATAGTATACATCCTTACATACCTACTAACTTTCGCGTAATGCGTTTCTCTTTATAATATTAGTAGCATTATATATTAGAATTTGCAGATTAAAGAGTGGCTTGAAAGACTACCCTACGTTTTGATTCTCTTTTTCTTGGTGAATTTTTACGTTACAATATCAAATTCTCCACTCGCGACGCTGTCAACTGAACAACCGTGCGATTATCTAAGAGCAAACTTCGTTGCATCTCTGACAACATCCCTGAAATGAAGAGATGACAAGAAACGTTGGAAAAACAAAACCTTATGTACAAGGGCGATATCTCATAAAGTATTTGACATCGTTGAGCTCGTCGACGAATCATTACAGAATCGCACGGCAGATGAGATGGTGGGACTGTTCATGATATAACATGTTATGAAAGGTATATTATAACTGTAAAATTTACTATTCCGGCATTAGTAGTCCTATTTACTCTGATAAAATCTGGGCAAATATTTTTTTACTCCTTCACCAGGATACGAATACCAAGAGGCTATAAAAGCCGACGAAATGGTAGAGTTAGTGGTAGTTCTCCAAGAAACTGCCTGGTTCTTTACCATAATAGTATCAAATATTCTGCAGCGAAGCAGTACTGCGAAAGCGTTACTGTGTTAGGGTTTGAAACTAACCTGTAATAAATAAATTCAGTAATTGGGTAAATGTGACCCAAAAGAACAAGACCTCAAAATGACGATCGCAGTTAAATGACATGCAAAACTGTAGCTGGCATTGCAATTGTCATAGACAACGGTACTTCTTTCTATCAGGCATACAACTTAACAGTCTCCGTAATCTAGTATCATTTCATTAATAAATCATTTCATTTCATTACATTTCATTTCATTTCAGTATGAAAAAAACTTAATTAGTAAACAGCTTATTAAACAATGCCAGGATATTCTTTATAATGTAATCTACAGGACGTCTCGATAGACTGAATAATTCAACAACGAATGACATAGAAGAAAAAATATTCGTTGGTTGATAAATATTCATAATTCACTACCAGCAGATTACGTGTCCAATATATATAGTATATACGTATCCTTCTTCCTTAACGACAGCTTAGAAAAGGAAAGGAAGTATTCGATAATGGAATAACCAATCATACTACTTCAATTGTTGTGATGCATTCACCGAATCTTATAATACGAGATTGCATAAGCATAATCAGTCTATTACATTTTGAATGCTGAAACGTAGAGTTTGATTTAAGAAAGGTATGTACAGCAAACCACAAAGCGGGTAATCAAATACAGAGCGTTTTGGCTATTCAATAATGAAATAACCTATTATACTACTTAAATTTTATTGTTGTTTTGCATTCACCGAATCTCGTAATACAAGACTGCATGGGCATTATCAGTCCATTACATTCTGAATGCTAGAACATAGAGCTTCCTTTAAAAGATATGTATCAAACCGCAAAGCGGATATACAGTGTGGCTTGGAACATAGGCTAGCATCCTGTCCTATAGTGTCGCAGTTTCAAAGCACGTGAATGCCTCTGTCATGACCTAATGACCATTGACCTAAGACCACATGGAACCGCTACAGGCGTAACTAAACTATAGATATATTATTAAGTATATACTTATACTTAATAATATATCTATATATATACTTATACTTAATAATATATCTCTAGTCACGAACAGAACTATTGTTGCCAATAAGCCTGATATTTATATCATCATTGACGTGACGATTGATGATGAAAACCTCATGAAGGCCGAGAACGACAAGCCACAACGTACCTTGACTTGGCTCACGATGTGACCGCTATGTAGGATGTCGACTTGACGATGATTGTCCCGATAGCCGTTTTGGCGAACGGCCTTATAGCGAAAAGCCTTGACTATAATATCTTAAGAGACACGCTAGATGGTTGGATCAAGGGCTAGATACAGAGAGCAGTAAACTGTATCACAAGGCACGTATTGTAAAGAGGTCTGCAGTCTGCAGCCCTAACCACCGGTAGTTTGGTTCATGTCCCGTAACCGGCGGTTGCCTAGCATCAGGTCCAAACTAGGAAGATCCTGTACTATGGTAGCCTATTTGAAACATACTTACATACAATACATACCCACACTCAGGTCAAACCGACATGTTCATGCTCACAAATGTTTGACCTGTACAGGAATTAAATATAGATAGATAGATAAATTCTATTGCAACACCGCTCAAACAAATTAATTAATAATGTAATTAATAAACAAAAATATGGTAAAAAAACATGTCGCGTGTCGCGCGTACACCATGTGTACGTACAACAAAGTGCTATGCCATGCTGCGCGAACACCTAATGTATCCCCCCCGAAGGGTTCTCGCATTGACGTGGCGGGGGGGCTCAGTAACCGTGGCTAGGTACACCACGGTGAAGCCAAGAGGAACCCAGGGGCCGCGCCGGCGTTGGGGTGCGCTGGCCGGCACAGGCGGGCCGCTCCTATGGGCTTTGGCCGCCAAGTCCACATAGGAGTGGCGGGGTCCGGGCGCTTTGGCGCAGACTCGAGGAGGTGGGGCCCGGGCGCTTTGGGGCAGGCTCGAGGAGGTGGGGCCCGGGCGCTTTGGCGCAGGCTCGAGGAGGTGGGGCCCGGGCACTTTGGTGCAGGCTCGAGGAGTTGGGGTCCGGGCGCTCGGCGCAGACTCAAGGAGGTGGGGTCGTGGGGGGGCTATCCCTTGTGGCTGACGTAGCAGGCGGTGGGGCTACATATCCGACCCACCGCAGGGAGACCTAGGGCGTGAAGACACGGGGAAGTCTGGCGCCCATTGTTGGCGAGTTTGGTCTCCGAGGCAGTTGCGGCGCGCCATGTGTTCTGGCGTGCCGCGAAGAGAAGGGTCCGGCAACGGACAGCCACGGCGGGTTCGCGGTCGTGTGGAAAATCTGTCCCGCGTTCCCGCCGAGGGCGGCAGTGACGGAACACCCCGGGGTTTTGGTGGGTATACGGACTCCCACATAACCACCTCCCTCCCCGTGGTGGGTGGTATCCATAAAGGATTACCCGGGACAAAAATAAAAAAAAAAAAGGCAGTAGTGCCTTCTGTATCTGTCCCATGATCCAACCGTTTAGCGATTGCCTCTTAGCCGTTGTTTTGTTGGCCGAGGCGTTTTGTCGTATAATAATGATCGTCGCGTCAACATCCCACATGGCGGTCATCTCGTGAGCCAAGTTAAGGTACTTGCTGAGCTTGTCTTTCTCAGCTTTCACGAGGTTCTCATCTTGCGGAACATTGACAAGCATTGCCATATATTTATAACTAGTTGACCCGCCAGCGCCTTCGCTCGCTTGGTCTTGGTGTAGGTATTGGCAAGTGATTCTTTAAATTTCAATAACTTTTTTATTTATAAACCGATTGACATGAAACAAACACTGAATGTTAAGAGAAGCTTACCAGGTTATATTACTGAAAACCACATCTAAATCGGATAATCCGTTTCTGAGATTAGTGTGCGTGGTATCCATAAAGGATTTCCCCGGGACAAAAAAAAAAAAAAAAAACACCTAATGTATACACATTTTTATACCTCTGTTTTGTAACTAATTTTATCAGATCAAATGCACTCCACCGGTATAAACTTGCTTTTAGTTGGTCAAACTATACAAGTGTAGAATTTTTTATATGAACTTTTATGCGTAGTTCGGAAAGACTCCGAAAGATGTAGACACTGGACAGGTTAATAACAATGACAAGTTTTAAATTAAGTTTCACAATACGCGGCCTAATACTCAGAGTGATATCTTCCAGATGGTGATGATGATGGTAATAAAACATGATGATGATTTCGTTCCGATATAACTTGACTGTGCTAGAGAAACATGATGCAACAAGTATTACATAACTATCATATACAAGCAAAATGTTATATCTAATATCTATCATATATCATCATCATCATCTCAGCCGTAGGACGTCCACTGCTGAACATATACTACCCCATAATTTTCCAAAAGGACCGGTTGGAAGCGGCCTGCATCCAACGTCGTCCTGCGACCTTTATCAGGTCGTCTGTCTACCGTGTCGGTGGACGACCTACGCTGCCCTTGCCGGTCCGTGGTCTCCATTCCAGAACCTTCCAGCCCCATCGGCCATCCGTTCTGCGTGCTATGTGCCCTGCCCACTGCCACTTTAAAACTAGCTAATCTTCTGGGCTATGTCGTTGACTTTCGTTCTCCTACGGATGTCTATCATATATAATTAATGAAAACTCACCTATAAGTCAAGAACCAAAGAGTGTAAATACAGTTATATTATAATCACATACAAAAAAGATAAGGTTATCATAATCAATACAATTTATAATCATATTCGAAAAGGAACATTGTGTTGAAGGCAACTTTAAATTAAGACACAACTTTGATTTTTCCTTTCTACATCAATTTTAAAGTTAATTAAGTTCCACCTGCCGACAACTGAAATAAATTCTATTTAATAGAGACTGTGATCAGCTGCTGTGTAATTTATTGGTTATATTAGAATTTGAATTCCTTTTCATAGTTTTTGATTGGCGGTCATTTACGTATTCTTTTAGATTAATATTATATACCTAGAACAAACAGGTTTCAAAAAAGGATAAGATTATGATTTTCTTTATTCATATAATTCTCATAGTTTTATAATTTTAGAGTATTAAATTGTTTTCAAATTTTGTTGTTTTCTACAGACTTCCAAAAAAAAGAGGAGGTACTCAATTCGACTGTATTTTTTATGTTTGTTAGGTACCTCATAACTTTCGACTGGGTCGGGTGAATGTAAAATTTAACAAATTCGGTCCAGTAGTTTTTGAGTTACACTCCAATAACTGATTTTTTTCAAAGTAATAATATGGGAGTCGGTATTAAATTTTTCAAATTGCACTTGTTTTTTTTTATGTTTGTTACCGCATATTTTTCGATAGGATGAACCGATTCTCAAAATTCTTTTTTGTTTAAAAGCTGGTGCTTCCCTTGTGGTCAAATTTTTTTAAAACGTATTTGTTTACAAGCCCAGTTATAGAATTATGGGAAGTCTAGAAAATGTATAGTAATAACTTGGCGAATGAATGGCGAATCGAGTACCTCCTCCTTATACCTATTGGAAGTCGGTAGAAAAATGTTGGCAACAACCAAACATGCTAAAACTTTTGTAGGAAAAATATTCTTTTGCAAGTAATTCCCAAAATTCGTTGGCGCACGAAAGGAAATATCTAGAGGTAAAGTGATCCTTCCCCTTAGCACATGCTTTCAGAATCTACTGAATAAAATTATACGCTTATTCTCCAACACCTTGAAATTATTACGCCTTAGCTAGATCATGTTGAAACTATTGAAGTCACAGAATCGCCGGGTCGGGCAAACTCAGGACATTGCCCGGGTTAACCAAGCAATGGTTGGTAGGTAGCTAAAAACTACGCGTAACTGTGGGAATGTTGTTTGGCAAAGGTGTGGGTTGAGTTTGCGAAGTTAGCGAGTTTCAGGTGTGAGCGGAGGACCTAATATATCTCATACAAACTTATTCAAGCGCTTTAAGCGAAACTCTGCTTGTTATATGTTAACTGTTCAAATATTAAGAAAACTTTATTTCTTCATAAGTGGGTACGCTTGTAAATTTGCCAGATTAGACAAGTGAGATTTAACACCTAACCACGACTATTAATTAATAATTCACCACTAAAACACAAATCAAATCAAATCAGTCAAATCTACAATACACACGATACAAAATTAAACAAACATACGATATTGTTGGGGTATGTCCCACCATCACAGGTAATACTTATACGTAATTTTTAACTGAACGTACAAAGTGTACATCAAAAAGTACAAGTGTACATCTGTCGGAGAACAAGAGTCGTTGTTAATTCATGTCAGTGACTGTGGGCTGTCTGTATATTTCGACTCTACGGCTGGCCTGTGCTGGATAAAGTACTGGCTGGGCCTGCCTTATGTATTACGAGTAGGTACGTTTCATAAGTTCTCCTCTCTCGGAAAATAACGCCTGAATCCTATTGGACTGATTATTTAAACTGTTTATTGTTTATTTTTATTTCCTTTTCTGAGTTAAACAAAGTGTGTACCGAGTTGAAAACAAAATGCAATTAGTATCATAGATAACTGCGTAGCAATTAAAGTAGGCTACATAATCGATAGCAATTTTACTTTTAGCTTCGTTATATAAGTTATTAAAATAATAAAATGGGTTGAAATTTATACTTAAGTATGTAGGTATGTCACAAATTAAATGTTTTTTATTTAAAAATAAAGACAAAATTATAATGTAAATAATACATCAATTCTCTTTGTTGGCACCATAACATAACCTAACAAAAGTAAACTTTCTATGTTTCTACAAAGAATCTCTAAATGCATGGATTCAATAGGTGGTCTTATCGCTAAAAGCAATCCTTTCCAGGTAACTTTTTGATGTATTAATACTAATGAAAAAAATATTTATTGATTTTAGTAAAATTATTGACGATCAAGCGATTGCTTCGCTTGAACTTCTTTGGTCAAGTTGAGTTACCTAAATGAAAATAGTTAAATATCAATGACATATGAAATAAGACATATTATTATTTATTTACACATAGGTATGAATAATCTTATAATAATTTACGAGGTATACTTATTATGAGGTTTTTACGCATTAACGCGTGTTTAGTGATATCAAACATTGCAATTTTAGAGAGAGAAAAAAATTTACATCCTCGGACGGGATTCACGTCCTTCTTTCCCATACGACGACGGTTAAAATCATTATAAATAGTTAAAATCGATCGGTGCCCTTGTCATGTTTGACTTGACACGGACTATCGGAAGACGCAATCCGGTCCAATGATGTGAATTTTTCTGTCTTAAATTGAAATGAATGTAATATTTTTTTATTTTTTTTATTATGCTATGTGAATCGTAAAACACTAAAATATATTAATGGAACAATTAATATATTTAAATGAATATGAAAGACTGATACTGGTTACAACTGAAAATATGCTACTAGCGGAGATATTTTAATTTAATTTTACATTTTCTAAATGTACAAAGATTTTTATAAATAACACTTCACGCAATCAAACAGATTTTGTTGTTTTAATCTAAACAGCTTTAACTATGTTCATTATTTTAGTGTGTTTATGGGCTGGCCTTTAAAACGACAGTAAATTCATAAAAAAGCTCACTCTTTAGTATTCCGACGATAAATCAGACGTACGTCTTTGAAACAGATCATAAAACCATAAAAATAAAGAACATCCCGAAAAACGGTAGCAATGAACGCCTATAAAAAACTGTAACACTTTAAAGCAATGTTTACCTGTTTATTGTAAACTTTTATTGTTACCTTTTTATAACACAAAAGTGAAATCTAGTTTGACGGATATTGTGTTTTTTTGAAAGTGAAAGCAGACACGGGAGTTTTATTGCGTTTAGTTCAAAAAATAAAACCTTTTTTACATGAATCCTGACTCGGACGTTTTATTACACACTTATAAAAGATATGAGATTTATAGTCTTACATAACATGGTTTAATAACAATTAACTCTATCAACTCCGTTAATCATTCCTCGCAATCATGCGTTGCCTTGAATAGTTTACGAAGAGTTTTGACGTATGCAATATATTTTAGCAACTAACTTACTGTTTAAAATTACAGCCGTGCGATTCCGTAATAATTTGACATCGGTGAGCTCGTTGATGATCTCGTCGACGAGCTCACCGATGTCAAATACTTCGCCCTTGTACATAAGGTTGTTTTCCCAAGTTTCTTGCCATCTCTTCATTTGTGTAACGGATGTTGCCAAGGATGCAACGATATTTGCTCTTAGAGAATCGCACGGCAGGAATAACCTTACTAATTACCACCAAAACTTTTCATACAACCAAACACTGGCTACCGGTACACGCAAGTGTTTTATATTTATTTATGTATAAACCGTTGTCCGTCCTCATGGAGGCCATACGCTGCAAAGTCGCGAAAATCTTCGGACATGCGAAAACTAGATCAATATCTGCTTATTACATGAGCAAAGTCAGTGTTGTCATTAAATCAAATGTGCGTCCAACTTTGTTATGACTGTGAATCAATAATAAAACAAACTTTATATCTAACTAGTTGTGTCCTGCAATTCCCCGTGCTACTTTCTTTTTTCCGCAAGAACCTCTACAAAGTATTGGAAAATTAAAAAAATGGATGAAATCATTGCAGTCGTTCTTGTTATAGCGTGACCAAGAGAAATAAAGATTAGTTTTATCTACAGAGATATAATCATTTTCCAATGAAACAATCACGACAGTAGGTAATTGCTATATATAAACAAACTACAATTAGGTCATGGGTATCAAATATCAAAGGATATTTGATTAGGTAGTTTTGATACCTATGACCTAATTATCGCTTCCGCTTACTGCCCAGAGCACACCACCGAAACCCATGAGTAACTTCGCAGTTCGCACACCAAATGTGAGCGCCACAATTATCCGCTCCTCATCACAAAGCCTCGCTGTGCCTTCAATGCAAATGCTTGAAACTTATGCCACGGAATAGATAAGGTAGGGTTGCTCGTGGCTGCCATGAACATCCGGCCTTTTTAGCTTATGAAAGTAGCCGAATGTTTGACGCAGACAATATTCATGTGAACGCAGAAAATAATAACATCCTTTTTGCACGTTAGAGCACCAACACACTTCAAAGTTAATGAGGACTGTTTTAAAGCCACCGATCATTGTCTCTTGTTTGTTGTCTGCTCCATCTACAGGACATTGGCAGAATTGTGGCGAACCCGCACATGCCACTTATAAAAGGAAACCACCATTCATACCTTTACTTGATTTTATAAATGCAAGGTTTGGACTATCCTGGATGTGAGTTGTGTGTACTTCTTCACACTGAAATTATTCAACGAATTTGGATGAAACTTAAACTCAGTGATCCAATAAAGAAATCTTTTCCACTTCATATCACATGCCAAAATGATTGTGTAACAATCGGCTATTAACTTTATGTTACAGAATTTCCGGTCTAAATGTACCCTTCCTCATCTCTAGAGAGTTAGAAACTTATGTTGGCCTTCCAGATAAACAGCTCCTTTGTTTCTCTACACTCCCAAACCTCTTGCTATAAACTGGTGTTGTTAGAATAACTTGAATAGGAGGTTTCTATGAGGTCCTGTGGCTTTATTTCATTTTGAAACGTTTGTATTTGCATTATTTTATACAAAGGTACAGATATATTTTGTGTGATAGGTTCTACTTATACCTATAATTCTTGGCGCCGGTGTTGCACATGTCAGTTGAAAAAATTCTGAGTGTTACTGCACTGCATGTTCCATTCACAGCCTTAAAACATATTTAAAAAGTATTTCTTGTTATAATTACGTACTTAGATAGATAGATAGAAAACACTTTATTGAAACACCACATTACTCACTTAATATAAAAAAGTACAATTCTTTAACCTAGGTGTAACAATGGACGGTGTTATCACTCAGAGTGATCTCTTCCAGACAACCCATTTTCAGAGGAGTATCAAATATAACAAGGACCGTAACAATACAAAATCACTAAATAGGTACACTATAAATATTTACATTTATATTATAGTAAATAAACTAATAATAATATATATAAATAACAACAAAGTGTATAAAAGTAATCAATAAAGCATCTGACAGTTACGTTTTTATAGTTTAAGACATGTTTGTCGTTCATGTCAATAAAACAAGTAAACGTTTACAAATACAAAATCATGATAAGTAGTTACATAATTTTAAAAATACAAGTGCATGAGCAACAATTAGAGTGAAATATAAAGTTTTTTAGCCTGATCTTTAAAACTATTCAGTGACGTAGCACGGTGTATTTACTTACATCAAAGTAAAGTTGAAAAGATAAATAAAAGATACATGCCTGAGAAGTTTTAAAAAAAAAAGTAAGTGTTAATTTACTTCATCATAATGCTAAGCGTAGCTAAAATGTATATTAAAAAACAAACATCTTCTTACGATTTGTTTCACTTTTATTTGACTACTTATTCATTTAACATTATGATTTTGATCCCTTGTTTATACATTTACCTATTTTTATTGATTCATTGTATGCATAAAATTTAGATTAATCTAGGGTTTTCGCGTGAAAATTGGTCCGTATCCAACGAAAGCATCGAAGTGATTCATTACATTATAGGTCAAACAACAAGTCTGATGATTTGCGACTTCACAAATACCGTCCAGAACAAAGTTGTCGGCGGCGTCAAATTGTCTGACGCATGATGTATATATACATACATAACTATGTAGTAAGCTAATACACACATTTCTTACGTACAGAGTGTATCTATTTCACAGAGTTTTATAGTTAATAACCAGATTGCATTGTAGTTTCGGTTTCTATTCTCTATATACATAAATGTTAAAAATCACAGTTGCAAATCATGAGTAACTATCAATATATACATAGACATACTTATACATAAATTAAAAGTACATATTCAATAACATATAATACTCGTATGTTGTGTACCAAAATATTATTATGTGTTGTAATAATATTAAAATATGAATTTACATATGTATCTAATGTTTATTTTCAGACATTTTATTTTACAGAAACAATTTAATATGTATAAGAAAAGACGTTTTAATTTATCTTTACACCAATTTTTTAGGCTTTCTTAGGCGATTCTTATACGAGTACATTGAAATTAAATAATTTTGAACGGATTAAAAATTACGTATACTTTTACATTGTTTTATACCAACGTTTCGAACACTCTTCAGTGATCCATCTTTATTATGTTTCATTCACATAATACTTACAACCTATTAAAAATTAGAAACACTTTCTTGGTAGGTACTTCCATACTACCTACTTATATAGTCATTGAATCTTGGTGATAATATAAATTCCAACTATTACCACCACACCAATTAATTAAATTTATACTAGTAACGGAGTGAACAAGTTGTTCGTCTGATGATAGGTAAGTCAGACTAATGTCACTGAACTGCGATCATCGCCTATGGCTAAGTTTAGTCTGCTTCGGCCATTAATTTCACTGATGTCAATTCGCATACCATAAGCTATAACAGTGTCTCTAGCAGTTTATTTGACATCATGTTTCTCCACCCTGTATAATTTAATCAAAGCATTTCCTCTAGGACTGAATAAGCTGAATTCAATGCAAGTCACGAATAGACGATATCAGGAATGGAGATTAGAAAAACATGTAAATACAGTGGGAGCGGAACTCGAAAACAATCGGAATCTGAAACAAAGAGATTGGTTATATTAGTTGTGTTTTGTTTTGTGTTTTTCTTAGTTAAATGTCTGTTGCTTATGTATAAACTGTTATACATAAGCAACGTACATTTAACTAAGCTAATGGATATATAAAATTTTACCGTGGCTATAGATAAAAGACCATACAGAAAGACAGTACCAGTGTACTGTCGCAATTTTATCATAGCCACGGTATAATGTTATGTACCCATTACCGTCATCTAGGTAGCTAACATAGACAATATAGTCAGACGCTCACTATTGGACACTTACAGAAATTGGTAGCCTATGTAATTTAACTATAAAGACATTTTAATAGCATGCCCTGCAATATTTTACAAACATTTCCGAGTTTATTGTCTGTTGCTATATTTGTTCGGGTTAGTGACGAAATAGGCTGCATGGCGCTGGATTACAGAGCACACAGAGGGAAGGAGCTTTCTCCGGTCACTACATAGATGGGTGACTATTAGTGGCAGTTTTAATTTCAGCGCGTTATAGTAGGTACGCAGCCGATCTGAAACGGGCCCTCGTGGTGGATTATATATGTACACTTAGCCCATACCCATCGCCGAGAAGTTCCTAAACAACACATGAGGACAACTGTGGATGTATCAAATATTGAAACCAGCCTAAGCGTTAGAAAATCGCGAAAACAAAAGACGGTTAGCGTCTCTTTCTAACGACGATTGTAAAACAAATAACACGATACAATATTACTATCTTTGCAGGGTGTTCTTGTCTTTGCTTTGTTCCGATGAATATAAATGAGATGAAAATAAGTTGAAATTTAGTCTTTAAAAGCTACATTTAACACTTAGATATAGATGTTTCACCCCATTTCGCCCTATCCAATAGTTTTGCTTATGAAGATCTTAGAAGTTAATGTCTAGTAGGAAACTGAAAAAAGGTTTGTTATAAAAAATATTTCTTTTTTATGTTCTCTATGTATTTGTTTGTAATAATATTCTCGAACGTCAAATTAATAATGAAATCACTACGTAAAATGCAATGTAAGTTTAATTATTTAACTATACCGGTGGATTTATTCAATTACTCATAAGAAGTGAGTATGTAGACCTAAATGTTATAAATATCACACAGTTCTATCCTATGCCATTTGCAAAGAATCGATATAAATTCGACTAAATTGGAATCGACATTAATATTCAGCACTAATATGACAAGATCTTGATTTTTATCCGTGACCTACTTTTCTGGGGCATATTCTTGACATCAGATTATATTTTTGCACAAGACATGTTAATTTGCAATAGGCTCGAGAAGAACTGTGCCAAGAACAAAAAAATACCTTTATTATATAGATTTCTCTCAGTTCTCTTTCATGAAAATAAAAATATAATATACAAGCTGTGCTCTGAAACTCCTTATCTCAAAACAGTACACATTAGAACAGTAGTTATTGCTATATATTAACAAACATCGTTCAGACCCGCTGCCCTATTTATGATGTTAGGTAGTTTTATTTGACATACCTTTATGAACCTTTGCAATTTTAGAGAGCAAAATACAAATCCTCGGACGGGAGTCGAATCCGAGTGTTCCGAAATCCGTGTCAGATGACATGACCGCTAGGCCACCAAAGGCTACTGTTCGAGCATCGAATTTTATCACTCTATCTGATTTTTAACCGTCGTATGGGAACGGAGCGTCATCTATTTCATTCTTTAAGCGATAAGACCGCCTTTTGTACAATTATGTTATTGTTTTACTCCTCGTATGTTTTCTTCATATGCTTTATGTTTCTCTCTTTTATGTTTTAATTGTACCCTAAAGAGATTTCTAGCTATCTATTGAACAGAAACAAGAAGAGTTTTTTCAAACGCAACGTTTTTATAGCATTATTTGTACAGCACTAACGCCATCAATCAAAAAGTGTTTGAACAAACTCTTCTTTTTGTTGGATAATTAGTGCAATATAATGAAAATGTGATGCAAGATGTCGCTCTGTTTTCATACAACGGTTAAAAATCAGATACCGAGTTGAAATTCGCTGCTCAGACGGTCTAGCGGTCATGGCGTTTGATAAGGATTGGAGGATGTGAATTTTTTCTCTCAACAATTGCAAAGTTTGATCTTGCGAAGCAGGCGTAAGTTGTTTAAAAATCATGCAATAAATATATAAATCATATATGTATATATACCTACTTAATTTATTACGGTATGTTTTTTATCATCATTGTTTGTATCAAGTTGTTTAAAAATCATGCAATAAATATATAAATCATATATGTATATATACCTACTTAATTTATTACGGTATGTTTTTTATCATCATTTCAGCCGTAGGACGTCCACTGTTAAACATAGGTCTTCCCCATAATTTTCCAAAAGGAGCAGTTGGAAGCAGCCTGCATCCAGCGTCGTCCCGCGACCTTTATCAGGTCGTCTGTCCACCTTGTCGGTAGACGACCTACGCTGCGCTTGCCGTCCATGGTCTCCACTCCAGAACCTCGAACCCCATCGGCCATCTGTTATGTGTGCTATGTGGCCTGCCCACTGCCACTTCAATTGGCTTATCTTCTGGGCTATGTCGGTGACTTTAGTCCGTTTACGGATCTCCTCATTTCTGATTCGATCACGTAGAAAACCCCCGAGCATATCCCTCTCCATAGCTCGTTGATTATAGAGTATGTTTTATAATAAATTAAATAAATGAAATCGTAGAAGCTATGAACCTGTTTTACAATGCGTATTACAACAACACAATTATAATTTTGATCACTAATTCTACATTAATGAAAGAAGTCGAAACCTACTTGGTAACCTCAAAGGCCAGAAAAATAATACCACGTTCACATTTCATGCCAATTTTCATAATATGAACATGAATATGTAAAATTAAGTGGAAACATTTAAACTCGAAATCGAAAGAAGCAGAAAATATAATAAAATTAACACTTTGTGTAAATTAACAAGTGTGGTTCGCTTCACTTTGGGAGTGTCGCTCGGATTCTTACTTATTAATTTTCTTATTATGTTAATTACGCAACATCTTGTCCAAACAGATAACATATCCAATGATTGGCTATTAAGGATAAGTAAATGGACAACATTCAGATAATTCTCAAAGATAAAGTTGATAAAAATAATACTCGACGAATCAATAATTATGTAAGCTCATGTGTTTGAAACAGAATTAAAATCATACTCTATAAATTATATTTAATCTATCTATCTATAAATACACATAATAAAAATGTAACAGATCGTTGTCTGTACATATATGAATATTTTCATATATGAGAAAAAATATATTATTGGGACTTTTATAAAAGAAAATAGAATGAAAAAAAAAGGATTGTTAAAATTTTTGTTTGTCTGTTCGTTTGTGCACGCTAATCTCAGAAACGGGCTATCTGATTTGTATGTATTTTACCAATATATTGTGGTATGCTACACTCAACATTTAGTAAAATGTTATTGAAATTTAAAGAATAACTCTCTCGCCACCAAGAACACCAAGAAAAAACGAGCGAAGCTCTGGCGGGTCAACTACTATGTAACTATACATAACATAATAAATATGATATAAAGATATTGTAATTCAAAGAGAGAACAATTCACATCCTCGCACGGGATTCGAACCCGCGTCTTCAGACTATCCGTGTCAGACGCCATGACCATCTAATAGGCCACCAAGGCTCGAGGTCCGAGCATCGAATTTTAACGCACTCTATCTGATTTAACCGTCTTACGGGGACGGAGCGACATCTATTGAACAGCTTTGATAGCACTATCCAACCGAAAGAAGTATTTTTACAAATACTTAAAATTTCGCATTGACGTCGCAACCCTTTATAATTTTTATAGTATTACCCGTCCGAGGATGTGAATTTTTCTCTCTATAAATTTCAATGTTTGAGATCGCTAAGCAGGCGTTAGTGCTTTAAAAAAAGTAATAATATCCATAACATTTCTACGACAGATAAGAGAGTGGCGCAGCTCTGTTCATAAGGCTGTTAATAACTTCGAAAAGAAACGAATACAAGACCTAGATGCAAAACGCCTTATTATTAAGACCCGTCCGAAGCCTTCCTACACCTACACATACAATGCTGATGGTCAGTTGCACTGTGCGCCTTGCAACAGGATCTTTAAAACTAAGTTTGGTTTTGCCAGCCATATACGTGCTCATGACCGGCGCTAGTCAGGTTCGCCGTTGACGGACACGTCAAGGAGGCCGATACGACAGATAAAATTTAAGTAACTTACTTTATTCTGGACAATGACAAGATCTTGTCTCTTCTGATAATTTAGTATGTACTAACATTAAGAATGCATAATTACTTAATATACCTAAGTACAAATTAAACATAATGTATTAGAAATAACAAGATAATGTCTATAAATACAGACTTTTATACAAATTGTATGTAAGTCTGTCACTCTGTCTGTGTTTGTTTATTACCTTATCACGCCTAAACGGTTAAACGGATCGTAATTTAGTTTGGCAAGGAGATAGATCATACAGGACACTTTTCATCACCATCCATCACCACGCAGGTGAAACCGGAGGCGCAGCTAGTTATAATATAAAAGTACACATGTACAATTTGAAAAAAATTATACCGACTTCCTTTCTATTCAGTTTTTAGAGTATAACTCAAAAACTACTGGACCGAATTTGATGAAAACATATAGTCGAATTGAGTACCTCCTCCTTTTTGGAAGTCAGTAGAAAATATACAAATGCAAATATTCTTATGTTTATTAACATGTTAGTAAAACTTGTTAACAATGTACCTACTCTTACTAAAAACTAGATAGATTGTTATTTTAGACTATCTGAACTTCAAAAAAGTATACTATCTCAGTATTTAATTAAGGTAATTAGTATTAATATTTATGTTCTTTAAATAATATGCCATATAGTAAATTATTGTTTTTTATAGGTCTAATGACGTCAACGTTTATTATAAAAAATATAAAAAGTTTTTAAACTGACATGGTCACTAATGCAAGAACTAACGTTAGAAATACATGGTAAAGATCCCGTTTATAACGTTAATTCTTATATATAAAAAGATTTACAAATTGGGTATGTTCCATGTTTATATATTGTGTTCGGTTCATCCTAGCTTGTAATAGGTACTTTTGTTCAACGATAAAATTAAACGACTAACCTACATACAAAAACTAAGACAATGCAGTTTTAGAGATTCTCACGGACATATCCCATTTAGTCAGACTTAATTTGTTCATGTAAATCAAATCTGGCATAATTATCTTAATAACTTGTTCAATCCCTCAATTAGAAATCTTCCTTGAAAGCCAAACTCCATAATGGATATAGGAAGGCGTTACCGTAATCAAAACGCTGGACCTCCCACGTATCACAGAAGATAATACCTATGATTTCGTTCCAACTAAACCGTAACGAAATCTCGAGACCCACGTGGAACATGACGAAACGTAGATATCTCTATCTCGATATAATGAACCAAGAAGAATTATTTGAAACAAAAGAACTACTCAGGTATTTTCTACTTCAAAGGCGGTTTAGATTGGGCAAGCGCTTGAACCCATTATGTAAATCCAGCGACGTATAACTGTACTTGAGAATATGTATCTATTCATTCTTGTACACCTGCTGAGTGAACTATAAGATATTTGAAAGGCCTCTCTTAAAAATACGAGTAGTTATATAATTGTAGATATCTTATTTACTTATAGGTATAAGACATTTCCATATTAAGCGATCTTATATTCGATATGCTCAATGATGAAAGATACCTTGCTTGGACTTTTTTATATATTTATCTCAGAATTGTATCTATAGGTAAGTGATTTGGTATACAATTTCAAGTATCTTAAGCTTATTTATATATTATCTATACATAAAAAATAGATGAATCTATCTATTTTTTATGTATAGATAAATAAACACTAATGATGTAATTAACATTGATGTCAATTTAGCAACTCTGTCCAGATTTTTTGTATTTTAGCCGACTACAAAAAATTAGGAGGCTCTCAGGTTATGCTTATTTATTTACTGTCTTTAGTTGTTAAACATTTAAGCTCAGACAAAATAAAAAAGTCAAGACAGAATGTTGTGAACAGAGAAGTGAGGCCGGGTGAAACTACGCCTCGGCGTGTCTATACATATTTACATACAAAACCTACAACGAAACTACGCCTTGGCTCGTCAGTCGAACTATCGCGGCGCGTGGAAGCAACACGTAAAGTTTTAATTAACATTTAATTCAAATTTATTAATTATTGATGTTTTTTTAATAATTTTAATATAATTTGAATTACCATGACAGTACCGTGTCACGCACATGTAGTTTAGAAAACCGACCTCACTTCTCTGTTCACACCATTCTGTCTTGACTTTTTTATTTTGTCTGAGCATTTATATTCATCATAATCAGCCCATTATGTTCCCACTGCTGGAACTCGAGCCTCGTCTCAGAGAGTCTATGTTGGGCCATAATCCACCACGCGGACCCAGTGGGGCTTGGTGCTGGATAGGCTAGTGGCCAATCCATATCAAAGTTATCAGGCCGCCCGAAGGCCTTCGACATAGCCTAATGACTGTTGTACTAATTAAGATAAACAACCAGGACCGAAGTCACTTTGTCGTTGCGGTACCTAAGTAGTTACTGCTTATTAGCCATGTCAACTTTTTTATATTAATGGTAGGCCTCATTTTGCAAGAAAGTGCATGATGTCATTTATCACCGCACTGGCACATATTTTATCGTAAAACAAAACTTTTTTTTAAGGGGTGCTGCTTAGAACAAATTATTCGTCACAAGTGACGAACTATACTGGGCCCGTAACCCTTGTTTAAGTCTCATGTGTCTGTAATTTCGCCTACACCCATACCATTCAAACCAGAACGCAGTATTGCGAACGTTACTGCTTCGGTGTAGACCTAGGTGTGTTGGCAGTGCTTATCCTGACGAGCTCATTCACCAGTAGTGTTACTGCACTATTTTGTGCAAGTGTTACTGTTTAAAATGGGCTCAGTAGCATTTGAAGTTACTTAGTGAAATTCAAAAACCAATAACAAGTGTAGTACAGTGACACTCAAAAACACAAGTTAAAGTGTTGGTTGCCACATCTTGATCATTTCGTTCTTGATAGTGTAAAAAAGCTTCACTTCTGATCGTCTTCCCTCTACAATGCGACAGGTAGAAGAAAATATCACTATCAGTATTGATCTGCAGCACCCTTTGCTCTTCCGACCGTGGACTGTGTAGTATCTATATATCTATTCGAAAACTAGATAAAAGTGTACATCCTATTTAGGTTTAATTCGTACATATAATACTCTACCAAATAAATCAGTTTAAGCGGCCGGGATCCAAATAAAACAAAAGAGAAGTAAATAACGAGGCATAAATAAATAAATTGGGTGTTTATAGAATCTTCCCCCTAATAAAGCTCAGCGATATCAACTCACGCCGATTTCTATGCAAATGTTATAACTCTTGCTCTTGTTAAACATGATATTTTCTTGGATTAAAAGAAAGCTGAATAAATGTGAAGATTTTTTACCCTCGTTTGTATTATTATTGTTTTGTTTCGACGTTAATAAGAAACTTTGAAAGTTTAGTCATAAAGTAGGAATGTATACAAGTAACAACACCTTGTCTCAATTGATAACCAGCACGGTACAATTCCGAGTTAAATTAACTTCATTAAAGTATCAAATTGCTTAATAGCGTGCCTGTGCCGCGATTTATGCGTCACGTTGCTTGTACACAGCGACAATCGACACAAATATAATTATTAGTTGGTATTCCCTTACCTACCTTAAATTAACATGTAGATATAGGTAGCTATAGCAACAAAAATAATAATGGTAATTTGTATGCAACTATTTTCGTGTAGTTTCAGTAAATGAGGGTGTTTAAGAACACTGCTGGAACCTTTTAACCGGACTTATTTTCGTTTGGTGAATTCCAAGGTGTATTTTCTCATTTGGACAATACCTACTCATTTTGGTTGTTACACGAGCGTTTTTTTGTGAACTATTATAATAGTTCATGTTAATGAACTTTCTTAATTGTATTACTGAACTTCCTACTGAATTCCTATATAGATTTCAAAACTACAGCAACAAAACAATATTTTAGTTCACATTTTAAATTAACGTTCTAAGTTAAATGCAAAATAACATACAACTAGGATTTTATTTCTATTATATCATGGCATTACAATTAAAATATCTACCTACAATGATGCTATAAATTCAGCGATGGCAAAAAACACATAGCATCAGTATAATTATCGCAAAAAGATGAAAACAGCAGCTAATCGATTACACAGAATCGTGTTTGCTTAAATCCATTTCGAGAATCGAGTCTGCACAACATTTATCCAATCAAAATTTCCGATAAAAATAAGCGCAAAAAATATACCTGCGATTTTTGACCGCTCGTCTGGTCACCTCTTCAAGGGCGGACCTAACGTGAAATTAGAAGGGAAAATGGGACGAGATAATTTGCCCTCACCTCCCTCAACCTGCCCCTCTTCTCCTCTCGTTAGAGTTTAATCTGTTTAAACTTTTATTTACTTTACTTTAGACAAATTGAAGCGATTACAAGCCACGCTTTTTGATGGAAATGCCTCGCTTTTAAGTGTTGTTGGAAAATCTAATTTCATTGTAGATATATAGAAAATAAAGCCACAATTTCGTTTTATATTACACTACTATTTATTCTGCATAAAAGTGGTATTGGTGATTATCATATGGCTATGCTTTTTAATTAGTGTATATATATATATATTGGTATTTTAGTACACAAACCGCTACTTTAGGTTTTATAAATAAAGCAACGACATTGACGAATTTCACCTTGGGTACACTACGCACCTAAGTATAAACCTATCTGTCAGCAGTCTGTAAAGTTCTTTAGATTGTTTATAACCCTGTGGTTTTATTGTAACTGCTTTATCTTTCAAGATGACGAAGATTTAATTAAATAAAAAATAGCCCACACATTATCCACAGTACCGTTAGGTATGTTGTATCTTGTAAGATAATATCAAGCCTCATTCAAACGCAAGTATTAAATTATGTTAATTTGAATATTTTTCGACAAAAATGGATACGATTTTATGCAAAGTTCTGAACATGCTGACTTTATATCAGATTTGACTTTGAATTATCATTAAATCAATGTTCATGTAAATTCGTCACAGATAAATTTAGATTCTAATTAAGTGCATAAATTTGTATCATGAGTTGCCCCAGCTGCCCACAGGGCAATAATAACCACAGAGAAAGAGATCTGATATTCTACGGCAATAACTTAACAACATTTATTGGGTATGAATAATATAAACCTTAATTAATAACATTTGTCATAATTATATCAAAAATAATGTCATCCGTGAATACCAATAGCTCTAGATTAAGTTAGTAACTTAATCAATTTTTCTCCATGTTTCTGTCATGAATATTAAGCTGTTTTTCGATGGCGGCGTGAATTTGGGTTGGAGACGCCATTGATTTTTCAGGTTCAATGAACTGATAACTTTCCTGCACGCGTAAATTTTACCTATAGAACTATACCTATCAATATTCATAGTTATATATGGATTGGGGCGTTGATATCGATTTCTAACAGTAGGTATTTGACTTTTACGAACTCTACCTATCTATACGATCTTAGAAGCGACATTATAACAATATGACGCCTCAACACTTAGCGGTTAACTGCACTGTTTGAATACTAATGTACTTTTTAAAATAAAGAGCATGTCGGTTCTCACAAACGGAAACGTTCTGACGCATCTAATACTATTCTTTAAAATGCATGCAGATGCATAGCGGTCGGCCATGATACCGGCCGAACCTGTTAACAGACGTCTCTGCGCGTCCTATACCTGTCCTTGTTTATATCATTAGCATATGTATCTTGCTATCTCTATGATTTGGAACCTTGGTTTGGAATTAGGGCAATACGCATGCGTGGCGTGTCAATGTCAAATCAATCTTTGTAGGCTGATGCAACGAGCCGACTACACAATTCTGTCCTTCGATTCGGCCGAATAGTTGAGAATTAATTAACGCCATTTTGTTTTTGTTACAGGTTATGGGATTTATTATGACTCAACTAAGTGTGGATGCGATGGTGAGTATAGCTTAATCAATGTAATATTTTGGTTAGAAATTGAACTAAGTAATTGTAAGATGGTTAAATAAAATAAGCAAATCGAGATAAGTAGATATACCTAGTGGAATACAGAGTTGATAAGTAGGTACCTAAACATACGTGGAACTAGGTACCTACTTACCAAACTTTAAGTTTAACCATTATTAAACTTAAAAGGTTAGGTATAATAGGTATAACCACGTGTCTAAGAGTAAGTTTTTGAACGTAAATAACGATCAAAAAGCTAAGCTTTTAATATTTTCTGTAGTTTAATAAAATTGTGATGTATAGATTGGGTAGCTCCACTCATGCCAGTGAATACCTATTTCCAGCGGACAAAATATAATTGGCAAGGCTTGTATTGGCTTGGACAAAATTACTAGCCCGGTTTTAATAAAAGCCTACATACCCAACATAATGGCTTCAATTAGCTTTGCATATTATAAGGTTGGACAACTTGATCTATGAAGTCAATACGTTACCTAATCAAATTCATTAGTATAGGCCTATTGTTCGATAGGCTATGGAAGTTATATGTACCTACCTACTTACAGAATCGTGTTATAGCAGTATAGGTATACTATTACAAACATATATTACTAATTTTATTAAAAGGTTCTTAGTTAGTAGTACAAAAAAATCAATACTTAGCAATAAATGCTTACATTGTAGTTACCTATACTTATTGGACTGAAATAATCATATACATAGGTTTCATTCCTAAAACTTGAAATAATGTATTTTAAAAATAGTAAGTACCTACAGATACCTACATACTACGTACATTTACATCTATGTCACAATTAGAATTTTATTTTTATTTGTGGACCAAAACAAAGTCCCTGTGCAAATGCTACCTTCTAATAACCGCCCAGGGACACCAAAGTTGGTTAAATATTTAGTCATAGACCGGGAGCCAACGACCATATTTTTACGAGGCTCATTACTATCTTATTACGTACAGTGTCAGTCGGTGTCGGGGCCTCAACACATCCAATTTCCCGGCATCCCATTTATTGATATTGACTCGGTGAGGACGCCAAGCGAATGCTCCTTGTCTAGGATGTGGGAAGCTCTAGATGCGACCGTATACGGTCTACACATATTTATAATCAATATTATTATTATAATCATACATTACATATATTGCGCTTTTTTTTAAGTAGACTGTTTCGTTTTCCTTTGAGAGTTATTACCGTTTGAAAAATTAGGTTATTATGAGTAGGTAGGTATTGTCTTTTGGAAATCTTTTTCATTTAAGCAGGTTGTTAATCTCAAAGCGTAACATAATTTATACATTTAGGAACTTAACCCGTTAAAAACTTAAATTTTTAAACCGAGGGATTTTGTACAGTTTTCAAAACAATACTATTTGAACGGTAGTGCAATAACAAAGGTAAAATAAAAACGCCTAATTATACTTTATAGTCTACATACCTTATTGCGTACAGAATTCATACTGTGACGAGTGTAGGGAAATAAGTAAATTAAGAACTGCTAATATAATATCTACAGAAGCTGTAGAAACGGAACTTGCCAAAGAGTAAAGAAAAATACTCGCAGTTACTATTTGGATGGGTGACCGCTACAGGCATTTTCAACTGTCCACTTCTGCGTTTTGTTAGGAGCTGTCAGAGCTTTATTGTGAGCAAGGACGATTTCGATTCGAGACACTTGTCACGTCGATAAACTGATTTTATGTACAGTCTCTAGTATAAATCTATCCGTGATAGATATCGCAGACTGTTGATTATCGATTATTAATGTAAATTTTTATCATATTGATAATCCATGCTTGAAGTGCTGGTGTTGTTAGTTAGGTACCTACTATGCCATTAGTGGCTGGTATTCCAGAAGTAGGCTCAGAAGTGAATCCAAGCTTGTGTACAAATCTGAGTTAATTTTGTGTGGCATTTATACTGTCAAATCGCCGCCATGACAACTGAGCATTAAATATAAAATATCTAATGATATTTCAGAAATTTCGGAGAATCAGAATTCAGAATTGAAGTTCTTCAAACATCAAAGTAGCTTACTCGCCAAGCCGCACATGGCATGCATGGTAGCTTGATCCACGCACATCGCTTTAAGAGGAAAGTTTCAGTTGGTACAAAGTGATATGAATAATTTAAAGAACAATTTTTTAAAAGACACTTTATGGTGTCAGCGCCTTAAGCAACTTCAAAAGAGTGAAATGCTCCTTGGAACACGTATATTTTTATGTCACATCGTTTCTAGTATTTTCTATATCTGTGTTGCCCATATTTGGCGGTATCACTTATTATCATCAAACCTAACGCCGGATAAGCTCAAACCGATACGTGACTTGAGCAAAATAGTCATTTCGACTCCCCAAAAATTTTGTATTTTTGTACTCAATGTGCGTACGACGTACTGGTACAGAGATTTGGAAAGATGACACTACTGAACGACGCATGGTGATGAATGATGTATGGCAATGCTTATTATTGTCTAAATCTGATTCTGCTGTTTTTGGGTTTACCATTTTAAGCTTAACATATAGAAATTATTCTTGAAGTGAAGTACTGCAAATGCTAAATAAACAGCTGCACCTTGTTAATACCATAAGCGAAGGAAGTTAGCTTACTTTCGTCATGAGAAATAAAAAGTACAGAATCCTTCAACTCATTTATCAAATTGTCGGAAAAAAGGAGCCGGTTGAAGGCGACACTCTTGGTTGTAAGATCTTTGGGAGTGGTTCGGCTCTACAACCACTCCCTCAAATTATTACTGGTACTACCACCGCCTTACTTTTTCGGGCAGCGGCTTGTAAAATTAAAATCGCTATGATGATGTCTGACCCCCAATAGGAGTGGAACCTGAAGAGAATAGAAATTGTATTCATATTTTTAAAGCAGACTGGATGGTATAAATAAATAAAACAATAAACTAAATAAACTGCAGACCACGTAGAATTGACAATATCACAAGAGGCAAGAACAGACATCAGAAATATCCTTCTAAGTACTTGATTAGTACTTAAATATTTGCTCCCGCCAGGGTTCGATCCAGGGACTTCTCACTTTAAAGGCAGTGCTACTACCAACTAGGCTAACGAGGCCATCGTAATTAAACTCTGACTTTTTTATACAACAATGTAAATGAAAACAATATATATAAAGATAAAATCAATATTAGGTAGGTATTTCTATATTAAGTCTCTATATATAATCAAACACTGTGAAAATAATAAAAAACCTTTCTCTACGTTGTGTTCGAAATAGAATAATATATTCGTGTCTGTTTAAACAGTTGAAGGTATATCTATATCATCAAAAGTCTAGTCTTATTTAGATTGAAGTGAAAAATAGATGAACCGTCTCTTCTTTATCGACTTTGACAGAGACAGAGTCGCAAGTTACTGAATCAGATAACTTTCTACATTTCTTTGGTATTCGGGTTAAGTAAGTACCTACTTAGCCAACTGCTTGGAACTTTAAAAGAAAAAAGTATAAATATATTTATATCTCAGCTCTACATTACATTCATCTAATATTTTAAATATAATAACTTGTCCTGACTAGCTGAGGCTACAAACTTCAAATTTTGGCAGCCTTGCAAAGCATTCACTTCAGGATTTTTGGAAATTACATCGTAAGATTTTACCATTGTACTTGTTACTGAACGCGATCAATATCAACCTAAACGCAATTAATGCGATGAATCAAGATCGGCATACAATTCTAGCCAATGACATTAAAAAGTGCTTTATCTACTGACTTCCAAAAAAAGGAGGAGGTACTCAATCGTTTGACTTCATCGTCTTTTACGTAGATACATATACACGAAACCACTCGAGCAGTTGTAAATGCTTCAGGCGGTTGGCTGTCAAGTAAGTACCAGGCAAACATGGACTGCTCGAGCTGTCGACTGCTATTGCGCAGTTACCTCCGCCCGCGCTCTTCATTCCATATCGCGTGCGCTTCCCGCCCCCGAATTGAAGTTGTCATTTGTTGAGCAGTTAATACCAACTGCTCGAGCAGTTATCAATGGAAGCTTCAAACAGTTGACTATGAGTGCTAGAGCAGTCCGTGTATGTAGGCTCTACAAAATAGCTATAACGTAATCTGTGCCATGAGTTTGTCATTACACGTAGGTATTCATTTCATATGATAAGATCGCACTCATAATATGCCACAGTTTTTTTAAGATAATCATAATATATTGTTCTACTTGGATTATTCTGTTCATAGAATTCTGTCAATTTCAAAAGTTTTTTATGACCAAAGTTTCTTTGCCAATGGAAAACAAAAGCCGAGATGAAAGAAATGTGCGTAAATATTTTTTGTTTTGCTCAGTTTGTAGATCAGAATTCGTGCTATTTTACCAGCGGACAAAAGCTAATCTTACATTTTGGTCCGATATTATTACATACGTCTATGTCTAAACATGAATAATAGCTACTAGTGACTAGGTTCTGTTCTGTCTATTAAAATATCCGACTTAAGCAAACAAATAAAAAAAAGTTTTAAATAAGTAAACGTGTGTTTAGATTAGATCCGGTATTGGATAAATTGATGTATGAAGGTTTAAGTATAAGTTATATATCTCAATAAATTTATTTGTAATTCTACAATGTTTGCTCGAATCGATAAAATGTTTGGTAAATTGTATTTACACTAGTTGGTAAATCAATAGAGGTTTGGTAAAGTGTATTTATACTTAATGAAAATGTGTTAAAAGCATGGTAAATTGTGTTTACACTAAGTACTTGGTAAATTGTTAAATGTTAAATAAATTATGGCGACTAGTTTAGTAATTTTATTATACATGTCATTCGAATTAAGTGAACTTTTAAATATATGTTAACAGGAGTAGGGTGAAACCGGGATAGATGCCGCAGTGGGATAAACACCTCGTTTTCAAAAACTTAATTTCTCAAACTCGAGAGTAAAAATTAATAATTTAAATAAGAAGTGCAGACGCTTCACAATTATAAGCCCCCCGCTGACTTACGTGCGCAATAAGCTTGTCTCTCTTGTGCGTGTGATTATCTCCGCAACGAAAGCGCCGAATACTTCAAACTTTCAGATGTAAATATTTGAAGTTGTGTAACTTTATAAATATTAATACATTATGTTACATGTTTTGTTATATCAATACAGGGTTTCATTAAGTATATATCTACGTGTAAATAATCGCATTTTAGTTTCTAATTTATTTAAGAAATAAAAGGCAACTATCCATATTCAAAGGGATAGTTGCCCTATTTTTGAACCTAGATCTACTACGGATTTTTTTTATATTCATCGCGGCATCCATGCCCGATAGTAATAGCGTGTTTTAATATTAGTTATTAAAAATTTGTATACTACAGATTTATTATTTAACTAGAACTAATATTATTTGTGTATGTTTTAAGTGTTTTAATGAACGCCTACTGATTGTAGGTGAAACATGCCACAAAAATACGAAATAAAGGAAGGAGTGCAAATTCTAGTATGTTTTTGGACTGTTACAATTACAGTAAGTTTCAACAAATGAACAAAAAAGAGCAAGTTTCTTTTTGGTTAATCAACGAAGCAATTCCGACAGTTTGGGAGCCCATTAAGAATATTACGGAGTCCTTATATTTGAAGCAACAGTTGATATTGAATAGATACTAAAAATCATGTTAGACATGAATCTTTCTTAATTGTCGAACTAAAATAATTTTAAGCTATGCAATTTACATATTGTATTCCATGGGGCATCTATCCTTTTTAGAATTTTAATGGTGCATCATCTATCCATACAAGAAGGCATCTATCCTCAAATAAAATGTTCTGTAACTGTTAGGTCAGCGACTAAGTCCTAATGTCATATAAAATAACAAACTAGCTATATTCGTTGAGATTATTTACGGCAAACAATATTTTTAAAATTAAGAGACCTATACCTACCTATTCAAAAAGTGCGGCATCTATCCCGGTTTTACCTGTAATTAATACTTACTCGTATGTGAAACATAAAATCCGAAAAAACTTCAAAAAGTTTTGGGTATGTAAATACTTTAAAAATACAGTAAGTACACATACAATCTCCACGTGTATAGCACGTCAATACCACACATGCAGAGATACACTAACGGTTCGTAATTAACCTAATTAGTTCCGTGGTAGGTATGCGGGCAACATTCTAACTTGCTTTGATTAAAAGTGGTTTGTTACAAAATGGCTTCACTTTGCTATATACTAACTTCTGTCAGTTCCATATACCACCGAACTTTGTAAGAATTTAAAATCCTATAATTATATTTGATTGTAGTATTTTTTATAAGCAACTAGCGACTGCCTGCGACTTAGTTTTCAAAGAGGCTAGGCCTTTGGCCTCGCCATAACCTAGCCCATATCTTTTCTTTCATAAGAATCTTCTCCTGACAACACAACCCAAAAAATATTTGTGAGATTGGTCTATTCGTTCTCGAGTAATAGCGTGACCAACAGAAACAGGGTTCATTTTTATATAAGTATAGATAGATAAAAGAAAAGGTGCGATATATGTTTTTCTTCAGTTTTTTCTTATATTAACAATTTACGACACAGGTTAGTTTTGTGTCTGATACTGAACGTACATAACCAACCCATGTTCCCACTGCTGGGACTCGAACTTTCCTCTCAGAGAGAGGAGATGAACCATAATCCACCACGCGGGCGCAGTGCGGTTCGATGGATTCGCTATTAGCCATGTAGAAGTTTACAGGCTGCCCGAAGGCCTTCGACATAGCCTCACGACTGTTGTCCTAAGATAAACAACCGGGACTGACTTATATCTAATCTTAACGTGCCCTCCGAAGCACGGAAGCGCTCATTTGCCACTAGCGGTCACCCATTCCAACTCCTGACAGCAGCAAGTGTTGCTTAACTTGTTCGGTTAAGATCGCCAAGTCAAGCTCCGCTGCGAGCGCTTCATGAACGTCAATCTATATACTAATATAATGTTTGTAACGAATTGGCTCAGAAAGCACTGAACCGATTTCAAAAATTCTTACACAATTGGAAAGCTATATTCACTCTGAGTTACATAGGCTAAATAAGATTCATCATCGTCATCATCATCCATCACCGCACGGGTGAAACCGCGCAGAGCAGCTAGTTAGTAATAAATTTACATTAACCCTTACGTATCAGTCAATGTTAGTTTCAGTCATAAATCTTTTGTTCTAAGTGTAAATAGGATCTTAAGTCATTGAAATACTCTACTGCCGCGTTCTTCAATAGCCTCCACCGAGAAGAACCGGTAAGAAACTCGGGACCATGCTTTCAATTGATTTTACACTTTTTACAATTTCTCAATATTATTACATGAGAAATCGACTAAGTAGAAATAGAGTACCAACTCCAAGCGTCTTTTCTATTAAATAATGTCTTATTAAAACACTGTTTTAAACTATCACGGTTGTTCTCTAAAGTTATATGATTATTAACGGGATATTTACCGTGGTAAGGTTGTGGAATGAGCTCCCGATATTTCAGCGCAGTTACATGCACCATGTTCACGGGAAGACTGAAGAATGCGGGTGGTTGGTCAAAAAGTTTAAAAGTTAGGTGCAGACATAACGATCTACCCTCTTTCTTAGTCTTTTGCTACGGTTATCACTGGAACTCGAACTCGATCCTAAGTCCCGACAAAACACACTCACTGTATCACTGCGTATAGTATTTTGAACGCGGACTTTTATTTTTAAAACTTCAACTCCCAAAAAAAGGAGAAGGTACTCAATTCGACTGTAGGTATATACACATTTTTTTTTTCCTCATAACTTTCGACTGGGTAAACCGATTATCAAAATTATTTTTTGTTTGAAAGCTGGTGCTTCCCGTGTGACCACACGGGAAGCACCAGCTTTCAAACAAAATGTATTTATCTATAATTTCATCAAATTTGGTTCAGTAGTTTTTGAGTTACAGTCCAATAACTGAATACAATGGAAATCCGTATTAAATTTTTCAAATTGTACTTGTTAATTACAATATTCATTGCCAACTTGAAAATATCTCACCACTGTTGTAGATTAGGTACTTTATTACATTATCATAAAACATAGCATAGTTGGAAGCCCAGTATAAAATCAATTTACTAGTTATTACTTGTCTATTTTACCCTCACATTATAAATAAACTACTTATAATGTAATGTTAAATATTCGCTAAGTTAATTATTTAAAATATACCATGATAGCAATTCGCTTGTTCAGAACAGTAAACTATACTAGTGAACTAAAATATTTTTTTTTGTTAAGTATGGTAGTTCTTATTCAGTTCACACTAAAGTCCAAATTTGTATAACGATTGCGAATGACAGTTCTTAAATTTGTCATTTCTATTCGATCGTGGGTATGTTTAGTGCAAATTGAATCGTCATGTAACTTCATGCTCTCTAAACTGATATAAACTACCCACAATTGAATTAAATAATCATACATTTAGAATTGTCATTTTAAGTATTACACGAATGTGGACTTTAGTATCTATAAAATAAGAACTACCGTACATTAAGAACTTTAGTTTAGTGTTACAACCAAATTACTACCAGTATTATGATTTTACTACTGAGACAACGGACCAAGAACATTCCATCATTCTTGTTTCTTTACACCGCGGCGACGATTTAAGGCCCAAAGTTGGCTGAATTGATGACGGCATGAATTCTAAGAAACTAATAAGAGTGGGCCACGAACAAAATACAATGGAGAGTAGGTATGTTACTTCCTCCATTGTTCTTGCATATACTGCTACTTATTAAAAAAAGAGTTTTTTTTTATAAGAATTTATTAGCTGAAGTTGCTTGTGAGAATAACTACTCTAATCTATACAAATAAAGGAAATTGAGTGTCTCTGATGACAAAATAAAAGCTTTTCGCCAAAATTTATATAAAAGTATATATTGTCCCACTTACAACATATCGCTTTTTTATTGTCTCATTTATTCATATTATATGTATAGTCATTTTTGTGTTTGTTCAACTCGACGTGGACGAAGTTGCGGGTACCAGTTAGTTTGGAAATATATTTGGTAGGTTACTCATAACAAATGAGATCAAAATTAGGATCATTATCTAAGGTTTACTAAAAATAATAATTTATAAAGCGGCTTCTTCAGCAATCAAAAAGTTTTTTGCTTAACTTTGATATTCCCCAATAACATAAAATAAAATGGTGTGTAAAATGGAATTAGATAGTTTTCTAAAAATTTCGTTTTAATTGTAATATAATTACGAGTATATAGTTATTTATTAAAATACTAGGTGTAACAGTTGATTCATAGTGCGCGCGAATACGGACGCCATTTTATAAAACATTTTCTTAAATATTGTATTAACTAAAATTATAAAGGAAAAAGGTGTACACGCCTTGTTCAACGATATAATTTTAGGAATCATAGTCACTAAAACTGTCATTTTTACTGTGCTTAGATCAGGGTAGGTACTTGCAACAGAGCAAACATTTTGGGAACTCATACATATTAATCTAATACACGATAAATATCCCGTTTTGAATAGCAACTTTGTTAACTAAACTAAAGTGTAAAATATATAGTTACTTAACATTAAACATGTCAATGGTACCTATATTTTTTACTTAAACTTGTTTAATAAATCGACATTCTAATCTTAATTGTGTAAAGAAGGCGATTAGATGAGTAAACGGTGCCTATTTCTATTCAAATGCCAGAAAAGATTTTTGAAAGCATCAAAAATAGATACCTACCTAGTAACTTAAGAAAATAAACGCGTCTAATTAATTCAAATATACATAATGAATACTTAATCAGCTGCATTATATCTTAATATTACTTAATTTCATCAGTAAAGAACGAAATTTATTTGACACTGAAATGTTTGAATTGTCAAGTTCTATGTTCAGCCAAGAACTTATCAAGGGTAAGAATGCCATTGAGTATGAATTTTATGTAACTGATACGTGAAGTATCTCGCACATTTTATTTACATATCTAATTATGTAAGCACTGCCGGGCCCGAACGGAATTGGAACCTGTCTGTCAAAGCGGAATAAACGGGGCCAATCAGAGATAAATAACAGTGGGTCCGCCAGCGCTCGCTTCTACTCCGTCGTTTCATTTGCATGTCAATGGCGCGGGGTTTGCGGGGGAGCCGGGAGGGTTCTACGTGCAGGTAGTACAATGGCGGGCCCTCACCTGACAACTGAGGTGTCAATGACAGATAATTTGAAGACGGGATCGCATTACACTGTTAACGCTGGTATTTTGACGTTGTTGGACATTATACGGGAATGTTGTGACGTAGTTCTGGCATTCTTTATGATAATAACATTATGAGCTCTGTAAACCCTATTGGCATTGATGTAGAGTTTAATGATTAGATCATTGATGTACTGAATATTTGAAATAAATGTTTGCCTCAAGTAAACGCTTTGTTAAATATCCCTGAGGAGAAATAAAACTACTGAGCTCTAGAACAAGTTATTTACTATAATATTACCTTGTACACTATAATATTATTTTTCTTTGAACACTTGTTCGGTTTTCTAATATTCATTCTGGAAAAATTGACGACCGCTTAGGTGCATTCGCTGAGAACCAAAATGTACTGCATCGCTGGCTGAAGAGGTTGTGCTGGAAGGAGAAATTTTAAAGTTACTCCGGAGAAAAATATTTAACTGAAGCTGTTGGAAGTGGAATTTGAAAAGATCCGTGAGAAAAAGGTTAAACCAGAAATGTTAGTTTTAAAATATTTCTTCCGTGTTCTTATGTATTGCGGTTATTTTTGTTTGTGAAAAACTTGATGATAGTTTCATACTTGTTCAGTAATTAATAATAATATGATAAATTAGGAAATATATAACGTGTATAATACATGTCTTACTAATAAGTACCACAAGTGCTAATTTTCGGATGGATGGAGGTTTGTCACTCATGAGTGACCGTTTACACACCGTTGACATGACACAACAGATTTGAATAAAATTTTGTATGTAGATATATGAGGAGTTGGTATAAAATATGGGATGCTAATTTTCATCATCATCATCCATCACCACGCGGGGTGCAGTTAATATACAATACAAATAAGAATCTGCTATTAAATAGCAGATACTTATTTTAAAAATTTCAAAAGATATAATTTTTATCTTTTATAACAGAAATATTTAAAGTTTTATAAAAAAATCAGGATTGTTATATGTAACAAGTACAATTAGAAAAATGTAATACCGACTTCCATTCTATTTAGTTATTAGAGTCTAACTCAATAACTACTGGACCGAATTTGCTGAAATTTGAATGGGACCACACGGAAGCACAAACGTTCAAACAAAAAAAGAATTTTGAGAATCGGTTCACCCTATCGGAAGTTATGAGGTAACAAACATAAAAAAAAAACTAAAAAATACAGTCGAATTGAGTACCTCATCCTTTTTTGAAGTCGATAGAAAATAAACAAGTGTCTTTTGTTCTCATAATAGTAGGTAAAATGTTCCACCTATAGGCAGGTACATTTCCAATATCGTTCATAGATTCCCGTCAAATTATTGCTGGTTCATTTTATCAACCAAACAATTATTACAACTCGACTGTGATGAACCTGACAAAATAATTTCTCTAACAGAAACTCTTTCTACATATTTTGGTATTTCAAACTGCTCTATCAGCATATTGCTTAATATTTCAATCTACTATATATCACCACTTATCAATGTAATTGCTTATTAAAATTCTTTGCCGCACAGTTAGTTTGTTAAATTAAAAACGTTCCTTCATTTACATAACTATTAATGATAAGACATATAGTTTATTAAGGTATACACTATGATACCATAAGATAAGGTTATTTTAGCCCATTGTCTAATAATAACGCTATCGACTGACGTCCGCCATCGAACCTTCGATCGTGCCGTCAAAGAATAATAAATTCGTTATATAGATGAGCTTGTTAGGTTTATGTCTATGTCTATGTCTTTGTACTTGGTTCGGTATTCATGAGCTTCTAATAATGAGGTTCCATCGACTGTGGTATTGAATTACATACGTATGTATGAGAAAAGAATAAATATGGTTGAATGAGAATCTATAATAAATATTGTAGTATCGAATTTTTGATTACCAACACAAAGATTTCTTTTACGCGAACACATATAATTATTGTAAATTTAATACTGTATACTTAAAGTTGTGTGTTAATGTAAACTTATACACTAACACAAATAATTATTGTAAATTTAATACTGTGAACTTTAAGTTGTGTGTAAATATAAACTTATACACTAACACAAATAATTTTAGTTATAAATAGTGTTTGCAGATAAATTCCTTGATAATTTTATCACGTAATTAGGGCAGGGTATTATTGTATTATTATTATACAAATTATATCTGTATAATAATTATATCTACTATTTATTATTTATAAAGTAAAACTGTGGCACAGACAACTCATAGTTTGTACTGTGTACGTACGTCGACGATATGATTAGGTACGTTACAAATTTTGTTGCTAGGCCCACTGACGTGACTTTACATAATATTATGTATCGGGGCAAATTTTTAAATGAATGATTTATTAGAAGTATGTTACTACGTGGTCAGACCTCGTCAACAAGCATAGATAGTCTATTTGAATGGGTAGTTATACGCAATAGCATGTTTGTATTATTTCACAATTAAGCCTTCCTATACCGCGATAATTAAAACCAAAGCTTTATGAATGAAACTCACGTAAATTTACGTCTCTGGTAGGCAAAGGGTTAAATCGCTACTTTTAAGAGATTTCAGAATCAACAGACACGTCCGTTCACTTTGTCTTACGAAGTGCCAAACATATTTATTACTTCACAGGCTGTACTATAAATTCATACTATTAACTGATACTTCTGCATAGTTCATACGCAATATTTAAATTTTTCTTGGTTTACCGTCTTGTTGCAGATTTCACAAAACTGCCATTTGTACTCAATCGCTACTTCAATTCTATAGACGACCTAGCAGGATGCAATTGCTAATTCCAACGGAATCATTCCTAAAACGATGATAACAGTTCCAAATTTCTTATGTCGCATCTACTACTACTCATTCTTAGTCATTGCCAGGGTCGGGTATCCAAGTTAACTGGTAGCGTGATTCAGTAGAGTCCATTGGTTGGGAACGTGACCTTCAGCCTTTGCTCTCCCTTTGCCAACTTTGAATTTTTTATCCATCATAATTAATGGGGGAAATCTTCTTGATTTATTTCAGCGTCGTTTCCTTTGATAACAATAGTGAGGCTACGGATTATCATCATTCTTTTGTTTCCGTATCGAGAAAATCAAATTTGCCTTTGGTAGGGATGTATACTTAATGGTAAACGTCACACTTTTCATGACATCAAACAGGGTTCTTTATTACGTTGTCATGAGACGAAATGAAATTATGATTATGATAATTGAATGAATATTCGCCACGTTGTCTACGCTACCAACAGGATTGTAATATGAAACAGCAATTTTAGACTACGCTACTCACGTAGATCGCCAGTTTATAAACTAATGTATGGTTTAAGAATCGTTAAATTTTTTTCAAACGGACTATTTGCTGTTTGCCTCTACCGGCATTTACAGCGTTGATGGAACGTCAGATGGAGAGTCGTTACAGGATGTGATTATTATGCGTATAATTTTTAGCGGTATTTTTCAATGACAATCTGACCGAAGCAACACGATCTGAATCCAAGAAACTCATAACAATGATTGCAATAACCCGCAAGGATTTACTACATAATAATACACTTAAGTAATTTTTACGCCAATTGAATGGTTCAAATAGTTTGCAATGTCGCGGTCGTTGTTTGTAATTGTGGTCACAGATAAGAACAATTTATTTATTTTGATATGTAATACTGACAAGTTTATATTTGATAATAAAAATATAACAAGTACAATTTGATAAATTTAATACCAACTTCTGTTATATTACTTTGGTAAAAAATTAGTTATTGCAGTGTTACTCAAAAAGTACTAAGTACTAGACCGAATTTGATGTAATTTAAATGGAACCACACGGGAAACACAAAGATAATTTTGAGAACCGGTCCACCCAATCGAAAGTTATGAGGTGACAAGCATAAAAAAACATGCAGTCGAATTGAGTACCTCCTTCTTTTTAAGGAAATCGGTAGAAAACACTATTTGCTTCACCCAGCATTATGTTGAATATATGTAGTTCATAAAGTTTAAACATGCGAAACATCAAACATACACACAGGGTATATACGAGTACGTAGGGTGAACGGTTCAAATGAAGGAGGGATATGGGCTCATGTTTTATATTATTGAAGCACCGACGGTCGACGACGGGAATGTTTACCTTGTTTTCGCAACTAGGAATGTAGCTACATGTAAAATAAAATACAAGTACATGGGTATAATAAGTACGCTAAATCATATTATAGGATAAACCTATTTCGTAATAATTACAAAACAAAAACACCATCTAAATCACCAGCGTGCGGAAAGGGTTCCTAAAACACTGGCCGCATTGCCTCGTTGAATGTCAGGCTCAATTTTTGGGCTAAGTACACACCTGCTCATAGATCCCCCGAGGCAAGGACCAGTCTTTTAGCAATTTCTTTAAAAACCCTTTTGGCGTCGTACGACCACGGACCCAGAGTTTCGACAGCCAGCGCAAAAATCGTAGTGGACACTAAGCTGTGAATATGGAATTCAATTTCATAGCTTAGAAATGTATATGCTAAATTAAACATTTCTAAACTATGAAATTAAATTCCATTTATGGTGAATCGATTGAATAACCGATTTTCGTAATGGTTCTATCATTCGAATACGGTCGGTAATTATGGTGCTGATGTTTTTACAAACATTTGTAGTAGACGTAACTAATTCTTTAATGTTGAGTTTTTATTTTGGAGGACGGTTGGGAATTTATTAGGGTCTCGCTACATCAGGGTTATGTAGTAGGTAGATACACAATTTATCTGGATAATTTAACCGACAACATCTATAGCACAAATATTACTAAACTAACAATAATATGATTTGCGCCCATCGTCTGCAGTGCATCCGGTGACACTGTAAATGCCGGTAGAGGCAAACAGCAAGTAGCCCGTTCGAAAGAAAACGAAAAGAAAAATTCTAATAATAAAGTGCCTATTAAAAATTGATTCCCAAATAAAATAGTACGTTATGTTATACATAGATAAAGGATCTTATACTGTTTCAATGTTGCTGTATATTTATATAATGACCCGTTGACTCGCGATTCGCCATATTTGGGCAATAATACAAAAGATTTCGCAGGAATCAACCTACTTTTCCAGGAACTGCGACGTGTGTGGTTAAATAATGATTATAAATGAAATTAATAAGCTTGTTTTACTGATTCATTTTTATTTTTTGTCATTAATAATAATATCTACTCCTACGTACCTATGTATTGTAATTTTGGCATTAGATCTGGTTATCACCAAAAATATTAAATTGATTTAAAAATATTTGGCATGCTACATTTACAAGGCCCATATTTTGATCTCCTTAAAGTTATTACTTGTTGCCTGTTGAGATATAATTTAAATACATACTCCAAAGATTTAGGTATTTGTAATTATGAATCACATTTAATATTTTAGTTGAAAAATTTACTGTAAACAATATTTAATAAACTATTTTTTTTTACATAATCATTTTACTGATTTACTAATTCATCAATCTAGCAACTTAATCCGCTAGTGCTACAAATTTGAAATTTTGGCTTTTTTGTTGTTAGCATCCACTAAAAAGAATTTTTGGAAAATTAACCTCTAAGGGGATGATGCGTATGATGACGCTGGCAGGTCAGCTAGTTATATTTATAAAAAACTGACTCGGTGATTTTGCATCTCGACGTAGGTGTTCTACCAATTCAATTTTATAGATTTACAAAACAGACGATAACAAAATTTCAATTCGTAATGCTAGATAAACCATTTCACTACCATTTCAATATACATTTATTTTCGTAAATCAACGTATTCGTATTCCAATTTGATGAAACTTATCTGACTCGGGTTCATTAGAATATCGTGGGTTCTAAAGATAATACCGAACAACGAAAACCCTTTCAAAACTTCATGTACCGTATCTACTTATAAACGGCAACCCCGAACCGATCCAATATGAAGTTAAACATTTGCATTCAGCGTCCCAACCGTCCCAAAATATATTTCATATAACATTGAATAAAAACAAAGCTCTGTTTGGTCGTGTCCCTGATTATATTTGAGCAAAATATTCCCCGTATCTCGTGTACACAGTATAATAAGTCTCTGGGGCCGACAAATGGAGGAAAGGAAACCCATCAGGGCGAGCCATACCACTGCGTAGTTATACCTACGTGATCCGTACGGATATGTATGAAATGGGATGGACAAGGTGAAATCTCGTAAGCCATATTAAGGTGAAAGCATCAATTCCCTTGTGTATGGACTGTTATTCTCGCATATCGCACTTTTGGGATAGGCACATGAGATGCAACTCAAAAATCGAAACTCGATAGCCGGTTGAAACATAAAGAGCAAAATGGTGACGAAATAAAAAGTGCTTGATGAGGCTGCGATGTGAAAATATGGAAATAGTCTCGAAACGACGCATCGGGAACGTGATACACGTTTTCAATTTTAAATTTATTACATAAACTGTTTATGTCGTTCAAAAATTGTATTTTATTTATATGTTGTATTTATGCAATGTTTTGACAGTTTTATTCGATAATGGAATAATTTGCTGTGTTCTTATCTCGGAGATACAAGCCCATCTCCAGCAAATACACGATTAGTATGAAAATATCGTCCCCCAACGACTTGGGCACAAACTTATTGGAAAACAAAACCATTACCGAAGAATTTGATTCGTAATTTTAAACAAACGACACTCGAAAGAATTTATTTAATCCAAGTTGTTTCCAAAACTGATGCGACACTACAGTTTCGCGAAGAAATTCCGGTCCCGGATTCTCCGAACTTGTACTATTGTTTTTTGAAATCGTGCCTTATATGATTGCAGTTAAAGTTGATTATGTTTTAGTGCCATTTAAGGAGTGTATTTTAAGAGCAGTCAAGTGAAATGCAACTCTTTGAGAAAAGTAACAAGGCGTAAAATTGGGTGTGTTTTTTTATAAAATTGAACGCGTCGCCCGTAGAGATGGGACCGCCGAATATTGCGACCCTTATTTATGTCCACTTGAAGTTTGCCGTAACTACAGCCACATCAAGGCACAGTTTTTTGTACAAAACACGCATCGCTAGCTTTGAAAGCAATCTCTTTTAATTGGATTTAACATAATCAGCTAACTTCTGAAACATGAACCTTGATGGCATCAAACACATTTATTTTAATAACATCTTACCAATTCCACAAAGCACGGTAAATGTGTTTTATAAATAATTATTTTTCAGAAAATTAAAAATATAATTCAATCTAGCTATAATACGTACAGCGGCTATCCGTTGAATTGGAATAAAAAGCCTAATTATACTAGGTTTAGCCTAAGCCTTTTTATGGTAATTATGTTTTCCCCCGCTATATCTATTTTCATTTCAAATTTTACTCAAATCCACCTAGTCGTTTCAGCGCAGTATGAAGGTATGAAACATTTTAAATTTATTCCACTATACATTTGAGCATTTGTTACGCCACCATAACTGTAACCATTATACTCGGTATAGTGTATTATTTGTGAAAAAAAGGTTTTGTTCAATGGAAGTATGTAATTTATGCATGCAAAAACTACTCATACATACTCATACCAGCAACGGAAGTTCAAAAGTCGTCAAACTGCAGAACTAGCAACTTTCGTTGCTAGTTCTGTCACAAAATATATAGAAACGTAGTAAACAGCATATAAAGAGGTCTTTGAAACGTATTTTTTTGTTTGTTTAAAACAATATTATTTTGTTCATAAAGAAGAAATTTTATTAAAACAAAAATATGTTAAGTTGTAAAAAGTACCTAAGTGTTGAGTTCAAAATAAATCTTAAAATGGTAATCTCTAATGTCGAATTCAGCGTGCAAGTTTATACCTCAAAACTAGAAATAGAAAAGGTAATTTATTCAACCCTTTACCCTTTTCATCAACAAAAAGCCTATATTTGCCTCGAAGGACTCGAGAGTAAGCCGGGCAAAACAAGGGTAGGGAAAATTTATCCATCCGAAACTTTGGACCGAATCCTACTCGGTTCGTACGCTTTAGCCAGCTTTTACAACACTATGTATATTTTGTGAGCTTCACCTCATCAGCTGAAAATATTATTGAACATAAGTCTGTGTGCTAGAGCAAAATAACAATTAAATGTCGTCATCACGGTTAGTGCAAGACTGTAATAGTTGCTTTGTCAGTTAACCCATGTTTCATCTAAAGACGCTGCACCGGATGGACCATTGTTTACAAATAGTTGAAGAAACGGAGAGTGATAAAGGATAATGTTTATTCCCAGACATGTTTATATGGGTCAAATATCATTTCAGGAAAGAGTCATTTTCTACGCGAAGCGCAGCTATAGTTCATGACATGTTAAAGTTTACGCCATACCTTTCTTTGGTTGAGCACTTCTTAGAGATCGTAGTGAAATTACTCTTAATAATAATCCCGTGTATTCCATGGTTTGCTCGCATGACGCCCACGGACTGATAAGTAATAATCACATTATTACGCTAGATACACACAGTGGATATTTCACGAAAATACAGCAGTAATATTAGTACCAACCAACAGCAATATCTTCATCACTATTGAATTTTCGATGAAATTTAGTAAGAAGGTAGACGAGGCGCTGGATTAAAACATAGGTTGTTTCATAATCATTGTCATCATTCATCATATCTAGTACACATTACAGCTGTAGATTTCGAAAGATTTTGATATTGCAATAAATTGGATATATGTACTTATAATTAGACGTTTCCAATTTAAGGTATTTGTGTGATGAGTGATGAAGTCTGTCTCGTTGTTATTTTATTGTCATCACATGCGGGAATATTATCTTTTTACTTTTTACCTCAGAGCGAGATACCCAGAGAATTAGTTGTTCTTTTGGTGGCAGTTTTTTGTACGCTTCAAAGTGTTTCTCGAGTTAAAAAGAAAACTCTTCACTGTTTTTGTTCATTCTACCTACACTATTATTTTCGGTCTAAGTGAAGCGAGAAGTGGAGACTATGTATTATATATATTATTTGTATTATAAACTCTTCATAACTTTAAAATATACGTTTAATCAATTTCATTGTATTTATATACCTACATTAAAATTTTATCTTGATTTGTTCAAAAAATTCATGTCACCAACAACGTCAATTCTAATATGCACTTTTTGTTTTTGTTTCTGATAATACCTATGAATACCTTGCTCATTACTTATACATACCTAGAATTATAGCTTTACGTCTTTTGTTTTGCGGGGAGAATTATCAACAGGCAGAGATTGACAGAGAAAAAGAAACCCGAAACTTCTGCCGCGAAGCTGTATGAAGGGTACTGCAGCAAATTAAATCACTGGCGAATGAAACTCAAAAGACTAATGACTTGAGAAGACAAGCGCAGTGTACGCAAGTATTTTAATTATCATTAACACATTTAGCTTTAAAATCAGCGTGTCACTGCAATTATCACGGGCAGGCGTGGTGATAACTATACCACGAATATCCCGTCTCCTCACTCGAAAGTATATAAAAAACCCTAAATCAGTTAGCATGTAGATTTGCCCACATTTCGCCAGTCATGTTTTTGGTCTCATCATACGATATAAGAGAACTATCTCATAGTCTATGATGCTTATGAAGGTTTAGGGGTAATAGGGCCTTTTTGATCGTATCGGATCATAATGTACTACCAAGGCCAACTCCTAGTTAGAAAATTCAAAGCCTCTACCTACTCTATACTCACATTCCGGATCACACAGTCTTCTACATTTGGCAGGCTTTGAGCCGTAGCCCGAGCTAGCAAGATAAAGGGCTTAAGTGGAAAGGGCCAGATTGTGGTAAACTCCTTCTTGCTCAGTTTGATTACCATTCGCCCCTTTTAAAAGCCTGCATTCGGATCATTGATAGAGGAAATTTAATGGATGTGGTATAAATAAAACGTTCAAAAAGATATTTAAAGAAATATTTAGTGACACTTTCACTGAACAAAAATTGCTTAGAGCTGAGTTGCGGTGTGCACCACCCTCCCTACCGCATAAAATGCAAAAAGGAAGTATAGATACAGAATAAACAACAAACAAATCAACCCAATCAACCGATTCAAAACGATTCGACACATGTTTGGCCTTTGCCTTGCCACGAGGCATCCTCAGGAGATGTTGACTCGTCAAGAGCTAGACCGACAGAGCGAGCGACTGTCACTGACAGCCTGAGGGAGCTGAGTTGGGGTGTGCACCACCCGGTGCTCAACTCATCCATAAGCATTTTTTTCCAGCGAAAGTGTCACTAAATATTTATTTTAATATCGTTTTTCATAATGGATATCCGCAAAGTAATGCATGAATCAATAAATTAAATAAAACATGCGTTGGTATTCCTGAAGTTCAACCTTCTATATACTTAGGTATAATGTCACGTCCGTATTTGCAATCTCTTTTTAAAATATTGAGGACAATACATTTGATGTATTTTATAACAGTACGAGTACGTTAACACGCTATTACGTATCTACTTTATTTTAAAGTTTATGTCATAGTGATTTCTCAGGTTTTCCCGATTGTTATACATTAAACAACTTTAAAAGCATTAAATCGCGTGTGTAATATTATTTTAATTTAAAGTCCACCCGTAACCACTGAAAAGTGTTTACAACGCCGAGATTAAAACTATATAAAACACACATACCTATATTAAAGTCATTTATTCTTACTTATGGAGTTTTCGTCTAAAACTTTTATTGATAATTTTAATTCAACCTATGAATACCACTTTCACTAATTTGTACTATAACTTTAAGAAATGTACAGAGAATACGAATAGAACAATAAACAATATATTCATGGATCACTCATTTCAGGCTTATAGTGAAGCGTTTATTCGCCAGGTCATGTAATTTTTTTTATAACTATATTTATTTCTAAAGTTCTTTTTCATTTCCTTTAGTAGTTTATATTACACATTTTATTATATAATATTTTAATATATTACACTATTCTTGTTATATTTTCAATGCAGTATAGGAAAGAACGGTGTTACACTACAAAATGACCAAAAAGCCTTCTCCATTTCTCTAACGTCGCAGTTCCTAAAACATATTATCTAAACCTCCAAGGATTAAAATGTCTGCCTAATATTTTCAACCAACTCTAAGTGAGTCGCTTGCCGCGTCACACCTCCATAAACTCCGAATATGTTGCAGATGCGTGATTCTTCTTGGAGGTTAATTTATACACGGGGTAAATTTTCTTGATTACATCGCTCTTCTCATTTGTCTTGAAATAGAAATACGAGTTAAAAGAGACTAACATATGTTTTTCTTCCAGCTGTACATTTGCATAATTACTGCTTAAACACTAGTCAATTGTCGCAAATACTTATACCAAAAAAATTTTGACATTTTTGGCACGAACGTGTTTTTATTGAAACAATCAATCACATATCACAGTTGCTTCACATCGTTGGAGCCTTTTTTTCTGCAGACGAACTTTTTTATTTTTGGTTAATCAAGCAAAAAAGGTCACAAAAGCAATTCCATTTGAAGATTATTTGAGTCAAAATACGAGTATCTAAGCTTAAATGTGTTTTCTTCTCAGCGAATTAGATGCCAATATCTTAATATGTTTAGGTACCTATATAACTGCTTAGATATACAGTTTATACTTGCACTATGATAGCTGAAGACGATCTAAAGCAGAGTGCACATTAAATATTGGTATAATATAGGTACCATAAATTTGCCCGTTTCGTAGTACACCTTGTCCAAATAGGTATGGAACGTCAAGACATTCTGCACTAAACGCGTACAGTGCCGTATCAGACAATTTTGTGTTCTATGACTGCCATGTCTTATTTTTTTCTCCATTTAAATCATAATGACATAACTAATTACGTTCTATACATTGATGAATATATTTAATTATTCACTCAGCCAACAAGTCACATAGAAATGTTGATCATTATTGTTTAATGATCAAGATAGTCTACCTAATAAAATATTTAATATTGAAAAATATCCTCTACCGGGGAAAAAACAAGCTTATGGATTGTGTTTTAGTTAAGTATATCTTTATACTTACCCAAATAGGCTATGATATAATTGGTAAGGCTAAATTAAATATTGATAGAAATATTATCTAACTTATTTCAATAACGTGATATGCGGAATGTCATGTACCTACATTACCAAAAACGAGGTATTTATTCAGTTTTTAATAGATGGTAAAGACTTGGTGATATCTAGTACCTATTTAATTGTATTCAAAATATATAACTCTTAAAGATACTTAGCATTTTAAAATAATGTTTTCTGATGATTTACTTTTGTTTAAAGGTAAATTTGTTTATTTTTAACAGTGAATACTGCGCTTAACACAAAATAAATAAGATAAGCGTACACCATGAGCGTGCTTATGTATGTACAGCTATATAAAGTACATGGAGTCCCTCAGAGACTTGTTTTTTCGTGAATGTTCCATTCCCGGGCGCCTTTACTAATTAATCTTTCCCATTAAACATTATATCAATTATTACGAATACAACATAAAATAAAACAATTTGGACCGGCCGTTCTCAAGTTTATTCAAATACTTATATAAGGTATAAAGTAGTTTTTGAATTTAGCTTACTAATTTAACATACTTACCGTACAGCCGAGCCGTGCGATTCTCTAATGATTCGTCGATGCGTTCGAGAAGCTCACCGATGTCAAACATTTTATGAGATATCGCCCTTGTACACAAGGTTGTTTTTCCAACATTTCTTGTCATCTCGTCATTTGTTTTACCGATATTGTCAAAGATGCAACGATGTTTGCTCTTAGAGAATCGCACGGCAGGTTTCCAATAAATTCAAAATAAAAACCTGTGACATTTTAAGAATGAACAGTCTTTTGTTTAATGAAAATATGGTGTCGCTTATTTAAGTTGCATTTTATCTGTGAACACAGCCATTGTGCCAAACCAGTATTACAAGTACCTATTAGCGTGTTTATATCAGCACTTAGTACATTATCAGCACCAACGCTTATCTTTAACTAAGCCAGACGGACTCAGCTGTGTCTTGGGCACAGTTAAGGGATCTTAACGTCACTATAGAACTTTATCATAATAATAAACTGCACTAATACTTCTCAGTTATTTCAAGATACTGTTTAATTTTATATTGCGATGAGGTAGCAAGTAACTCACCAAGATTGTGATAGCGCTGCATAGTGCATCACTAACTGAAGACAGGCTATTAGCTGTCACAGATAATGTACTGTAATATATATTCTCTGATGCCATAGTTTTAATACTAGTTATTATAATGCAGTTGTCTCTACCATAGCATAAACTGTGTCTATACACTCTGGACATAGTAACTGGTATATGAACTGTGCCGTTTAGTCTACAGTAAACGATGCAATTAAGATAATGGCATATGTTCGTAAAAGACGGGACGCTACATTTATAGTTTTAGTGACGTATAGAATGTATTAGTTTAGTGAATTGTCAGCTTGTTGAAGAGATTTACTAAAGTTAGGTTACTTATAGCAGAAGAGAGAATAGATTCATTCAATATTTGGGTAATGTTTAGTGTTGATATTGCTATGTTATTGATTCAATTGAAAATCTGTTTCAACATAGAAATAATAAATCGATTCTTAAAAATTACTTACCTAACGGAAGATATGTTTATACCTATGAAAAGCTTACATGTTCAAGCTACAGTTAAACATTGCAATGAAAATCGTGTTACACCTTGTCCAAAGATTAATAATAACATGATTAAGGTTTTCATCATCATCTCAGCCGTAGGACGTCCACTGCTGAACATATGCCTCCCCCATCATACTTATAAGTTATTTGACAAGCATGCATATTTAATTTTAATTTGAGTTGTGACTGAATATTAATATTTAAATTGTTATTTCTATATTATTTGTGACCGTCATGTCACTACGTTTATTTGTACGCCTACGCAGGCAAAACATATTGAAACTTATTTAAATTTAAGACCTACATGCACATCCCTGTATGACTACACACATGTTTTAACTTTTGAAATCAATCATTCATTGTTTTTATCTTTAAACAACAAAAGTGCGTTTTTTTGTTAAGCATACCTAGTGGTTAATTCCATTGACATGACCACTTTTAATCATAACGTCAATGTATAAAGAAAATAAAACATCCAAAGACATAAAACATAAACTTAGAGCAGTTTTACCAAATTCACGTCAACGTTCACGGCTAAGCTTGCTAAAATAATTTACACTCTCTTAAAAATCGCTTACGTTTTAATTCGTAATTAGCACAAAAAACTCAAAGCTCAGAGTTGACACGTCTGCACAATTTCTCCCGAAACCTCATATTTAAGAGATCCCCAAAAAAAGGGGAGAGGCGACCCTATTGTGATTGTGGCACCCTCATCAAAAACTGGGCCAATAGGCAAACGGTTCGCCGGTCACAATAGATTTTTTTCTACCAATCGATAGAATACAAAATGGCCGCTTAAGTTTATTCCTGTTATTCTAAAGATTTGAATAGTTTAGTCGGAGCATACAATTAATGTGAGTTTCACTTATAGCATATCTCGGATACGAAATGTACTCGTAATTATGAAAATATTTGGAGATGATAAATATCTTAATAATAATTAGCTATAATTTTTTTATAAGTACTGACTTAATTTGGTTGTTATTATTGCAGTGTCTGATCTGATAGTACTTTACAAAAGCGTGAAAAAAATTGTAGCAAGTGAAATAAACGTAAAGCGTAGAGCAGTAGTGCCACAGAAAATATAATAGTAGATACTTTCTTAGGGTAGGTACTCGAATTACAAATAAAAACAAATTATTTAGAGAGTAACATAAGAATGCTTAATTTGACGGCCCCGCTGTTTTAGTCGGTAGCCCTGGCTTCAAAGCGGAGGCAAATATAATGTGCGATAAGCAGAAATGTTTAAACTACATGGAGTATTAGGTGTTTGTGGTGTCCATATGCGCTTCAGTGCCTGCAGCCACGAATCCTACTGTTGGGGTATTTTTAGGTGAACATTTAATAAGACTTTTTATATATTTTTATTTATTTTTATTTATAAGAATTTCGTTCGTTCATGCTGTAAAGTAGAAATGTCGCAGTAATTTTTGACTAGGTATATTATGGCGTTAGTTATTGTAGAGTAGTTGTCCATATTAATAACCTTAAAAGGCAGGGTTAAAAAAAGGGTTACGGCTGCCTTCAGGCTAACGACACATCCGTTTTGTCACTCGATAACCAAAATTAATTCATTTTCCATACCTAGTTATTATCTGACCAACTGATTTACTTTCATGAGAAACATTAAGCCTCTTATGCCACTATTTGACTATTCACGCTTTAATACGAGTATAAACTCCCTAAACATACAAGTTTGAATTATTACCGGTTTAATTTTGTACACAATGCTCAGATAGAATAAAATTTGATGATTCTTTACGCAGCAATACTAACACGAATACCTGCGTATGTGTAACTTAGCGTGTCGTTTACGTGAAACAGTACAAACTGTCATTTATCTAGGGCAATTGTGACACAGATAACTCATAGTTTGTACGCCGTAGCAGGACGCGTTGACGTTTGCGATAAGAATACTTTTTCGCAAATTGTTTGTGCTACAGTAGTCAGTAGTCAATAGTGTATTTATTAATTATTGTGGGTGAGCTACACATATGAACTTATGTTTAGTTTTAACAGAAAGTAGGATGCCAGAACAACCATCTTGTATTAGTTTAATTGAATCAATTTCAATTAAGGAAATTATAACAGTATGATAATATATAAATAATACTTCTAAGATATTCAAATAATATTGCCATACGAAAACTTTACTTCGCTGCATATAACATTTCTAAATAAACTCTTTTTATAAATACTCTAATATGAATATTATGTTATATTAAATGCTAAAATATAAAATTAAAATATTAAATGTTATATTCATAGCATAAATTGTATGACATATTTTTTTTTTAAACTCACATTTATACAATAATCCATTCAGTGTTCAAAAGCTTATATCTTATTGTGAGAAAGTTTATGTAATTAATCCTTCCTATACCATGATAACGAAACAAAAGATTTATGAATGAAACTGACGAATATGTACGTCTCTGGACGCAAACGGTTAAAAAACCATAATGTTAGTATATGTGAATTGATCTATAAATGACTGTTGAATTTTGTCCCGGTCGCACTCATGTAATCATAGCCTTTGCGTCCTTTGCTAGCCAGATTTCCATTACGTACTTCACCTTAACCATAACAAATTTCATGCTATTTTTGTTAACATGAACAAGGAAACATTATGTATAATTTTACTAAACAAAAAGTTCAGACGAACTACGAGGCTAGATGCTATCGCATTCATAAATAAATCATACCTAATTAGAGAGCAAAAACACCTGCGTTTTGAAGATAAAAGAAAATTCGTTAAGATTATCATGCAATTAGGACATACCTACTACATATTTTACGAATGCTTTTGTAATGCTAGAGTACATTAATGTAGAGATTTAAATCTTCTGTACAATGATAAATGTGGTTTTAATTTAAACTAGCTGACTTGGTCATATGTAGCTATGCAAAGCATGCTTACGTGGTGGATATGTAAATGAGAAAATATTTTGAGGTTACAAAGTTTTTACATTTTACCCCGAAATATAGACAACATACATATTTTTTGTTTAACTCTGTCAGCTATTTTTACACGTTGTTTGAACAAATACAAAAACCAACAGCAGGTATCCATATAAACAATAATATGCACTAATATAACTTTTTTACTTTAGCCAACTATTTATTTTTGCTAATGTTACCGTAGTACTAACATACGACACGCAAATACGTTTTACTAATACAGTTTGTTTTTATTGACACTTTATATTAAAATCAAAAATCAAAAAGAATTAATAATCTAAAGTGTTTTTTACCGCTACATAGGAACTGAGGGCACTTATTTAAATAACATTGTTGTAGCTGAATACCAACATGATCAAAATAAAAATTACCGGCCGGTATTGCGAAACAAAATAATAATTACAGACGCCAATAGAATTTAAATTAGCTCTAGCCTTAGTACTTACTGTTAATCGTGATTATAGGAATCCTACAATAACATTAATTTGGATATATTGCAGTGCACCAGTCATTATTTTTTCCACATTCTTGTTTTTTGTAGATATACATATCGATATCAGCCTGCAAGTAATAAATCTTAAACGGCAGATATATACTTATAATTGGAACTACTCGCGCCATCTATCCTTTCTACATAAGTTTGCCAAGTTTACAATACTCGTCTCAGCTGTGTGCGTTGTATTTATAAACAGAATACGTTTTGCGCACACAAGCACTGTAACACGACGCGTATTTATTTACAACTTCTATAGCAGTATGCGGCCAACATAATCTTTAAGTTTGTGTGCCATGTCTGTATACAGAGTCGCTACACGTCCCGACGCTGGACCGTAGTGTGCGATTCCTGTGGCTACGATTGTCGTTTCTATGTGAGCACTTCGACATGCCACGTGAGTTTCACGCACACTTGTGAAAAGTTTGTTTTCATATTGAGCCTTGTAGCGACATCTAGTTGATTTCAGGAGAACGATTACGAAAACGGTGATTTTGCACAAAGTCGTAATGGAACGGTGAGAAAGTTTTACGGTGAGTATTTTTTTGCGTATTGGTGTTTACAAACATTCTTATAAGAATGTTTCAGTCGTTTCAGCAATGAGATATCAATACAACAGCTACGCTATTAATCGCTATCTAGGAAATAACTAATAATCGAGATATACACTGACATATTACATAAAGAAGAAATGTTTATGGGATTATTTGTTTATCGAATATAATCTTTAGAGCTACCTACTGATCTAAGTAGCAAAAGTATTAAACAAGTCCCTAAGTACGAAACTATGTGCTTTTGCCTAGCATTTTATGAAACCAGTAAATTTTAAAATAGTTTTAACATTAAAACAACGTTTCTTGTTAAGAGTAGACATGTAGAAAAATTATAAATAACAGGAGACGAAAGTCGACCACAAGCACAAGTGTAAGGACTCTGAATCGGTTTTTTACTTGTGTTGAAAAGTGAATCGTGTATGACAATCGATCTCTGTCGCACTGTTTACATACAAGGGCAGCTTAATTATTGTTTAAAAAAAGCTGCTAACGAGTGTATGGTGGTCCAGTATCGGCATTATTCATTAGAACTTCTTGAGTCTTGGCACTTCTTGATGGACAAGCTCGCTGTCTAACAACTGAGACGTATCTATATACTTTATACATATATACTTTACAACAACTTTCATCTATAAACCGCACAACAGTTCGTCTCAAAACTACAGAAGTTACTACTGGAAACTCTCCGTCTAATGCGCCAATCAATTACCATTTGTTTTTCTAAATTTGAATAACATTTTCAAGGTATAAATTTCAATTCTGGTAAGGTGGTGAAAAATGACATTAAATAGCTCATAGATTTCTGTTTCCAGGATTTCTATTAGCATCAATGATATTCCACAAAAAAGACAAAATTGAATCGACACTAATGTTAGTCTTATATTTGTCGATAATTTATGGTAGTTTCTACGATATTTCTACCAGTTACCAATATATTATCTCTAAATACGTATGTATGTAGGTATAAACTATATTGTACATAAATGAACCGTTATTATTAGAAAAGTAATACAACATACACGCATTTAATCCGTTTAAAATTATTTATTTTCAATACATTCTATTAGCACAGCATAATATACATAGACTGTGCTATTAGTAAACATTTTGTATTTTAAAAGAATTTATCGTAAAGTCGCTAATTTCCACATACCACCTTATTCATCGGTACAGCAGAAGTATAAAAATAAAATAGACATCTTTATCAAACACTTCCTTTACGTAAGGCCAGATTGAATTCGTTCTGGGTAATTATTACAAAACCATGTACTAATTTATAATTCAAGGATCATTCTTGGCTCCAACTTTATAATATGTAAATCTAATTAGAAGAAAACTGCTACGCAATAGAGACATTTAGGCAGGGAACAGAAATAGTAAAAAAACATCGCTAGATTATGCGTATGATAATGATAATTATCGTATAATTTAGTCATTTAGATATGTATAATTATTCATGACGGAATTATATCTAATTAAAGTATATTAGATAGTTCAAGGTGCTGCCGATTCAGGGTTAGAGATCTAAACATTGACCCAGCGACATAAGTCGATTTCATCAAGTGTCGTCGCGACACATGGCATGTTATGTCACACAGTCTGCATTCAACGTTTATCGTTTTAAACTCGGTCAACGGCCTACGGGCTACGAAACATTTGATTGCATCACGTCATTCCGTAGCAACTAAAATGGCGCAAAACGTTCCATTCTTAATGAAGTTTGTCTAAGTTCGATCTTAGTTATTTCTATTATCGTTCCAAGGATATCGCTTGGAATTAATTCAAAATTAACATTTTTGCTGAACTGAGGCCAAGTGGGAATTGCGGCCGCCTACAAATTGTATCGCGAGATTAGTAAAGTTCATTGACGTTTGGCGTAGACACAAGGGAATATGAGGCTCGTATGAGTTGTGAGCTAGTTAGGTAGAGTTAAGTCCACGTGTTAGAGAGAGATGGCGGTTTCTAGCAAATTGTCGAGTTGCGTCGCGTGGTAGCAGATGTCCGTTATTGCTATTTATTCGGCATGTTTGAACTTTTGAAGGTTGAAAAATAAGCATTTGACGCGTCAGGTTGAGCTCTGCGTCTTTAACGAGAAGTTTAGAATTCGAGATCAACTAATACTTTGCTTGTGAAATGTTTTTTAAACTATTTCATAAAGTATTTTTTGCATTATTTTTTTTTCTGCGGTACTTATATTTTAAGGAGGACTTACATTTTTCTTTAAATAAAGATTTATAAGATAAATCGTTATAAACTTGTAATAATCATTATTTGTTTTATTAGGTATATTACGCTTATAGTCCTTGTGTCAGTTTTTTTTAAATAATATTGTCCCATTCTTATTTATTTTCAAGGTCAAACATACATTTATAGAAATAAGTAAAAAAACGCTAAACATATAAAACTATTTTAAATGCTACAGCTTGAAAAGACAATATTAATATTCGATAAGATCTCAATACGAAATTAATATTTCAAATAATTTTAATTAGGTAAACAATAAAACATTAAGAATTAATGTGACATTGAAATGTTATATATGACGTCGTTAATTACGATAAAGCTATTGTGTAGTCTTTTGACCTCTAAAATAATGACGTCAATTAATTTTGTATAAGTATATCTAAAGTTCCCATGTGTAAGTAATCAGTAGACACAAAATTTTGTTTAGTAATAAATGTAGGTCATTTATAAAAAATATTATTATATAGATAATTGATTATTAATTTATTTATTAAAACATAATTATGTTAATCTAAAACAATATTTCTATTAACCCGTTGACTCGCAATTCGCCATATTTGGCCAATAATACAATAGATTTCGCAGAAATCAACCTACTTTTCTCGGAACTGCAACGTGTGTGGTTAAGGGCAAGACTGCTTTAGTCACTTGGTAATAGCAGAAAAATATATGTAAAGACAAAATCCTTACAAATGTTTATTACACTAGTACTACTATAGTATTTAATATGTATCACATACAAGTTAGTGACGCTATAAATGCATTGATAACTTAAGTCATACTACTACCAAATATACCTACATGGTAAGTTTTAGTCTGTCTACATAATTAATTTGTTACTACTTCAAAGTGAGTAAATGCTCCAGTCTTACCCTTGATAGTAAGCGGCACGCTTGCCCTTAACTTTCGGAGTATATTAGATATATAAATTTATTATATTACGCACAACTAAGAGCTAAAATTTTGCACCATAGACTTATTTTTTGAGAGTAATTAAACTTAATATGTTTTCATATTATACACATGTAAATATTGTATATAATACTAAAATTATGTTTTATATATGCTGTATTATATATACAAATATATAATAATGGTAACAATATTTTACATTATATATTAAAGTGTGTTTAATTATTTTTTTACCCTGAAACTACTGCACCGATTTTTATCAAGCTCAGAAATACTATAGACCGGAAAAAATATATAAAACTTTTCATTCCTAAAAAATCTAAGTTGATTAAATAATTAAGTTGTTATTACGGCGCATTGTTTTATAATGTCCAATTCTATTGGCACCATTTGTAAAAGTTGGTACCAAATAAATTTAGGTAGGTACTTGTAATGCTTACAGACATCTTTATCGTGTAGTATGTGACCTCTGACTATATATAGATGAATCTGTTTCTGAGTGTATCTGTATGTTGTATTGTAACTACGAAAGGAGTAGTGATATTCTGATCCGTTTTTTTTGTTTTTATTAGGACACATTTTATATGCGACAGTTATTTGTTATGAAATGCCGCAACAGGCAAGTCATGCGCCTGACGGTAAGCGTCATGCCTGCCATGATAGTTTCAGAGCCTCCCAGAGCTTTTAGCACTGTCAGCTCAGCGCATGGCTACGTTCAATTTCCTTTACTTGAAATCAGCAAGCGCATCGCGTAAAAACGTACAAAATTCATTAAAAACATTGTGCACTCTTAAATAAAAAAAGAATCTGTCAATGTATGTGTATTAAACATTGCTATTTTATGATATTATGTGTTTCATTACAAATACAATAGTGAATAAAGAGAAAAACTGTTTTAAATGTGAAATTAAGTATTATGTTTGAATATTTTTTAATATACTCTAGTACGTTATAATATGTTTTTAATTCTGTCAATGTGTACTTAGAAGTCTTAGAAATGTCGTATTATTTATTGTAATTTTAATTAAATCGCTGCTTATGATTATCTCAAAAATAATATATTTTTATCGACATCATGTATTGACAGCACCTTAAAAGCGGAATTTGGCCTCAGCACTAAAGGACTTCGTATTTTTTTGACTTAAGTATCGTATTCGCGTTTCTTAGTCGGATCCTACGCTAAAATTATTTGAGACTCGCATATATTCTTCGGCTTATTCTTAAAATAGTAATGTTTGGTATCGCTAAGCTAGTGCTTTAATAATAATATTATACAAATTTATTTAGGTATTCTTATAAAAAAATGTGAGGTACTGTTCATATCTATAGATAGGTTTATGAGAGTATATAGATCTCAGACAATACACAAGTTGTTTTTAAAGCAGTGCACTGGCGAGCAAGTCGAGGGCCTGGTCGTAAGCACTAACCTCACCAATGACAGTTGTAGTGGTACCCAGATCTTCGATCTGTAGAATGGCACCGCACTGAACTCATCACCCCGAATCATCGCACTTGCTACCGTGCCCTTCATGTCCTAACATAGTAATTATAGCGCACTATTGCTTCGCGTCAGAGTATCATGCCATTGTAGTACCAACCAAGAGATCTTCTTGTACGAAAAGCCTACCATCCAGTAAGTCAGTAAGCATCGGATGAGGAACCTACTATTCTAATTCTAATAGACTATTATTTAACGCCGTAAAAACTTTTTTATGTTTAGCTTGTTATTGTAGTTCACAAACCGTCAACCTAGGGATCTAGTAATGACTAGCTCAGGTACACAAGGAATAACATGTATATATTAACTAGTGCCGAAGTTTTTTTTTAAATATATAAACCTCTTATAAGTTATCCATTACTAAATTATCGTATAGTTACAACGAACTTTTGTAGGTATCTGCCACAAGTTGTTTCGTTATCTTGAAAAATAATGACATGTTTTTTATACGATGGTATTTAATTATAAGAACCTATTTGTATTCTTAAACTCATTAGGTTTAATAGTTAATTTATCTTGATGAGTGGATATACAAGAATATATAATTTTAGACAACTATATTCCCACATAACAGCGTCGATCCGTTTATATGTTTATCACAAAAATACTGTTTTATCTACTACATATACTTATATTATTGTTAGAGTTACCGCATATTTATTTGGCTTAAAATATAACTAGACTATACCTTGATAATTAAAACAAAATATTTATGAATAAAACTAACGTAAATTTACGTCTCTGGCACTCAAAGGGTTAAGAGAAAACTATGTAAATTGGTTTTCAAAAAAGAATCTCGTAAATACTTGCTGGTACACGGAAATAAATTAATTTTTTTGACTAATAATCACTTAACAAATATAACTTATATAACTGGCTTAATATATTAATGGCTGTATACTTTTGTAACTGGGCCATTGTTTCTATGTTGTAAATATTTCATAGCGTTGGCTCTTGATCTTCCTGATGATAAATAAATAAATAATCTCTGATGTGACCTAGCCCTTAGTTCAAAGCTACGATTGGTAAAATGTTTGCCTATCAAATTTATTACATATATATATATGTACATAAATAAAACAAGCTATGAACAATATATCATCATCATCACACATCAGTTTACAAAACAAGATTCAAATAGAGTCAATAATTTCTTGCCGGCAAAACGCATGAGAGAACACAAAACATACGGTATCAAATGTATAAATTTTTTCGTATTTCATTTAGTAATTGAGCTCAACACCCACATAACAGTTCAAAAAGTTGTTTCGGATATATATTGCCCATCAATTGTCATCCAGAAATGGAAATTAGTACCTTTCCAAATCGAGTTTTGTCTTTATCTGTCGTTATTTCGGATGTAAAATACAATATATTACTTGGAATTGGACCGGTATATTTATACAGGCAAGGTATCGGGCAACCTACAGTTAGCGATGCAACTGCATACATATTTACATAAGTTTTCGTCATCGCCATTGCTGTAATGTGAACCTACGTGCGGTAATGTAACTATACGTAACATTACAGCTATCGCCCTGTAGAATGTAACTATAGTATATATGTACATATTGTTCTATATGCACATATATATGTATATATTCTATAGCTCTACTTACACACAAAGTATTTGTATAAGGTATATAGGCAGTAAAATATCATCGGATTCATAAAAAAACAGTATTATTCGTTCGGAAGCACATTTGAATTCGATAAATGAGTTAACAATTATATTTTTATTACATTTCGGTAAAGACTTAATTTGCTTTCAGTAGCTATCTTGCACGAGATTCACTGAATACTCGTACCTGTCATTTCATTTAGATACTTAGATTAGATTAGTTATTTATTGAAAGATCACGGTATAAATATGTATACATAATGAAATACGAAAAATGCGTACTAAATATTTCACGACAATTAAAGGCTAAAAATTTACAAAGTCAGCATGGGCTATCTTATTGCTCAGATCGATCTCTTTAAGACAATCATTCAACGTCATTCTAGTTCTAACAGATTTCAAAGAAAAGGAAAAAACAATGATTGAAATGATGATCATTGACTGAATGATTATTTATTTTAGTTTCACATGTATCTATTTAGAGAGACGTTGTATAAGACACAGGTGTTTACTAAATAAAGTTTTCATGCGTTAATGCAATACAATACAATACAAAAATTATTTATTGATAACCAATCACAATAGATAAACATAATACAATAAAAAAGAGCTACAGTACATTGGACAATTCGCGGACTTATCGCTATAGCAATCTCTTACAGGCAACCTTGCGTGGAGAGGGTCCTTAATAATGCGCTAGCATGTAGATGGTAATATAAACATATTTATCTAGGAACTAAATATAGGTATATAATGTGTTTTATTTCTACGTTGAAAGGTCGACTAAAGTCCGTGTAAACAGGTATACAATTAGTCACGTTAACAAACCAATATTACTTATTATATATGAAGTTATATATTTCATATTTATTATAATTAATACAATAAATATTTTATACCTACATTTGATAAAGTTATTTAAGCGTAGATGATGTGACAAAAATAACTACTTTGTTTATCATTTCTGAACGCAAAATAAATGACGGTTGATGTAATTTGAGTTTTTCCCTTATTAGTCTTGACAAAACTTTCCCACCAATCAGCGGGGTGCATTTCGAAATTTATTGTATGTATCTTAAACTTCCCCCGAACAGGATAAATAACTAACATAAACAAGAAAAACATTAATTCCATAACTTTTAAAAATAACTGCATCCTGCTAAAACACGTGTCGGCCATGTAAAAAATTTGAGGAAGGATAATTACGACTAATTTCTCAATTTTAATACTTAATCAGATACTGGCGGTACAATAATCATATTTTCAAAAATATTCCACGCATAATTATTAAACCGACGTCACGGAACTAAAATAAAATTAATATCCAAGTTAAAAGCGCCCGCTTATAATACTAACCTAATAAATTCCTATAACTGCTTTCTGTCTTACTTTTATCTATTTAAATGTCTATTATATACTATGATAAATAGGCAGGTTCGATATCAGCTATCTTATTACCTAATTAAGAGACGCTATACATATTCACGTATATAACATTATAAAATCTCATTAATCCCTACGAAGGTAAGGGGCCACACAAGAGGCTTACGCAATTCGTGCTATCTCTTTTGCATTTAGGCCAAATTGGGGTGAGAAAACGAGACAGGTATTAAGTAGGCTGCACGTCCTTCTAAAGGCTTTACTGGGGAAACTGGTTTCCGTAGAATGCTTCGGGACGTAGATTTCAAATATATGTTTTAGGAATCAGTATAATTATTACATTTATTTATATTTGGTGTAACAACATTTTCTCATAAGAAAATTTTATACGAGTATATTTTATTATTTAATATTTAATGATTGGTTGATGGCACATAGTACTTGTATAAATTATAAATTGACATAATCTAACATTGCTGTCATCTACTTGATTTTAACTTGACAAAGGTAGATATTTTTTATTTAATTATGTACAGCCTATATAAAATAGTTTGTAAGAGGTATTCACAAGGCGGTGAGCTTGTATGCTTTATTTTATATTATTTTGTAATAACTTACTATTTGCTTATAAGCATAACAGACGATACTTATTTATTTCAATAAAATGTTCCTATAAGTTTATTTTCATATAAGTTAAAAATATATATTATGATTGTAACTCACAGTGGGCATAATGAACTGGAAATAATATAATATGAGCTGTATAATTTATCAAGATAACGAACAGTAAAATCAATTAATTAAATGGATTTGAATGAGTGTAAACATTCATTTAATATAGGTATTAATAAATTACATAGGTACCGAACATAAACTTATTAAACGACAAGTAGTTCACGTTCTCCCTGACGAGTTTCGTAATGATCGATTGGGGGATACGATATCATTTAATATTTATAAGTAGATATGCATATGATATGCTATCAATATAATGTGGATAATAAAATGAGCGTAAGAAATATATTTGGAACTAACAACCACACAAAACAATACGTAAACTACTTTTGTGATATCAATATCAATTACTCATTTTCTACAGACTGAAACCAAAAATAAAACGCGAACCATAATAACCGTCTACGTCCCGCAGCATTCGGTCAAGTTTGGAAAAGCCTCCGAGGATTTCGGATAGATGGCGTTGGGAATCGTGTAATGGCTTCCTTTCGAAAGTTTCCCTTCGTCTGTAACCTAAGCCATGTTAGCCTAAAAAATTCAAATTTTCTCTCTTAAATGTTACTTTGTAAAGAGAACCAAAACATTCTCGTAATAGTTTTTAGCTACGAATCTCAAGTCTTACAAGACTTGAAATACTCGTGTTTGGAATAAATTTGAATACGAATTTTGAACTTGGTATTGAAGCGTGCTTATCTCATCAGATAACTTGTATACCTAATCGAAGTAAGCTCAGTAAAATAACCCTGCGCCTCCAATAGAACCACACAAGGAGCGAATTTAAATCTTCTAATAAGAACAAAAACAAAAGCGCTGAAGGCGTGGTTCATATCACCATACTTCAAATCTGATATCAATAAATTATCTTTGAAAATCGATGTTGCCCAAAGAAACATTTTTGGCTATACAAAAAATACTAAAACAAAATCCGTATCAAGTAAGCATTCTAGTTAGATTGCAAGGATACTACCTAACTAGATAAGTACTATTCATAATCAGAAATGTCTACTCTAATTAAATCTGATTAGTCGTGTAACGGGGGCTATTCTCGAAATATACGTCTCTACGTATACACCCTACTGTCTATTATTAGATGTTATTTTAGTGTAGAAGTTTTCCTTATGATCACTGCGATTTATTCCGATGTTTCTAGATCAAATGTTGTTGCATAACCGAGGGCGGCTGGGCGTCGGTATCCCGTATTTATCTGGGCTCGCGTCTCCCGCGCATGCGCACTCGGCTTATCCCCTATTTGTTGGTAAACACGGCTCGGTGTGGTCGATAATATTTTGTGCACATCGTAGGAAATAATTTGGCTCGATAATAGAGCGCTGTAGGAAGGCGATGTGCCGTGTAACAAAGATAGGCGCAATTTGATCCCTCTACTGTGTTTGTATTTTACGCAGACGGAGCTTGTGATAGGTACATTATATTTATAAGGTTGAATGTTTGTTTCCTATACTATATAGACTATCTTTGTATTTAGTCAGTTTTTGGGTTATCGTACAGAAAATATCGCACTATTAGATTGTCTTATCTAGTACTAGCTTATCCGATAGAGGCCTACCATAAATATATATAGTTTAAGATTTTCCAATTTACCAGGATACTTTTTTTCCATTCTCTAAAACCTTATTCGAGCTAAAATAATGTTTTACCTAACTCATTCAGCCGTTCTTAAGATTTACAAATGAAACGCATTAATTAATTTGTAATTGTATAATTAAAAATATACTAGGTACTGATATTTAGAAGACGTTATTTTTGCTGGCGTTCTCGCTTTTCAATTATCCATATGTTTATGACGAAAGATCATATAGCTCAGTATGACGTTTATTAGGCGAGGCCTAAGTCTACAGGAGTAAAGTCTGTGAGCTGATGATGATGAAATAGAGAAAATACACGCCATGTATTGCTCTTCAAATCGCGATGAATTCATTTTAAAAAATCTTATTAATGCTATTTTAAGAAAATACCAATTAATTCCAAAAGTCTCAGCGGAGAAAGTAAAAATAAATTGGTATCATGCTCTATAGAATACATGTTACATTCCTCGTCACCTATTTTCAGAAAAAATGTAGTGTATCTCTTCTCCACATCTTACCGTTGATTGAAACCGTCAACAATCTCATTCTGCCAACACAATGTTACAGCGGAACTCAGCGTGTTACACTCTTAAGGTCTGGTGCAGAAAGTTACATATTGTATAACAAACAGTTTTGCACATGATATTAGTAAAATTGTTTCCAAATATACATAACTTCCATCAGTAGTCACACTAATGGGTATGTTTTTGACGCGTGCTGAAGTTAAACACGCTCTCAGAATATTTATTTAACGAAGGATGAGTATGTTGCAGTTTGTTATTAGTATTATAGATATTTAAAGGTGCTCCCTCACCTGGAGCATTCACTTGTAACATAACATTTTAAATTCGATTTTGAGCATTGCATTACAAAACTGCCTTCCTGACTTGACGAGCATTCGGTTGTAAGTTGTGTTACAAGTTGTATCAAAACATTACATATTGTATCATCAAATTGCGCACTGTAATGCTCGGTGCTTGTTTCCTCACCATCATAATGCTACAATCTGTAACATTACAGTTTGCGCACTGTAACGCTCGGTTCTCCTTCCTCACTGATGTAATGCTTAACTCTGTAACGTTACAATAGAGGTGAATGCTCGAAGTGAGGGATCACCTTCTCAGTATTTTCTGCCGAAAATGTCTGATGATTACCTTTTTCAGGCACTTAAAGGCGTAGCATAATAAAGGTTCGTGTGTACACAATACTTACGTCAAACAAATTAAATACAGGATTTATAAATCTTTCAAAACAAACTGCGTGCACTGGAAACTAAAAACGTACGACAAATTAAAGAACCAAACCTAAAAGCCAAGTCACGTCGACAACGATAAGGCGTGATAGCAACAATCATAGAATACATACAAAATACACTATTTCAATACATTGGTATCGTTTGTCGGCACCTTGCCTTACCGTACCCTATCTTACATACAGGTTTATCTATAAGAAGCGAGTATACATATGTATGTATACTCGCTTCTTATAGATATATAGGTATATGTCAGAATCGCTCTAGTTTCTCTGAATCCACCCTTGAGGAGTGAACGAGAGGGAAACGAGAGGCTTTTGTTTCGATATACGAAGCAAATGAAGAATAAAAAAAATCTCTGTACTTATACATGATGGTAAAACACTCTAATGAGGATCTAATGATGTCTATAATGATATAAATAAATCTATAAATAAACATTATGTGAGTTTCGTAATCTTACGAGATTAATTCATGTTAAGGCTATTGCGGGACTTCGGTTGAAAGGCTACTTTATCAGCCATACTTAAATTATCGAAACATGTCATAATGAAATACAATATTCAAAATGCTTCGGCTTAGGTTTTAAATATTTAATAATTTTAATAACCATGAAATAATAAAACTCTGAAAAAAATATGCTGTGTTTTCATCTTTATCTAAATTTGTCAACGTTTTGACAAATTTAGGTATGCTTTTGAATTTAACATTATTTTCAACACGTTAAACCTACCTAATCTTAAATGTTTATATATAACTAATATAACGGTTGCTTTTTGAATTTTTACAATAATATTTAGAACAAACAAAAAAACAATATTTAATTCCTTTTTTTTATTTTTCTACGCTTACCTAAATGTTTTATAAGTGTTGTTAAAATATACCTACGATGAAAGCACGCGTTGATATCTTCGTAAGAAAGAAATAATACTTACTCGTACCTTCTGTTAAATACACCAATTATATAACATTATGACGAAGTCAAGTTTTTTATTCAAAAAATATTAATACTATATTTTGCGACATATAATAAACCCAGTGTTATTCTTAAAAGCTATAAATAAATTCTAGATTGGTAAATTATTTCCTTGGCACCAAAGTACCAAGATTTTTGGTCACTGATCGATAAAGAATTCTTTAGAGACTTCTTTCTCAGTGACCAAAAGTATTAAAGTTAAAAAAAAACAACTGCCTCAGAATCCCCATAGTTAGCGTTACTAAACTATTACTTAACACCCGACGGCCGTCGGCGGCAACGGCACTCTTAAGCGCTTAACTTCAATACAGACAATACAGGAGCAGTACCTTACTATAAGCGTTATTGCAGATATAACTCTTGTCAAACATTGATACAAATAACACTATCCGGTTAATATTAACCTAACATAAAAAATCTTGTTTTTATCACACCCTCGCTAGTGACATAATATTTTTTACACTTACTAGGTATTTTACAAGGCCTTCGTAGCGTTTGTGAGGTTTAGTAATTAAAAGAAAAAAATCATATGTATCAATTAAATTTAAATCTATTTCTAACAAAAAACTTTATAAATTATATACCTACAGTTGGATAAAAAAACTACTTGTTATATTTAAAACACTTTCTAATAAAATGTATCGGATCACGAGTTTTAAACTACTATAAACTAATAATGATTTCATCATCGAAGTAGGTATCAAGGGTGTTTGATTAATAATTGTGGGGTCTACCAAGTCACCCATGAAGTCCCCCTGGTAGTGTTAATTAGGTAGACTCCAGGATCAGGTATTCTGCTTCCAACCTGGAGTGTTTAAGTGAGCACTACTGTTAGAGAGAGACTATAGTTTAATCTGATTCTAACTGTAACCGACATAAGGAGGAAACACTTCTCATCATTTCACAAATCTCCTAATTTCAATTCCAATGCAACTCTTGGTTTTATAACAAACATCCTTAATATTAAATTCAATGTACTATAACCACAAAAAACATACTACTTAAACAGTAGTTACGTACGACATAGTGTCAGAATAATACCCTTGAAAGGCTTCGATTAATAGTCTAGATATTAAAGTACAATATGCAAATAAGCGTAAACTAGACTCATTTAAAACGTTACAATGCAACTCATGACGCGAATCAGGACCAAATTAATCCCTTAAACCCAATGCGACGTTTAGCGGACCAACATTGTTTTGTAAAATACCTACCTACTTAACCCACCAATATTAAGCCGAGTTTGCTTCTCGTAACAGGCAAACATCCCTTTCGGGGGAGCCACCTGCCTCCCTGCACTGCTTCATTAAGGGAGACTTACTTGGTCTCAGTTGCACTAAGCCGAATAGAGTAAGATCTGCATGCGAATTTTCGGATTTACTAAATCTCTATTCTGAAACGGCATTGAATCTTTGTTCGAGTGAGTGTCCTCAGACTAGATGAGATTTTGATGGTGAACGCGTTCGTTTGCGATATCGAGACTGGGAATGCATTTCGTCAGGACGTGTTCGGTTTATATACAATACTGATTTGAACTTTAGGTTTGCCTGGAAACAGCACGTGCTTGAGAACTCTCTTCCAGAATCCAGTTAGATATCGTTCAGACTCGCTAAATTGGAATTTTAATACAACTGAATGACAAGATAAACGTGATACGTTTCCCACCATTTTTAACATTACGGATATCCAATCCAGTCCAGTTTTGTCTTGTCTTTTAGTTTCAGATTGACAAATTAGAAGAAGAAATGATAATATTAATTTATTATCATGTCGAGTGCTAAAATAGATGTTATTATTACTTATTATTATTTCTAGATTAACTAGATATATTTATAGAATTACATATATGATTTTTTGTAAAGTATTCATTGAGTTATATTTGGTAACAATGTAGCGAAAAACTTTGATTTATAATTTTATATCCAATATTTTAACCCACGCAACAAATATACTATGTTAAGCTATTTTTTCTATCAATTTTAGCTTTAGTTTTATTATAATATATCCTTTCATTTCTATAATCTTATTCACACTCTTTTTATTTCGATTTAAATCACATAAATGTAATTTATATAATATCCTATTGGCGCTCTGCATTGTAATGGTGCATAAACGAATGACCAACCAGTATTTTTCGTACGATATTTGACAAAAAATCTCTTGCTCCTTATCAGATCTTATAAATATAATACTAATTTTCATGAATATCTCTTAAGACAGTTAAATAAATTTAAATAAAATAAAAATTAACAAAATAACAGGCGTAGGTTGTTTTCGTCGTTTTATTCTATACCTTATTATGCCTTACAAGATATTTAAAAGGCACATATAGTTTACTAATATGATCGCAATATATTATGCTCATTTAAAAGAAAAATATCATTTTTATTCCATTTAGCGTCGTTATGTTCTTAGACTTTTTGTGTTATCTATATCTTTTGGCATATAATTGTTATTTATGTCAATGTATTTTTGCACGTTCATTTTTTATTTAAATACTTGGAATCATGGTTTTTTAATGTTATGATATTTACGCAGATACTTAGAATAACGTATAAAATAGCCATTTTCATTTCTACTTCACGTACTCAGCAGGCGATCAAGCTATTTATGTGATAATTTTATTTCAATTATTAATAACGTTATTATGCTAATAACGTTTTTTATATAGTTCGAATTTACATCCCTTATTGGCGTACTATTTGATCATAATATAAAATACAACTATTAAAATTTGTTCTTAAGTAATTTAAATATCAGAGTTCAAAACAGACATTTTATTGAAATATTTTGATAGGTACAATGACTATATATATATATAATTCCTTAGTTCTAAGTACCTAGGTAAAGTTAGAGGATATTAAAACGTATTTTATGTTACTAAAAGGGTCGTAATTACCTATATTTTTTAATTTACAGACACTAGTCTTTAAAAGTTACTAACGTACTCGATAAAATATTTGTTAAAATAAATAAAATAGCTAAATATGAATCCGATATTGCCAAAAAAGTGCAATAATATGCTTTTAGACATTATTTTCATCACATCATATTTTTTTTTCGTATAGAAGATGCTGAAGAACTGAATATAGTATATTAATATCTTCCAAACGTAATATTTAGAAATGATTAACGTTACAAACGGGATATTTACCATGTATTGTATTTATTGTGAGCTCTCGATATTTAAGTTTATAAGTAATATTTAGATATTGTTTGATGGTTTTGGTATCAGATATTGTAGCATACATATTTGAAATAAATATTTTTTCATGTATATAAATTAGGATATGATTATTTAAATAAATACACTCGTACATAGGCATTTCTATTACGGATCTAACCGACTAATCTTGTCACAATTTTAAACCTCGTCGGACCAATTCTCAACATTAAATTAGGCTATTATAGGGTACCCATAGGTATATATATATAAATATAAATGTAAATATACCTAGGTATAAGAACAATCCCAACAAAGGAGTTCAACGTTCTGTCAAACTTGATATACTCGTATGCAACTTGTTTCCAAAGCCCGCTGTGAAGTTCATTGGTATTTGGAGACCTAAAACTTTAAAGTTTTTGTTTGTACTTTTGCACAAAAATCACAAATATTGCCTTCAAATAAAGTGTATTTCTAATATGACAGGCGAATAATTAAGCGGGCACAGGTAATGTGCATAAAATAATATTTTGATATGCATTTGCAAATACGATTTAGCAAAAAAAAACTTGTAAATTGTGTTTTTATTTTGGAACAATTTCAAATACATAAAAACAATATAAATAATTTTACTAGGAAACTGAAATTTCATAACTCCTTAAAGTTAAATTTCTGGTTTAATATTTTGAAATACTTTCGTCCACCCACCCCATAAATGTACACTATTTGGTGGAACTGAAGATTTTTAACTAAGATTTTTACAGAAACATCTGCCCACGCGTTTTTCCGCGTAGAAGGAGGTATCCCTCGGGAACTGCTCGTTGAATCAGGATAAAATTGCATCTTCATTCCTAAATTACATACGAACCTATTTAGCTGTTTCAGTGTAAAGATACAACAAACGCTCACTCACTCACTCACTCGCTCACTATCGTGTTTATGAGCGTATAATAGTTTCTCTTAGTAATGATTACGAGAAGATTACTTTGATGGGCTATGGTTTGTCTCCTATTTTTATAACCGACTCCAGATGTTTGAAATTATATCTACGAGGTAATATATAGTAGATGAACCTGCCCTCGGTCAGTACGTAATAGTTGAGTACCTACTGCTATTAAGGCGCTGTCAGCTCAGAGCTTGAATCTTTCTATTTCTTTTACTTGAAATCAAGCTAGCGTATTTCGTAAAAACGTACAAAAATACATAAAAATGTTCACTATTCAAAAAAAAACAGTATCCGTCAGTGTATGTGTATTAAAAATTGGTATTTTAAATTAAGAAAAAATATAATAAGACACAAAAATATCAAAAAATTAAACCGACACCAAAAAGTGTGAAGTAACTTCGGTACCATGTGCAATTTTGTGTTGTGATAAAAGGGATACCTATTTTTGAACTATCATGGTATCAACGTCAACAAGACATTTAACACTTTTCGGTATTGAAGTCAGTTCCATTTTTAGATATTTTTTGTGTACTTTTTTCTATCTAGCTCTACGGCTGGACAAAGTACAGTGGGGAAAAAAATTAGGCACAGATCTTGTCCTGTGACATTGAAATTGCAAATTCCTTAGCATATGTGCTCTTAAAATCAACGTTATTAAATATGTTATATCAAAGGCATAGGCTTATTAACGTAGCTCTCCAAAAACGGTCGGAATTCCCCAAATACAACTAAGTATTTCTATCCCAAAATGTAAGTACAATTTTATTAAATCCATCCAGACGGTATGGTCCGTTGGGTTAGACTATAGAACATGCGGAACCCTTGACGGAATGTAAACCCTTCGACATACGTACCGCTAAACAAGTCTGAGTAGCTTCAGTAAGGCAGTTTGGTACAAGGTATAGGCGGAATGCGGCAAGTTAACTATAGTAGTACCTACCAAGTTACCAAGTAGTTACCAAGAAAATAGCTGCAAGTTATTTTGAGGTAATTTAGTATTACATACCTATCTTCAAATCAAAGATTTAATTTTACGTATGCTCAGCCTACATTTCCAACATAAGTTGGTGTAATTGTTACAGGAAAAGAGTTTTATACTTATTCTTTGGCTTTTTAACGTTGAATTAGATTACTCACTGTCAAACTTTATACATAATATAAAAAAAACCATACAATATATATTTTGGAATGTAAAAATGTAAAATAATGTTTAAGCTAAAGTTCAAAAAGTTTTTGAGAGAAAATTTTACTTTCGTACGTAGATGCCCAATATTTTTTCGCATACACTTTTTGCTAAATTTGGTAACAATATTTATGTTATAGCAAGATTAAAAAATCAACGCGTGTTTATCAAATAATTGTAGGTATACATAATGATCCCAATATATACATTGAATCAATATCTTTCCATTACCAAATACCAAATAAGTAGGAACATACAGTGTGTACATCATATAAATCCAAACCAGGAAATCAATATTGGTCGTTTATATTTGTAGTATATAACAATTACACATAAATGAATGACAGGTGACAGTTAACTATACGAGTTTCATTTCACATAAAAAAAGTAAATCAAAAGTTATTAAGTACTAGTTCACCCGCCAGAAAATTCGTTCGCTTGGTCTTGGTGTAGTGGCGAGAGAGATACTTTAAATATTAATATGTTTTTTTTATAAACCAATTGACATGAAACAAACAGTAAATGTTAAGTGAAGCTTACAACAATATATAAGTGAAAACCACATCTAAATTGGGTAAGCAGTTTCTGAGATTAGCGTGCACAAACGCACAGACAACCAGACAGGCAAACAGACAAAAATTGTAACAACCATTTTATTCATTCTATTTTCATTTACAAAAGTCTCAATACTACTTTTTCTCTATATATATATCTTTCATGTACAGACAGTAAATCCCTTACATTTTTATTATATTTATAGATTAGTGAAAAAATTATCAGCTCTAATAGCGCAAGGGGAAGTCAAAGGAATGAGATCCTGAGGTTGTTCACCAACACGCGGACTGGCTTGATTTAAGGCCACTAACTCGCAATGCCACTAAGTATATTACCGCCAAAAATGGTGAGACATTACAAGGCAATTATGGCAACACTGGCTTTGGAAACTGACGAGGATCCACTGTTTCCCATCACAATGACCACCCACACTACTAAGAGTGCCTGACTAACAAGAGGAAGAGCTCCACCTCTAGCATTAACCTAAATGAAAACTACATAATTCAATTACGAAGATCACTAAAAGCTTATAACATAGCCTGTTTATTTTTCCTCTTCACTGCAAACGTCTTTATACAGACAAGTCAACATGTATTTACTTCAATACGTACCTCAAAGAAGGATAATGTTGAACTTTAAAGAGGGTAGGTTAAAGAGTAGCTTAGCATTTCACGAATCTTCCCTTCAACGCTCTACCCTCTGCATTTCTTTTATGACTTTGAAGAAACTTAACAGACTGTTTTCTTCGTACCATCTAGACTACCTCAGATGTTACGATGTATATGTTCCACAAGTTCTACAAATTGTACCTACGGTAAATTTGCCTTGTTAAGAAGAAAATGTAATTTCGCGAAACTTAAGATATTTAACACAGGAAGCCGAGTATTACAGACAATTTGCATTCTGAAATAACAAACACTTCGCTAACTGTTGACCAAATTACTTAATTTCCTTAACAGAATTACTGAGAACAAATTAACTTGGCCCGAAACTCTGCTTCCTTCGAATCAGGCGTCAATTAAGTGAATAATTAACAAAATAATTATCCGACAATAATTTCAGCGCCGTAACGTTTGATAAAACGCCAAAGATCGTTCGGGCCATCTGTTCCTTGCCCACAAGTGACTGCCTAGCTTGTAGTATTATGACCATCTTACAATACCCTTACAATACAAACTTCTAAGGCTTTATCACAGACTCATAAAGACTGGTTTTGCGTGGCTTTTAGTTTGGAAATCGTAAAAGATTAAGTTGAGTTAGCCTCTTGTTGTTCCGTTCTTAAAATTAATTTGGGCCTCTTGAGACTACACTGGGCTTTTAGTCGAGATTAAATCCATCTCAAGTTAATGAAATTGCTATCGTTACAAGATAGAAAGCTGAATAAGCTGAAACAAGAAGATACTTGTCCGATTGAACATCATGCTTCACCCAAATATAAATACGATTTTGTTTATTTGTTGTAGATACACTTCTGAGTTTGACATAAGCTGATAGTCTGTGTGTGAAATGAGAAGTAGATCTACTAATGTTAAATACACGTATAATTGTTGTATAAGGAGGAAATAGTTAAACAACTTCTTCTCTCTGCCTTCGGGAGGCGAGGAAACCTTATGCAAGAGTCCGCTTTGGTTGCGGCCACTGATGTGCCCGATATTTTCCTCGATGCGATATTAAGCAAGAACTACCGCGCTAAAGTTTGACATTATTACCAATAGAATTAATTGGTGGGGATTCAAAAATCCTGAGTAGTTAGCTTACTGTGCTGTAATTACTCAGGATGGCTTTGACACAAACAAAATTTGAGCCTCAAACTCTGAGCGACATTGAAAATGTTGATAGCAGGTAACATCTTAGGCGCACGTGCCGGATGGCAAGCAACACGATTATCTACTACATAATTATAGATCCTCTAGACACCAATTTCAAATTAACTGATGTTCTCTTCTCATTATTGATTAAGTCATAGTAATCTCAGTAATGACGAATATTGAATATTGCTCCTAAATATTCCATTTCGGTTATGTATATTACCAATTTATTCAATTTCATTCCTTAGATATTATCTTGTAAAGCCTCATGTTTAAAAATACATTCCGTAAGCCACCTTAATATGGTATGTTCACACGATCATGTATTTTAATTAAAATACTATAACATATACATTTGAATGTATATATATATATAAAACGAAAATGATATGAATAATTATTTTTTGTTTGTTGCTTTAATTCGATACGTATTATAAAACCTGCGAATTTATTCGCATTGGGTCGGCTTAAACCGATAAAGTGTACGTTTGTATGTCCATGTGTCAAGCAGGTGGCCCTGGCACAAGCTTACAAGATGGGTATCAGTATCGTTTTCGTTCACGCTGAGAAACCTTTTAACTGGATTACAGTTTTGCAATGCGTTTAAATTCAAGATGATATGATCCGATATCCCGTCTCTTTTTACCTAATTTACAAAAGGCATAAAGTTATTACACAGACATGAAGCTTTTGAAAAACTCCCAACTTTTTGAATTACACTTTTAATTTCCAAACCTTTATATAAAATAAATTAAACTAAACTGGATTACGACGTAATGATAGTGGCCCGTGAAATTACAGTTTTGAATACGGATTTATGGATGGAAAAGTAAAGAGTGTGTTTAAAAATAGTCGGCCATTTTAGAAACGATTGGAGTTCGATTTTTAAACATGGTACCGAGTGCACCGAACCCTGATTCGATGGCCTGATATAATCGGCTATTATAAAATGAGCTTTAGACATATTCATGCTTCCGCCTTGTGGTTTAGTGGGTAGAAAGATCGGGCGAGGGGTGGTAGGTATTATTAGATTGGTCGGGATCGCTCGGCCCCGGGTAGTGGGGACGGAACGGTTCGGTCGACACGCGAGGGCTTGCCGATGTCAACATTTATCATACATTTTATGGCAGAGAGGCTTGAAAGCGGACCGCTTACCTACATGCGAGTTTCATCTACGAAACCCTTATTTCAGGTTCAATTCGTGAGCGAATTGATCGAAGCATTGGAATAATCGAAAATTTGAACATCGTCATGCTTGATTTCTGTTCTGGAGATATATACTTTGATATTTTCAGATATACGGCTGATGGTAATAAATTATTAATATTATGTCTCGGTAGATTTACAAAGATTAGAAACATTCTTGGATAAAAATTTATATCTTGAAACCGTCAGTAAACTATGGAATTATTATTTATTAAGTTAAGAAAAAAGTTATGTTACATAAAGAGCTTGGCTAAAACTTGTTTTTAAATCGATTTCTAGTTTTTTTCTCAATTAACTACTGGCCATTTTTCTTTAGAAGAAGTGAGGTAAAATAATAGTTTCTGAACTTACACCTGACGACTATATTTGAGTTAAATAATATATGTTAACTGACAAAAATATCAAATAATTCATCTCCGCAATTTTGCCGAGGCACAAAATTAAATTCATTCTGCTCGTTTACGTAAAACAACTAACTCAATCTGTTAAATTAGGATTCCTTAAGTTCCAAGATTTTGATTAGCCGCCATCGCGCCATGAACTTAAGACCGTTATCAAAACTTTGGCACTTTAGCCGAAACGTTTCCAGGAAGGCAAAACCGCCTTACCTCATCTTCATATCCAATTCGCATATTATCACAAATCCTACGCTAAATTGAGGTTCGTGAATTTTCAAACGTTGGGTGCATGTCACCCCGCAAATACCGTCATATTTTACAACAAAGCGACACCATCCAAAACATCCTGTAACGTTTCATCACCCAACCCAAATTAAACCTTACCACTCTTACAATAAAGTGTCTTACTGAAGCAAGTGTCTTGTTACGTATTACATTACGAGCTTGTGATAAGTGATCAGTGACTGGTTGGTAAAAGTTTGAATCCCTGTTCAATTTTGAGAGAGTCCATTTGCATCTTTACTTGTATTTACCAAAGGGTCCGTTTTAAACTTTTCCCTTTTACCAAATTCCTGTTTCAGCTTCAAGGTTTTTGAAATTTTCTTTTGGGGAAGACGCAAATGTCTCAATTTTAAGTTAGGGAGTAAAATGGAGCTGCTGAATTAAGTAAGAATTCTTGTATTTTCACTGTAGAAATGTTGAGATGAAATTGTTATTTCTCACAAGTTTGTGCTCAAAGTAGGCAGCACCTTATGCTGTTATTCTCTATTCGCATACCCCTAGTTTTTTGAGGTAAATCAATTTATTTTCATCTTTTATTTCTGCTTGGTAAAGAATAAATTACGTTTAAATATTACTTCTCAAATATCTTTTTTTTTAAGTATTTATTTACCTTATTCTACTCATGAAACTGATGGAAATTTCCTTAATCAAAGCTAATAGAATTAACATAATGACATGGAAACCTATCGACGTGTGTGTTAGCGTCTCATTAACATTAGATAAGCGGTCAATAACTTTTGACTTCATTTACCTATCGACCGTTAGCAGTATATCACAGTCTCTTAAGATAATTAGATATGGTCTACGAAGGAAAAACAAGTAGTTACTGATATTTATTGAATAGCTGTTTTAGGAATTTGGTTGTTTGCCTTTAATTCAGATTATTTAAGGAACTTTATAGCTGTAGAGAGTATTCAATGAGACTATAAGAATAACTAATGATATCTGTTATCAAAAATCTATCGGTGGAATTTACAATGACACTGACGCGATACATTCTTTGCTTATTATTAGTATTTAGGATCGTTTTATATACCTAGATTGTTTAACTAATACAGTGTGCTTAAAACGATATATATTGTGACCGCAGATTGTGACGAAGTTTCTAATTTAATATCGTAGTTTTTTATTTAATATCTCTTATGTGGTGTTTATGTTTGGGAATCAGACTTCAAATTTCATTACTACTTAGATATATTTAGCTTTATATAAATCTGATTAACTTCATTAAACCCTTCAAAGAGAAGGTGAAAGATTGTTTTAATTTTATAGTATTATATTCTGGTAGATTATTTAATACGTACTTCAAAATTTATTTACAAGGTATTAAAAATTAAATAAAAAAAAAGAATAACTATCTAACCTATAAGCCCATGGTGGGAGGAAAAGTGGCCAAAACGCTGGCGGCATTGCCACGCTGGATGGCAATGCTAAGTTTTTGCCATTATTATATTCTTATTTTGCAATTTTATTTCCGTCCGCGGATGTGATTTTTTCTTTCTAAAAGTTGCAATGTTTGGTATCGCTAAGCAGGCGTTAGTGCTTTTAAAAAGTAATACTATAAAAATTATATGCTTATTGTTTTTATTAGTGCAGGTTACGGCTGCACTAATAGTCATCGCTTGCTGATTCCATCTCGCATTCCATTGGGCGAAAGGGAGTCACTTCGATGGACCATTATTAAAACAAAGACTCGCTGTTTCACGAATTTCGCGGTTGTTTACTAACTCATTTAATTGTACATGTTTTCTATGTTTGATTGTATATGACACGAACTACAAAAGCACTCCAGATATATAAAATGTCCCGGAGTTCTCTATTGCTTTCACTAGCTTTCCTTCCATCATATTTCGTAAAAACCACATACAACAAAACACAAACCATATTAGCCCGTGAGACAACACACCTAAATTGTGCTATCAGCACCCCGCAGGCCTATTGCGTCCCAAATAGCAATTGCTGCTGCGTCTTGCCGTAATCAACTCCTTATTACAAAAGAAAAAGCCGGGACAATATCGCACGTAATAACAACATGTCATTGTATACAACGTGTTACGCTTAGATACGTTACATTTGACTCGACATTTGACACGTTTCACAAATATTGTACTACAGACTGCAAATACGCAGAAATGGGAGTATGGAACAAACATAGGGGTACAGCAGAGCAAACTCGTCGATATAAAACTGCGAGTTGTTGCGAGCGATTGTCTCTGTTTTGTTCAAAGAAGCACGTACTAATATTATCGCTTGTACAGTTTTTCGCAGCTTTGGCAATTTTTCTGTTATTGTTATGTGTTTTTATCAAGATTTTGGTTGTGCCGAGCAGTGGATTTGTCCAAACATCGTTAATCCTAAATTCAGCGTACACAATTTTATTTCGGTTTTATTTTATGGACCATTCGGCCACAGTATTTTCAATATTAACACAAATAGAACAATTTGGTGGTTATATTCGATGCAACTACTTCACTATTAGTCTTGTATATGGAAGCCAAGTTTTTTAGTATGAAGACCACTTTCATAATAATAAGTACCTACTTATAATTATCAGTATTTAACAACACATGTTTTATTAACAAATCGATTCCTAAGAACAATACCTACAACATAGCCTACATCCTTTAAGGATGCATACGTTCTTTGAATAAATTATACAGTTGCATTTCACGTTTAACTTTATTAGCATTGTTTCCTGTGCAGTCACGACGAACAAATTAATTATAAAGTCGCATTACGATTTAGTTGATGAGAATTACCACGATAATGATAATTAACGAGTTTGCATTTAATTTTATCACGCTAACAATGCAATTGCATCGCATGCCTAATTGTTCATGAAATTGTTCGGAGATATCATCAGCACAACTTTGTAGGAGCTTTAGATACACCTTTAAATAAAAACCCTGATTGAAGTTAGATACTTCGTGTGTCTTGCTACGACGAACCTTACCGCTGAAGCCTTCAGTAGCCATGCCTCATTTTGTTTTAAATCCTCCTTAGTTTCATTATAAGTGGTAATGGTAGTGATTTGGTCGGATCAAATAACTATTCGTTTATTTCTCAATTAATCCTCCCCTTATTACTTACTTATTACATACTACCAACTCTCCACGGTTTGCTTAAATGAAACATGACTTTCTAAAAGACAATAATAGTAATACATAACCTTTGTGTTAGCTAACTGTGTTAAATATTTAAAACTAATTGATTCAGTTATGTTGACGTAAACTATTAATAATTAAGAATGGGTACAAACAGACATACTTTCGTTCGCATTTATAATATGAGTGTGATTTATTAAAGTCTCCAAGTTGCCGGAAGAGTTATATTAACACAAATAATCATAGCTTGACGAATCAAAAACCATACCTTTTCATTGTACTCTCACCACGCTCACTGACCACGGTCGTAAATCAATGATTTCAAATAAAAGAAAGCCATTAAAACCACGTAGAAGACAATAAAACACATTATCACAGTGTGCACGATTCACCTTCACTATTTCACCTGTAAATTTGAACTGATTCTTACCTTCGCAACAATTGTACCAACGCGGAAGGGTTCATACTTTTTTGTGATTGCTCTAAATTTTTATGACGACGGCAAAAAGTGAACTTTACAATCAGACAATACACTTTCAGTTTCTTTATAAAAGCGGCAACAAAGAGCTAAAGAACAGGGTAAGGTGTTTTTCGATATGTCGAAAACAATAGAATTGTTACGCAACTTTTGTTGAAATGAATGCTTAGTGTTTTTTTACGTGTCGAGCATAAACCTTGCATGTGATAGACATTGCTTCCAGTCATTCTCGGAATGTACAGTGAGCCGTCGAGTTAAAAGACTTAAAAGCAAAGTTTTTTGATAACAGAAAAAAGTGTAATTTAAAATGTGTCCTCCGTGTCTTATCGTGAGAGATAACTTTGGTTGGAGTTGAGTCGACACTTACAATGTCATGATATAGAAGCGTGACTACAAAACTCGAGGTAAATGGATAAAAATATTACGAAAACATTCCGATAAATTTATTAGAAGATTCGCTTTATTATGCGGTTGCCTTCTTTCGTGGAGTAAACAAGGATCTGCGGATTATTTACATCAGAAAAGGGGCTAGAAGGGCTAAGATCCTACATACAAATCTTGTTATTTATTGCCTTTTATTAGCTATCTATGATAAAATTCATATTTTGTTCGTACTTTCAGCTACAATAACTGAATTGATTATTCTGGCAACGTTTTCCAAATAAAATGTAACAAAATATATTTAATCCCATATGATAAAATTACTTCAACGAATGGTGGCAAAATATTGCTAGGTATATACCAATTTTATTATTTCTATAATAATAGGTGTATTTACCAAATTAAATAAAATAAATATTTCTTCTTACTTGTCAGGCTGTATAGATTGTAATCTCATGAAGTATACATACACAAGTATCATCTTAAGAGAAAAAAAATATGAAAAATCCATACATTAGAAAGACCGTTTTCCGAAGCGGTAGTTAAAAACCACAAATACGAGTATATACCACAATGCTGGTATAGGTACCTATTTTACTCGAACATCATGCACTGCCATCAAGTTCTTCATGCTCTCTCATCGGTTAAGGGTACTCGTCATGGACTTTCTCAATATATCAAACATATATCCAGGCTGTACTAAACAACCCAAAGGGTCGCTGTTTGGTTATACAAATCAACAATATTCCTCTACTGAACAAATCTAACATATAAGGACATTCGTACATATTTCATGCCACTTGTCCCCATGCGACGATATTTTTCCGAGTTTCCGCCAATGTTCATAAGTGAATACAAATCATACAGCCATCTTTTTATATTTCTTGTCCTATTTAGATGGAATGAGAAGATATTCCGTATGCCGACCACTTTCTTTAGTTAGAAACAATCACCATAAGTTACGCCGACAACTAAGTAAATTACTTATATGTTATATTAAGTAAACTTACGGAAATAAGTTTTTTTGGTGCGAGATATTGAAGTACTTTAGACTTTATTTCAATACTAAATTTCTGTGCCCTAAGTCTACGGTCCCCTATTACTATGACAGATAACGCTGGCTGTCTGTCTGTCTATCTATCTGTCCTATCTATAAAAGGTTGTACCTTTTGAACTAGTATTCACAGAATATGTATTGTGTTTATATAAAATTAAGAGTGAATAGAATATATGTTTAATAATAAAATACCGTAAAATCTATAAAGTTTAAAAATAAGGGCGCTCCCGTACGAACAACGGTTCCAGTACCCAATATATGTAATTAAATAAGTGACCATTACCTACTGTTTGTTTTTGATTCGTTTTGATTCGCGTCATTGTGTCGCGTCTTACTAATTAGTATTACTATCGTGTTCGCTCATGAGAACAAGAAATTTTCCTTGTTTCGGTGAGAACATAGTGAGTTTAATTCGAGTTTAATAACCTGCGACGCGTCGGCACTTCGACATTGGCTTAATTTATCGAATGAATATTAAACTCAGGTAAGGGATAAAGGTAACCTCCCATTAGCGATGCATTCGAGTAGGTATCTGTATAAATTGAAATTTTTATTGCCCTTTAAGCATGTGAATACGAATATTTGAATATGCATATACATATAATTCAGTGCTCCTGTCTAAATAAATTATGCATGCCTGTATTTTATCTAATCAGTATTATATCTTATCGTTATGACTTTATAGTGGTACTTATACTAAAAATTAAAATTTTTGTACACATCCGTTGAATTCAATTAACTTATGTACCTAACTGCTTCTGTGGAACTCGATGAGAAAGATGGTGAGAAAGATATCTATAAGAAACAATAATTAATCCAATATTAGATCATAGAAATTCTGAAACTTGTTTCATAAACTGTGAAATTTATTGCCTTTCTTGCTTCATATATTTTGCCAGGAGCCAATTTAAAATGTGGGTTAACTAAAGATAAAACAAACTTTAAAAATTATGACCTATTAATGTTTACAATTCTGACATGTGGATCACATTTATTTAATCTAATTAGGGGTAAATAATGATCATGTGATATTCTTTTGAGCAGATTTCTTGTTTCTCTACATAGAACATAAAATATTGGTCTGGCAGGTTCGATCGTCAAAAAGTGTGCTGCCAACTTGGAAACCAGCCAATGGTGATCAAAGAAAACATGACAACCAAACTTCTGTCTTCCGCTACCTAAAAAAATACAGATCTATGACGGAACTATTGGGCAAACGAGCGGAAATCTAGCTTAAAGTATTCGTGGTGTCTGTATACCTAATTAAAGGCGGTCAAATATGTTTAATATATTGCCAAGACTTATCATCAAACAGAGGTTTAAACATCATGAAAGAAATAAAACTCTAGAATATAACTATTATAGTAATAACATGCATTGTTTTTTTTATCTTACTAACAGTTTTTATTCTTCACTTCGTTTTTCTCATTTGATAATAAATTTTAGTGGCATTAAGAGGTCTTTCAAAAACAAAACTAAGCTTTCTAACAAACTTCAAAAATATCTTCATGTTTTTCAAGATTCTAAAATAAGCCGCTACGCTCATGTTTTGACACACCATATTCATAAATAAAGTCTAATGTTAAATTTAAATTTGGTTAGTATGCTAGATTCAAAACAAGTGGGTGTTTAGTGAGATAAAAATAGATTATTATATACATTTGTTAATGAAGTAGCGGTCTAAAATAATCTTTATATAGTAAATCGTTATTCGTTAGCTAGTTCAAATCAGTCAGCGTTACTCCCGCTGTAGTAATCCATAGCGCATGCGATCACTGTGAGTGCGGACCTAAAAGTTTACTAGATAGAAGGCATCTTGAGCAAAAGATGACTTCCTATTTGTACCACCGCAGTGCTGGCTATTCCACCTCGAAGCAGTAGTGTGCGATCCCCTTTACTAATTTCTTGTTTTGGAATTGATTTGTGTTGAATCTGTTGAAGATGTCAGTTTGAGGGACGAATTTTATATACTGTCAAAAACAAAATTAAAAAGACTTTACTTATATATAACTCATTTTAAATAACTACTGCTCTAAATTAGGACTTCATTAAAGGTACTTTTTTGTTTTAGGTACCGTATGAAAGAAAATCTGTTATTGACTATATTGTAAAAAAAATTTCTAATAACAATTATTGTTTGATTCGCGCTGACGAAAACTAATAACTGAAAAGTAAAAAAAAGCGCACTAACGCGCAAAAGTGGCACTTTCCACGCGATTTGGCTACTAGGAAAACGCTACTTTCGAGTGCATTGTAAACGTTTTTGTAACATTGTTATAAATTACGGAGTGTTAACAAAAAAACTCACATTTTAATGGCTTATGATTTACATCACACCTACTGATCTGACAAAACGTTGTAACATACTATTGTAATCAAGTTATACGTTGTAAAACTCCAATTTAAATATTCAAACGCTATTGACCGGATCTGAAACAATTACAATAAAAATAGAAAACTATCGCGAGTTATGTTCATAATTACGCTTAAAAACCGGCTAGGACTCGCGTAATATTTACCGGAAATATTCTCCGACCAGTTTCGAACTTATTAATTGAAGTTCTTCTTCTGGGAGTCACTCTTGTGCACAGCGGCAGCACGTAACAGTTACGTGCTGTGGCCGGTTTTTAAGCGTAACAATAAAAATAGTAATTAATTTAGATCTTGCAGTAACCTTTACCACCTGAGCTGTGAAAAATAAATTAACGTGAAGCTTACACCTTGTTGATATAACAATCGGTATTTGACGTCAATAGCATTTTATGATTCTTAAGATTGGAACCTGATTGAAGATTGTTCTTACGATTTTATTTAATCCACACTAATATTATAAATGCTAAGATATTTCTGTCTGCTTGTTAATCTATCTGCTTGCGTCATGTATGCTATTACACTGGTGCATGGCACTTTATGAAATTTGGTATAGTTTTATAGTTACTGGAATCTAGGGTATAGTTTTAATCATCATACTATTTTTTTAGTAAGCGTGGTATACCATGGGTTAGTATAATACCAATAAAACAATGATTTCATATATGATAGGCATATTTTCTTTATAGTATTATTTAACCAGGTTTAAACAGCGGTAGTGAGTTGGAAAAAATATCTACATCATAATATAAACAGATATACGTAGGATATACGTAGGCTTAGATACGTTTTGTGGTTGCATATGCTATCAGCTAATCAAAATCTCAAGTTCAAAGTTACTGCAGCCTTACCATTCATAACTAATTGGCTGGGAGCCAGCAGCCACTGTTTCACGTTTTAATATAGAAACAACCTATATTAACAAGGTACCTTGTTACATTTGAAAAGCTGCTCTATTTCTATATAACAGAGCACCATTGTTTCAGTCCTAACAAGCTGGCCCTTTGAAAAGAGATCTTGTTAGCTGAAACTGTTTGAAAATAAATGGGTGTTGTTTATGAAGCGTATAAATTATTAGTATGTGTCTAACGGCATGTTTCACAGAACAGAATGAGTTTTTTTTAGTTCTTAGATGTTCGGTATGTAAGAAGTTTCGTAATCAACTTTAAAATTGTATAAATTACATGTGGTTTTAAAGAGTTGAAGTTTGTGTATATTTTCTTCTGCAAATATTATAAAGCTTTTTAGACAGATTTTACTGCGTATTTCTATAAATAAAGCTCATTACAACGTATATTTCAATAATTCAACATTTTAAGATTTTTGTGTAGTGATTGTAACCACCAATAAATACAATTTAGTCGAAACGTCGGAAAGGAATTTAAAAACTCAATTGACCTACATTATTATTACAATTTAAATTTACTTTCAATAAATAATTACTAACATACAAAATCTACAAATATATACAACAATGGAATATTATGTTTTATTTGATAAATTTTTAGCTACAATTAGTTTTTATTGTTTCAAAAAACCATATGCATGAAATGATATCAAAAATACAGTACTCGAAACTGCTTCAAAAATGCGGCATTCGGTGCAAAAAGCAACAATGTCCGGTACAAAAACTTTAGCTAAACACAGAATCAACAAAATATAAGCAACAATTCCGATGCCTTTGTTCCTTAGCTTTGCCAGACGAAGTAAAAGCCCTCTGAGAATAATTGGAAAAAGCTTTCAACCCCTGAGGTGCATACCCTATTCCGTAGAGGGTTGGTTCTCTACGGCATGCGAATGTCGTGTTCATTTTCCGATGCGAGGTGAAGTTGCATTTCCTGCAGCTTTCTTGTAGAGACAGCAGAACAAATATAAAAAACAAACCTAGTTCAGGTAGGTATTTTAAATATACAATCAAGTACAATACCTATATTTGTATACTATATTTCAAATACGTAAATATAGGTTGATTGATTTTCTACAATCCGTATTTAGGTTTTCATGTCCTAAAGTTTAGGACCGTGGCTGGACCCATGAAATTTAAGGGCATAGCAGAACGTTTGGTGAAGTTAAATAATGCGTGACTAGCAGGGCTATTATGTATCTCAGTTGCTAACAAATGTTGATTGAAATCTTGAAAAATGCCCGTCATCAATGTCAGTTTTGCCAACTCCAGTAGGTAAGCAACAATGTTAGTAAATTGATGACTGGAGCTGACAAAAGTGACATAGAGCCGCCATTTTATTCGATGTAGATGAACATTTGTTAGTAACTGAGATACATAATAGCCCTGCTGAATGTTATCCTGCTCAAAATTTAAGTATTAAACGTGGTAATACAGCCAGCTTATTGGGTAGTTTCCTCTACACCAGGGGAAATACTACACTAATCTTTCTGTACTGTTATTTATGTTTTGTATTCAAAAATTGTAACGTTATGTTATACCTAGTGTTATATATACGGATCGAAAGATTTGATGATCTTATTAAATCGCTATAGACAAAACATTTTAAACAAATTTTCAACATGACAAAACAGTAGATTTGATGAGGAATGTGTGTTAGAACCTCCTCTTCCAAGTTTTAACACTTGATCAATACTTTAATCTACCAAAGCACTTGACATAGTTTGTAGCATAATAAAACTACACCGCGCTAATAACTGTTTACGTACCTAACTCATGCATGCGTGGCCTAAGCAGTATACTTTATACAGGCAATACTTTATACAGGGCAGTTAGGAAAGAAAAAAATATTTAAAATAAAACATCATAATTAATAAACCGAATACAGCGATGCGGTTAAGGGTAAAGAAGAACAGCTGCCATTGTCGCCGTCATGCAGGTTAGGCGATATCGGATCCAATTCATATTTCAGACTTGTGCTTTCAGAGAAGGCAATATCGTAAGGCTATGAGACCCATGAGGATAAGCTATTTTTCTAGTACTCGCCCGGCTACAACTATTATATTATTATTCACATCATTTATTATCTTATCTTAAAACTACATTTTAAAATTATATCGATATAAAATAAAAACATGATAAAAATCTAATCCTAGATTATCACCGGCAGTGAGGCATGACCCAAACTACCGGCGGTTGACAGACTGAGGAACCTCCTGAAGATATGTGATTTATCAAGGAGCCTTCTGTATCTGGTCCTTGATCCAACCGTCTATCGAAAGCCTCTTAAAAGGTGTTGGTCGAGGCTTTTTGCTATACGGCCGTTTGATGAAACAACTATTATTATTATTATCACAATTATCACTACTATAAACCTCAATACTGAAAACCTGATACAAAAGTTGTGTTCCGGTAGCTATGTTTATAATCTCTATTAGTGAATGGTCAAACGCCTGCTATCAATAAGAAGAAAAAAAACAAGAATGTTTGTCCATGCCGTGGGAGTATCTTAGTCATGGCAAAAAGTATACAATTTTTTTATGTTTACTAAATATTTGTGTCTTGTTTCACCCTTCGTTCCATTTTATATACCTTTAATGTATTGTGTATGTTATACCTATGCCTTCTTTATGTACGTGCCTATATATGTGTTTAGGTAGTCAGGATTCATGCTGATACTGTGACACCGTCCACCATATAATGTAGGTATAATAATAACAAAACTTTTGAAGATAAATGTCTAATTTGAATATATCCAAATAATCACAGCGACTTTTAAATATACACGTATTGTATCCGTGTAGGAATAATAATGCAATAAAGAATATGTAAATTTATGTTTATTATAAGTTATGATAGCTATCATAGAAATATCAATTTGTATTCAAACAGACAATGTTTTATACATATATTCGCGTAATATGTTAGTTTTAGCCAAGAGATTAGGTAATAATATAGCCATGTGAGAATAAGAGTATTTTATTATGTGAATTGGAAGACTCTTTAATAAATTAATGTGGGTTTGACATCTGATGTATATTTAATGCAGTTATTTTCTTCAATATGCTCATGTACTTTAAAAATAATTTTATTACGTAGAATGGACTCCTTATTAGATACCTACTTATTTTCACAACGATACTCTTTACTTTATATGGATGAAATACTTTATCTATTAATATTCTTACATATATCATACAAATAGCTTTATAGTAAGACATTTTTCTCGGCAAACGTAGTGTAGGACGTCCTGAGGCACGGTGGAGTGACGATCTGCGCAAGACGGCTCGCAAAAACTGGATGCGAGAAGCCCAAGATAGACCTAAGTGGCGTGCAATTGGAGAGGCCTTTGTCCAGCAGTGGACTGATACAGGCTGATGATGATGATGAAGACATCAATCAATACAAGCAAAAACATTATTGGCACTACTTATAAACGCTGCTTAAATTTAAGTAGGTAGGTACTAACGTTGATTTAATACGGCACAGAACAATTTTGCTGTGAACAAACGTCAAATCGTGTGTAAATAACGTCATTTAAAGTTAAGCAGCTTTTGTAAGTAGGGCCCTATGACTTTACTTGAAAGTTGATATAAAAACACTTTTGACAAGAAAAAAGTAAGTATACTTAAATTTTATTATACTTAGTGGTCGTAAGGTCGTCGAACTTTTATAAAATTACACTAACAATGAACTTACAGTGCTTGGTATCCCTTTAACTCAAGTTTTAAATACTTCGATTGGCGATGTACTTTGTCAAGGGAGGAGTCTAGTAATTTGATTTATGCCATCTGGATAAGTATCGCAATAATGCGTAGGTCTCTAGTACAACAGTTCGTGTTGGTCAGTATACCATCACAGTTGCAGATATCCTGTCACAAAGTAGTAGTAGTAGGTATGTAGACATTGCTGTATTACGGTTAGAAGGGCACTGAGACATGTACCTATAATACTGAACAAATGGGAATCGCGAAAACATCGCTGTTTAACGCCACTTAAAAAGATGTATCGTATGGTCTACTCTAGTATATGGTCTATATTATGGACGTATGGGTGGATTTAAAACTGCCATAGGCAAGCATTTCGCAGCCATCAGCGTTACTAGCGTCATCATGTGTTACTAGCCCGTCTCGTCAACTGATATTACAAACAGCATGTATTTATCTTATACTTAATATAATACGTGTATATTCAATATCATCAAATGCATACCTAAATCAGTTTACAATAACTCTACAATTACGTAACTTACGTGAGACTTACTAGGTATATTTCAAACCATGTTTGTCCATCAAAACTCGTATACCAAAACGATAAAAATATCACGGATTAAAACAGAATATAAAGTAGGTAAATATTGCCTACAAGTTGCTCAATCGAGTACCTTTAAGAAAGTAAACTGACGCTACAAAAAGTAAATAAACGTCGCGTAGGCAGACTCTATATCCAATCATAAGATTACAAAATAACACCGTACACGTTCACATCCTATGTGTATAATCTTACGTAGATTAAAATGTGAATGGTTTGTGGGCGGGGGCGTCATTAGATACTAGTTTTATTTACCAAATCTGACGTTTCGAAAAATCTTCGGCCAACAAACCCGTCTGAGAAAATGCCGAAGGTACAGCTACGACCGTAAACATTTTAAATTTCCTTTTTTATTGATACCGGTTTGACGCTTGTAGTCACAGATAGCCCTCCTCTATATTCCAATTATTCGGAGGACTGTAGATTAAGATATTTTCTTGAAACTATGGAAGTTAATTAAAGCAGAGGCAATGGCCAATTAAATGGGGCATGAGAGAGCGTGGCAGCTTTCATCTGGATTGACGCATTTAAATAGACAGCTTCAAAGACAGATTTACTAAGAAATGCATTTCACTTTTGAAGAAATTTTAAAAAATGATGACGTCGTGTTGTAGACATTGAGTTAGGAATATATAACGCTCATAATTTGAATATGACCATACAATTTCCACTTTCGATAATTGGATGAGATACACGAAATGAAAATACTTGAGGCGTTTTTTCTGTCGCTCCCACAGTACTCTTTGGCACCAATCTCGGTGCCCCATCAAGTAAGATAACATTATACTGTATCTGGTTAAAAATACGAAACAAACAACCAGCCGAGTAGTAACTAATGAACGTTGACTTTTATACGTGATTCCTGTTTTCAAAAACCAAAGATATTCGAAGTAAGGTCATGTAGGGCGCTGTCATATAATGTAAAGATTTTATCCGCACATTTAGTGGAATTTTGGCGCTACACGTAATGCCCGAATGGTGTTAATATTGCATTTTATGCATTTAGAGAGTTCGCGTCGGTTGATTAAAAATATCTGATGCGAAAATCCTTTCAATATTTTTAAGGTTATCTGGTAGTAGGTTCTACGAATTTATTTTTTGACAGGTTCTCGTTTTAATACTGAATTTATTTTTATGTGCTTGCGGTCACGACCTCCTTTTTTGTCGATTTCTTTAAAATACCTGTTCGCAAACAGCATAAACGGTTTGTGTATAATCTAAGTATTACATTTTGGATTCGTATGTCTTTACTTTGATGAAAAAATCTGCGTATAGCGTGATTTCAGCAGGGAAGATGCTAGTAACGGCAGAACTTCCTGCCGAAGTAAGTAAGTAAACAACTAAACAATTTAACAAGAGGAAAGCGAAAGAGGAACCATCAATAATGTACGGGTTACTTATCCAATTCCCTAATAGAAAGGTACCAAGAAAACACGGACCGACCGGGGGAGGCATATAAGCCAATAACAAAAATATTTACGAAAGCTCGAGGCGAATAAAAAGATGTCCCTTAATGCGGACCCAGATGCATTCCACCTATTATTTGTTTCCCCGGAAAAGCTTACCTTGGAAATATATATGAAAACGTAATGCAAATTCGGGGTCGGGAGCGACACTATTTTTCTTCCTTTATTATTTCACCCCAAGGCACCTTTGGGGACAATGTTTTTAAAAAAGATAAGAGCGGCAAAGGCGATGCGTCAATTCGACTTATCGTTTTTCGATGTGACCGGATACAAATAGTTCTAAGGAAGGGTAGAGGAACAAGGGTCGGTATTGATGGTCACGAAAATGAAAAAAATATCGTGTTTATAAAAAAGCTGTTGAGGAGTATTTATTATTTTAGACACAATTGTGTTTACACTTCCAGAATTATTTTTTCTTCCAGAATTTGATACAGCAAAAAAACAAAAAGTATCATTTAGGTATTTTTTGTAGTGTATTTTTCTGACCTAGAGAAAATCTGACATATTTTTTTCTGGTTATGTAATTATATTGAAGTAAATTAAGGTCCCATAAAAATGTGCAGGTTTTGGATTTTATTAAAGAATTATAATAATACTGAATATAATAAATAACACTAGTTTCAATCCGCAGTTGCATCTAAGGTTTGTATCGTTATCCCTCGAAAATTACTCGTTAGATCGGAACAAAAAAATACATAAAATATATTATGAAAAACTGTTTCTGAGCAAGTGTTAAACGCTATGGCTGAAATATGAAATTACCATCTTTCAGCCAAAGCCGTTACAAAACGAATGAGTAACAAACATACACACTCGGTCTGTTATTTACATTCTCACAAACTTTTGCATTTTTTACATTAGTGTGATAAGAGGATCTTGTCCGGTATTAACCGGCAAGAGAATAAGATATTTTGACGATCTTGATTAAGATCAAGCAAAAATCTTACTAAGCAAATCTAAATATGCGGTTTAGCGTAGTTACAGCCTGTTTATTATGTATCACGAAACAAAACACAACCAAAAAACAAGCACGTGCTATGGTCGTGGTCAATCTAACGAGTTCCTAACTACAAATCCAGCGTACAAAATTCGCGGATCGCCGAGGCGTGAAAATGCAATTTGAAAACCGAATCGCGTACATTGTAAAACTGTACGAAACGGAAAGTTCACATACAAATGAGTCACGAGTCACGACGTAGTACGCAGAGTTATAACCAAGTCCACGTCACAGATTACGAGCAGATCGTAAAACACCGGCGTCCATTCACTAGAACAATAAAACGCGATTCGGATCAAACGGTGTCACTAGCCTCAAGTTCAAGTGTGCTATTAAGTTGCACAAGAGGCAATAAACGTTTGAAATAAAAACGTAAATATTCGCGTTCGTAAAACGTGTATCATTTGTAATAATAGCGGGTGCATGGTTATTTTTATACGATCGTAGGATCGTAAACGTTGTAGACAAGCTTCAGACGGGTTTTACTGCTGTGGCGGTACCCAGGTGACGGGTTATAGACTATCTGGACGCGGGGCCCGGAATCCTTCCGAGCTTGCATTGTAAACCCCTATCTTTGAGGTGGATTTTTCTTCAAATATATCTTGGATCCAGGTGAATATTCTTATGACTCAGTTTTGAGAATATCTAAGTCCCAAACCAAGGCGCATTTATAAATATGTTGCGAATTTGAAATAGAAACGAACTCAAGGATTTTTTAATATTCATTCTTCCGAGCTTGCATTGTAAACGCCTATCTTTGAGGTAGAAATTTCTTCAAATATATCTTGGATCCAGTTGAATACTCTTATGACACAGTTTTGAGAATATATAAGTCCAAAACCAAGGTGCATTTATAAATATGTTGCGAATTTTAAATAGAAACGAAGTCACGTTTATTAACCTTTTTTTTTTATTTAATTTTATTTATTTAAGCAACACTGATAAAGCTTATTTAGAAGAGGCCGTTGGTCAAAAGGTCAAAACCTACATTGGTTTCAATATTTTAATGAAGGTAACGTGGTGGGAAACCTATGATGTAAGTAGGGTGTTTTTAAATATCCTGCTGGCTTGAGATGCTTTAGTGTTTTTACTTGGCTACTAGCTGCCAAGTGAAAACACTAAAGAATCTCACGATGTTTTCTAGACAGCCCTTCTTAAGAACTAGGTCTAACTAGAATGATACCATCATCAATTGCATCTTTGATTACCATCCAGTGAGATAGTAGTCAAGCTAGCTTATCAATAATCATAAAACAAAAAAGTTTGAACTCACGCCATTCCAGCGTCACGGGGTGTACCATGCATTTTTTAATGCACTTGGTAAATAAAATTCCACATCTGTGTCACTACGAAACTGCTTACGATATACTCATAAAAATGCCTTATCTTTTCACAGGGTAGAATTAGGTATGCAAGTTTTAGTAAAGCTGCGTTTTGATACTGAGTTACGACTCGTTAAGCACGTGCCTACATTTCATTAGTGGTTGTTATATACAAACGATACATTTTAAATTACATTACACACATAGACTTAATGCGAAGTACTAATTATTAAACTATTACTATTAACCGGCAAAACACTCATTTTAGGGATCGAATACGTCGACCCGGGTTTCGAGCATGTCAGATGCTCATTTAGGTTGAAGTAATAGATTAATATGTGTTAAACTAACAAGAATTTCAATATTTAAAAAAACCAACCAAGTGCGAGTCAGACTCGCGTACGAAGGGTTCCGTACCATAATCTATAAAAACGGCAAAAAATCACATTTGTTGTATGGCCCCCTGTTTTTTTTTGTTTTTTAGTATTTGTTGTTATAGAGGCAACATAAATACATTTGGCTACATGCGTTTTGCCTCTAAGCACTATAAAATAACTGTATCTACCTACTAATGAGACCCAGAACCATGCACTGTTATCAAGCAAGAGACAAGGGCAGTGCAACTTTAATTAGAAATTCTAAGTAGTAACTACTGCAAGTGTCATACGAAGACATATAGCTTATCCTTAGCATATAGCTATATGCATATATAGATGCATGAATTATCTGTCCTCTCACTCAATTGAAAAAATTAACTTGGTATAAACATTGGAAATAACAGTATCTGAAAACTGTATAATATGTTAATTTATAGACTGGCTCGAAATATTTCAATTGCTACCTTTCCTTTTTTTACTTCATAAGCCCGACCCGATATTAGATGCCTTATGATGCTTACAAACTATGATCGTTTCAACTAAAAACATATCTTCTCATATTAGTACTAGGATGTCTGTGTTATAAGCAAAATGGCGGACAAAACGCGCTGTCAAACAGGTACATAGTTACATACTCAGGTAGGAAAACATCAGAGTTATAGCCGGTCGTGGGCAGCCGACAGATGTTTCAACCTTTAAATAGATACCTACAGAATCCTACGTGCGTGGAACGATCGGGTTAATTTTAGCGTGGAACTACGCAGGCGATCTCATTCTGTTGAGTGGTTCGGTCTAAAGTACCAAACCGTTTGGAACTTTGGAGCTTGAAACTAAAGGGTTAAATATGACGGTATGAACTGAATAGTTTCTATAGGCACCGATATACGTAATGGTATACCTACACTATACGCGTATCTTATACTAGTATAGACTGACGATGTAACAATGTAGTCAAAATGAAACTTATTCGGCCTTATTAATAAACTTCTAGTAACCCCGGAGTAGTTAAAACATCTATCTGTCAATTTTTCGCTTGCAGTAAATGTCACGCGTGAAAGCAAGACAAAGCATGTTACGCCTAATCTATGTTTACGCAACGTTTATTAATAAAGGCCATTAGGTATATAATTCTAACGGGTATATAATACCCGTTATGGCAAAATATCAAAACTATAGGTGATTAATGTCTGCAATAGTTTTGATACTTCCGCAATTTCACATAGGTACCTACCTACTACGTGTTTTAAACGATCTGGTAACTTGTTTTTAACCAACTTCAAAAACGTAGGAGGTTCAATATTCGAAAGTATTTTTTATGTATGTTCATTAATTACTCCTCCATTTGTAGACCTATTTTTACTTGAAAGAGTAGATCTGAGGCATCTATCATTTAAATTTCATCAAATTCGGTCAAACGGTTTTTGAGTTACAATCCAATAAATGAAAAGTGTTTCGCGTATATTGATGATACCATAATTGACGGTGAATGACAATCGATCCCGTAAGCAGCAAATGTCACTTTTAAATGGCTGCAAAATTGTATTTTTCAAAAATTGTAACCGACTTCAATCAACACTATAAAGTGTGAAATAACTTGTTGAAGTCCAGTCAGTACCATGATAGTACAAGAGTACAATTATGACCATATTGTGCGCATTCCATTTTATGGTAAAAAAATTTAGAACAACGCATTGTGATCTCTTTCCTAGTAAGGTCTGTTTCTGAGGTAGCAAACCGTTTTGACTTTATAGGTTCTATTTACTTATAAAGCTTTGAACTAGAATGATAATGAAGAAATTAATATATTAATTATAGGTAATAGTAGTAGTAGTAGTAGTAATAGGTATTAAGCTTAGGTAATTTATTTGGTTAGTTAATTGTATGATTGTTTAATGGATTTTGTTGTGTATTAAACTTATAAAAACGATTTTTAGTTTGAGTACATGTAGAGAGTCATTATACTTTTGATGAGTAGGTGCCTACGTACAAATACAAACGTGTGCGCATAGATTTAATTTGTTTTATCATTGGGGCTCTATGCCTGTATAAACTTAGTTATGTCATATTATATTGTTTGCTGTATGAAACGTTTGTATCTTATTATGTAGAGTTATTTGCTAGAGCTCTAATAATTAGAAGTAGTGTACTTTAAAGTTTGGAATCAAAGGGTAAACATTGTGGATATGTTTCATTTACAGTTTCTGTACTAACATATGGTAGAGAAAAAAATTAATTCAGTTTTATATTATTATTATTATCAGTTTTTTATGTGTATCTTTATTCGTTATAAATACCTCAGCTTAACTACAGACATCTTTGTCCTTATCCTATTTTGACATTTGTTTTTTATAATATACCGGCGACTGCCCATGACTTCGTTCGCGTAGTAGGCTCGGGTTTAGGCCTCGCCATAACCTCCTATCTGTTCTTAGTTTTTTTTTTATAAAAACCTTCTCGTGACAATAAGTAAAATAAATTAAGTAAATTAAATTCAATTGTTCCTTCCGTTCACGCGTGATGCGATGACCAAGGAAATAGAGATTGTCTTTTATATATATAGATTATTTTACATGTTCCATTATTAAAGTCGAGGTTCTAAAACCATAATCTTACATACTGTTATTTAGTACTATATTATACGTATATGATATTGTAATATAATCAATTAAAAATATGATCGATTCCTGCTATGATGATGATAATGATATTAAATCAAATCAAATCATGTTTATTTCCAGGGTATACGTATAATATGTAGCTTAAATTACGTAGCTATAAGTTTTACTTAATTTATCCTTATTTTTGAGCTAAGTTATGAGCGCTATCATCCCATACTAGGATTCCCTGTGTTGTGGGAGGCTAGTCTCTTCCCGAGGGTTCACATAGCATCATTCGTAATAGTAAAATTAGTAACCACGTTGAGTACATAAACCTGTTGACACACAACACAATATTCCAAAAAGTATTAGGTAAAGTTAACAGTCTTATCAATTACCTATCGACCTACGCATAAAAATTAACTTAAGTACCTACTGTAATAAATTCGACAAAAAATATTGGTATCGATTTTGTAAACATTCTCTAAACTAAACAAAAACTCTAAATTATGGATGTTCTTTCGCTGATAGGTATAAGACTTTTGTAGAGTCTGACTGGGGAAGTGTCACACCTTTGCCATGTTGTTCAACCGCTAAGTACCTCGTAGTATGCTATCATTACTGCATGTGTTTTGATTTCAAAAGTAATGTTTCTAGTGAATTTACAAGACAAGAGATTTTTCATCTTATATCATAGGCTGACCAGCGTAGTGCATTGACATGCAGGATTTTGAACTGTCGTAGTTTCAAATTCTGAATAGCATTTAATTATGCTTTAAATAATATAAGGGAAACAACTTGCTTGCCTGTTTCCCGATTTCCATTGAAATTGAAAAAGAATATTCAAATAAGATAAGTAGGTATCTATCATTATAAATAGCACGGGGAAAGATAAATGATATTTTTGTTTGACAAACGCACACGATAAAGATGTTGACTTTTCTCTGTCTAACTCTTCTGTTGGTTTTTTCACTGTCTTTGTACCTATTCTGGAATTACCGCTGAAAAAACTCAGTAAGTAGATTTAATATTTCAACAGATCGACGTTGAGGTTTTTCCGCCGTGAAAAATTCATAACAACCATACCTCATTTGATGCTTCTGCTGAATAGACTCGTAATTTTTCGTTACATGCTATCGTTTGCTAATGGTTCTTTTTTCTTTGGTAGGTACCTAAGTTACTAATACTAATAATAGGCATAAAAGGTTTCATTGGCAAATTTTGACTGAGAAATCAACACACAGCGCTGCTAACAGCGCTGTGTGTCGAGTCAAGCGACAGAAGCAAAGCAAATATTCAGAGTAATAATTAAACGTATTACTCTATACTTTTTATTACTCGGCGTGATCATAATGAATTTTTAACACTGAAAAACTAGATAGTAAAGCGGCTTACTACGAGTAGATATTAATAAAACAAATATATTGAGTGGTGGTACGGAACTTTTAAGCGTGATTCATGAAGATTTTTTCATTCATGAGTAGCTTAGTGGAATCTTATATTTTGCTTATACTAATATAAGCAAAATATAAGATTCCACTAAGCTACTCATCGATTATATAATATATTTTAAATAGATTTAAAATATACATATGATATAGTTTGGACTAAAACAATCACATCATGGCATATTTAACAAAATAAAGATTTAAGTACTGTATAATTTTTAATTTCATAAATTTTATATCAATATTTATTTGTTACAGATGCACAAGGAATATGGATAAAGTCTAATCATACGTAAGTTTTTATTATAGTGAGTTATTTTTAACCCTATACAGTTAACAATATCCATATTACATAAATTAGCAATTTTGCAAAGCAGGCGTTAATGATTCAAAAATCACATAGTAAAATATACAATGTAACTGACCGTATATAGTTTGGATTGTGGGTTACTTAGTAACTGCTACGTAATCAATAAGCTCGTTTGAAAGTAACTGATACATAATCTGTGCAGTGGGTTAGGCAGTCACTGCAATCTAATCTATGCCCCGGTCCCCTTGAGGTTGGACCCCGATCTTATTAACTTTCCGCTGACTATAGTCTACGGGGCTTTTGTTGGGAGAAGGTCCTCGTTTAGGGATATAAACAGCAGCTCAGTTATTTGCATTATATTATTGGCACTTCCAATTCTTTGTTTTTGATAATTTTTAGTAGGTTGTAAGTCTTTTGTGCAAGTTTGCATGTCTTGTTTAAAATAAACCGCAGTTATAGCTGTTCTGACTCCAACCAGTATTTTTTTTCTGAGCGACCATAAACGAGTACATTCATATACCTATATTATCCAAAGATATAATCTAAATTTGAGTGACACTATAGGTCAGCGCTTTAGTAGACCGAAGAGATTCAAATATGTACCTATATTTAATTTTTCTTCTTCATAGGATAACAAGCGCAATATAAAATTCCGACTGACACTGCAGTTAGGTATAATGTTAAGAGTCGGTGACACGTACCTACTTATAAATAAGTCAAGGCCTTTCTTGTTACTGAAACAAATAAAATCTCCTGAAGAATAAAATAAAATACCTATTATAGCTAATCTTGAAATAATTGAAACCTTTACTAAATTTCGCAGACACCTACGTTCATGCTCCATTTTATTAAATGATACACATCTGATGGGGGATCTCAATAATCTATCTATCCACAGTTTTCCTTACTACAGATAGAAATTTAACATAACGTCCGTACAAATAGTGTAAAATATCTATCTCTAGTAAGGTAAACCGGCGATAGATAGATATATAATAATAATATATAATAATATGGGACAACATCCACACAAAGGTCTTCAGGTCCCCAACTAGGCAGAGCCTGTACTATGGTAACCTGATGACTGATATACATACTTAAATATATACACACAGATTATTGGCACCGTCCGACGATTTTTAGTTACCTATTATTATGGTTCAACACGATAGCATCGAAGTGTTAACTATATAAGTTGTATTTTACACTTAAGTTATTGTTGTATTTTAACCTTTTACTAGTAAAGGTTATCGTCTTTTATCACTCAAGAGTTATTACCTAGGACGCACAACTTATCTTTTAGCTGGCAACAATTCACTACGAACTTACTAAGGATGGTCAGACTGCCAATATAATATACCTAAGTAGGTACCTATATATTCGTAAGAATATAAACGTAGGTACTTGGTTTAGGAAGATATCAAATATCCCACTTTTGTCGTTTCTCTAACGCGAAGGGCAAAGAGAACGGTAAGTACAGTCACTCACAAAACTACTAAAATGTTTTTCGTAATTTAAATTATGATAGCTAACCATAATATGCAAAGAATTTCTAGCTACATATTTAGGTACTTAATATATGACTTTATATTGGATATACAATATAATTATAGAATACTTGCTTTGTTTAACATGAGCGCTGATTAGTTGTAAAATGCTTACAACTTTGACTATTTAACTACTGTACTATAAGTAACTGTCGCAAAAGCCACAAAGTGGTCACATTTCCTTCTGTCTAGAGTACGTCTAGGCGGTTAAATTGTCGCTATATACTTTTATTGCCCAACTACGTCATCCCACTTTATTGAGGCGCCTACTTAAACAAAATCACATAAAACTAAACACGTCATTGAGACAACTATAATGTTCTATTAGGGGCGATTTAAACAGCTCTTACGATTTTACGATTTTGACGTTGGTTTATGGCATGGCACGCGCCTGAGTTTGCTCGTAAAACCTACGGTCACCTGTTGTATGTTATCCTTGGCTATACTGTGTCAATAAAATTTTGTCAATGAACGACATTTTAATGTGCCAATTATGGGTCGATGTTTCATTCAAAAGTTAAAGTTTTACGACTGACGGGCGGAGCGCCACTTGATTTCTCGTATTAAAGTTCCCACGGGGATGTTTTTTCGACCATAAACGGGTCCTAAACGATCTGTTATGAAACAAAAGTGTTTGTTGTGTTTTAATAATGAGTCATTATTTGTTTTATAGCTGTTACGTCTAGACATAGGTTGTTGATATGTAATGGCCCACGCAACATAGGAGTAGGTTGGCTACCAAATGTTTATTTATTACCAATCCTAAATACTTAAGTAAGTATATGTACCTCTATAATAATTTATTAATGATATAACCTATGTAAGTATCGGTACCTCTATAATAATTAATTAATTATATAGACATATATTAGGTAAGATACTTCTATTTAATCCATTTTAATTTATACTTTTATGATCCATATCACTTAAAACAAAGTACCTATTTAGTTGTTATTTCAAATACTTATACAAACGTAGGTACCTTCTAACTAGACTACTTAAAAACACTAATAATTTATATTATATTTTAGAAAGTATGTATTATGATAAAATACATAATAATATACCTATCTAATAATTACCGAACACTATTTGTTATGTGTATATTATTTTTAACTAATTTAAATTTTATTATACCATATTTTATATATAATGTTTAATCCACTACTATGAGGTGAACGCTTTTTGTTAGCAATAGTACCTTCCTAACTAAATAAATGTTAATTATACAGTCCCTTCACCTTCCCAGGTAAGACCCGTCTCGGAATCTTATTATAATTTTTGTTCGAGACCGTACCTACCGTCTAATGTCGGCGAGTTGAGTTTATGAATTTATTATCTTTTTACGCTGCCCTCTTTTCTTGCTTTTTACAAATTGCTTTTCTTAAATTTTCCTTTTAATCCCTTACTTACCTACTTCTTTTCATATTTGGAAACCTCCTTATACTTCTTTATAATTTCCTGGTACACGTATAAAGCATAAACGTGGGTATACTTATGTGCTATGATAGTTATGTAGGTAAGCAGCTATTTAACCATTTATTTATTCTCCCTTCTAAAGTCATACCAGTTGGTGCCAGGCCCATATTTTAGCGGCGCACGGCTCGGCAGCTGATTCGATTTTGTCGATACCATTCGATTCTAAAAATAACTTTATATCTTCAATAGATATACCTATTATGCTGATTTGCTACGCGGCTGGTAAGTGGAAAAACACCTTTCTGGGGCGTTTAGAATGTTCTTTTACCTACTATATTGTCCTTACCCATAGCTTAACATTTTAGAATAGCAAATTATAGAGTTATAAAATATAATCATGAAATTTATCATAAGCATCGATCGCTCAGAATATTTTTTCCCAAAAATATTGAAGCGAAAGAAAATTCAGCAGGTCTTATAAATACACGTAGACTTACACCATCAGCCATAACTCAAATGGCTGCTACGTCAAGAATATAAAGGAGGTTCTTATCGCTGGCTCCACCTAAAATAGCATGGCGGTCTTATGCCGCTTGCCTGCCCTGCTCTCATTGGCGTGATCTGGTGGAAACTAGTTTATTCTCTCCCACGTTGACCAATCAACGCCATGCATTTTAAAAAGTCAATTCAAAAGACATCTTGGGTGGTATTCTTATCTCACTCATTAGGTATGCGAGCAAGCGAGCTGCAACACGTGTCAATGTAGTGGTGCGTCATCTTGTTTATGCAGAAGGTGGAGTGTAGATGGCGCTGCTTGGTACGTAGTTCAGCCGTCGAGCGCTAGATGGCGAAACAGACCAGTTATTATAATGGAAGTCAGCTGCTGGTAATAATAGGGCATTGGAATTGGATTCCTAACAATCTTCTGAAATAGGAAGAGAAAGGTTGATATGAGAAAGTTTCGTAGTGTGGGCTCTTGTTACCCTTTTGGTTTTCTATTTTATTTTGCCTCGTATTTGTTCATTGGATAAAATAATTGTAATAGAACATCCTAGGAATGTCAAGGTCACTTTAAAGCGACATCTTAGTACCTAGTTTACCTACTAGGTTTCTTTAAATTAGGTTATCAATTTTCAATAACAACCAGCATATATTAAATTTAAAACCATATGACGTGTGACACTCATTTTAGATGAACCTTGTTAAGACTCTACTTAATGTTATACTAAAATTCAAACGGTAGCGTACGATTAGTTAGGCAGGTACGTATACTTATAACTAAGTAAGTAGGTAAGTACCTATGTATTACATTTTTGTACTTTTTTTATTTCTATCTTATCTTTTCAATGTACCTTCATTAATAGGTACTTGTCAAATAAAATAAAACTTAGATAAGAAGTAACTTAAAAAAATGTTCGGCGGCTCCGTTAGCTCAGTTGGTGGCGTGTCTGCCTTAGAAGCGCGGGGTCCCAGGTTCGATCCCTGGCTAAAGTATTTGTGTGATGAGCAGAAACGATTGTTCTTGAGTCTTGGATAATGTTATTATGTATGTCAGAGGTATGAGTGTATAAACAGAGAGTCATTTAATATAACTGAGAAATAAAAAAAAATACAGGGAAAGTACTTACAGTAAAATTTAATGCTAATTAAATTATTCCAATTTTATAATCATTATAATTTTATTGTATTATATATTTTAGACATAAGATTGTTTGATGACTGTATATTTTGTACCTACCTATACAATTCTTTGTTTTCGTTTAATTTAACAATTGTTTGACTTGTATTTGTATTTGTACTAAACCGTTTTGACGTATAGGTACATATAGGATCTAATAAAGTTACCTATGTATAGTTGGGAGAAGGTTGCTATGATTGAACCAGGCTTTCATTGAATTTAAAACTTCATAATATTTCAAAAACTAAACTGGTTACCACTGGTAAATTTGTATATTATTATTTGTTTCGGTAAAATCGATGTAGCTAGGTTTCATTACTCGAAAAGGTCGTATTATCCATGTTTTCAGGTAATTAAAATCAAAAGTTTGTTCATTGCGCTTAAACTAGATGGCGTGACAGTCGCATAGTAAATCCTGAATCGCGGTGACAAGATTCTTACGAAATGGTCTAGCGGATGTGTTGCTATTTTCTATTCGTATCTAAATCGAGTAAAGCTCGGCAACTCGGTAAATTACTTAATTTTAACTATATATGATTGAACCAGGCTTTTATTGAATTTAAAACATCATAATATTTCAAAAACTAAACTGGTTACCACTGGTAAATTTGTATATTAAAACAATAGTGTCGATATAATAATTATTTAAAATTTGAAACTGTACTGTATTCATATTAGTAGATAAGTACATACTGTTGTTTGATTTTATATGTACTTTTAGTTTTTTTCCCCTTTAATACTCTATTTATTTAAACTTTTAATTATGAAGGTTAGTTATCCTTTATTGCCATTAAATAAATGTAAAAAAATGTTCCTTCAATAATTAAAAACAAATCGAACTGCTTTGCCAGCATTCATTTTATGTTGCCTGCATTACATTTCGATGATATTTAGTAAGCAAGGGGTTTCGAGAGCGTAAAATAGATGTAGCTAGGTTTCATTACTCGAAAAGGTCGTATTATCCATGTTTTCAGGTAATTAAAAACAAAGTTTGTTCATTGCGTTTAAACTAGATGGCGTGACAGTCGCATAGTAAATCCTGAATCGCGGTGACAAGATTCTTACGAAATGGTCTAGCGGATGTGTTGCTATTTTCTATTCGTATTTAAATCGAGTAAAGCTCGGCAACTCAGGTACATTTATGAAATTAATCTATATAGGTATGCATTCATACACTATATAAATGTATAACTGAACATTGTTATTAAATTAAGTATTTTGTTTATATTACCAAATAACCTTATCAAATAAGCATTGAAAATGTTTTGTACTTAGGTAGGTATTTATATTGCAATAACCGAACCGGAAAGCATAGCAATTTACGTAGATTAATACTAGCCACATTTCTTACGACACCTACTTAAGTTGTTTTTGCTAATTCAGTTGAGTAGAGTACAATGGTCTCATCAACGACCTCCCTTAATTTTGTCTCGATGTTGTTAGTTGTATCTTCCCTTTTTGTTACAGTTTTTGTCTCTATTTGTGATAAATTCTCTATTCGTTTCATTCAGTAACCTAATTTGACGGAAAAGTTGGTTAGAACAACTACGAGTAGGTAAATTTATGTAACGTGTTACATTTCTTTTTGTGAAGAAGGAGTAATATGGAAGTACTACCTAAGAACTTCCATATTACTCCTTAGATACTTAGGTACCTAAGGTAAGTACTACTAACCTACTTGGGTACTTAGGTAAGTACCCAAGTATGTTATATTAATTGTATTAAACGTAAATTTATTTTTTGTGGATAGAAGTGGGAGAATTTATCTTATTTCTACTGACATAAGTACTATGGTATCCTATAACTAACACTATAAATGCGAGTTTGTTTATTTGTCTGTTTGTTTGTTACGCTTTCTTTGAACTACAGAACGCATCGTAATGTAATTCGGAAAATAAATAGATTAAATCCAGAGAAAGGATACTTTTCATCATCATCATCATCATCCATAACCATGCGGGCGAATCCGCAGGGTAGTTAATTGATTTTATATATAAAATAAGTACATATATTGTTAGGTATAAAATTAATTATTTTATTAAATATATTTTTATAAAGGAACTTAGTAGGTAATTTTATTGCATTTCTTTTTATTATTATCCAAATAAGTATTAAAATTATATTGTACTGGTATATATCTAAGGGCCATAAGTAATTAAAATGATTCATGTAATAATATTTTTTCCTAATAACATTCTTACAAAAACAATCATTGCTTTTTAATGTTACTTAAGTTATATCAATTAATTCATATACGTATATAATTTAAATCCTCTCTGTAATATATATCTATGAGCTGTAATATAATCTCATTGGACATATTTATATACCCTGGTAAACTATACTTACTTCTATTTGTAATTATTGGTATTTATACATCTACTAACAGCTCCAGATGGAATGACACCCTTCACCATACTTAAGGACATTTGGGTCGGAAAACACAGAGTAGCAGTCGTGCGATTCTCTATAGAGCAAACATAGTTGCACCTCTGACAACATTCATGAAACAAATGACGAGATGACAAGGAACTTTGGAAAAACAACCTTGTGTACAAGGGCGATATCTATAAAGTATTTGATATCGGTGAGCTCGTCGACAGAATCGCACGGCAGGTTCGAATACTGACCAATTGCGGTAGTTTATACTTTTTAATCTAAGATCGCAAATTGTCGCTCAGCTGGCGTTATCGCATTTATAATAATGTCATTTTAAAGTAAATATTTCATAATTATACATTTTAAAATCGAATTAATATATTAATTAATTATTAACATAAAAAATGTGTAGGTACACATTGTAGGATGTTACTATTATAACTCACCATCTACGGCTTGAATTCAAAAAACAAAAATCAATAAGCAATCACCTATACCTCTAGTACCTGGTAGTCAATAGCCCATAAAAACTATTCTGTTACCGATTATATCTACTCGCTCAAACTGGTAAATCGATTTTAACGTTTCCAACACAGTGATCAAATTTGTCCAGTACCTAAACTACGCACAAAACAACTATTGGTCTTAATACTGTAAAGAGTTAGAATCGTAGATAATTATTTTCTATGATTTCACTACTTTGAAGAAAACATTTCTGTACATATTCTAGAATCCTTTTTGATATATCAAACCTTCATTCATTATCATTCCTTAGGTATTTCACATTTAAAGTGACCCGCAACCATAAATATGCTTATATATCTTATTATAACGTAATGGTCAACATGACGGACAATTATTTATATTATTATGTAGGTATAGAATTAAATTATTATCGATTCTCTGAATTTGTTTAGCCATTGTCATGTCCAAGTATAGGTAACATTTATAACAAGATAATATAACTGTAAGAGTCGATATACGCGGACTGCTCGAGAAGTTAGCCAGTGATCAACATACACGGACCGCTCTAGCAGTCATAGTCAACAGCTTGAAGCTGCCATTGATAACTGCTCAACAAGTCAAATTTTCAATGCAGGGGCGGAAAGCGCGCGTGACGTGGAATAAAGAGCGCGGGCGGAGGTAACTGCGCGAGAGCAGTCGACATCTCGAGCAGTCAGTGTACGCCTGGCGACAGCTTGCCTGACGCCCGAAACATTTGCAACTGCTCGAGCGTTTTCGTGTATATGCATGTGTACGTAGAAGACTGTAGTTCACTGTGCAGTCGCAGCTTTTTAAGCAGTCCATGCTGACTGCTTCAAGCTGATCATTTGTCTGGGGCCTAAGACCTACCTATAGGCATTTATGTTATGAATTGTTCTTATTAATTTTTGTATCGGCTATTGATATCGGCTATCAAGCTTTTAGAATAAAGTTGAGTAAACAAATTAAATGTGTGAGGTTGATTGTAAATATTTATTGGATAATATGTGTTACAAAATATAATTTAATTTTATTGTATTTAAGAAATGATATGGCTAATGATAATATTTATAAATAGTTAAGTTCTCAAGTAAGTGACTTGTAAGTGTCTTATTGAGAAAAAAATCTTTAAACCTTAAATCGTTAAGCCTTGGTACTGACTAAGTTCGATACGTAGTTCGAATGATGAAATCGATTGCTTATGGCAACATTGTATCCATCTAGGCATCATTTATGTGAGCTGTGGCAATAAATAGGTGGGTATGATCGTTTATTACTATTGCTATCACCTACATAGTTGCTTGAACACATGCTCAGTGTCACTTGATTATTAATTTAGGACTATTTTGTTAAATTATTCTTCAAGAACTTATTTTTGTTTTATTTAAATTTGATTCCTACCTATTACGCTCACTACACAGCAGTTGAAGCTTCCAGTACTGGCTTCTTAATTTCCTAGTTAATGCGACAGTGGAATTTTTAACATGATTTAAAGAGAATAATAAGTAAATCTTTATTAATTAAAAATACGGGATTACTCACGTAATATTTATCGGATAGGTCCGGCTATAGTTTCGACCACATTCGGTGGCCTTTTTCAAGGAGTGTTCGGGACGCCCGCGTCGATGACGTCTCGCTTAGCACTTTTTAATTAATAATGATTGAAAACCACGTTAGTTTTTATAACAAAATAAGTAAATCTATTATTAATCGTTAGTTTTTCATCTGTGTAATTATTTGTATTGATTTAACGTGGTAGGAATTAGATTTTTTAACTGCCGATGTTTTAAATTTTGTGTGCAAAATGTAAAACATCCTTACCTAATATATAGCCTACCTAATGAAGAATTATATTAGTTTAAAGTAACGTGCCACAAAAAAAAATACGAATTGATACCTATGTATTTCGATAATAATAAAAACACCTTATAAAAAACTGGTGATAATTTAACGATAAAAATAAAATTTGATATAAGAAAAAGAGTTTGTATAAAATATGTTAACGCATATAATGCTATAAAATATATTAATAAATCTAGATTAACTAAATGCGGAAATAACTTAAAGAGAAATATTTTTATTGGTTCCGTGAGTGCATTCGTGATTTGATACATAAAGGTATAATTTATATCCATTATGTAAATGTCATGCTACAAGTTTGTTTATCTGCTGTTTCAGACAATATCTGCAATTTAAGCAACAAAATGTCGGATTTTATCATTGTAGACAACGCATGCAACGCCCCTCAATATCTCCAAACATAAAGTTGCTGATATAAGCGCTAGGTCACAACACAAATAGTCGATAATGCTCTTAAATTATTGTATTTACTATCGTGTAAACTTACTTCGACCAGCGTATGTAAAAGCAGTACAATCAGCTTTATTTTCTTACAAACAAATTTGAAACGATTACATCTTGAATTAAGGTTACTTTTTCTTTGTAATGTAGTTTGCGTGATTGCTACGAAGTCGCGAATTCATATTCAAAAGATGCCTACAATCGAAGTATGCAATAATCATAAAGCGGACAATTTAAACTCTGATTTTGTCGAGTTTCCAATATCGTACCATTGGTAGGTAAATGATCATAAGTACCAAGTTGTTCTTGAAATCCATTACAAGGTAACATACAGCTAGACAACACTGAAATGTTTTGTCTAAATGCAGTTTTTTAATCTTCATAAAACGTTTAATCTGACTGTCTCTAATCTAACATTGTCTGACTAACATGCCCTAAAATACTGTGTTGTAACTAATAGGTTTCAACATTTTCCTTCATTAACTTATTTTGAGTTATAGGGCTGTTTATTATAAAGTAATAGTATAGAATAGAGAGATACTCATACTACTTATTGCAAGATTGTCTGATAAAAAATATTAATTATAATTGTACATTAAAACTGTTTTACTTATAGCTAACTATTTGTAGGATGTATTTATATGTTACATAACAAGGAATACTTAAATAAAAGAGCAACAAGTGGAATAGGTTTATTTTGTGAAATCCTTAATAATACTACTACACTTATAAGGTCAGATATAGTAATAACTTACAAGAAAATAAATGAAACGGGTTCATGGTTTCAATACAAAAGTAAACACATATTAATATAAACACATAATTTACTTACAAAAAGGTCATTCAAAGTAATTTATAATAAAAAACACCCTACTATGGTTAACTCGTAGGCATTTCACAAATAAAGTCGAAAACTGCACGACAAAATTTTACGAGCTCCAATATCAGTTGGGTTTTAGGGACGAGATATAAGTGGATTGACATCACGGAATATGTATTAGAAAAAGGTTTGAATAGCTGAAAGTTATGGTTTGTTTGGGAGTCGCTGATTACGAGTTATTTATTAATTTACATTTTTTTATGGGATAGGTTGGCAAACGAGCAAGCGGCTCACCTGAATGTAAGTGATACCGTCGCCCACGGACATTCACAATACCAGAGGTCTCGAGGATGCGTTGCTGACCTTTGAGGAAAGATGATAGGACGGAAGAGATAGAAGGGGTAAAGGTTGGAGGGAGAGGGGGAAGGAGAGGGAGAATGGGGAAGGGGGGAATCGAGCCTCCGGAACCTCCTACAAACCGACGAAACGCAATAGCAAGCTAAGTTACTTCACGTCAAACATTGTTAATCTTCAAATATTTTTACTAAATACAAACTGGAAAACATTAAATATACTCGTATATGGTAGGTAGGACCTAGTGCATTATTTATTTTTGCACGTGTATTTTTATTTTCAACATTCTTAAAATCTTTGCAGACTTATTTACTTTTCAGTAGGTTAGTGTCAGCATCTGCTAGTAGGTACGGCAAAGCATTCCTCATACAATCAGTCCTTCTATGTCGGTCCACGTATTCTGTGGTTGGCATGGTATCAAGCCTACTATAAAACTATGAAAATACTGCCACTTTATACATTTGCAATGAAAATAAAGCTTATTTATTGCTATGTAATTTTCTTAAGTATGCTGATGAGAACTCTTGAAGTTCTTATAACATTGCGCGTTATACAAGGCTTCTTGCGTCCCCTAGAACAATAAAAAACATAAGTTAAGTAGTAATACATAAAATAACTTAATGAATGATAATATAAAACACGACATATAATCGTGATATATATTTATCATTTTTTTGTGTATATATATAAACAAAAGCTGTCGTCTTTTCTCATTCTCATGGTCTTTACATTTTATTTCTGTTTTGAAACCTTTTAAAAAAGAAAAATAAATCAGACTTTGGTAATGCATGGTTCCATGCAAAAAATTCGATCAGAGGCATTCTAATTTAATTTATTATTATAGTGCAGGCCAATATATGATTTATATGTAATAAATATAAATATTTAATAATATTATAAGTACATGTAAGTGTAAGTTAATTCAACTTTTATACATATAATCAGAATTTCTTCAGAACTGTAATGCGAATATTATATGTATTTAGAGAATAAGCAAATGGCCAATACTTTACGTAACTATTACCTTTATCTCCTAATACTATGAGCTATTAGGGAAATCTACAGTCCACGAAATTATAACAAAAACTGTGACTTTTTTTGCTATAGTACTTTATAGTCACAATAATAATAATCAAGGGTTTGATTAAAATTATTATTATGTCATTATTAACGTTTAAAAGGTATGAGAGTGAAAACGCAATGACAGTCAGAAGAAATACTTATAATGAAGCTGAATGAAGCACAGTCACAGTACTTAGCAATACAAAAATCACCATCTTAGAACTAACCTAACCGGATAGTACAATTTGCTTTATAACACACTAGCGCCACTGACAAGAGTAGCCACAGATAACTTATTTTTTCTTGACAGTCATAATAATGAGTATTGCATTGATTTTGTAATGACAGGCCAAAGTAACACGTAGTTTCCCATATAATAAAAACTATTTAGTAAATTATATAAATTATATTGGAGAGAAATGCCAAACGTATAAAGGTAAAGTCAAAGTCAAAATAATTTAATCAATTTAAGCATCAAAAACGCACTTATGAACGTCAATTATTCATTATAATGTACTTTAAAAAATCTACCACCACGTTTAAAAATATAATAATATAGAGGCTACCGAGAAGAAGCGCCAAGAAACTCGGGGCCATTCTTTTCATACAGATTTTTACAATGTTTCTACTTAGGTACTACTATTATTACATTTTATGGGTGGCAGATGACAACTTGCCAGAAGTAGAGTATTCCAAGCATCTTTGTCTTCTATATAATGTCGGACTTTATAACACGCTTTTTTATTAAAACGTTTTTTACAGAAGCTCTAATTTTCCCTATGAGCTCAGCAGTGTTTTGGGATTTTATAGTAGAAACGCACACAATTTCCTAGGAACGACTTATTAGTCTTTGCAAGTCTTAAACTAGGTACAGTACTAAGTGTATTAAAAAGGTGGTGATCACTATTGAACTTATATTTACGTAAATTTTGAAACAACTTATTTGTATCACTGTAAATTTTAAAGAGACGTTATCACAGCTACTTTTACTGCGGAACCCTTTCTTCTCATAATAGGTAATATGATAAACAGCTTCATTTACTTTTTCTATATGAAGTAAATATATTCCCGTGAATATTCACACCTAAATATTTATCATTTTTTCAGATCTAGTATGCGAATCATCTAGATAGTAAACTAGCGGAATTATAATCAAGTAGTACCCAACGGTAAGTAGACCCGTTTTAATTAGCAATGAAATTGATATTTTATATCAAACGATAGATGAAGAAGTTATTTTAATGTATAATTGCAAATGTTAATGAAATTCAAGTTCACATTTTAAAGACGCCGACACTAATGTTTCTCGTTTGCAATTTCTAAAAGCCGCCTTCTGAAAGTCTTCGAAACCACATTTAAAATGTTAAGTAGTTACTTCATTACTTTATATTGGTATGTTTGTTTTAATGGATTTTTGTAATATATTAAAATAAGTATAAAGTAATGTTGAAATTTAAATGTATATAGATAGAGTGATAATTATCAACATATCGATGTTGATAGGTTTTTAGGTAATTGTTTAACTTCCACGTGTAAGCAACTTGTAAGGATTTATATAATGGACTAAAACATTTCGTATTTAAACAGAACTTACAAATAAAGCATTTGTTTAGTTGTAGCGTTTAATTAAAAAGTTAAAACTAAAGAAAAATAGAATTTCAAACTAAAGATGTATGACCGTTTAATTTATAATTAACATGTAAACTTTTCTAAAACCAACATCTGATGTATATACACTGTCTAAGATTATTCTTATAATATTTCTTAAAACAAGTCAAATTTCGTGTGTTTTATTTAAGGACTAAAAAGTTCGAAATCATCCAATTATCACAATACACATTTAAATATTTAAATTGAAGTTTAATTGTTCACGAATTTGCCGGTGATAATGGTAGCCTTGAATATGCATATATTTATTATATACTTATACTTCTAATTAATTGCTTAATTTCTGACGAGGGACGCGTGTATGTTTATCAGTATGTATGTATAAATATTCCTAAAAGTGTGGCCACGAAAATAACGCTTCGCTGTATTGGTTTGTGATACAAATGTCAGATCTGACAAGCCGTGCGATTCTCTAAAAGCAAACATGGATGCATCTTTGACAACATCCGTGAAACAAATGACGCGATGACAAGAAACGTTGGAAAAACAACCTTATGTACGAGGGCGATATCTCAAAAAGTATTTGACATAGGTATAATCATTACAGAATCGCACGGCTGCAGTGTGATTCCCTGAGCCAACATCGTTGCATATTTGACAACATCCTTGAAATAGTAATTAACAACGGAAAAACAACCTTGTTAACAAGAGTGATAACTCATATTTAACAAACGGGGAGCTCGTCGACGATCGAAACAACGAATCACACGGCAGTTACGTAGCAAATTGACAAAAGTTGAGGAGAAAATCTACCACGCGTCGATTAGGTCTGCAACTAATATGTAAAAGTTACACGCATATTAAATTAATATTTAATTATGTAGCGTCTCCTCTACACTCGTATATTCCCCAATTTTTTCTCTTGATCTTAGACTTAGATCTTGAAATTTTTTAGAGCGTTTATTTCGCAGCCTTCATGTTAGGTAGGTATGGTAAAAAATTATCTTAATTAGTTGTTGATTTAAATACAAAAAGGATACTAAAGAATTTGAGTTATTTTTGCCCGTAAATATGTACGTAACTTAATGTATTTTCATCAGTAAAAAATAATATAAAAATATCTAATCGGATATAGTTCAATACCTGAGTATTATAATTTAATATTTAATAATCCACACAAAAAATACAGTCTTAATAAACGGATTAGCTCATCATATCATACCTAACGGTGCCAGATTTCGCTTCAAGTGTTTTATAATAATAATATAACAATTTATCGGAATTAAAAGCATGGATTTTGTGCTCAAACCTAACTAGTAGCTACTACTAGCTCATAACCTTAAAGTAATTTAATTATTATTAACTACGCTGCTAGGATACTCCACTAGTGGGCAAGCCGCAACCCAAGCGCGGATCCACCGTTGTGGGCACGGTGGGCATGCCCACAACCCTAAGATGCTTGTAACATCAGACATCACACTTTCATGTTCAACAGGCTGATGACATGACCTTGCATATCCAATGCCTTAGTAAAATATACAAAACCTAGATATCGATAAAATTATTAATGTTTTCGCAAAAAAGAAACGTAAGCTTGCATTTGTAATTTACGTACTCATCTAAATAAAAATTTATAAGTACAAGACAAGTACAAAAGAGAATTTCATTTGACATAATTTGATAACCTTTGTAGTTGTCATTGCCATGCAGGGTTTTGAAGTGTTGTAAGCAGTTTAAAATTCTGAATGGCACTGGACTGTTATGGGCAAGCATGATGCTTAACATCAGGCTAGCGACTTGATATTGTATTGATCACGAAAGTTCGTACTCTGACTCGCACTTGGCTGGCTTTCGGGTGGCTGTGACCACAACCTTTTTTGTGGGCTGGATCCGCGCCTGCCGCAACCCTGGTGTCTACTTCGGATAACCTCAAGCGACTCTCATAGGGTCTGTGTCCATAAAGATGAGAAACCATAGGGAACCAGTGTTATTTCATAAGTTTTAAGTAACAGGAATCGTCTTAAACATCACAAAGATTTTTTTCCAGTACTGACAGCCGATTCAAAGTACCTATCGAAACAAAATATTTACAGTTTTACCTACATACATGTTGTAAATATGGGGCAAGACGTTCGGATAAAACATACGTTACGTGTCCTGAATGCGAGCGACGCTACATGCCCCACAACTCATACCGAAACTAGGTTAAAGCGCCGGGTTTTGGCTTAGATCACACTTCAGTGTCTATACACACTATACTATATTGTTATAACAATTTATAATAGGTTATAACCTTAAATAAAGTTACTATGTTTCTACATAACAATAGGCGTCTTAGATTTTTCATGGCCCAAACCTACAATAAAACAACCAAATAGATACATTAGTGTTTCTTTTTGTGCATGATAATCATGCGATATTAAGTTAAACATTTTAAAACCTTTTTAAAATTATTAGACAATTTTGCCATAGTGATAGTACTCTACTAGTCAAAGCTCTTTAATTTGATACCCATATTGAGGGTTGTGGAAACATAATGTGTTCCGCCATTTTGTGGCGGCGGCCATCTTGGACCGATTTTCATCAAACATAGCTAAGAACATTCCCGACTAATTCACCTTTCAAACAAAAAAATCAAAATCAAAATCAGTTTATCCGTTCGAGAGCTACAAATGCCACACACACACGCACACGCACATACACGTCTAAGTTATACGCCCCGTCGTATTTTCCGTCAGGGGTTAAAAACATGATTAGCAACAATACGCATAATAATTCAATTTTTTCTTTTACGTCTGATGTAGTAGGTATCAATAACCCTGTTAAGGATACGGGCTTTTAGTTTTATAGCCGCTGATTGAAGAACACCAATCGGAGCCTAATTAATAATTGTGTACTAGTATTAAAATCCCAACAAAAACCCTATACACACAAAAGAAACAAAGCTATATGTAATATATTAAATCTTGTAAAGGTTCAATACGATTTTTAACAACATAACAACAACCCTATATCTACCGTTTTCTCGTTTACCTTTCAGAATTTTTAAAGAATACCTTTTACAAACAAACTCACTGTTCAATATACATACAGATAGTATATTATACATGCCGACCGGGAGCTCTGAAGTGCAGTTTGGGAATACCGCACCGACTGATATGCTATAAAGTACGGGGGCAAGGGTGTACACGAGGTGACGCCCAGGGCATATATCTATAGATTGGTAAATATAAGGCGATTTTTATGAAGAACACAGTATACTTTCATTTACTTCAAATTCGTGTACTGCAAAACTTACTAACGTTTGATTTGTTTAATACTGTTTTTTTTTTCACGTCTAATTTACTGAACTAATTCCACAGTCATTTTCAACTTGCTGCAAAACCGCGGAGAGCAGCTACTCTATATATAGTACTTTGAATTTTAAAAATTGCATTTCTGGCCTATAATAGATTAATCCCGTACGTGGCATACCAGAGAGAACGTATTTAATGAAAAGATTATGGATATTTCTCATCTGTGGAAACTTTAAAAAGCTAATTCTTATCCATATGATATTATGTATACAATCACTTTACTTATCGCTGGTAGTTTTCCTATGATAATAAAATAAAATATATTTATCAGCATGCAGTCAATTTTCATTTAAAAACCTCTCTTCTAGATAAATCCGGAATATTCAATCTATTCCAATAATTGTATTACAATTTCGTTTAGTCAAACTGTGACATTGGCAACAATACAAGATATGTAGGTACCTACGTGAAATAACCTAAAGTTTGACAGAGAAATGGATTTCTAGTACCAGCGAGCCAAATTGCACTTGGCAAACAGGCGGATGATACAGATCTCTTACTGCAATAGCAATAATTTTTGGTTTGGATTCCAACAATTTGGCTTTATAGATAGTACAAATATTTTTTTCACATTCTGACCATAGTTGTACTATACGGATGCGACGCGGCTAGTATAAAAGAGCCAGTCACACTGCGAAAAAAATATTCGTGTCAAAGTTTAGGATAAAAAAGTGCATATAAATGTGAAAAAGATGGTTAAAGTTGCCTTTTGCCACTATCATCTCTTTCACGCATTACCCGTTACCGTATATAAGTAAATAATTAGGTTAATCTTGGCATAGGTGTCTCTGTTGAAATTTTTTAGACTGAATATTGTTTTATACGAGGTGCCATTATATTGTACTTTTTTTGGTTTCTTTAATAAGGTCTCTATCACTTCACCTACACCTATATCTCCAGATATGTTCCCGTCCCATCTTCTCATGTGCGCCAAACGCGGTCAATAAAATATGTAGACAGACGCGACGTGTGAGCCCCTGGCCCTCTCCGCCTTTCCTATAACAAGAAAGAATTTTTCTATGCATTTATTTTGTCACTCAAAACTCTTAACATAGCATTTTGTATTTTACGAGTATATAATACGGTAATAGCACGGTCTAATATCAGGCATTTTGTAACCATAGCAAAACATTGGCACGTTATTTGTTTACTATGATAACAATTAATATAATTCCTTGCTCGGAATATAGATGTGATCAAATCAGTTTTTTATACCAATATTTGTCGTAAAAGTTGTATTAACCTAACAAACTTAACCTGCCAATGGTTAGTAACCAAAACTTTGCTAAAAGTATTATATTTAAGGTAATGAAACAGTATTTTACCAAAATGCTCAGTAATCATATAAAATAATAAGAAGGGTAACATAGAAGGGAAACCAATTTCCTTAAACCCAACTTCCTTATCGAGGATAAAATCTCAAAAAAGTAGTCGAAAATAAGCAACGCTGTCGTTTTATAAAGCGATTCAGCAAACTACCACACCATTAGCAAAAAAGCCACTATCGAATTCTATCCCTTGAATCGATACCACCCTCCTGAGGTGAGTTACGTCCAAGGCTGTGTTTGCGCCAATCAAGTGTCGTACTTTACTGCTCTCAGTTGCCAGTAACTCGCCACAACTGCGCAGGACTCCCAATAATGAGACAGCAGTTGCTGTGTTGGTCATTTGGTGTCAAATATTGCATGGTACAGGAGTTGTGGCGACTTTATTCTGCGTTAGTCGCTGGTATATGAGCAAATCATTTTAGTTATTCTGTTAACATCGTAGACTCTCGGTGAAGCGTACCTAGTATTTTCCTTTTACTTGTCAGTTACGCCCAAGCTAGTATTTGCGCCAATCAAGTGGCATGCTTTATTGATGTCAGTTGCCAGTAATTTACTACAACTGCGCAGGGCTCCCACTAATGAGACAGCAGTTGCTATGTTGGTCATTTAGTGTCAAATATTGCGTGGTACAGAAATTGTGGCGACTTTTTCCTGTGTTAGACCCTTTCCTTTTAGTGAATCTGTTACAGTCAGTCAATACTGTAGACTCTCGTCAAAGCATACTACGAGTATATTTTTTGTTCTTGTCAGTTACGCCCAGTCAAGTGTTGCACTACAGTTGCGCAGTGCTCCTACTAATAAAACAGCAGTTGATGTGTTTGTCATTAGGTGTCAAATAAACATAAACATAAAATATAATTTATTGACATATGTAACAGAGACTACAATTTTAATTTGAGGACCAAAGTCCTCGGCGTAATTTTATACTGTGTTTTAAAGCCAGCGCCTTCTGCCATTTTTGGTTCCAGTTAACTAAAATTATGCCAAAGCAGAGATATATAAAGACAAACAAAAATAGAAATACAAAATCATATTAAAGGTTGCTTCAAAATGATACTAGTCATTGTATGCTTTATACAATATGTTGTATGTTTGTTTTTGTATGTGAAGTGTGTGTGTACCTATGTGTGTGTGAAATATTTGAGAGAGTGTGTGTGTGAGTGTGTCTAGTTTAGTGTTACAGGTTATATAATATACTTTCTACATCTTCATGGTCCAGATGGCTCAGCTATGCAATGCATGTTACATTTACGATTTCAATGATTAAGCTTATTGTACAATTGCGGAGCTGTAGGTATAATCAAAATTTATTTTGGCAAATTTGCTGCGAGGAAGTGACTGAACAACGTCTTTATTTGACATGAGTAAGAATAGCACTATATTTGTGTGGTACTCTCTTAGAACATATATATATACAGTTTCCTTACTCTTTTAGTATTAATTAGATGCGTTTGCACCGAGACCCCAAAAACAAATGCATTAAGTGATGATGATTTCACAGATATGGCACGGTACAGATGTCGCCTTGACCTTTTCCGTGTTAGGCCTCTGTACTATAGGTATTTCAAGTGTTCTAACCGAGACTACGATAAAAATTTAAAAAAAATGTAGAGAAAAGAGAAGTCTGAATATTAATTGTACTTGTTTATTTTCTACCGACTTCCAAAAAAGAGGAGGGTACTCAATTATATATATTTTTTATGTTTGTTACCTCATAACTTTCGACTGGGTGAACCGATTCTCAAAATTATTTTCGTTTGAAAGTTGGTGCTTGCCATGTAGTCCCATTTAAATTTCATCAAATTCGGTCCTGTAGCTTTTGAGTTATACACTCCATTAACTGAATAGAATGTAAGGAAGTCGGTATAAAATTTTTCAAATTGTACTTGTTATTTTGCTTATAATATACTTAAGAATGAAAACTTGCAGATAAAAACTAAAAGTTATGATTATTTGATTTTCTGGAAAAAATACATTATATATGAATAAATTTAACGTTGCACATTTCATGAACCGAGTCACACCGAGTTGAGTTAGAAGCTAAGTACGCAATACGACATCTAAATCAATTGAAACATCTCAGTAGTAACATAGCTATTTGACACCAATGTATGGCTATTCCGAGCCATAATAAGCCGATAAAAATTAAATGTTGTTAACACAGTTAGGTGCTGCAAACTATTACAGGCTAAGATCTTTGAACTGGGGGGCAATTCTATCATATGGTTAGAATATAATCATAATATAAAGCCTAATGATTTGCTATTCTGATTCTAAGCGAGTGTATTTATGAGATATTCCTTATAACAACATGAACAACATTTTCAATCGATTTCAATATTAAATTAGGTTAAAAAAGGAATGAATGTAAAGTAACACCTTTGAAGTAAACTATGCTACATCGTGTTACAACTATCATAAAGTCATGAAGTTGCTCAAAAATAAATCTGATAATATACTCGTATTAACTACAAACTTCTCCTGTAAAGTGATTTATTACTCCTAAGTTTCATCATAAGTTCATCAATGTTGGTTTAAAAGTATTAACTCGTACCTATCTAGCTAGAGTTAATTAATAAAGTGTTAAGCGAGGATATGAAGTATACCTACTTTTCAATTCTTGAACTTGGTTTCGTATTTTTTTTTAAATAATTGCTTTAAAATTATAATAAATCATATAAATATATCAAAATATATGAAATATAGCATATCTACCGCTGAACATAGATCCCCTTAAATTCAAAATAAACAGCTGTTTGGCAATGGCAACTATCGGCTTCCCGCAAATTTCAAAATGTCATCGGACCTGGTAGCTACATAGAAAGATAGACAACTCTTTATTTGTGCTATACATCATCATCATCATCATCATCTCAGCCGTAGGACGTCCACTGCTGAACATAGGCCTCCCCCATGATTTTCCAAAAGGACCGGTTGGAAGCGGAAGCTATATTTTGTTTTATATATTTTATTTATTTTATTATTTATTTTATATATTTATATATTTTCTATATTTAGTTTGAAGCTATACAATAACACAAACTTAGTAATATAATAAGTAGTACTTTTTGCTATCATTGTACACGTAGAGTAGGTAGATGATACCACTGAAGAAGAAGAATGGAACTAATTCAAATGAGATCCTACTAATCTACTATTAATCTAGCTCGGTATTGGATTTTCTTACACTAGATATTAGGATGATGCTACACATCAAAATAATCTAGTCATGGTATTGATATGTAATTATAGTTCAAACAGTAGAATTGACATCAGTTATCACAAACCTAATAAATTAAATGTTGTCCTAGCCCACTATCAATTTAATACGGCCTCATAAGTCGCATTGAGGCAATTATTAAATTATGTTATGTTTGAAAACTGACAATTAATTTTCATCGATTGTGTTACGCTCATTATCAGACGTTGACACTTTGATGGATTTATTCACACATTATAATATGTTTATTTATTTACTGATATTCATTTAAAGGCAATGAACTGAACGCAATATAAATTAGGATCCTAGTTTATGCCAATCACACATTGTTTTACAGGTCTTTAATATAAATGGAAATAATCAATTAATAATCTGGCAATGTGGTGAAAATCACAACCAAAACCAAAAGCCAACTACTAAAGGCGCCAGTGCTGGTAAATGGAACTCCATATAGGAAACTAAGAACAAACATCTTAATTAATATTCTAAAGTAAAATTCTGAGCCATAAACTAACAACAGGATTTACATTTCACGTGATACTTGACACTATTCTTAGATAAAAAATGTGTTAGCTTATCTCGCTCAACTTCCGTAATGTATTCTCCACTGTAAAGTTCAATATAGAGTGCCAGACGTTTTAAAGGAACCCTTTAGAACCAACAGCAACAAAGCCATAAGCTTTCGCTTCGTCTCGTAGGGAAGGGAAATTGCCGTCCCGTATACTTTCACATTTACCTAGCGGAAAGGAAACAATGAAGGCTATTGTGTGGCGAAATGCCTCCTGTAGTACCGCTCTATATTGAACTTCAGATGGCCTTTTGAAGGGATAAAAGGTGAAGCAAGTATGAAACAGTTCTAGCGCGAAATATAACTGACTTGGAAAAACCGTGACTACAATACCCACTAAAATAACCTAAGTAGCAAGTAAAATCAGCTAACTGGAATGGAAATAAAACTAATATCTGGGTTTTTAGTCTAATGCAATTCAATACCACGTGTATTTTTATGGACAAGCTTACTATCAAGTGAACTGCTTGCAAGCTCCGTTATATAATATCATGAAAACAGTTTTAGGTTAAAACAAAAAATATTCGAACTAAACAGAATTTTATCACAAGCAAGAAGGTCTTCTTAAGCAGCGGGAAAATTAAAAAGTAAATTTAAGACTCATTTTTTCCTCTGAATTGCTTACTTAAAAGCTTAATTTAATAATTTAGCCAAAAAGCTTAAATTTTACCCGATAGGGAGACCGACTTCTAATGGTGTCGGACTTCTCTGGAATAGAAAAAGAATTTTAAATTCTGATCTCCTGGTACGTCAAATAAGTTTAAATAAATTTGACGTATATATACCCCTACACGTTATATAATCAAGATCGGGAATTTCAAAAGGAACACATCATTTGCACTTATTTTACCTACGTTGATAACGTGTCATGCGTAATCTTAATCTCTTAAAATACCTACGGGCTACATGTGTGTTCGGCGCGGTTGAGAACTGGTCTGATAATACGCCTGGCAGTTAGATATTCATTTTACGAGACAACCTGAAGTAAACGCCTTTCGACTCCCTACTCACAAACACAAGCCTATACAGCGTACCGGCTAAATATACATTTGCCGGCCTTCCGCATCCATAATATTCGATATTTATATCCATAAGGTAATATTAAAATTAATTATCAAGATTTAGATGTTTTTTTAACATTGAAAATCAGAAATAGTTATGACAACACGAGACCTCGGATAAAGAAGCTTTCACGATACGCAATTATAATATAAAATCAAATATTAAGATAATTGCGAATTAAAGAAGACTCTTATGTTAAGATATGATCATATTAACCGAGCCGTTGAGAGAAAAATCCGTGAAATAACATTTAGTTGCTCAATGTAGGCATGGTGAAATGACCTTTGCACGCGAACACGAAATTAAGCTACTGACAAAGTGGCATTTTCCACTCGATAAGGCAAAACTCAATTCAGTTGCTCAATCTCGAATAAATCTTCAATTACCCAGGTGAAATATTTACTTCCCGGGAATAATGAATATTAATTTTTAATTTGTCTCAGAGGAAGCTTGAAAGGGCGTTCTTTCTCTTGAAATTATTAACACATAATAATGTAATTTTATGGTTTCTTTTAATGGAACGTGGGGCAATCTGAGTGGTCGGGGTTCGAGATACGGCCTCAATAACGCATGGAGTTAATGGACACAGCCGATGGAGGTGTGTTGTATACGTGTGTACGTATGTAGCTATTGAAGCTATTCGATACTAGGATAGGTTATCAAGTTTCATTTTCTCTTATTCTTATTACGCATAATCTATCGGCCGTGAACTTTATCTAAACCAGATCGAATCCGCTAAAGGTGATCTTAAAAACAATGTTTATTTTTCTTAGTGCACTAGATTATAAGAAAATATTTTTTTGTTTTAGTCTCATTTTACTAGCAACTTACCTGTATGCATATCTTCTTTTTGTACCGACTGAAGAAGAATATTTTGAATATTAATACTTTATTTAATAGTAATAGCGTATTTATATTCCTATTAACACTTTATTTAACACGGCTGAAGTATCGATACGTTTTGTTGTTATTTTAACATCTATAATTCAGAGCTAGTATGGCGCACCGCACAAATGTATCTTGAAAAACAACCAGTTATTTTGACAACAAACCTTTTCAAGTAGGTCTTAAGTTCACAAACATGTAAACTGAAATATTCCTTACGCCAACCGCAAAAGGTACTTTATGTCATGGTTTGTGTAACTGAAGCATAAGATTATTTTCTTTGGTAACTCTAGACCTTAATTTTAATTTGGAATGAGCTTTTTATAGACGACTCTCTGTGGAGAAACGATTTTTCATAAGTGATGAGCTGGCACTGATTGTGTATATTGGATAAATATTTTAAGAAATATTAATTTAGTTAGTTCTAAAAGTCACGAATAGCTTCTAACGCAATAAATAATGTACAAAATCCACGTGGACACGTGTAACTAATCTTTCGATTATACAAATATTTTCTGAATCCCCTTTCGTAGATGGAGCAATTTTAGACGGGGATCGACATAAACATACCTTAACATTCAGATAAATAACAAAATGTATCGATAAGCTGCTGCATTAATTAAAATTTGCCGAGATAATCAGGATTTCAAGGGAATTCCTTTCCATGACAGTGTTCATTTAAAGATTTCCTTCGGCGCAGGTGCTCCTCTCGATTTAATTTTGACTTAACCATGTACCAATCTGCTGACACCTTGATGAAATATTTGTGTAAAGAATCTCTTATCATAGACTCGTCATACATAGGTCAAATATTAACGCACTATGATATTTGTTTTACCTCTTTATGTGTGCAATGCTTCAGAAAATCTACATTTTATGGTAAGGCTTCTTTATTTCATGCCCATCTTAGTACCACCTACATGTGCATAATACATTAATGCCTCGTATTATTTTAAAATGGCGTTACTTGCATCATGCGAGTAAAGGCTACTGCAATTATTATAAATATAGTATAGTTAACCATTCAATTTGCATTTTAATATTTTTAATAATTTCGAAGTCATCGCATACATATTTTGCTAGAATTTACACGATTCAGATTGTCAACCGAAGGCAATTGAAAACTCATAAAAATGCTATAAAATGTAAAACTTGGGTCGTAAAAGAATTGTAATTCTCGTGCACAATTTTTAAAACGATACAAGTGTATCGGCTCTACGGCTGATCGAACTTAATAATTATTAGTGGAACGTTTATGTAGAGTCGTAAAAATAAAATTAGGCAGAGTTAGTTAAGCTTAGGGAAATTGTTATGACTTTTTTATTTTTCCAATTATTATTAGTGGTTTAGAAAGCAATATAAACTATTATTTAAGGATGCAGTGTTTTGGGTTAACTTCACTTTTTAAAAATCCGTGTAGACTTTTTTTTGTGAAATTTTTTTATACAAAGCAATATAACTTAGGAGCTTAGCAAATGTAATACTTGTATACCTATCTAGATATTCATTCTTTGGATTCAATATTCCTCAGTTCGTCCCTCAGATCCCAAGAGAATTCGGCAAAAGGCTGGAGCAAAGTAATATAAGTTCCGGACCAAGAAGGTGAATTATCAAAGCAAAACTTTTAAGAATTTATTTAACAAGACTCGTTTTCCCAAAGTTTGCCCATACCGAACCCACGATATACTTATATTAAGGAATCCCAAACGAAATTGTAAGGTGATGCTAATAATAATTATGACGCTTAAATTAAATTTCATAAAAGTTAGTGAACTTGTTTTGTATTATATCTGCATATAGGTTTGAGAATTGTTAATGTTATTAACCAAAAAACGTGTCAGTTATAGATTTTATCTCTTTGATAGATAGTTTGAAAATTATATTTATTGCTCTATCAATAGTGTCTCTAGTTTGACAAGTAGTTTAATGTGCTAATATTATCGTACAAAAAACTGTATGTTTGGATCATTCATATTAAAAATATCGTTCCTTCATTTTAATTAAATCCGTTCTGTGAAAATGTTATACGCTTTTAGCAGCTCTCTAACAAACAGCACCCGTGATTTTCATATATTACGTATTCAACGTTCACTGAAACGAGGAGCTTCCTCAAATCCTCACACATCACCGACGGTTATTTTAAGCCAATAACCGTTCTGTTAATACTCAACCGTGGCTTTAACATATCAACATCTAATTTTGTTCATAGCTTTATAAAAGATTCAACAAAACAACACTCGATCTTTAATTGAACGCACTCATTAAATTACCCTCTCTAATAACCCACCTGTGTCGATCACCGTATCCGAAGGAATTACATTATGGACCCTAAACCTAGCCATTTCCATTAGTTTGATTAAGAAAAGATCCAAACAACATGAGATACATGTTTGGTATTTAACTTTTAACTACCCATACACACATATCCACACAAGTATCTGCGCTTCCGTCTTTACATTCGTAGGAGCGACGCAAACATTCCCAACTCATTGTCTTACAATTCTGGTGTCTACTGATTCTCTATATAAGGTTGAGTTTTAGTTGGAATTTGACAGGATTTGTGGCGTAACGAGACGAGAGTATCACGTATCGATTGGTAGCGGTTCGAAGCCGATACAACTGCTTCTATTTACGCTCTTTACCTATTTATAAAGCGAGTTATCTGACTGCCTACCTGCGTTCGTCCTGACTTCTACTCTCTACTATGCACGCAGATCTATATATAAATATAGTAGTGTATTGGGAAGACGCGATTGTTTGGTTAGATGTGAAAACTTTGGAAACAAACCGGGAATTGGGACGCGTTCTCGATATAAAAGCTGTGTTATTTCTTATTTGTCCAATGCATAATACCCTGGTTGTGTTGGCTTTATTTTAAATACAATGTTCGAGTAAAATATGGCTAACAAATATGTAGATTTCATTTGTTTTGTAGACAGGAGTCTTCGTGGTGAGAGTTCGACGACACGAATATATCTGTGATAATCAGATTCATGATATCGTTTTCTAGAAACGATGAGTCGCTAATATTGTGTTAATTAAAATTGTGAATACTATAAACGCCCATTAATTCGTTATTCAAATATTATAGTGTCTTAATTAAATTAAATAAAACTACCTAGTCGAAAAAAACCAGTCAATTTGCCAGATATTTATTGTTATAGTTTTATAAAACTATAAGCCTAGAGAATTATGAAACGTTTGTGTTTTAATTTTCGCTGGAATGCCACCTGTTTATTTTTAACAATTTTTTATTTTATTGCGTAAAACTGTGATTTGGTTGAACTGGTTTCTATATAGGCTGGTCTGAATCTTGGTTTATCAAAGTGCAAGTGTCGCACAACTCGAAACACGTGCCGGCAACTTTACTGTCCATAAACTGAGTCGTTATAGCTCATCTTTCTTCTTAACGATCTTCTGGAATTGTTTATAGTGTAAAAAGTGCCAAGATTTGTTCGAAACTCTCCAGATTAACGACCTAAAATATTTATGTTTACTGTCGTTCAGAAATTATGGTAGCGGTTAACGCATCGGTGAAGCCGGGCCTATATAAGCTATTTTAGTATTACTTTGGATTTGACCACGCCCCGAGTTAATATTTGCACTGACATTCTCATAAGGCGAAACTGAAGGAGAATTACGCAATAGCTGATATATTATTAAAGCTGGTCGTAAAATTTTTGAGTTATAGATTCCATCGACGTTTAGTGCTGAACAATCGACGGTTGTCGGTGAGTCAGTTGGCGCCCGAGCATCGAGGACGGCCGTCGAACTACGCCTACTAGGTAATCGGAAAATATCCCTTACCATGTGTTATTAAAACAAACACACTTAAGCGGGTGTAGGTAGACAAACGCCCGAACTGACTGCGTAGGTGTACATTATGGTTGAAAGTCACGCTCAAGTTGAATTCGTTAATAAATTTAAACTGATAGCACCAACCCAATCTGGAGGAAGCACTGTACACAATATCTGAATTTTAATTAGTTTTATTCCAAGCTTGTTTCTTCCAAAGAATCGTTTGATAAAATCCCTTGAACAGATGGGGCGTCTCGCAAGCCTGTTTCGCGTGAACCCTAATTAAATATTTTAATATATTCCCTTTCTGCGTATTATTTCACCTACCTACACAGCATGTTAAATTAAAATACATTACATACAGGTCCCACAACGAGATAATTCAGCGAAATAATATAATCAGGTTTTCCAACCGTACAATTAGTCTGTATATGTATAGACAAGAAATAAGAATTAGGTTATAATAAGAAATGTAGGAATCGCCAATAGAAATTATGTTGATAGCAAAGTTCCGCTACTGAATTAACGCTAAATATTGTTTGACATCTATAAATGAGCTAAAAACGATTAAAATGCCGTAAAAGTGATTTCTCACGCTGATCATTGTAAACCTCAGATGTTACTACAGTGAATGATAAACACACCTCTCGTGCTGAACGTAAAAACAGACTTTTGTTACCATTTTATGACAACAATTACGACCTATAAAACTTGTAGTGATTATTCCTTAGCGATTCTTGTGGTCGTGCTGTCATCAACCCGGGCTCCTTCAAGTGGCAACTTCCAAAAACACTTATCAGCTCTCAACACGTTATTGTGAATCACTCTTTATTTTATGGGTAGTAAAGTTTAATTTCTATTTAATGAGTGAAATGTTAAAAGGACGGTATATCCGTCCGTTTTGTCTTTATAATTCTTCAGTGTGTGGTAATCGTGATTCTACGCGCGTTGATATTTGAACTTATATATGACAAGTTTCGTAAATCTATAGTAGGAGCCAAACATCACTTGTTTTCTATAATATGTATACCTATACATTAAAGGTATATCTGTGAACGGCACGTTTTATACTAAACGGATTTAATGTACGAATGGTTATGTATGACGTAACGTGTTCGTTATAGGTACGATGTGTTTGAAAGTTTAACGCGAAGTTTTTTTAATTAACTGGTGTTGATTTTTATATGGATACGTATCACGCTAAAATTACCTATGAACAGAAGCATGAATGTTATTATATAAATAAATTTGCATACAATCTTATATGTACGTGATAAAATTGTACAAAAACACGTGATATTCAAATTTACAAACACGGTCCTCATTTGTTTTAAGTGAATGTGTATTTTCCACTTCAGTAGAATTTTCACAGTAGCACAATGGGGTGTGTTCACAATGGTATTGTGTTAAAATTCGCGGCGAAATGCAACCAATTTGGTGGATAAAACAAGGGGTTACAATTTGCGTTGATAGTTGTTATCTATTCCATCCATCGCACAAATTTAAAAGTAGCGTTGGCAACAAAACAAAACAATATATGTGTACATAAAAATTTGTCACTAAGAAGTCATTTGATGATACATTTTAACTATGATCAATTATTTACCAAGCGAAAGGCAAAAGCTAACCGTCTCATTTTCGAGATTGGCCCAAAATGTTTTTGTCCGTCTGTCTGTTCTAGCCTACAGGTCGCATTTTTTGGATCGGTTCGACGTTTGCCTCCAAGCCGCCGGCACAATTTCTGACAAATAAGCACAGCGGTACAGTCGGGTCAGCACAGGGGACAACTCCAGTGCAGTGCAGGTTTCCTTCGATACAAAAGTGCTATGGGACACTGTTGCGGTCACCACACAGTATTTTGAAGTGCTCACTGGCGCTTACTGCCTCAAAAAGCGTAGGTACAAGTAGTATAGTTGGATGCTGCTGTTGAACCCAAATGGACCCACATCCGGTCACCAGCCGGCACGACGAGCTACGCCGAGATTATGCGCGACCTGGTGGGGCAGCTTTCCAGGATGGTTAACCCTGTACTATGCTGCGGGCTGCCAGAGGCACCACCGTTTCTACGGAGTACGGGTTTCCCTGGCCGGCGCATCTACCTGCACCACCACTATGCTTTCACACGATATCCTCCGGAACTTCACTGCTGTGAAAGAATCTCCTCTAGCTTCGGTTCATACAGCTGACGATCCCAGAATGCTGGGACTAACCCATTTGGGAGGTTTTTCGCAAACTGCACAGTGGTAACTGTAACCGGTCGTCAAAAGACTTTCATAAGAAGAGTTGGATAAAAAATTCAGGATTGTCCCATAAACACCTCTTTTAAGGTACCCACGGGATGATACCGGGGTGGTGGGTCGTATTTTGCTCCGCTACCACACGGAGAAAATTCACTAAGAAGTAATTTGATCACACATTTGAACTACGATTAATTATAATTACTTGTCCTATTGAACCAGGTTGACTGACTGCTGAATGATACATCAACGCAGAGCTCAAGCTACTGGGGCTACAATATATAGCAGTGGATGTCTTTTATGTGGTTAGCACCCAGACAGGAAGGATTATTGAAAATTCCTCTTTTATGAGGATGAAGCGAGCTTAATTGTTTGTGGGTCAGCTTGTATAAACATGTAACACAATAAAATTCTTAGGGAATGGAGACGTACATGATTTTGTAAGGAAATTTAAAGTAAGGTGATTTTGCATTAGCCATATTGAAAGATAACTGGTATATTGTAGCGTACCCAAGTTAAGGTACGTATATGTAAAGGTTGGTGCTATATAACTGCATATTACACACCCTAATTATGGGCTAGACATCATTTGACCACTGCGCTATACCAAATGTAGATATAAATTGTTAATTGTGCAGGTAATGTGGTGTATCAACCAGGTCTGATAATGTTTGCTCGTATAATTCCAAATTACCTACAGTGCTACGAGTTTTCGTAGCATGTAGCACCAATCACAACTAAGTCGCCTATAATATTATTATAACAATATTTCTTTCAAACCGCTCCCAGCGGAGTGTGTTTTGTCTTTTTTTAACTGATCCTTACTGCAGTCATGAGTTGGATTGGTGACCGCTAGTGGCATTTTCAATTTAGCACTCCCGTGTTCTAAGCCACCCCGTTTTTGTCCTAGGACTCACTTGGTGGATAATGTCTCATACTCATCTCAATTAAAAGAAGGCTCGAATCTTAAGAAAACAATGTATGAGCATGTTATATGGTAACGTTTAAGCTTGACAAGTTATCAATAATCATTACTTAGAATATAAGTTCTATATTAACTTGAAAAAAATAATTATTATCTCATTTGATGGTTGTCTGAATCACAAAGAGTGCACCACAAACCATGCTTAATTTAGAAACAAAACCTTCTCAATACTCAATTTTTAAACAGTATTTAAACGACATTAGCAACCTTTTTAGCAACAGATAAGTACTTGGATGACATACAACTAGAAATAAACGGGAACAGTCTGTCGCATAATCCACCTTTAATCTATTCACGGACAGTTCGGAGATCTTACGCTGCCGCGCGTGGTAAACTATATCCTTTGTTAGATAGATAGACCTTAGATAGATTGCGGAGTTGGCTGCTTTTTGTGAGCCGGGATTGCACAGAAATAGAGAGCGGAATCTGAGCGGGTATGTCCTTGACGGAGGATTGCTCACTAGTGGTTTAAGAGGGTCTGAGCACTAGACATCTCTTTTCATTACCCTGTGGCTGAACATATATAATGTTACAAAAGGGGTCCAAGAAATACGTATTAACCACAATTAATACATAGGTAATAAGAGTCAAATAACCATCACTGTGCACATTGCATCTGCCACAGGATAATGCTTAATAAACAGGGTAATGGTAATGTAAACCGAGATGTCTGTCAGTAAAGTTAGAAAGTAATACTTTAGTCATCATGAGTCTGCTATATCGTGCTCTTTAACAACATATAAGCTGGAACCTTTAGTTCTCTCCTCCTCGAACATGACATCAGTAAGAGATAACAATGTTCCCGAAAAATTACTTGAAAGTGGTTTCGCGGGCATAAATCCATCCCCAAAGAAATACTTACGGATATACCGATTATATTACAACTAAGTGTAGTTCACTAACATATTCATGCTCCGAAACACTAATTTTATGGACGAATTCAATATTTTTAGCATTATACTACAAATAGAAAAAATATCATCAACAGTAACAACCACACATATATCTACAACCTTAAATTAAAGCCATGTTACAAATATTAGAAAATTTGCTTACTAATATTCCGCCTGCCCTTTCATGAAAAATGGACAAATGTTGTCGCAGTTAATAAGATTGTAATTTCGTTGTTTTGCTTGTAGTGTTTTAGTTAATTGCCATAAAGATATGGCAGTATAAAACATATAGTATGATTTAAAACTAAAAATACATTGAGAATTTACGACTTAGCGATTAATTTGTATAAGATAAAAGTAAAGAACTAACTACTGTGTAAATATCTATAAAAATAAATATTGGCGCAATAAAATAGTAATAATAAACCTGCTTTTCCTTAATTCTAACTAAAACAAGATTATAATACAAACTGTAAATCCCACCGACATAGATATATTCCATTAAAATAATTCTAGAATGTTCACAACATAGAACGCTCTATTATGCTGACCTTACTCTGGTTCGTTTACGCCCCGCTTGCGTGTATATTTTGAATGAGACAGGCTTGCGAGTTCCACACATGATCCAAATATCATAGGTAGACATTAGCGTAAAAACATACTATGCCAAGAATTTAAAAAAAACCTTCTCCACGAGACAGATTTTGTAAACATGTATTAATAACACTAATCCACAATGCAAGGGTTCAAAAAATACGCAGTCACGATAAAAAGTTTTTAATAATATCGTGTCGAGGGACATGCTAAGAACGGAATGTTCGTAAATTTTTCAACGCTGTAGCAAAATTGGAATTTTTAACCACGTTATTTCAGTTTTACCATTTTATTTACACAATTCAAGATATTTTTAATTTTCTGTCATACGATGTCGGTGTTTTTTATGTGATCAATATTTTTGGCATGATTATAAATATGACATTATAAGAATTTTCTTTCATATTGTGTACATGAGATGCGTATTAAAATTACTATTTATTATGACACTAATAATAAGAAATTAGCTTTATATTTCGCAGCGGTTTGATATAAGACGTTATGGTTTGTTTTGTGCATTTATCAAAATAAAAAATAATACATGTTTTTGTGTCAACTAAACATTAATGATTATTTGAAGTGCCCAACTTTATGATAGATTTTATATATTGGCATTAAAACTATACATGCACGTCAGAGACGGTGTTACATAATATCCCATGGCCGGCGGGATGTGAATTGTTAAAGGAGAGAAAAACTTACTTACTACATGGCTTTTTTGCAAAATCCCGTTTTGGTGTAGCCGCATACCGCCGTGTATACCAGATATTACTACAAGATATTCTGTCAGAAACAAATAGTCAAATACAAGTACAAATAGTAATAGTAAGCAAGCATTACTGTGTTATGGTCTGAAAGGTAATGTAGCATGTGAAATTACCGGACGAGTGAAACTTAAATTACAATATCTTTTAAGGTTACACCTTGGGTAGTACAGCTACTGTTATGGGCACTACTGTTATGCGTAGTGGCAGTCGGGCAAAAAACTTGGTTGTCTTATCTCGTGACAGTATAAATATATGTATATTTTTACCAATAATTAGTTTATATTATAATTATATTACAGTTATATTTCTTTTAGCATTCATTTTATCAAAACTATACTTATACCTATATACTATTAAGTCATTTAGATCTGGCTTCTTATTTTTAGCTTTCTCTATCAGTATAATTTTGAGCGTCAAAAAACAACGTTTTTATCTTAAATATATGCACTTAGGTATATCTTATTAACTGACAGCAACCTATTAAGAAAATATAATCTGTGAAATTATTTTTATTTGTTTATTAGGCAGCCGTTATCAGTAACTTGAAATGAATTCATGGTAAATATCCCATTTAAAAGCAAAATTTTCTTAATGTTGCCAATAAATATATATAATTGTCAGGAGCAACAATATAATAAATAAAAGTTGAATATAATTTGATAATATAATTTTAATATTACCTAACTTCGTACACTTCACTACACAAAAACAGTCAACATTTATTTTTTACTAATTTGAAGTTTACAGTTACATAAATTACAATCGTTTTGCTATGTTCATTCTTTATACTAACATGTTTTTACTCGTTTGAAGTAATACGGTCATTTCTTTTTATTACAAAAAAATAAAAATGAAAAATACTAGATGTATTATTATTTTATTACTAGATTGATACCTTATCCTATGAGTGTCAAATGTCCTTGTTGTTAACCTATAAATGTAGTAATGTCATTACATTTTCTAACGACTTCCAAAAAGGAGGAGGTACTCATTTCGACTGTATTTTTTTTAATGTTTGTTACCTCACTACTTTCGATAAGGTGAACTGATTCTCAAATTTTTTTTTCTAATCTGTAGCTTCCCGTATGGTCCTATTAAAATTTTATTAAATTCGGTTTAGTAGTTTTTTAGTTATACTCCAATAACTGAATAGAATGGAAGTTTGTATTAGATATTTCAAATTGTACTTGTTATAGGTTGCATTGCAGTCTACGTGTTTTTTTTGTATTTGATTATCAAGTGTAGCAAACAACAAAGTAAAAACAAGATAAGTGTGGAGAATATTGTCATTTAAAACAAGTTTATCTTAACCAGGCGGGGCTAGGGGCCTCACAAGTGCGGTTGCATAACTTTATATTGTAATTAACATAATTAGACAACATGGCGACTGCTCTTTCATAGCTCGCCAAATTCTGCCTTTATAAAGACGAGGAGAGTTAATGTACCTAATTATGAGATGAAAACAGGTGCCAATTTGGTTGATGAAAGAGTTATGTTTGTTTTTACGAAAGTACTGGGGCTCGTTTTGGGCGGAAGCGTTTTCTTTTGATGTGACATTATATTAATAAATTAGAAAAATGATTTTGTGGAAAATATACGGTTTTTCCATTTATAATTTTTTTTCCTCGCACTTTTTTTACTGACATCCACAATGAGATATTCACGATAGAGGAGGTTTGCAATAGTGTTTATTATCTCATTTAATTTTACCGGATCGTGCTATTTTCTACCGACTTTCAAAAAGGAAAAAAAGCAGTCGAATTGAGTACCTCCCAATTCGACTGGTTTTTTTTTCTTGTTTGTTACCTCATATCTTTCGATTGGGTGGACCGATTCTCAAAATTTTGTTTGAAAGCTGGTGCTTTCCGTGTGGTCCCATTTAAATTTCATCAAATTCGGTCTAGTAGTTTTTGAGATACACTCCAATAACTGAATAGAATGGAAATCGGTATTACATTTTTCAAATTGTACTTGTCAATGTTATGATTGAAAAAAGTATTTTCAGGCGTGGATGGCAGTTATGGCTTAAAACGTAAAAATAAGAGTAGCACGTGCTACGTGTGTATAGTTGATAATATTATTTTTCAAATTTATGGCTTGATCCCATCATTATTTAAAAACAACGTTGTGTTTGGAATTAAATGTTAGTGTGTCCAATCAATTTCATACCTTAGAAATTGGTACTACACATTTTGAAATAACTTTGTAATACACAAAAAGAAACATTCTTATGAAGTTTTATCGAGATTCTGTAGATCTACATAATCCTCACAAATTAAAAATAATCTTGTCCCCCTTGAAATTTATCCAAAATCACAGGCATCAGGTGTTGGAAACTGATCCGTAAGAATCGTATTATCCGGAACATATTTTCCAAGCTGGGGTCTTGTACGACCCCACTCTGAATAAATTACTTATCTACATGTATTTTTTCGTATCGCATTTACATAGGCACGGCTTTAGAGCATTGTATACAAACAGTAGGCCATATCATTACTGGACCACGCATGTACTTGTCGTACTTGAATGCGCGATTTTCGGTCTCACTTAATGCTATTCTTCTCTGAAGCAAGGTCATCACTAACGACAACACTCTCATGTAAGTATGTGTTTGCTAAAGTAAGATCGTGATTTTGTAGGGTCCTTACTATTTTTTATATTGTTTTAAGAGTATGAAATCTCAGCGTAATCTTTTACTTCTATCGTATTGTAGATAGAGAGAACTTAGCTAGGGTTAGCAGACAAAGGTCAAAAGTCGATATCGCAATACGAAGCCACCCTTTTAAGATACACGTTGTGCTATCTAAGATGAAAAGCACTTATGTAGCATAACAGTAAGTAGTTTCTTGCAAGTTAAATTCCACAATACAGTATATAGGTAAAATTTTCTGAATGTTTTATAAATATATCTGAACTATATGTACATTTTTCAATACAAAAAAGTAAAAAGTAAAAACGATCCATCTAAATAGCGTGATTAAATTTTTATAGTATTCGAAAATCTGAATTAGTTGAAGATTAAAAAGTCGTAAAATTGAACTGGATTGGAATGATCAAATAAGGTAATAAATTAATATGGACAGGCCTATGGGTTTCGGGGTTTTGATTTTAGGATGAGGAGTAAGTGAAAATACCCAATTTTTACGATTGACCTGAATTTTTAAAGATGTTTCATTTATCATTTATTTCAAGCATTTACTAAGACAAATAAAACACATCCCACAGTTTTCGTTTAGGATGCCAATACCTAATTTTAGTTGTCTTTGCTCATAAAAATAAATCAAAAGTCAAAAATCATTTATTCAATTTAGGCTTCAAATACGCATTTATGAACGTCAATTATTCATTACAATGTAGGTACTCTAAATACGTACAATCTTTCCAAAATATATAGATCCGACCGAGAAGAAGCGGCAAGAAACTCGGGGCCATTCTTTTCATATAAATTTTTGCAATCTTTCTACTTAAGTACTACTATTACCTATTACATTTTATGGGTGACAGATGACAACTTGCTAGAAGTGGAGTATCCCAAGCATCTTTGACTTCTATGTAATGTCGGACATTATAATATGCTTTTTTTTATTAAAATGTTTTTACAGTAAACTAGAATTTTCCATATGTGCGCTCAGTTAAATTAAACTACATCGATTTCAAATAATCTAATTATAATATATTGATCGTATAACATTATATAGAGTCCTAATAATTAGGTGCAACGTTTGAATGAATTAGGAACAAAAGAAGCTAATCTGTACCCATTATTAACACATAGCTTACGGGCCAAATTGAAGCTCCCGAGGGATCGTCATACGTAACCTTATTTCACGCGCATATAGTCGTAGGCTGAAGCTAGTTTACATTTTGATGTCATGTGTATATGATATCACAGACGCAACTAAGTATAAGTTCTGAAGTTTATGTTACAACACTACTCGCACCTATCTAGTTTACGCTAAAGGTTTCTGATAAGTAGAAGTTTAAATGTAAACTACTTGAAGCAAAATATATTGTTAAACATTTTTCTAGTTTGAAAACATGCACTTATCAGCAAAATATTTTAAAAACAAGACTCGACACAAGATCTCAAGTTTTCAAGCGGACGATCTAACTACTAACTCAATTTTCGTCTATCAAATCAAATTACGAATATATTTAGGTGTTTTTCAATTTAATTTTGTCCCCAAAAAATGACAATAAACATCAGAAGGGATATTTTCATTCAATTCGCTGTGACCTTTCGCCCGGGCCTTTGACCGAAAGTCGAGCTGGGAACTCCGTCTAGACGCCTTTGAGCAGTGCTCCCTAATACAGCCGAAAATTGCCGATAACAGCCGAACATTTTCCAAACTCGCATAATAACTAGGATTTAAAAATTCATGTCATAGATTCGGAACTTTATCTATCTGATAATAACATCATTTTTCTATTTATGCCTACAAGGCCAGGTTTCATTCACAAGTATTTTATAGATGTAAACACGCACTTTAAGGGTAAATTTCTATGAACTGGTGGTACATACCAGAATAATAAAATAAGAATAAAAGTATCTACTACCATATTGAAATACACAATAGGCACTACTTACAATATACCTAAATACTTGGCACTATATTTATATAATCAATTATTTTTTCTATTATTGAGCCTAACTCATAAACTATTGACCTGCATTTAATGGGAATAAGCTTGGTCCAACATATCCAACAAAAAAAAACATGTACAAAAATCGGATGAGCCATTTGAAAGGTTATACGCGGTCGTACTAGTACAATATATAGCCGAACTAACTTCTTTTGGAAAACCGTTAAAACATTTCAAAATTTACTCATTTTTATATTACACATACAGAAGGCGAGAGTAAAAAGACTTGAGAGAAACTGTGTTTTATGTTAACGTAATCGACAAAACCAAATGTATCTAAAACATCGATAGCATAATAATATGATAAGATACAGTATAGTATAAGATGAAAATATTTGTTTGAGTTTCTTGTTATCGTCTCAGAAAACACGGATCAATGTTGGGTACCTAGTTGATATACCCCGTTTAACCCTTCACATGCGAGCTCCGACAACAACGGGGCCCTTTCCTAACACACTTTTATTTTACGACTGTACTATCTATATGAGACACATCTAAAATATGATATCTGAATTGTGTGAAACAAATGCAAGAGAGTGTTATAGCCGGGATCTGGCGTGACGTCCAATAGCAAATGTGTTTCAAGTACCTACTCCACTCTTGCGTATAAGATACTAATAGAAGCCTAAAAGTTACGATGACAACACGATTACTATTTCTATTTAACATACGTTTGTTCCTAGTTGATTGTAATATTCGTAATATCCTTGAACTAAAATTTTAAATGTTTAAGATCTTATTTATTAGACCGTCAATGACCCAAAAATGACGGCCGTATATATTATTAAAGTTCGAAAAAATGATTCAACACTATTCTTATTATTTGCGTCATCCTGCCAATAGCCTAGTTTGTTTGGTATTAAAAGCGCCTGGATTGGTTTTAACAAAAAAAACATACATTTTGTTTTAAAGAATAACACAAAATGTACCACGAATTTTCCACGTCATGCTAATTCTAAGGGACAGAGTTGTAGGTGTTAGCCGATTTTAAAGTAGTAAATAATGTGGTAGTAATAAGGTTTTTTTTTGTTTCAGATTTCAAAGGAACGAGCTTGATTTAGGCGTATAAAGGTTAGTTGTATATTAGTGTATCACTTAAAATGCATTTCCTAAATAGAACAGGAAAAAGTCCTGCCAAATCTTGAAAAAAATACTCATGTATTCATGCAAAATTATATTAGGTAAAAGTATACACGCGTTATAAAAACAACCTGTTCTGTTAATTTAAATGTCAAGAGCACAGAGTAAGTAAGTAGGAGCTTTAAAACCAATTTGTGTCGTGATTTTTCTGTCTAAGGTTATCATATAATCCATATATTCTAATTCAAAATTTACATAAATATTAATATGTAAATAGTGCTTGCTTAGCGATACATGACGTATTAAAAATTTAGCGGATATATAAAAATACGTAAAAAATTACATACAATACAACTATTTTAACCAGTGTCCATCTATAAGTATAATAATGGTTGAAGTATAACGGAAGACGTCTCATGAAAAGAAAATACCTACTTGTTTTGGTTTATAATTTATTTATAAAAGTTAACATAGAATAGTGGAGTATACCACAGTTGCAAAGAAAAATAGATAATCGAAAAAAAGTCCTTGACCGAGCGAGCGTAGCGTCTCAGTTTCAAGATTGTCCAAAAATGCTTTTTTTCCGTCTGTCAGTCCGTCTGTTCTTACCTGTAGGTTGCATTTTTCAACAGATTTTCATGAAAATTGGCAAACAAGTTCCGTGATTTATTTCAATTTTTGATTGGAGGGAAAATATGGAGGAAAAATGGACGTTTGCTGTACCGTTATTTATCGACAGATCTCAATCAAATTCGAGAGACACTCGGAGACTAAAAAACGTCATTCTACACAAGATGTAGCGATAATATTTCCAAATGGGAAATGAAATGGGGAAAAAGAGAGGGAAGTTTGTTAATTGTTGTCTAAAGTTTTTTACTTATATATGGACGGATCTCAATTTTTGAAAAGTATGAATGTTTGATGTTTGAATATTTCGGTAAACTTATCATTTTCTATACAAATAGTCTACGCAGTCCACTTCGTCTTCACGAAACGAACCCGTAGACACCAGATTCGATCTCATAAAACCAAGGGAATGCAAGTAATCATTGTACAGCTAATACCCCTTGCTCAATAATCTATTGAAAAATTCAAGGTTAGGTTAGTAGTGCTTTCAACACTCTGAAATGGCTTTGCTAAGCCAGGTGAAAGTAAAAAGTGTCGGTTATTGCATGGTTATATGAGCTCTCAAGGTCTATTGTTTTCACATATTCGGTAGTGATATTTTTATAACACATCTTCATTTTATAAATGCGAAACTGTGTTTGTTTGTTTGTTAAGCTTTCACGCCTAAACAACTTTACGGATTATGACGAAATTTAACAAACATATAGATTACATCCCAGAGAAAAACATATGATAGTTTCCATCATCATCATCATCCAACATCACGCGGATAACAACTTCATAAATAGATCAGGATAGCATTTAATTTTCAAGCAAGCAGAAAATATACTCTGAGAGTATATTTTAATGACGTCACTAAACTTAGCTATATTATGGCCCACACAAGAAAGATGTAAAAAAACAAAAACGTTTAATACTTTCTCTATAAATGAGTCTTTTTTGGCGAATCCTTTATTAGAAAATGTGAAAATCGTTCAGAAAAATGTAGTTCATTAAGCAGAGACTAATTAAGGCCCTGCAAAAGACTGCTACTCAAATTTTTATTTGAATTTCCTGGCAACTTTACAAGTGAGGTAGAATATCGCTTAATCGAGACAGGGGAGAGCTAACGAATCAGGTTTAACGGGGGAATCTGCCCACAGAAATAACTGTTATGTATTCTGTGTCACAGACAGGCTCTCCGTATTGATTGTGTATACGCGAAGAAAGCAGAAGAAACTTTCCGCAACTCTCGCAATTTTCGTAAATTACCAGCTTATGGAAGAGGAAAATGTAATGGATATTATTTCCTGCTATGTAGGCTTCTAATAAAATGTGTAATTTAAGTATGTTGAAACTGTTATTGCTCGCATATATTTTCACTATGTATGTATATTTTTTCGTGGGTTGTATTGCAAAATAGTGACAATGGAACAGTTATAGTTTTGTTTGTGCAGTCCGTTAGTTTATCTGTCTTTTAGTGGTACTCTAGAGAGTTCATAATTCTTAAATGTTATAAGCACTAACATTATTTTATTTAACTTTTATACATGCCAAAAACTTAGAATCCATAATTTGATAAATGTGACTATCGATATACAGTTACATATTCCATCCTCTAAAATTTCTAACATTTTTCCGAGTTATGAATATAGCTTGTTAACAAATATTATTAACTAAAATAAATAATGTAGCTATAGATTAAATATATCGTGAGAGTAGGCGACATATAAAGTTGGTGGGTTATTAAAACATATTGTCCCCCAATCCCCCAAAGAAGCCACCACTGCCAGCTAAGGGATAGATTGGCAATAGGCGCATTTCATGTTGAGAGTTGAATCCTTGAATCCTTTTCTTAAGAAACTTTGATTGATTTTGATGAATGTATGAACAAGACTGGTGAAATATGGATATATATATAAAATTCTGTCTCCCTTTCAGGGACATAAAAGTGTATTTAAGCAAGCCATGTCAAGTCAAATCGTTGCTAAATAAAGCTTTGGGCTGAGTATCGGCATTATACATATGCTGCTTTATATTTATGTATAGTTTTATCTTTGTCTGTCCGTCTGTTTGTCTACATGTTTAATTTGCCGTTTTAGTCGATAACACCTTCAAGTAAAAAAACAAACATTATCTGTACTATAATGCCATTAATATTATAAATGTGTAAGTATAGATGGATGGATGGATGGATGGATGGATTGATTGATGGATGGATATCTGGATGTTTGTTACTCAATCACGGCAGAACGGCTGAACGGATCTAGTAATATTATAAAGAGGAAAGATTTGGTTGGTTGTTTGTTTGAATTGAATAGGTTCCGAAACTACTGGACTGATTTAAAAAAAACTTTTTAAATATTAGAATACTACATTATCTCTGATAAACATAGGTTACATATTTTGATTCACCATCATCATCATAAATCACGGGTGAAACCGCAGAGCTCGGCTAGTTGTAAGTAAAGGTTAAGTAGAAAAATAATAAACATAAAGTATTTTATTTTATCTTGTTACCTCACAGTCTAGAAGGCAACTTTGCACATTATAATTGGTAGTTAAGATTTTTACATATTGATAAAAAAAAAATGTGTCAAGTGTCTGTATCTGAACAATTCAATCATTGAAATCTGTAAGACCACAGTTTTATGATAGGAGATATAGTTTATTGTTTCATCAAATACATGGTTTACCAACACGGTATAAGATTACAATGAAGATATATCAACGTCATCGAACAGCGGGTATTTCACGAGCTGACCTATCAAAATTTGCAAGAATAATTTTATTTGAGTTCAGTAAGTACATACTTTCCTATGCGATACGTTGGTTGTTTTGTTAACCAACTTCCAAAAAACAGAGTGGACTCTCTCTTACGTATTTTTAACTAGGTATTAGGTACGCATAATATTTTTACCATATTGTTCGAATCAGATTTATTTTTTAACCGAAATCAAAGGACAGGTAAATTTTTTGACTATATATTTTTTTATGTTCATTTCCTTCAAACTTCTTCGTCAATTGAGGTTTGATTTCAAAAAATATTTTTTCATTGAATAAGGTATGCCTCAACTTTGATTTGATATAAAGTTCATCACAATCGGTTGAACAATCCTGAAAATATAATCATTTTTTAGCGTTTTAATACAGCTTTATCACCATCGGTTGAAAACTCTTTGAGTTGTGCTCAATAATAGAAAAACAGGTATTTGGGTATCCCGATGATATTAAAGTTTCAGTTTCAGGCATTTGAAAACGACCTGTGAGATTTTCTATATACTTTCAGGATGATGGGTCCTAACCCATCCTCACCATCAAACGTATTTGATACAGATTTAACCTAATAATTGACTGGAATATTATTGAATTGTATATACTCATACTCGAACATAATTCTTGTATTGTTTTAAAATTATCTATTGTTGTTGTTCCAGGCAATGACATAATTATATGTATACATATGCGAACTTTAAATATTACATGTGTGAGACTTTATTTCAGTTTTTGTGTTTGTTTGTCATTTGCTGATAAATTAATAAATCTTAAAACTGAACAGATATAAGATTTTAAATAAGATATGGTATCAATGAATATTAATTATAATACCAATAATTAAAATGTATATATCAGTAAATCCACAACTACACATAGCGAAGGTAATTTGCCACTACCTTTGGTCAGCATAAACATTATTACATTACTTTAGTAGGTACTTGAGCTAAATAAATGCCAGCTTATTGGTCACATGTTGTTTCGAATACGCTATAAATTAGTCTTTAATTAAATTTAATTAATGGTATTATTTAAGGATTGTAAGTTATTTTAAAATGCTCTTAATACAGAGGTCTAATTGAGAACTTTATTTTACAAGGAACTAGTTTATCCAGCGTACATACTACCTATTTATTTAGCATACTAAACGGTTCGCATACTAATATCTATCGCATATATTAAATGTATACTTAATGGTTTAAATGTTATATTTTGAAATCTATTTTAATTTTATTTACTGTTTGAAGTAGAAATGGTAACCGATTTTAATTTAAAACCCGTGTTAATTCACTTAACTCAATGGTGAAAATTAGTATTTAAATCTTTAAAATAAAATTTTAAATAATATTTAAAAATAAGTTTTATGCAAGCATATCAAACATTTTACATATCCTATACACCCCTACGCAGCCAGCAAGAAGTCAAGAAGTGGAATCAAAGGAGTACGTCCAAACTGGAAATATAATTTTAAAGATGGCTGCCGCCGGCTTCCCCCGACCCGCACCCCGCTATCTCCCTTCGACGCAGCCTAAAATATTATGCACCCAAAATCCATTGTCTGTTGCCATGACAACGGACCGCTCGATACTGACGACTCCACTCCGAACAATCAGTATTATTGTCATCTCGCTTACTCTCTCTCAACTCAGACACAGAGTCTGAATTTCGGAGTTGCTTTCTATCTCACTATGGCTCTGTGCCAGAAAGTACCGTTGGCATAAAACTCTATACTCTGTAAGTCTTGTTGGAAAGGTTGGGTCGAACAGGAATGGGACTGCTATGGGTATATAGTTGACCTATATACTGTTGATTCGCGTATTTAGGAAGTACCTAAGAAGTTAGACAGGGAAGTTTGTATAGAACGTGGTTGGTATATTTCTATGGTTATGTAGCAAACTTTGGTAGTAAAAACTTACCAGCTTTATTGTAGACAAATAGGTATCATGAATTTCTACGCAGATAAAGATGATATCTATGCTGACGTTAGAGATGCCTTGTCACGTAATATTTTTCTCAGCTTAAATGCTTCAATTTTATTTTCAAACTATTGCTGCCACTTCTTCTATGCTTAAGTTAACACCGCATTGAAATTGAAATCACGTAACACTATGGCTAAATGTAAGTTAATTACCGTTGATCTCGTACTAGTTTTTTTCTCGATTATTTAGCTCCAAGGGCTACCGTGCAAATGATCCAGAAAAGATGAAACAAGTTCGTTACAAATTAGAAAGTTTACTCAAAGTTCTGCTATTGGTCTGTTTTACTTTTTTTTCCTTACCTTAGGGTCTACTTTCTCTTTTTTGTTCCAATTCTATCTTCCTGGTTCGTACCTTGTACGCGGAAGGGTTGCTAACTTTCACTTGTCAAGACAAAGGTTTATGACGTCTGACCATATTTGAAAAGAGACTATGGACATTGCGCAAGATTCTTGAGCATTGAATATTTATTTGACAAACTGCTTACTTATTTACGTATTCAGAGTTATAGGTAATACAAAAATACTTATTTTAAGTGAATGTCAAAACTAATTTTAATTACTGATTGATTTTTAAATTTGGACATATTTACTGTAAGGCATTAACACAACATGATAAAATTATATTATTATAACTACTTACGGGTATGTAAAATTAATTAGTACGGTATGTATGTAAGTTATACAAATAAGTATGTACTCAACTTTTCTGACTGTCTGTACCTACTAACCAATATTAATAATAGACTAAGATAAACACATATATAGATACTTTTTTTAAAACAATGGTATACTGTAAGAGTGGGTCACCAACAGGTAATGTCCTCCATCATAATACTAAAAAATATTGATACCTACTGACCAAAAAACCATTTCTTAGATAATAATTAATTTGAAACACCACACGTCTTTTCTGCTCTACGTAGAGTTTAGAAAAAGCCCGAAGTCCAAACACGCGCAAGAAGTTCGTGCGTAGTAACACAGATGGCGCTGTTTCTGATCATAAATTTTAAACTTTATGCAATTAAAACTATTATTTGTGTAAAGAAATATTAGGATATGAACTGTATTATTTAAATTACTTGCATGTAGGTATTTGGAATAAGCTTAGACATTTTGAAAATAACGTCATTTTCGTAAGTAAAGACCATTTAAATGTCTTTAAACTTGCCTCACTATGAGTGTACGTCTATATAATATTATAGATACTCACCATTATATTTTTTTAAAAAATACCAAATTACCAATGTTCTTACCTACAATACTGTAATACTGTGCCTACTGTAAAAATGTTTTTTTTTTCTACGCTTTTATTCTCTGTTCAAAACAATCCAAAAAACAACAGCCTTTGTTAAAATAACGCCGAATAATTTATTTCCTCTGTATATAGGTAGCATGGCTTCACGTCCTTTGCCGGCACTCGTAGGAAGCTATTTAAAAGCTATAAACTGGGAATTGCCACCGCCCGTACCCTGAATACCCATCTATTAGGCCGCTGTGTTTCTGTATACCCAAGATATGTATCTACAGACTGGTACTTAGTAGAATTAACAAATGTATATAATGTACCTACCTACAGAACATAAATGAGAGGTAAGTATGTAAAAGTATACATAGATCATACTCAATGGGGTGCCATTGGAAAAAAATATGAATATATATTATTATAGATATATACATATTATTATTTCTAAACAAATACATAGTAGACATATTGTGAACTGCTAAGGGCTCCGTATGTCTATGGTGGAGATGATAAAAGTTTGATAATTTTAGTGAAGTACTTAATTAGGTATACATCCCATCAGAATACTTACAAAGGATATTTTTCGCGGTAATCTGTTTTTATGAAAATCACTAATGACTTGATATACGAGAAGTTAGAATTATAGATCAAATAAAAATGTGAACTTTCATCATAATAAAAAAATATCGTAATCTAGAAAGACATATGTTTAAAGTTCCGTTAAAAATCTTTATATTATACCAAGTCAGTTGTAGCATGGTAATACCTAACACAATTAAGCATAAGGTGCTCTTACTACTGTAGTTCGATTAGTGTTGTCAACCATGCTTTTCTTAGCACTATATGGTAACATTTAAAGTATACTTACTTATGAAAATATCATCCAGAAATCTTGCAGCAATATCACCGGCATTCTCCTTCACAATTTTAGGTACTTACCTATCTACAGGAGAGGTATTATATTCATCTATGATCTACAGGTTTATTTATTTATTCCTTTCTTCTCTTATATATTTTTTATTCCTTCTCTTCTATTCACAGTCAGATAAGTAGCAAATATCCCAAGTCAATATTATCATTGTAATAACTACAACATACCCTCATTTAAGCTATATTTTAAAATGTCAAAAAGCTCGCGTCAAAAACTATGCTTTATTGCATTTAGTTTTTTTACATAGGCTTTCCCAGTGACATAATAGGCGGTTTCTTGTAAAAGGCTACGAATATATTACATTTACTGCACTTGAAAATTTAATCTTAGAAAAAGGCAGCTCGTAATTTGAGAGGTCTGGGTCTAGCCTTTTAGGGAGTCGTATTAAGTTAAGAGTTACTCGTATCTTGTCTCGCAAATTTCTAGGTCCTATGTCAAGGCATTAGACGTTAAAATATCTTAAACCTTCTATGTTTACTTTCTTATTTATCATATTAAGTATTTTACATTCTAATGTTTGAATTATTTACTTAAGGAAACCTCCTTATGAAAGCATGACTATTTCTATGATTTCTAAAATAAAATATATATAAAAATTCGTTCAGGCATAACAAGTCTTTATTTTTCATTTACCACATTTACAATAATAACGTTAGTAAGGGCTGACGTGAAATTAATTAGCTAGATACAAATTTACAAAATAAAATATGACTTAAGTTTAACATTCATGAGATTTCCAGATATAGAAAACTTATACAAGACAAATAAACTACACATTACAACTACACAATGCTAGTCTTCTTACGCAGGTATATAAAATTAGTTATACAAAACAGACAAATTCATCTCGTGAAACTACTCAGTTGATTATATTTAAGATAATTATTTATTAAATAAATATTTCATTTTGTATACCTAAATAAAGCATCAACATCAGAAAAGTATCATCGAGCGAAGAACGAAGCACGAAGACTCTTCATTGGAGATTGGCCCAACAGTGCAAGTGTCATCTTCTGTTACGTATACTGAAGGTATACCGGAAAGAATGACGCACTCAGGATACATTCAGTATACGTACAGAAGGCGACGCGTTCTCTTCTCTTCTCACCGCCAGCAGTACCTGAAACACAGAAGAAACCTATTAATATTTTTTAAATTAATCTAAGTTATCCTCTATTTCTTGCAATTTGGTACAAGTTAGATGCTAGTAAGAGAGCGTAGGAGCAATAGGTTACGATTTAAATGTGACGTTCTCACACCATATCGGGGTCCCTCGCAATATCTTAAAAGCTCACCGACCGATGTAACTCACGACCCGCACTCCTCGCTCCTTTGGGACCACCATCTATAAAATAAAGCAACCGATTTACAACACGCCTGGGTTTTCAAATCGAAAAGGGTAACACTGATAGCACATAAGTTCCGCTACCGTAACGCCACCAGTAAAGCCAGAAAGTTATGTCCGATCGTAAATATGTAACCTTCCTTGTCTAAGTACCTAAAACTTGTATAAAACGGGCAACAAGCTATTGTCTCCGAAGACCAATGAGACATAGCGTAGATGTGCGAATTCTCGTGATTGGTTTGCAAAAATTATTTTCGCAAAACTATGAGCCGGTAGCGAGACGAGACTGGACGTTTTTTACAGCCTATTTCGGACGACAGTCGCCCGCAGTGCCTTTTGTCCATCGCTTTTTGTTGCACATAAAAGGATAAATTACAAAAGCGAAGACCACCACTTGTAAAGATAACTAAAGAATTCCGTATGCACGAGGGATTGAATAGAACGACATGAAAGGGCGTAAGGGTGCATTATATTCATAATTTACGACGCGAGCGAACATCACACCGGGCCTGCATTATTGATTCTGATGCACAAACGGAAGGTTCTCTAGGCATAAAAATATTCACTGGGCGGCGAGGATGCGAGCGCGGCGATTGAGAAACGCGTAGTGCGTGGAAAAGCACGTGACTTACCGGTCCGGTCGGTCAGCTGTTCGCGTCGTCCGGTAAGTAAACATTGACGGATGACGGATGGGGTTGCGCGAGTCGGAGGGACGTGTGAGCAGGGTCGGCGTCCACGGGCGTCTGCCGGTCTGGGCGTCGGGGCGCACGTCCCGGCCCGCCATCGATTGCCGCCCTCGCTCAGCCGGCGCGCGCCGCGGCACCCACCACCACTCGCGCCGATGCAAGATTTTCATTACATACGCCATGATCGTTGTTATTTGCACCCCGTAATGTTTTTTGATAGTTTGCTTAGGCCTCGCGGTGGTATGCCGCTATTTACATGTAATGCTAAGATAGGCAGGTTATTAGAGCGGGCATGTGTGCGTGCTGATAAAAAGTCGATATTAAGCCGGCAGTATGCGCCACCTGTTCCGGTTATCCTGATTGTCCGTGTTGCGGCACGGCTCCGCAGTTTTTAATACCGACGGTACAATTTATTCAGGCTCGTAACGGGATAAAATTAAAATATTAATCTTACTAAAGACCTTTGTATATTATTTCGTTGTCAAATTATATATTTAAGTACTTATTGAAGGTAAGCTAAGTGTGAGAAGTCATTGAAAAGAATAGAATTCATATTATTTTCTCGTTGTTATTTTCCTATCATTTTAATTATACCTACCTTTCTATCTGTTTTAGAATTTTAGGTCAACATAGAGCCTGAAAACACAGAGGTCGATTGGGTTGGTCAGTGTTTTCTAATACATCCTATAGTTTTGAACTTCATAATGTATAAGTTATACACGGATTTACAAATATATGGACCATACAATAAATATAAAAGTAAAAAAAAAGTCTCTAAAGCAGTTAATCAAACTGCTGTTATAAGTTTTACATTTCTCATGACTTCTGACACAAAACAAAGATCAAGGCTTAGATTAGTTCTTTTAAATTGTTTTCAATTACCTACAGTTATTTTATTATATGGTTTTGTAAACTGTGGATTTAATCCTTTTCCCAAATTGGGCAATCTTCCAATTATTGAACTTCTGTTTTGTAAAGTGTAGGTGTAAACAATGAGAATTCATTTGTACGTAGTCTTTTTATAAGAAACGAGTTGGTGATTTTTCGAAGCGTATGTAATAAAACCTCTAGTCCAGTCCTTAAGTTATATAAGTCTATATTGAATTTCAAAAAGAAGTAAAAAAAAATTTTTGTAGAGTTAAAATTAATTAAATGTTATTTTATGTTTATAGACTATGTTATATTGTTAGATAATTAAACATCCATATTTATCCTTATTTCAAAAATATATGTTTACAAATAGTAAAAGTAGTCAAGTATGATTGAAAGTAGAGTTAAGTAAAGTCTGAAATTGGAAAAATATGTTTGATTATTTTTGAGTTTTTGTATTAAAATATAATTATGTATTATGGTATTAACTATGTTATATCATATGATATAAGTAGACGTGTAAGTAGGAGGTGAGCACAATGAGGTTCTTACAATGTGGTGAACCTTATCAACCTATCGGTGGCGTTAGAATATTAATTTCTAACGAGAGTTAGCGTTAGTAAAATAAGCGTTGTAGAAAAAAGGTAAGGAGAAGTAATTATATTCTAAAAACAACCTAATAATATTTATAGAGGGTATATTTTTAGTATTAAAAATATTAACAAATGTCCACCTAATAAGATAGTTATGTAAAGCATCAATCTAACATACAAATACATTAATATAATAATACTTTTAAAGCACTAACGCCTGCTTAGCGTTACACATAACTGCAATTTTAGAGAGAAAAATTCACATCCTCAGACGGGATTCAACCGCGCGTCTTCCGACAGTTCGTGTCAGACGCCATGACCACTAGGCATTCGAAGCACGACATTCGAGTATCGAATTTCAACTCTCTATTTGATTTTAACCGTCGTATGGGGACGGAGTTACATCTATTGAACAGCTTTTAACAATATTATACCACTGAAAGATTTTTCAAGGTACTTAATTTTTGTAGGTATTGGTGTCGCAACCGTTCATAATTTTGGATGTGGATTGATGATTTATTAAAAAATGGGTTAATTTTTATGTTATATTAAGAATTCATGATTTATTATACCTGCTATGAAGCGATAATACGACTTAGATGTAAGCATCACGCTTGTCCATGACAGTTATAGTCCACCCAAAGCTTCAACCTTGAGTTTTGCGTTGCACAGTGCGTTCATACCTATGAAAAACCTATCTAGTAAGCCAGGTGTCGTTTTCTCCTACGAATTGCATTTCTACGAAGGCAGGTTAATTAAAAAACTCCGTCCCTCTAGTGAACATTATATTATCTGAAATAATAGGACAGAGTAGGTAATAGGAAAAGGTACGTATTGCAATACACTTACATTCATACGTACGGGTAGGTACAGCTTCAGTGTAATGAAAAAATTACCCACCCCTATATCCAATTAAAATTACGTCGTCTACCCCTACGCTGTGAAATCCAGTGGGTACAATCACAGACAAGAATGGAAAAGTATATATAGGTAGGTGTATAATTTTCTTGCCAGAGCGCAGCGTGCCACCGTTTGTTTCAGGGTTGGCAGTAGTGTTTTTGTAATTGCATTAGTTTCAAGTTTATCTTCCTGTTTGTCTGGAAAGACTTGATTGAAAATTGAAAAGTGTACATTAAATAATCGCGAACCTTTTTAATAGTTACCATAAAGTTTACCAGCAATATTAGATGAATTATTTGATTAAAAAATGTACCTATTCGTAAATAACATTTATATTTTTAACTACTACTTAACCTGCATATTTAGCATGACTTGCTCGAAACCCGGGTCGACGTATTCGATCCCTAACGTGAGTGTTTGCCGGTTTAAACCCTTCATACCGTGATAATTAAAACAAAAGATTTATGAATGAAACGCACGTACATTTACGTCAATGGTACTCAAACGATCAATAGTAATAGTTTAATATATATATCAATCTCACGAGAATTTCAATTTAAGAATTATTTGTCTTATTCATGTTTTAAACTTTATAGTTTTTGAAAATGCTAACTCAACCTCAACGAAACCTTTTTTTAAGTATAGAAAGAATTTGCATACCTACCCGAATAAGATCATTCACTAAGTCAGTAACAATTATATCTCTTAAACCAATGTCTTACTTTTTCTAGGTTCCCCTTTCTAGTAAAATACAATCGTATCTACCTATCCTATTATAGGTATTGCGTTTTTATTGGGTCTAGTTCAGTGGTAATTAACAAGTGGTATGCAGAACGCTGATGGTCCCTGGAAGCTGTATATTATTTCTAAACAGTTGGTGATCCAGTGCAGCACCAGTCTAAGTTGCTACTAAACTAAGAGGTTTGTAATAAAAGCATATCTATATACCTATACATTGTAAAAAAATAATTTAAACCAATTCTCGCCGGTTCTTCTAGGTAATGGTTCTAATTATCATGAAACACGGTAAAGTGCGATGAACATGCACACAATACGGTTCCGTAGAATAACAATTATCAGCCCAATATGTTCCACTGCTGGGACACTGTCATTTATATGAGGTACAGTCGACCACACGAGCCCAGTAACATGGTGTAACAAGAGCTCTTAAAAGCACAATCAGGACCAACAGCTTATCTGGCTCCGAAGAACAGGAGCGTTTTGTTGGAAATTACACTAGCAGGTCAACCACTCTAATTATAGTATTTTACAAACGACAACGCAAGAGCGCTTCTTTCAGTTTCATGTCTGGTCCGCCACCTTGTGATATAATAAAGCTACAGTCTTCTTAGGCTACATGTTGTTACAGAACCCTAAAACATAGTATACTAAAGTATAAGTTATATTTTAGTATCAGTAATGTGTTTTAATCCTGAGTATAAGCTAGGCATTCCAAAAATAATTTAAAAGTGAAAAGTAACACATATACCTACAAACTTACTCATACACTTTTGCGTTTATGACATTGGTGTGGTTAGGATCAGGGTAAGGTACCGAACCGACGTGTCGCTAATACAGAATTACATATAAACTTAATTATTCTTTAAACGGGCTGCACGGGCTAAATGCAATTTGCATCTACCGACATTTACAGGATGACAGGGTGGGTAGCAAGTGCAGAAGGTACGCGGCTAGTTGCAGATGCAGCGGGGGCACCGCCTAAGGAGAGCGAAGAAGGCGCCCCGGTTCAAAGAAAGGGGTAGGCGTGAGAGAGCTATTCGGACTTTGCCGCTCCTATTTATGCCTACCTGTGGCCTTATCTGCTATGCAAAGGAATATGTCGCATTAGACATCTTATAAAATAGCATTATTTTTTACACCACTCTAAAATATCTTTATAACATACACACCTTATATAGTGCCGTGGTCCGTTTTGCGATAACTTTGCTCACAGTGCTATCGTCTACCAAAGCTGGTCCGAGACAATTATCGCGATTTTGACAGCTCGTGGCACTGTAAGCGTGTTGTTAATTCGGACCAGAGTTGTAGCAATAACGAACCATTTGCGCGCGAAAAACAAATTCATAAAAATATCGTGCATATGCCGTGGTCCGTTTTGCGATAATTTTGCTCACAGTGCTATCGTCTACCAAAGCTGGTCCGAGATAAATATCGCGATTTTGACAGCTCGTGGCACTGTAAGCGTGTTGTTAATTCGGACCAAAGTTGTAGCAATAACGAACCATTTGCGCGCGAAAAACAAAAATCATAAAAATATCGTGCATAGTGTGAAGGTTAACTATGTAGTGTGTGGATTAAAAAGAAATAATGGAATGGATGGACCGACTTTTACAACTTTTACATCAAAAAGAAGGGACACTAGTAAATACATTGTAGAAATAAACAAACACCTGTCACTTTTGACAGAACGCTCACGACGATTATGGTGTAGAGCATGGTTCATGTAATCGTCAATATGGCGGCAGTTAAGACGTCATCGATGACGTAGCGTGGGCCATCGTAATCACGCTCACGGTGAAAGGGACCGACTTTTATCGCGCTAATATCGATTATAGCCAATTAGGACCGCAGTGTAGGTTTTTGAAAACTACCTACCTCACTGAACGAAAAAAATTTGATAAAACATAGCAAATACAATTTATAATTGTTCACTTACAAAAAAACAAACGCGTTGAATATATACATATTATATATGATACGTGAACCAACTACGCAAAAGGATTAAAAGGGTTATTGACAGAACTTGTTTTTGAGAAGATAACGTGTACCATAATACAAAATACAGCTGAATTAAAAAAAAGAACCCCTTCTCTTTAGAAGATAGTTGATAAGGAGAGTGTGATGGTAAATAACAACGATGAGTTGCTCATCACTTTTATATTTGAATGTATATTATGTACTGTACATCCAAATGTTACAGTACGTGCAAAAGAATTAAAAGGGTTATTGACAGAATCTGTATTTGGAGAAGATAATATACACAAAATACAGCTGATTTAATAAAGCTCCTGTGTTTTTAGAGGATAGTTGATAAGGAGAATGTGACCGTAGATATCAATGATGAGTTACTCATCACTGTTGTATTTGAATGTGCATTATGCACTTTGAAATGTTACAGTACGTGCAAAGGAATTAAAAGGGTTATTGTCAGAGTTTGTATTTGGAGAAGATAACGCGTAGCATACACAAAATACAGCTGATTTAATAAAGCTCCTGTTTTTTAGAGAATAGTTAATAAGGAGAGTGGGATGGTAGATATCAATGATGAGTTACTCATCACTTTTGTATTTGAATGTACATTATGTACATTGAAATGTTACAGTACGTGCAAAAGAATTAAAAGGGTTATTCATAGAATTTGTATTTGGAGAAGATAACGCGTGGCATACACAAAATACAGCTGATTTCAAAATGCTCCTGTGTTTTTAGAAGATAGTTGATAAGGAGAGTGTGATGGTAGATATCAACGATGAGTTGCTCATCACTTTTGTATTTGAATGTATATTATGTACTGTACATCCAAATGTTACAGTACGTGCAAAAGAATTAAAAGGGTTATTGACAGAATCTGTATTTGGAGTAGATAATATACACAAAATACAGCTGATTTAATAAAGCTCCTGTGTTTTTAGAGGATAGTTGATAAGGAGAATGTGATGGTAGATACCAATGACGAGTTACTCATCACTGTTGTATTTGAATGTACATTATGCACATTGAAATGTTACAGTACGTGCAAAGGAATTAAAAGGGTTATTCATAGAATTTGTATTTGGAGAAGATAACGCGTAGCATACACAAAATACAGCTTTAATAAAGCTCCTGTTTCTAGAGGATAGTTGATAAGGAGAATGTGATGGTAGATACCAATGATGAGTTGCTCATCACTGTTGTATTTGAATGTACATTATGCACATTGAAATGTTACAGTACGTGCAAAGGAATTAAAAGGGTTATTGACAGAGTTTGTATTTGGAGAACATAACGCGTAGCATACACAAAATACAGCTGATTTAATAAAGCTCCTGTTTTTTAGAGGATAGTTGATAAGGAGAATGTGATGGTAGATACCAATGATGAGTTACTCATCACTGTTGTATTTGAATGTACATTATGCACTTTGAAATGTTACAGTACGTGCAAAGGAATTAAAAGGGTTATTGACAGAGTTTGTATTTGGAGAAGATAACGCGCAGCATACACAAAATACAGCTGATTTAATAAAGCTCCTGTTTTTTAGAGGATAGTTGATAAGGAGAGTGGGATGATAGATATCAATGATGAGTTACTCACCACTTTTGTATTTGAATGTACATTATGTACCTACATGGAAATGTTACACTACGTGCAAAAGAATTAAAAGGTTATTCATAGAATTTGTATTTGGAGAAGATAACGCGTAGCATACACAAAATACAGCTGATTTAAAAATGCTCCTGTGTTTTTAGAAGATAGTTGATAAAGAGAGTGTGATGGTAGATATCAACGATGAGTTACGCATCACTTTTGACGTCAAATACGTCAAACGTCACGACACTGTCAAATACGTAATATACTGAGCTATTAACTTACTTTGTACGTAAATAGCTCAGTATTTTACATTATCACAAAAAAATATATTGACGGGGCAGTTCAGCCATACCGAAGATGACTAGATTTTATGAATTGTTTGGAATTTGAAGGCCTTTGCTGAACATATTCTTACCAATACGTTGACGTTCGACGAAGAGGAGATATGTATTATATAAATCAAAATGAGTTTGCTAGGATCGTCAGAAAGAAACTGGTATACCATGGTCTAGCATATGTTTTCGGAAGACAGGCGTGACTTTAGGAATGGGTGTGCTTAGAGTATAGTGATAAGCAGCTAATCTAGTACAATGTGTTGTTAGATTGCACTTCTTTCATTATCGTATGCCATATCAGATCACAAATAGATAACACTAGCTAATTAAACTTACTCGTACAAATCTATTCAAACTTAAGTACAAATTCTCAATGTATTACCAGCTTCAGAAGTCTAGAGAGTGTTATGTAAATTTCTCTAACTAGACTTTTATCCATCCAGTTGGAGGCTTCCAGAAGGCCACCTGAGTTATTATAATTACTGTTTGTATAAATACTGTTACTTATTGTTCTTAACTCTATTTTACTGTTGAAATGATCACAACAAACGTGACAAAGTATCGAATGCTTGTGCAATACACAACGAAAGGGTTCGAAAACAAAAGACACTCAGGTAAGTCGTGGTCAGTCAAAGAATACTTACTCAACGGTAATTTCCTGTCAATTTAGATTTGTGCTTTGCATTTTACCGATAGCAATATATTTTGGTTTTGCTTTAAACCGTTAGTGATCCGCAAATTAGTTTAGTAGATATGAACCTCTAAATTTGAGAAATAAAATTAGTCTTTGTAATTATTGGTGCTTAAACTGCTAAAATTGTAGTTATTTGTTTGACAATCATCCATCCGTATTCTGATTCTACTGCTGTTTAGATCTTTCTAAATAAATATATTCCTCTTTCACAATAAAACTCTCATCTATACCGATACATAAAATTGAAGGGTCTGTTTGTTCATTCCAAATTAACAGCTTTTCACTAAATGCATCTCAAAGTATATAAAAAAAAGGTTAAACTTTTGTCAGTCTATCTGTCTCTCTGTATGTTACCTTATCACGCCTAAACGGCTGAAAGGATCGTTACCAAATTTAGCAAGGGTATATGTTATATCCTTAGGAAGCACAATAGGTATGGTACTATCATCATCATCATCCTCCTCCGTCACCACGTGGGTGTATCCGTGGGCGCAACTAATCAATCAATAATACACAACAATACTGAACACTTTAAATTTAGAATTGAAATTTTATTTTATATGAACTTAATCCATTGTATATAATGTGAGATAAGCATGAGATGTACTTATCTTTTAGGACGAGATGTGTATATACATCTACAGCTACGTCACGTAAGTCTCCGTGATCGTCATTTGTCTCGAATATTATTAGTTTCCAAACTATCTGCCGTCACCCCTATTCCACAGGCAAATTACGTAGGTAAATTATAAATTTGAGAGTGTATAAAAATTACTGTATATAAACTACAAACACCTCCATAATATGCTCCAGTTTAAAATAAAATAAACTCATATGGTACTCATAAGCTTACCATCCCAAGTGCACTGTCAGAATGACCACCTCTCTGCAGCTTAAGGGTGCGACGATGCAAAAAATGGGGTGGTACCACGTTCCCCTGCAAGTAGAAAAATTAAGATTTATTTGCAAAACCCATTTTGTAATAACAATAACGGAGGCAAGATTGTGTGACTCAGTGGCGGAATAAGTTGCGTTCGTGTACTGAATATTAATAGTAGGTATAGGACTAGGCGAGAACTGAAGGTCGAACCGCACCAATGCTGTTGCGATGTGGTTACGGCAAGATGCGTATAATCTGTAAGTATAATCTGTAAGTATATAAACTATAAACCTTACAAATAGTGCTACATTCGTGTTAGTCAACTAGTTCTTTATAATGTAGGTGCTGGCTTTAATCGCCAATGTTTAAGTTGCATTGAACAATGAAACTTAAACATTGGTTATATGTCAATTTTTTCCTTAACGTGGGCATAGGCAAAACTTTTACCTGATAGTGCCTCATTTTTATTTTATTTCCAGTTCCACCAAAAAAATAATTTTGTTAAGTTTAGCTGACGCTGTATTGCTGTATTTTGTACTGAAGTAAATACCATCTTCGCTATCTATTCATATTCGTCTACTCTAGTTTAGGAATTCCTCTCCATCCAAGGGTTGTCTGAAAGAGATCGCTTATTAGCGATAAGAACGCCCATTTTACAATGTTATTTTTAAGTTTTTATTGTATTTGTTGATGTTTTATTGTTCAAAGTGTTGTAAAATAAAGTGTGAGATTGCAATAGATTGATATAGATACCTACAACTATTTATTTAGGTATGTATTGCAAAAATATTACCCCCAAATTTTAGTTCTTGAAATTGTTCGCATCCCCCAATGCCGATCACTATTGTTTTGGCTCAAAATATCTGACGGGGTATTAGCGAAAATTATATTTCTATTAAGACGTACTTATTAACATAAATTTAAACCTTTATTTAAACTCAAGGGGGCTATACTATAAGTACTCGTATTTCAATTCAGGATAAAAGATTAATTCAAAAAGAGGTAATTCACCAGTTGGTTTTAGCTAGTTAGAATTCAGAGTGTGTTAATATTCCAGTTTCTATAAAATAGTAAGTTATTAATAATGTGTGATATTGATCTAAAGATCCTCAAGATATGGAATACATTGCGTTTCCTCGATCATTAAACCATTCAGTCAAACTATTCCGAACAGTCTAAGCGCTCAAAATTATTAAACAAATTATCTTTAAAACACTTAAATAACTATAAACGTGTAAATCTGTTGCGTTATTTCTTAGTGCTTTTTAATGTTATTTATATGGACGATTTACAACGCCGCAAAAAACCGACTTTCGTCATATGGAATGCTTTGATCGTACGAGTACGTCAGGAAGGTGTTTATAAATAAATTTACTTTTTAAGAATGTTTTTAAATTATGAGATTATTTATGCACATAATATTTATAATTGGGGTTTAATCGATATTCTCTTGTACCTATTACAAATGGAAACAGTGTAATGTGCTTTATTAATAACTATTTATATATGTAAAGGTGCTGTCCAAACGCATCAAAGAAATTACAGGTGACCAAAGAGCTGGTGCTTACCTCGGGCAACGTATCAGCCTGGCTATTCAACGAGGTAACGTTGTCAGCTTTTTGGGCACTCTATATAAGTAGACAGGGACTTAAATGCTGTTTTTTATCTATATCTATAATTTAGAAAAATTTTAGTAAATTAGTTTTATTTTAATAGGTAGATTTATTTAATTTCATTAACTTTGTACTTAGATTTTTTTTACTTAGGTATATAATTTGATACGTACATAGTTAGGCGCAATATTAAATAAACAATATTTTTTTCCTGAAACCTACTTATCACTTTTTAATTTATAGATACTTTATCCTGCAAAAATGCGCATTTACATAAGTAGGTACCTAGTCTATAAAAATAAGCTGCGAAGATTTTTCATAACCCGAGAGCACCTTCTTACAGGTAATTTAGGTAAGTCACGTACCATTTCTATCTATATATTCTCATAAATATGGTATAAAGTACCAAAGTAGATACTTAGGTAGTTCAATCTAAAATAATCTTAATTAGGTGGTAAGCGTACTCATATTAACCTAAACTTAAAAAATATCCTAAAATGTACATATATATATATATATATATATATATATATATATTTACATATATATATTTCATAGCAATTGTTTCTTAGAGCGAGTCATAATTTAATATTACATATATACCTATCTTGTGTGATACTAATTTCCATTGCATCAGCACATTTACATCAGTACCTAGGTATAAGTATACCTATACGAGTATATATAGTAGGTACTCAAACGCTGGAAACTATAAAAGAAATCAAAATGTGATATAATTTTTTAAAGTTAAGGTACTACATAGGTACTTACCTATTGAATTATTAAACAAACATTTCAATTTTATAAAGTGAAAAGAAATAAAAACATACGAGTAGGTACTTAACTGCCTAGTCATTTAAAAATTAAACAAGCTACTTAGGTATCTACCAATCACATACCCACTAGTGTCATTAGTAATATATAGCCAGGAACTATATATACCTACCTACTTATACGTATAAACTTCAACATACAATAACAATAATTTTATTTTAATATATCCAATAAGTAAGTATGTACCTACTTCAATTATTTATCATTTGGAATCTAATTATCTTGCAAGAGTTATTGCTGAAATTTTAAATTATTATTCAGTAAAATATCGGTTAAGAGTGATGAAATTGATTATTATAATTTTATTATTTACTAAATAAAAGATCAAAAAAGGCACCATAAAATTAGCTAAAGATTTTAGTATCTTATTAGAAACTCAATATATAATACAAAAAAGCAAGTGTAAATTAAAAAATCGTACTTAATAAATACTTCTTTTCATTTAAAAATATACCATGCAAAAATAAACCATAAAGAATGCATCGAAAATAAAAATAAAAATAAAAATCAATTCACTCACCAACAAAAACAAAACAACACCGGCATTTCACTGCTTTTTCTACAACTAATACTGAAATTACACAAGTTAAAAAATTGCTGTCTTCATTTAATATTATTAACCTTTCAAAAAATGTTACTTAAAATTATTTTAGACCGCTAATTTACAAAATAAAATTCGAGTGTAGGCCTAAACACAATAAAGCGGCGGCAAGGTGCCGTCGGCAGCCATTTTGTGGCGCTGCAGTCGCGTCTCGCTTCACGCTTATTGGCTGAGTGACGTCAAGCGCGCCATGACAGTCTCCGTTGCTACAGACTAGCCAACACTCCTTACATTCCTACCACTGTAATTTAGACCGTATTTACTTTGAAATACAGTCGACTCAATATGCATCAAGAAGTGTGTATATTCAAACACGCGCCTAACCTCGTCAGCCCGCATTCTTGCGTTGTGAATTATAGCTTTAGAAGCTTTTAGGATGCACCCTAATCGGGCAAGAGGGAGCGTTTAAAATTCAAGTGAGGCGACAGTGATAGGTGGAAAGATTTTAATTGGCCGTTGATCTTTGTTGTCTCCTTAATTTTTAATTTAGCCAAGTAATAAAAATTGTACGCACCTATCCAAAGAATTGATAAAAAGGTTTTTTTAATAATTGAAAGCTGTTATTACTTAAATGTTTTAAGTCAATAGAACAGTGCTACCTGTCAATAATTACATATTTATTTATATTTTACTAACGATTATGATATAAGGTACATTTTTCTATCTGATAAACTGTATAATATTATTTACAACTTAGTAAGTAGGTAGGTATGTGTAATAAGTTCATAGTTATAAGGATTTACTATGTTTTAATGCCTTAATTTTCAATCTCCGTAATCTAGTTTAGTTTTTTATAATAGGTGCCTATTTTGCATATAGAAACATTATCATATTTGGAATCAATGATATTGTTTTAAAATGTCGTTATTTATGTAAGTAGGTACTGCTTATCTATGCTTTGATAGAGTCATCTAGTAAATTACTTTTAATAAATGATTGTGTTATTACCATTGAGATAAGCTTAACTTAATATTATAATAATAGGTAGAGTAATTTTAATCTACCGTCTTCCAAAAAGGAGGTACTCAATTCGACTGGTTTTTTTTGTTTGTTACTTCATAATTTTCGACTGGGTGAACCGATTCTCAATTTTTTTTGTTTGAAAGCTGGTGCTTCGCCCGTGTGGTCCCATTTAGATTTCATCAAATTCGGTCCAGTAGTTTTTGAGTTACACTCCAACAACTGAATAGAATGGAAGTCGGTATTAAATCTTTCAAATTGTAGGTACTTGTTTACTTAATTCAATGAGGTTTGAAAATATAAACTTAAGTACCTACCTGTCTAAGTACCTATACTGTTTTCAATTTCACGGTCTTCATGCACTGGATAAGTCGTTAAAATAAGTACGAGGTACCTACACCTACGTACCGATAAATATTTTTTTTTCTTAATTATGTTATGAACCCTTTGATATCTTCCCCTCATTCTCAGTAAATTTATCACATTTCATTCATTTATTTTTTTGTTTCAAATTTACACTATCGAATTTGGCAACCATGGTTGCCAAAGTTTTTAGAGACTTTATAGTACCACATTTTTAGAACACTGCCAAATGGATGTCCTCTCTCATTGGACAACATAGACGTTGTACACCCATACTTACAATAAAGTATGTGGCGCACGCCCTTTAGGATAGTAGGTACCCAAGGAGAATTGACGTCAAGCAGGCAGTCATCCATAAAAACCAAAACCTAGACCAAAAAGATCACAGAATAACATTTATGCCAATACTGGAATAATAATAGGCAAACGATAAATTATAATAGTTTGTTTGCTTTCCCTAGCAATGGCTTCCAAAACGTTTTGATTTCACTTCGTTGTCGTTCACACTGTCACTATTATATTATAGGCTATTGACTCACTGTTTCACTCGATGCATGGCCAGTAAATTCAGTTAAAGGTGGTAGCACACTACACCTGGAGTTGCGAGATTTTTCAAGGTCTATCGCCAGAATGCACCGTTCGGTACTTTGTCACAGGTTTTCCATTTTGAAGACGGTAGCTACCATCACTTAGACACCTTGTACCAGATACTGCCTCAAAGAGGTTTAAATTACGCTTACCTATTTAGAAATACAGCATAAAACTAAGTAAACCTCATTTCAGGAGGATACCTACGTGGTAATTATAGCGAAGTTAACACACAATTACTAGCAATGCTATAAACAATACTCGACTATAAACAGGCAGCATAGTACATTAAAGGCACCTTCATAATAACAGCCCTACAGAAAGGAATTTACGTACCTTTAAAGGGCATGTGCTTATTTTAAATGATATGGCCTAGCAGTTTCGAGAGCTTTAGGTAAAGTTATGAGGTCGTTTTATTTTACAAGCTCCTTTTCTAAAATGCTTTTGGGATATTTGTGAATCAGCAAACAGAGAGTTTCAGAGTAAAATAGACGGGTTTATTTTATTTATCGTAAAAAAATAGTGTTGTATTTGATAAAAGTGCTTTTTTAATAAAGACAGTCACAGTTTTTATACGTTCAAATGAATATGATTAAATACCAAGTTAGGTATGAATTTGAAAAATATGATGATGTCTATACAACCAAAACTAATTTAGATGGTACATATATGTATATTGGTTATATCTGGTATAAAACTAGTGTCGAAGTCAAATTAATTTATTCAATTTAGGCATCATAGATGCATTTATAAACGTCAATTATTCATTATAATGTATGTTCTACGTAGCGTTCCAAAATATGTAGAGCCTACCGAGAAGAAGCAGCAAGAAACTCGGGGCCATTCTTTTCACATAGATTTTTACAATATTTCTACCAGTACTAAATATTTTGCTTTAACAAAATGGTATGCAGTGAGTCGTGTGCATTTTAAAATTTAGTTTTTAGGTGAGAAACGACTTTAAAAAAAACTAATATTATTGTCGTAAAATGTTATTGTTAAACTTTAGTTCAATATTTATTACTTACTCAAATAGGTATAGAAAGGACTCATAAGAATTAATTCGAAAGGTGTCATCAATAAATTCGATATTCCAATAAGTTAAACGTCATCTTGTAATTATTTACAAAGTATATTGTACAGCTACATAATGAAGTAACAATCATATTTTTGTCTTCAATAATTAAGGATCACCAATGAAACATCTTTATGCGTTTGTTGTATTTTATCATTTTTATTATGTTCAGTCCCCCTGTCCAACTATACAGCTATAAATACTTTAAAAGAAAAAAATGTGTTTGATTTAGTTGAAACCTGTATTTCAAAATATCAAATTTATTGTCGTAAAATATGGTAAAAGGTACAAATGGAGTTAAGAGAACGATCGCCTCTTGTACCTTTTTAATTAATGCGGAAATTCCCATTTTCTAATCAGTTTAAAGTTCGTTTTACATTTAATAATAACTATCCAAAAATTCTGCTTGTTTTCGTTGTTACCATGATTAAAAATACGACATTGACTTTTCTGTGGTTTTAGACGCAAATACTGGTACATATTTAAGATGATATACCGACATACCAGATATGATTAAATAGACAATGTTAACCTTATGGTTTTTATGAGTTAAGATGGAGAAAAAAATAGATTGTAGGTAGATGTGAGAAATTATAGACGTACTTTACTAAAGATGACCTATCAGCACCATTAAGACTGTCTTATCACTTAATAAGAAATCGAATTGTTTAAAAGTAGAAGTTATTAGATAATAATACTAATAATAATGTTTATTAACATTAAAAATAAAGTATACAGAAAATAAAAACTAAGTACACTACACTCTAATCTACAAATTTTGACTCATTTATAAATTAGATATCTATAGCTCGGATCAAATCATAATGTTTACAACTCTATTTAACTATTGGTAGGCTGTAAATGCTGACATCTGTTATGTTCTTATAGAGCTGACATACTTATTTAAATTTTACATTACACATGAAAATACAGGGAGCTGACTCATACATTATTACTCGTAGTTATTTTTATGTAGAAACAAAAGGCAGTTGATATCTTCAGTGTCATGGCGTTCTTGCCATCCGCAGTATTGTCGATAGTATAGGTTGAAATTTCATAATAGGTATACATATACTTATAGAATTCTAGCTGCATCTATTTTATGGAAGGTACCAAAACGGTGCACTACATATTTAAAACCACTTCAGCACTCTTCAGTCAATGCGCAATTAAGTTGCAATCATCGAGCTCATAAATTATTTGTGCAGTATTTCAGTTGTTTTTACTCATCACATATCGCACTTCAAATGTGTTCAGTGGATAATTGTAATACGATTAAAAATATGATTGGGTGTTCAGAAACACCATAACTATAATACACGTACTCGTAAGATTTGAGTTCATATTCATAACGATATATAATTGTTGATTTGCAAGCAATAAGATTTATATATTTATCTTATATGAAAAGGATATGCTTATTATGACGAAAGTTTGTGGGCGTGTTTGAAATGAAATGAAATGAAATGAAATGATTTATTAATTGTTTACAAACTTAAATAACTTTACACTTTCACATAATATGCATAGCTAAGAGACAGTTCTACTAAGTTACGGACTACTGTGAAGTTAAAAGTAAATCCTAGGAAGATCGTAAGTGTTTATATGTTTGTTACTTTTCTACGCTCAAACGATAGGACCAATTTTGATTAAATTTGGTGAGCGGATACAGTAGTAAATGAGGTGCTGAATTAATACATAGGGTAATTTTCATCTTCATCACCCTCATCCATCATTACGCGGGTGTAACCACGAGGCGCAGCTAGTATGTATATAACTAAGTTTGATTTGACTAATTGTGTACTGTTCAACATCAAAATATGATGATTGAAAAGGATATACATATTCATAATTAAACTTGCCTACTATATAATATATAATGTATATAATGATGTGTATTGAAAATATAATGTAATTGTAATATTTAATTCAGTTCCAAGCTAATTTGAGTTTTTAGAAATGTCATGTATGCAAAATTCTAATAATTGTAATGATTCTAATGATGTACCTATATTGTAAATATAATGTAATTGTAATATTTAATTTAGTTCCAACCTAATGTATAATACGTACAGATTATAATAACCTAGGGAAGGAACTACCAATCAAGATACGGGTGTATTTATACCCAGTTTGGTAGGTAGAGCCGCAAATTGTAACGCTGTACTAAAAATGAATAAATAAATTTGAATTTGAATTTGAATTTGAATTTGAATTTGAATTTGAATATACTCACTGCTATGTATTACTATGTTATGTACTATTTTAGTTATGTTATGTAGGTAGGTATATATATCACTATCTGCTAACTTTGCGATCAACGGATATATAACTTATGTGATGTGAATGACGACTTCTTCCCTGTTTACCTTCGACGGATATATAACTTATGTGATGTGAATGACGACTTCTTCCCTGTTTACCTTCGCGAAGCTGTTTACAGTTTATGCAGCAGCATGATCCTTCGTACACGTTTATGTATGTGTGCGTGAATTGAATCGTCAATTTTCTTTGCTCTGTCACTGTGAGTATGTTCAATGCATTGAATGACGTAGGTTTCGATATCAATTCAGTTCACGAATAAAAATATATTTACATAGTAATAGGTATATATAGGTAATGCATTTTAAGCATACATAATTTTGCAAACACTAGCTCTACCTGCAGCTTCACACGCGTGGTTATCATGAATGCTCAGGAATTATCCGTCAAAACAGAATGAAAGGTAACCTGTGTTAATACTGAATTAGATTACTTTCCGAAAATTTCATCTATAGATCAATAAAATTGAGTTGCTTCAGAGGTCAGTAGGTACTTAGTAGCAAATACACATACTTCCTTATTTATATTATTCGGGCAATGAACATAGCAAACGCATATTATTTAGTTTTCTCACAGCGCGCCGTAAGTACATACACTTTCAGACAAAATGCACAAACGCCACACACTCACACATACACTTTTGTTTCTCTAAGTTTTATTCTAGTGTCACGGGCTATCATTGTCATTAGCTGAGTTCCGGAACACTGTTTCACAAGACACAGTTTTTTTAAACTAGTTTATGAGGAAGAGTCCACATATATACTGTAAAATTAGCCTATTAACTAGTTTACGTAACAAATTGTAACTGCATAGTACATAAGGCTCATATGCAATAAAGATTTATCTTATATTATTATAAATCATATATTGGATGTGAAACAAAAATGACTAGGTCGAAAATGCTGGCGGATAGATACTCCTGTTGTTTTTATATCACATATCTAATTGGTATGCTATCTGTAGGTATCCGTATTTATGTATTGCCACGGAGAGTCAAGCCGCAATTTGTCAGGCAAAATATGAGTTCACTGACCATTCAGGTCTTCACACAGAATAAAGCTCTTAAGCACATTACTCTTGCCTATTGAAATAAATAATTTCACTGAACGCCGCCTTGAACCATAGCGAAGTATATAGGAAGCTAAACTAGAAAACTAGACTATCTGGGGTTCCAAGACAAACAAAGCTAAATATAATTTAGGAAAATACTTGCTTTGGATTATTCTTGGCTCACGAATTTCTTACGTCATCGTACACCAAAAATGCGGGATATTTTCCATAACCATACCTAACATTATCTGCATCAAAATACCAACGAAAGTAACATCTTGAAGTCAAGCGTTCCTGTAGAGGGGGTCATTGCACTTACTATTTTGAGCCAGCCTTAACACGAAGGAATAGAGTTGGCAATCCAAGTACATGTTGATATCAATGTAGACGATCAAAGTCACTGTGTAATCTGAGACAGTACTTCAGTTTGTACTAAAAAGCTCGTGTTGTGTACAACCCGCACACTAATATGTAAGGTTATACAGAAAGACGGCAGCTTTCCTAGCTATCGACTTATACGAGTAAAAGTTGCTCAACAGTTAATATTACAATAACAGACAGTGCACCTTAAACGTGTAAACACTTGATTATTTTAAAGAAACAAACGTTATAAGCATTTTTTTTATAATTTCGATTGATTTCAGTCGCAACATCATGTTCACGTAAGTTTAATAATTGGGTAAACCGCTCTTACTTAAAAACATTATTTTACTCTAGCCAACATTTCGGACAAAAGTTAGAGTTGAATCTTATGCTTCAAAACGTTTAATTTTAATATTTTATTTACGTAGATGATTAAATAATGAAAATTGAGCCTACCTAAGGCTTGACTTTAAACCGAAATAAGTCTAAGGTAATATGAATTAGAAAGGATGGTTAATGATCACTTCTTATCAATTGTAATAAATTATGGTAAAACCCGCCATGTTAAAATATGAAAAGGAAAAGTCAAACACCTACATAACGTGTTATGCAAATATAACCGCTTCCGAATTTCCAAATAAGCTCAAGTGGTTTCTTCACGCCTTCGCTGGAATAATCTATTTCTCTGTCTTTGCTTTAAAATTTGTTTTAACCCTTTGTCAATTTCATTCATAAATCTTTTGTTTTAATTATTACGGTATAGGAAGGATTAATTCGTTTCCCCTGCGATATATTATGAACTTTTTCAATTCAAGTTTCTTGACATCATAGTTAAAGCTCAAACACTTTTTCCCTACATATTTTTAAAACTTATTCAAGTCTTTTATATTATATGATTTTTAAAAGCACTAAGCCTGCTTAGCGTTTCCATACGACGATTAACATCAAATAGAGATTTAAATTCGATTCTTAGACGGTATGCCTCGGTGACCTAGCGGGCATGGCGTCTGACGCGGATTTTCGGAAGACGCGGGTTCGAATCCCGTTTGAGGATATGTATTTTATATGGTATTGTATTTTATATTATCATATAAGCTAAGTCAAAGCATACTACTATATAAATAATGTATTACTTAAAAACAACAATTAAACTATAGTAAAAATTTATGTTTATTAATATTTTGATTGCAATTAGAAGTATAGTATATATTAACATTATGTACACTACCATTTCTTCATAATTTTAGAAAACCACTGAACGGATAGGATTCCGTTCAAATGCTTGGAAGATATTGCCTCAAACTATAAAACCGTCATTTATCAGTGTTCCTTTATCAGGCAGGTACTTCTTTGTATTTTTCCTATTTATTATCGTATGTAAATAAAGAGTTATCTGTATACTCGTAATATATCTAATAAGTATTACTAGTATTATATCAAATATTATACGCGATACATTACATTAGCTCTCTCAACCTCTAATTTATTAATAAACCCATTTACTGAAAAATCATGAGAAATAAAGACGCAACTTCCTTAAAAATGTTTGTTTTAATTACGGGACAGTTACTTTTTATGTATGTATGTTTATTTTGAGTTTTCAATATTAGGGCGCACGCACCAGCACGCATCGATTGACCATCAATAGGTATGTTAATTCTCCAGACAATTTATTATTTGCACTAAATCTGTAATTACTTTGATACCGTTGGCATTCATATATATACATAAATATATTTCATCCTTATTTATATTATGTAATACGATATATATCAGTGACATTCTTGTGCTCATTATATGCACCCCGGTTGTGCTACTTTCTACATACATAGGTACTTTAGTTATTATCGCCTTTTTTAAATCTACCTTTTTTGTTCCGGTTGTGCGATACGGTATGAATAAAACCAATTCAGCATGAGCTTTGTAGAGTTGTGCATCTGACAAATACATGGTATCGATACATTACACTTTGAAACATTTGGTACTGTGTGGATTGTCTATGACCACAGATGCAGAATGTGACGTGTGACGTAGTGACATGAGGCGAGGTGACCTTGAACCGAGGATGACGGATTCCGGCCTTGCGGGGTCGCCGAACTTAAGATATGTAGGTTGCTTACTTAACATCTAGCCGACATCTGTAGATTGTGTACTGGGACGCGATGACATAGTAATATAGTGCTTTTGTATAATAAAACAACGGTTTTAAATGATAAAGTTTTATCTCTCCTTGATATATGGTTATATGGGTTACTTACCGAAGCTACATGTTATCTTAACAAAAATGTTATTCTTGACAAAAAAAGAGATAATTAAAGTTACGTCGATATATCATTGTCTAAAGTCAATAGGATATCAATGTCTACGATTCGAATGCTACGCTGGAGATAAATAGATGTTCTATCATCTTTGATAACTATCAATAGCTCTAAAAATCAGTGTATATGACTTCAACTATACAGAGGCAATGGATGCGAATCGTGGGAGGTAAACTTTGCGTGTCCAACTATATTTTTTATGTTAAAATGCACTCCATGTTCGTAATTGAATGAGCTTTTTCATTGAATTTTAAATGTAATACAATCTTTGTCTTCTCAAACTACCCACATAAAAGTAAATGAATAATTTGAGTAGAGGATAATAATCTTCTTGGATTATTTAATTTGTTAACCTTTTATGCAACCGTTTATAATCAAGATACCTACTCGCATGCTTCTGATTGTTTGTATTAACAACTAAGGCTCACATTAAATGCGCAGAGGTAATGGGTAACGTTTATCACTGTTTTCATATCAGCGTTTTATACACTTAAAATTGCTTCATAAATCATTTTGAAATACATGAAGTTGTTGCCATACGTGTATATTCACTGTAGTTCAGCAGAGCATGAATTTACGGTCCGCCCATCCGACCACTAAATAATTTATAAGTTCCAACAAAGGAGCCGTTTTAGCCGAACAAATCGCACCCACATACATTACGTCTGATTTAAAACACAGGTATTTGACCGTCTCACAACAATAATCAGTTTATTTACGACAATAGAGGCGACGGACAAACTCTTCATTGGCATGATTAGTACCGATTCTGGCCAATTGATCGGGCAAATTTTAAGTACATAACAAATGGCAGCGTTATTTATACAGACGTTACTGTTATAAGAGACATATTTTTTTATTAATTTAACTATTTCATCGGCAATGATCAGCCGCAAACTGGGCGAATGGCTATCGAATAAATTAACAAGAGTTTCATACGGCTTAATAAATCAGTGCACTCAAAATACTTGGCGTTTATTTCTGTACGAAAATCGCTGATGCCTTGCATAATGTACGTCGTTAATTACGCTGTAAATTCGCATTGTCGTCAACAACTCAGGAGTTTGTCGTGAAGTTAGTGCGCGCGAGATCTCGTGGTAGCCGCAGGATTTGTCCCCTTGCCAAATATCCCCGCTGTGGACAGAAGCGTCGTGAACTGAATACTGATTAAATCTTCGTTATTGTTTCTTTTTTTCACTTTCATGCTACTGCTATCGACATATTGAATTTTTCATGTGTTCTTTATTGGAATTTCATATAAGGCTCTCTTATGTATGACTGACACGTCTGTAACATAACGATTAAGAGGAAGTTCCACCAATTGTACCAGCTCGGCGATCGACATTAGCATACATTTTGCGTCCATTCCAACGGTCTTTTATTGTCATTTGAAATGATTCTAATGGAAAAATAAAAACATTGAGACTTTAGGTACTACTAATATCATCATCAGCTGGGGAGCGCAAACGACAAGAATAAAATTTTATATAAACGCTAAATAATGTTAAAATTAAAACGCTAAACAGTACACATTTACAACTGAAGCATGTCTTAGATCAAACATCTGGGTCGTATTAACGCACCGTTTGAAAACAAACAGTTACTTTGAAGTAGATTTTCACCGTTTACAATGTATAAAACCGTCATAACACTGTCCAATAAACATGTATTTACATGACAGCGCTGATACGAAATCACGTTAAAGCCATAGAATAGCATCGACAAAAAGCACTAAAAATGTCAATTAATAGAAAATTTCAAGCATTGTGACTCTTGCCATATCACCTTTAAAATACGCGAGGGCACGGAACCTTGAATTAACAAAATAGCTGTGTCTCCCTCCCTCGCGTAAAGAACCGCCGTAAAGGGAAAGAACAAAGCATGTGCAGTTTCGTTTATCTACGAAAACGCATCTGTACTAGTAAACTAGATTACTTTATGGTTGTTTCAATGCACATTTTTACGAGGGGCGAAAAGGGCGTAATCGATTTTATTCATATTGTTACCAACCGTAATATTGCACGACTTGTGTTTTCACTATAAAATATGTTACCTACATACTGAGACGCAAATAAATGTAAATTCAGCGATGTTTAGTCGTTTCGTAGCCTTTGAATGTTACACAAATAAATCTGCATTAGAAAATGGAGAGTGAGGAGCGATTAAAAACAAACATCCTTATAAAAGCTCGTAAAGAAAAGCAAAATGTTATCGGAAATGTTTTAAGTGCACTTTAGAATCTGGTTAGATGTTATGTGGAGCACCTGTGTGCGTACAATACAATGATAATATAACGTAACGCTTTGTGCTGATATATACCTATTTAAAATTGCGTTTTTAGGTAGACTGCTTGGGATAGGGATTCGAATTTACTGATACAGCGGAATGTAAGTTCAACCGTGAATGTATTATAAAATCATAATTTAATTTTATTCACCCTTCGAAAATGTGTCGTATAGCCATCGTATTGCGATTGGTTTTTGCTTATTGATTATTTTGATCTTTAGTCTTTTTTCCAGGTTAAAGGAACTGATGTAGGACGTGCAAATAAACACGGTATTTTTATAACCGCAAACCTTTATATAGTTGCGGTCGATTTCTCCTCTTTATCTGCTCAGAGCGGTGTTTACTTTATCTTGGATAAGGGAAGGTGTGCGTCAAAGGGGTTTACAACATTTTATTGCATTAACTATGACACATCAGATCTTGCTACTTTAAAATCACATGAGTACAATGTGTAATGACAAGTTGATTTAAAGAGCAAACATCCTCACAAACAAAGTTAAACAAATAAACACCGTTACTCTGAATAACAAATATACCAATATACTAGTTCCTTATCCGCCCATATGCGTATCTATGAAATATGTAGTTTAGTATGAAAAAACATTTTTTAAAGTAAGCAAAATAGATAGAGTAACAGTTGGATACTGTTGCACATTATTAGGGCCTAAAACGTCTTGTGCCCCTACCAAATGACTGGTGGAGGTTGCACTAGGAGGGCTTGCTTAAAGTTAAGGCTACTTTTACTATCTCCCATGTTAGATAAACCAAGTCTTTTTCCATTAAAACCTCTTCACCATCAAGTGTGCTACTGATACTCATTTTCAACCATAATGCTCGTTTTTTACGTTGTATCCATCCCTGATGTAATAACATTCGTACTTCTCCCACAATGACCGAGGGATAACTCTGATGCGCGCGATTAATATGATCCAACATTAAATGTTGGAATTGGAAAATTGGCGACGCGCATCAGAGTTATCCCTCGGTCATTGTGGGAGAAGTACGAATGTTATTACATCAGGGATGGATACAACGTAAAAAACGAGCATTATGGTTGAAAATGAGTATCAGTAGCACACTTGATGGTGAAGAGGTTTTAATGGAAAAAGACTTGGTTTATCTAACATGGGAGATAGTAAAAGTAAATGTCGGTCAATGAATCAGTGTTCTGGCACTGGCTGGATAAGCAGTACAGCATTTAATACTGCGCTATGTCTTTAGCATCTTAATCAAATCCTCATTCTGTCACATTTTTGATCTAGTACGCAGATACGAAATTCATCATTTTTTATACATAACAGGTCAAACAGTGTTAACAACTCATTATAAACAAACTTTTAAAGTTCTTTTACCATATTTTTAATATATGCACTATATTCTACCATAATTTTATTAATGTCTCTTATCATTGTCTGAGCTTCATTGGTTTTATCTAGTTGAGCCAATATTAATTGTTGTATAATATGCAGGAATAATAGTATTTAGTAATAATATTCCGGGAGTTCTGACTCAACTTTCTAACATGCCATCTTCTTCTTCATCATATTTTTCTATTCTAATAATCCTTTGGCCATTTATCTATTTTATCTATTGTTTTAGTAATTATAGCTTCATCTATTTTCTCAATCTTAACTCCAGGAATAATATAGTATTATTCCGGGAATTCTGACTCAATTTTCTGGCTTGATATCTTCTTCTTCATCATATATTTTCATTCAAATAATCTTTTGGCAATGTATCTATTTTATTAATTATAGCTTCATCTATTTTCTCAATCCCTGCTATTGACATTCTATCACTAGATTCAACAATTATAACCAATCCAAATATATTTTATTTACTACAAACTACTTTTTCAAACGCATAATTCAATACACAAGATATTTATGAAACCTCGTTAGTGGTGTATGAGTGTTGAGTAACCTAGGGTTAGGATGAAATGAACTATATGCACATGCAAAATTTATTAGTAGAGTAATCCGAATGGATGATAAAAGAGGAAAGAGGATTACAGCTCTAACTTTGTCCATAGTACAAATGTTAAATTCCAAGTATTAACGTCTGTATAGTGTAACTTAAACTTTAGGAATGTATTTTAAGTAAAAGTAGTAGGAATAAGTAGCAGTAGTAGGAATATTATAAATATATTACACTTCAAGTCAGGTCAAGTGGAAGGATAAATGACAATTTACAAAACAGGCTTTGAAGTAGAAGAAGATAAATTAAATGATAAAAGGAATAAGATTATTCTTTAATTAAAGGCTAATTTTGAGAATATATAGCGTTATGAAAAAGGAGGACATATTACACCAGATCCAAAAAAAGTAAGGTAGCTCGATGACGATTTTTATGATAATGTTAAGTCCATACTAAAATCAGTTTTTTACTGTACATTATAAAACTGATTTTACATACATTGTATATATATGATAAAGTAAAAGTGTAAAGTAAAAGTAAAAGTGACAAAAAATTAGTACACCTTAAAATCTTTCTATCTATAAAACTATGTTTCTTATTTTAAAATCTACTTTTCCCTAAATTACTTATTCTTATAAGTTATCATGACAAGAATAAATCGAAATAAAATGATTTTTTGACCATAAACATAATGTCGGTTTTATGATAGAACTTGAAAATTTTATGACCGTTAAAGTATAAAGATAAAACAAACATTATTAACAATGCAAAATCTACATGATTCACACGTCGTTATATGATAAATTTGATAAGTAAGATTTGTTTTGCATGCAAACTGATAAAGTTACATCTAACCTATAAATTAAGCAAATTTTTTGTTGTAGATTTTGGAAAGAAAATAGGTACTCCTTACTAAAATTTTATATCCACATTTTAGAAGTCTGAATTGCATCATTATATTCATTACTACATTTATGGTATTATATTTATTATTACACATATTATATTCTTGTAATTAATATGTATCTCTGTGTCTCAAATAAATATTTACTATTATTATTACTGCTTTGTGAACAGCCCAAAATAATTAAATCATGCACACATGCCTGCAGTTATGAATTTTTTTGAAAGAACTATATTTAATCTTAATGAGTGAAGATTGTAATTATTGTGACGTTTTTGTAGTCACTGGCAACAATATTCAATGCCATCATTGAATATTGTTGCCACCTCTGGGATGGCTCCGCTAAGCACCTTATAGATGCTTTCGATAGACTGTAACGTCGCGTTGTCCGTATTAATGGAGACACTAAATTCACTCAACACCTACAAACCTTATTACAAATGCGTAGAACTATAGTTTCTCTAAGCGTTTTTTACCGGTTGTTTCATAGTGAATGTTCTGAAGAGCTTCCTCACCACTCCGATCCCGAACTACTTGTTCCGGCCTAGCATTGCATCTATATACCGTTGAAAACTTCTTACCACGAACCAAAAAGTTTAGTAGTTCCTACCTCTGTCGTGTAAGTAAATTGTGGAATGCTTTGCCGGCGTACGTATTTCCTTGCAGCTATGTCTTTCAAGCGGGGCGTGAAAAAGCATCTGTCAGGTCATCATAGGGGTGGTGGCAGCTTACGGCTGCACTAATAGTCATTGCTTCTTGATTTCATCTTCGCTTTCCATCAGATGAGAGGGAGTCACTTTGATGAACCATTATCAAAAAGGCGTCGGTCCGCGGAGGGGAGCCGGAGCAATCTGGTTCCTCGAGCCAGTGCGGCCAATACTTAAAGAGTGGGTCCTTCGAGGGAATAGGTCGCTTACCTTGAGGATAACGCAGGCCTTCTCGGATGGAACGCCGTAGAGTTTTGGTGGGTATGTCGCCCTACTGGCGTAGATTCCCACACGCGCACCAGCTCTCCCTGGGGCTGGTGATCAGGGTCCAAAATCTTTCAAATATGGCGTAAATGTTGATTATTATTACATGGTAATAGGATGAATTGATTTTCTATCATCACGTTAAGTTCAAGGATATCTTAATATAATTGTTAATTTCTTAGAGAAGGCCTCTTCACAAAAAAGGGTCACACTCCCTGTTTAAAGACTGGAAATCCTTGATGTCTCTGGTGTTGTGGATGTCCGTGGGTGATGATGATAACCACCAGGTGACGGCTCACCTGCTCCTTTTCCTCCATCTCTCATAAAAAAGCTCTATGTAGTATCGGTATCGCGATGAGCGTCTATCAGCGTGTGACCATCACTACGCCTGACCTATAATCGCATCATCATTATGTTACTAATAAAAGGATCAGAAAGTCAAAATTGTGGATTGGGTCAGTACCAAATGTATCGTGCAATCAAGCCCCGGGGCTTGTATGTACCTACCGATATTGTGGATCAAAACAAAATTTGCTTTTGCCTTTCTTCCGCGCGCGGCTAGAAACTGAACGCTAGGTTATTCCAGGTCCCAAAAAAGTGGATTAACATATCACTGTGTTTTGGTTTTAAGGCACCATCCAAGTAAAACTGATACGCTGTGACAAGAGCAGCGCAGAACTTTTATACTGTTTGTGAAACCAGGTGACACAATACAACTGTGCGATTTAGTCGAATGAAATATCCGTCTCGTCACTACTACATAAAAATTGTTATCACAAAAAAGGAATCACGATGTTTGTCCTAGAAACACGAAGTCCCAAAAAGTAATGAGAGATTCTATCATGTACGCAGTTGTAATTCAAATTAGCTCTTTATAGGAGTTACACATTTGTTTGTTCTGAAGAAATTTTTCGATTCGATGACGGATCGTAAAAAGCTGCCCCTTGTGTCATAAAATCGGGTTCAGTTCTTGTCATGCGAATACAACCTTTATATCCAGGTGTTATATAACTTCTGAACGTTTTTTCTGCATTGTTTTATATCCTCGGAAGGGTTACTAAGTTACGCAATGTAACAATAAACGTTTTGAGGCAGTAAATTTTAATAGAGCAGAAATTTATGACCAATTTGTGGAGACATTTACAGCTGATGAACGGAAAATGTTGTTGTTTTGTCCTGGGTTGTGTGAACGTAAATTTCGGTATTGGCTTAGTCACAGCAACAAACGTTGACCTTGATTTCGACGAATTAAATGAACGTGACTGTTCTTCGAATGCACAAAGACAATTGCACAAATTTGATCAAAAATATCTGTTAAATAAATGCTAAGTGCTTTAGGTATTTTGGCTTACAAAACGCTAAACTAGCAACAGGGGTAGCACATCGTATAAGTCATACTTTACATTTATAAACAATTTTGTATACCATATTTTCTTTTTCTGTATTTTTGATAAACACTTGCAATACATTGGCTTACAACTTTAGGAATGTGTTAAGTAAATTGCTAACCTAATCTATAATAAACCTGTGCGTAATATCAATTATCAATCTGCATTATAATAATGGTACATACTAATGTATTATAATATACCTATGATCGCCCACGAGTGCCGTTGTTTAAACGAAAACACAGTAAACGTAGCAAAACTTATGTTACTAATCCAATATATTGATATTCTAATACAGACGAGGCAAGTTCTTTCATTAAGGTTGCAAAATAAAAACAATACAAGTGAAAAGGGTATCGGATACAGTGCGCATATTCGCCAGAGAAAATTTCCTATTATGATCCCTTTCCTAAAGTCAACTTCGTATAGGTACACACATCTACTACTGGTATAGCGATTGTCTGCCGTCCGCTGCAATAGAGATGAGACGATAGTATCGATATAATTAATTAACAACCACAACAGAAACCCTCAATCGAGACGCTAGCTACTAAACATATCTACAAAATGAGATTTGAATATTTTAATCCGGCCATAATCGAAGATTAATGATGTCCCAACGTCGTCGGCAAGTCCATAAAACCGACATTAAATACAAATTTATTGCATTCAGATTATCGAGTTATTGTCATAGCATTCTGTAATTACGAACACGTTTTATCGATATCATCGATAAATTTGGCAACACGTCATCCCATGCAACCCGTGTGTACAAACACATGGATAGAATAAGTAGAGATAGGGCACACAAAGCAACCCGCTTATACAAAGCTTAAGGTACGTATTTAGACATAGTTTCATCCGCGACCAAGAGTGGAAATTTCAATAAAAATGCAAATTTTTCCCGAGCAATTTCCTTCTCACTACCGCCGTCTCAGCTATTGGGTCCTACCGCATTATGTTCGGGTTTGCTTCGTCATAACATACCTACAGCGGTGGATTATCTGTATTCTACCAACATTGTAGCATTTTACTTGTTAATGTTATAACCCATCAAATTACTGTTATCGCACGCGCAAGAATGGAACATAATCTCTCGGAATTGACACTGTGCCGAGCCTAAGGTAATTTTGTCTTGTATTTTCTTTAATAACAAGCTTATTTAGGTATATTTGTTTTTCAAACGGGTTCGTGTATTATCAGTTTATAGTATGTAACTCGAAACGCAACAAATAATTATCTTTATCGCGGTGTAAAATTAAAATTAATAAAAAAATTATGTGCACTCGAATTACTACAATACCAGACGTTTCTAGTTTTCTCAGAATATCTATGATATAAATTGGTTCAAAAACGCAAACGCATTATAAAGGTTAAAGTGAGCTTTTAATATACCTTAAATGTATATATTTACAGCATACAATACAAAACTAAACTGTAAATTCTACAGCTATCGAAGAGGTTCCCCGAATCTTAATTAAAAAGATAAATTCCCGGAAAGGTACAGTAATCACCTTATCTACCTAATTTGCGCAATAAAAGGAAGTGACTTTCAAATCTGCATAAATACAGCGTTTTAAAAGTTTCCACTTAGTTGAGACACGGCTGGCGGGCGAGGGAGGCAAAAGGGGTGGAGGCAAACAGGGCAGATTAAGGACGCTGGAGCGAGGAAAGAATACACAATTAGTTCTGTGCTACCTGCTGTAGATAACGTATCCAATTTACCGAGATCCCCATCTCTACTTATCCCGTTCCCGCTGGAAGCTGGACGTGTAAACGTGAGGTGTTCACTTACACTGGCCGGTTTTCTGTCCGGGGATTTTTAAAACGTACAATTTCGCTGCGACCGGAACAGAGGGGTCCTGGATCGATCGGAAACCTCGTGCTATTGTTGAAAAATCAAAATGAGGCAGTTAGTATTCACGTATTTTAACACAGCTTGTTGTCAAGTGAGGGGATGTTGTAATGGCCGTTTGGATAGGTGTGATATCCTCAAAATTAAGTGGGCTTTCCTCTCTGTTGTTGTTCCAACTTTAGGGGTGGTTTATAATTATGTTTGTTTTTATGTTGCGTCTTTGAAATGAAAAGATTAGGTCGTTATTTACAATTTCTAAACCCTTTTCAAGGTTCTACATGTACTCTTCTTTTAAAACAGTAACAGTTGAATATGATAATCTTTTAACATGAATATAACGCAATATAGTTTCATAAATAATTATGCAGTAAATGACCATAGTCTGTTTGACTGCATGTGTAAACGTACATGTGTAAAACACTGTTATACTCGTATATATAAGGATTAAAATAAGGCAATTTTAAACTTACAATCTACTGGCAATGAAATGAATAAAACAGACAAAGTAATTGCTTAAAAACACAATGACAGAAAGGCAAATTATGAGAACTGTTATGAAAAATGGTGAAACCGGCAATTTGCCATAAAACTGCGAGCTCATACACAACATAACACACTGGTACCCTATGTTTGCCAGTAATACTTTACAACGCCCCTTCAACAGCTTACACAACCACACATATTTCCCTATTTCTACATGTATAAAGTCTAATTCAGCAACGAATAAGTTTTCAGTATGCAAATTGTATGTAAATATCTTGCGTTTATTTTCAGTGTTGAAGCAACGAGATAAAATTCGCGGTCGTAAAATACTGTAGTAAGGGAAAAAGAGCTTATTGTTAAAACTATCGTTACATATGTATGTGCAATTAGCGTGTTAGTTAACTTGTAGTAAATACTAAATATTTATAGCTGAAAAGTAATTGGTCATTATGTTAGATGACTTGTGAATGGACAGTCTAATTGGGAAGGTAAAGCCCATTGGTTGATTAAATGCATTTAGTATTATATTTATGGTTTGCGCGAAGGCTGTAAAGAAAAAGGGTGCGCCGAGATTACTATACCTAATACTAGACCTACATAGATATTACGGACCAAATAAAATATCGACAAGAATTAAACAGCCTATGAAACATAAACGCAACAGTACAACTGTACCTACTAATGCTATAAATCAAAGCAATTTTCATAAATTCTATTAATATAATTTGTTTTTTTATTGAAACGATAAATAAATCAAAATTGTTAATTGATTCGATTGAAATATAGTCTTGATTACAGGATGTTATTTAAAGTAAATTTAAGTACATCATTAATATTATAAATACCAGTATGTATTCCTATATATGTGTGTGTGTGTGTGAGAGAGAGATCCCTCTGTATGACGTGCACACATTTTACTATAGGTACTTATCCCCTCATGTGTCGATGTCATATAAAATGTCTATTGCGTCTGGCCGTTTGACCTTTGATGGATTATACAGTTATAATTATACACATAAGACAGGCCGGTTGGCGCAGTTGATAGCACCCCTGCCTTCTGAGCTGCTGGTCCCGGGTTCGATCCCCGGACAGGTCAAATATTAGTGTGCACGAATATGTCTGTTTGATCTGTGTCTGGATGTTTATATGAATATAAGTATTTAATATCATATATAAATATGTATCATCATCAGGTTACCATAGTACAGGCTCTGCCCGATTTGGGATCTGAAGACCTTTGTGTGGATGTTGTCCCCATATTATATAATATATATTATATATTTACTCTACGCCAATAGTAGGGCGCAGCAATAATATCACATTTTTTAAATGAAGCATTGTCATTCAAAATATTATTAAATAATTCTGAAACCACTTATTTACCTAGGTATATCTTGTTACGTATTTATGCCCATAAATTTCTTAATACCGCCTCCTTTGTAATAAGACCTCAGGGAGGATCTACAAGTGATTTAAGAGACTCAGAGATCAGTTAATGACTCGGTGTGGCCGACAACTAACAGCCTTATCCTTGTTACTCAGACGTTACAAGCCTTTATTCGTACCGCGTCTTAGTCGGCACTTTTTATATTGAAGCTGGAAGTTATGTTCATATTGGTATCTCTTACAATTTATTTGGTTTAAATTTTTACTATTTTATATTTTACTCTTTTACTACTGATGATACTAAACCAGTATTTTTAACCCTTTGCGTCCCAGAGCATTAAATATACGTCAGTTTCATTTATAAATATTTTGTTTTAATTATTACAAGGATGGATTATCGATAGCAAAAGATAGGATAAATTTTGACATTAATTATCGATTAAAGACAGGCCGCGGTTATCACGGCAAAATTCATGCTCGAAACAAGATACGATAGATAAAATTAGTTTATGGACGTGAGGAGTTTATCGTGGATAGATTCATCATGCAGTCATTTACATATCTATTTTTCTGAAGTTTTCTAAAGAATACTAAAAGGGCAATAGTTAATAAAAAGAATTGAATTCAAACTATTACGCAAATGTAAAGTTTGATATAATTGTTTATAAAATAGAAAATATAGTCGATGACATATTTACTACCCAAGTAGTCTAAGTACTGAATAGCATGGATTTCACTTTAAATATAGTAGTTTCGTTCATAATATTTAGGTTAATTAACGAATAAATTATTTAAATCTATGTAAAATCAGCTTTTATACATTAAAATTTACGAAGATAACCATCTATACGAAGAGTTATAAATAAAATTAAACACGCATCAAAAACAATAAATAAGTAAATGAAAAGAGTTTACAGTGACATTTGTCACCTACCTGTTATAACTTAAGATACATTTTAAATTATGTATTAGTTACGTACTTGATAATGTTTCAAAAAACGGAAATGGAAATGGAAACAGCCCGGCCATAAATTAATGGGATATACGCTTAGAGTGTCTCGCAGGCTCAAGAGATTCGAAACCATTTAACATGGACTTTAAATGAGAAATAAAATTGCTTGGTATCTACTTATTGCAACATTATGTTATTTGATATGGTACAGAGCGCAATGCAAAGAATACTATGGTAATCTTTGAGCTGACTGGAAATTAAACCACTAAAGTAAGTACCTGTCGTAAGATAGCTTGAGGTTGTTAGTTGGATTTCTATCATTTACATAACAAGTCTTATGAAGGCACCTAATACCTATGTGCTAAATAAGAAATTGACTTTGAAAATAACTATCATCATAACAGATCATGATCTAAATAAACTATGTTGGCTATGATAACGAAAGATAAAACATATTTAAATAATCTATAACACAAATATTTTTTCTAGTTTCTTCGAATTCGAAAAGGTACTTAGTTTGTTTATAAACTGTTTCAATAAGAACGGTTTAAATCGCTTGCATGAGATGTATTTAAATAGAGGTGCACCATATGTAAGCCAAATGAGTAAGTTTTAGCCTGCCAAATTACCGTGTATTTCTTTGTGTATTATGGTAATTATTAAAACTGAAAATCATATCGCAGCGTTAACTAAATATGATAAAATTTAAACCGTTTAAAATTCAAAACAGTTATTTCTCGCTAAGAAACACCAATATCTAGCTAATGTGTTACGTGCAATAACTGTTCACCGGCAGTAGCAATCGCCGTCTCACAACCTTCTCAAAGCTCTACCTGTTTCCAATATCTACAATACAAAAACACATGCATGAAAACGGTCTCGTGCTCACGGTATAAAGGATAAAGCTATTCGATACAACGGCCTATATGAATACCGATGGCTTATGAAACGAATTAATGTCATAATTGCAGCTGTTTCGGATAAAATAAATCGATATAACTTACATATTACCGCCCGCAGTTTGTATAACGCAAGCGAATAACCATCCTAGATTGATCTCTATGATTCCATTGAACTACACTCATTCCGAATAGATTTACAAACAACTGAATCAATCTCAGAGCTCTCAGTAGGTGAATCAAATGGGTTTTATTTACAAGGCCATTTCTAATCTCGATTATTTGATATACGAACGCCTATTTCAATCTATTATCTAGGTGCTTTGTGGATATGTGTTCATTTTATAATATACCCGAGTGTAAGTCGTATCGTATCGTTAGGTAAATTGCCTTTTGGTGAACGAATATCGATAAATATCGATGCATTTTAATTAAAACACATGTAGCAGGTATTAAATTACTTTGAGATATAATATATGAGCAAGCATTGAATTACATTATTTTACGTGTACTTTTATAATAGCGGAACTCTAGGGAGTATTCTAATTTGGACTAGCTATTTTCGTCTGGCGTGACTAAACCATTTTATAAAGATCTTCGGGAGCTCAACTGATGCAAATTTAAGTTAAATTTTGTTAAAGAAATGAGGGTTCATTGTAGCTTGGTTTTAGGTATATGAGGTTGTAACAGACAGTAGGTAGGTGTGTATCGCGTTTTGCTAAATTGCGGAGGAGCTTAGAGCATTCCTGTACCGCCCTAGGGAATAGCGTCTGGGCTTAGCACCTCGTTTTATCCTTGCTATAATATATTGTAGGCTTAATACTGACTACATTCCTTTTGTAACTACGAGTTGATGGGGTGGTTAGAAATATTAACGTGATAATTAACACACACACATGGAATTCAAACCTTCTATTCTATACATATTATACGCTTTATATATAAATATTATAAATCTATGTTATAGGAGTAGTTTACTGTCATTATATTCAAATAATAGCAATTCTCTACTCATAAGTCATAAGTGTAGATTTTGCGTATTCTTAATGTGATAGTTTTCATTACAAAATACATAAAACGTACTTTACTCATCAATAAAAAACGCGGATGTACGATTTATCTCATAAAGTTAGCGACATTGCGTTGGCATTCCAATTTTATAATCAGGGAATTATTATAATATTCCGCATTTTATTGTATTTTGTTCTGCCTTCTGAAGCAATAATAATATAAGCAGTTGGGAGATTTATAAATATAAAGTCAAAGTTGTTGTTTCACAGGTGACTTCAAAAAATTTACTCTTATATTGGTAAATTTAAATTCTCCACGACCATTTTTACAACTAAATAGAGCCAAATACATTTTTCCAACAGTGTTTCTAAAACTAAAATCTATTGTAGCAGCTTAAGTTGTTACTGCAGTTTGTGTGAAAAACGTAACGATTCAAACGGAAAAAACCCATTATTATATGAAATCCGAAAACTTTGGGTTTCATTTATATTTAATGTAATTTACATTATTTAGGATATTTCACTACAAATATACTTTTTTCTTGGCTAAAGAAAGAAGAAACGCAGGTCGAGAAGCTATATTTTCTAATGCAAATCAAATCAAGTCCCCATTCATAAAGCTTAATGTTGTAATTTGGAATTATAAGCTCATGTGTGGTCGGAACCAGTTTTCAAATGAACTGTATCAAACCTTTACCTGCATAATGGAACTTAGAAAAGCTCTTTTTGTGTCGGTAAGTATAAAATGAAAAATCTCTTTGATCTCTGCAAAATAGGGTTAAGGGAGAGGTGACCATTAAGTGTTAAATATATTGTGACACCTTTTTACCATTCGTAATTGGCGCTTATAAAGTACCGTTTATAGTAGAAAATCCGGTTGAAATGAATGTCGTAGCATAAATTACTTGCGTTGTAGAAAAGAAAATACAGTACCCGTTTTGAATTAAAAATTGTCAACATCGCCTGTATGGTTTACGTTAATTGGTTATTTATTATTCACATATCATGCTTTCTAGTATTGTATTGTGTAGGAAGCTTTCTTAGAAAACAGATTCGTGAGAATAAATTAAGTTGTATTTTTCGTTTAAAAATTCATTTGTGGTATTTTATACACTGCCTCAAAGAGGTTTGGAATAATAATTAAAAAATATCTAGGAGTTTTGTCATGATTTATTACGAAACAAACGAAAGTACTCATATTTAACTTACGAGTACATACCGTGAAATTTGCATACTTCACAAATCAGAGCAGATGTCAAAATTTTTTTTTCTATTCAGGATTCAAATCTGGTATCTTTAGCGAAAAAAGACAGAATAATGACCCCACTTGCCAACATATCAAAGTCAAAATACATCATCATAAGATTTTAATAATCTCATTTCCTGAATTACGTGTCCTAAAAACTCAAAGCCATAGGAATTGTTGATTACATGTTAATTTTCCCGCCAACTTCACAGTAAAAGCCCATTTCCAACTAGATCCAAAGAAACATCATAACCACTATCACGCATAAGTGCGTCACTACAAGTACGCCCATCAACAGAATCGCTTCACATAAACCTCGTTACGATCCTTTCCTACCCATAATTATTGTCCACACAATTGCACCATCCCTGCTCCTGCTAACATTAGCAGCTCTCATAACACTATATCTGCTATGAAATATGCGTTTAACTGTACCGTGTTGACATCGAGAAGTGAGCACGCAATTATATCTGCAGGCTATGTTAAAATAAAGGTGAGAGTTGTGTGAGTGTTGGGCGGTCGATTTTAAAAGCGAGGGTTCTAATGTCCGGTTCTGACTCCCGCTTGACCATAGGGGTAATTTGGAGGCAGACAGCAGACTCATTTGCATCACAATGAGACTCGGATCTCGACTGAGGGAGCTTCCGTCCGACGGATAAGCTCGCGTTTTGTATGTATAAAAGTGTGTAACTTCGTCTAGGTACTTGAATATTAATTGTTCATAGAATTGTAGATAACTATTAGCATAAAATTTAAATTCATCATTTAATTGGAAACCTACTTTGATATAGTATCTTAGGGACGATAAATAATTAAGTTTATTACAACGTGGGTAAACAAAGTCGACTCTCTGAATGCGACTACTTATTCGTCTAGACGGTATTCTAATCAATTTTCGCACTCAATTGAGAATTTTCTTTATTATGCCACTGAAGTAAGTTTGAGACGTTTATTATAATCCAGAACATTATTGTTAGATTTAGTAATTGAAGGTCTGAAGTATATTTAAAATTATCACACTGATATCATAAAGGATTAACACATAGCATATTTTTCATCATCATCATCAATCACCACGCGGTTGCAGCCGCGGGGCGCAGCTAGTTTTAATAATATTATTATGCGATCAAATTTAGTTTTAGTAAAATTTTTTGGTATTAAAAAGACCTTAGTTATAAAAATACTATATTTTAGTAGTATCTAACTATACACGTATTTACCTATATAAAATTGATTGCATGAAAACTGAAACGCTTTAATAATATACTGAAGTAATGTGGACCCTTTATTCTACGAAAGTAAAAATCGAAGATCACACATTAGTATTCTTATCGTTTATAACAATATTCATTCTCTAAATCACTATACATTCATGTCATACTTCAACACCATAATACCTAGAATATCTAGCTCATCAAATAATGATGCAAAAGTATATATGTTTGTCTAGTTGTTACTATTTTGTCAATATCGTACCCGATTTTGATGAAACTTTGCACAAATATAGTGGCATTAGGCTGTACGAATATTCATACAATATTGGTAGATACCACTGTCATACCAGATATTCTGCTATAAAATTGTAGTCTGCATGCACTTCTGTCTCAAGCTTTGAACAGGCTGTAGCAAGTAAAATAGATGGCCGAAATAAATAAAACTCAAAAAACAAAGTTGATGCCTTGGTGTGTTTAAATTAGTTCCGCAGTGCACGAAAATTTTCAGCTGAAAGCTCCTCGTGTGGTACCTTCGATCTCTTTAGATTTTTTGAGGGGAGGCATATGTTCGGCAGTAGGCGTCCTACCATACGGCTGAGATGATGATCATTATCATCATCATCATCTCAGCCGTAGGACGGTTACTGCTGAACATAAGCCTCCCCCACAATTTTCCAAAAGAACCGGTTGGAAGCGGCCTGCATCCAACCTCGTTCTGCGACCTTTATCAGGTCGTTTGTCCACCGTGTCGGCGGACGAACTACGCTGCGCTTGCCGGTCCATGGTCTCCATCAGCCATCTGTTCTGCGTGCTATGTGCCCTGCCCACAGCCACTTTAACTGGCTAATCTTCTGGGCTATGTCGGTGATTTTCGTACTTCTACGGATCTCCTCATTTCTGATTCGATCACGTAGAGAAACCACGAGCATAGCCCTCTCCATAGCTAGTTGTTTTTTTGTTTTCAGTGCCATAAATCATCACTGGTAACACACATTGGTCGAATACTCATGCCTTGAGATGATGACGATGATAGTATACAATTATCGTGAACCGGCGAGGCACCAGTAGGCACACGGGTTGCAAGTCTTATCTCTTGGTAGAATATAGTTTATTTTCTGTCCGTATTATTGGAGACACTGAAGTAACTCAACACCTAGAACCCCTACAAATGCGTAGAACTATAGCTTCGCTTTGCATCAGGCAGTCACTTTGATGAAAGGTAGTCACTTTGATGAAACATTATAAAAAAAATATTCAGTAAATTGCATACGATATTTTTCATCAAGTTTAAACATCGAGTTCCAATTGGATACTGTTGCACGGAGTCACGAGTTAATTTTACTCATGACAGAACAAAATCGTGGGCAGAAGCTAGTTATCTACACAATGAATTCTTCTCACGACATTTCACTGCACTTTACTTGCATCAAATTGATATTTCCATGTCGACGAAGTGATGGCGCCTTTTAGAATGATCTAATAACTACTAATAGACCTTACGTGATATGTTTTGTTAATTAAATGTACTCAGTTCTCACAATAATGTACTATTAAATTATGTACTGCTTATATCAAATGTGAATGTTAAGATTGCTGACAATAGGATTAACTCAAGTAAGTACCTATGTATCATATTATTATATATATATGTGTATCATCTGCAATAACTTTAGAAAGGCTCAAGAAGTGGACAAAGGACAGGTAGCTGCAATAGGCTGCACTATTTATTTATATGATTGTATTATGTAAAGGCTTATAATGAGTAAAACGCTCTTAACAATATTATCATAATCGGATATATGGAATATTTAAAAGTATCCATCTGATATAACCTCATAATAATATACTTACATATGTTATTCGATTTTTGAAAATCTTTGACTTTGTTTCTTGTTTTTTCTACCGACTTCCTAAAACAGGGGAGGTACTCAATTCGCCTGTATGTTTTATTTTATTTTTGTTACCTCTAACTTTCGACTGGGTGATCCGATTCTCAATTTTTTTGTTTGTTTGAAAGCTGGTGCTTCCGTGTGGTCTATGGTGAATATAATGGAAGTCGGTATTAATTTTCTACCGACTTGTTGAGTTTAAATTACAAATTTACTAAAACTATACTAATTTTGAAATCGCAATAATCTAAGTTATGAAGTCATGGAGTAAGTCTAAATCATGAAGTACCTAATTGAAATGCGAGATCGAAGTTACGTAATAACACTACTTGTATATTCTTTAGGCTGTGCCTTATTATTTACAAGGCTATGCCAATAAACCGCATTCAAGTACATTATAATGACATATAAGTAAAGGTACCTGATCATATACAACGTCGCATCTCATATTAACAATGTAGCGACGACCTTCCTTAATCAATGCAGGCAGCGTCCACAATTACTCGTAACAAACTGATATAGTGCCTGCATGCACAGTGCGTAAACTTCGTCATATCTTTTATAAACCAAACTGAATCTTGTTATGTAAAATGTAAGGCTCATTTTTGTATTGTAAAATGCGTGAACAATAATATATCGTGCGATGTGGAGGTACAATGCGGATGCAATTGCGATGTCTCTTGCAAATTGAACGTGGGCCCGGGAGCTCAAATTCACAATTATATATGTACATAGTATATCAGTGGTGAATAATGGTGTCTGAGTTTTAACTCTGTTTATATGAGCAAAATATATTCATCATCAACAAATATCTGGGCTTAATAATATAATTAATATTTTACTGATAGACAAGCCTTTTGTCTAGGGCTGCCATAATAGTGTCAGTGCTCACCCGGACTATTATCAATCTTCTTAAACGTTATTTAGTCCACAGTCCACAGTGCAGCTATACCAAATACCAAAGAAAACATCATTTCCTGCACAATGGCGGTTATATTATAACCAGGGATAGCGTTTAAATATTGGCACATAAATTTTTTCTTCTCTTTTTTCTGTCTGTTCTCTCTTTCTAACATATCTGTTGTTTCTAACATATCTGTGTGTTAAAATATAAACCAATATTAAATTTACTTCGACCATCACGTGGTCATCATCGTGGCGCTCGCCTTGCAACGAGCAAGTGTTACACTTTGTAAATGATACACCGGAATATTTTTAAGATTTACCGGGACTACCGGGAAAGAAGCTCCAAACCGGTGGCATGTCTCGGTGTACCAGGACGGATGGCAACCCTACTTTTGCTTGAATTGTACTGTTGCAGTAATTGAAGTCAATTCTATAATTGTTGCTGTTTCACCTACGACTGAGCCCTACAAGCCAAACCTGGAAATTGGTATCGTGCGTTCAATGAAGAATATCTGGCATTAATTACGAGGGTGAGACCTTATTTTCATTGTATGAAAATACTTAATATAATAACTCAGGTTATCGAAAAATAATTATGAAAATATCAATCAAATAATGTTATTATTATAAATTAATAACTAGCTTTTCATAGCAATTTCATGTTTGAACAATGTTTTATTTTGGTCCAGTATTTTTAATTATGGTCAATACGACTACGACACATGTATTAGCTATCAAATAAATACGAGACAGGTAGGTATAATAAGATTAACTATATATAACACTAGCTGCTCTACGCAGTTTCACCCGTGCGGTGATGGATGGTGATGATGATGAATCTTATATAGCATATGTTACTTAAGGTGAATGTAGCTTTCCAATGGTGAAAGAATTTTTGAAATCGGTCCAGTACTATTTGAACCAATTCGTTACAAACATACATACAAATCTTGCCTCTTTATAATATTAGTATGATCATTGAGGCAGGTGGTTCTTTCGCTAAAGTTTTATCCGGCTTATGAGACCATGTAAGCATTCCATAACTATTTGCATAAAGTATTGCATACTGATATAGTATAAAAATGTTTGTCAAACTAACTGAAGAGAGAGACAAAAGTAACAGAAGTATTTTTCAAACAAAACGAATTATTCATACGAAACAAAAAGCTCTCCAAAAATTACGAAAACAAATATAAAAGTTTTGTCTCTGAGACAATGGACTATACTACAATGGAGAAGAACATTAACAACAAAAAGCTTAAAAACGAACGCACAATAAACCATTCAACCCTTTCGTCAAAATATGTCGAATCGACACTTCCTTATTGCATCATAAATTTGAAAACACAAGTTCATGGGACAATGACGTATTTTTTATTGCTAGAATACTGTCGCCAGTCGTCTTAGAATCGTTGAACGAATACGTGTTAAAATTATAGACCATCCAGTGTGTCGTCATGTTGGTAAGTAAATTATTATTGTTGCAAATACATTTTACATGAAACATAAAGGCAACACTAAACTCAAAACTGCAATATTAATACAAGTAATTTTGACATATACAGCATTGATTTTATTTCAAAAATTGAAAATTGAATTAACTTCGCGTCATCTTTCAAGTGCATTATATGCTGTTCAGCCGTTCGATTTTCTAATGATTCGTCGATGTGCTCGTCGATGAGCTCACCTATGTCTAATACTTTATGAGATATCGCTCTTTTACAAAAGGTTGTATTTCCAACGTTTCTTGTCATCTCGCCTTTGTTTCACGGATGTTGTTAAAGATGCAACGATGTTTGTTCTTAGAGAATCGCACAGCTGATACGACATTGTACATTCAATAATGTAAAACTAATAATGTCAAAATTGCAACACCAAAACACTTTGCAAAATTTACATTTTCAACCAAAGCCGTAACTTTCAGTCGCTTGCTAAGGTACTTAGAGGTGACCTGAAAGTCTCAACCAATGCAGTATACAATGGTACGTAACGACTGCAAGGCGACACACATTCAAAAGTAGGTCAAAACGCTTTACCAAGGATGTTTGCTTGCTTAGGGAGATGGAACCTGAAAGTTTTCATACAAGAAAGCTTGCAGTTTATATAAGAAACTCACTTGTTTTAAGATCTTTATGCAAAATATTCTTAGGTTTTTAAAATAGTTTTTGTACGATAGGCACCCTGTTGCTTGTTAGGAAAATTGTCTAGTCAGGAATGTATTTTCAGACTGAGTGATACCGTCTCCTTTGCTTCTAGTAGTTGTAGTATCACTGAATAACCTCTAAACTCTTAAGCTGTGTGATCCACTGAAATGGGCTTGTTACCTCAAGATTTAAGTACTTAAGCTACGTTTGCTCTGTACACACTACTTTTCGTAACATCTGATGTGCCTAACTATTATGTGAATATCATAGGGTACTACTATACTGTATTTAATTATATACTGGACAAATAAACTGGAAATAATTTGTTTTAGTTGTCGCATTAAGAAAAATACAGAGTTTTTCAAATTGATATAATAAGCACATTTTCTTGCTACTTTGTAAACTTTCCATGAAAAGTAAAAAAAATGTAGTATTTCGGTCTCATTCCTATCGCGTAGTTTACTTTAATTCCAGAGTACCTTCGTTCCCTCATAAATATTTATCGGTATTCAAGCTAGTGTCTCGAACAAAAGATGTCTGCTTACAATGTTGTATGTAAGTAATAACGTAGTCTGCTTTGAACTTAACGTGAGTATATTTTAAAAGCTGTCAGAGCAATATGACGCCGGGCGTTTGCCTGTTTCACCCTTCCTACAGTCGCGGTAAAAAGTTTTGGCTCGGAAATAAATAATCATTTACTAAGTCAGGATTACTTATGGGATGATATTGACTGAACACATGTCAGGTCAGACAAAGGCCAACACAGAGGTGAACTAATTTTAAAAGCTATATATATTTATATCTATATATATATTTATCATTGTGGTCTAACGATGGCATCATTATGCAATAAATTCAAATTTTCATTTGTAAATCAATTAGTTAACTTTCCAATAGATTTGTAACTAGGTATGTGACAGCAGATATGTTCCAAGTTTTTAACACCTTTAGGTATATTAAAATATGAAGGGGTGAAAGCTACACACATACACATCAACACATTTCTACATCGCCAAGCTGATCTGCAGATGTTGATATACCTATAGTTTGGTCTCATGTAATTAGTGAAAGTAATCATCATAGGAACAAACTGAAGTGCCATTGGGCCAATTTTATAACACGAAATCCGAAACAGGTTGGGACACTACTTTTAGATTAGCAAGCATTAATTATCAATTACCTCTGTCGTGTAAGTAAGTTGTAGAATGCTTTGCCGGCGTACGTATTTCCTTGCAGCTATGACCCTATGTCTTTCAAGCGGGGCGTGAAAAAGCATCTGTCAGGTCATCATAGCAGTGGCGATTAGTGCAGTTTACGGCTGCACTAATGGTAATTGCTTCTTGATTCCATCTTCGCTTTCCATCAGGCGAGAGGAAGTCACTTTGATAAACCACTATAAAAAAAATCTAGTCAAAGTCACATTAATAAGTTTGTCATTAAGTCTATATCCTGCCTAAGTCACTTTCTAGTAAAGCAAACATAGCTGGCCACAAACTATGTACTATGTACACTTGTGTACATAGTACCTAATACATAACTAGGACTTTTTAAGGCGAGTAATGAGGACACTATTTTTAGATAACCCAAAAATAACGTTTCATTGTATAGGTACAACAGTATACATTTTGCCTAAACTCATGCATGATTACCAACACTTAACGGTTACGAATCCATTACATTTACACGGCAAACCACCACTATTACACGCCAAAACTCGACGAAGCATATATCTAAAAAAATTAACAAAATCAAATGATATATTTTGGGATAGGTTTTTCAGTCCAACATAAAAGTAGTTTTATTATTATACGTGTTTTCCTCGACAGTACCATATCAAACTTAGCTCAAACTTAAATTAGAGGCGCGGCTGGCACGGCAGTATAATTTAGTAATTTAGTACATTGTCAAACTATTGTTTAACTATTATTAAAGTTCAGCCTGAAACTTGTCAAAGTTATGTATCTGTTGATAATTACATTTAAACGTAAAACCAGGGAAGGTCTAGGGCGCGTCAGTTTGACGTCATTTTAATTTAAAATATTATGAAAAAAAAAATTAAATCGGTTAATCAAGCCGAAGAACTGTAATTTAATTTGTATTATTTTCAATTTGTTAGTATATGTAATTTTGATTAAATGTATGAAAAAATATATGTAAGTATTAAAAAATATAAATATTTTACATATATGAACATATTACTATTGCACATTTACTATCAATTATTACCAAAGTTTGTGGTTGCGACTGGTAGAAATGCTGTAAGTAGGTAAGTACTTAGTAGTGCATAGGTATGCGATAAATGAAAATGTCGTACCTACTATTAGCTACGAAATTTTCGTACCTAATGAAAGACTTAATATTATTATAAAGTCTCACACTCTTGGCATTAGAGAGTATATGTTTAGTATGAGATACATTTGATTTGAGCTAAATCAGTGTATAGCAGGTCCGCTTCAGCAGTCAGGTTTAGAATGCTAGACACCACTTTAAATGTATTTTTTTTTTCAAGATTAAAGTATTCTACGACACACAATTTACCCGCAGTGTTATATGTAAAAATACAATAAAAAAAAAAGTTTTAACCATCCAAAGGTTGTCTGCAAGAGATCGCTCTGAGCGACAGGATTACCTTTTGTATACACTTATTTGGATTACTACATTACATTCAAAAAAGTCTATAAATTGTATATGCTTTGTATTATATTGTACGTATATTTGTGTATAAATATCCCGTTGAACTGGTGTTCCTTTATTGTATGGAAAATAGAAAAAAATAACAAACCAATAACACACTTATGCATTTATTATATATCTAGCTGGAAAGTCTATATTATGAAATATGACTACCTCACTGGAAGAATCGGAATCTACAACTGTCTCTATGCAAACCATCTCATAGAACAGTTGCAACGCGCACATAAGCAAGATAGTCTGATAAACCAATCGTACTTTCGCATTTACATGTTGTATTGGTGATTAATAGTAGATACTAAAGGAATAGATATACTGCAACTTATTCTAATAGATCAGAAATACCATATACACTCAACCTTTTCCAATGCATATTCGAGTACATTAAACATGGATTTTACACTCAGTGAATGCTATAAAGATGGCAAAGTAATTGCTTTATCATTATTTTTATAGCACAAGATCTCGTGATGATGACTACTAAAGTAGTTATCATATTTTTTATTTACTTGTTTATTGTCATGGCATTTACATAAGATTACATATTTTGATGAATTCATTCATATATCATTAAAAAATCCAGAACATTTGTTCATTATTTAATATTAGACAGAACGTAGTAAACTTAATGGTTTTCTCAAATCAGTTTAATGATAGATATGATGGGTATTTGAATCTCATTAATAAATAAATAAATGTGTTAGTGTTGTATAAAAATAACAGATATGTGTACTATGTATACTCATAAAATCCTATGTATTGACGTGTAATAAAATCAACGAGGTTAATTTACGCATTTTTATTTAATCGTAAAAAACCTGAACAATGAATTGGAGTGATATTTATATTCATTTATTATACCTAATGGTCGTTTTATGGGGCATAAAAATTAAAAACGTCTCTTAAATTAGTGTTAACTTTTATTGCGAAGTGTGAAATCAGATGACTAGAAACAACAGCTATAAAGTTGGCGACTGCGCCTTTATTTTTAGAAACGTAATCTCTTTGAATCGTCCCGACTAAACAAAATTCTACTGAAATTCCAATCACCGTGTAAATCACTTTAATCCACATAGTTTGAAATAAAACTTTACCCACTGTTTTGACGTTACATCTCTTATCCATGACTCACAGTATCAGCAGGCGTATCACTAGTTATAGTTTTAAAGTATAAAGTAGACTTATCAATACTTATAACTTTTTTATTGAATACTGACTGTAATTTGTGTAATACAACTGTATGGAAATGGCGGTGCGTTCTTTAATTATTTCAAATTAAACTATTTAAATACCTTTTCAGAAATAACCCGTGATAGGCTTACATACTGTAACTGTACTGTTAGATGTATTTACAAGGTGAACCCTCCATAACTAGATTAAACTAAGTACCTACTAATTGTTCGGTCCAAACTTTAATCTTGCGATGAACCGATTTTAGACAATATAACTTATATATAACAGCATTGATTATAACTTAATCTAAAGGAAAACCATGTTTTTTGTTCTCTAAGTAGCTAAAATTATTTTCACTAAAATACTACTTATAAAATAAAGTTTTCAAATGTACAAGTAAAGCCCGTTCATTTGATACCCTACTCGATCTAATTAAAAATCCAACCCCCTTTTACATCATCCAATACATACGGAGATCTCACTTCGTTCAGTGATCGAAATATAGATATTTGTGTACTAGAGTATTTGAAGCAATAATCATAAGCAGAAGTATCAGCCTTCATTCAAAAAGGTACTATAAGGATTGAGTTTTCGGTGAAGGAGGTAAATAATCCGCCGTAGTACGGTGCTGGTAGTAATGCCTTTCCAGTCCGAGTCTACTAGACTAATAGACTAGTCTCCATTCTATTGTATCACCTTAGACTGCATGAATGCTGACAATCATATGAAATAAAATAAGATGCTAGCCTAATAATTATGAACAGTCAGATCAGGTAAGAGCGTCCTCAGTATCTAAAAAGTTCTAGGGTAGAGAAACGAAATAGCTGAAAGTAAGATAATAGAAACTGAAAATGTAGTTACCAGACTGTAGGAATACTTGTACTTATGTCTTAATTGGATTGTCATGTAACAACACTTACATTTTAAGAGAATATTGTACTATTCAACATTTTAGATCGTTGCAGTGTGGTCGGAAGTCAGGACCACATTGTATTGATTGCTATGCTATATTATCTGTCTGAGTGATCAGTCATGACATGACTGGTAAATCATGATGGATAGGGACTGACATCAGTTATACTGACGCAAACATTATATTATAGTTCAGTCTTTAACTGATGGAGCCATCAATCACACTACGTGTTAAATATTGACAGGTGACGATGCAGTTGCTGTTTATTAAATTATATACTCTCAGTAAAATTCTTAGATAAATATAATAAAGATAATTCAAAAGTTTTATTACATTTTCATTAATCTGCAAAAATTGAGTCGATCTAGAAAATGGGCAAAGTTACACAATTTAATAGTGTAGAATTCAGCGAAGTTGCCGTCACTTAATTACATTTGGGCGAAATTGAAAGTTTGCCGAAAGCTTATCGTGTCTGCAAGTCGGCGGGCAAAGTTTCAGATTCCATTATTAGTACAAGTATTAGTTGCTAGATGTATCTATTCGTTTGGGTTGGATTGATATTATGAAAGTTTGTATTATAATTTATTATTATTGTTGACGTTATTGTTATTTATAAATATATAATAGTAATAACCAGAAATGTATACGTCTGTGGAAAGGATTTGTTTCAAATTATGTTGCACTCTATTTGCGCACACTACTTTAATGCGATGATGAATTTGAGAATTTAAAGTAAAACTTTTGCTTTGACACAAACCGATGATTTCATTGTTTAGGTACCTATATCCATGATTTTTTAGACCAGCAACATTTTAAACGCATATAAGTTGCGCATATAGTGTCATAAAAGATTTCGTCACAGCTAAACACTGAAAGTGTAGAAAACAGCTTTAAAAAATAATTAAGTGATTACAATTAAAGGTAAGTTATAGAAAATTTTACGACCAAGTCAGAAATATAGAAGACTGCACCAAATGCTACAGTTTTTGATCCTTATAAAACACTGCCTCGGCCTCCTGCTATACCTATATCCATCTAGTAAATGTGAGTGCTACGTTAAAAATACTGCCTTGATTTTTCTAATATACATAAATATTATTATTAGGAACTAAGAATAAAGAAAAAATTTAAGACGTATAAATAATGTATTACAAATCTGATGATTCGACGAATGTATAGACAATTAGGCACGATAGTATTTGTTACACTAGATAGTAACAAGCAATAAGAAAAACAAATTCGTCATTAAATTCTACTCTAATCCAAAACAACAGTTTATATTATGCAAATAAACAATCTTCAACAAAAACAAATGTACTATACGAGATCAACAGAAAATCTCTTTCTTGTGTGAGACGGCACGCTTCCCCATATTATAAATATCTAAACATTGAACCTAATTTTAGGTCCAATTTCTATTCTAAGTTAAATGTCACTGAGAAAGTTTGAAACTCATTAATTTGGGGCTGGCATCGTCTTAATCGCTGTTTAAAGTTAACTGATTAACATTACACGGTAACTATGGGCCGTGGACCGTTTGCGAACGGTGGCCGGTAGTCTTAAAACTTTTCTAATCATCCTTAATTACCGTTGGTTAGTAATTAAGTTCGCGTGGTCGGAATATTTCGTCAACGATTTGTATAACACGCCCCCTTTACATTAAATGCATGTTTGAGTTGCGGTCGGTGCCTATCTATTAGGAATCATCTACCATGTTAACACATTCAGATCAAATTTTGAAACTATTTGCTTCTGATAAATATCTAATTAGTAGTTTTCGTAAAGCATTCTTATTTTCAAGTTATGTCTAAATATTTTATTTAATAACATGGTGCTACTAGCTGTGATTCTGGGCTTTGTTTCCGTTAACAATTACGGAAATTAACATTGTTAATGGCATGACTCAATAGATGAAATTCCATTTTTTCGGATTTAATGAATAAACCATTCGCAAATATTAAAAAGTTTTGATGTTGCGAAAAATATCCAGTATATAAACTATTGTTTCAGTGGGTTAGGCGACTTAGGTCTAAAATGATAGTTGTCAAGGTATAATAATGTCCATTGTAAAATAAAAGTCAAAGTATAAAAAATTACAATAATGACAATGGTCTCAGTAGAAACATGTCTATGTAAAAAAAACTGTTACTGAACTATTGTCCAAGTGATTTCTCGTACATTACTTTCAACCTTGAATAAGCCTTAGGACACAAATATACTCTTATTACTCTATCGGGTAAAATATACCCATTTCCACTTGAAAAGCCCTCAGTTTCCGAATAAGTAGCTGGTGTTAACAGAATTTTCTGCCGAGAGGAAAGTACTAAGAAAGATAAAAGTTTAGTACTTACTCAGCTAGAAAAATTATAGGTTTCCACACGTCTGTGGCACACCCGGTAACGCGTCCTGCCGTATTAAAGATATAATCAATATATAAGTGGGTTGCTTAATCTTATTTTTATTTTCATGAGCGGAAAAATACAATAAGTAAACAATAAAAACCTGGTTTAGTATTGTCTTCTAAAGATAAAATTTAATATTTTGCAATTTGTGTATCTACTATTGAGTTTCTTAACCCTTAACTGGTATCGGTGGAGTTGCGTGACCCCAAGTGTTCTATTTAATATATGCGTTTTTCTCCGGTTCTATTCTTCATGCGTATGCGTCATGTTTTTATTTACATGTATTTTATTTCTCATTGCATACAGTTTTGTAACAATGTGTCGAGTTTTTAAAATTCTAAGAGCTAGTCAGGAAGTTGTGTACGATGAGTCAAAGTGTGAATTTTTAAACAATTACCGTTTTAAGGTAAAATGTTGCGAGAGTAAAGAAATAAAACTGATCCTGAGGAGCCACTTTTTTTTGTTGTTCTTTTGTTGGTATTTTCAAGCACAAGCACTTTATACATGCTAGGTATATTTTTATGGCTTTATTTTTGTAATCAACTTCAAACGTAAAGTAATTTATCTGGTTAATACGAGTAGAACAAACAACAAATTATGTACTTAATGTACTGATCAAAAAAAAATTTGATAGGTACGTTTTTTTCAACAAAACTTACTTACCTTTAATATATTGATGGTTTATATTTTTTATGGTAGACAATTTTGTTTATTATTAATTGTCAAAATTGCTTCTCTAGAACCAAACTTGTTGGAGGCCGTGAAGCCCCCGTAATAGCAGTACGTATGTAGAATTTAAGAAACCAGTCAAGGGTTAAAGTTGACGTGAGATCAACTGCGCAACGCATATCTTGGTTGGCTATAACCCGTGAACCGCTGACCTCTCAAAAGTCCTGATAATTTTCATTGCAATTTAGTAAAATAAAATACCGCAAAAAGTGACAAGTGCAAGTCGGACTAGAGTTGAGGGAAAATACATAAAACAAACAAATATATTGGTGGTGCGGAAGTATGAAACCCTCGGTATACAGCTTGACTTGCAATTGACCGGGCTTTTATAATTAACTAGCTTCCAACCCTGGCTTTGTGCTCTCTCAGGTACTGGCACAATAAATTTAAATAAAACTACCTTATGTATGAAGCTATACATAAGGTAGTTCTATAGAAAGCGCTCGTCAGCGGAGCTTGACTTGGCGATCTCAATCGTGTAGGAGTTCAATGGGGGACCGCCTATCCACCAAGCCGCACTGGGCCCGCGTTGTTAATCATGGTCCAACTCCTCTCTCTGAGAGGAAGGCTCGAGTCCCAGCCGTGGTAACATAAGGGCTGATTATGTATGTCTGTATGTTTTATATAATAATATGTATTACTGCAATACAGTTGTAGGTATAATTTGTCATTATATATTGTTTCAATACTAATATAATGTACTATAACGCCTAAAGAAGAAAATGAAAACCAAATAGATACATAAGTGTACATTACATATATAAAATAGTACCTACTATAACAGTATACCTAACCTACTACGTACAGTATGATTTTTTAACCCGTTTTTGTCGTTTCTTGCACGTGCGTCCACTCCCATACGGAACGTTGCTTATGAATAAATAAATTAGGGGAACCGGGCCCACACAATTGTTCTGATCCAACTGCGATTCCTTGTATTATGGAAATCAGTACAATCATTTTCATACTTAATCAGCCGTGAAACTCATTGTATGTTATGTAAAGCATTTTTGTACATCACTCTGAATTTACTCGTACCTATATGAATACTCCGTGTGCACATTTATTTCAATCATATCTACCTATACCTATATAAAATGAATCTTTATTTCCCTTAGTCATCGCAACACGCGTGAACGGATGGATTTCGCTAATTCATTTTGTGTTGTGTTAATTATTGTGAGGAGAAAATTCTTATGAAAGAAAAATTAAGAAACGATGGGAGTTTATAGCGCGGCCGAAGGCAAAGCCTACTAGGCGAACGAAGTCACAGACAGTCGCTAGAATAAAATATATTTTAGAAAAGACAGTATCCTTTACACAGTAATAATACATAACAAAGAAAATAATAATGATAAATCCACTGAACATCAACGAAGAAACTGATCAAACGCTAGCTACCATTTAATTACAATATTAAAAACTTAAAACCTTTTTGAAAATTTATAAAAAAATAATTACGAAAATGTTACCAGGAGCCAGTTAATTAAGTTATTAACCTATGAATTATATTTTAATGGACTATATATAAAATAAATAGTATAGGTGAATATTTCTTGCTGTATCCCTAATTAAATATTATTCTCTATTCACGTAATTGAAAATCATGGTTTTCTAAGCAATAAAATATCTTCAGTTAAAACATTATTGCATAATTACTGTTTTATTAACAAATACTACTTATAATTATCTACATATCTAACTAACGGCATCAAACAGCTTCAATAATTATATAAGCAACCGACCATCTGAGGTTTGCGTACATTTTGGTACACTCAAGTGCAAAATTCATGCGCAAAAAAACTGCAATTGCATATTTCATAATTATTCAGAACTTTAACCGATATACTACATAAAACATATAACTTTAGGCCCATGGGGGCCGTCCGCTCTCAACTTGTTTAGGGATCTGGCGAAACGTTTGTTTGAGGCGTCGGGTGACCGAAATGCTGGCGCCTATTTTGGGCAAAAACTTAGCATTGCCATCCAGCGTGGCAATGCCGCCAGCGTTTTGGCCACTTTTCCCCCCACCATGGGGCTTATAGATTAGATAGTTATTATTATTATTTTATTTTATTTTTAATTACTTAAAATTTAATTAAACGATATTCTGTAATACAAGATATGTATATAGGTATTAGTATAACGAGGTAATTAAAAAATCTACAGGTAATAGGTAACTTGGAACTATTTATTAAATATGAGACATTAAGTTGATAAGCCTTATGTGCCTGTAATTTCGCCGGCAACCTATATACTTACAATACCTTTCAAATCAGAATAGAGTATTGCGAACATTACTTCTTTACGATAGAAAAAGGTATGATGGTATCAAAGACATTGAAGGTGGTACGATGGACATACTCATTCACAAAGAGTTATATTGCACTAACACTGTACTTAATTTAAATAATTTTGCACATTGGGTTCTTTTATTGATTATCAAACATTATCTCATGAAGTACTTAATTTGTATTGCTCTAATTTCTATGTGCAGATTAAAAATAATTGTATATCAATAACTGTGTAATTTCTTGGAGAAAATAGATTTTCATGAATTCGAGTGAGCTCGAAAGCTCATCGTTTTTATGTCGAGACTCGCTAAACGCTAGATCATAAAATCGCAGGAATTTCGCAAGTTAGCTCAAAAACTTTCTTGTAATAAAATATTATTGGCGACTGTACCGCGTTTTGCCGGGTTTCGCATCATGGCGGACCGCTCGTAAAGGGCTGGCGTTGTAAAATAAGTAAAAAAGGGCTCGCCGGCGGCAATACGGGTAAAGTTCAAAGGAACTTTTGCTTTTTAACCAGTCGGACGCAAACTTTAAATTGGTTTCCACCATCGACGCAGTGAATGGGGGAACTAGTAACGAGAAAATTTGGTACCTACGGACCTAACTTTCCTTTTATTAGGTAGTGGAAGGTACCCAACTTAATTTACCGGTACGATGTGACTATCTTCTGTTCCCGATTCTCAAATTACGACGGTGTTGGCTTACGGTTTGTTTTAACCAAACTGATAGGATCCCATGAGTAAAACGAGTACTTGCATGTTATCTTACGTTTTAATCAAAAAAAATCGGGAATAAAATGTATTTGTAAATGTTTATGTTAATCTTTTAGCTACATAAAGCTACATACCAAATTAACTAAATCATGAGCAAAAACCGTATTCAATAGGTCAATCAATAATGGCGTCTAACTAAAAGAGCATTTGAGGTGGGACACAAAATGGGATACGCCCTAAGGCCAAAAAAACTACGGTGACAAATGGCGCCAAGTAGTTTGCAATAACTCACCCAAAATAAAGTCATGTTTTCATACGTAGTAAAATTATTTGTATATTTATATATTTACGTAGAGTATTTAGCAAGTCTGAATCATATATGTTTATAAATAGATAGCAAGAGTTAGACGTTGAAATTCGCGTTCTCCACTGTAAAATTTGTCACACTAGACACCGAACTTCCACCCTTATTTCAAAGAGTTAAAGCTTGTTTTAAGTACGGATAGTTTTCACACATGTTTTCTCTTGACCTGTGATTCCTGTGAATGACCGTAGAATTTATTTTTAGACTGTCTAATGGCCCCTTATCGCTATAACGTATCCGGACTACTATAAGTTAATTGAAAGGCGCCTACTCTGACACAAATCACACATTGGTCATAAAATGTTATTGCTACAGAAATGATAACAACAATGTGCAGTATAATTTAGAGCGTTAAGGAAACTTAAATCATGTACAATGCGAAATTGATTTACAGAAAGTACTAAATTCGCACGAGACAATTCCAAAGTCGTTTCAAGTGTCATGAAATTATTTACTTAAGACGAACCTTTACCGTGTTGTATTTATACCATATATTAATGATGATTTATCGTTATACATATCTGTTTAATATGTGTACGTATAGATCGTAAAAGTTTTATGGGACATTTAACGGCGGTGCAACCTCAGAGAGCGTTTTTATTGGCCCGAGCGCGGTTTGATTGGAGGTGAGAGAAGTGGTACAAATCACTGATGTACTATGAAATCTGAGGAACATTTAAAGGCTGTAAAGTTGATTACTTGCATTTTAAATGCGTAACTAAAGCTCGGAAAATTGAGCATCTAGTAAGTTGCGATCACGACGTGGCGCCGCGTGGAAATTTTAATCGATAAGTCGGCGTAGAGATATAATAGTAATAATAATATGCTTATGAATTTAAATGAATTGTGTCTATTGTTATGTGTGATTTATATGTATAACAATTTTTTTTAATTATGATATTAATAAGTGTAAGTGGTAACTGCCGTGCTTATTATAATAAATAAATAAATAAATAACTGTAGCTACCATCAGAATTAAAAAGTTTTTCTACCAATGTTGCTCTATTTAACATTGTACCTAGAATTCCTAAAATACCTTTTTAAGACGCGGTCCAACCCTAATATTACAATAATTTACGATGTTTTACGTAAGGTTGAAAATCGCTTGTTAGATTTGACGATGTGATGATGATTTAGTAGTTATTTACTAACACAATTGAAAAACTGCGGTTACTAATTTAGTACTATATGTTGGCTATGTATTACCTAAAATAACTATAGTGTTACTGTTGAATGACCTATTCAGGATTTTTTCTACAGAGTGCGAGTAATATTTATGAATTCTGTTCAGTTGTAACTCTTTGTCTGTTCCTTTTCTGACCCAAGTATTTTTTTCATAGAATATTTTCGATCTCTTTCGTTACACGAGATTTTTAAAGATTCAGCTTTTTACTATTATCAGGATTCGAGCGCGCCTTAATCTTTACATTTACATTAATACTCTGTGTTTCAAATATGTTTTGATGATTGCAATATTACAAAACCACTCACTTGTTTACCGAGAACTTCAGGATTTCACATCGACGACCAAAAATAACTGTACGTACACTTTTGCAACCAAACTTATACTGAGAGAAATGATCGTGTTGACCCTAATACCTGTGATGATTGCTTTTACTTCAATGCATTGTTGTATAATTACTTTTAAGGTGTTTACCTGAACTGATATTGTTTTGTATTATAAACTTTTCTGAATTGAGATAAGGTAGAGTTTTGAAGGATTCAAAAACAATGAAAACTTTTTATACTACCTCAAAGGGTTGGATACTTTGATGGTTTTATGGTTTTCTGTTGTGCAATTTTGTTGCATTGTCGTCTCTTAGACGTGATAATTTCATAGCCCAACCAAATTATGTTGATTATGAGAGTTCTTTTAAAAAGCTGCGTAAATTGATTAAAAGTTGTATAGTGATAAAGATGTATTATAAAATTTCAATTCGGGCAAAGTTTATAAGCCACGAATTGCACAATTGCAGCCTGCATTTATATTAAATAGAATTTACATTATTATAGTACACCTACTTAATATCAGAGGTCGAAATAGATAGAGTATATGAAAACACTTGATTACATGGATAAAATCAGATTTTCTCATTCACAATATTAGATGACTGGTAAAGAAATTAGATACCTGTAGAGAATACTTACATTTTTGCTGGTTAACCTAAAAAAACAACGCATACAAAAACGTCGCATTTTTTTAATATGCTTACCTATAACAAGAGCAAAAAATACTTAGCAAAGAGTTTATATACTTACTTGTATATCGCCCACTTAGATAAATGTTATAGTAGTTTGTCAGTATCTCTTACCTACTATACTATCTATTAGTGACCGACCGAAATTTCGGTTGAGCATCGGTTTCGGTCAGTTTCGGTTCAATATAGCCAAAACTTTTATCATTAGTAAGTTAGTAGTACCAAGTTATTAATAAGTTTTAAAATATACCAATTTACTTAATTTTCCATTATATTTACAACAAAACCTCAAATTACGAGAAAAGCACTTAAATCGTGATATACCTACTTTATTTGAACAAAAAACTGTATATGTTATCACTATTTTCTGATATTATTATTATCTCAAGTACCGTTTAGGTAATAAATTATTCATTAAATGGAACTGTAATTGCAAAAACGACTTGTGATAAGACATAATAACGCTTAAATTAATTCACACAACATTATCCATCGTTAGTGATAACGTTTAGGTAATAATAAAGTTTCTTATGTAATATCCAAACATACGATAAATGTGGACTGTTAAGTATTTGTATACAAGGATAACATAAACTAAAGTCGACATTTACGATATGACCTACTAAAGTATCACGCTATGTTAATCTAGAATATATTGCGCAAACAAAACAAAACATTTTCTTTAGAACTTTGTTGTGCGAGGTTTTGGAAGGAGTTAAGGTCTTAGCTTACGTACACGACTCTGCTCACAACACCGCTCCCACCCAACACCGCCCTAAACTGCGACAGCTAGCAGGCACCTAGCTCCGGCAGCTAATGGCATACAGCTGTCCACGCGCAGACCGCTTTCGCGATCGCGATAGACACAGTTCGTGATCAGTTTCCATAGAAGTAACGCGGCGACCGCTAGCCATCAGCGCACGGATACCTCACAGATCGCTTGCTTGCAACGCGTGGTAAGCGAGGTATCCGAGCAGTCTGACGGTGAGCTGTCAGCTAATTTTATGTTGCCAATATAAAGTATATCTAAAGAGCAATAGTTATAGCCCATATTTGAATTATATTATTTTTGTCGGGTGGGATTGCAGTCTTGTAAGTGGGCTAATACCTTATGTCCTTCAGTTTTGACACTTTTACCATTGTTCGTCTTGCTAGGTACCAACTCAGTGCCAGATATTCTTACTGATAATATTAATTAATAGAGATAAACTTTACTGTGTTAAACTTAAACGGCTTTGTAGCAAATGACATTACTGGGCGAATAGGACTAAACAGTTTTAGAGTGACAAGCGCAGTGCATAACAAAAGAATTTTAAAAAGATTTTAATTGCATTGCTACTGTTCTGGGCTCGTATAGGCGATTAACTTGTACGTTTCGTTCAGTAGTATCAAAATAATTTTGATGGCATATCTGGGAGTGCACGACACCCTATTTGGTACAGCAAACAGAATTCATTTTACAAATCTATTTTAATTACTTTTCATAATTAAGCAGAGGAATAGTAGTAGTGGATGCTTAACGGACACTAGAGGTCCAATCATTATATGAGAGCTCGACTAATCTACCCAGAAACTACTAATAATTAATACTCTAATAGTTTTAAAATGTTATAGGTAGTGTACCTTTGCCTATACTTAGGGAATAACAATCACGGATGTAAATTAAAAAAAGAAAACTACTTACAAGTTACACCATGTGGTTTTTGATTTTTATTTTAAACACAACGACAACATTTTAATGTTTTTAACACACGAATAATCAGTTCATTAAGTTCCCACTGTTGGAACACAAGCCTTGCTCACAAAGAAGCATTATAGGTAACTTAATCTAGTTCCGCTTGCTGGACAGACTAGAGTGGTCAGCTCTAGCGTCAGAGTTGGTAGACCACCGACAGGTTCATATGGTAGTAGACTATCATCTAACTAGCGAGTTTCTATATTATAGATAGGATATAGATTCGAATTTCCACGGTTTCCCTTACTGTGATATATTTTTAACATTATAGTTCTTTAGTAATAGAGTTCAAATTTAAATCTCACTAGGATAAAATACAAAATAGTTATTAGACAACATCTAACGTCAATGACTGGACACGCAATCAATCAAGTTGAAAATGCCACTACATTTTAATAGTAACCACATCTAAGTTTGTTTAGCCTAATTGAACAGTTAGGACTTGGTTAGATCCACCGCTCCGAGCGGTTCAATTTTCAAGATAGATATCAGTATATTATCTGACAGCTTCGGTAGGTTTTTAACCGACTTCAAAAAAGAAGGCGGTTTTAAATATGTTCGTGTGTATGTATCTTTTTTTATTTGTGTGTTAATCGATTTCTCCTCTATTTGTGATTCTTAAAATACTTTTTTGTTTGGTAGTGTATATTTCAAATGGGCGTTATTTAAATGGTTAGCATAGTATTAGTATTTTTGAAAGAAGAAAAATATTATCTGTCAGCAGAAATAGCTAATTGGTCAGCAACTCATGGCCAGCAAACATTTCAAAATCAATTTATGTCATTCTGGATGGCTGTAATTATTTTTGTACTGCATATTAATTATATAAGCAGCCATAAGCTGTTCCTGTTTTATAATATTTGGGTAAGCACTCAGTCGTCGGCCGCTGCCGCTGCACGCTCGCTTCGCTCGCTCGGCTCGCGCGTTGTAGTCACAAGTAACCTAACACTCCTCCTCGCTACGCTCGTCGTCGTACCTATATATGACTTTGCCCTAGACTAGTATAATTACATATGGAACATATAGACATGTTTTCTCTGCTGATCAATCATAAAATCTTGCTGACCAAGTAGTTATTTTGCGGACCGAATGTTTATTATCAAAATTAATAGCAAACTCATGGTATTGTTATGCTGCCTATTAATGATTAAATTTTTGACCATTATCAAAATTATCTGCGGAACAAAGATTGCTGCCTGATTTTTATTATTGCAGACAAAATTTTTGTATGCTGACTAAATCATTTCAATGCTGGTTTGGGTGGGCTCACCAAATTTTATAATTGCGTATCATTTAATTACTTCTCATTTCAAAAGTTATATGGTTATTAACGGGATATTTACCGTGGAAAGGTTGTGGAATCCAGGAATCCAGTATTAGGTTGTTTTAAAAATAAAAGTCCGCGTTCAAAATGTGTTCAAAATACTATACGCAGTGATACAGTGAGTGTGTTTTGTCGGGACTTAGGATCGAGTTCGAGTTCCAGTGATAACCGTAGCAAAAGACTAAGAAAGAGGGTAGATCGTTATGTCTGCACCTAACTTTTAAACTTTTTGACCAACCACCCGCATTCTTCAGTCTTCCCGTGAACATGGTGCATGTAACTGCGCCGAAATATCGGGAGCTCATTCCACAACCTTACCACGGTAAATATCCCGTTAATAACCAAATAACTTTAGAGAACAACCGTGATAGTTTAAAACAGTGTTCTCATTTCAAATTTCATCAAATTCAGTCAAGCAGTTTTTGAGTTAGGTACACTCCAGAAACTGAAAATTAATACGCCTATCTTCATGATATCATCATTGACTGTGAATGACAATCGATTCCGTAAGTAGCAAGGGTCACTAAAAATGGTAAAAAACAATTTACCAACAAGACCCTACAATTTGAAAAATTTTATACTGACTTTCATTCTATTCAGTTATTGGAGTGTAACTCAAAAACTACTGGACCGAATTTGATGAGATTTATATGGGACCACACGGGAAGCACCTGCTTTCAAACAAAAGAAAGAGGGACAAGGAGGTACTCAGTTCGATTTTTTTATGTTTGTTACCTCATAACTTTCGACTGGGGGAAACAATTCTCAAAAACCTTTTTTTGTTTGAAATCTGGTACTTCCCGTGTGATCCCATTTAAATTTTATCAAATTTGGTCCAGTAGATTTTGAGTTACACTCCAATTACTGAATAGAATGGAAGTAGTATAAAAAAATTTAAAATTGTACTTGTTAATAGTGATTAATGTGGTGTCTCAATCCATGTATATAAACTATCAAATCAAATCAAATCAATTTATTGTCATAGATATGAGTAACAAAGTTAGTATCATATTTCATCGGCTCGCCATATTTCACCATTATTGGTATGCAAAATTTTAATAGATAATATTGTTATATTTTTTTATTTAAATAATACAATTTTAGTCATTTAAATTATTAACCAAATACGGTAAACCTTAACAAACTTTGCAGTCACTAGTACTAAGCCATAGATGAATATAATACTTAGCGGACACTAAACCACCCAAAGTACAATAGTCATTTTACATCAAGATATACCTACGAATAAATAATAAGTCTAAATAAGTCTTATTGTATCTATTTATCTATTTATCTTTCAACAGTGCCGAAATATCGGAAACCCAAAGAAATATAGTAATGCACGGTAAAATATAGTTTGAAAACTTGCATTGTAGTTAATTACTTATTATATTAAATATATATAAACATTAATACTACTAATTTTAAAATACTGACGAGCATACTTGTAAACGCTTCTTAAGTTTTCTTGTGCGCAGTGCTAAATACGCCGTTTAAAGCTAAATAAGTATTTGTAAGTAAGGCCGTGAATGTTTATGCAATTACTTATCGCTAGACCGCTGAATAAACGTCTGCAGTTAGAGCAACAATACAACCATTGTCAACCCTTTACTCAATAAACAGTTACTTTAGAAAGGTGCCAATAATAATCTTTTTACGAAAGAAACAGTTAAGAAAGGTGTCAATAATAATCATTTTACGAAAGAAACAGTTAAGAAAGGTGTCAATAAATTGGACAACGGTACCTTTAGTACAAAACCTTTTGTAAGTAATAAGGTACCTGCCGTGCCTAATAATAATACCTCTAATGATTCGTCGAGCTCACCGGTGAATACTTTATGACCTTGTACATAAGGTTGTGTTTCCAACGCTTCTTGTCATCTCGTCATTTGTTTCACGGATGTTGTTAAAGATGCGATGTTTGTCATAGAGAATCGCACGGCTGAACGTAGTTGCGTCTGTTTTCGAAGAATCATTGTTAGTTGTGACGCAGCGTTGTTTTAGAATTTGTTTTGTGATGTCACTGCTGATAAAATAGTCCTGTAAGAACCAAGTTCAATTTGAAAAATTTTATACCGACTTCCATTCTATTACTTTGGTAAAAATCAGTTATTGGAGTGTAACTCAAAAACTACTGCAGCGAATTTGATAAAATTACATATGACTATACGGGAAGCATCAACTTTCAAACAAAAATTAATATTTTGTTAATCGGTTCACTCAGTCGAAAGTTATGAGGTAAGAAACATAAAAAACAGGTGAATTGAGTACCTCCTCCTTTATGGAAGTCGGTATAAAAAGACATAATCATGAATGCTTTTAAACTTGGTAGAATTATGGTCTATTAGACATGCTTAGGCTGGGGCTGTTGTGATCTGTAAAGAGGGCGTTCATGTAAGAAGAATGAATGTTTAGGTTTGTTTTGTCCGCATTTATTATTTAACATAACATACTTAGAGTTTTTATTTTCGTTTACCATCTTGCACATTTTTGGGCAGGCAGCAATATACAATAAAAATAACTGCCTTATACGAGTATATATAGTATATATAATAAAAGCAAAGGAACGCTTCTTTTAGCGTTTAACCAAAAAAAAAATTGCGCAAATATCTTAAAGTTTTGCGATATTTCTGCATAGTTAAAATTCAGCATAACACCATCTATGCATCAAAAGATGAACTAGCTACTGTTCAACGTACGGTAGCACCATCTTCGGGGGTTGAGTACAGACGGTATTTGCAATACAATGCGCCACCCCAGTCTGCAACCCCTGTCTGCAGGGCGGGTGACAAACATGTGTCTCTATTACGTATCAAGGCAACTGATAAACGAAATTAACTTCATATTTACCAAATATCCTTAAGTTTTCTGCAAGTACAGTGGGCCGAGCACTAAAATCTGTTTAAGTGTAACGTAAACGCATCGTTAACGTATTTAATACAAACTGCCATTTATCTAGTACAATAATGGCACAGATAACTCATACTGTACTGAATACGTAAACGATACGATAACGTTGCACTTAAGCAGATTTTCGTCATCGGCCCACAGTAGTAAAGTATTTAGTGCAGTAGAACTTTTTGTGCGTGAGTTCGTCCGGGAAAGTACTGTCATACATACATACCTATTTCTACCACAACGCTGTAATGTTCACGTTACTCGTACTGTGTTCTGGTTTGAATGGTATGGGTGCCGGCAAAACTACAGGCACATGAGACTTATAACTTAATGTCTGTATTTCCCGTAGTAGCTAGCCGAGCCACAGATACTTAAATCCTGTCATAACTCTAATGTTTATCATTATCATCAGCGGGAATAGGTCTGCACTGTTGAATATACTTATAGTCCTCTTTCCGTGAATGCTACATTGAACTGCTATATATGCTCCCCGCGACGTTCATCAACGTTCATGTCGTCTGTCCATCTGGTCATCTGGTGGGTGTCTATCTACGGTAAGCCTTCCAATACGTCTTCCGTTCTCTCATTTCTTTCCAATTGGTTATCAGAGCGACGTGACCTGCCCATACCTACTTCTTAATGCTCAGTAGTGCTATTATGTATCTCAGTTGCTAACAAAAGTTGACGAAATCGAAAAAATGGCCGCTCTACGTCATTGCATTATTGCAAGCTCCAGTCATCAACTTGCTAACATTTCTGCTCACTGTAGTCGTTCAAAGCTGACATAGAGCCGCCATTTTTTTTATTTCAAACAACTTTTGTTACCAACTGAGATATATAATAGCACTGCTGAGCTATCTTTTTCCGACAATCATGGTATGTTTGCAAAGATCTTGCTCTTTCAACTATACTATTCATCCATCCTTTCTACACCCAAACCTACTAAATAATTGCTACTGCAATGTATAACCTTATAACCTTAGTTTTTCTTTAATATTGGATTTATATTAATATTTTGTAGATTTGCCATTGCTCAAGTTAATTTTATTATATTTGTTACATCAAGTTAGATTTTCATTCAAGTAGTCATCAAATCACAGTGACATTAATAAATCCGTCATTAAATCACTGTCCTGTCCAAGTCACGTTCTAGGTAAAGCTGTGGGTGCACTACTAAAACTTTACTAAAGCGATTGACGAGGTAAACACAAAAACAATGTTTTATGATTTTCTTCACATTACGAATACCTAACGGTTAATCCACCGCTTTACACGTTTTTTCCTGTTATGGCGGAAAAAATCCTACATTGGCTAACGTTGACTTCGTTTAATTTTCCTAAATTTATGTTTTTTAGAGTTTTGACGTGTCATAGTCGTGGATTATAAACGGTTGGCCAGGCTCACCACGTGACTTACACAGTAGTGAAAATCACATAAATATGTTATATTGACGTGGGTGTCATTCAGGAGGTATATAAGTTTAGGCACGAGCTTATGGTGTCAATTAAAACACTACATTTTCATAATCTTATAACATCGTCAAATGTGTACAGAATTTTTGAAAAGAATTATAGAACCACACGTGGCATCTGGCGATATCAAAGTACTTAAATTATTTGACACTCGGAGTTACGATTCCACATACATACAATTACAACCACGAACAAACATACACTCAGACAGCGGTCTTTTTTCTGGAAGGTTAACAAGTTGATAGCTCCACGTTGTCGTTTAATGGATTCCGTTATTTCTCCTAGAAATAAAATATATAAAACATTTATATACATAAAAATTTAAAACAATACCAAGCCATTCAAAAAGTAATAAACTACGTAATTAAAACGCTTGAAACACAATTATCAATTAATTAAGTTTAATGTGCCTAATTTGAAGCCATAGAAAGTGTCATAAAAACATTAAACAATGAATTTTAATGCTGAAGCCAAGGAAGCAATGTTTTTAAGCTTTTCTATCTCACCTTTGTTATGTAGCTTTATTTTTAATTAATGTAACAAAGATACAATGTAAAAATTTATGTTTTTAGCTTATGATTCATATATAGGTACAGTAAAAACCAAATTATATTTTAACCGTAAATTCAAGTCCGAAAGTTCTACTTAGGTATTATTATGAATACTCAATGTATTATTCCTCAGTATAATAAATATTTTTCAATAATATAGCTCAAAGTCGCACAACGAGCTATGGAAAGGGCTGTGCTCGTGGTTTCTCTACGTGATCGAATCAGAAATGAGGAGATCCGTAGAAGTACGAAAGTCACCGACATAGCTCAGAAGATTAGCCAGTTGAAGTGGCAGTGGGCAGGGCACATAGCACGTAGAACAGATGGCCGATGGGGCCGAAAGGTTCTGGAGTGGAGACCACGTACCGGCAAGCGCAGCGTAGTTCGTCCACCGACACGGTGGACAGACGACCTGAGGAAGGTCGCAGGACGACGTTGGATGCAGGCCGCTTCCAACCGGTCCTTTTGGAAAATCATGGGGGAGGCATATGTTCAGCAGTGGACGTCCTACGGCTGAGATGATGATGATAAAAAATATTTTTAGTTTTGTTTTACCAGTTACAATATTGCAGAGTTTTATATTACGGCACAAAACAATTCTACTAATTTATATATACCTACAATGACTTGAAGTACCTATGACATTCCTTTTGAATATGCTATAGCTGTGAGCCCTGACTCCGATCACACTCATATTATTGGACATAGTTTCTCTCTTTTCATATATAATATTAGTATGTTAAAATACTCCATAATAATAGGTAATAAAGTAATAAGTATAGGTAATAAAGCACTACATACTATCTACTATACTAATTTTAAAACATTAGTAGTTATATATGAACAATACGTTTCGATTACTTCGAGCTGGATAGATATTTGGTAAAATAAAACAATTAGATTATTCATTAAAAAACTAGTACTTTATAATATTTACCTTATAATTCACTGTTACAGAAACCAAAATTATCGTGCACAACCACATGTAAGTAAAAAATCTAAATAAAATTATTTTGATTTTTTATTTACTTGTGGCACCTCTGCTATGAAAAGTTTTAAATGGCTTAAATATGTGCATGAGTAAAGTATGTTTTTTATCGACGCTTATATAGTGACATTATTATATCATATTATTGTGATGCAAATCAATTTATCAATTATTAAACTTTAGTAGAAAACTTCTTAGCTGACGTTAAACAGAACCAATTTGGAAATATTATATCGTAAATTTATCGTAAAAAATCATGAAAATTGACTGATCCAATAAAAACGGATACATATAGTAACATACCTATCCGTCAATTTGGAAAATATCCTCCTAATAATTATTCTTTATGAAATATGAAATGTAATAAAAATATACTATTTAATAACTAAATTAAAAACTAAGTATATGGCCATGGGATAAGTTTCCTATTGCTATTAGATATCCGACAACTTTTTGCATACGTATTAGAGCAGCAGATGGCCACAAACATATTAACGTATAGTCAGACTCATAGACCTCGTGGTTAATCTCCTGTGCTATACCCGTAGTATGTTCTGGATTAAATTCCGTCTCTGTATACCTACATGGTCAACACAGGTTATATGTATAATTTAGTATTCATATTATGAATTGACAGATGAATAAGGATTGCAAATGGTTTGAAGTTCGTTAAAATAAAGCACAATCGTAATTTTTCTGAAACGTTAGAGATACTAAGTTAATAGGTAAGTTATTTGCAATGACGTCACGTATTAGTTGCTATTTTATTAATTATATAAAATAAATTTCTAATGGCCTTATGATAGCGATAGTCCCACAGTTCACAGTCCGTTGGCCTAGCTGGTACCCTGCCTTCGAAGAGCAGGGTTCCAAGTTCGATCCCTGGACGTCGCGAACATTTGTGTAATGAGCAGGAATATCTGCTCTCGGATTTTGATGTTGTGTTTCGTGTGTTTCCATGCCTTCAACGGCACAAGGTATCCTATTCTGGAAGTGTTTGCAAGTAAACGTATATGATTTCATACCGTCATTAGATAGAGAGATAGATAGATAAAAAATTTATTGCAACACCACATTATAAAGTAGAAAAACAAAGAAATAGGATAATTTAATAGAAAAAAATTACTCCTAATTGAAAAACTTAAAACTAAGTGTCAAAATGGGCGGTCTTATCGCTCAAAGCGATCTCTTCCAGACAAACATGTTACTTTGTTAATTCATTAGTTAGGCATTAGTTTGAATTTCATTGACTACTTATATAGCAAGTGTGAATTTTTTATGTCAATTAAAACATAATATCTACGTCAATGTTCTTACAGGGTTAAATTGCACCAAATCACAGAATAAATAATAGTACTGCCCATAGTACTGAATCAGACTCCTTATATTTTATTTTAAAACTAGTTGAACAGCTAGCGGCTTTGCTCGCTTGGTCTTGTTGAAGTGGCGAGAGATATTTGTTTTAAATTTCAATAAGTATTTTTTTTATTTATGAAACAATGGACATGAAACAAACACTAAAATATGTTAAGTGAATCTCACAACAATATATATAAGTAAAACCATGCCTAAATCGGATAATCCGTATTTTTTGTTTATAAAAGTCCCAGCAATATCTTTTCTCATATATCTTCCATGTACAGATCGACCGTTCCGTTTCAATTCGACAGCGATCCGTTACATTTTTTTATGTACAGATTAACTAAAAACATTTTAAGCTACATTTATGATAAGTGGCATAGTTTTTAAACTTTCTTAGTTTTGCTATGAAATAAAAAAATTAGCTGCATTTAAAACTAGTGACAGAGATTTTATCCCCTTCTTTGTTTTATCATAGAGTATTGAGTTAAAACATAATTAAATATCTCCCAATCCTATTATAATAATTGTAAAGTTGTAACCATTTTTTCTTTTGTTTATTATAACGAGTTCATCTTTATTTTTAATAAATTGTTCATACAATTTACTATCCAATGACAATAGTTTTTGTAAGAAAATTAATGAACATTTTCTAGCCGTGAAATTTTCATACAAACTATTATCTATTCTGTGGTGTATGCTGTGTTTGTATTGATGAAGTGAAAAACTCACACTTGTGTTGTGACTAAACTTGTCAAAGTTGTACAGCGATAAGAAACGCCATTGAAAAGTCATTACGGTCAAAAATAGTAGAGTCGAGATCCAAGACACGACAAGGCAATTCGCAGTCATTTCCTATGCAAATTCTATTCCACTGCGAGCTAATAACATATCTATTTAATTACTCTGTATTTAATTTCCTCAAATGAAGGGAATAAAATAACAGAGCATCGGGCTAACCAATTTTGAACGTTCGAGCGTTACGTTAAAGACCATTATTGCTTCGTGTTTCTCTATGGGCCTAAATGCTAAGTAAATTGCGAGGTAATAGGCACCAAAGTAGGTAACTAATAGTTAGTTATAAATGAATGAACTGAAAGATTTTAATCTGTGTTTTGCTTTTAAACTTGTTATTGTAACTAGATCATCAGTGTCTACATATAAATGTCCATGCAGTACACTGTGTACAGTGATTCATAGCTTACCTGAGACCGATATTTAATCCTTCATATACCGGGATAATTTAAACAAAAGATTTAGGAATGAAAAGAAAGTAAATGTATCTCAATGGTACTCAAAGTATAAATAGGTAACAAGAAAACAAACTATAAGATCCCAACCGAGGATGTGAATTTTTTTCTGTATAATTGCAATGTTTGGCATCGCTAAGCAGGCTTTAGTGCTATAAAAAAGTAACACTATAAAAACTATAAAGTATAATTATAATTATCTCCACATTAAATCACATACAATCTACCCTTTTAGAATTTGCCGTAGTCGGGTTATTGTGTATCTAGTGACACTCGCGTCATCTAGACAGATCTGATGACGTATAACTCATTTATGAGTCTAGTAACAAGCGGATATAGGAATGGACATACATACATGCAGATAACTATCCATTTGGGCTTCGGCGCAGTCGGACTAAACGAACGTTACACGCCTTAACGTCCTACGCAACACCATTAAAAATAAATCAGTACCATAAATGGTAAAACTTCTAACGTGCCATTGTCAAATAAATTCAATAAAATTGAGTCACTATTGGTTTCTCAGTGCTGGCAAACAAAACAACGCACTATGAAAATCGGAATCCACCGGAGTCGAAATTGCGTGACTGAAATAAATACGTTCCATAGATACACAGAATATATAATATTATATATATAAACACGTGTTCGTGAGGAAACGACCTGTGCGTACAGAATGACAATAGGGATTTCCCTTTCAAGCGGAAAATTTACGTGATAAAAATTCTAAATCGTTGCGTGTGAAAAAAATTGTGTATGGCCCAAAATATAGCTGCGGTAGGTGTCACTTAGTAGTCTTATAGCGGGGTGGTGTGAAGCAGTAAATCAAGACGTGCAAAAGATCCATTATACAGCTATAATACGATACTTTAAGTATACTCCCAACCTAATATTTTTCCTGCGATTTTAGTATCAATTATCTTTATTTTAATGCGTTTATTGACTTTACGTTATCATGGATTAATAGGAGCAAACAATTCTGTTATTTTAAGAAATATTTTGGATTCTTTGGTTTGAAATTACACTAATTCCATAACACTACTATTATTGACATGAGGTTTAGTTAAAATATGATAAATTTATTCTTCATTTTTTAAAATGACAAATTTAGTGACACACTTTTTTTACTTAAATCCGTTGTGGGCTCAATAATGCGTTTACAGAAAAATTGTTCTTAAACAAAATTTCTACGGTATTTTACAAATTATGCTGCAAAATTTACCCAATTTAAATAGTTTTATTTTATGATATAATATCTATACATATAATAATAACGCATCGTAGCACTCGCCCATATTTTTGTTTTCATGTTTAACAATAATTGATACATATTTCTGTAAACTATGATATCTATTTCATAAATGTATATTTATTTTCATATAAATGACTAACTTACCAATAGATACTATATTACAGCTATCGTTCTTATGTATAAAATTATGTTATCATGTGTCACAGCAGGCTTGAGAGTCACGTTGCCATCCTAGTCTAGTATTATGTTCGACCACATCACAACTAATCATCAAGTAGAATAGTGGTCCAACTCTATCCTATTAATATCCTATTAATTATAGGAAACAATTAAAATACATATTTTGCGTAAGAAAACTTACAATATGCACGTTGATTTATGTTAAAAAATAACTAGGATTTAATTTATAACCAACGTTATCATGAAACTGACTTTAAATGTAAACTTTTGCGCATTTATGTAAAAAATAGAAACCATTTTTCATAACTTTACCTGCCGCCGTTAGCTACATCATAAACGTGTCTACGAGAATTTTGATTCATTCTTTCACGCAGTCTGTCTAATTTATTTTGGAGTTCCTTCCATTATTTTCGTGCTTCGCAATCATAAGCAGCTGTCATAGAATTAATATTTATTGAATTGGTTTCGGACGACTTTGAATTGAGTAATTATTTATGGTACCCACGGGACTGTTCCTATTGTTCTCAATATTATTTATGTCTGCTTTTGACAACGTACCTAACCGTATTCATTTTAGTTAGGTATATATTACAAACTACGACTGTTCCATTTGCTGTAACGATTTATAATTTTTTACACTTTATAAGTATCTATACATTAATATTTAATTATAACGTATAGTTTATTAGCTTATCATCTGCCGTGCGATTCTCTAAGAGCAAATTTCGTTGCATCTTTGACAACATCCGTGAAACAAATAACGAGATGACAAGAAACGTTGGAAAAACAACCTTGTGAACAAGGGCGATATCTCTTAAGTATTTGACATCGGTGAGCTCGTCGTCGAACGCAACGACGAATCATTAGAGAATCGCACGGAGGCAATTTCGGCAGATTTACGTCAATGTAAATCCGTACGATCCTTCTAATATACTATGCGATCTCTTTGTATATAATTAATCACAATTCTATCAGAATTTATGTACGAGTATCATGCTGTAGATAAGAATGAATTTCAATGTTTCTATATATTGCTTTTTTATAGTTTATACTAATTTAAAATAAATTACTTAGATATAGTAAAGAGGTATATGAGAATGGATTATCATGAGCGTGCTTTGAAAAAACAAAATCAAACCAGTAGTTTTTTGTTCATGTGTAAAACCTCAGAGTTGTAACTTATCTGCAAATGTCCACCAAGGGCGCAGTATGCATTTTTTCACTGCAGTTTTCAACCCTTCCCGTAAATACTAGTAGTTCTTGCACCCTCGCAGAGATGGCGCTCTGTGTCACTCATTTATACTGCAAAATACAGTGTATTCACAACAAAAATAATTAAATTAAATATAACCTAGCTGTAGTTGATTAATAGGTGATTTTTATATTGTTTTACAGATTTCATAAGGTTTATTAATAAAAGCATTTTTCATTAATTTTGGCCCTTCCCGGGTTTGGTTTCCAACTTCCAAGTTATGGAGCTAGTTTCAAAGACTTGGTACAGATGTCGCTAATCCCAATAATTTTTCTAGTGTGATTTTCGTGACAATGTTTTATATATGTCACTGTTCTATGAATTAAAAACGACCAAAATCATCATGCTGTTTGAATAAATATATATTTGTCATTATTGCTTAATTTTAGCCCACCAATTAGACATTCTTAACAGCTGTTAATTGAAGTTGGTATTTCTTACGGAAACAATCATAAAATCTTCACCTTCAAGAACTATGAAAAGCTACAGTTATAAAGTTATCAGATAATACCACAGTACAGAACTTTGGTTGGTTCAATATAAATAGAGCTGTAAATATCTATGGTAGAGCTGCACTTTACGACCACTCACGTAGATGCTCTACATTCGCGATAGCTTGCAAGCTCTAAAGGCTACACACGAGAACAGTTTAGATTCGCGTGCTAAAAGTTCGTCTTTCTTGTTCGTGGTAAATATTGGGATCGTGTTTGTACAGCTGGAACGAATATTATATCAAAGTTATAAGACTGTAAATGTATCTACCCTATATATGTAACTTTTAACGATACTGAATAGATGGTTTATTGATTATAAAATTATAATAACATGTGCACTCACACCCCTCCACTAGGAATTCTTGTGTCGCGAAAGACATGGTGGACACACACTCACATCACCACATATAAGACTAGGAACAAACAATTCTGTTCATTACACATATGTTTGCCCCAGTCTGGGATCGAACCTTAAACGCCGCGCTTCGAATACAAGGTCACTTCCAACTGAATGGAGCCGTCCAACTAAAGGGTAAAAGAAACAATGATAGATCAGACCATAAAGATCAGCCGATTCTCTGGTGCTCTTGGGGTGAAGCCCTTTGGGCTTCCTGCGAAGGTGAGGAAATCAACACGCTCGTGAGAATTTTTTTAGTGCTCGTCTTGCAAACTACCACTAAATAGATCAATCTATCGCCAAGCACCGAACGGTGTGTCCTGGCAGCACATACAATAATCCCGCTCTCTATACTATGACTCCATGTGTCACAAACAAACTCATTCTATGCACTCCATACTCATATTTCCTCGTAAACAACTGTTTATGCCTTACACCAATATTTGCCATGGTCTTGATTTAAAAACCTAGAACCTCGATCTTGAAGAAGCAGGATCAATGCCTACATAGCCCGACGGGTCAACACTTCAAAGAACTTGAATTTGTTTTAATTTTAAACGGGTACTATTACTAATGGTTGATAAAATTGTAGGTATTTTCCTTAATTATGATAATAATGAATAATAACTCATAATTAATTTCAGATTATTCAATATCAAAACAGTATTAGAACATCTTTAAATTAAGTATTAGTAAAAAACTAATTCAAAACGTTTACAATAAATGCTTGCTTATATACTGTATTTTTCTTATGGGAGAGGCGTATGTTTAGCAGTGGAAGTTCTACGGTTAAGTTGATGATAATGATGATAATAATAATGAATATACCTACTGTATAAATTATGGATCCTATTTAGAACGCGGAAACCATAGTTGACCGACTTCAAAAAAAGAAGGGGGTTTCGCAATTCGATCGTATATTTTTTTTATGTGTATAACTTCGTATATCTTTGTCGTTTATAAGAATATACTTTCGTGGTAGTACCAAATGAAAAAATCAAAAAATGGAACCGACATCTACACTAAAAAGTATAAAATAACTTGTTGAAGTCGGTACCATGATAGTTAGGATAGCTGTACCTAGTTTTAGACTTGCGAAGACTAATAAGTCATTCCTAGGAAATTGTGTGCGTTTTTACAATAAAATCCCAAAACACATAACTGAGCTCACAGAGGGCAAATTCAAGTTGAATGTAAAAAACGTTTTAATAAAAAAAAGCTTACTATAAAGTTCGACATTATATAGAAAATTAAGATGCTTGGAATACTCCACTTCTGGCAAGCTGTCACTCTGCCACCCATAAAATGTAATATTTGTAGTACCTAAGTAGAAACATTGTAAACATCTATATAAAAAGAATGGCCCCTAGTTTCTTGCCGCTTCTTCTCGGTGGGCTCTATATATTTTGGAACGCGGCGGTAGAGTCTTTAAAGTACATTATAATGAAAAGTTGACGTTCATAAGTGCGTCTTTGATGTCTAAATTGAATAAATGATTTTGACTTTGACTTTGAATTTGTTCGAAAATATCCTACTATCACAATATTGCGTGCATGGACTTCGTCAAGTTATTTCACTCTTTTTAGTGTAGAAGTCGGTTCTATTTTATGATAAGAAAATCACCCTTTCAAGTAGCACGGTCACTAAAGACCTGCTGCTTACGGGATGCACCGTCAATGATGATATCTTCAATATAGGCGAAACACTTTTTAGTTATTGAAGGATAACTCAAAAACTGCTTTACCGAATTTGATGAAATTCTAAATGGGACCACACGGGAAGCACTAGCTTTCGAACAAAAAAAGAATTTTGAGAATCGGTTCACCCAGTCAAAATTTACAAGATAACATATATAAAAAATCTATCGAATTAAGTAACCTCCTCCTTCTTTGAAGGTCGGTAGAAAATTAAGGGTATATAATAATGTATAAAGGTAGAGTCGTATTTAAAAATACTAATTCTTGATGAATAAAATTATAGTGACAACGACGTGGTTTCTATCTGTCTATGTTTGTATATCTATAGTATCGTATGTCAGATACGAGTGCTCCGATATCGATGCAGTTTAGAGCGTGAGAAACAGGTGGTTCCAAGCCGTGTTGATTGAAATCACATCTACAGGGGTAGCTGTAAAAGTGAGCCACAAAGAGTCGTTTTAGTGGGTACAACAAACCTAGATTTCCTAGCTGCATTGCGATTTTCTAATGATTCGTCAACGAGCTCACCGGTGTCAAATACTTTATGAGATAACGCCCTTGTACATAAGGTTGTTTTTCCAACGTACCTTGTCATCTCGTCATTTGTTTCACAGATGTTGTCAAAGATGCAACGATGTTTGCTCTTAGAGAATCGCACGGCAGTACACACTAGAGTATATACACTACAGTTTTATGTGCAAATAATACGGTTGCAAGGGAAATTAATAGGTAAATGAGGCTTAAACACTAATAACTTCAGTTGCATGACAATCAACTCATATACATAGTGTAAAAGACAACAAATCACAAGTTCCTACAAATGTAGCACAAAAGTTTATTTTGCTTCACTGCATTGCTTTTATCGGACATTTGTTTCATACTATGAAAGTGTTAGTTCTGAAGCTAAAAGTTCTTTGAGACTTTTTGAGGGAAGTCGATGCTGGTATTATAGGCAATGAGAGGGCAGGAAGGGAAGCTATAGAGGACTATAGAGGCATCTCTATAGGCACTTTACACGCTCTACCGCCGCTAACCTCCGCCCAAACGTAATAACATGCCGGCTGTTCTCTGTTTCAATTTGGAAACAAATTGAAATTGTTTTTGTTTGAATAATATTGCGGCTGCGAATGGCACGGGCTGTTAGGAAGATGTTTTGGTGATAACAAAAGATGTTTTGCTGGAGCTTAGTCTTTTTAGAGACGAGACGTCTTTTATGAATTACGTGAATACAGCCGGAAACTTCCTTGTTTGGCTGGTGGTAATTGCTAAGCTGGTGTAACGAATGCAACCCTGACTAATGCTATGCTATGCTATAATTGACAGTTAAATTAAATATCTAAACGCATCTTTTACATTTGGTTTGATATGTTGGCTTTGGGTTGGATCGAACCTACGGGTTGGAAATATTTGATATACGCATAGATTTCATCGGACCTGAATCAACACAGATGCTGTCTTTTGTCGTTTTAGGGTTTCACCACTATCACCCTCTATAATCATAGAGTTAGCAATAGATGTTGAAAGAAAACTATTTCACATGCTCTGGAAACCTAAACACAAATTATTTGCATACTTCTACCTCATGAAGAATATTGAGCACTGCGGTGGTACCCACCAAGGCAGTACCTGCAAAAAGTACCATGTGGTTATTTTATTTTAGTACTAACTAATGTAAACTTCACCCACAAATTAATGTCATTCTCTTTCTCTCTCTCTCTCTCTCTGTGTGTGGTCGTTTTCTCATGACTGAGGATCGTGGTCATCGGTGGATGTGGATGGTGTACAACGAGATCGTATGATCTGCTTCCATCGGTGCCTATCTATCGCGTCTCTGACAATTGAACAAAACTCGTTAATGTCATTATTCGTAGATCGTCTTTAAAATATTTACTCATCTTTATACCAGTTATCAACATAGTTGTCAGAAGGTGGATTGGACTAGTACGTAACATCTTATTCCGTCATACTGAACTACTACAGGGTTAGTCTTATTAATAAAATTATTATAAACGATCCCCATTGTTACGCAATTCTATCGTGCTTCAGTGTGCTTCGCGGGGGAAAATCTGCATCCTTTAGCGACGAGGCGGGGGTGAGACTAAAGGTGGGAGGGGGAGCTGGAAAAATTGCACATAAATATTGAAGCTGCCACTTACACGTGCGCCCACGGACGGGTGCTAGCATAATGTGGATGCTCTTTTAGGAAAAACGGATTAAAAATATTGGCAAAAAAATGAAAACATCTCTAGAGATCTCAAATATTTTTTGATAATAGCCATAATATCGTTTATGTGTGAATTTTCAATTATTGTATCAGAGAATAACGATGTTATTGCATTGTTAGACAATATTTCCACTTCTGGGATTCGCGAATTCCTCTCAGAGAGAAGAGTAGGGGAAAATATTCAGTCTTTGTGTCCTTCCTTCCGACTTAGCCTGTTGGCTGAGCGACTGAAACTCGGATTCGGTGATATAAGGTGTTCTGCAAAGAAGAAAAATAGTTATAGATGCGGTCTTCCATTCACGTATTGACCGAGAGAAGGTTTGCTTACACTAATTAATCCAATTGAATAGATGTCACTAAATGTGGAAGCGAAAATGTGAATAAGGAAGTGTCACTAAATATTTTTTAATATCGTTTTTTTTTTCAATTGAATAGACACAGACACTATCATTATGCAATATACTCGTTTATTATAACTATTGTCAAATATTTTTTTGTAGTTATGGAAGTTTACGTGTCGGTAGCAAACTGTATATGTCGATTATTTATTATGCTAGACGTCTTAATAGAGATAAGAAAAGAATCCAGAATATATCTCTATTCATAAATTAACTACTTACATTTAATAAATACACACAACATGGTCTAGGGATATTTCAATTAAACCTAAATAACTAAAATTCTATTAAGACACCTACACATTAAAATAAACCTTGTATAATAGCCTATCAAATCTGATAATAAACTTTTAGATAAAGTTAAATTTTAAAAAAACTTTGAAGAAGAGGAAAAACTCAGACAAAATTTCAATCTTAACTTTATTATTGAAACATCAAAACCTAAACAAAACAACTATTTCTTTGAAAAAAATATTGAAAACTTAAAATTAATAATCCACCTGGTGGATCCACCTAAGACTCTCCTGACACATCTGCAGCGGTTCTGCATACTCAGAATAAGGGTGTCCTGTAGTGGAATACTATCCCAAGTCCTGCTAAGATGCTAGAAAAGCTGGTTTTCATGCACAATATCTTCAGGGAAATTCCTAAGAGCTCTTCTCTGAAGCATATCCCAGGCATGCTCAATAGGATTTAAGTCAGGGGATTGTGCAGGCCAGTGTGTAGTTTGGATATCATGTTGTTGTAACCAACTTGTAACGATATGTGGACGCTGTATGTGGACGGGCATTGTCGTGCATTAGCTGGAAATTTTGTCTCATTTGCTCTCTGTGGGGCAAAATTACAGGCTCTAGCACCTCATCTCGGTATTTTAGAGCAGTCATATTGCCTTGTATCCAAACGAGGTCCGTTCTACCGCCGAGACGAATTCCTGCCCAAACCATAATCGTGCCACCTTGATATGCATGAACTTGTGGGTGCTGCAGTTGATTCCAACGTCCAGGTTCTCTCCAAACGCGTACTCTTCGCGAATCAGGATGAAATCCAAACCTGGATTCATCAGTGAATGGTTCCAGTTTTCGTGTGCAATAGCCTATTGTAATCTTCTTCCTCAATTGCCTCTCCTTAGCGCTGGTACCCGAAGTGGCTTACGAGTACGTAGGTTGACTTCATGCAGTCGTCTTCTCAAAGTTTGACCGCTTACCAGCAAACCATACTCTCTCTGTAGCCTTTGAACCAATTGCATCGCCGTTACATTTGGTTGACTTCGTGCAGCATTTACTATGAATCGGTCCTGTACACGTGTTGTAATGCGTTGAGATCCTCTGTGCTGTTCCACCACGTCCGCCGTGACACGATAACTTGACCAAAGCCTGGATATAACGCTCTGACTGGTCCTCATGGCTCCAGAAACAGCAATTTGGGTATCGCCAGCTTGAGTCATGCCCACTGCTCTTAACATTTCGTTCCTGGTCAAGTGTCTACGTGGCATGATTAAATGAACACCGGAGATGCGTTTGACAAAGATTTATAGAAATTTATGTAGTTTTAATTAAGTAAGAAGTTCGTGAAGATTTACTTCTTTGGAAGAAATTCAATGAATGCGAATTTCGTCTTAAAACAAAACCTTTTATATACAAATTTGAATTTAAAAAAGGAACCTAAGAATGTTTGTATAATCAGTCATCAATAGTTTTTTTGTAAGGCCAGTACTTTTTAAATTATTTAAAAAAGTTTTATATATCCCTAGACCATGTTGATGTGTGTATATATTAGCTGTCTCCATTCATACATTACTTACTTACTACGTTCATTCAGAATGGTATTCTAGCTAATACCTCATCTTGTCCAGAGTTCTAACGGCTATTAATTTAATAAAACATTGTGATTTTAAATAGAAAAATTAACATCCTCGGACGGGATTCGAATTCGCGTCTCCCGACAGTCCGTGTCAGACGCCATGACCACTAGGCAACCGAGGCACGAGGTTCGAGCATCAAATTTTAACTCTCTTTTTTATTTTAACTAATCAACCTCTATTGAAGAGCTTGACAGCATTATCCAACCGAAAGAAGATTTTATCAAATACCTAACTTTTGTATTGATGTCGCAGCCATTTATAATTTTTATATTTAATCATTTTAAATTAATAAAACATATCAATATATAAATAAAACAGATCTGGAGTTCACAAAACATAAATTCTGACATAACCTAAAAGGTATATCCATACAATCTTTACATCAGTGCGATGCGAGCCCTCGTTCTTTTTCTTGTAGCAAATTTCGCAACAATCTCACTTATTATGCCACACAAATTTCCGTACCCCGCCGCCCTCCAGACGCGAAATTAAAATTTCCTACGGGCGGGGTACGATTTGCCCTGAATTGCTTAATAAATATTGCTACTTAAGAACCTTTAGTTGGTACGGTATCATTTTTGAGTAGGATGTAATCAATATCTTGCTTGGCTATCTGTATATACGAAACTCAGAAGAAAAACGCGTAGGTGTACTACACGATACACCTAAAACTATATTATATTGAGTTGATCGATAATGGAGCCGGTTTGACAACAAAATGCTATTTGATTTGTAGATCGGTCGCAAGTTGTTGTAAGGACTAACGACCGGTTTCTATTTCCTACCAATAGCTAGGTTGATAGATTGGTAGGATAAGAACTGACCATATCAAACTCAAGCCGCCTTATCTTAAAACGTAGACTAAATATAGTCCCGAGTTACACCATAGCCCATGGGAATTTCATATAGGAAATGTGCTTATACCAGGGTTTAAACTCAGGTAACTATGATCCTACTCTTCATATTCAAATAAGAATCGAATTATGCGTTTGAATGAAGTTTGCTTAGATACTTTACTCTTTAAATATTAAAAGTATATATAGTATATATAAATTATATATAATTACACCTAACCTTGTTCATTCGGGAATTTTACATGGAATAATGTCACAGAAAGATCAAGTAAGAAAACATTTTTATATATAATTCTTGGCTAGTTTTTTGTACTACGGTGAAATGAGACGGGCAAATCGTTTACCGGATAATAATCGTAATTTCTGTCCATGGCAGTTGCAATACAACCCATAACTTTAAAATTCTGCGTATACTGTCAGGCTCTTGACTCTGAAATATTGACCCGTCAAGCCTAATAAGTACTATAAGTGCTTAACCTAATACTTTGGTGGAGACCTGGGACGGCAGTGGTATCTCCCAAAAGATGGACGCATGCTGCGGAATCCTATTACGAGGTGAACATAAAAAAATTTTTAGTGCGTAGAAGACATTTTTGTGAGAAATGTTGGACTTTTCCATAAGTCTGTTCCATTTTCTACTGCCTTCCAAAAAAAGAAGGAGGTTCTCAATTCGAGTGTATGTTTTTTTTAATGTTTGTTACCTCATAACTTTCGACTGGGTGAACCGATCCACAAAATTCTTTGAAAGCTGGTGCTTCCCGTGTAGTCCCATTTAAATTTCGTTAAATTCGGTCTGAATAAAATGGAAGTCGGTATTAAATTTGTTTACATGAATATCTTAAAAGCGGACTTATGGAAGACGTTTTAAGTATGCTTCTTCTTTAAGACGGTTCTTGTCCTTTTGATCCCTGAGATTATTGATCTCATAACTGGCAGAATGTGCATAATAATCGGGCAACCCTTTCCGAATTGTAAAGTCGTACCCATGTATACTTAATATGCAAACATAGTAATGTTATCATAAGCAGCTAGATGTAAACTGCTAAACATGCCTACCCCCTTATATGCCGTAAGGAACGACTATTTATCATTTGCATCTATCAGCTGCAATTTTCACAGCACCTTCAGTTCATTCGATGTGAGGAGCTTACCTAAAGCTCGCCTTTGGGTTTGTGATCGCCACTCGAGTTCTTTTCTGTCCTATTGGTTATCAGTCCGTTTTTATCCAACTTCAAGAGCACTTATTCTTATTCTGATGGGGTCGCTAAATTCTGCAGTGACGTCTCGTTTAGGGTGTATTGCATTTTTCCGCCTTTTCCAAGCCAGCCATTTATCCTGGATCACTGGCACTACTGCTCCAGTGATATTTGAGGATCTAGAAATATAGTGATCGTTAGGTTGTATTACAATACATACGTATTCCGTAGCAGTGTTCTGCAACAGCACGTGCCTCACGGTTTCGACCTCCTGCAAGCACTCTCTGCGTAGTGGATAACTGTTGCACCAGTTTTATAAAGATGACAGTTGAGATAACAGTGACCTGTGATAAGGCCTACCAGTAGGCGTAGGTCCTGTCGTGGTTTCAACAAATTATTAACTCTAAGAGCACTCTCTCCATGGCTCCATATCCAATATGAAAGGAGTTGAGGTCATTCACCCACAGTGAATTAATAATTACTATGTTGTTTATTAGATTACTCGCCTTCATTCGCGTAATTTTAGCTATTGTTTATAGGTTAACTCATTATCTGTTTCTCAGTCATAAACCATAAATATTGTAAGGTAACCAATGATTAGGCTCTATTAACTATATGATTTATTATCTACCCACATTGCACAAGGTAATTTACATTATGTTCTTGGAAATCTTAGCACACAGGTTTTACCAATTTACAATTGCAACATTGGTATATACTATGTTATATCATTATTGATTAACTAGCTTACAATGTATTTATTTTGAATAGTAAATACTCGTAGAATAAACTAGCTAGCTTTTAGCAGTAATTCGTTAATTACAGCACAGTTTGACAGCTCCATTAGCTCAGTTGGTATAGACCCTAGCTTCGGTCCCTGGCCGGGAAAATATAATTGTGTTATGTTATGATCAAAAATGTTATTCTCTCTCTCCTTTTATATTCTCTTTTATTGTAGTATAAAGATCATTTAGTTTCTTTTGTTGGAACACAGATGGTCTTTCTCATAGGAAACGTTCATAAGCTTCCTGTTTCTGTTTTTGCCTTATGATACCAGTTCATAAGCCACATCTGCGGCTCTCAGCCTCTCTGGAATCTCAGACAGTACTAAAGTACTCTTTCTTCTAAGCCATCCTGAGCCCTCGTGATGGACTTGTTGTATGTACTAATTCTGTCTCTGAATCTTTTGTACTTTAGCAGCTAGAACATTCGGATGATAATAAAATGCTTATGCAATATGACATATATATGTATAAAAGTCTTTGGAATAGATATACTTATTTTTTATTATAATTGCTAAGTATTTGCGTCCAGTTTGCAAATTATGGCATATTTTTGTAGTTTAGATTAAAATACAGCCACTTGCCCTTGGCGTTAATACACCATTATTGATTATTTATCTACTAACGAGCTAATTTAAATTTCCAATGACAGTTTAAATGTGAAGTGTCTAATGTCTTAAGATTAGAGATATTTTCTTGAAAACTCAGAAGTATCTATTAGAACAGAAGTAATGAATAGAACAGGAATTTCATATTATTTTCAATTTATACCTACATCCTTTTCGAATGTGTTTTTATTATATCCTGTTTTATGCATTGACATGTCCCGATGTTATTGTAATAATACCTATAGAATTAAAAAACGGTCTCGATGGTAGTATAACAAGTTTGTACTATACATGTGTAAGTATGTATCTACATTTAAGAAACCTATTACTGTATTTTATAAAGATTAACCCCCTAGATAATTTACTCTTATTATTATTATGAATAAACACTTCAATCTAAAGGTTCATGTAGTTTCATTTCAATACCTTTGTATTGAAACCGCACGAATCACTGAATAAAATATAGTGACAGAATGAAATGTATGATCCGCCTGAAATTTCTCTATTGTAAGAGTACATCAAAAACATTTTAACTGACGACTGGTGTAAAAAAACTGGAGACATCAAAAAATAATCATCACAAATCCAACAAAAACAACGATATAGACAAAATTAAGCAATTACTAATTCAAGTAATGCGACGACATGAGAATCTCCTTCTTCGAAATTTGGTTACGTATTTTTTATATACCTACGTAAATACATGCGTGAGATTTGCCAGTGTTATACGTAAACACATTTACATGTGGTTCAAGCAACAAAAGTAATTCAAACTTCTTTTTCTTTTCAGGTGATGAGGGCTCAATCCTGGTAAGTTGTTCCTTCGAGTCACGTAACCTGCATGGCCAGTCTAACCTGACCTCTGCTACACTCGGCTGCTTTGAGCTTGGGAGGTCTTACTTCATTATCATACTTGACGAGGTGACGGAACAAGGCATGAGGCTTTACTGTTAGCAAATGAAACTTATATAGTTGAATTTGTGATTGTTCGTATTGTGTAGTTGTTACACATATTGTTTTATTTAAATAAAGTAAGTTTTTATGTAAAATGTAAAGTAAATAATTTTAAAACCCAATTTTAATAATTTAATTACCAATTTTAACAATGAAATTTAGTGTCCGACTGAAACTTGTTTTTCACCGAAATCGTAACCGAACCTACGGCTTGCTCTCTGTTTCGGCCGAAACCGAAACCTATTTAATATTATGATTATTTACTGAAATTTACTATTTTTTAACATTTATTTATATATAGACAGTTAAATAGTGTTAAATAAAATAAAACAATCTAAGGCACGAGTTACCTGCGAAGTTTACCGAACGACGCACGAAAAATCACGAGCACTCGAGTTTTGGCGGGGTCGAAAGCTTCGGCTATATTGTGGCCAAAACCGAAACTAAAGCCGAAACTAGATTTTTTGGCCGAATATGAAACCGAAATTTCGGTCTGTCACTAATTAAATTAAGACTACCTAGTTTAATAACTTTAGTCGAAGTGGCCTTGCCTAGAAAACCAGAGGTCCCACGTCTAATACTTGGCCAGGAAAAAACTTTTGTGTGATGAACTAGAATATTGTTTTCGGTTCTTTGATAATTGTATTCAGTTAATGATGCTTCTCGCAACACTGTGAATCTTAGGGAATTCACTGACCGCAGTGTCTGAGTGTGTATGTATGAGTGTGTGAGCGTTAGTTGTTTGGATTTATTTGTGAATGAAACCTGGGCCAAGAGGCCCAGGTTTCATTAACTTTTAATTATTAATTAACAATTCATCAAAATATTTTCTTCAAATCGGCTTACATAATTATGTACACTCAAATAACACACGTATGGCCTCTACTTTGCCCACTAGATGGCACTGCCGTACGTATTATTAATTGAGACTAGAATTTGACGTTGCTGAAATGTTTTTACGGATTTAAAAGAAGACAAGTGTTCAAAATTTGGTGTGAATTGTGGCAAATTATTTGCCTATTATAACGTCAAGTATGTGACTAGCGAGTGACTACACTACGCATTTTCCGGAATTATGCGTAACTGCGATAGAGTTGGTCTGATCCTGTCCGGTCCTAATGAAGAGTCTTTTACCAATGTGTGTTGCCAGTGATGACATATGGTACTGCAACGTGGTCTCTTACTATGTGCCTCATAAGCAAGCTCAAAGTAGCACAACGAGCTCTGGAGAGGGCTATGCTCGGGGTTTCTCTACGTGATCGAATCAGAAATAAGGAAATTCGTAGAGGAACTAAAGCCACCGACATAGCCCAGAAGATAAGCCAGTTGAAGTGGCAGTGAGCAGGCCACATAGCATGCAGAACAGATGGCCGATGGTTCTATAGTGGAGACCACGGACCGGCAAGTGCAGCGTAGGTCATCCACCGACAAGATGGACTGATGACCTGGTAAAGGTAGCAGGATGACGATGGATGCAGGCCGCTTCCAACCAGTACTTTTAGAAATTTGTGGGGGAGGTATATGTTCAGCAGTGGATGTCTTACGGCTGAGATGATGATATTAGAATTGTTTTAAACTATCACGGTTGTTCTCTAAAGTTATATGATTATTAACGGGATATTTACCGTGGTAAGGTTGTTACCTTACCACGGTAAATATCCCGTTAATAATCATATAACTTTAGATATTAGAATTATTATACATTATATATTATATTGTTATCCATTGTTTCGCAAATCAGAAGCAATTAAACACAAATCACGCAGAAATGTCCACATATTAATGGTGGAAGAATTTTAACAATGTAATTGATGGAGATACAGTTTAAACTCTACGTCTGAGCCGAATCAATATTTCAACAATTTCTATTTACTGTCATGTAGTCGACGAACTTCTAATAAGTATAAAACAGCAGTGCGATTCTCTAAGGGTAAACATCGTTCAACCTTTGACAACATCCGTGAAACAAATGACGAAATGACAAGAAACGTTGGGAAAACAACCTTATGTACAAGGGCGATATCTCATAAAGTATTTGACATCGGTGAGCTCGTCGATGATCGCATCGCCGAATCATTAGAGAATCGCACGGCTGATCGGAGACATTATACGATATGTATATATAAAGCGAGTCTAAAACGGTCTTTTAAAATGTATGATTTTGTTTTACTATCTAAATTTAAATTATAATTGCAATCCGATAAGCCTGCTTGAGATATGAGTCTTAGTTAAGCAACTGTGAGACAAAACCTCAGAAAACAGGAAACCAAAACTGAGCCTTAGAAATCATGCGCATTAATTTTGTAAGTCAATCTAATGTGTAGTCAACTTCATTCTAGACAAATGCAAACTATTCTTAAAAACATGGAATATATCGAAACGGTATTGTTAAACTTACAATTAACTTACTTATGATCTTTTGAACGTGTCGTGTACACGTGTATATCATACACAAGCTTGAAGTGCCAAGCACACATACATCTCTGTATCAAATAGAAAAAAAACATTTTTACAACCCAAATCACACTCGATGGTGGCCATCAAAAGCAAAATGACCCAATAACCTCACCGCAATAGGGCAATAATTCACTTTGGAACATCACATTTGTCACAATGATGTTCGTTTCATTGAGACAAAGCAACTTTATATCGAATTTTAAAGCTTTGTATCTATAAACTGGTTGTTAAGTCTTGCAAGCGATAGCTGTAAATTTGCCGAAGAGCTGTGTAGCTTTTACGATGGACAGTGGCTCCGCCCACCTGAGACTTTGTGGGTGCATTACGATTTGCATGGATCGTAAAACGGGGGGTGCGCAAGAGTTCGTCATTTTGTAATACTTGAGTGTACCTGCGAGATTTAGTATCAATGTTTGTTCAAAGTATATATAACTTTTTCAAACTTTATTAATACTTTCTATATATAACTCTAACTATCTATCCATACCTGCATGTACATATGTATATAGTAACTGAATATATTTTCATATTAACAGCTTTTCATTAAATTCATACATTTTTTTTTCTTTCATTTGTTATACTCTTTGTCTACAATCAGTCTTTTGACTATGAGCTGACGCGTTGAACACTTGTGTCTAGAGAAGTGTGCCCTCCATTGAAGGCATCTACTTATAGGGTTCCTCTACTCTGAGCCACAGGTCAGTTACTCGAGAAGACGTAAGTGTGAGTGATTAATTGTAAAGCTAGGTTATTGGGATGTCCGAGCAGGCGTTGCCGATAGTTTTTGCATACTTTTGCAATTTCTTCACTGACTGTGCTCATATTGAGATTAGTGTGGATCTCTGTGTTGGTTGTAAATACGAAATTAAGTATATAGTAAGTACATAAACAAAACAATGGCAGTCTATCTGTCTGTTTGATTCTGCTTATCTCTGTGCTCTTTGCGTGCTTACCTCGAAATGTTTTTTTAATACAGTTACTTTTACTTTGTTTAATTAATATATCAAAAACATATTTCTTTTGTTTAGAAAAAATATCATATATAATTAATAATAATAATAATAACTAAACACGTGTAGGATGGTAAGGAAATTCTTGTCATTAGAATAAAAGCACTTGGCCCCGGCCCGTGCAATTTTGACCTCCGTCATAGGAGAGAAACGAAATACGTTTGAAAAAATAATAATAATAATATTTATTAATTTAAACAGAGTTTCATAGTTACATTAAGGATACTTGTAAACTAACATGCAAGGTGGAACGAATAAGGTGGAGAAGAAGTAAATTCACAGTTCAGATGTTCTCGTAAAAATGAGTGAATGAATGAATTGAGTGAGGTAAAGTTTTTAAATTATTTCTTAACTTCATTGATAAAATTAAATACGTGTTGTAATATGATACGTTGACTATTTTGTTTTGGACCTTAATTTAAATACCTAACGTATTATATTCACAGCTATTGTATGTCATTAATGTGATGACAAAATCACAAAGTCAATGGAACTGTTGAATGTTTGCAACGAATATGTAATATTACCCAGTCTTTAGTTTGTAGTCAGAAACGCTAAAATATAAAATATACTACAACACAAACATTCAATAAAGTAATTAATATAAATAATATTTTTTATTCTTATACTACTTGTATTATAATAAACTGTTCTTACAAAATATCAGTTTTTTTTATTATTGATTTTTTGATTGATTAAATAGCGAAATAGAGTCTTTGTTAGAAGCAATTGTTATTGATTCTGACATCAGTATTTAGATTTTTCTGGGTATCTCAAAAGGAAAGGAGCTAAGGATCACTTTGTGGTCCGTTTGTCCGTCTGTCTATCAAGAGCTTTTTTCTCAGAAACGCGTAGAGGTATCAAGTTGAAATTTATATCAAATACTTAGGTACTCCAGTATCTTTCACTTTTAATTTTAAAAAAAAGTGTTAGTCAACGCGATCAAAAAATATGACCGCTTATGTCACATATGTTGCGATTTCACAAGGTAATTAAAACCTTTAGGGTACCTCCCAGTGACCTAAAATCATGAAATTCGGTAAGAAGCAATGTCTTACAACACATAATATATACCTAACGCAAAAAATCGTAAATATATTTAGTTATAAAAGCATATATTCTATTACTAATTAAGGTATTATTTGTGGTCTGTGCAATAAATGTGTATATAAGGAACTTTAACTCAGTTTGTCTTTTAGCTAGAGCAATAATGTTAGAATCTTTCTTAATAGCTGTTTTTTTTTCTTTTAAGTTTAGAGACAGCCAAATTTTATTATTGGTTTTTAGTGACATACTTTCATTTAGTAGCTATGATGCCACCCATACTACCCAGCTTTAAGAAGAAACAATCATACTATTAAAACTGTTTGTATTCCTGAACTCAATTCTTCTCTAGATCATGATGTAAGTATTAACTTTTATAGTGGAACACATACATTGACAACTAGCATACTCGTACATTGATTTCCAATGTTGTTAAACCACACACGTTGCAGATCCTGGAAAAGTAGGTTGATTTCTGCGAAACCTATTGTATTATTGGCCAAATATGATGAATCGCGAGTCAACGGGTTAATTTCAAAAAACTTTAAACGGTTTGAATGGCATTTAAATTTATATTATATCACGACATATCGGACGTGGTCACGGGTAGACTGGATGATAGTTGTATGTTATAAAGTAATGGAAATTATGTTTATGTAACCGTCTATCAAAATTATTTTACTCAAAACGTTCCCGATGTATGCAGTAGTCACTCACAGTGTCTAGAGGTCTGCCAGTACTGTGCTGGTCTCGCATTTTATTAGATTGATCACTGGATCCGAAGCAGGTGGTACTTACTTGCTTACTCATCTTCATTATCATGCTTGCATAATCTCTATTGAAATTAGGGTGTTACTAACATCCGACTAGGTTGTCTGACCAACTGACAGAAACACCAACGTCCCGCTTCTACACCGCGGTGGAGATGGTCATAGACCGGAGCCGATGGAGACAGTTCGTCAGATCCAAAGTGCTGTCGCGATGATCATGGTCATGAGGGAATGACTGCAGAGAGAGAGAGAGTTACTAACATATCTTTATATGTTAAACTGTAAATATGTTTTTGGATTAGTTACGTCTTGGTAGAGTAGTAGGTAGAGCAAGCTAGAAACCAAGCAACTTTGAGTGTTCTACATCTACATCTTTATTAGAAGTAACATACCAAAAGAGATAAATAAATGATATACCAGTGGTCAGTTGAAAAAGTGTGACAGCCCCATTAACGGCCGTTGCCAATAATCTATCTATCGACGGTTTACGCTACTAGAGTTAGATATTTTACACTATTTGTATCGACGTTATGTCAAATTTCTATCGGTAGTAGGGTAAACTGTGGATAGATAGAATATTGAAAACGTTCGTTAGTCGGTACCGACCTTGCCTTCGAATCTCGGGGTCTCAGGATCGATCCCTCGCTTGGACAAATATGTACATGAAAGAGTTGTGTGTGGTGAGTTATTGTGTGACAGGAGGCATGGACAACTAATAAATATAGAAAAAATGTGGGTCAGAAGACGTAAAATTAACTACTGAACAAGAATATGACGTTATGGAATAAAGTCTGTCTGTATGTTCACGCATAACTTAATAAATATGCCACAGATTACATTGAAATTTGGTATATGGATAGGCTAGAACCCGGAGCTCCCAACTATAAACAATATATGTAGAGTTTACCACTTAACACCAGGTGGGCCTCGAGGTTGTACCGTCTCCTAATATCATTAAAAAATCGCATATAAGGAATATATTTGCTCCTATTCTGACAAGACGGCCTATATAAAAATAACTAGTGTGTAGTGGTATAGTATTTTCTCTTAGGGCGCAAACATTGTTAACTCTGCTTTGCTTCTGCTTTGCTAATATGACAGAGAAAATTAGCTCATAAGTCTGAACAGTTAGGAATTTCACATTTCGAACTTCACCACGTTTAAGACACGGTTTCATTTCGTGTCACAATTTGGAATCGAAATATCTAACACTTCGATAGTAGGTAAAATAATATAAGGTACACTCAAGCACAAAATGAATTAATCAGAAAGTGGATAATCTTATAAGATAAAATTACAAAGTGATAAGAATCTTTTATTCAAAAGAGCCAGTCTTGGTTAAGAGATTGACATCAATAATCTAATAAGATAAAGTTACAACGTGTCTGATAAAATTATAAAGGGGTTTTAATTTAATGAAAAGAGACAATTTTTTGTATTTTAATTTTTTGACTCCTAGATTGATATTTTTTATAGAAGAATCCTACCATGGTGTAATTTTAGCTCATTAGACTACGCACGTTCTTATTAAATACGTTTTGTACAAGAGTTTCCCTATTATTATTGTGATACAAGATTTACGTGTACTTTATATTTTATTATAGAAATGTTAACTGGATTGTATATTTTTTACGTTATCATTACGGCCTGTAGAATTTTCATTATCTCGACGCCTCCGTTAGCTCAGCTGGTAGTGACCCTATATTCGAAGTTCGGGGTCCCAGGTTTGAATCCTGGCCTAACCAAATATTTGTGCGAGCAGAAATGTTAATTTCTGGTCTCGGATGTAGTGAAGTGTGTGTGTGTATCCATGCCTCACGCGGCACAGATAATTCAAATGAGGATGTATAAGTGTGTAAGCGTGCATAATAATAATAATTTTAATTAAAAATATAAAGATTCCCTAATTACTTAACTTAAGTGGCTAATGCTTCTATATAACAGCCTCCTTTTATAACATAGTAGGGTACTTATAGGTAAAGGTATTGTTTTTATTAGCTAAGAAAATAAAATAAGTTATTCGTAATAAATATATAGATATGTAATTTCAACTTATAAGTAAGTACATATAGAAATTAAATTTTTGTACGTGATAGCTTTATTTAAATAATTATTTTTCATCGCTAAATTTCATTAAATGTCATACCAGCCTGGGAACCAATTTAAAAATTAATGTCTAAATTATCATAGATAAATCTGATTTTCACATTAACACAGCATTATTTTTATACGATAATATATTTATTTTGCCCCTCGAAACGCATTTTAGAGTAGAATAATTTACATAAGATTGTCTAACTGGCTCCAACATTGTCAACATACAATTTTAATCTAATCAATGATGTAACAGTTTTTTTATTGTTTTAGTTTATAAAGCAAATATTTGTTGTGTAATAATTTTTTATGTATTGTGTTGGATGCATAATTATTTATCATTACCACAATAACTTAAATGACGTACACATTGGCATTATTTTGTATAAGTAACTATTTAATTAAGTATTGTTTTCCAAACACACTATTTATATATGCACATGATATTATAAACGTTTTATTTATTTGTAGACGCATGCATAATGCTTAATTTATAATTAATAAGAATCTTAAATGGGTAAGCAAGTGGAATAACTAACTAAAAATCACATCCGAACGGCTCTACTAAATTGTAGAGTCTCATCGTAATCAATAAGAAAATTACAGAAAAAAATGTGTTTATCGCAGCATAAACGTCCTCAACTGTCCATATCGTGGATTCCATACGTTTATAGCAAAAACATCACAATAACAACATAAAACCCATACTTATGCAATGCTCTACTGCCACACCGTCGTACCGCAGACCTGATAAAGCTGAAAAGGCAACTTAAGCCTATAAAAACCATGCACTAAACGCGCTTAACAATCAAAAGGGTAATAAATAAATAAACTTCGCAGGCAATAAAAGGTTTTATTTTAACTGTTGTAAAGATTGTTATTGCACGTGCTCGTCGTGTGGTTACGACTCGTGAGGATGAATGAAACGTGGGTAAGAGAAAGGTAGAGTGGTAGAAGAGAGATGAATGATACTCGTTGGTCCACGTGGTCGGCGTAACACAATTTTGTGCAATTCTTTTTTATATTTATATTTCATTTTATTTCTTATTCGTATTCAATGTCCAGATAATACCATAACCTATTTAACATGTTGTTTTGTAATCAATATATTTACAAACACTTAATATTAATTTATGGTACAACACAATTAAATATTTTATTTTCAGGTAACTAAACATACCAAGCAGCTACTGCGCATATATTAATTAAATATTAAATATGATATTTAAATGGACAGCTTCACTTATATAACATATGATAAACGTATATTTTTATCGGGTATTCTCGTTAGAAATGTATACATCTGCCAGTATTAGAATTGCACTGATCTATACCATTCCATTAACATTTTCTAAAATTAATACTGCAATAAACTCACTCTATAATACATGACATCAAAAATTTGTGTCGTTTTATCCCCTCTCGATCTCATTATGCAGTCTCATTAGATCGCAATGTAATTTAAAATATATGAAATAGTCGGATAAAAACTTTACACCTTATAACACTTACACCAAAATATACCTAGTGCCTTATGAAATTATAATTTTTTTTGGTAGAAAAATGACGCATTATTTCTAAAATCTATTTCCGGTTAAGATAATAAATTTGAATTTGTAAGATTTCATTACTTTGTACTGAATGAAATCTACTAAGATTCTCATAGCATTGTAAACAAAGAAAGGTAATGTAAAAAACAATTAGTTTCTAGTACATTAAATAGAATAATTAATGGAATCTACTGAGATTATCATACTATTGAAAACAATGGAAGGAAAGTAAAACAATTAAATTATAATTGATATAAACCATATCATATTTATATCACATAATGTTAAAAAATAAAGTGCACAATTCATTGTAATACGTCATAATATTTTAATTTATCTGTTTGAATCAAATATTATTTTTACATGTACATGTACCTACTTAATATAAACAATATTTTAATTATAATAACTTAATTAAATAATGTGCGTTCAGAAATTGATAAAAAACCTTTAAACTAGTAGTAATATGTTAATAATGTTCCTAAAATATATATACCTATTCAATAAAATAATAATAATACATTTCTATAAAGCACATGCCACTCAAACATGATAAAACATAGCGTTCTAAATCTTGTTTTGTATAAAATAATACCGAATATGTATAAAGACAACATTACTTTGATTAATAATAACAAGTATCAATATTACATTCTAATTATTTGAATGTTGCAATGTTGTTTAAAGTCATTCAATTTGACAGCTAGAAGTGCCGGAATGGTTTGTGATTGGCGGTGAATGTTCTGCACCGGATCACTATTGGCGTAGACGATGTCAGCGCGGGGGAGCGCGGAACCAGGCGCCATTACGAACAATGGCCGTCAGAATAGTCGTTAGCGAATAGCTTTTATCTCTTTCTAATATAAGCCACGCAGGTAGGAATTAATGAGACGGAGAGGGTTCCGGCGGGTCGCCCCTCTTTATCGCTGCGTCTCGCTCACACGCACGTGGCGGGTTGCGCCGTCTCGAGCGCGGCGCGCGGCAGCGGTAACGCTCGCCACGACGGGGAATTCGGAGTCGTAGAGCCTCATACGCGGGTCATAAACGATCCGCGGCCATAGTAGAGGTGCACGCGCGAGAATCGATCCGAATCGCCGGCGATAAACGCATCTCCCGCGAGGCGATCGTCGCGCGCCGCGTCGCCGCCGAGCGATGAGTTCCAAGTTCATCATCGATAGCATGCTCCCGAAGTACCATCAGCAGTTCCATCACCAGAATTTGTTCGCGGGTGCTGGGGCGTCGCCTATAGAGGCGTCGCTGTCGTCATCCCTCTCGTCGTCGCTGTCGACATCGTTGTCGAGCTCGCTGTCTGGCGGGCTGGGGGCGGCAGCGTTGGGGGCAGGCTCGCCGGGCGCCGGCAGCCCGCAACGGTCTTCCTCATCATCATCGGCGTCACCAGGGGCGCCGGCGAGGATGTACCCATACGTGTCGCACCACCAGCAGTTCGGCGGGACAGTGCCGTTCTCTGGTGGAGGATTGTCCGCGGCGGACGACAAAAGCTGCCGATATCCGACAGCGGTGAGCGGTGATCCGATGGTAAATTACGCCCTGGGTCAGCATAATGGAGGCGCAGCGGTATCTGCTGCTTCAGCAAGCATGGCAGCGGCAGCTCAGTTCTATCACCAAGCCGCAGCTTCAGCGGCATCAGCAGCTTCAGCAGCCTCCGTAGACGCCATGGGAGCGGCCTGCTCGCAGCCTACAGGTCAACCCCTGCCAGACATACCCCGATACCCATGGATGTCCATCACTGGTAAATGTTTTCCTCTACGCATGCATGCTGTTTGCAACCTTGTTGTACATTTCCTGAGATAAAAAATATAATAAATATTAGATGTAGTTTAATTACTTAGTATTAGCACAGAATAAATAATAGTACTTCGTATTAGCTTATAAATAACGATTTCAAATAATATATTTTTACGAGCATCATTAGGTTATTTTGCTATGACCTTGTTTTCCGGCTATACGAATGTAGAAACGTGACAAAGTTGAAAACTTTGGCGCTGACTTTTTATTGCTACTTTTTATTTAAAGGTTATTTTTATAAGCTTTTTGTGTTAACTCAGTAGGCATGTCTTATCTGTACCTATAATATTATGATTTTGTTGTAGAGTATTATTAAATTTTTAATTGATAATATTATATTTTAATAGTTACAGCAAAATAGCCGTGAAACTCGCGACATTGGTTACCTTCCAATTCTAATTAGAAAATATCAATTCACGTATTTATTGCTAATTAAAGTTAATTAGATCTGCCGTTTGTCGGTCACTAATCTAACAATAAAATGTTTTAACGACAGCTATTTAAATGCAATAAAATCTGTATTATTGTTTTTATCGACAATGAATCATTATAATAACCCATTTACGTACATAATAAAATTTTGGATAGGTATTTTATTGGGTTATAATCGTTAATAGTATAATTCTGCGGAATAAAAACATTTAACTACATAATTGGGCATTCACTATATGAATAAGAGGAAGTTCTTGTTCCGATACTTAAATATTTTAGTGTAGGCGCATATTCAGTTTCATTTTATCGCATTGAATCCGTCGGCCATTTTGGATTTTAAAGCCGGCGCAGCTTAAGCAGCCGCCGCGCGCCGCCGTTGCCGTCGGTTATTGGAACACGAATGGATTACTTTTAAAATAATTCTCATGGTTTAGATAATAATTATTTAGGTTATTAACACTATATATTAACGTATAATTACGTTATCCAAAGGATAGTAACAATACTAGTTATTTTTACTTATCTGTAAGTAATAAACCGAACCTAAGTTTACTACTTATCTGTAGAGTCCGAACCTAAATTTACTAGGTACTTATCTGTAGATAATTAGTAAATTTAGGTTCGGTAGGTAGGTAGGTAAAGTAAATAAATACGAATAAAAAACTATTTAAAATTTTAAGTTAGGAATATTTTTAGAGATTGCATAAACGTTTAAATAGGTACCTACAATCATTCCTACGCAGCTTGTCATTATAATGAATATTATAACCATTAAATAATAACATTAAAGGCCTTTAAATATATATTTTATATATCTAAATTATAGTAAGTACTCACCTACCAAAAAACCAATATTTTTATATTATTAAATAAATTACAATAAGTATGTATATTTTTTGTTAATTACTTAAATTATTAGGATTTACTTTACATATATCGAAGCAGATTCCAGGATGTACGAATGTATTTCATTAAACTATAATATATAGGTATATCCATAACAATACTTTAGTATATGCATAATAATACTTTTTTGATTAGCAACTTTTTATTTGGATCAATGATGGATATCACAAAAGTTGTGTAAACATTAAATATTTTATGATTATATATCAATAGTTAATTACTTACTAAACGTATTAGGTAAATAGTGCTACTAAGTAGGTATTTACGTGAGAAACAAGGATAACATATTAATTGAACAACATTAACTTATTAACTTGATTGACAAATTATAAAATTAACTTAGCCGGTATCAATGGCCTTTAATTAATATAATGTCTTAATTTAATTAATATAATATAATCAATATATACGTTTTAGTTAAATACAATTATACAACTAAAATTTAATAATATCATCATATAACTAGAATTATCTACATAATTATGTTTTATATTTTTCTACGCCCTACACGCGACTTATGTACCTAGTCAAAAAGGTTAATTAAAAATGTGCCCTAATTACTTACTCTTAGTAAGTACGTAGATAATTTTATTATAAAATATAGTTTTTTTACAATGAGTTGTTTTAAATGTAAAACATGTCCCAGTATGAAACAAGCCAAATTAAATGATGTTATTAATATACTAGTTTTAAAATTTAATTTATCTTAATAAAAAAAGGGGAATAATGTTTCTACCGTTTCTATTATAATATTATGTACCTGTTTGTCATCATCAACATTAATTATAAACAAGATATAGAGATATAATAATCACCAACATTGATGTACTGAAACAAAAATGATGATAATTCAATATATACCTAATATATAAAACTTAAAAAAAACTAACCTATGTCAAAGCTAACATAAATTGCTACAAAATATTACCTACGTACGAATTGATTGCGCAAAAAGATCACTAATAAAACTTAAAAAAAAACTAACCTATGTCAAGGATATAAAAATTACGAAAAATATAACCTATGCACGAATTGATTACGCCAACACTACTTACTCAGTACCAGAGAAAAATGTACTAGCACACAGAGCACATACATTCTTCTGTGAGGTCTATTTAGTACACAAAATAGGCGATCCATTATAGTGCTAAAGTGCCTGTATGTTTAGCATACAATAGTATAATTATTTTTTTATTTGCGTTTTTATTACACTTCAATTACTTTTTCATAGATAGGTACTATATAGGGATATGAAATGTATTGAAATTGTGATCAATGGGTCCTGGGTATTTGAGTATCGATCTTTTGTATTTCAAACACAACAGATGGCGCCTATTATAGCAACAATTAGAACATGACGATTGTTTTACAAAATATATTTAATATTGTTGATATTTTTGATGTTCCTTGTGAGTCTAACTATCATTATTAGAGTCTATTTTATTCATATATTTTAGTATATCGGAGAATTATATATATACTACAGCAATACGAAACTAGGTAGGTACATATATATATATATATCAAAATTAATAAATGTTATGTAAAGGTATTAACGTACTTATATTTTAATAATTGTTAATTACCTACTTAGTTAAATACTTACTTAGATGTATAAAATTTATACAACATCCCATTGTTAATAGATCAAATTGAAAGTTAATCGAGCTATATCGTAAATTAATTCAAATGTTTAATAGCACATACTTGAATACCCATTAGAAGCAACTTGAACAACTTTGTATTACACATTTCAGCTTTTAAATTTTTTAATTTATTTAAAAGAGCACCAATATGACACATAAGATATAAAAATACTCGGACGTGACTTTAGTTTTGTTATAAAATTTGAGCCCGTGCTCAAATCGCACTGATTACCAGTGTCAAGAGACGAAACGTCCTTGTTGGCACATGACTGTAATGAATTAAAATGACACGAAGTGACAAACTCGTCTTTTCGAAGCCAAAGTGTTCGTTCGTAGCTCACAAAAATTATTCAAAATGGGCTATAATCATCTTGTTTGTTGTTTAGGAATTAACTATTCCTCTGATTTGTCGGCGATGTTGGCTTATAAAAATGTCCGGAGTAATCGAGGCGAGAATCCGTCTCGTTGGTACGAAAATAACGCGCTAGGTGTATCTGCGCGCGCGCACCAGTAAATAAAATGGCGGCGAGTCAGTGAGCCGACAGTTATTCGTCGTAATGCGCAACATTCTACAACAATTTGACAGTGAACGGTGTATTACTCCAACACTACTCCAATGTTAGTTTCAATGAAGTTTCAAGTGCGATTCACTATTTGTTATTTCTTTGCCCGTCTGTTGCCAAAACGTGTATTTACACGTTTTTACCGCAAAGTTAATTAACGAGCTAGCTCATACGCATAGTTTTATAGAGCATAAAACCTCAGAGAATAAATTTATACAACTACATTCGGATGTTGATTCAATTATGTATAATACCATAGGTATATACAATGGTTTATCTTTAATACTGTACTCTTTTAATAGATAAAGACAAGCTCACACTGTTTTATAGAAACCGCGCGCGTTTTTGCACCAATCATAGCATAGCTGAGACTTTATTATGTATAAATATGGCAATATTGAAAAAATCAAATGCTGACATAAAATATTTGGGTAGAAATAATGCCAAATTTAATCTTATCAATTTGAACTTAGGTACGTCATTCACGTGATATACTAGGTAGATATACATATAAATACCACTTGACGCCTTGTATTGTGTATCGTCGAAAAAGAAGAACCAGTCACATGTGCGAGGCGAGCCGAGCGCATGCGCGCATCCAATATGGCCGTCACATGCGGCCAATCACAACGCGCCGCCTGCAATCGGAACTCACATGGCATCAAATGCCCTTTATGCTATTGATTGCTATTTGTAGCACGTTACTAATTAAAACACTCGCGTCTATATTGTTTTGTTGTACTAGATATTGATACAGTGAAAAATTTAAAACATATGAATAACAAAATATAACCCATACATAATATATTTACTACACTTTTGGTAGTTTCTTGTCAAATCAAACTAGATCTCTTAACCTAATTTAGTTATATATAGTCTATAATATTTATTATTAGTTCTATATATCTAGCGTGTAAGCTAACGCTTTGTTGTAACCAGCCCATATCAGAAAGATTTTTTAATAAATATTTATAGGTACGAAATTAACCAAATAAAAGGAAAAATTAAGGTAATCAAAAAACCAGTAACTTCATTATCAGACGGCTGTGAGTTATGGTTCTGATATGACAATCTTAACTTCATCCATTTCGGGGTAGAGTCACTTTTCGAAAGTTTTTTTTAACCTGTTATTATCTGCGCCTGTCTGTAGGTAGATACAAATTATTAGTGGGTTGGCGAATAAATATATCGCACATGCAAATAAATAATTGATGTATTAAGTAATTATCGCATGCAGTTAATTGATACAATTAAACGTTTCCGATCAGTAAACGTCGTTATTGAACGCAATAAATAAAAATGCTAACACGCGTCCTAAATTACCTCAGTGATGTAAAATAATGTAATTACTGTTGCATTTTACTGACGGTTTTTTGTTTTAATAGATACTAAGTACATTTACATGTATCTAGGATGTATGTACCTATACAAAATCAATGATAGGCTTAGCTTAAGGTTTTAAGCCTAGGCTTAATTATATATGATAATTAAAAGTTATCAATTTTCTCTATAGTTCTGTTGACTTGTTTTTACTTAACTCTATGCACATAAATAAAAACAAAGCGATAATGACGTCAAAATAACAAAGTTATCATTAACTCCCAATGCATCATTTGTAGTCACTGTAAAATGTTATAAAGTCATCTAGACTCTATAAATGCCAGTTTACACTTGTAAAGAATCTAAAAACATTTATCTATCCAATTCCTAAACAGAAGCAAATATAAAAACACATATAACATCGATTCGACACATCCTATCAACATTGTTGCTTCACTTGCGGCAATAAAAGCTTAAGAATTGAATTTAATTGATTAATAAATGCAATTAAAGATGTTCTAGTCGTTTAATTGACTTTAGATTCGCGATAAAAAGTATTAAAGCGGCAATTGTTCCACTAGAATTCATGTGAAGATTGTTTAGAGTTCATAGAGCATTTGCTGTATGGGAAAACATTGAAAATGTTCTTTTACGTTCAATTTTTATTTACAAGCAATTGTTCATTTACATTAATGGTATGTAAGTTGGAAGAACGTGAATTGCTGAATAGCACACGTGTGCCGAGTCTCAAAGTCAAAGTCAAAATCATTTATTCAATTTAGGCATCAAAGACGCACTTATGAACGTCAATTTTTCATTATAATGTAATTTAAAGACTACCGCCGCGTTCCAATATATATAGAGCCTACCGAGAAGAAGCGGCAAGAAACTCGGGGCCATTCTTTTTATATAGATGTTTTTACAATGTTTTTACTTAGGTACTACAAATATTAGCTCCAGTGTGTTGCCTTACAAAAGAGAACATAATAATGGTATCAGCAGGGTAAGACACGCTACACTTTGACATCTTAGTACACGAGTAGATAGATCCTGGAGTGATCAGATCAGTCCCAAGCTGTTTTACTCACTTTGTGTTTTGCGAAACTTGCAATCATAGTTTGTTGTTTTTGTGCAGGTACTTACCTACAGTATGCGTACATAGACAAGAACCTACTACAGACTGTCAAATCGCTAATAAAATGTTTACAATACATATAATAATATACATAATTTTATAATTAATAGCATAAAAATAATCGTAACTGCAAAATTTTGTGTCCGTGGTTCACATTTAAATGGTCAGCTTCTAATTACCTAAATAAATATTACATTACGTTATTTTTTTATAATTTTTAGTTATGTCGCATCTGCAAAATATGGATTATAGTTACATGCACAGCCATTTATATAAAGGTACTATATAGATAAATAAATCCGAAATAAAGTTGTTCAAAAGCCTAAAGGCATCACCACGCAAACACACACACGAAGTGTAGGTACCTATACCAGTCGGTAAATTGTACAACGTAGGTGCTTCTTGATGTACAAAATTAGGTATATTGAATGCCTGCAGTCTTATCAAAGTAGTGTAGGCACGGCATATCTTGTGCTGTACCGAATCGTACCGGCTATTGGTTATTATAACTATACACTGACATTGAGAAAAATAGCATGCGATTTAACATTGGAATTAATTACGAAAACTTATCAAATTATAGGTATTCTATTGTTCTTCGAAGGCTATTAAAGCTATAGCATGTAGGTTAGTGCACGTTATCAATACGATCGAAGATTAAGAACTGCAGTATCGTACCAGATGTTATGCTACATGTGTGTGATGAAGGCTTTACTTACAGTTGTCATATTTTAATATAGTACAGCCGTGCGATTCTTTAAAAGCCTAACATCGTTGCATCTTTGACAACATCCGTGAAACAAATGACGAGATGACAAGAAACTTTGGAAAATCAACCTTGTGTATCAAGGGCGATATCTCATAAAGTATTTGACATCGGTGAGCTCGTCGACGAGCGCATCGACGAATCATTAGAGAATCGCACAGTTGTATTTATGTTGGTGTAAATTACTATTATGTATTCATGTTTAGCCATATGCTTTAATTTATTTTACCCCAGCAAATGCCTAATCCTATACTTTTAAGGCTTACAGTCATGCATGCGACTGGGCCGAAACAAAGAATTTCAATACGATTGATAATAGATTTTCCATTTCCAGATTGGATGAGCCCCTTCGACCGCGTGGTCTGCGGTGAGTTCAATGGTATTTATCGTTTCAAATTTATTTTCTTTTAGTTTTAAGTATATTTAGTTTGGAGTTCAGTCTCGGTGAACTTGCAACTTTGTGACGCAATGCGACGAGAACTATCTATATTAATACAGGATTTTAAGCTGAAATTACGCCAAATTTGTTATGTTTATTATTATCATTCATCAGTAAAGAAGTGCAATAACTTGTTATTGTCACGTGCTTAAGTATGTAAATAAATGTATATGCCCAATTACACATTAAAATATATAAGACTGTGTCTGATTAAATGTCTACATTCAAACAAGTTGTGCATTTCTTTTCGATAAGTAGAAAATGTTGCAAATTAAGTGTATCTTCCTAAATGGTCATCTAATAACCTACAGGCCTACAACTGACGCGATCGAGTTTAGAACAACGCTTGATTTAGACCCATTCAAACAGAATTGATACAATAATGATCGTGCAGTCATTTCATTGCATTCACCACCAAAATATTACGTACTATTGGTTGAACAAGATGAAGAGAGAAGACGGCAGTCATGTAGCGTCGACCAAAGCAGAAGTGTTGAGGGACCTCCCTCCCGACAGGTTTCATGGACAACAATACACCTTAGTCTGTAAACCTGTTAGGAACTCGGGCAAAGACCCAAGAGCCAAGCTGACCCGACATTATACCGAAGATATCCCGGACATCAGCGTGTACGAGATTAGAATGGCCGTGAAACAGCTTTAGAACATCAAGGCCCCGCGTGATGACGGTATCACATTAAAGCTTCTGAAAGTGAGTTGACCTCCAGTACATAAAGTACTTCAGAAGCTCTTTAAAATTGTCTTACTCGAAGGATTAACGCCAGAAGCATTAAACAAAGGTGTGGTGGTGTTGATCTTCAAAAAAGTGACACACATCTCGCTTTTGGTCCATGTTTATAAGCTGTTTTCGAGGGTCATCACGAACCAATGACTTCCAGCCTCCGGAAAAAGCCGGTTTCCGAAAAGGCTATAGCAATATAGACCACATCCACAATCTACGGCAAGTAATACAGAAGACCGAAAAGTATAACTTTCCTCTATGTAAAGTTTTTACGGATTATGAGAAGGCATTTGATTCGATCGAGACGTGGGGAGTGCTTGAGTCTCTCCAGCAGTGCCGTAGTGGCTATCGGTATATCAAAGTGTTGAAGTGCTTGTACAAAAACGCCATCATGTCAGTCCGAGTACAGGAGCAAAGTTCGAAGGCGAGAGAGAGTTATATCTCCGAAACTGTTCACCGCTGCATCGGAAGATGCCTTCAAGCTCATTTATTATTATACATATTATCCTCCTACATCATTTACCTTCGATTTGGCTACGATGTTGTAGTCATGGCAGAATCGATGAAAAACCTCCGCACGATACTTGAAGGCCTCAATAGAGTTTCCCAACGGGTAGGCCTTCAGATAAACATAGTCAAGGCAAAAATTATGTAAAATATCCACGTTGTGCCTACCCCAGTATCAGTTGGGAACGCAGCTTTTGAAGTTGTTTAAAAATACATCTACCTAGGAGAAACAGTCCAATAGGCAAATCCAACTACAAGAAAGAGGTCAATCGTTGAACCCAACTCGGATGGACAGCGTTCCGGAAGCGTCGCGAAGTCTTCTCGTTCAAAATACCTCAGTGCCTCAAGACTTAAGTCTTTAAGACCACTGATGATTTATGGCACTGAAACGTGGTCTCTTACAATGGTCCTCATAATTAATCAGAAAGTTGCTCGACGTCTACAGGTATCAATCAGACCGAGTTTTAATTGAAGTTTGATTCTAATGAAACGATTGCGTCAGTTTAGACCTGTAAATCTATAATTTTCAGATAGAAGATACTTCACAAACATTTATCTATTACTGTCTTAAACTTTAAGATGACATAATCGTTATTGAAACCTTTCTATACATAGCAAAACAATTTAAAAAACAAATATGTGTGTAGGTACTCTACTTTATCTTTAACTGACTGATGGTATCAATCACAACTCGTCACTGACAGTAAAATAATGTTGCTTAAATTTATCACGACTTGACAATTTGCCAAGGCCTGACCAAATTCCCTGATTTTTCTTTGCAAATTCACAATCACAATATCTACGAGTACATATAAGAGGCAATAGGCAATAAAAGATATATAATATATCAGGGTAAATACATTTTGCGCTTTTGCAGCATACAATAGTTTGTCTTTGCATTTCTTTCAATTTCGCTACAATCAGTCACGTGTCAGCATGCCGAGCATTTGCAATTTTAACGAGACTTTGAAACCAAGAAAACCTTAGTCATTATTTTGCAACTGTTGATTTAAAATGGCTTCATTAAGCTAATTTTGGTAAACAATTTTTATTTCATTATAAATATTTTTTTATCAAAAAATGGTTAATTTACAATTATTATAGAGAAAGTTATGTTGTCTTGTGAAAAATTGTTTACTTAAGTGTGTATTTTCAGGTTAATATATTCCAACTTTAAATATGGAAGAGAGGACGTTGGTTAAATAAGTGTTCGTTGCTACCTGTGTTTATTGCATCATATATCTCTACGAAAACAACAATATCGCACCTCTTTGCAATTGTTAAAGCAACTGTTTGTTGTTTTTGACAAATGCAAAAATTTTACAATGGAATCTTTTTACAAAAAGTGTAAAAAGGGTTTAAAAAAGCTGTCAAGAAACTTTCTCCGAGAACAAAAGATTATTTGTAGGTCAATTTCTCGGTTTTGCAGGCCCGATATTGAGGAGAGAAATTCGCCAAAAAAGGGTTTGTTTATTATTAGAAACTAATTTCTTAACTTTCTAATTCCATGTTTAGTTCTTCTTAGTCTTTAATAGCTCTTAATTGTGTTATAATTTTTAATATTACTACTGACTGAGGTACTTCTATAAATAATCCCATAAAATCTTATCAGGATGCCGAGAATGCTTATCTTTTTTTACTAATTACTTTACTGAATTTTGGATATAACAGTAACCGTAAAATATTTCATTATCTTCAATCCTACAGTATAATATTACTATATAAATGTTATATTCTATAACCTTGAATTATACGAAATTTACAACATTGAAGAAATTAATAAATTGAACATATTATAAATCTAAGGAGACACAAAACTTTCACCGCGTTTTGTTTGCATTCAAAAAAATAAACTAACAAAAGGTTACACGGCAATAGGATTGGGTTGTGCAAATTCTTCGTTTTTTAGCAAAAGCAGCAATCCTTTGTGCACTCGAGATGTTTACAAATAAGGTAGAGTCAAAGGGTTTTAAATCACGGTGTCGAAAGCTTTTAAAACAAGCTTAGAACAGCACCCATTGTTTTGTTGGCACGTCCGCAAATTGCTTTATTACAGTCCCATTGGAACTGTTGTATGAAAGTCGATATCGCCAAAAGTGCAGTCAAAACATCGCTTGTTATCATACACTGAATCAAGCACTGAATAAAGAGGGTCAAATCAAATATTTAATACTACCTGCACTATCATATGTACTTAAAAAATTACCTACACATTTTCAAGAATTACAGATTCACATCAAATAATAGTATAAGATAACGTATAAATCCATTTAACATGGACTTGATATCTTAGATACTCAACTATTCAATTCAATTCAAATTCAATTCAAAAATTATTTATTCAGTTTAGGCATCATAGACACTCTTATGAACGTCAAAATTTTTAAATGATTCTACCGCTGTCTTCGGAAAAGAACCACCGCCGAGAAGAAGCGGCAAGAAACTCGTGGGCCATTATTTTTTCAAGTCTTTGTACATTGAGGTTACATATGAGTAGTATTATAATAACAAATTTATTCAATAGTTGGCTACTAGGAAGAAGTGGAAAGCTTCCAGGCATCTTTGTCTTCTAAGTAGTGACTCAATTTATAATAGGCTTTTTTCATTAGTATATTATTGACACGTAACTTGAATTTCCCTTCAGTGAGCTCAGTAATGTCTTTCGGGATTTTATTATAGAAACGTACACAATTGCCTAAGAAGGACTTATGAAGGAAGGAACTATAAAATTTACGTCACTATAGCACTACATGCATCAACTGGATAATCATATAACTATTTGAGAGTGTAAAAACGCTTTATAGCATCGTAACAATTAAGGCTTAATCACTGTCAATCGTAACTCCACCGTTATAGATTGATGCTAGTTGTAAAAAGTTGGTCCGCGAACAATAACTGTTGTGGATTGACCATAAAGTGGCGACCTTGCGGCTATAAAAATTTAACGAGCCGAGCCCGTAACGTGGCGTAGTCCGTAGTAAGAATTCATTGTCAAGATTCGTGGACGTGACAGTCATCGGAACAGCTGGTAGAACATCTGGGGAACGCCAGCGCATCCCGACGACGGATATATACTCGTAGCTACGGTCTTTAAAGTCATTAAAAAAGTAAAGAGTTAAGGAAACAAACTGTTGATTTACGATCCATAGTTAAATTTTTTAGACTTGCTCTCTCTATGATTTATTTTATACAAGATTTTGAACTCCGAATGGAATTGTTAATATTACACATGAACCAGGTTTTTGTTTTATCTTAGGTATAATGTAGATATGTGATTTTGAAATAGCATCATAGTCATCTATTGGAGTTCAGTGACGGCAATGAGTTGTAAGTCAAAAGTCCACAATGATGTATCTGGCCAACATGTTTTATACTGAAACATGGTAGGAATACATAAAGTTACTAAGAATGTCTACAAGTTCGCGCTGCCCTGTCGTAGCGTTGCGTCGTCGAATATGTCAATTCAGTAAATGCAAAGCAGATATCGTGTCCTTACATAGTTTATCGCCAACTACACTCCACTGTGTTGTATCTTTGAATTTCTGAGAGATAAATGCAAATAAAAGATTCCTCTGCAGAATAACTTTAACTATATAACTCAAGAAGTTGGCACATAATATGAATGCCGCTCATTCTTTATTTACTTCTCAAATTGGAGGAACAGTTTATTTATTTAAGATACAAGATCCAAATTAACTTTGCATTGGACCTCATCTGTCTTTATCTCGGGCATCTTTCCAGCAGCGCATCAATAAACAACATTCAAGTTCAACTTATTTTTATTTCAAGTTCATTCGATGAATAACGTGAGTGTCATCGTAATTCACGACATAAGGTTCTCTTCGCACACACGTTCAGGAGTGTGCTAATTAAAGGACTCTAATCCATTGTGATAGAGGCGAAAAGTTATTGCGGACTGTTACACGCACACATGCGCATACGCGTATTATCCTACTACGAATGTGCGTTCAATCACACACAAACATAGCTACCCGTGCGTGTTCATTAGGAAGGGCGATCAAGACAATTGAGCGCAATAAGGGGTACCTACCATAGTTTCAAGGTTTGAATGTGGATCCGCTTTTTAATCACGTCATAGACTATTTCTGGAGAATATACCGTATGTTTAGTGATAGTGTAGCCGGTTATACTGCTACGTCATTTGGTTTCCATATTTACATATTTATAAAGGCAGTCTTTGTCTGCTTCCTACGAAACTGGCACGAGTCAAATACACTTTGATTGTGGTTTCATTGTTTTTATATAGATGTTTGGTAGATTTATGATTTTTCGATGATTTAAGCGAGATGCTGAATATAAAGTACGAACTCTTTACACTTCTGGTAAAGAATAACATGTTTATTTGAAACAAATGTTGGGACAGTTAAAATTAAACCCACGCGAAAAATATTACAAAATTTTTAAATAAGGCGCGTTAAATATTGAATTTAATTCAATGAAAATATAATCTATAAAAATTTCTAAAAATACTGTGTTTTTGTATTATTGTATTGTTGCAGAACTGATCTCTTATAGAACACAACTAGGTAAATAATAAAAAAAACTAAACAACGGGTTACTTGTTATATATTTTTCCATTGAGAAATATTTTAACTTTCTCAGAAAACTAATTAATTACGCGATTTTAGTTTACAATTTAGTTTAAATTGGGTTTGTTTTTTCTTTATTTTTTTAATATTAGGTGTTATTGTCATCCACGCCTATTTAAAAACACTATTTATTTAAATCGTGAGTTTTAGCTAGAATTACTATTGAAACTGATTATCATTTTAACAGTTAGGTACATATTTCAAAAATACAAAAACGTTAAGAAACAAAAACAACACAATAACATTTAGAATGACTCACAAATTATTAAACCCGTTATATAGAGTTGTGCCACCGTTATACCGAATATATTCGACCAAAATTATATCACTTAATTTTAATATTATGAACGCTCTTCGATTTAATCACAATAAGCCTTTTAAATACTCATTCACATCACTTACGCCAATCTTTTTTATTGTAATTTATCACATCCGAATTTTTATTTAACTACTTCCTCATTGTTAATACGTAAAGAAAACTCTCATGATCCATTTTATGAGCGCGAATGAATGAATCTCGTTTGATGTTACTACGAAGATAAAACACATTTTAGCTCTTGTATGCTAAATCACGGAATGGCAGACGTTTTTGATGAAAAACGAGTAGTTGGGTAAACTGTGAATCTGAATTGACCATTGATGATATACTCATCTCCAAGAACCTTTGTAAACCCACACCTTGCACTGATGGGCAAATGTCATTTGTTTTCAAATTATATTAATACGTGTTCTTTCTTAAAACATCAAAACAAGCCCTGAACTGGCTACAAACCTTAAGTTTTGTCAGTTGTTGCCTTTTATGTTGTCAACTAGGTACTTAATAATTTCTAGACAATTTTATTCCTAAAGGGGTAAATTCAATTTACTTCTGTGGCATAGTATCTCATACACCAGAACAGCGACGTTACCCTCGTTGCTAAAGGGGGGGAAATGCAGTGCACTTCACACAGTATTTCCCCACTCAAAAATAAGCAAGCGCAGTCACTGGCCAGCTAGTGTATTATAAATTTTCTTAGTATGCGTTGCTACATTAATTTGTCGAGACGTGGAAACTCGACTGTTTGCCTGTGCGCAAACTAAGAAGGTAAATCATGAGGAAAATCATTGGCTATAAATTCTCACCGAAAGTTATCAGCAACACAGAATTTTATAATTCAATTTCCATCTGTTTCACCATCTTAATTGTACCTGTCCCTTTAAGTCTATCTTGTCTCTTGCTTTACAGTCGAACCTATACTTTGCAAATTAAAATGTATAGGCATTAAAACTAAACAAAATACTTTTTTTATACGTCACTGTCGTTTATCGATTCGTCAATAAACGACTGAACGTCAATATTTCCAGTATGTTGTATACAATTTTATACGATTACCGTAGTTTATATATACGTATTTTATTCAAAAAAATTACATCAACGTGCAGAATAGTATGAATAAATATATTATTATTGTTGTAGGAAACGATATGTGCACTGTTTTATATAAATAGACGTCTAAAGTTACGTAGAGCTTTCTAGCATATTTGCCAGCGGGGAGTTTTGTTTAATAAATCCCCACTTATTTTTTCTAACACGTTAAGTAAAAATTTTAATATAACGATATACCCGATCTAATAGTCAGTCTTAATGGAGAATATAGGGAACAAACCATAAACTTACTACCTATCTTATGGCTAACGTTCTAGAACAATAAAAATAATATTACTAGTGTGTATAAAATAGCTTACATGTTTCCAAAAACAGTAGAATAATGTTGGAAAACGTTGTAACCCATCCAGTTGGGATGTTGAAGTGGAGACATTGGGAATAAACCAAACACCAAATACCATAATGGCTAACGTTGAAGTACAACATTACATTACTACAGCCCAGCGTTTCTCTAAGAGCAAACATCGTTGCCTTTGACAACATTCGTGAAACAAATGACAATGACAAAATGTAACAAGGAACCTTGTAAAACAACCTTGTGAACAAGGGCGATATCTCATAAAGTATTTGACATCGGTGAGCTCGTCGACGAGTGCATCAAAGAATCGTTAGAGAATCGCACGGCTGAACAACCGTGCTATTATCTAAGAGCAAATATCGATGCATCTTTGACAACATCCGTGTAACAAATGACGAGATGACAAGGAACGTTGGAAAAACAACCTTGTGAACAAGGACGATATCTCATAAAGTATTGGACATCGGTAAACTCGTCGATGAACGCAACGACGAATCATTAGAGAATCGCTCGGCTGTATATAATGCGCTTACATTGATTGGAAAAACAAAAGAGTAAAGTCTATAAAAATGCCCTAAAACATCAATGTTACCAAAACTGCATCTGTACCGAACTGTACATTATCCCTAACATGAAATTTGTCATATTACAAGATGAGAAGTCGTACTCAGTCATGTTTGTAAGTATGATGTGACTTACAAACATATTCTCGGAAATAATGGAACTAACGACCGTCATGCCGCAGGCTCACCACGTAGGTCAGTTTTGAATTTTAGATTATTTCTAAGAAGCCGAGCTTGAGAAAAGTAAGAGCTAAAGGGACTTTGAGTATATTAATGCAGATGTGTCACTATAATCTTGCTTATATACAATTGTATAAGATATGTTTATTTAATTACTTAAGTTGAAAAGGCCTGTCTCCTATGATAAGTGAGGCGCGTTTAATTCTTTTACTTTGAAATTTCATCAAATATTTTTTATGTCAACTGATGTTGAAAATTACGATATGCCACTACATACAAATTTATAATAACTAATTGAAGTTTTTGGTTTTAGCATTACAAATCCTTTTTATGTGACAATCATAATAAGAGCACAAAAGTATGAGTGCGGTAGTTCTCGATTTGGATTACATATTTGTTTTATATTTTCTTCTAAGTATTCTGCTCATGTTGACACTATCGTAACTGCTGGCTGTAAACCTGCTCACAAAGATCAAGATCCTGGGTTCGAAACCTAGCGATGGAAATTAACTTTATTATTCTTAATTATAACAACTGACTAACTTTCGACAAATATCACAACTTGATAGTCAATAAAGAAGCGTTTAAAAGGCACACTTGTGTGTATACTATGGTGGCAGGTTTTAAACACTGCTTAAACCTATTTTTGGATACTGATTGGCACATTTGAATCGAAAGGATAGGAGCAAGACAGGTGACACTAGAAAATTACTTACGACCACGATATATTTCCTCGCGATGTTTCCTTGAACGAAAGCTCTTGCCTGAGTCAGCCGTAGAACAGTCAGAGTAAAACAAATGAAGAGATGACAAGAAACGTTGGAAAAAACAACCTTATGTACAAGGGCGATATTTTATAAAGTATTTAACATCGGTGAGCTCGTCGACGAATCATTAGATAATCGCACGGCTGGATTCAAACAGCCAGTGCCTTATTTGCGGTCAATTCTCAACTATCTTTAATTGTAAATACTTTCACAATCTTATCTGATAAGCACAAATATTGATTTGTACGTTATACTACGTATTTTTAAAACTTTTAATCATGTGCAGGAGGGTGTAAACTTAAATAGGTACCTACGTACATATTTAAAGTTACAATGGGTTGTCTGGAAGAGATTGCTCTGAGCGATAAGATCGTCCATTAATACACCGAGTTTTAGAATTGTTTTTTTTTATTTATTTTCTTATATTAACCACACATGTTGCAATTCCTAGAAAAGTAGTATGATTTCTGAAACTATTGTATTATTGGCCAAATATGTCGAGTTGGTGCCTTGCGAGTCTACGGGTTAAGTAATAAATGCGGTGTCTGAATAATGTAATATCTATCTATCTATCTAGAGAAATCATCTGCTATGAGACAAGCCGAATGCCGCAATTCTTGAAGAAGCAAAGTCCAGAAGGCCATTCATGGTGGTCACGACCCTCAGTCATGAGTAATCGATCAAGAAGATCTAGGTAAATATTAATTGACAAGTACAAAAAGTTCTTACTCATAGAAATGAGAAAACTCAGTGACACTAAAAGTAATAAGTATCCTGTTGCCGTAAAACAATAATTTTACGACTTGGGTATCGATCAACGTGATTTCACTTGAAATTGCGCATTTTGCAGAAATGTTCTTGCGAGTAATGCTCTTGAATAGGTAATAGATTATCCGGCTCTATACAAAGTCACTTCAGTGACATGTTTGATAAAAATATGACTCATTTATTTAACATTTTGCGCCTTAAAATGTGCTACACACATTAGTGTGTGGTTTGCAAACATTTGCCTTGACCTGATTATAAGAAAAGCAGTGGTTTCAGTTTAACTTTAACTCGTAATTAACATACAAGTAGATGAGAGTTTCAAACAGTATAACAAATTACTTACAAGTATTAGAAAAACAGTGATTTCAATTGTAATTTTAACGAGAGAGAGAGGGAGAGAGAGAGAGAGGATAGAGTGACAGATTGTAACACAAAACAAATAAATTATGTTTTAATACAAATGTGTCAATGAGTCTCTTAAATTATAAGATCTCGCGAGATTTTGTGTGATTTTTCGAGATCAATCGTAAAGCATAATATGACGAGACCATAGGACGAGACCTTGGCGGGATTGGGGGACAGTCAGCGACATGTCCACTCGGTGCTTTTGCTTTTGCTGAAAAAACCAACATGACTCTTCGAGACGAATTAGAAGAGAATTTGAGTACCTATATCTAAAAGTTGTTTTTTGCTTGTTTAATTTCGAATAATTTTCAGTAACCGTATGTACTTCCGCTAATAAGTCAAATTGTATTTAAAATATTATTATGTACTACCTAGAATTGAAAACGTTCCATAACGAGCTAAATACTGCCTATGAATAATTCAAATCCGTTTGTTTCCATAGCGTTTTAAACGTCAGTTTTAAAACTGACTTGAACTAAAGGAGTGTCATACATGCATGGTAATGCATCTAAATCTAAAAGTTACATTACCATGAGCTTATGGTCATCCGCTCCAACGTCCAAAGTTATGTGAAAGGCAACACCTTTCCAACCATTTTTGTCTATAATCACGAAAAGGACTTCAATAACGCATTGAAATTTATTATAATTTTAGAAAGTAGTAGTTCTAGTCTAGGGTTCCTTGAACACTTATTGTTTCTCCATGTCCGTTTGTCTATCTCTATCTTTTACTTGTGTAACTTACACCTTACAGCCGAATCACATATTATAGATGTGACAATTTGATGTATCTATGGATGTTAGTCAATTATTAGTCAACAGCTGAACAGATTTGGATAAAAATTTTAGTGGGCATGTTTTTCAACCGGGATAAAACATAGGCTACTTTTTATTTTGATTCAAATAGTAGGTCTCGAGAGATTTAATTAGCCTTATTTCAAGCGAACAGAGTCGCAAGCGGATACTAGTAAAATCTATATCATTAATTATGTGCGTGACACTGTAATCATTACCACTTACTACACTACACTCCTGATGATGGAGTGTTTTAATCTGACTCATTATCAATTAAACATTTCCTGTAAGACAGTGGTTCTTAATCGGATAGTTCGCGGACCATTAGTCCCCAAAAGCACTCGAAGTGGCCCGCGAAGACATCCAAATAAAATATAAATTCAGAACAGAAATTTATCTTGAATCTTGTTGGTGTCAAAAGGTAATTTGCTATTGATAAATAAATAAATACAAGCACCGAAACGGTTGGACGCTAGTGCATAGTCTTAAAATCGTGTTTAACACGATTACAAATATACTTTATTATATCAATATTAAACAGTTAGTGGTCCACGGCAAGACTGATTTTTTGTTAAATGGTCCTTCGTCATTAAAAGGTTAAGAACCACTGCTGTAAAAATTCATTCTTGCTTGCCTAAGTCTGTCTTATATCCAAAATTCTATTGCATTGTATGCACACTCTTCAATCATACACACGATTAATTTTACATACACTTATGGTAATTTCAATTGTTCATTCATCAGTTATGAATAAGAGAGTCAATAATTGAACGTAGTATCGATTAATATGTAAAGCATCGATTTCAAATGTTTAATGGATTCGTTTCATATGATTGAATCATCGATAATTTTATAAATCAGTAATGTAGTGAACTACTCGAGTTTGGTCAATTGATAGCTGTTGAATGTTGTAATTATTCTTTGCTCTTTTATGTACCATTATATAAACCTTATGCCATCAAGACGATTATTAGAATATAAATTTCTAAATTAACACAAATATAGAAGTTGTTATATAATTATAGAATAATAAAATGTTAAACGTATATATGGCCCTAGCACGAATTACTGTGTAAGTGTAACGTAATGTGTCGTTCACATGAAATAGTACAAACTGTCATTTATCTAGGGTAACTGTGACACAGATAACTCATAGTTAGTACGCCGAAGCTTGACGGATTGACGTTTACGGTACGAATATTTTTTCGCAAATCGTCTGGTGAGGTTACGGCGCGACACATCGAAACTTCATTAATGACAATAAAATGATCCCATTTTGGCACCACCCTTCAATATGTGATTACAACCTAAAACAGTATGAAAGTAAATTTCAAACTACTCAAAACATAACATTTTTACTAAACAAATGTTGTCGTTTACTATTTTCAACTACACAATCTATACAAAACTAACGTACAAACAAGCACTATGAACGGATAGCACAAAGCAAGATACTGTATTGTTAGCTAGTTAGCTACTGCATAGGTATAGAACTCTACAAGCGGCGTGACTCTATAGCGTCAAGAATGCGCACGAAGGCATTGTTCAACAGTCCGTCGAACTTTGGAAAGCTCGACTAAGGGAGTTCCACACGAAGCGACTCGATGGGTATCGCATTGTATCGCCTGTAACCTAATACATATATAAAATATTAGAAGATATGTAGTTCCTTTGAATAAACATAACTATTAATTAAAATAATATTTTGACACTGTTCAAAAATAGAGTAAATAGATGTTCTCTCCTGAGCGTACTTTAAAATTTGGGTGATAATGGCAATACTGGATAGTGAGCTTACACTAACACTATACGATTTACATTATAAAATTGTACAGACCTAATAAGCATTTTTCCCTTTTAGTTAAAGCCTTTTAGCCGAATCAGTTAATACGATTTAGGTAATAAACAAGTAGCAAACAGCGAACCGAACAGCGAAGCGAGACGATACGAATCGCTTGGTAAATACCTACCTTAACTTAGATTGGCTTATGCCAGCAACGTTATGCTAATATTGATACCATGTCGTCTGCCAGAGCAAGAATTTATTTTATACGTCTGTCACAAAATTTAGCTAACGACTAATGCTTACATCTAAGCGACTTATGCCGCACATTTCATGCTATTGCACAATTTGTTAAGTTCACAATTTACGTACAGCTTAAGTCCTTTGCTTCGGATCTTTGCTCTCACCAACTATTGTGTATATTCGCGGCAAACACTCCTAAAACATGATACGTAGTAGAGTGGACCTGTTTTGTACGATAAGCGATTTACGTAAGGTGTCGATCGATTTCAAAGGGATTAAATGGAATGCGTACAATTTATATCTCTATTAACGTAGAGTATTGTTTACACACGTCTGACCGCGGCCTCAGAGGCGAAACTCGGGCGCTTGTGAAAACATTCGCTTCGAGATTAAAGGTAGGCATGGCCACAAATACCAGTTTGCCAAGAGCCCTCGTCGAGAGTACAGTTGGGTTATGCGTGGGTGTTTGGTGAGAGTGGTCGCGTTTAAGTTTGTTTACAGCGGGCTCAGCGTTTCTGAACAGTTTGCATAACTTGAGGGTAGTCTCAATAAAAACAAATTGGCTCGCTGACCAGAGTTGCGCATTATACACGTACAAGGAAACTCGCCGACACGCTCGAAGGTGATTTACTGATATTTTACATCTACATATAACCAGTACTTACAATACAAAGGAGCATAATAGCATATAAGCTTCCTTTATTTGCCTAATATTGACAAAGGGTAATTCTATACGTACATTAACACTTCTTAAAACGATCGCTACATAAAAATCACATTCGATTCCGCTCAATATGATAATCGATAATTTATACTCAATCGAAACTCAAAGAGGAATAATCGATGAGGCACCGCAATTTCAAATCTGTTACTCGTATTTGTACAAAAGCTATTCAAATGTTTGCTTTAACATATATGTTTCTAAACAATATTGATGCAATAAAATAAATGAAAATATACTTTACATAATTGAAAACCATTAGTCCAGTTGTTATGCCTGCTATCTATCTTATCTGAAAGTTAATAAATTTGACATATTTCTTCACATTATTTAACTGCACGTGTTTAATCTATTAATTTGCGTGAGAAAAAGACTTTAAATTACTTAATTGTTGTTAAAGCGCATAAGGTTTATTACAAACTAGCTGCGCTCCGTGGTTTTACACGCTTTGTGATTGATAATGATAATGATGATGATCAGTCAAAATAGATAGCCTTCTTTTATTAAGTAATAATGTAGCATCGTTTTTGAAATGGGTAGAGAAGTTTTTGAGTTTATACATTACATACATACAAAAATACAAATCTCTCCTCTCTAAAATGTGTAAGTATATTAGTATTGATATACAGATATATTTAATTACTTTATTCTTCATAATAATCACCTGATGGTGGTTATTATGAATTATATATATTTATATTATTATATTATTTATATTATTATGAATTATATATATTGAACAGATTATATCATGAGCCCGTTATCTTTAAAGCATCTACAGATTAAAAAGGAGTGGTCTGACCAAAAAAATACTAGGACCACATGTCAGAAAAGAGTCACTTGCGGTATTAGTTTCTTAGTGTAAAAACTTGAAGTAAATAAATAGTGTAAAACACCAATAAACAGTAACGTTACCTACAATCAGTTAGCCTCCGTGAGACACGTCGCATTAATCTGAGCGATACAATCGTGGTCGAAAGCGTCGTGTAAATCTCTGATAAGAATCTTGATATACAAGCTTGGTAAACACTTCACGGATTTTGAACCTAATATCTTTAATTTAAAGCTTAAGTTGCATTGAATAAAGTATTTGAAGGGAGGATACAAGGTCTTGCTTTGAGAGCCGATAAGGGCTCAGCATTGTTCAGATTGGGTTGAGTAGGCATATCTATAAATACATTAACATTGTTTCTCTTTTACATTAAATTAATGTGGTAAATCAACTTTATCTTAGCTCTACTTTATAATATGCTTGAAACCTGGTCCCTGCATATAAATATTTTTATCATATTTAATTTTATTTACACTATGACTTTTTTATTACGATAGAGGAAATATTGTTATACAATCTCGATTCAGACTCTACAAAAGTTTAGGCTCACGATTCACATATAAATTTCAGCGCTGCAATAAAATTAAATGTAATGTTAAAATATGTATCGCTCTCTGACAGTTTAACAAGCAAATAAAATATTAATCAAAATGTTACATGTAATATTGTATCCACATTTAAATTTATCTTATTTTGTTATAATAATGAAACTCTACCACTTTAATATATGCATCTTTTATTTATCATCGAGTTCTTTTTTTATTATTCTCGTATAAAAATAACTTTGAATTGCATTAGTTAATAGTTTAATCTTCGTTTAAAAACAAGTATATACGTACCTACTAACTTACCTACCTCAATATTTTAATAGAAACATTTTATTACGATACTAAAACGTTTAGCATTACACGAAAGCAACGTGACATGCTACCCTGCGAGCTATATTGCATTTAAGATTTTATCACAAAGACCACCGTGCTCCACCGAAATATAAAGGAAATCAAACGTATAGATAAAGCTTAACAAAACAGCATTTTTATGATATTTTCACACTATCAAACTAGTCCACTTGCTCGTTACATATAACAAACGATGCTATAATTAACCACAATTCGTGTGAGCTAGAAATTTACCATCCTCACACACACATACATACACACACACACACCAGTACGCGCACTAGAACTCACCTATTGATTTTTTATACTAGTAATAGACGGGAAAGGCGTTCGCCTGGGATAACTGTCACACCTGCCCCTGAAGTTTCAGGGGAACCCAGACCTCTAGTGCGTTCATCCCACCCTAAGACATACTCGTTGCTGTTTAGTTTAGTGAATAAATCTATTATTTCACGTGATTTCATGGCTTCAGTTTACTGGCAAAATATACTACGATAGATACTGTGGTGGTAGGTATGTAAGTACCTAGTGACACCAGCAAATGAGCCCTACCACATAATTATCACTTGATTGGCTCTATATTTTATTCGCGGAAGATACCTACGAACGTGAATGAATTTCGTTTTCGTTCTGTCAGTAACATTTTTAAATGTATTACTTTTTGATTCGACTTATAAAAGGGCACACTATATGAACGAGATCGGCGCGCGGGGCCAATTACGGTGACAATCAAATTTATTTAATCGCCGCTAATAAGAAATTAAAAGGTGTTTTTATTGTAGAGAAGCTTAATTGTACGAGCCAAAGATTTTTGACGCACCTTTTGAGGGCAGCCGACCGTGCCGTATTCGTTTTATAGTCCATTCAACTCGCATTCATAATTAAATGCAATTAATTACTTTATCTACGAATATGGCATTTGCGATATCGTTCCTATGTTGCAGTACTTGCAGTCGGTTGCGGGTATGAATTATGGATTTAATATAGGCTTGCTCGTTTTGCCTGCGGCTTATGGAAATGAGGTTTGTGAAAACAGTAATCTAGAATTGTTAATTATCATGGATACCACCCACGGTGTGTTTCTTATATAAGACACTGGTTTTACAAAACCTACTAAAGAAAATAAAACCAATATGTCAATAAGCAATGTGATTGCTTAATTACTTTGCTTGTTTATCAGTAAACATATACGGTATAGAAATAAAGATTTACAATAAAATAGTGTATGATACCGCCTTATATAAGACCGCTTAATATAATCGGAATTTCTGATATATCGAATCAATGAATTATATTATCCGATAAATTGGTATCGTTACATCCCTATATACAATAACTATTTCTATAGCAATTTGTTAGGTAACATTACAAAAGGTGAACGTGACACGTGAAATCCATGCTTACATAATTCATTTAACAACAGTAAAATTAGTAATTGAGTAATTGCTTTGGTATTTCAAAAGAATAAAGTGAAAAACATCTTCACAAAAATGTTTAAAGAATGCTTATTATGTAACTACCTACTTAAGAAAATATAGCCAAACAATTTACGTAAAAACGTGCCTTCGTGCTGTAAGTAGCAAAACATAGATTACAATTTGTAGCCTACCTACCACCTTTGTGATAAGGTTCATTGTTGTCAGTAGCTGTACTGCTGACTGTATCTTCGTCGTAATTTCATCAAGAACAGTCAAACATGATACGCATGTAAAAGCTCATTCATTCAGTATAAATAGTAGGTAATGCTTACATCTGTAATCTTAAAATACACACTGTTTGATAATCGATAAAGTAAACCGTTTTACATCAATGGGTCTACCCACGAATGAGAAACCGGCCCTTTCATGTATAATTAATTCTAAATAACTATATTTTTCCATCATACCGGTTATATTACAAGCTTCTTAGTACCCACCGGATACTGAATTGCGATAAATTGCTTGTTTACATTACGATACGTACTAATCTATAATCTACGTAACGGACGGCTTGCTTTCAATGCGTCGGCAAAAGACTTTGTAGCGAGAAAAATCTGTTGAATAAGCATGGTTTAGATATACAGATAACTCTTTACTGTTCATAAAAATATGGGTACAATTAATAACGTCTAGTTATTTTTTCTTACTAATAACGGTGAATGGATCCACCAACCGATCAGCTTTATGCAGACCCATTCAAATATGTACCAGTATTCTCAAGTACGTTATTAGCTAGTGTTTATGCACTCCTAGTAGGTACCTCGACGAAAATGTTAAACTACGTTTATCATTAATAAGAGTTTTGGCTAAAGCGGGGGCGAAGGATTGTGATTGTTTTCTAAATCAATGATAAAAATAAAAATATGTTAATTTAAAGTTATATATTTCCTTCTAGTAATAGTTGTAAAACTTAGTAGGACAAATATTTACATTAGTATAAAAGTACGGAATAATATATGTTGGTTTCCATCGTAGTGCGGGCCAAAAGTACCCCAAGCACTTTTTCAGTATTACGTTTTTAGAAGGGTTGAGAGATTTATAGCAATCAGTAAGTTCTTATCATGTATAATTTTTCAAATAGATTTGAACTTCTTTTAGCTAGGATACACTTCTCTCTATAGAAAGAAGTTTTTGTCTGGACCATGGTCCAGGCTCTTCGCATCATAGTGTCAAAACTGAAATTGTAAATTGGCAATAAAACTGATATAATTTTGTACTGATGTTAGCATTCAAGTGGTGTTGTGTAATGTATGTTGTAGGGATTCAGAGGGGCATCAGGGGCTCAGGGGTTTAGGGGACAGGCGCAGGGTGCGACTGACATTGAAGAAGTGCCAATAACAGAGGTATAAATAGCGGGGGCCGGCGGCATAGGGCGTTACTTCTGTACGAGATCGGAATATTTTGTTAGTTCGTCCTAAACAACGGATTACAATGCGGGAAGGCGACTGCTAAACGATATCGATCCGTGTTTGGTTGATAAATTGTAAAGTCGATACTTATTTATTGAGATTACGTGTAGCTTGCTTTTCTTAATAAGAGTAGGAAGTTACCTTAAAAATCAAAGGTATTTGTACAGTTTTATAGAACAGAGAACATATAGGTCATGGTCAATATTTAAAAGACTAAAATATGAATAAATGAATCTATGATAATTATTTACGGACTTATTTACCATTGGCTAAACAAATTATAGTAGTCCAATAGGATTGCTACGGAATATTTTAATTCAGGAATGACTCGTAGTTCATAAATACCAAGTAACACAGAATAAACGATCATAAAGTTATGATTTTCTATTTTAAAGGACTGGTCACACCAACATATCAAGGTAGCATTAGCACCAAAAAGACATGGAGCCCATAAATTCACCCCTAAAAATTGGTCACCCTCGTAGACAAAAATGACCAGAATAAATTGGAATGGCAGTGGCAGCCGATAAAACACTCAGTTTATGGGGTGTCATATTTACATTCGGGAAGATATCGACATGGGAATACAGATAAATAGCTTATTGTAGTCACCGTACATCTGCTCCGGTAGTTTAATTCTCTTACGACAAGTATTTCTAACTCATTTTTAAATTAAATTGATGTGGTCACTATGGCAGCGCGCTCTGGCTGGCAGGTTATCTCGTGCAAGTGAATTTACTTATGTTACCGTAGATTTCATTACTTACGGCTCTCGAAACCATCGGGGCCTCCTTAAGGTCCATTAATCCAATCACTTTAATTAAACAAAGCTCTCAGTTGCTTATCGATTTGCAATAAATTGGGATTCGATTGGCGAACTAATAATTTTATGCACCCTACATTATCACCGGCTTAGAGCGTAAGCTGCTAAAAGATTAGCTACTGGCTGGTGAAAGTCAAAAGTTGATGGAGAATCAGATTTATTATGTAATTTCAATTACATTCTAGTTTATAGCTTTGATGTCACTTGTAATTAGCTGGCCTATCTAAAAGGCTTCTGACTTACCTAACACCGTATACTATAATCCGAATTTCACTTTGTAAGAACTTTAACACATAGGGAAGCATATGCTTAAAGAGCTCGCGTGCCTTTAGAATTGTTAGTGATTCTCACAATCACACAACATATCTTCAGCTCAATTTGTTTAAATTGGAACGGAGCAAAAATTACCTAGACACAAAGTTATTGTAGTCGTATTAGTTATGATGTGACAATTTTGGTTGGCCAATTAGTGAAACGCAAACAACAACCAGCAGCCAAATCCTACTGCTTATATATATAGCATCACGCTCAAATCCCCGACGTACGTGTGTAATCCCCAACGATATTTATACGAAAAACGCGCGAAAACACCCCTCAAATGGGGGCTCAAGATTAGTCGACGCAATTCCACCACGTTACGCGAATAGCAAAGCTACGAAATAAAATGTTTAGGGTCATTTTGACCGACAACGAGCGGTCTCAACGCTAGCTCATCCTGCTCACCCAAATGCCAATAGGTCTATTTCACCCCCACGCCCTCCGGGGAAAGTATAGCCATCATAAATTGTCCGAGGCAAATTTGCAATCCTATCTTTTCGGGCCGGTGAGGGGGGCGGACATTAACATAACTGTATGTTGAGCATTTCTACGTGTACCTTTATGAATATAACAAACAGTTCTGCTGCTGTTAGGTACCTACGTGGTGTTACATTATGGGTTCTTATGTCACTGAAAACAGGTTGGTTTAGTGTCTATTGAATTAAACAGGTACAACTTTTAAACTCATTTTTATAACAGGTAAAACTTTATGATTGACAAGGGTCGTATTATGAATTGTAATGTCTTGCCATACATGACACAGATTGGTAGATACGATGATTCCGTAACTTTTATACTACTGTAACTAACAAACAAGATCCAACTGAGACTAGTTTATTGGCGTTGGCTGAGACCATTCAAAAACAGAGATTTAAAAATATAGCCGAGACTGAGATCAAGAAACGTAAAATTAAAATAGATACAAAGAAAACGCAGAATGGCACAAAATATATTAATTAAAAAAAAAAATATTACTATGGGAAAAAATTGTGAAATTAAAATATTAATTTGGCTTTAGACACAAGTTTCATGCCCGTACCCCGATTCTTTTATGTTCTACACTTTTCTCTTTATAAATCTATGTATCATCTACTATAGACAATAATATTGCAGGTGTATATGATATGCATATACACCTGCAATATTATTGTCTATCGTCTATACCTATCTCACCTTTTACTTCAACCTCTCAACATCGTGATCGTATTCAACATAGCTTGCCATATAGCGTATGTACGCGCACGCTTATGAACTTAACAATAACAATGCCTCTATTTAGTACTGAAAATTATCTTTGAAGGTTTTTAATGAAACTTACTGGGATCTCGGATTAATTTTTAATTATAATTGCGGCGTAGCAAATGGAGGTCGTTCAGCAAACTCTCTTAGAATGCGTGAGAGGCGCGATTTAATCACCCGCCTTATAACGAGGGAGAGAGGAGAGGGGGATATTAAACATTCTTGACTTATAAAGACCCCCTTAATTGAGGATAGATATTTTCTGCCTTATTAAATATACCCTTACAAATTTATATGGCGTTTTGAATGAACGAGAGTGAAAGCGTGACGGGACTTCTTATCAACCTTGTATAAATGGTCCTACGTTATTTTGTTTGTAAATAATTTCTTAATTATGTGCCGTGCGCATACTCTACGCCTTACAAAGGTATAGGCTTATAAAGGCATTTAACTTATAACACACCGTTAATTTATATATAAAGTTGTATATTTACCAAAGTCTTTATGACCCAAATAATTTATATGGGTAGTTGAAAATGAAAGTAAAAAGCTAATTTACAATTAAATTAGGTATAAACACAGTAAATAAAATTTTACCCTGTGATTTTACAACTCTGTATATCACTCTTAAGATTAAGTAACCATTATATTACTAGCGACCGGCTACGACTTCGTTCGCGTAGTAGGCTCGGCCTTTGGCCACGCTGAAACCTCCCATCTTTTCTTGGTTTTTCTTTCATAAGAATCTTCTCCTGGCAATAAATAACACAACAAAAAAAATTGCGAAATTGGTCCATCCGATCACGCGTGATGCGATGACCAAGGGAAATACAGATTTATTTATGTATATACTAGAGACTGCCCAAGACTTCGTTGGCAAAGTAGGCTCGGCCTTCGGCCTCCTCGTAGCCTCCCATCTTTTCTACCGACTTTCAAAAAAAGGAGGAGGTACTCAATTCGACTGTATTTTTTTATGTTTGTTACCTAATAACTTTCGACTGGGTGAACCGATTCTTAAATTCTTTTTGTCTGAAAGCGTGCTTCCCGTGTGGTCCCATTTAAATTTCATCAAAATCGGTTTAATAGTTTTTGAGATACACTCCAATAACTGAATAGATTGGAAGTCGGTATTAAATTTTTCAAATTGTACTTGTTATCTTCTTTCATAATAATCTTCTCCTTACAATAATTAACGCAACAAAAAAAGAGTTAGTGAAATTAGTTTACGCGTGATGCGATGACCAAGGGAAATAGAGATTTATTTTAGAAGATTAGTGACACGAAATACTGTAATTCTCAACTCCGATCATCAATAATACGATACCATCTCTAAATTCAAAGCTCTACCCAGTGGACCTATCAGAGTTTGCAAGTTCCATAAAACTTAACAATAACGTTCAAAAGTCCGTTATAACGCGTCTTTGCGTTATTTTAACCGTTACTAATATAACTAAGTGGATAACTGTAGTAATAGTTTAACGCGGTGATATTCGCTACACGAAACTGTCCCTTCTAAGTTCCAAGTGTGGCCCTATCGTAGTTTACAAGCGCAGGCGGCTGCCTAAGGGCACGTTATACCCTTGGAATAGGGCTTTTGTAATTAAAACGCCCTAAACTGACTATTATGAAGCACCTATGAACATCGCGGTCGGTGGAGTTTGCAACAAATTAAAGAGGCCGACCTGTTTGGTGGCGCAGTTTTAGTAATAGTTACTATGTCCCGGTACTGTAAGGCTCATAAGTATTTCGTAGCGTAGAGTATGGATCTTATGAAACATGTCTTCATCATTATTATATATAACCTCTCTCTACCGCATCGACTGATGGGACGTTATTTATTTTGGATTAATAGTTGCTACTTTACAATTTAGTAACTTGCTGTGATTTAGAGAAATATTTATATAGAATTTTAAAACTGATTTAAATTATGCCATCATCATCTAAAAGAAAACAGATCGATGTTACCCTTAGACCTCCAGAACTATCGGTTTTTGCTTGGGGCTCTGTCTCTTGAAAATATTTTTAAAATTTTGGCCAATCACAGTTTCTGAGGCTATCCGGATTTTATGAGCAAGAAATGCTTAGGTGGAAACTCTGTACATGGCACTTTAGTGGTGTTAATTATGGGACAACAAACTGTTATAGGGTCAGTCTACGGCTAATAACCACGTATACAGGGGCAAATGGATCGATGAAGCTGCCGAGCCGTGTTCCTTCGAGCTGTTATATAGTGAAGATGGGTATTGGAGTATTGATACTTCAGAATCGAGAGACTAATAAAAGATGCAAAGATGTCCAGGATATATGGCACGATGCATCTTTGGTAGAACACAATTTAATAGTGGACTCAAGTATTTCTATGAAAGGTCCATAAACTAGAACAAAAATAAATTCGTTTTTGAGAGGCCGATTCTGTATGTCCAATGTGAATACCTTTTCTAATGTTTTCCTTGGAGCCCAATTATAATTTACTTGTGAGTGTTTGTGTGTGTACGTTGAAGATGACATTTGTGACATCTATGTATTTATATATAACTGTGTATATACGAGTAGGTAGATTAGGCACACAGACAGACATCCAGCGACTACACAGTGATCTACATAGAGTCTCGTAATCTTGTACTTGCCTTATGTTTTTTTACTATTATACACATAGGTAATAGATTTACGTCATTTCATTCTAAGAAATTATTAGTTTGCATAACTCTAGGTAATTCAAGGTAGATCCCTATTTTCGAACTAAACATGGTTTTTTTCTGCTTAAAATTTAGTTTGAAGTATATGAGTTTCAAGTCTAAAGTTGAGTTAGGAGTCAAAATTTGATACCTTTTTTGGAACAAAACACGAATTTTTTTGCTGTAAAAAATTGACTGTAAAGTGTAAAGTTCAATTTGGAGTCTAAAATTGAGTTTGGAGTCAAACATTGTAATTGGAGTTTAATTAATAACGACATCTTAATATTACTGCAACGGTTTAACTAGCACGCTACAGTCATAATTTCAAGGTGGTCATCCTGCTCCAGGTCAAAATCTCATTTAATTCTTTTGTGGGTCTAGCCAATCTCCACGTTTTAAGCAATATACCCTTTATCAAATCAGGTTACCATTATCGCACTAATATTAGTAATATGTACGTTTGGCATCCGTTTACTTGTAGATATGTATTGGAATTACACACCTAAAATACTTTTGCCCCGAAAAGTTGTTCCCGTAATATAGATATTTCCGTACATTTTGGTTTTTATTGGATACTGTGACTTATATATATCTATGCTAAGCCGGCATATTTTGCGTCGCTTTTTGGGTATCATTCGATTTAAGCCCTCATTAGGTAAATAACGATAAATCGTTACGTGTCATTTATCTATGCTATTGAAAACTATAGAACTCCCTGATTAATATTTATTTATCACAACGGCCTATCTCTAACAGGCACATATCTTGCCCGCATTAACTTCCAATTAAAAACAATTTATTCACCCGGAATATGCGTGCACAGTCGTCCGGTATCAATATTGTTGGACAATAAATTACATGGTTGAATTAATAAGTTTACAGTGGAAGCTAACGAGCGCAGAAGGCGGCGACCGCCTGCGTTGGTAACAAATTAAATTTGCATGTTTGCAACCCCATGCACACTTACCCCTCGCCCCCTCCCTGTCCGGTAAAGCCGCCATTTTTGTCCAGTTTCCACGTGGGGTGTATGTACCACTTATGCTAATGCGGTTAAGGCAATCTGTTTTTGAAATCTACTAGTGATTTGAATTCTATCCCTTGTAAAACAATATCCTCTTACTCAGTAAAAAGTTGTATCATAGTAAAAGAGAATAGAAACAAAAAGGTTTAATTATTCATGTGAATAGTATAAAGTGTTGCTATTTAAATAATTAACATAACTGAACCCGCAATATTAAAGCATACTGTCTTAGTACAAGACGTCCAACATGTTTTGATGTATTTCGTTCGAAACGAAGGGTGTATCAGTCCAAGAATATGTTAAAGACATGACCTGAACAGAGATAGGCTTACCTATATACATGATCCTTTATGGATGATCTCATCGAGTACGATTGTCGGGGGCGACATTGTCAAAATCGGACCTAACTCTTATGTAAAATTAAAGACAGTGCTGAGATTACCATTTTATTTTAAAACTTTCTAAACCCACTGCTTTTTTATTTTAATGGGTTTTTTAAACTGAATATTTACTCGAGCGATTGAATAAGTTGAGGTTAGTGTGACAACACCTAACACCATATTATTATGTACGGTCTGAGTTTTGTCTTTCAAACAGTAACCCTAATTTTTCATCGGTTAGGTATCTATCAGCTAAGTGTAGGATCCCTTTACTGTAACGCTAATACTCTTTCCTAAACACTATCAGACGAAAAGCCAATTTTTCCCCAGATAAAAGCCGCCATTTTTCGCAAAAGCTCTCCAGCTACAACATTACCGTACATTAGGGTGTCTATTCTAAAAAAATATCGCGTATCTCACTACCGTTAGGGAGGGACGAAATTATAAAATATTACAACGGCCCTCCCTTTGTTTTCAAAGGTGTACCCATTCGATAGGGCGCGAGCATTCAGTATTCAAATTTAGACCCCTTCAAGGGTGAACTAATTCGTTTTAAATTACGTTACGATATTGCGTTCGCGAGTTAAAATAAAGCTGATATAAACATGGTGGAGATGGGTTGAATAAAATATAGGAGGCACTCGTTTTGTAATTAGATTACCTATTAGACATGCTCTTGCGTTTTGCAATCTGTATCTACAAGAAAGTATTATGACAATATACGTAGTAACTAACTAGTAAATAAATCTGTGGAGATAACGTGAAACTGTACTAATGTAATGCGTTTAATTCATTTGGCTTCATACGCTCTCTCACGAACGCAGTACTAGTGCTTCTTTACAAAATTATATGATAAATCTATAATACATTCTTACCAGCTGTGCACATTTATACAAATAGCTTGAGCACGCCTTGGGAAATTCAGCGTTTGAAGCTTTATAAGATGCAATAACTTTCTCAATTTCAAAATTTAAAATATCAAGTTATACACACACGGACATAATTTACAACTGCGAGAGAGTAAAACCCTGTAATCGCAACACGTTTGCAAAGATATTTATTAGGCAGGTGCATATTTTATTGGCTTTCGAACGTAAAACAACACATAAAAACTATCACTTTGACTCTCACCGAACAAGTCCCGAGCACAAATCTTATTCGCAATAAACGAGACGAAACGAACGGAACGTTAATAAAGTTATATTATAATAAATACTGGGAGGAACCTTTCGGGATTCGAATTAAAGTGAGGGTAGGAAAATTGCGAGAGTCCCAGAGGAAAGGGGGGCGGGAAGCGGCAGCTGTGGAGCCTAATGGCCTCTCTATTTATCTGCGATCGGGAAAACGCTCGCAGATGTATACGATTTCATATCTCATATACGACCTATCATTTAGAAATTCACAATAATCCCAAACATGTAAACTGAAAACAGAAAATCATTGGCTAAAATCACAACTTAAACGCATATTCTATTTCAAGCACAGAACGTGTCACCGTGCGTGCCAATTTGAAGAAAACTTCAGATATTCATAGAAACACATCCGGTGCTAATGATTTATAGGCGATAAACCCCATTCAGCAAACAGAAACGAATTAATACAACACGATGGGATAGTCTATAGACACAGTTATTGCGTAAGGCGCGATGACAATCTCTGTTTTATGGTGGAGACCTCGTAAATGTCTATTAATATGAATGGGCTCCAATTACTTTTATTATTCGCGTTTTGTGAAGAGAGTTCTAAAAAAAGTTTACGATCTTCCGCACTCCTGGTCTGCGACTTTATGTCTAGGAGGGTCGAGAAAAGATCGAAGCGTGGTCAATTGATCGAGACGGCAGATGGGGCACGGAGCGGAGGAACTTCACCTGTCCTTGACAATGAAATTTATATCTGTTCAGTTGTCAACCAAGTACTTTAAACCTTTGAAATCTTAATCTCAATTGAGACCATCTGGTAACTGGAGCCGTCAGAACTCACTCTCACCCACTGCTCACTATTTTTCAAGATTTCATTGGAACTGAATTATGTGGTAGCCTCTACCTGGTATACTTCCATAAAGTCTATAATAACTTATAACTGCCCTTTCATTAATTGAATGAACGGAAACAAAGATCGTATTGAGAGCACAAAGTGTATCTTATAAATATATACCAGAGCGCCGATGAAGCAATTACGATGCAACATGCACCCCGGTGAAGCGGCGAACGATTTCGCAGCAATTTAAATTTCACGTTTATTTACATAAATGAATTATTTTATTCGCCATATAACTCGATTGTATTGCTCTTCGAATGAGACGGGCAAGTGTTTATAATAACGCCATGCAAAATGTAGTCCACGGCAACTTATGACTCATATTAAGCGTTGACTTTAGTATTAGACGCTAATATTGGCTTCGAAACACATAAAACAAACAGAGCAGACATCCTAAATGTACTATAATCCTAAATGTTCGTTCAGTGAATCAGAATCTGTTGCTCTGAATGAGTACGGGCTAATAATGCGGCGACTTCCTCTAGTGTATGCCAGCGGGCCGGCCAACGTCTGTCACATCGTATGACCTGCTGAATGCATCTTATTACACTTTTATCGGTCGTATCAGTCATAAAATGCTAATGAACGGGCATTTCGGACCAAACATCCGAGCTAAAGATTCAAATGACGGTATTAAACGTAACCTGAAGTCAACACTTCATTGGAAGTGTAATCGTAATAGGTCTATGCGCTTTCAAAACATAACGTAACTCGACCGTCTGTATAGCTGCTAAGATACTTCGATGTTTTTAAAGCTCCTTTATTGTGCGACCGATATACCTAGTCTGTTATCGGTCATTACAATTTACACTCTATATTGCGAACAATAAGGTCTTTGTTTCTCAACTCAGTATTTGAGACACGTTCAAAAATAACTGCCACGTATTGAGAGTATTCGTGATTCATATCTTCGGGATTTTAAAAACCGCTTCGGCATTTATCTGACAATATAGTTTAATAAATGCGCTCATTTGTTTTTCTACAATTGTAAAACGGTATCAATCAGTGCGCTTTTATCTAACAATACTTTTTATTATGTTATTAACTAGCTTAATTAACTACCTAAATATATATAAAATTTATGAGAGTTTTTTCTTTGTTGACAGAAATATTTTTGAAATGCTTAATACTTTCTAGTTAAAGTTTAACTCCCATAAGCCTTTACGGGTGATTAGTCTTAGTAGTAGATGCCTACATTAACTATAAATGTGTCCTAAAAGTACATATTGTGTAATACAAATCCTAGCACCACTCATAGAAAAAATAAGAACTCTGTGGTTACTACCACAATGATGTTCTAGGGTAATTATTAGTAAGCTTTTAATCGCCTTGTATACAGTTGCGTAACCTAGCGTATACAATAAAAATATAAATAAGCATACGTATAGCTTGTTCATCAATAAAAATAAGATATGATGGCAATTAAAATAAATTTCAATCGTTTCAAATAATTTAAAAATATTTGAATACTAATGAAAATCAAAGCATAACCACTGCCTGTTATTTACAAAATATAATCTGACTGTTATCATAAGTCATATTTATTACAAACTACATAGTTTAAAAAAATAACAAGCTTGTTTTTTTTAATTTTACAAACGTATAAAAATTAATGGTACTAGGTACTTAAAAAGATAATGGACCCACAATCGTCAAATAAAGTATTATCAGGTCGTTCGTTTTAACTATCATGTAATGTGTTATATTACATTTATCTATTATATTATCGTTTATAATATATTTTGGGTAAGTTTAAAATATAGGCTATAGCATAAAGAATCAGCTAGTGAATTGCGCTAGAAGGGTTCTAAGCCTTCATTCATATATTAGTAAGTGTTGGAAGCTTTTCAATTATTTTCAGCAAATCTTGAAGCGGTTTCTATTCGGATGGGTGATTGGTGGTAACGGTTATAACCTGTACTGTCGCGTGCTTCGAAAGGCAGTACCGCATCGGTTATACGGTGTTGTCAGAACAACTGTTCTAGGACAACAGCCGCTAAAACAGTATGAAGGCCATAGGTGATACATCTGAAAACTCTGACACTAGGGCTAGCCACTACGCCTATCTGCCAACTGGGTCGACGTGGTGGATTATGGTTCATAATCATCTATCTAAGTGGGAGGCCCGTATCCTAGTTGTCAGAGCAAAATGTCTGATTAGGCTACGTTAAAAGTACCTTGCACGCTCCATCTCCATTCTGATACGTCTCCCTGTCACTCTAAATAGTTAGTTACTACAAAATTGTACGTGACACCTAACACTCGCTATAACAGTTTTTTTCTGACACTCCGTAAACGTTATCTGTGAGTGATGGAGTCATTTTCAAAAATAAAACGGTCCTCTCCTCTCGTGACGAGAATATACGATCACTTGACTCTAATATATTATCAAAATAACTCGTACGTAGCTCTTAAGTCGGTCGGCTTATCTCTAACAGGGATACTTACAAATAACAACTAATAGGAAATGAAGCACGTACTTAGAGCGGCAATTTGATCTTTCAAACATCCTGTTATAGAATTAACACGTGGGTTCTTTATATAAACAATGATGACGAAAAAACTTGAGCGTAAGCCGATTGTTTCCGGGACTTTAAACGGGCTGAAAGAAGCTCTTCAGAAGTATAGTTGTTGTTTGTAAACACATAGGTAAACTGTGTTCTTTGTGTTTTTTGTTTTATATTTAATGGTTTCATTTGTAATAAGTATCATATTTTACTTTAGGTGTTTACTTTCTGCAGTTTTCTCACACGAGGTAACAAACATTCTAATTCCTTAAAAAGTATATGATTTATAAAATGTACATCGTTGGATTGGAATACGTTATAGTTATGATTATATTAAGTGTTGTATGAAGTTTTATAAATGAGACAATACGAAATAATTGTGCACATCTTTAATCAATTGTGTAGCAGTTAGTTATACAAAATTACTCAAATCTCAAGCAATATTTATATAAGTCAAAAGTTGGAAAGTGCAAATGAGAGAACTGCAGTAGGAATAAAAGTTCTTAAACCCTTGCATCCATTGCAATATATGACTCGACTTGGAAGCTTTCCATTTTCCATTATATTATCCATTTTCCCATTATTCTTTAGATCGCATTTTATTACTGAAAAAGATTTGAAAAAAAAAATGCCATAATAATGAGGTTATTACAAATAATAAAATTGAGTGAAGTAAATACGGGAGATTAGAAGAGGTTTATGTCCGTCAGTGAAGAGTGTGGGCTAATGAATCAAGTAAACTGGACGTCCTCTTTATCGCTAAAGTGCAATTGAATTAACCACTTGGATGTCAGGAGTATAGAGTAACATCTATCACACACATGTTATGGCATATATCTACGCCAATGATCTTGCCAAACATTATGTATGTAGGACTGGCTTGAGCCACTATATCGATTAAGACTCATTTAATTTTATTACAACAATTAAAAAGAACAGAATTTATAAATTATCAAGATGTTATAGCCACTTCTAGATATTTTATAAAGAAACAGATCGTTATAAATGGGTAGTATTTAAGCACACAATAAAATGAAGTGCTTATATACTACGCATTTTCGCTTTTTTTCTACCGATTTCCAAAAAAGGACGAGATACTCAATTCGACTGTTTTTTTACCTCATAACTTTCGACTGGGTGAACCGATACTCAAAATTCTTTTTTTTTTCGTGTGAATTTATATTTATCAAATACGGTCCAGTAGTTTTTGAGATACACTCCAATAACTGAATAGAATGGAAGGCGGTATTCAGTTTTTCAAATTGTACTTGTTCCTATAATACAATAGTGACCAGTCAAAAATGCTCACAACTTAACAAAATAAGAACTAAAAAACAGTATATAATTATATTATATAAGTCAAGCAGTATATACTTATAGTACTATATATTATTATCGGAGGACAAAGTTTTGAATTGCTTTTTTTTATCGAAATTTTTTGATTCATTTGGTTACACGTTTGACACGTTTGTAGCAATAATTTTTTTTTCAATGTTTGGTTCTACAATTGTTTTAATGGTGACGAGATTATAATGTGCGTCATATTTTTTGTGCAATTAAATAGATCCCGTTTTAAATAATGATTTGATAAAAATGTATGGATTATAGCTCGTATGACTAAAAAAGAGACGAGATTTAATAATGATTTTAATTATTAAAAGAATATTTATTAGCTATTTAACTTCTATGCCATATAGAGTTTTTTTAGGTAAATGTAACTACCATAGTATCAATACAAAAGATAAAGATAGAGAAAATGCTTACAGATTAAGTAAACTGCATGTGCCTTTTGAAGCAGCCGTGCGATTCTCTAAGAGCAAACATCGTTGCATCTTTGACAACATCCGTGAAACAAATGGCATGACAAGAACCGTTGGAAAATAACCTTATGTACAAGAGCGATATCTCATAAAGTATTTGACATCGGTGAGCTCACCGACAAATCATTAGAGAATCGCGCGGCTGGTTACTTGCTCTGTATACGGTTAATTTAGAACTTCTATGTCTGTACTCTTTTCTTTCAAGTTTGCCAAAATACAAACAAAATAATAATTAAAATATCAGAACAGAACATAGTACGTATTTGTACTGTGGGCGGTAGACTTCATATATTTTGCTCGTGTTGCCGACTTATATTTTAGAGATCGCTATAGGGGAAATCCTGGCTGAAGCTTTCTGCTGAACCTCCTGAAATAGACTCTAAATTTTGTGTGATAGAGTATAAAATAGTACATGTTTTGCGTTAACTTTGGACATTTGGCATTTGAGAGTAGTGGGCATATCCTGCCCAGACTTTGTATAATTACGCTCTGGGATTCGAGCTTTGTTGTAATATAATTATGTCTTGCACTTGCTTTATATTTATAGAACTTTTCAAAATGAAATATCATAATGCTCTTGTTTTCAAGATGTTTATTGACTACGTTTGTAATAAGTCAGGATTAAACTGGTCAGATATATATTAGTTTGGTGTGGAAATAATTCCAATTTTAGGTTAATTAAGAGTACTTTACGATTACGGATATAATATAAAAAATTAAACAAGAGCGTTTCAGGCCCGTATTATGGGTTCCGTACACCAAGCTAACACCGAAATTTTGTGAAGCATCGTAACAGAGGTGATCATTTTTCATTGGAATTTTCTATAGCATGTGCTAGTTTTCCTGCATTTGTTAGGGTTCAGCTACTAATGTAAAACCCATTTATATTCTACCAAAACGTGCTATCCGAGCTTTATGCGAAATAGGTTCCCGCGTTTCATAGAATATCTGTACCTAGATTTAGACTAGTGAAAAGGTAAGTACTTTTTACTGTTTTACCTTCAAACCATTAAAAGTTGACTATAAACAAGTTTTTTTATAAAACCATACCTATAATATTATGAAGTAACAAGTTATTCAAAACTAATCTACTTTTAAGGTAATGGAAAGTACTTTATCTATTGAATACGGAACTCTAAAATAGAAATATTCTAATACGTCCAATTAATTCAAATAAAAGTGCAGGTACATTATACTTCTATATGTTATTATACATCTCTTGTGTGGGTGTGTGTGTAATTAAATGTTTACATCTTTTTAAATTTTACTAATTTAAAATTAATTTCTTGCGGCTTTCATATCGTAATCATGGAGCATTATTGCTACATTAATTGCTCGAGTAATTTAGCATCTCATAAAATAAACTTAATAGTAATAAGTAGTAATATACCAAATTACTCTTGTTTAACACAGTGGTTATTATTAATATCTGTAAAAGCTCTTGCTTTTCAGTTGATTTTCAGAGCTACATAAGAAAAAAGTCTACGCTTTGGTTTTTGGATGTCGTTCTTTGCATAAAGCGCATATATTCCATTTTTTGCCTAAACAGTTCAGTTTAAACGTTTTTTTACGTGCTTTAATATACATTTACAAGGTTTATGCAAACATACATTTTCGGTCTTGCTACTGAGAACGCTTTTATTGCACTGATAAAGATCTACCTTTTCATGTAACATGTACTAATTTTGTGTAAAACATATAATAGAAGAATAAGCATCTACATTATGATCGTACTATCTGACTTGATGTTTACACTTAGGTGGTCAATAGCTTTCAATGATGGCCCACCGTGGGCTGAATGGGCCATGGGCGATGGGTCACCGAAACACCACATCAGGCGCTTATAGACACATTTTAATTGTGATAGTGGTAGCTAACCAGAATGGCCTTACCGACCATGCTATGGATCTTCTTATGATGCTACCTGCACCGGAAATTGTTTTGCAATGGATTTCTATTGCGTATGCTAGACTGTGCAGGTAATGGGAAGTGATTTCCTGTGTGAAGTGATTTCCTCACAAAGCTCAAGCCTGAGGTAGGATTTGGGCTGGTGAATGCCTATTCAGCGGCTGATACACCTTTTGAGCTTAAAGCATCATTATGAAGCAGATGAAATGCTTATGGCACTTTAGACAGTCTCAGCATTATACCAGTGAAATGACTCGATGAGACGCGATGAGGCCCAAAAACTCAAATGATAATCTCTGATCATGAAATAATAGATTCTTCTTCTACTTCTTCGTCGCTATGATCTTGACAGAGCGGTCGTGGTTGTCACTTCAGGTTGTGTAACGCGCCTTAAAATGCGTCGCCATTCCTTCCTGCCTGCAGCCTTCTTCATGCACGCGTGTTGAGGACCGTTTATGGCCGCTCGTCGACCGGCTATGACTGGTCGGTCCATCGCATCGATGATCTCCCTCGCAATCTAGTGCTTTCTACTCTGCATTGGACAACTAGTCGTTCAATCGACACGTCACTGCTCCCTGGCACCAAATCAGAGATTATCAAACAATAATTTATTGATTCAGGCGTCACTTTGCAGAAATTCGTTTTAAAAACGAAATTAAAAAAAAACATTTATTGACACTTCTGCTGGAAAAGTGCTTATGGCAGAGATGCAATGTGCACGACCCTCCCTCACGCATAAGATGCAAGTATGTATACAGAATAAGCAACACACAAAACATGCCCCATCAACCAATATTGGTTTATTCGTAAACTACTTTTCATACTGCACAAATTAAGTAAAGTATTGTAGCGTCTTTTATATAATATAATAATAGAGCTTTTAATCCTAAACAAAACAAAAGCTATTGCTGTCTTTTGCTGTACTATTCCTAAGTAAAGTAACCGGGAGAGTTTAATGTGTTTAGGCTAATGCAAAGTTTTGCATGTTTTGTTGCACTAATAATTATACGGAATGCATTATCTTATGCTTTTATTTATGTATGCACTTTGATGTCAGAGAGAACTACACATTAGAACGAGCATATGAAACTTTTTGTATATCTTAAAATATGGCATGAAGTAGACGATGAAAATGATGAGATTTTCTTTATAATTATAGGTATATAATTTGAGGAAATTATAGAAACACTTTACACAGTCATTTTTCTTACTACGTAATTGGTTTACGTCTTAAGAGATAAACAATGTGTATAGTGACTTTGTAATTATAACATACGAGTGATAAAAATATTTTGAACATAATGTAAGAGTAAGATAAAACTCAAATAGGTTATTTTAGAAATACATAATATTATTGTATATGTTGGTATTAACTAATACTGAATCTGAGTATTTAAATTACTACTTCATTATAATGTTTAGTAGTACACTATTTTGTTATGTTCTTCGTATACAATAATCAAGTTGTATGTGGTATAAAAGCTAATTATTGTAGACTAGCCATACATGCAATCTTTTCCCTAGCTATAGATTTTATATCATATTTTTATATTTGCGTGGCATCCTTTGCACGGAAACTTATATGCTGTTTATACATGTTTACAATACTCTTAATACGATCATTGATGATCATAGGAAGCCACTTCTCAACAAACCCAAAAAAGAAAGGTGGGAAAACGATGATAATGATTTCTTGACGTTTTGAACCACCGTGCTAGTCCGTTTATCCGTGGGAAAAGGACATCAAATAGATGACAGAACTTCCAGTCTATATAAGATATGAATATAGATTGAATTGGTTGGTTTAATCTCTACCAAGGACCAAATATTAGTGCACTGAACATTGAGACAGAAGTAGTACACTTCTCAATCCCAATTGCACTGAAAATCCCTTGCATTTTTTTTATCCTTGATACTGTGGCATGCAAACACGTGATGATCAGTGATGAAACAGTTGAAGATAGATAAGACCTAAATATAATGACATCTGGTTTATAGGAAAAGCTACCGAAACAGGCTTTTTTAAGAGCTTGGAGATAAAATAAACTTAAGCATGCTAACAAGCCCAAACTATAAAGTGGAACCTGTCCGAAGATTTCTTTAGATCAGTACCATCAAAGGACATTCATCGTCACCAGGTCTATGACCAACTAATACTACTGCAGAGATATTTACAGATCCAATTGAATGATTATCTGTGGTTGGTGAGGTGTTTTGATAAAAAAATTGCATCAAGCTGCGGTAGATTAATATTATCATAATGGTACTAATATATAGTAATTATTATATATTTACATTGATATACAGGAAATCATAGGTTGGGTTAGTCTAGCTGAATGAATGTGATCGTTGAGTTAGATTTATTTTGTATTCAAATTCATAATAAATAATAAAATTTCTAATTAAATAAATTATTTTTATGTCTATTTAAATTTTTGATTGTATATATCTACATGTTGGTAGTTAATCTGATAAATAAAAATTAATTACGAGCTAAAAAAATTTACCAATTTGCAAATGACATAAATAGTGGCAACAAAAAAATGCAGATATAAGAAACATTATTAATGCTAAATATAATAATTATATTTCGCCAGTCAATAATAAAATATGCACATTTTGCACCTGCGCCAAGTAATGTGAATGTGATAATTCATAACATATTTTAATGAAAAATGGCAGAGAATAATTTTCAAGAACTGATTGTGTTTTTTACAATATATTCCATTTTTAACATACTAACTGCATCTTGCGGTTTTAAACATTTTATGACGATGATGACGTGAAAAACACAGGGGCCTTACTCCCACCTCTTAAAGCAGTCATGTTTCAACCTTACCATTAAGTTTTGTACCATCACGTCAATATAGCAAGCTTAAAATAATAATGTAATACGATAGACGTCTTGATGACGTAGTATCAAATATTTCACGCAATTCGCATACTTTTTCGTGACTTTTGACACTAAGTTTCATTGTTCCAATGTCAAATTTATGAAGATCCGTGCAGCCATCTCCTAAGGTAGTCATATTGAAAACTTACCATTAAATTTGGTTGACCGTTTTGTGTCGGTAGGAGTACGATAGTAAGTATGATTATTCTAAGCTTATTACAAAACGCTCCTGATTCATGATAGTTTCGTAAAAGGTGGGAGTAGGCCCCCTGGTCCTATTCTAGGACCTAAGTTGTTTGTTGTTACCAAGCTTCATGATTTATGATTATAAAGGTTCATGAAATCCAACAATGTTTAGTCATAAAAGAGTCATTGCTTTCATATTAATATAAGCGTGGTTCACATGCTTGCAATTATTAAGAATTACATAGGCCAAGAATAAAGGCGTTGTAAATAAGATAAAAAGGCCTTCTTTTCATACCCAAACATTAAACCCATGCAATAGGGGTGACAAATAAGAGAAGAGGAAGAAAACATTTCATATTAAAAGTACTAAGGGGTAAGCTAAGTTTTTAAGCTTTAGTAGAAAAAATTGCCGGTGGGTTGACTGAGTATTAATTACATATTTGTGTTTTACTATTAAATCTTTAAAAAGTGTCACGGCTAAATTCTAAATGTATTTCGAAAAAATGTTTATTAATAATATAAGGACTAACTATCCCACAACCTATGTATTAGAGGTGATGTACTTGTTGTCACTTTACTTATACTCTACCGAATACCGCATCACTTATACTCACTTATGTCACTCATGTTATGGCAAATGTAATACAATTATTTATTGAACAACATGCTTTTCTATAAAGTATTTTTTATTAATTTTAGAACATTGTATACATATATATATATATAATTCCTCCTTGTATAAATGAATACGTTGTGTACCTCTTTAAATACGACCGCTTTATGGATGGCGACAAAAAGCCAAAATTATCTATCATTGATTTACTTTAGTTTTTCTAGATGTGTATTTCCTTAAGTCATGTGTAATAATTATGGATTATTAACTGTGAAGTGTTTGTAAAGGTTCACGAGTGTATGCAAAGTTTACAAAATCATGCAATAGCCTTTTTGTGTTTTCCTCGTCAATAGTCTTAGAAAGATTTTGTCATTAATCCACAGCCGTAATCCTTCCTATACCGTGATAATAAAAACAAAAGATTTTTCAATGAATCTGACGTATATTTATGTCTCTGGGACGCAAAGGGATAATAGATCGTGACTTAGATAGTACAGTAACTTAATAAAAATCTCACTTGTATCAACTATAAATATTTACTTGGATGACTCGAGAAATGGCAAATAAACAAACGTACCGAGTCCTCTTATATTAAAAAAGAACGCTCTTGCTGTGAACACAGCACCTATTTATAAATATCAATTTATACTAAAATTCAAACTACAAATGCCACTTTGACCTAAATCAACATAATATCATGAGTTTTAGAAAGATTAACAGCTGTATAGATAATAACATAAAAGATAAAGCTCATATAATTCCCATATAAGCTAATAACGTAAATAAACCTCTTTATTATAGAGATATAATGAAAACATTCAGCGTAATTAAATGGAACATTATACGCCGTTCAAGATATCACTTGACCTATTTATCATATATAATGTCATATATTTTAATAATTGTCTTCAAAGATGTCCATTTATTATTTAATCTATGCCACAATGTAATAATGATGTCAATTATAATACGTGTTAGGTTAAGTGTATGCATTTTACAACGTAATTCGGAATATATAATCGGAGCGGGGCAAAAACAGTAGCTACTGGAAACGTTTTACTATAATAGTAAAGGTGGACAGACGACCTGATAAAGGTAGCAAGACGACGTTGGTTGCAGGCCGTTTCCAACCGGTTCTTTTGGAAATTCATGGAGGAGGCATATGTTCAACAATGGACGTCCTACAGCTGAGATGATGATGATGATGATGCTTATAAAGGAGACGGGCCAATTCGTTTGATAACCTCACGCATACTAATGACGGCAGCAGAGCTAACCAGATCTTTATGCCCTTCAGCTCTGCGCTCGCCACTCTTTATTGTAGCTACATAACTTCATTTGCTACAATGCCCTTATGGTACCAGTAAAACTACTTAGGGGAAAGTGGGGGAAATACGAACAACTAAGGGAAAACTTGAATAAAACAGTGGAATTTGATCACAGAGTTTCTTTATTGTTTAATTATTAAAGTTTACTTATCTGTCTAACGAATTCACTAATCAACATTTATATTTTTTTAATAAATTGTAACAATATGAAAAAAAATCAAAACCCTTAGTGTTCGTCTTTACCCGACATTAGTCGGGCAAACACGAACACCAAGTGGGGTAATTACGTACTAACATTAATAATGACAGTGATCACATTTATAACCCAACGATATTGACTGTCCGTCAGTATAATTCTCGCGAGCCCATTTTTTACACACGTAGCACATAATCCAGTCTTCAACGGGGGGATCTATATATATATATATATATATATATATATATATATATATATATATATATATATATCTACACAAAACGTACAAAAGTAGTCTTAATTTTCCTTTTCTTTCTTTTTTTCTTTGTTTTTTTTTCTAGGATTTTGACTAGGGTCACTAAAGTCTTTTATATTCTTGAATTTTTTTAATATATTTTTTTAGTCTCTTTGTTTAAAGGTTTCTTAACGCTGCATTCCAGTCTTTTTATTTGAGATCCTATTTTTGCAAGTTTCTGTTTTTTTTTATGATTTCTTCTGCTTTAGTTCTTTTTCTGTTTTCCTTTTCCTCTAACTGGTTTTTTATAGGTGTGCTCGTAAGAATAGATCTTTTCTTCCTGATATTGAGTTTTGATATTTTTGGAGGAATGCTTGTATCACATTGTACATGCGTGCTTGTATCATCGCTTTGTAAATTAACAGGACCTGCCTAGACATCAAGATTTTCAACACTGTGAACTTGGGCTACTGCAGTTATATCGGCATGACTGTGAGCATCAGGAGCTAGTTGAACGTCAGTTGTTTGGTTATTTGAAGGTTCTCACATTCTTGATTGTATGCAGTCTTGATAGTGCCAAATTATGTCAAGTCTTATATAAGTTTTTTGGCTTTAACATCGTCTATAGCCTTCTTGAGATCTTCAAGTATGTACTTCGGTTCGGTCTTTCTTTTGTAATTACGCGGCATCTAGAACAATAATAAAAAAAAGATGAACGAGGAACCAACAAAAGGTAGGGGGGTAATGTCGAACGTTCGAGATTGCCCGACATGGAGTGTTCGCCTTTACCCCGTTGGATTGAAAACAATAAAATGGGAAAAAAAACATTTAGGTTATATTTCTTTTGCCGATTGCGTCATTGTCATTTAGCTGATTAATATGTGAGTATTGCACTATGTAAAAGTTAGATTACTATTGTAGATAGAAATAAATCAACACCAACTTGAATTTACCAAAAAAGTTACATCAAAAACATGCAAAATATTAAAAAATGCATACCTTGACAAGTACGTGCGTCCGCGTCTCCCGTGTTGTTGACTGGCACTAGTAGTGGCGTGATCTCCAAAATGGCGGCAAGTAAAATATGGCTATCTCTTTCTAACACATTAGAACCATTGGATTCGAGATTACCCCGCGTTCGCGTTTCCCCCACTCTCCCCTATATACTATAGCTCCGAAACCGAATACCAGGGCCCCAAGTCTCTTTGCTATTGAGCAATCGCTATACTACTGTGATGCTTCTGCGATCGAGCTGCCTTTAATGTCAAATTCGATAGTCAGTTTAATCAAGTTCTCAATCGCTGTTGTATAGCAATTGCATCGCTGTCGTATGCCTGCGGTAAGGCTTGCGGATGTTGCCACTCACATAAAATTGAAAACTTCTATCAATCAAAACATCAACACAGTGGTTTTCTAGCTAAAACACAAGAAATAAATACAGTTTTAATCATTTTTATCTATAAAAACCATCAAAATATCACGGAAACTTCCTTATAGATCAGATTACCAATGTACGCGACTGTAGCAATGCAATCACAACACAATAGTTTACAGCATACCAAGTATGTCAAAAACTATCGATCGCAAGTCGCTGGACCGCGATCGAACCAAAAATGAGAGCAGACTACGAAAACCGTCAAAAACGTCAATTTTCATACTATTGACTTGCGATACCGCGGCTCAATAGCCAAGAGACTTGGAACCTGTCTGACATCAGTAGGATGATAGTGATATATAGTGATAAGCTGAGTTTAGCTGAGTGATACTGTGGGTAATTAGATTAAGAAATTTGTTCCTGATTATGATTAAAAACATAATTTTGGTTCAGCTTTCCATTTTGTAATTGATAATTCATTGTCATGCAAACAGTTATTTTTTGTAGGTTATAGTACATGTTACTCTAATAACTTTATATATACTGCCAATGTAAATGGGTAAGGTATAAGTACATTACCTTTTTACATAGTTAGTTTGTAAAGGCGTTTAGTGTTTCTTATGGATATAGAATCCCTTACACGAAAGATGCAATTTGCATAATTACTCCAAAACTCCGAAGCTTCTATTTTTTGTTTTACTACTAAGTATTATGAATACATTTTTCAGAAAATGTTTAATTTAAAATGAGTGTAGTCTGCTATAGGTATAAACATGATAAAATATATGGATGCTGAAACAAACGATAGCGTCAGTCATTAAGTAATTTAAGTCATTGGTTAAAAACATAACTGAGTATTAAAATCAATAAAATGAAACGCTGTATTTGATTGATAAAAATGAATACAACATTATGAACTTACCAGCAAACTTGTAAAGTAAAAGAGTTTGCAAATTAATGTAAATAGCTCACAAATAAAAACTTTCGCAACTTCCATATAAGAACCGGAAAACTATACTGACGTTAATTTTTATTCGTCTGTTGATCTCTACTCTACATAAGGATTCATTTAGCCCATTCAAAGTCAAATGAAGCTAACAAACAAACAAAACACTATCACTGGTGGATGAAATCATATTGAGAGAGAGCCAGGGGCGTTGAACCTCGGCCGTGCTTTAAATCAGGTTGTCTGTGGTAGTTATGCGTCCCTCTCTGTGTCCCGCAACCCGCAAGCCCGCAATGCAGCTGTGCGAACCATTACCGCACGCACACATGCATGCACCACGATTTTCTATTAGGGTTTGCACTAGTACACTCTAACCAAAACAGTTTAAGGACTGGTGAGTGGAAAGGTCTTTATAAGAAGTTCAATCCAGAGTCCGGCTTGATTTGATGAAATTTACAATTGCATGCGGAACACTACTTTGAAGGTACTGTTCCAAGAAATTTGGTGGGCGAATAAGACTTCACTAATAAATAGACTAAGATATGATAAGAAATAATAAGAATAAGACTAATTTAGGAAATGAAAGGAATGAGTGACGCATTGCTGTAACTAAATTTCAGTTCATAGTTCTCAGTGTCACAGCGACTGTCGTGGGCAGGCGAGGCATGGTACTCGCCTGTCTAACTAATTCTTTTTCGTTAGGTATTTTTTTTATATTTTACATTATGTGACCTTCACCTCCATGCAAAGGGAATGAAATAAAAAAGCCTATAAAATGAAAAAAATGTTAAGATGCCTATTACCACAATACATATTTTTATGGAATATTTAAATACAGTATTTCATTGCAAATGGCAACCATAACTGCATTGATTCATGTGTGCGTCCGTGTAACTCAAATTGAACTACAACCACTTTCTTAAATTGCGCGCTAGAAGCCAAACATGGAAAACAAACATGAACTCGCTTGCAAGTTCCATAATGAAATAATATTTTGTGCAAAGCTCACAATTTTTCACTTAGTCACCGAGATCATTACATGTGTCACCAATATGGGTAATTTCAATAAAATAACTTGACAATATAATCAACTATTTTCTTTACTGTGTTGCCGCTCTTTTGAATTGCCAACGTGGGTTTTAATAGGCGAAATATAGATAATAATTATATTGAAAAAGTTAATTAATATTACCATTTACCGCTTTATTACTGACCAATAGCTCCCTTTTAAATCCCGGTGAGAAAGAGTAAGTAGCTATAATTTTGGAGGTGGTGCCTGACTGCCAGTCTGTGGCACCGTAAGTAGTCTCACTTTAATGCAGTTTATTATTTATCAAGCGCGTTTTTGCGAAATGGTTCTTAGCTGTGATTGATCGTAATCGGCTCAGTGATAACCAAAATTTTCGGTTTCATACACATCCTTAAAAGCATATGAGGCGCTGCTGGAGATAGAAAGTCCGATTTTGTGGTAAAATTATAGTCCTGTTAAAGCTTTCACTTATCCGATTTCGAAGGTTTTTATAATCATGTCAAAAGTAAATTGATCTCAGTATTGAAGCTATATGCACTCTAGAATTGAACCTCATTTGTGTATTTTTCTGTACAGTTCTCAAGCTTGCTGTGTTTTCATAACTATCATGAGAAGTGTAACTTTTTTGAAACAGTTGTTTTTAAATTAAATGTACGTAGGTACATTTAAGTAAAATATATAAAAACAAACTAAATCTAATTTTAAATAAACATTATTAAACATAATCGAATAATATTAGCTTTTCGAAAGCTTATTTGCTATGATTCTTCAACACGAAAGTAAATGTAAATTTAGAATTTTCTCCTCGTGAAATATTGTTAGAGGTAAAACTCATATACGCATTATGGTTGTCAAAAGTTTGATATCTACGCATAGTTAGTATACTAGTTATTGAGGAAAATTAATGAGTTACATTATTATTTCAATATAACCTTTAGAATTATGTAAATATATATCTACGAGCATGTGTGTGCTAGGTACGTGATCAGTTACAGAACAAGAAATACCTACCATGCTTAGGTATTTCCTTTTTTTATTAATATAATACATAATAATAAAATATAATAAATATATAATAATATAAAAAAAATAATAATGAATATTATATACTTACTATGTATTTCTTTCATCTGCCTCAAATCAATTACGTGCGTTTGCACATGTAAAATATTTAGTTACATTTATTGCATAATTTTAATTAACCGTGCAACCATATTTGCGCACTCATGTCCATGAGGACAGCTGCATAATATCCTCTTTTATTGTATTTTATTTACCATTTCCATAATTATAACAGCTGTCGCGATTTATGCATAAAAGGGGCAAATGGGTTAAACAATGAAAAACAATTTTTATTCATATAAAAAATATTAATTGCTAAATTATTCTAAGACATTCCACTTTGATCACTAAATAAAGCGGTTAACGTTTTCCAAAGTGATATAGCTTAAGCCAGGTCACTATTTCTTGACAAAAAGTCAGCATTACTTTTTTGCATACGCCCCGTGTCTACGTTATAAACCACCTGCTTTGTTTTTGCAGTTTTGTTAACAGGAGCAAAATAGTTTCACATATACCTTCTATAGTTATTTATGATAGTTATCTAGTTGAATAGTTTGTTTTTCAGACTGCTGTATACAGTGTTTTGCGTTATAAGTAGGAATTAATAATGACGTCATCAAAACGCGGCGTTTGTAGATCAAAGATAGCTTCTTTTGAATACACTACGTCATTCTTAACTTCAGGGGTGGCAATAACACCTAAAGTTGTCTAATAAATGAAAAACTATTCAAAATAATTGTAGGTAAATATTACGTATTTTTTTAAATGGGGTAAGTGTATGAATTAACGCGAGTATATTAGTTTTTTGTTTCATTATGTACCTAGATATTTATGAATTCAAGATATTTTGAACAAATGCGACAACCATGTTCAAAGTCAATGTCCTAAGAATATCAACTACAGAGCTAAATTAACCTTTTCCGTTTACTTAAGGCGAATCACATCGCCAATCTAGCACCGATAGCTTTATACCGATGAGTGCAAATATCGATGTAGAGATAGAAAAAAGGTAGATATAGGTACCTAAGTGTTTGTGCGCGCTGCAAGGTTACTGTTACAAACCACTGCGTCAAAAAATTGCCAAATCAGGCGAATAATTGAGTGAAAATTTAAGCATCAACGAAAGATTTCTATACTTAAACTTGTTCACGAAAATATTCAAGTGCTTCTATCAAAAAATTAGAATAGATATATGTAACTTAAAAAAAATAAGTTATATTGTTCTTTTCTACCGATTTCCAAAAAGGAGGAGGTAGGTACTCAATTCGACAATATGTATTTTTTGTTTGTTACCTCATAACTTTCGGGTAAACCGATTCTCAAAATTCTTTAAAAGTTCTTGTTTAAAAGCTGGTGCTTCTTGTGTGGTTCGATTTAAATTTCATTAAATTCGGTCCAGTAGCTTTTGAGTTACACTCAAATAACTGAATAGAATAGAAGTCGGTATTACATTTTTCAAATTGTAGGTACTTGTTTAGTATCTATACGAGTTTTTGAAAAACTATCATGTAACTGGTATTGCAAACAAAATATGTTTTTATTTTTTATTATCATAAACAGGCAATTTGACCACGAGTACGAAGTTTAAATGAAGTGTATCTAATGCCAATGTGAGTGTCACAAGTAACATAAAATATTATATTATGTTGATTGATATATTAAGGGCCAATCCTACGAATAATCCGCTTCTAACAAACGCTCGATAATATTTAACGTGCGTGCTAACCATACTAATCAAGAGCCGCATCGGAATTATTCAAGCCACTGGCGCCAGTCACTGGTATCGTGCGTTCAAGTTGTAAATTAATCGACATAAACAAATGAATATTTAATTGAAATGGAATATACAATAACTTCTAACTATCGATTAATCATAGTTCATACGTTTTACTTGAACTTAGAATAAACGCTTAAGTATTAAGTATTTTAAACAGATGTAAATCGACGGGGTTCCGTGACACAGAATAATAACATTAGTGTACGCCATATTAATTTTAACCGAAACTAAACGACTTTAATATGCGTGACAGATTTTTATTTGCGCTCGTGCGTGTTTTATCAAATTTTTACAAAGAAGAATAGACGCCGATTAGGTTATTACAAAAACTATAAGCATTAGAAACAGTTAGTAAAGGCCAGTAAAAGTAGCCGTTTTTTTTAGCAACTTCGCACTAAATTTCGATGTAATTTTTTATTAGGTTTAAGTTCAGGTCAAGGATGCATTTTTTATTCATTAATCCAATATTTTAAGATTTATCGGCCGAGATACAAAAGCCGGTAGATTAAATGGGTCATAAATCGTAAAAAGTTGCACAAAAAAAAATTGCAGAATATAAAACATGCAAAATTTTATTCTCTACAATAATGGTTTCAATAACTTTTGGCCTAAAGTGCATAGTTTCTGAGATATCGGCCAAAACAAATAATTTTCAAGATGGCGCTTGAAGTTTGTAGATAATTAAACCGTTATACTCGAAGTCATTTGTCATAAAATCGTGATAATTGTTTGACATGTCACTAAAACTGTTGAAAAGCTCATGAAATGAGTGACCAGTTTAAAACCGCTACCAAAACAAAATATACGAATTATGAACGCGTACTATTTTAAGTTGGCGTCTCCCGAACACTCCCGAGTATTTACGAGGATTGGCGAATTATGATCCAATAAAACGTGTGCTGGTGACACTCGGCTATACGGTCCCTCAGAAGTTTTTAATGTCTGCTTAATTGATTTAAATTTTAAGCTATAGATTCCTTATATTTAACTCGACCAATTACATTTGTAGTATAATTGTTTATCGATAAACTAGTGTAATCCGTCAGTTTACATATTATAATGACTTACTCAAAAGCAAGCCTAAGCCATTGTGGTCAGTGTGTACTTAGCAAAAAGCGTTAAATATTTTGTGAACAGATCCCGATATTTGGCTTCAGTTCAAGGCCTGCGATTACGAGTTCCTACTAACTAGTAATTATCCGAGAAGAAAAGTTTCATCTTCGACATACTGACTTAAGACTTAAGATTTTTTCTACAGTTTAATTGATAATATGCATAACATTAATTATCTATCTCAGTTTTTATATTAAGTACCTACCTAGATACTGATGAAAAGACGTATATTCTATGGATGGTCAAAGTTTTATCCTCACGACTCCTCTTCTTTATTTACCTTGTACCTACTTATGTACGCAGTATGCTCTAACATCCCCTAGCGTATTTTCTCAGCATTAACTGGATCTCGGTCACAAATCTCCTCGCAGGCTTATTTGTAACATAAATAACCATCTTAGTGGACAAAAATTTCTGATATAATTCACAATCAGACCTTAATACTTATAGTCCGGTCCGAGCATTAATCAAATGTAAGGAACGGGTTTGTACAAAGGCGGGTTACCTAAATAAAATAATAAATAAGATGCCGTGAGATTTATTTCGAGGAAAAAGCGAGACCACAGATAAATTTACAGTTACTTCAGATCTGTAAGAGCCAGGGCTTGTCGCGGTATGTTTATAGCTCGACGGTGTCGAGTCACAATGTATGACTCTAATTAATGCTGTGCCCTCGGAGATATATTGTTTGTGCCAGTATATTTCCAACCCGTATTGGTCCTTTTCTGAATTTTAAGTTATGTAGTATGCAAGGCAGTATGTATGATTGTCTTGCAGTATTTAGTCCTTTGATTTCATTGTAAATTCATAGCACTGTAGTATTTTGGAATAAATATGATAAACATAGTATTACGCGGCTATCTGGGCCCATAACCTATTAAAGGAAAATTATGAATTGCTCTGACCTCTATTAATAACTGGTAAACATTATTAATTACCATGTGATTATCTACCTTTTGCCTTGGATGACTATGTTAACGTGTATGATATTATATTCAATATTTATTTCAGTTTATTATAAACATAAAGAAGGCTTATGAATATGAAACTATTTTATAATGAGTCTTCTTAATATATAAACCACAGTAATATTGTGTACTCTGTTAATTAAAAAACAGATAAACGTAGAGTTCAGAAACACACTACTTATTTTTTAATCTGAGGCACAATACAGGCCGAAAAATACTTCAGTTAACCGAAATAAACAAACCTTTATCAGATCGGTCAATTACAATAAAACAATGCAAACGTGATGTACTTAACATCCTGAGCAACAAATCTGATCTTTATCTGTCCATGGGAAAGGTAAGGCAGTTACCATTAAAAAAGATGAGCCCTACAGGTACAAAGGTGACAGTGACTATAGCTCTTCGTGACAATACTCTTGGGAATAATGGTAGGATGGTAGCCAGCTGACGGGAGGTGCCTTACCCGTTGTTATGGCGACGCGAAGGGTGGCTAACCTGCCGACACACACTCTCAACAAAAAAGAGGCGCTGTCGACCTCTAATCTCACACGGATTTAGACTCTAACCTATAAACCGGAAGGTACAATTTGACGCGCCATCAAACATCACTTACGACCTTTCTCCTTTATGACATTATTGGGATGCGTGTATTGTGTTTCGGGTTCCATCTTTGCCTTTTAAAATTAGAATGGTTATCCCTGTCTCCCTCTCGTGTCTCAGGTTTATCTGCTCTAACCGCACTTGTGTAATTATTCCTTTCTCTTTTTACGATATTTTAAACAGTTTAAAAGTTTTTGTTGAAATAAGAACATCCATAAATGTTATTGCGGCAGTAAAAGCGCAGTTTTGGTAATTTATAACTCGTGTTAACGTTGCATCGGACTTTTGGTCGAGTTAGTTGATTTACGAGTTGCTGTTTTTATTTACATTTTACATTGTAAATCTACATAACGTAACTGTTTAAGAGCTGCTTGGTTAAATAATCAAAAACTGAACTTGCAATAGATAACAGTCACCGTATAGCATGCCATGTTTCTGATTTTAAAACCCTTCGCAAATACCCTACATCTATAACATAAAACAAATTTACTTAAAGTGTTTCTTTGCAACTTCGTTGTGATACCTACTCCTTTTACGCGTGCCATGAAGAGCTTGGAACTGAATAAAAATCAATAGTTTTACACTGGCATAGAGGTGTTCCAAATCGAATATTCTAATTGAGACGCCTCTATGAGTCGCCTCATTATGTCAATCGACAGCTACTATTCAAAAATCAAATCAATGTGCTTTTTAAGCATTGATACCCAAATATAGATAGGTATCGGCCACATTTGAATGTGAAATGTCGCACTCGTGGTCACAATTCAGTCGAGAATTAACATTTTAATTCAACGAATTGGTTTGTATAATCGTGATTTTATCGATGCAGGAACCTTAAATTGATTTCGGTATTACATGCCCACTTAAATTATTTTAATTGAAATCGACTGTATGCTCATTTAGCTTAAATCATTTATTCATATTAATATTATTTGTAGTTATAACATAACTATTAAACATGAGCATTATACATAAAAATAGCTTCTCCTTTATTCACTTAGTAAGAATTTTAAAATGTATGCAACGTCAATTAAAATAATCCATTAGCCGTATCTATACCTTTTTAACGTGATCAGGTAAGGTCCAGCCTACACGGCCAGGCATTCCAACACTCCGTTGGTCCGCTATCAATTTAATACACGATGGGAAGGCTATTTATCTTACCTTATTTATTGGCTGACTCGAAAACCAGTCTTGAGACCCGATCTCTTTGTGGACTCGGCGTGTACCTGTCTATGTATATACAGCTTATAATGCATACATGTGAATTGTGAGAACGCCCGATGCATTGGCGCTGACTAATCCAGGCTAAATGAACCGGTAAAATTTTAAAATCCACCTATGACTCTTGAAAGGGTTTACAACTTTCACGAGTTCTCAGAAAGCGTCTCCGCGGCGACTAATAAAAGGACACCTTACAAAGCATTAGAAAGTTACGCAACCCTTCTTTTACGCATCCCTGACTTTTTTGTAGCGATTTCTTTTTAGAAAGGACACTATTGTTCGCGGACCGTTTGCTCCTAACCCTTTCCGTTACTTTTTTGTTTTGATTATATTGTTTTTACTTGTTTTCGTTGAACTGAACCTGCAAACAGTCTTGTCCGACCCGATACCTCGGTGCTTCGAATGGGGTATTTCTCTACTTGTAATATCCCGCAATTAATCTACATTGGTCTGCCGCAGTAGCGGATAACTCGAGAATTAACTTTAGTATCGCAATAAAATATTAATGAGTCATTAAAATCTAAAATGGTATAAAAGTGAAATTTAATGGTTTTAACCCGAAGTCTCCCGCGAATCCGTGCCGCTGGATAGTGATATATGATGCAATAAATCGATCACAAAACGTGAATGTAACTGTAAATTTAAATGTATCGCGAATAATCCCATACGAATGAATATTTGTGTAGTAATCATGTTTCATCTTTGTTTCCAGGTCCGAACGGATGTCCAAGGCGGCGAGGACGACAGACATACACGAGGTTCCAGACCCTAGAGTTGGAGAAGGAGTTCCACTTCAACCACTATCTGACGCGCAGGCGTAGGATAGAGATCGCTCACGCGCTTTGCCTCACAGAGAGACAGATAAAAATTTGGTTCCAGAATAGACGCATGAAGTTAAAGAAAGAACTTCGCGCCGTGAAGGAAATTAACGAGCAGGCCCGCAGGGAAAGAGAGGAGCAAGATAGGATGAAACAGCAGCAACAGGAGAAGCAGGCAAAGCTCGAGGGGCAACACCATGGCCACCACGTGACCCACCATCACGACCCGATGAAGATGCCCATCGACAAAGGCTCTAATGACCTTATAAAAGTGAACAAGGTCCCCACGTAAGGTGCGCGCACCGGATAGGCAATCATGACTGATTCTGTATCATATAGTGTGAATGGAAGTGTTGCGTCCAAAGGGACCTGCGGCGGCGTTAGTCGATTCGTATCCACTAGTTTTATGTTTGCGGCTGGTTTGAGTGTGGTCTCGCGTTGAGGCATTCAGTGACTTTTATTTTGTAATGTTCCTTTAGTGCGAAGGACTTGCCTCCGTGTCGTTCGCTGGTTGGACAAGTTGGTGATGTGCTTTAAGCATTTATTTTGTTGCCATAACCACACCCTTGTATTGCAATAATATTTTTACTAAAATTTACAAAAGTTAGTATCGCTCTAAGAATTAAATAGGAATCCGAGTGAACATCGGTATTGTTAGTTAAGATTTTAAATCTGTGAATCTCATAGTATTTATTGCTACCACTTACTCTAATCCATTATGTTATATTATTTTAAATAGATATTATATTATGTACATTTTGATGTATATTTTATTATTTGTTCGCTATTAGCGGACTGGTTATGTTTTGAGGTCATATTTTTTATGATTGTAAAATTTGTTGTATTTTATCAGTTGACATCAAAATTGTTTCTTTTTTATTATTTTGATCAGTATGTGAAGCAGTTTAATAGTATTTGTCCGTCAATTGTTATTTTGATATTTTTTTGTGAAAATAAATTTTAATGGTTATCATACAACATTTAAAGTAAACATACATATAGCTATTTTAATAATAACTTAATGAGTAATTAAAACAAAATACGTATGGAAGTACAATTGCGGATAGGTCTTCGTCTTAACTAAGGTTTATGAGTTATATTTCTCTCTTCGAAAGTAATTCATATAGTATAAGACGTAGAAGGTATTTTTTGATATATCTAAGATACCGTGTCCATAGTTATTGAAATAGAATGGAACTTAACGAACAAAGAAATGCATGGACCTGTCAACGGCACGTCGTCCATGAATCTCGAGTCATGTTCAAAATTATATACGTAACGATGATACATATAATTAACTATCAATAATGTGACTAAATATAAATTTTACACGTAATATTAAAAGTTGAGTAGAATAAGTGTATTATATTACATAGATTGATAGGTTCGACTTTGTATGAAGTATTGTTAAGATTTAGATAAATTACTCCATAAACCAGTTTCTGCTAACGAGGATATTCACGCTAATTATGTAAGAAAAATTAAGTTCCTTTTCCAAAAAAACCTGTTGGTGTTTTTAAGAGTCGAGACAACGACAAAATTATGTTTCCTTCCTGCTATTTTATGAAGCCATGTGCACATTTGAATTTACCGGTTTAGTAATTTTGTGAAAAAGTTAACAAATCGAGCTACTGTGGCTTGTGCCATATGGCTCGATTGTGTTTGGCTCAAGACATTCGTTTTAGCCTCACGAGCCAACAAAAACTAAAGATCCATAACAACTTATTACTTATAACTTACTATTTGCCTTTAATTCCGTGTTGTGCCAAAATATATATATACTAAAATATGCACTTTCTAAGCTTTACTTCACGTGCGACCAATATTGTTTTCGAAAACCGAATACGTAATCAGATCAAAAAATATTTAAAAAATTAGTGTTGATATAGTCACCATTATACGTAAATTTATGTCAGGGTAGAATTAAAAAGTAAATTCTATTATAATAATAATAAAGTCGGAATATTCGCTTGATTTTTGTAAATCACCTCTTGATATCTGTCCACTCTTTTATTCAGAATATATTATATATGTCTTTAGCTATTTATAAAAAACATGTTTACTGTCGTGATATCATTAGAAAAGTATAAGTCAATGGATAATAGTGGTTACTCATTTGATTTATCGTCTTTTATTTGAAAAGTCATAAGCAATAATTAAAACCTTCTAAGTAGACAAGTAAATGACTAGATATCGTAAGTATATACAAAAGAAATAAGCATTTTTAACAATATAAACCTTAATGTTTAGTTACATAAAAGTACAGCACTAATATATAATAATATTATATCAAAATTAGGTAATTTATGGCAGAGTTGCAAAGTGACACGATTGTGGTGAACCTTTTCCGGGAGTCATTTTCATGGTCTTACATTTTCCTGCCATTGTTATGAAAATAGAACTTCCTAGCTCCTACGTGCAATATCGTTTCACATTTTCTAAGAAGCCATATTTCCCATTTAATGTTACGTAAAATAAGGTTGTCGTTAGAATAAATCCTTATCCCATCTTAATTTTAAAAATAAAAAAATAGTCGAGTGTTGAAAATCGAACAAAATGTACTTAAGTAACGTCGTATATAAGTAGGCTTTATAAATTATAAAACGCATAGTTGTAATCGTAGAAACATGTAATAAACGTTAAGCGTAAATCTGATGTTTAGTATTTGAATTAAAAACCCGCTTTAATAATTTAGTGTCGTTTGTAGATGTTCGTTCTTAAATGGAAAGTTCGTTCATGAAAAGTTCGCGTTATGAAAGTTCATTCGTATTAGAAAAGTTCATTCATTATTGAAATTGGAAGGGGAAGATTACAAAGCTTTTTAAATGGGACGTACACACCAATTGTAACTAGATGATGTTGAATTTTTGAGTGTATACGAAATTAAATTGTTATTTTTGCATTTTTATTGTTTTTCTGTTTAGTAGTTTACATCGTTTGGGAACGTGCAAAATTGAATAATTTTTCAATATCAAACTCAATTATTTCAAAAATATGTCATTTCAGGTTTGCATAAGCGTCAAAAAGTGTGTGGTGTTATTGTTTAGTTTTACAATTGTCTCGCCTTTACATCCCTAAAGGAGTCAGGAGAGCAGTATAAAACTCTACATTTCACATTTTATGTTTTTTGTATGTATCTGCGCATAAAATGATAATTCTATGTCATGTAAAAGGCTCAAGCCTTTTGCCATCTTATGCCTTAGAGCTTAGTCGGATTTACATATAAGCTGGGTGCGTTTTGTTATAAAATATATATGTAAACCAATACATATAAATCTGTCTCTCTTAAAAAGTATAATTTGAGCTATATTATATATAATACATGAAATTTGGGATGTGTTGCCATTAAATATCCGAGTTCTGATTTTCTAACCGAAAACACACTAAACTTATCACAGCGTCAAAGTTAACCTTTGAAAACACATTTTTAAACTAATTTATATAAATGTTTTATAAATAACGAACCCGGTCCAAAGCCAATATTTGAAAGATGTAACTTTTAATATTGATATGTAACAGTTACTCGTATAAAAAACAGATCAGTTATCAGAATTAAAAAGTTAATCTCAAACGGCTGCCTCCGATCGATATAACGACGGTTTCCCCTACTAGAGATAGCTATTTGATACTCCTTGTATGGAAGTTACACCAAAATTCTATCTGTAGTAGTGGAAACGGTAGTTTATAGAAATCTGCCGCATAAGGTTTTGTGCTTGCTGAGTAAACAAATGCGACTAACGTTGTAGTAGCGCTGCGTTATGCGTTTGCTTATACTAATATTGGCTACCACATTAAATTTCTAAGACAATAGGTAAAACTCGTAACAAATTACGATCCTTTTGGTATGTACGTCCAATGATTTATGACAGGTTTCTTTATTGTTTCTGCGTCATAAAGAGTCTGTAATTCACATGAAACAATGAGCAATTCGCTAAATAGATTATTATACGTCCTCCATCCATTTTGCTGTCTTGCCATACTGCTAGTGTTTATAGACTGTAGGTATTGTACCTAACTGAGCATTAAATAAAATATCAATAATGTTAATTAAAAGGTGGGTGTGTAAGCGACTTTACATTGTCAAATGTTACACAATGTTTGAATACTAAGTTTAAGCGCAATTAGCTAATTCTTATTTATAACTACTTACATTGAAAATTGAAAATAAGCCCTGAATGTCATAATTATCAAAGTTAGATAATTAGTAAACCGACAAAAGAGATTTCTTAAATAAGTTGTTAACGTTCGTAATATACAAAATAAAGAAGTAATCATAGACATTATTGTATCTAACTATAACCCACGTGGTTACTTTTTTTATACATTTTGTTGCATGAACCCGAATGTACAATTTTAAGGTACAGATAAAGATACAGAAGGTACAGATGATAATAATCATTCCCACTATTATGCATTGAGGGTTCAATACAATTTTTATTTTAAATTAATAAAATCTATTCCTTTCTTAGACATGATAACATAATAATGTAATATTGCTTACACTCTGTACCTTATACAATAAGTAAATGTATTTTTATGTTCAAACAAAAAGCTATTCCGTTACGATTGTCTATGTAAGTTCTTATTGTTATATTAACGTTATGTTCATTAATATTTTCTTTTAATGTTTCTTTGACTTTAAAAGTAACAAGACTTCCGCTCTTTAAGTTTAATATAAATAATCGATCAATTTTATCTTTAACTGTAGTTATGTATCTATATCTATATTTTTTAATAAAGTTCGTCTTAAATTTAAGTAACTGTAAATAGTTGTGAAAGTTTTATGTGGCGGATTATTTTTGTTTACTATTTTGTTTATGTTATGTATTTATGTATTGGCGTAATTGTGCGTAAGAGACAATATACCACTGTAATGAGAACCATGATAGTACGAATCTTTCGTTGGAATTAAATGAAATAGAGGTACCACGTGATAATGGTTGGTTTATTAAAACAAGGTTGTGAATCTGCGATTAAAGTCTTATTTCGCAACTCTTACCAACCGATGTAACTTGATCTCTTTTTCTAGACCGTACTTAAAGATTCCAAGGTCTGATTACAGTGGTATTTTGTTTCTTGCGATCTAATGTGACTGTGTCGTGGTATATAAGCAAATAGTTGGGTGATTGTATATGAAGCCCGCATTCAATATTGTAATATTAATTTCAAAAATTCAACAGAATAAAGAGTTAATAAAATACATGGTAATTTTGATTTTCGTCGACTGCAATATCCCATTCTGTTTTTATTCCTTTAACACAAAATAATAAGGTAAAACCAGCACCAAAACATATTTTAATATAATATGTATCCAAGCAGACGTGATAAAAAGAGATAAAGATATTTCTCTTCTGATTAATTTTGAAGTAGCAGCCAAGACGGGGCATATTTCGTGTGACGAATTGCACAGTATATTATTCCCTCTGTGCGATATATCCTTAATTAGTTAACTCAACGAAAACGCACGAAAACGTTTGCAAATTTTAGTACCATACTCTTATATAATCTGTCTTAATTATCTTTTACTGTAAGTATATTTACTTAGGTATGTGCTATTCTGAACTAACTGAGCAACAATTTAACAAACTGAAACGGCTGTTAAGCTTCTGTATTGGATTTAAATGTATCGACTAGGAAAGTTCGACCAAATCTCTCACTACCGTGCACTGCTACAATGGCTAGAATCCGGTATCCTCAGAATACCTCAAAGAACATTTTCCTGCCCCTCTCCTGGGCGCTGCATGTGAACATCGTTGCTCACCTTTTAACACCACGTTTTACACTAATCTACGATCACTGCCATTCGTCTTCGAGAGCCTCTTCCCTTGGAAAACTTAAGCATTTTTTCTCCGATAAGTTTCATTTTTCATCAACACTATCTCTTCTTACAAACTAGTGAACCAAATCGATGTATGATTTTATATGTATGTAGGTATATAGGTTTATCGTAGTATATTAAAAACTACATAAAATCTATACGTTTATACCTATGTTGCATTTATTTATTCATTGACTTATTTATGTATGTGTTGTATAAAGAATAGTCTGTCTAGTCTGTACTTTGGTTTTCTTTAAAATGTAGCTTTCACCGAAAGCTCATATTCAATATTACGATTTGAAAATATATATGTCTCTATAAACCCTACAAAGTCGTACAATAATACAAAACAGAAGATAACCTATTTACAAAATATATATTTTAATGTACCTACTATATTACAGAATTAAATATGATTACTTAATTAAGAATACTATTATTCGCCTCTTCTATATATTATTCCTTTCAAGACTTTGTTTTTTTTTTAAATATAGGTACACGTTGGATACATATACCATACCTGACATATCATACCTATCACATATCGAACCTATTCAATTTTGATGTAACAGTACCCACAGAAAGCCATAGTATAAAGAATTAACAATATAACTTCTTCAAATAAATAGAAACGAAACAAACAGAATAAATACAGTATAGTTCACACAAAGTAGAATTTTGAAATAAATATTATCAAAAATAGGTAACATGCATCCTACCTAAGCGTGACAACAGAACAAGGTTACAGTATTTAAACAATATTATTAGTAAAGAACTATGTCAGACATTCTTTTCCTATCACAGTATAGGTATGTGTAATTTAATTACCCCTTATATATTTGGAAGTGTTAAGCGAAAACCTTTAGAGAAATAGTGATTAATATGTATAACACCTCACGTCATGCGCTTAATGGCAACCACCCTACGTCTTCTAATGGCAACTCCAGTGCCAGCCAGGGCCTCTTTATATTCTATGGCCAGGGTAGCATTACACGTGTTTGTACATTACATTGTACGTTTATCCACTGTACACATAGACATCACTAATTTCACTACTTACAGGCTACAGTGTCTTCAAACCCAACAATACAATGTTCTACACTCTTGTGGTATCAATCTTAACGACCTCTTCTACAGAAGAGAGGCTTTAGAACAGCCGTGCGTCTCTAAGAGCAAACATCGTTGCATCTTTGACAACATCAGTGAAACAAATGACGAGATGCCAAGAAACGTTGGAAAATCAACCTTATGTACAAGGGCGATATCTCATAAAAGTATCTGACATCGTTGAGCTCGTCGACGAGGGCAAAAACGAATTGTCAAAGGGCAACGATGTTTGCTCTTAGAGAATCGCACGGCTGCACGGCAGGTAACTCTTGTTTTCTTGCCTGTTACGATTTGCAAAGAGAAACTCTTTAAAAGCCCGTTTCCCCAAACGAATGCTATTACTCGTACTAAAGATTTACAAGTATTAAGTATATAGTATATTATAACAATAACTACGAGGTGAAATGTGATAAAGGCCTGGTGATCTACACGCAAAACTAGCGGTATTTGCAGTTGGAATTCCTTTTATTTTTATAGAAAAAGTACCTGAATTATATTTCGGCCTTTATGTTATATCTCTTTGCTATCGGTGCTTCATAAAGCATTGTTATGAACAAGTAACAAACAGATAACCATACTCACTTTAGTATTTATAATTTCAGAGTAGATTTATCATATACAGACTTTATTGGGCCAATTTTATTCTTATAGTAAACAAATCAAAGTAAATGTAATTATCTACTATAGGATAGATAATGGTGTTCTCGTATTCACCAGAAAGTTGTCAATAGTGAACCAATTCAATCATAGAAGGATCATTACCTAAACCTTTTTTTTTCAGCTGTTTCAAGATGCTTAGTACAGCACCTCAGAATCTATAAGAAGAAGAATTGAGATAATTATTGTATACCTAGAAACAAAGTAAATAGATACTAATATATGGGTGAACTATACAGTTTTCACAGAAGTATTCTGAGTTTCATACTCAAACGTTATAACATATTCCAGAGAATATAACACTGTACTTTATCCTTTGTTTCACAACTACGCTTGTCTTGTTATTCTTAATATGCCGTATACTTTAGAACATGTATCTCAAGTGTTCAGAACTAATATCATGTATTCGACAAGACATCGTGACATATCTACTTATAACAATATTAATTCCCACTGTGACTAATGAATTTGCTGTCGGCATGTCATCCTTATAACATTACACTGTCATATATTTCATTATGACAAAAAAGTCATCGCCCCTAATAGTTAAATGCCTCTAAATACCAATAACGCTTGTCGGGTCCCCGCCAAAAACAAACCATGAGTTATATCCATAATGTATTCAGCCATTGCCATTTTCCATTCTCCACAGACACTGGTGCTGTCAAATAAATATCAGACCTACGGAATTCACAATAGGTGGGACCGTACTACTGAACCGAAAATCGCTTAGCAATCCACTCTCTCTTGCAAACAAAAAGCAAGAAGGAGCTATCGAGTGGCTCAAGCGATTCCCGTTTCATACTAGAACCAATTTTTTGTCCCGACCTTTCGTCTAATACTTTGCCTTTATAGTTTTTGTTGATAGTTTTTTTTCTATCTTCGGCATTACCTTTATGGCGCCTGATATCTAGGGAACGATCACAGCAAATTCTAACGGCTGTTTAAAAGTCGCTAAAATGGCTTGTTATAGCCAAAACAAATTCGGTTGCTTTTATGTTTTATATGGGAAACTGTCGCAGTGACCTCATTGAAGATTTGATTTAAAAATAATTTTATCCCGATATTCTATGCACTTGTAACTTTGGTTATAAGAAAAGTATGTACCTAGTTTTGAATGGATTTTATTTATTTAATAGTTAAAGGGAAAAAAGTTCATAGCAATGTGTTTAAGAAAAATACCATTTCTTGGAAGTAGAAGAAAAACCAACATGAGTTTCTAAGCACGTTTTACACTTAATAATTCAGTTGATGTTTTTCTTGTTTGTTACTTTTTCCGAAATATAAACTTACGATCAAGCCTTCAAATTCATTTGATAAACCGCAGATAGGCTGATGGCCGGCCGGGCTAACTGATATTGAAGGCTCTTAGTGATAAAATAAAATTAAGTAAACAATAAATGGAATTGTTATAGTATAATTTGTTATATGTTATATGTTATTGGTATGTTATGTGGTATATGTTATATGTTATTTGTTATATTACCTATGCAAAAAAAAACCACAAACCCGTGATCACTTCATGATTCTTCGTTCTTCACTTCGTGATCCAACCGGCAACTTATACATGTTGGGAAACTTGCAAAACTCAAGGCAGTATTATAGGCATAATTTTTACAAAAAAAAACAAATAAAATTAAAAATACTACCTTTATATGTGAAAGGAAAAATACTGCCTTGAATTTTTGCCCAGTTTCCAAACGTGTAGATATAAGTTTTCGGTTAGATCACGAATTGAAGAACGAAGAATCATGAACTGATTACAGGTTTGTAGTAAAAAAAATCGTTTATTGTATGTGCCATTCGCAATTTAACTAATATATGAATAAAAATTATGTGCATTATCATACTATAAATGTGGAAGTTTGTGAGTAAAAATTGTTTGTCATTTCTTCATGTTGAACTGCTCCATCGATTTGGTTGAAATTTAGTATGCATCCTGTGTTTACCCACAATTAATACGTAGGGTTCATTTGATCCTGATTAAAACGGTAGATCCCAAGAGATTGCATAAGTTTATTCTACGGAGACGGAAATTGGATTTAATTAAAGTAATATTTAAAAAAAGTTTTTGTTACTTATTGACTAAAAGTTAGACTGCATACATCCAACATCTTCAAAATCTTACAATCCAAGTTAAATAAATAATTATTCCAAAGATTTACAATTAGCCGATTTTCGTGCAATTAATCCCAACTAAAATGAATGCTATCACTCCTCCAACCATGCGCGTATAATATGTATGTTTATTTTCAGCATTCACAGTAGGTATACGTACCTTGTAAAGATTTTCAGCATATAACAGTTTTTGAGTATTTTATAAGAAGCTATTAAGATGTACGTACCGTGTACTATAAGTACTCATAAAGGTACAGTTTAACGCTCTTTTCTTTATGAACATAGCTAGAATCTCATCTAGCCGTCTACCATTAAGCGCCGATGCGTCCTGGGGCATAGACCGGGCCAATTTCATGGTCTAACGCTCCCGCCCTGCATCGGAATCACTTAATACGTGTCACTTATTTCAGATGTTGTTTCTATTACCATTGCAATGCTTTTGAGCGTTGTATGATTTTAAAAGCTGAAGACAATACGTTTTATTATACGCTTTTTAATACATTATTATGAGGTATACGCTACGCCTGAAGAGAGAACGCTTATTGGAAGTATATATAATGTATGACTGTGATGTAAAAAGACGTAAAGTAAATTTTAGTAAGTCCCTGTTCGCGTGTTTTTTACAGTAGGTATGATCAATTTAATTTTCGTTTTTTAAAAATAGAGCATTTTTAGCTTTCAACTATCAGAATGCCATTAGATAAATCAAAATAGATTTTTTGACATTTCGGTTACCATCTACGAGTATTATATGTCTACAAAAATTTAGAACCTCGATATTTTTATGATGAGTAGTTTTAAATATTCCGTTCCTAATAGGTACATCGTTTTCACAATTTCTGTTTAGTTTCTATCAGTATATGTATTAGGAACCAGCCTGACTGAATTGAACATGGCGACTGCGATCCGCTTGCAAACTATTCCGGATGCGATAGAAAACTCCATTCCTTTATTTTATTTCCTTTTTTTGCTTTTATTCTGTCGGGGAATTGTTTCGTTTCATTGTGTAGGAGGTTACGTATCAGAAATAACTTTGAGAACAGTTGCATTTGGTAGAGGTTTATTTTAAAATATATACTTTTTTGACTATTTCTTATCTCTTTTCTAGTCCATATTTTTTTGTACAAATGCAACATAATAAACTGTATGTTATATTGATCTGGTAACATCTATAGTCTACATATACAATCTATACATAATATAATAATAAATATATAAACTCTATACTTGCAAAATTATAATTTTTTGCAAGTTTTCAAATATAGGTTATCTCTTAACGTTATAGAGGCCAAATCAGGAACTTTAGAGAGACTGCCCTCTGTATGAGAACGCTTACACGTATTTATCTGTGACCACCAGCCAATAGATCAAAACCGTAAAAGGTCACTTTTCCTTTCCACTTAGGATAGATGCATTTGCAAATGTGGTGCTGGCGTAAAAGGTTTAATAGACGGCGCGCCGCATCAATGCGTCTATCCTAAAAAAATTGAAAATTTAAATTCGTCTCTCCAGCATATGCCTATGCCTACAGCGACTCTTACAATACTTCGGACACGTGGCCAGAAGAGACGTTAACAACTTGGAAAAGCTCATTGTTGTGGGTCACGTGGAAGAAAAACGGAGTCGTAGAAGATCTCCTACCAGATGGACTGACATTGTCAAAGAGACAACTAAGGCAAATGTACCAACTGCTATGAGACAAGTTGAGTGTCGCTATACTTAAAAAAAACAACGTCTAGAAGGCCGTTCATGGTGGTCACGACCCTCAGTCATGAGAAAATTATCGAGAAGAGAACATACACATTAGGAAATTACTATGTCTGTGTGTAGATGAATGTGGTATGATGAAGCTCTAAGAGCATTATAAGCATTATGTGAATGCGAGCGTACAACTGTGCAAAGTATGGCCATACATTTTACAGCCTGTGTTTTGTTTTAAGGGTACTCATACTATACCCATTTATTAACCATCGTGAAACAGCTTTAGAATTTGCCAAATGACAGAAGACTTAAAACTTTACTGCCTCTAAGTACAGCCTGCAATAGTCAAACCGTTTTGTTTTTAGTAGTATGCCTTTAAGTACTATAAATAAATGTACCTATAGAAAATATTATAGTTGTGGGAAAGGTGTTTTAGCATAAAACGTTTCATCTATGTTCATGACTCACTGATTGACGTCTTACGACCGGTCCCAATAATATATCTATCGCCGGTTTACCTTACTAGAGATAGATATTTGACACTTTTTGTATGGACGTTATGTCAAATTTCTATCGGTAGTAAGGAAAACCGTGGATAGATAGATTATTGGGATCCTCCATTAACAAAACAGGAAGCAAGTAAATTACAATTATGACGTCATATATTATGCATATATATTTCACTTGGTAAAGTAAAAAATGATAAGTTATAACGAAGTGACAAATAAAATTTTATAACTCCGAAACAATTTTTGATTGTACCGCCTTAATAAGGTATTTCTGGCTATTTCTAGATGCCTTAAGTCGAAAAAACTCTGAAAACATTTATATGATTACTTTTTCCTTTGATCGCGATATCTAATACCACTTTATTATTAAGACTAACAGTCGCATTTTAAGTATAATATAAAATTGTATGAAAATAATTAAAAAATTATAAATAAATTTACATTTTTCTAAATATAATCATCTATTATTCACATAATACCTATTAACAATGTTAAAAATATATTTAAATAACAAATAATCATATTATGATGAAATCTTTATACGCAGCCAATGGCTGGATGCTGACTGCCTAAACATGTCACACCTACCAGAAAATAAACAAGTTCAATTAGAAAAATTTAAGACCGACTTCCATTCTATTCAGTTATTGGAGTCAAAAACTACTGAACCGAATTTGATAAAATTTAAATGGGACCACACGGGAAGCACCAACTTTCAAAAAAAATATATATTGAGAATCAGTTCACCCAGTCGAAAGTGATGAGGTAACAAAGAAAAAAAACAGTCGAGTTGAGTACCTCCTCCTTTTTAGAAGTCGGTAGAAAATCAAAACAGTATAACTTTCTTATCTTATCCTTTTTAGTAGATTCTTATTTTATTATTGCAATGCCTTAACAAGGCTTCTCTCTTCAAGCTTTCTAAACTTTACTTGGTCAACTGAATAGGTCATAGTTACTACGTAACAACACATAAGTATAGCTATCAGGTTGTAGAGAATAGCTTCAAACGCCCCTGCAGTATCGATTTAAGGAGCGTTTATCGGGCGCTCATCTCTGCTCTACAGCCTTCAGCTACGCACGAGTTTGCGTTCACTCTAACTTATTAAATATGTTTAATATTCAGGTGTTACTTATTTATATATAAGTGTATTGAGTAAAATCATGTAATTTTTTCTTAAGCTGTATCTATTTAAATAAATAAAATTAAGTATATCATCATCAGCCGGAAGACATCCACTGCTGAGCATATGCCTTCGCCATAGAAATATATCTATTTAGTTTAATTTTGTTTGGAAGATACTTATATTCGTAGTTCTGCAAATTTAAGTTGAAGTTGCATAAATTATATCTACTAATTATTACTCAATAATATTTTAGGTAAAGGTTTTGTAGTAAAGTTGAGATTCGATTATTGGATATTAAAATAATGATGTGGAGTGATAATAGATAGTAAATTTAAATATTAAAATAATCATTTACCATTTACCTTGATATTCTAATCAAGGTAAGACTGTGTAAAAAAGTGTTTGCACAAATTCTCAGACAATTTAATAATAATGTATAATTAATTGACCGATTCTATTTATGAGATAAATAACTTATAAAAAAAATGTAATGGTTTTTATATTTCTAATACTAATGTTAATATTTCTAATAATATAAACTCATGAATCATAATAAATTAAATCAGCTTTGTTTCCTAATTAAGCATTATTTTTATTATTATTATTATTATTTTTATTCAACCAATTTCACGGGTTTCACCCGGTCCTTTACAAAGGCATAAGTGGGGCTGTAGCCAACACTTAGAGGCCTGTTTGATATAAAAATACAATGTAGTATAAAAACAGAAACATTTTGGATGGAAGGTTACAGGTTATCTATTACAAAAATGGGTAAAATGGCATGGTTATTGAAATGTACTTATTAGTGATACGGGAGATAGTGGGCTATGGTCGAGACTACGGCACCTGCCAATTTCAGTCTCATCTTAAAATATTTAGGCAGGTTATTATTATTATTATTATTATTACATATAAATAAACAGTCTACTAAGTAATTAATAAACTAAATTAAACACTATTATTTTAGAATAAACATTTTATAGGTAATTAAAAATTTTGTTTTTTCATTTGAGATCATCTAACTGGATTCTACTTACTTCTTCTTAAACAGATCAATTACAGAAGTATACTCACAACTTATTGTTGGTGAGAGGTGTTTAACTGCATCGGCACTGTATTTTCCCATTTTTGCATTAGTTACATTGTTTACAAAAATCCCAGCAAATTACAAAATGCAGATTTTCAGTGGAGCTCTATTTCTTGAACCCTAACTACTAACGCTGTATCAACTGAGGCATCTAACAGTAAATAATTGTTATTTTTCGTTCTACTATTGACATTGATTAGCTATGAAATAGGAATGACGCTGCCAAAAAACCAAAACAAGATGGACACAATTCTCTTGTTACCGTAGTTGTCTCAACAAAACAGTTTTTGGGAACGTAACTCAATTGTATAAAACATAAGTTTCCGTGCAAACACTCCCTAAATATGACAAAAACAAACTTTAGCAATCATGTTACAAGTTCTTAGGAAAAGTAACGCCGGTGTTCAACGACAAACGAGAAAACTGCTAGCGTAGCGCAAATATTAGCATTTTTATCGTCACAAACAACTTGACACGTAAAAACAGTAAGATTCAAATCAGAATTGTGACTTTATAAAATATAAAAGTCTTCTTAATGCAAATCGCACTTATATCAGAAAACAATTACCCATTCAAACCCCTTAAAATAAAAGCACTCTAATTTAAACGACGAAATAAAACCAAAATGACGTAAATTGGAATATTTCGTTTATTGCAAGTTGTATCTGCATGGGTAGAATACGAGCGCCGTCGCCTCCAGTAACTTCTGACCGGTAGCGTTTTGAGAAGGTTATGCGACTGCGCGAAAACTTGCTAATAGCCACATTGATTTTGCAGATAGAAGCCAGGTCGGAGCGCACAAACCTACCTCTACTCTACGAGCACACCATTCAACAACTATATAAGTGAGCTCTACATCCATCGAGCGACGAATCCACGCTTAATCGCAACGAACTTAAAACAGCACGCAATGGATCTTGTTAACTTCAATACCATCGATTCCCACGAGATCTCGCGCCCGTGATCCAAGTTAGGTTGACAGTAGGTAGGTATAACAATAACTATAGGTATTATTACCTATGTTCGTTTCAACTGAAACCATCGTTTCTTGTTTTACGTCCAATAACGAAGAATTGCCATCGAAAAGGAAAATCGTTATTATATAACGAAATGTAATATAACAGTCTACGGTCGATTACATTTTCCGAGAAAAGATACAAAATATTGAAAGGAACGGTGGGATTGTCCTTTTCCTATTGGGATCGTAATAATTTGAGGACTCTACCAGTTTTATACGCTGTGGAGTAGATTTGACTAGATGGGCGTAAAATAAGAGGGCCTGTTTCCAAAATTGCTGATACTGATACCTGCCGAAGCTTGCTCAGTAGGCAAAAGTTCCTAAACAAACTCTACTAGTATGAAATTGCCACGATAAAGGGATATCTTATCTATAGAATTAATTACAAAGTCTAACTATATTTCGCGTTACGTAGTTACTCCGTGGGGGGACGGAATTAAAAACTATCTCCTTGTGCATCCTAAGCTAAACGTAAGTGGTGAACGAAATTTGCTTGTTAAGATTTTGATCTCTTGATGGACCGTCAGACTAGTTAGTAGTGAAGTGATCCTATCATCAAAGCGTCTTTAATTTCGACCTCTAATTGGGACTAATATTTGTGAGATGAGCAGATATGTCTATACTCGGATCTTGGATGTTTTGATGTGTCAATGTCCACGACCCCCTAGACACAGGGAATCCTAGTGTGGCGGTATGAGTGTGTGAACGTTTCTACAAAAGTTCGCCTTAGTTGGTACCACTGCAATAGCTGATATTCTGTCTGCATCCAAGCATTAGAGTATTAACGTCACGGATTAGCGTTTAGGAAGTAGTAGTGAGTTGATGGTGGTAGTTGATTCAGGGTGAATGAGATTCAAAAGCTTTAGCTTGGTTTAATGAGTGCATGGATTATCAATATAACTACATCTTAAAGCTCTAGGTGTGACTACAATTATTGTCATACTAATTGTTGTCGTTACCGAATCGAAAAGTATATGTGATTTTATGAAAAGTGAGCTAACCCAGGTACAAATTTTGGGTCGTATTAGTAATTTAGAACCAATATGTACGTCGTCTGAATCCAAAATCTAATATACCCATTTGGACATGTAGAGTATAATACATACGTTCACTAAATTCTAAGCAATTTAATTGGATTGTATTAGTATGTAGCAGATAGTTGGTGTACAGCCACGGGCGCAATATAGGGCGCTATTCGTACATTTAACTACTCTCCGCAAGTAATGGCTCTAGGTAGAGCATTTATTTTTAGAAACTGTTCTAGTGGAAAGTTCTATTTTTGAAACATGTCTTTTAAATTTTGTACTCTTGAAAGTAAACCTTCCTGGACCCTATAAATTTGAATCCTATATACCTACAACGCATTTTTAAAATGCACCATGTGGACTTATCTACTTTTATCTAACAATGCAACCTTGAGAAAAAACAACTGTATTTATTACCATATTAAATAAAAATCGAAGAGCCTGCCCATGAAAGTTGCGGCGACAAAGGGCATTAAAAAAAATTACGTGGCATTGAACAGCCGTGCGATTCTGTAATGATTCGTCGACAAGCTCACCGATGTCAAATACTTTATAAGTATCGCCCTTGTACATAAGGTTGCTTTTCCAACGTTTGTCATCTCTTCATTTGTTTCACGGATGTTGTCAAAGATGCAACGATGTTTGCTCTTAGAGAATCGCACGGCTGCACTGACCCACCTGAAAGATTGACTCTTGAGTATTATTTGTCCATGAATTTCACTTATAAGATTGCCTTATAAACAATAGTATAGTATTTGAAAATAAGTGATTCATCCCAGAATATCTGGTAATCCATTGAGACCATCGATGATAAATTCTAGCATAAAACATTTTCCACCTAATAAATTGAATTAATTCTACTTGCGATACTATCCTAGTGGAAAATAACCATTAAAAAATTACTGTGAAGAAAACTACAAAGTTCTGAAGGTATAACAAATACATTATCATTTTATTATATATGTCTTTCAAATACCCCGACATGAAAATATCTGTGTCGACTACCTCCAAACAAATACATATATCTATGGAATAATAAAATGTGCACTATAACATAGATAAAATCCAAGAAAACTGGAACGTTTCAACACTCAAGCAGAGTTTCAACGCCAACCAATTCATTTAGAGCTCTGATCTTATAGTACTATTCTCGTTTGTCGTCTGTCTAACTTTACCATGGAAAAGGCAGGGTGGGTCTTGTATAATTGGTTTCGAGGTGTTTGTGTGCGTAGGGCACAAATGTACAGGTGAGGTTGTTAACGTCTTGGTGTCTGGGTGCAACCTTCTATATGTAAATTATGTATTAATTGATATAATCATTATACTATTTTAATTCGCGAATATATTAACTTTATCATAAATTGTGTTCATTTTTGTTGTTATTCTATCATATGAATTACGAATTAGCAATCCCCAACGAACTATCCTCATGTAAAAATATGTATATCAAAACATGGCCGAACATTAAACGTTTTGGGACCTCATAAGAAAGTTATCCTCAACAGTGCTTTTTACAACAATTTATCATTACACAACAATCATCTTTCACATAAAGATGATTGTTGTGTAATGAAAAATGTTTATGTTCCAATGTCGAAAAAGAAAAATATTTTTAATTTAGATATATTTGACGTATTGAATATGTTTTCAAATCAACGCGAAATTTTACTAGTATCCAACAAGAAATCGAACAACCTGTCTGCTATATATATTTATTTGGCAAGTCTAAGTTACTGGTACGAAACACAATACGAGTACGTGATACTTCTCAATGCAATTGTACAACGCTAGGGACCGTTCATCGAACGAGTTTCCGTTCACGTAACAAAAGGTCTTATATCCGTAAAATTCCATCACGATTTAAGTCTTTCTCGCTTCTCGAAACAAAACCAATTCCTCTCCACATACAAATGGCTCAACTCGGTTTTACTACTTTTCTACTTATGCCGTTTCACATCTAAGCGAGCGAAATATTTCCTACGCGGAAATCAAAACGGCTTAAGTGAATATTGCTATGCTAACTCTTACAACTTTTTAGCGCGAGTGTGCACAGTCTTATCTTGCCTGTAGCAAGGTGATTTACTATAATTAGAAAGATAGCGGTAGATGCCTTTTGTTATAATTTTCCAGGCAGGCTCACGAGCGTTTTCCCGCGCAAAACTCATGAAAACGGCGGCCATTTTGTAATGTGCCTTGTTTTTTGATAAGGGTATTAAAATAACGGCGTATTCGGACGGTTCTTTGCTTAACTATGAACGGTACTTGTTTATATATTTGTGTAGGTGGTTAGGTACGTGAGCGTACATTTTGAATGCAAATTGGAAGAGTTGCTAATGAAATTTAAGGAAATTAACTATCGTGCCAACGTACTTAGCCCCGGCTATAGGCGCTGGTATCTCGCTATAACGATAGTGAAATTCCCTAATTTGAATATTATTCCTTTATCTTAACAAGGTGCTGAACATTCTCCGCTTTAAGGCTTATGAGGATATCGCTAGGAATGACTTAAATTTGCGTTCAAATTAACGAAATTTCAAGCTAAGCTAACATTATTTTCGTGTAAAAACATGAATTAAGAAACATACTGCCGCAATCATGAAACCAATGCAACAACAAAATCGCGTTTTTTCTACCTTGACGGCGTAGTAGAAACTCTCGCTACGCACTCTGTAGCTGCTACGAAGGCTACAGGTAGTATATGTTAAAAGTAAGGCCATGAAAAAAACGCTAACAGAAAATTTGGTTGCGGGACAAGCGCCATGGCCTAGTGACTATAAAGATTATATCCATATCTACCAGGCCAAAACAAAACAATCACGATGACCAACACAATTAACAAAGTAAAATGGAGACGCAGTAAAGTGCGCTCGGTTCGTTCTCTATATCATAATTTGGGAACGTATGCAGACATAAACTATCACAGATCCACACACACAGTGAAAGCTTTTTCGTCATCATCATCTCCGCCATAGGACGTCCACTGCTGAACACAGGCCTCCCCCAGGAATTTCCAAAAGGACCGGTTGGAAGCGGTCTGCGTCCAACGTCGTCCTTCTACCTTTGTCAAGTCGTCAGTCCACCTTGTCAGTGGACGACCTACGCTGCGCTTGCCTGTCCGTGGTCTCCGCTCCAGAACATTCCGGCCCCATCGGCCATCTGTTCTGCGTGCTATGTGGCCTGCCCACTGCCACTTTAACTGGCTAATCTTCTGGGCTTTGTCGGTGACTTTAGCTCGTCTACGTCCTCATTTCTGATTCGATCACGTAGAGAAACCGCGAGCATAGCCCGCTCCATAGCTCGTTGTGCGACATTGAGCTTGCTTATGAGGCCTATAGTAAGAGACCACGTTTCAGTGCCATATGTCATCACTGGTACACACGTTGATCAAAGACTCTTGTCTTGAGGCACTTTTACGAGAAGACTTCTTGAAGTTTCCGGAATGCTGCCCAGCCGAGTCGGATTCGATGATTGACCTCTTTCTCTAAGCTTGACCTGCCTAGTTTGACTGTCTGTCCTAGGTAGATGTATTCGTCAACAACTTCGAGAACTGTGTTCCCAACTGATACTGGGGTAGGTACAACATGGGCATTAGACATAATATTCGTCTTATCCATGTTCATCTTAAGGCCTACCCGTTGAGAAACTCTATGGAGGCCTTCGAGCATTGTACTGAGGTCTTCCATGGATTCTGCCATGACTACAATATCGTCGGCAAATCAAAGGTGAGTGATATATTCGCCGTTGATGTTGATGCCATTCCAGAAGCTTGAAGGCGTCTTCCAATGCAGCGGTGAACAGTTTCAGGAATATTACATCTCCTTGTCTCACACCTCTTTGCAATGGAATTGCCTTCGAACTCTGCTCCTGTACTCGGACTGACATGTTGGCGTTATTGTACACACACTTCAACACTTCGATATACCGATAGTCAATATGGCACCGCTGGAGAGACTTAAGCACTGCCCACGTCTCGATCGAATCAAAGGCCTTCTCATAGTCCACAAACGCTAAACAAAGAGGCAAGTTATACTCTTCGGTCTTCTGTATAAATTGCCGTAGCGTGTGGATGTGGTCTATGATACTATTGCCTTTTCGGAAACAGGCTTGTTGCGGAGGCTGCAATTCATTAAACCTGCGACTGAGACGATTCGTGATGAACTTCGAAAACAGCTTATAAACATGGTTCAAAAACGAGATGGATCTGTAATTCTTTGCTCCATGCTTTTGGCATTGATCCTTCGAGTAAGACGGTATTAAAGAGCTTCTGAAGGACTTTAAGTACTGGTGTTCCACCCACTTTCAGAAGCTCAAACGTGATACCGTCATTACCCGGCGCCTTGTTGTTCCTAAACTATTTCAAGGCCATACTCTCTTACAGGCGGATGTCCGGGATATCTTCGGTATAATGTCGAGTCAGCTTGGCTCTTAGGTGTTTGGCCGAGCTGCTCACAGGTTTAGCAACCGAGGTGTATAACTGAGTATAGAACCTCTATAGAACATCAACACTTCTGCTTTGGTCGACGCTACACTGCCATCTTCTCGCTTCAGCTTTGTCAACTGTCTTTGCCCAATAGATATGTCTCTTACAAATACTTTGAAGCCCTTTGTGAGCTCTATGGTCTCGTTAATACGGTTTGCATTAAAAGTCCGGATGTCGTATCGCAAGGACTTCCATATTTGTCTATTGAACAGCCTAATATGCTTCAGCATCATTGGAAGATTGCAGTTTTAACGAGCGTCATTCAGCCATGAGGTTGAGGGTATGGTTTGACAGTTTCTGTGGTCTATCTGTACGGTGGGGTTTAAAGTACATAGAACCCACTGTATGGACAGATTCTAGTAACCTGTTGTTGATCTCGTCCACTGAAGCGATGTTCTCCAGGCAATCTAAGCGGCACCCCACAGGCAAAATTTTAGCTCTTAAAACTAGTTTTAGTACTACTTGTTATCCTACCAGTTGCGCAACTTCCAAATGGGCTACAGCAAATTTTTGCATTATCATGACCATGTGAAAGTTTATATATATAGAATTTGAATATTGAAGCATATTTTTCGTAGCCCCACATTCAAAGTTATTTTTCACACCCGTCTCGCTTGCACAATAGAACTATTTATTTGTATTACTGTTGTAGTAAGTAGGCATCTTGCGTTAGTAATACGCGTTTATTTCAAAACCAGTTTTCAATATCTATCATCATCATCATCTAAGCCGTAGGACATCCACTGCTAACCATACTCTCTGCATGAGATCTATAGATATACCTATCTGACCGTACACTCACAGACTGCATGTCTCTCCCATCATTTTCCAAAAGGACCGATTGGAAGCGTCCTGCATCCAACGTCGTCCTGCGACCTTTATCAGGTCATCTGTCCTGTATATCTCCTATCTAATATCTATACTTCGAATTAATTCAGTTCGAGAAGACTATGTCTTTCATAACAAACATTCTATAGAACATATTTCATGTTCGTAGTCAAAACTAATTTAAAATCAAGGCTCCGATGTTCTTCAAATCCTAACACAGCAATACTCACACATTCAACTAACTGCCGTGAGGCAGAATATATGGCACAGTTGGGGATGGCACCAAGACGGTTACATGCATAAGCATCTAATTTCGACCACTTACTTTATTACTTGATTGGCACCACAAAAGGGATTTTCTAAAGGGGAAAACAGCTCATGACATGTACAAGTAGATGCTAAAGCCAAGAGTTATTCCACTGTAATATTCAAAGTAGATAAGTACCATTGCGTAAATGCAAATACAGACCGTAAACGGCCCGAGGCCTTTTCAAGCACCATTGCTGAAAATACTGCAACATTTTAAATTTATTTGCTTAGCGTGGTATTATAAAAAGCTTTCCATCTTCAATTTAAAATGGGAAGTTTCCCAACCAATAGATAGCCCATAAATGTTTTCCATTTTAGATTGTATATTATTGGCTAGGATTCGGTATTGAGTTAGGTTCTGTACACCTTTTTTCGCATTCGAGTCAACTGAAAAAGTATTTGTGAGCACGTGTAACAAAAAGTTTAGAAATGAGTGCAGTTGAACTCTTTATGTATAAGTTCGTCTGGAGAAATACTGCCACCATACCCAACTATTTTTAGCACAAAGCAGTAATGTTTGCAATACTGTGTTCTGGTTTGAATGGTATGGTAGTAGGCGCTTCTTGTCAGTATCCTCCTTAGTCGTTTTTTCTTGACAGAATGGTCGTGGTTGAAGACGATGCCTTTTCTTCAAATAATGCAGCTCTCGAGATGCGCCTCCAGCAATTGCGGTCTTTTGCGTTTCGGGTGCTGTGGAAGGTCTGTCCGACCCGTAGATGATCGAACGCGTGACTGCTTGCCTTCTACTTGCCCCTGGAGAGCAAATACGAGTCGTTCTATGGAGTTTTAATTTCGAACAATGTTCCGAAATATTTGACGATTCGTATTTGCACAGTCGACAATAATATCTCCTTGATTTTCAGTTGCTCCAAGATCGAGATATTGGTCCAAAACGCTGTCCAAGGGATACGCAGCAGTCGCCGCCAGAACTACGTTTTAAGTGCATTGATTTTGCGTTATATCTCTGAGGTGAAACGTCCATGTTATACATAAAACCAGGCGAACTTCGTGGCTTTGGTGATCTTTTGGTCGCCCCAGACTATTTTGAGCTTATCAACGCCAGATCTTGTGATAGCGCATCACACTTAGACTTTTACACATAGGTTTAGATCAGTCCTGTTTACGATTATCATCTTGGTTTCGTCTGTTTTGATCGCAATAGCGAAAGAGAGGCTTGTTGTCACTAAACGTGTCTACAGGTGTTCCATGTCTTTATTTGAGCGAGAAGAGTAGTGTTATCTTAAGTTAGATATATACCTTCCACTGAAATGCCCTTGCCACTCTTCCCAAACGATTCTCATAAAATACTTCGTATAAATTTTAAACCGGAGTAGAGAGAGTATGAATCCCTTCCGAACCGACCTGAAACCTTTTCGAGTCAACGTCGTCTATTCGAACAGTCACAGTTCCTTCCTCAAAGAGTCAGCGTATAAGCAAAACTAGGTTTCTAGGGATGGGGTACTCCCATTTCTATGAGAACGTCCCATGACTTGTGCTATTTTGCGGTGTCGAAGGCCTTAGGAAAGTCGACAAGGCAGATATAGAGTGGAATGTTAAACTCTTTAGACTTTTCGAATATCTGTTGAAGAATTAGAATCTGCTTATCCCTCGACCCCCTTTACATATTCCACTTGCTCCATTGCTATTTCAGGATTTAACAATAAAGCTTTCAGTCTGGTGTTGATGATGTGAAGGAGTACTTTGCTGGCATGTGAAATGTAGGTTATGAGTCTTTAGTTGCTACATTTCTTATAGATTCCTGCCTGTCCTGTGGTAATGAACACGGAGTGCGCCCAGTCTCGAGGCAACTTCCCTGTCTCCTAGACGAGAACACAAATAGCATGCAGCATATCAACGCTGTATTCACCCATTGCTTTGAAGATTTTAATTGGGATGTCATCAGCTCCTACCTTGTTCTTTTTTAGATGATTGATTAATCTAACTTAACTTTTAGGAATAGATGGTTCTAAAGCAATATTAGCAGTTTCTGAAAGTGTATTAGTATTGCATAGTATTATGCTGCTACCGGTGAAAAGTTGCTCACAATCCATTTTCCACACTCCAACAATATCCTTTATGCCGATACCATGACTCCATACAAATTCTCGATAGCCTAGGTTCTCAGTATATGATTTCATTTATTTTGGAGTACGGCAGTACAGTCTTATTACGAGTACCTTACCTTACCTACACTAATTAATAACTGATTAAATAAATGTTAAAAATGTGTTTACATATATCGAAGACGGTCACTAGAAGAAGTGTTCTACCAAGTTAAAACACGTTACGTACACAATCTATCACAATTTTTTTGTGTAATATTAGTGAGTAGGTAAATGTACTCGTAATGTGTAATTAAAGCGGTATTTATGTAACGCCAATATTTATTCTACGGTGGGTAGTTACATCGCGATAATGCAAATAAAGGCCTCTAATCGCCTAAGGTCGTTCCAGACGCCATTACTGAAATTCCTCCACGTTTTCAACTCTCTTGGGCTCAACATGTATTTTCGTGTTATCAAGTGCTTACCGTTTTTAATTTTAATAAAAATTTATGAGTAATTTTGTTGAGTGTGAAACATCCTATTTGGTTTACTAGGTTGGTAAATATACTTAGTCAAAGGGTGTTACGTGCGGAGTTGATATTATTCCTGACCGAAATTGTTACTATCAATCATGCTTTAATTTTTTCGGTACTATCTATACTATATACTATTATAATATTATAAAGTGGAAAGATTTATATGTACCTATGTTTGTAACGAATTGGCTCATAAAGTACTGGACCGATTTCAAAAATGTTTTCACCATTGGAACGCTACATTCACTCTAAATAACATACGCTATATAAGATTCATCATCATCATCATCATCCATCACCGCGCGGGTGAAACTGCGGAGAGCAGCTAGTCTGTGATACGACTGAAATAAGTACATCGTTTTAACGACCTCATTTTAAATAATCAATTATCTCGAAATTGCAACGATACGCAAAAATTTTACATGAAATTCTTGCACGTTACAAGACTAAGCAAATAAAGAATAAAACAAGTTTGTATACTTTTCAGTAATGTGGCTCAGTGATCCATCGGGTTTCAGGAGTGACAATACGTAGAAGTTCAATTAAACAATTTTGATAGTGATTAAAAAGCTTTACTGCCTGTTGGGTAAGAAGCTAGTTACTTCTCGATGCGGATTAAGTGGATTACTGTAGGGCCTTCTTGCAGGTCTTACCAGCTTAGTTAAAGACTATCCTTCTTTCTTCCCTCTTTTTTCCTTATTCCTTACCTCTGATAAGTATATCTGGCTTTGCGATTAAGAACATCTATCCAGGCGATATGTGACTTATGTTTAGGACACGTCTGCACTCGGTCCCAAGCAAAACTTGAGCTCTGCCCAGCACAGTTACATCAGAAATTGAAATTAAATATTCCAGCCCTTGAAAACCGTCACAGAATCCGTCAAGTTATATATATACGTATTATATATGTTTGTCAGAAGAAATTCATACTGGCGTTCAGGGATAAGACCGCCAGTAAGTAATGAAAAGACATATAATCTCAATCTGCTGACTTGTACAGCTACACCTATCGGGGTTCTCTAGGACTTGTTTCGGAACGTAAACAAGTAAAGAGTTCTACAGGTAATCGTCTGAACAGCTTAGACTGTCAGCATCCAACAATCAGTTTTGTCTCTTGGACCAGCTGTTTAATATTTAATACTATAGCTAGATTTCGTGTTATCCTCCTTGCATGCATGGTCAGTTTACTGGTACAAGAATAGACACCTCCCGTGAATGGGTATTTAAATCCCCCTGTCACACCAGTTTGGCAGTTGTATGTGACCTGTGTTGAGGAGCATCTACCGCCTCAGCAAGATTCAACCTGGTGAATCCTGTGTTTCAATTTGATGACCGGTAGACGTAGGCCTACATGATTTTGTGCGTATACACTGTGTCTACTTACCTAATCCATATAACCAATAAACGGGAATCAAATCAATATTACTTATGTATGTATGCTTTTATTTTTACAGATATTTTTCTTAAAGTTCCAAAATACAATTCTTATCCCCCACATTGTTCCTAAAAACCGCATAAATTCAAAGAACCGTGTGTGCAATTATCATTACAATATATTCTAACCGTCGACTAAACTCAGTAATTTGCAATTTCTAACTCGTCTAGACTAAAACTATTTCTCTATTACCCTCAATTACTAAACTTCTATCCCTTTCTGATACACAGCTCTAGTCGACAAGGAAGAGAGATAGACGATAAAGAGGGTACGCAGAAATCCCCTCGATTTTCCATGCAATTGAATAAGTTGGTGTGAGGATGTCAAAGGCTTTTTGTTCGTAATTCTTTCGACATTTCATACAATTTTGTGGTTGTAGAGACAACGAAAGAGAGTACTTAAGTGACACTAAATTATGGTGCAACATATCTAATCTTATATACATTTGTATGTATCTCTTATTTGTTTAATTGTACTTGTGTATACTTAAACAAGTAAGTAACAATAATGATGATAAACATGGGATCGAAGACATTATCACCGGATAATGAAATATCTTAGAAAGATCTCAATTTGAACGGATGATAAATACCAGGTTAGTAGTTAGGGATGTTAATTGAGGGCTAATTTACTATCTATCGATATAATTCAGACGCAGTGACAGCAGGAAACTAATTCGAATTAAGTGCACTTTTTTATGATTCGTTGATGGCATACAAAACGTTTTTTTTGTAGTCCGTACACGATAATTGTTATCTATTAGTAAATACATATTTTCAGTTGCTCAAAAGTCACACATGCATTGACTTTACGGTCTATGTTAAACTAGTTTGGGGGCAGACTTACATTTGCACAGGTTTAGAAGTCTCTAATGGGGGATCCCAATAATGTATCTATCCACTGTTTTCCTTACTACCGATAGAAATTTGACATAACGTCCATACAAATAGTGTCAAATATCTATCTCTAGTAAGGTAAACCGGCGATAGATAGATTATAGGGACCGGCCATAAGACGGGAAGCGAAACCCTGCGAAGTTCCCGCCTTAGCCTTCTGGTCATGTGTTTTTCCAGCCGACAATCTCTACTTTCAGGCAGATGAAATTGAAGCCAGACTACAGGTACAAATCGATAGCATGAACTTCGATCGTATGATGCGTAGTTATTTTCTATTTCTACCTTTCTATAACTATAACCATCAAGGGTATCCTAGGTAAACCCTCTACTCCACTAGGTAGGTGTCTGGAAACCAATGTGACATTCATAATTATAATTATCAATTAAAAAGACGTTAATTGAGGCAGTTAAGGAATATGCTCGGGGTTTCTCTACGTGATCGAATCAGAAATGAGGAGATCCGTAGAAGAACGAAAGTCACCGACATAGCTCAGAAGATTAGCCAGTTGAAGTGGCAGTGGGCAGGGCACATAGCACGCAGAACAGATGGCCGATGGGGCCGAAAGGTTCTGGAGTGGAGACCACGTACCGGCAAGCGCAGCGTAGGTCGTCCACCGACACGGTGGACAGACGACCTGAGAAAGGTCGCAGGACGACGTTGGATGCAGGCCGCTTCCAACCGGTCCTTTTGGAAAATCATGGGGGAGGCCTATGTTCAGCAGTGGACGTTCTACGGCTGAGATGATGATGATGATGAAGGAATATGTTCATTTAGCTGAAGATGATAATCAACATTGAAAAATGACGCCTTTTTCGCAAATGCTAACGGTAAAACGTTATTTTATAGATCTAAATTACTTGGAGTGCAAACGTGACAAATAGACACATAGACACTAACTTGTTCGGCTAAGGAGCCACAAATGCATCTTATCTCTTTCGACAGTGTACTGCTACCATTGGCACAAAAATTAAATCGATAAACACGCACCTAAAGTTCGTAGCCCCCGCGAGTCTGCTCGAAGTCGTTTTCAGAATTGCGTGTTTTGGAATCAGTTCTTCGATAAGTCATCTATTATTTTTTTCGAATGGAAAGTTTTGCGTTGTCCTACTCAGGTTAGTAGTTAGGGATGTTTAATCTTAAATGAAACCCCATTGTAAAATACATATCTGTCTTATAAGACTACCTCAGAAATTTTTTCATGATAACACCTAGAGGCAACCTAGAGGCTCGCGTGCACAAATTTATCAAAGCATCCATAGTCGTATGAAACAATATCTCTAATTGAAAGTAGCTTAACTAAGTATGTGTTAAATTGTTTCATGTGGCAATCATCTACCGATGTTACCAAAAAATACTCTTACATCCAAGTAGAAAACAGATAATTTTGCATGACTTTACTACACTAATATTATAAAAGTGAAACTTTGTAAATGTATTTGTATGTTTCTTACTTCTTCATTCTCAAACGGCCTATCCAATTTTGATGAAATTTGATACGGAGAGGCGCTGGATTAACACATAGGATACTTATCATCATCATAATCATCTATCACGCGGCTGTATCCGCGGGGCGTAGCTGGTATATAATACATGTTAAAGTTTGTGAGTTACGATTTGAGTGAGTCAGTTTGTAATTTGATACCCTTTTTCGCTGAAATAGCAATATATTTGGATGAAATTTGGAATAGAGATAGCTTACTATTCCAAATTTCATCCAACTCGGCCTGCGGCTTCGCATGCTTCTAAGCAAAGCGAGGCCGAATTGCAAGTTTTAGTCTCGATTAAATCATAGTTCTTGTGGGTGTACGTTACACAAATCTTACTGCACGCGGACGAAGTCACCAACAGAAATTGTTTATTCACTTGTTTATTTTGTGTGTATAGCTTAAGACGGAAGAGTAACTGGTTTGTGTAGGTGGTAAAAACATTTTAAAGCTATTTTCATTATATTATGTACTTAATAAATTAAATTATTTAGATATATACGATCGATGATTATCAAATATAAACAATCAAATATAAACATTACGTATAGCGTACTACCTATTTACATAGGTAGGTACCTACCTAATATTCGCTATCCAAAAACAACATCCTGTTACCTACGGAACATAGGCATCTCACGAACTTAGAAGTAAGTAGGCTGTAAAAGTACGCCATAATTTAAACATGGATCTCGTTATTTTTATGATGTCTACCGCAACGTTATAAATGCCGTCAAACGATAGCACAACACCTGCGGTCAACTTAAAACAAATACACAGGGTACTACATCCACCTGCCAACTTTATGCCCCTATAAAGCGTACAAGCACCCATAAAAGCATTATTACCTATTAATTTCACACCACATTAGCGGAACTCACAATAAAACTTCGACATTCAGTTCGGTGACAGTGATTTTCTGTTTTTGATTTCAGCGCCATCTATCGCCCGCGGGCGGAGACTCACAGGAAAAGATTATAGGCATTATACGACCGAGTTTACGATGTCGTAAAAGTGCGCCGTAAAACCGAAGGGCACGCACGCCCTCTGTTAATCGTTCAGAAACCGATATTGCGGTGAGGTCTCGAGATAGATTACTTTTAGGAATGTTAGGAATAACCTCTTGGCGTTTGTCTATTTATGGGCCCGCACTGAGTGCGTATACCTACCTACCTTCTTGGCACAACTCACCCTGCCTTCCGCCATAATTCACCCAAAGCAGTAAAAGTGTAATGGGTTGTTTATGTAATCTCGATGTATAAAATCAACCTTATTATCTCCTTTGGCTCGAATTACATATAAATGCAAACCATTACTTCCAAAACGATATCTTATTACTGCGTTATTTGGTTTGAGTCTGTCTCTTCTTTAAGAATTAGTTACCTAATACCAGCCTAATAAGTGGCGCGCTGAAAAAAATACTTTTTTAAACATTTGCTACCTAATCATTTATATTGAATGTTATTATTATAATTATAAATGAGCACATTGTGCATGAAATGCTTGGATTACCGACAGTGTCACGCTTTTTTAATTAAATAAAAATAACTAAGGTCTTCATACTGCGTGACTTAGCACGAAGTTCCTGATAACATAATAAGGCTAATATTTACCTACTTATATTTGACTGACACTGAATGGTAGAATTATTTACATATCTTATGCAATTCTTTTTTTTTAATTCCTTGGGGAAATCATAAGTAACTACGAGTAACTTTGCAAATTAAAACTTGCAATGCCATAAAAGTTGAATTGTTTAATTGTTTGCATATCCTGACGCTGGCACCCGAAAACAAAAGAGCTCCTGTGATTTGGTTGAAATTGATGAAGATGATCTAACAGGCAACCAAATTATCAAGATAGGTATAATCCATTAGATAAGCAAGCAATAAAATTGCAAAGGACTGACTTACAAATTATCATTAGACAGTGTGGAAAACATGTACAGGAATATAAATAGCGAATCTGCAAACGTATGTAAGTATACGTAGGTATACCCTATCATGTAGATACAAGTAGGTAAATAGGTAAGTACTGTAAAGTGTCGATAGGTCAGATTATAAACTTATGTATGAAAGTGATGAATATATGGTTGATGGATGATATGCAAGAGGTAGCCTAAATAAAAAATATTGAATTGCATGGGAAAAGATATACAAGACATACATTACGAAGAATCTTGTATTATAGTTTGAGTCCAATTTCGAGTAAATCATCAATAATAATTGAAATCCAATGCAATCACAATTTCATACACTATTATAATAAGGACAAATGTGTTTTCTCTAGCACATCATGCTTCCTTTTACCATTGAACTAAACTTGACAAGAAAACTAGCCATCAATCGTTCGAACTTGTTACATTTTTATTGTCGCACCCTCACAATCGTTAAACTTTTATTGACTTGAAAAAACGTTACTTAAAAATATACAAATTTATGGTTACTCAAAGTGGTGACGATTATTCAACACGTCGTATAAATGTTTTATTATATCCATCATTGTTAAGAAAGCATGGGTTTTGAGTTGGACATTTGTTACATTGCAGTGTTTGTTTTACCTGCTGATTTACTGCTGATTGACTGACATTATAGGTACATTTAATTACTACTATTCAAAATAGTATGCTTAATCGCATACTTCACAAAGAGTCGAGACACAAATAATAATAAAAAATATGAATTTAAATGAATATCTTCAATAAAACAACATCGTTACATAATTTGTGTTACAAGCAACGAAAAAACCTTATCGATGAGAATATAAATGCTTTCACCTTTTTTTGATACATAGATTAAGCATTGAAGCTTTTGCGTGAAATCCTTTGCTGCTTATATGTTTCACATCCATACAATGCGTAATACAAGTTACATACAAATGTTACTTAGATTCGTTTGCTTCATTTATAAACCAAAAGCATAGCGAATCCATCCACACTTTGCCTGCGCAACCTTCGGGATTTAGTCCAGAAACAGAATCAGAAAGGAACCAAATTCAACATATATCTAATATTTCTTGAGTTAGCCATAAGGTAACAACACAAGCAGAATGACAGAAATTCTAAGAATTATTTGTTCATCATTGAATCCTTTTTTCTTTTACTTAATACTTCTTTTTTTTAAGTATTTCCTTTTTACAAAAATTCACTAACTTCTCTTTGGCGTTTACAGTTTAAGTAAAGTAAGTAGAGATTTACTTATAAGTATATATTATAAGATCAAAGTAAAAATTCTTACACCCAGGCTTCATAGTAATAAATTTAGATAGATAGGGTAGGAAATACGTCAGCTTACTATCTAAGCATTTTTTTTTGTATAATGGAATCGCGCTTATAAAAAGTATCTTAAGAAAGATATTCGGAGCAGACAAACAGATAGATAGCATAATATACTCAGGTATCTGACATAAGTACATACCTAGGCTACATATAGACTGTATAAGTGGCCTAACTACGAGTATGTCTAACCATTTGATAAAACCGTTTATAGCCTAGCCTAGCCTAACTGAATATTGTACTGTTTTATTATTAAATCAACGTTTATTAAGATACTAGCGACTGTCCGCGACTCCGTTTGCATAGAAGGTTTAGTTGCATAATAAAGTAATAAAGGTCATGCTATAAAAAAGTATTGCATAATTAGAATATTAGAATTTAAAAGCTAATTATTAAACCATTTACCCATTAGCTGGTATAATTCAATTTTGGTTAGCAGGCGGTAGTTAAAAAATAATCCTAATAAGAACCAAAATAATTAATTACGTGTTGGGTACTTATATGATTTTATTTTTTCAATAAAATTCTCATTAAAATATTAAGAAGATAATATTATTATTTAAACTAATATAATATGCTCGCATATTTTTAACCAGATTTTAATATACCTGCTATTCCAATAAGAACTTTAAGTTTGCGTTCTCAAGGTACTGTATGTACCTACACATTTGGTCATAACCAAAAATGTCTATTCCATAAAACCTGATATATACATTTAAAAATATACATTTTTAGGTCTCAGCTACAACTGTAAAACTTGTGTCTATTAATTCAGAAAATATCTTAAAATAAATAAAATATAGCATTTTGCAAACTGTATAATCGCTACATCTATCAAACCTTACTCTAACTAAATAGTAAAGGCAAATGCAACAAACTTGTTGCGCATTTAATGCATCGATAAGTTCACAGATGGCGATGCAAGCAGCTGCAGATTAGTCCCAGCTCACTGACCGTTGATTGTAAATAAAAAGTTCGCCAATAGATGGAGCTAAATTTAACTTATTAATTTGCTGAACAAAAATGTAAGCTTGATTTCTTTTAGTTTTATATAATAATATAAATACACTGTTGCTTACCCCTTCGATATAATGATATTGCTTGAAGTTGGTTGGTATTTGTAGTGTTACTGTTTACTCCGGATATTTTGAGTTTATTTTGATTTTAACTAATAACTATAAAGTTGACAAAAATTACTTAATGGCAATAACAGGTTTTTTTGGATACATGGCTCGGAATGCTTCACTCATAAGACAGAGACATAGTACATTTAATACGTAGATAATAAAACTAATCACAACTCAGTTTAACTTCGTCACTCAACCAAACGTAAAAACACACTAAGTCAAACTGTTCTAAATACTTTGGGCGAAAATAAGTTAGTAACGGTTTTTATAAATTACTTTATAGAAGGGTTTTATTGCTACGCAATTCTTTTTATGATTTGTTATCCTTTCACATCGCCGGTACACAGCCGATAAGAGAAAAAAATGGTCGTCACTTATTCAGAAACAGTAAAATGTTTTTTATTTGTTTAAGGTAAAAACGTTCGTCTCTGTGAAGGCATTGAGATATGAGGTAAGTTACAAATCGATACTTGTTTGTAGTACCTACCTACTTCCCATTCTCTTACATGATCGGTGTCTTTAACCAGCTCTCAAAGTTTCATATTGCTTCTTCATTTTGTCACTGTTATCCTACTACTACTACTACTGCCAAACGCGAAAGTTGCCATGTATGTATGGATGGATGTTTGTTACTCTTTCACGCAAAAATGACCGAATGGATTTAAATGAAATATGGTACCTACCTATGTAGATAGATGAGGCGCTGGAATAACATATAGGATACTTTTTCATAATCATCATCATCATCATCATCCATCACCATGCTGTTGTAAACACGGGCGCAGCTAGTTTTATATACTTATTATTATTGATTTTATATCAGTATTTTATCAATACTAGCTTTTTACCCGGATTGTTGACTGAAGACATTTATTAAAAAAAATTGCTTGTGATACAATTTTATTGTACCTACTTTTTTATTTATATCTGTGTTATTTCAATATTTTTGTTACAGTGTTGTATGTGGTTTTTAAACTTTTACTAGTATATATTAATATTTTTAATATTTACTATCTCTCTGGCATGAGTATACATAACACATACATATGCATAAGCTCATATAATATATAAGCTCCACTAAAAGAAATATAACACAGTTTTTGTGCAGTCTGATAAGAAGTCCAAGCTTATTGGTGGTGATAACCCAATATTCTTTTGGTCTTCTTTCAAGGGTCCCTTCACTTGTCCGTCTCATACGGGCGTCATGCACCTGCTTAGTAATCACCTCACCTGCGTGCCCAAAACAGTTTTCAACCAAACAAGTTTCACCTAAAGCGTAAGTAGGCTCCACTAAGGTTTGGGCAAATTCTACGGCAAAAGAAACCACATGCAAGTCGCAAAAAAGTGTATTCGAGCAATGTGTCGTCTAAAATCAACAGACTCATGTAAGCAGTATTTCCATAAAGACGCGGTCCAACCCCAATTTTAAAATAATTTACGATCCTTTACGTAAGGTTGAAAATCGCTTGTTAGATTGGACGATGTAATGGGAAAATGCGTTAATTTTGTACGTTTTCTTTATATTTTTCGATATATACCTACTAAAACAATTGAAAAACTGCTAGTTATTACTTTAGTATTACCTATACGTTAGCTAAGTATTATCTAAAAAAAAGATAGTGTCATCGCTGAAAATTCTGAGAGTTTGGACGTGAAAGTTTATTTTTGTGGAATTATTCAGGATTTTATTCTGCTGAAAGAGAGTTATATTTATGAATTCTATTTGGTTATTACTCTTTTCCTATTCCTTTTCCAACCTTTGCATTTTTTAATAATATATTATCGACCTGTTTCGTTACACTGGGTGTTTAAAAAATCTGCTTTTTACTATTATCAGGATAAGAGCGCGCCTTAATTGAAACTACTAACTCTCCCTTCCATATACATATATAATATTAGGTACCCTGGTAAGGCATAATTTACACGATGTTGATACCTACCTACTGAGATTAGGCGACATCAAAATGTGCTATCTAATCCAAAAATTAGAAAAGCTATACATAGTAAAAGTGTTCTTGTGATGAGGGTAAAAATATATAACGAATTACCATCAACAAGCCATGTCAAGGACACAGAAATTAATGATTTTTGCTAATTTAGATGAAAGTTTCTGATTAACAAGGCATATTACTTATAGCATTAATGAGTTTTTTGAGAGAGATTAAAGATAAAATATAATGGATATGACAGATATGTAAATAAATTATTGTAATGTTTCAATGACTAATGGACCAATAAAATTAAATGTTAATTCCTATTAATTATTGTAATTTGCACGCCATTATGGTATGAAATATGAATACAGAGCTACGCGTTGTTTTAATACTCGTGTAAGACCTATATCCCTTACCTGTATTCGAGCAATAAATGAATTATGATTTTGATAGCTTTAGGCAAAAGTTTTGCGTTGCACTGTATTGCTTTATACCGGAGCCATTTATATAGGTCAGAATGGGCAAGACATACAAAGATCTCTTCGAGTGTCCAACCGAATCTGGTTTTTCAGCCGAAACAGAAACCGAAACCGAAACTTATTAAAAATCATTTAAATTTACGATTATATACGAAAATTTGCTGTTTTTGTAAATTTTATGGATATTTAAATAGTGTTAAACAACCTAAATTTAAAAAAAAACTATAACTATAGCCGTAACAAATATATTTTTAGTCATTCATATACAAGACTTAATTTTGGAAATAAACTTAAAAAAAACAAAAATTCACGAACACGAGTTTCAGCGGGGCCGAAAGTTTCGGCTATATTGTGGCCGAAACCGAAACTCTATCGTATCACTTTCTATTATTTTATTTTATTATCTTTCTATTATAAATTAAGAACATTTCTTATAACACGTCATTAATCGTGTTCAAAACCCTTAAGTAATAAGCCTTTTATTAACAAAAATAAACAAGAACGATTTGGAAATTTTTATACGATAAATTTTAGTCATTCCTTCACTCTGTTGATTTTGCTGAGATACCTTTTCTACCACTCGCATATTCTCTGTAAAACAAAACAAACAAAACATTTTTATATATCCATTTATTTACATTAACTACGCTAGGAGCCGGTTCTAATCTGATGCCGCCATCTCGCGGAGGCTGCCGACAACTTTTATCGGTTGATTAAATCGTTGCTAGCTACCCCTTTATGGGGCAAGCGTGCATATATTCCCGTGTTTGTTTTGGAATAGACTGAGAGATGATATCTGTAGGTGTCCTCTAGTGTTTTTATGCTGACGTTAAATCAATGTTTTTTTTTTGTATGTTGAAAAGGTTATAACGGGACATACGAGAAACTTAGTGTGTGTGTGGTTCCCTCTGATGTTTACTTCGATGCTGTTCTTTCAATAAGAATTATTTTATTAATATCTTTCTAGAAGATAAATTTGACCTTTGTAACTGATGCGTCACATCTACGTTACTTTCCATATACAAAATAGTAAGTTTTATTAAACAAGAAGTTCCCATGAGAAATCACGATAAAGTTAAATTACACCTACTAACGGCCGGTGCCAATAGCACATCTATTGCCGGTTTACCTTACTTCTTCTTCATAGTCGTTACCGCTCTCGGGTCTTCGTCTCGCTCAGTTTTTGAGCGGGGAATGGGGGTCAGGGCTGTGCCCTCTGCCCCTGGCTCGTCTCCGTCCACGTTAACACTTGCCAGAGTGGTCGTGGTCATCAGTTCGGGTGGTGGCTTGCCTCACAATCCGTTGCCATTCCTCACGAATTGTCGTCTTCCTTGCGCACATGTTTACCTTACTACCGATAGATATTTGACACTATTTGTATGGACTTTATGTCAAATTTCTTTCGGTAGTAAGGTAAACTGTGGATAGATAGATTATTGGGATCCGCTATAAGTCGCGGCAGCTGTTAATTCTCTATAGTATTCAGTATGAAATGACTTGACGCATCTTGCAGACTTTGACAGACATGGTACCTATCAGTTGAAACATAACCATACCATTAATCCATAAACGTATACAAATGAATGAATGAAATGAATCAATCAAACGTAAAATTTTCATTTTCTACATATTCTTCAAAACTTGCGTGCTCGATTGCTCTTGAACTTTGTTATAATAATGCGGGACATACCTATAATGACTTGTTTGTTCATTAGGAACCTGCCTTCAAAGCGTCGTTTACGTCTCTGTTGGGGTCAATACGTGTGTGATGAGCAGGTAGAAATTTTTGTTTTTGGGTTATGGATATTTGTGATATGTTAATAAGTGTGTTGCCTCCCGTAACACATCGAATCTAAAATTCAGGAATAGGGATTGCAATCCCGCAAAACGGGATCACGCATTCCTGCGGAATCCCGCTGCTTTTATTGATCTGCAGGATCCCGCACCTTCATAGCGCGGATCCACGGATCCCGCAATAGGACTTGGAGAAAATTTTGAAGAAAGCAATAACGTTTCTTAAGTCCGATGGTATCAGAGGAAAGTACCTGACGCTCGTCTATGGATATATCCTGACGGTTCAGCCTACTAGCGTAGAATCCGAGAGCGTGTCTTCAGCATCCGGACATATTTGCAGTTTCATTTACAGAAGCTGGGCTGGAGATGATTTCCAAAAGTTATCACCATAGGTTGATATCATCTAAGATAAAGTTGTTATTTGATTATTTGATTAAAACTTTCGAAAGTTGAACACATTTTTAAGCGATTAGTAACCAACTTTACCTTACGCAGTAAGCCGTGTATGTAGGACTCGACCGGTTTCATGTCATCGGTCGGGAGCGCACGTACTCCGTGAAGAAGCGGCTTTGAACGTCGCGAAACCGGTAGAGCCCTACATACGCGGTTTATTGCGTAAGTAAGTTAAAATCGGTTACTAATCGCTAAAAGATTTGATTATTAGTTATATGAATGAGATTGAATTCAAATATAAAACTTTTGTTAGTAGCACGGGTAAGGTTAAACAAAACTATGCAAAATATTTAAAGATGTACTTACCTATCTAAGATACATCTTTAAATGTTTGTAATAGTTTTGTTTAATTTAATCTGTTGATTAATAATTGCTTATTAACAATTAATAGAAAATAAATAACTTGTGCTGCTAAAAGTAAGAAATGTTTAATAAAAGTAGATTTTGACACAAACATTTGTAGTTTCAATTAAATTATAGAACATTATTTTCAAGATACGGGATCCCGCGTGATATCGCGCAGGATTGAGTAATCCCGAATGTCAATCCCGCGGTAACTGAAAGAGATGCGGGATTGCACTATTATATATTATATATATATTATATATATTCCCTATCAGGAAATGTGCGACATGACATACTTTTGGTCTATACACTGAAAGCAATATTAAAAGGCCTATTACACTAGGCAGAGGCATTTTCATAGTGAAAGTATACTTTTCAAACGTGTAGGTACTTTTGATAAGAATTATTTTCTTTCAGAGTTTTTAATCGGTGGAAGCATCCGAACAGATCCGCGAAGCGATCCAAATTGAATGATCCAATAAGATACGTTCCTTATCTGTAATGTGAAGTTGTCGTCAAATATTGAAATACTCGTACTTGGCTTTGAACTTTATGCATGTTTTATTTATAGACCGAACATTCTTACATTTATTTACATTTAATGTAGGTATTACTATGAACATTGAACAGTAGGCATATTACTTTGAAACATTTGGTGGTTGGTAATCCACGGCAATACAGATTTTTTGTAAACTAGAAGATATTTTTGAACTATGTAACTGATGCGTCACAACTACGTTACTTTTTCCATAAAATACAGAACATTTCAGCCCAATTAATTAGAAAAACTTTAAGCCAAAGACTGGCCCTTTGGCGCAGTTGGTAGCACCCCTGCCTTGTGAGCCGCTTGTCCCGGGTTCGATCCCCGGACAGGTTAAACATTTGTTTGCATGAACATATCTGTTTGAGCTATGTCTGGGTGTGTATATGTATATAAGTATGTATATCAGTCATCATGTTACCATAGTACAGGTCTAGTTTGGGACCTGAAGACCTTTCTGTGGGTGTTGTCCCACATTATTAGAAATAAAAAACTTATATTAATTATATGATATTATTAAACCGCAGGTCGCATCTTCAGAATCACGATGATGACTTAATTACATTCCTTGACATTTTTTCAATGATCAATGATGGTACAGATCGCGCGGCGAGAGTTTGGCTTTGACCTTCGGGTGGAGGGGATTACTGCGCATGGGTACTGTAGCGCCATGTGACAGAGAGAGACAAGAGTCCCTCGTCTTCGATGTGACAGAGAGAGACAAGAGTCCTTCGTCCCTCTAGCCACCCTGTGATACCCAATTTTTGACTTCTGCGCAATAACGGTCAAAGCCAAACTCTCGCCGCGCGATCTGTATTATAATTGTAACGTTTACCCTGGCAATTTATTCTTAGATCATCATCATCATCTCAGCAGTGATAGGACGTCCACTACTGAACATATGCCTCCCCACAAATTTCCATAATGACCGGTTGGAAGCGGCCTGCATCCAACGTCATCCTGCTACCTTTATTAGGTCGTCTGACCACCTTGTCAGTGGATAACCTACGCTGTGCTTGCCGGTCCGTGTATTCCAGAACCTTTCGGCCCCATCGGCCATCTGTTCTACGTGCTATGTGGCTTGCCCACTGCCACTTCAACTGGCTTATTTTTTGGGCTATGTCGGTAATTTTAATTTGTCTACGGATCTCCTCATTTCATTATTATTAGATCTTTCATTACTATTAGATGTCGATAATTAGGTAATCATAAAACAATGTAATTTTAAGATTTAGATTCAGTCAGTAAGTACTCATAGATATCTATTACAGTAAATTTATGTGATGCTGAAAATAACACTTTCATATGAGTATTTCCTCTCCGCATGACCTAGACATTGTTTTTCACTCACGTGGAAAAAATTCTTACACAAACCATTTATTTTCACACTAAAATCCCTGATCTACGCTCATTACATCAATCGACACCAAAACACCATAAGTATTTCATGATTGCGTATTCTTCTAAAATATAACATAAACACATCAGCGGTGGGTGTATTTCTGTATCTACGCGATGAGTGAAAAACACGTCTATCTACGTAAAACAGAAACCACTAAGTATAATCAAAATAAACTGGTGGTAAAGTACCTTATATAATTAGGTAACGATGAAAATCATTCTTAATAAAGTAGGTGTTTAACGTGCTCTTCAATTGGAGTTGTAAATTGGTTGGGCTTATTTTTAGTTGTCTATTACAAAATACAGATTTTTTGAGCATTACAGCTAATGGTTAGAGAGATAGTAAGCTATATTCATTTCTTTGCTACCAGTTGTGCACCGGTGGTACAAAACGGCAAAAACTTCCGTCTAGTGCCACTATGTCGATAGGTTTATTCCATTCTTTGTAACCAGTTGTGCCACTGGTGGTTCAAAACGGAATAAATTCCCGTCTAGGATTTATTAAAAAAGTTAAACCTTACTAACCTTAAAAAGTTACCTAGTTAGTCAGGTTATTTGCATCCCGATTAGACGAAGGAAATATATTTTAACTCCGTCCACTCACGGAGTTCATTAGCCACATAAGGTACTCGTATTTTCTGATGAAGTGCAATCTGACTGTTCATGATAACCACCTCTATTACAATACAATAATTCTTTATTGCACTTTAACCAAATATAGAAAAATATAACTTATTAAATAATGTATAAGTTAAATCAGGTTAGGTTTAGGTTTATAGGTAGAACTTTATTTCTCATTAGAACCATGCACTTACAATAAGATTAACTTAAATATATCTAATTACACTGAATCTTCTGGCGTGGTTAGCTTCTTAAACCAGACTATTTACGTATTGCTTAAGTTTACTCCGATGTGTGCCGTGGCGGTGCCGGCTTAGAAGTGCCGTAGCGGTGCCGGCTTAGAATAGCACCCCCCCAACTCTACCCGTGGGTGCCGTAGAAGGCGGCTAAGGGATAACAAATCAGAAGGTGGGCAGCAGCACCTTCCCAGTCAAACACACAAACTGCGCTCGCCAACCCGCCTGCCAAGCATGGCGAGTATTGAAAAAAACCCCTTAATGGATTGGACAAAAAGAACCAGGCCCCCAGTCCCCGGCAGCCCCGCTATTCCTGGCTACGGTAGCGGCCACGGTAACGGTGGGGCATGGGGTGCTAAGAATCCCCGGCAGACGCCCGGCTACCACCCTCAACGACGACGACTGGCCCTGGTAACACACAACATACGCACGATGAGGACAGACGAGAAGATATATGAACTGGAAGAAGAAATGAGTAAGCTACACTGGGACATTGTGGGGTTATCTGAAGTCCGTAGAGCGGGTGAGGACACGATAACCCTAAAATCAGGTAACCTACTCTACCACCGGGAGGGCGACCAACAGTCCCAAGGTGGTGTCGAGTTTCTCGTCCACAAGTCCCTTACTAACAACATAGTTAAGATCGATAGCGTTTCCAATAGGGTCGTATACCTAATACTCAGAGTATCCAAACGATATTCGCTGAAGGTCATTCAGGTATACGCACCGAAGAATTCGCACCCGGATGATGAGGTGGAGGATATGTATGAGGACATTAGTCGGGCCATACATACCTCTGAAACGCACTTTCTAGTTGTTATGGGGGACTTCAACGCGAAGTTGGGTAAGAGAAGCGAGGATGAGTTGAAAGTGGGGCAATTTGGATATGGACAACGGAACCGTAGGGGGCAGAGGTTGGCCGACTTCCTGGAGAAAGAGTGACTCTTTCTGATGAACTCTTTCTTTCAGAAGCCACCTCACAGGAAATGGACCTGGCTGGGTCCCGATGGTTCCACGAGAAATGAGATTGACTTCATTATGACCACCAAAAGGCAAATATTCACTGATGTCTCCGTGATCAACAGGGTTAAAACCGGTAGTATTCACCGAATGGTAAGAGGCACGGTGAATATTAATGTCAAACTGGAGAGGTCTCGTCTGATGAAGTCTACGCTCCGACCCACTCGTGCCCGTATTCAAGACCCCGAGAGCTTTCAACTTGAGCTATCCAATCGCTTCGATTGCCTTGAGAACATCGCTTCAGTGGACGAGATCAATAACAGGTTAGTAGAAACTGTCCAAACAGTGGGTTCCAAGTACTTTAAACCCCACCGTACAGATAGGCCACAGAAACTCTCCAACGATACCCTCAACCTCATGGCTGAACGACGCTCATTGAAACTGCAGTCTTCGGATGATGCTGAAGCATGTAGGCTGCTCAATAGACGAATATGGAAGTCCTTGCGACACGAAATCCGGATCTTTAACACAAACCGTATTAAAGAGACGATAGAGCGGAAAAAAGGCTCCAAAGTGTTTGCAAGAGACATGTCTATTGGGCAAAGCCAGTTGACGAAGCTGAAGAGAGAAGACGGCAGTGTAGCGTCGACCAAAGCAGAAGTATTAGGAGAGGGAGAGAGTTTCTACGGACAGCTATACACCTCGGTCGCTAAACCTGTTAGCAGCTCGGCGAAAGACCCAAGAGCCAAACTGACCCGACATTATACCGAAGATATCCCGGACATCAGCCTGTACGAGATTAGAATGGCCTTGAAACAGCTTAAGAACAACAAGGTGCCTGGTGACGACGGTATCACATCTGAGCTTCTGAAAGCGGGTGGAACACCGGTACTTAAAGTCCTTCAGAAGCTCTTTAATACCGTCTTACTCGAAGGTTCAACGCCAGAAGCATGGAACAAAAGCGTGGTGGTGCTGTTCTTCAAGAAAGGTGACAACACTTTACTTAAAAATTACAGACCCATCTCGCTTTTGAGCCATGTTTATAAGCTGTTTTCGAAGGTCATAACGAATCGTCTCAGTCGCAGGTTTGATGAATTCCAGCCTACGGAACAAGCCGGTTTCCGAAAAGGCTATAGTACCATAGACCACATCCACACGCTACGGCAAGTTATTCAAAAGACCGAAGAGTATAACTTGCCTCTTTGTCTAGCGTTTGTGGACTATGAGAAAGTCTTTGATTCGATCGAGACGTGGGCAGTGCTTGAGTCTCTCCAGCGGTGCCGTATTGACTATCGGTATATTGAAGTGCTGAAGTGTTTGTACAAAAACGCCTACATGTCAGTCCAAGTACAGGAGCAGAGTTCGAAGGCAATTCCATTGCAAAGAGGCGTGAGACAGGGAGACGTTATATCTCCGAAACTGTTCACCGCAACATTGGAAGACGCCTTCAAGCTTCTGGAATGGCAAGGACTTGGCATCAATATTAACGGCGAATACATCACTCACCTTCGATTTACCGACGATATTGTAGTCATGGCAGAATCCATGGAAGACCTCAGTACAATGCTCGAAGGCCTCCATGGAGTTTCCCAACGGGTAGGTCTTAAGATGAACATGGACAAGACGAAAATTATGTCTAATGCCCATGTTGTACCTACCCCAATATCAGTTAGGAACTCAGTTCTCGAAGTTGTTGACGAGTACATCTACCTGGGACAGACAGTCAAACTAGGCAGGTCCAACTTCGAGAAAGAGGTCAATCGTCGAATCCAACTCGGCTGGGCAGCGTTCCGGAAACTTCGCGAAGTCTTCTCGTCAAAAATACCTCAGTGCCTCAAGACAAGAGTCTTCGACCAATGTGTGTTACCAGTGATGACTTATGGCACGGAAACGTGGTCTCTTACTATGGGCCTCATAGATAAGCTCAAAGTCGCACAACGAGCTATGGAGAGGGCAATGCTCGGGGTTTCTCTACGTGATCGAATCAGAAATGAGGAGATCCGTAGAAGAACGAAAGTCACCAGAAGATAAGCCAGTTCAAGTGGCAGTGGGCAGGGCACATAGCACGCAGAACTGATGGCCGATGGGGCCGAAAGGTTCTGGAGTGGAGACCACGGACCGGCAAGCGCAGCGTAGGTCGTCCACCGACACGGTGGACAGACGACCTGATGAAGGTCGCAGGACGACGTTGGATGCAGGTGCTTCCAACCGTCCTTTTGGAAAATCATGGGGGAGGCTTATGCTCAGCAGTGGACGTCCTACGGCTGAGATGATGATGATGATGATGAATATTGTAAGAAATATAACCTTTGCGATTGAAATTTATGAAAACAATACTGATAATGTCATGAGAAAACGTGGTTGTATTATACCGATCAAATCAGCCGTGCGATTCTTAGGCCAGTAAAAATAGACGGTTTTTTGGGTCAACTTTGCACTAAATTTCCGATTCAAATTTTATTTTTTATAAGGTTCAAGATCACTAACTGAGCATAAAATCACAAAATGCTGACAGATCCAGGTTACGCCACAATCGCCATCTTGATAAAACGTTTTCGGCCGATATCTCGGTAACTATGCGCTTTAGGGCAAAAGTCATGGAGACTATTATTATAGAGAATAAAATTTCTCATCTTTTGTTTTTGTAAACTTTTTTGTTAAACTTACCGTTTACGATTTATGACCCATTTAATGAACCGGTTTTTCTATTATAATAAATCTTGAAAAATTTGATTAATCAATAAAATGCATGAAATCATTCTTAAAGATCAGTTTGTTCTCTACAACTTTTTTTTTAAACTTTTTTTTCTAATGTCCATACTTTTTGAGTTATAGAACGTTAAATGTAGAAATGCCGACGCAGGCAGGTTGGCAGGTGACGCGGCAGCCCAATGGTTTTTTTCTGGTACCCGTATGCTTAGGCTTAGCCTGCATACGGTTACCTGATATAAAACTGCACTGTGATTTGTGCACGGCAGAAACTTGTACAAATCAAACGACAGTGAACCTCGTCTCCAGCGAAGAGTCGGTTGATGTTGATGAGTTTGACCACCAGAACGAGGAATTCATCGAGGCTAATGAAGATGAAGAGGAAACATCCAATATAATTTATACATTTTCAGGGTGGGTTTCCATACGTCATTACAATCATTATCAGCAAGCGATTCTCTAAGAGCAAACATCGTTGTATCTTTGACAACATCCGTGAAACAAATGACGAGAAGATAAGAAACGTTGGAAAAGCAACCTTATGTACAAGGGCGATATCTCATAAAGTATTTGACATCGGTGAGCTCGTCGACGAGTCATTACAGAATCGCACGGCAGTAGTGCAAGTACGGTAATCTGTCGATTGACACAATTCGATAATTCGACGTCGACAGAACCGGTTTTATAAATTATTAATGTCATATTATTTGTAAATATTAATAGCCCTTTTATCGATAGTAATACATCGAATGTATCGATCGACAAAGTACCGTACTTGCACTACAATAAGAATAGGTATGGGTACCTATAAACTGTCTACCATTAAAATACTTGTGCACTCTAGTTTATTGATGACTAGCTACCGCACGCGACTTCGTCTTCGTCGAATAAGCATATAACGATAACTCTGAGTCTACAGTTGAATCTGGATAAGAAGTTTGTATTAGCTTTATTCCAAACTTCATCAAAATGCGTTCAGTTGTTACAGCGTGATAAAAAAAACAAACATACACATTGACTCACTAATTTACGCACACAATCTTACAAAACTCACAAAATTTTACGTTTATGACATTAGTGCTAATGTTTATAGTGTTATATAAATGTGTATTAGGTGTAGTAGGTTATATAAATGTGTGAGTTTACCAAGAAGTATAATATATTATTACAGCTGCGCCCCGCGCTCTCACCCGCCTGGTGATGAATGGTGATTTCTGATGATAAAAATTATCCTTCCCCGGGGTATAATCTTTCTCCTTGCCAAGTTTCATCAAAATCTGTAAAGTCGTTCTGTCAGTCTGCAGCAAGCATTAGGGCTTGATATTTTCGAGGGCTAGGGCTTGAGAATACGAGTAAATCCAACAACTACCAACCCAATGACCGCTTCCTACAGTATCACCTGAAGAAGTGATAAAAGTTGTGCAGTACATGAAAAACAACAAATCTCCAGGTCCAGACGAAATACTAGCAGAGGTATGGAAACGCAATAAAGAACAGGCAGTACTACTCTCTACTCTACGCTGAGTCCTTTACTGTTTAATACAATAGTTGATTGCCTAACCAATTATTGTCAGAAATCACTGCCTTGTAACATTCTGTACGCAGACGACGATGTAATCATGTCTCAAGACTTGAAAGGTTTTCAATAAAATTGTACCTTTTCGATAAAAGCCTTCAAAGAAAACTATCTTAGGACAAGCAGAAAGAACACGAATCATAATAATATGTCGCGCATGTTTGGTGTTGCCACATACACCGATAATTTGAAAATATTCATCATTAACACTTTTTGTTGGGTTCAATAAAAAGCAATGATGGAAAGATCGATTGAGATGTAACTGGCACAACGGTATGGATCTCTATGGGGTGGAGGCAACTCACAGGCATAATGTGCTACAGTAAGGTGCCAGTTAAAGGTAAACAGGAATTGAAGACAATAAGACCAGCGGTACTGTACAGTACGGGTCGGAATGTTGGGCCACTAACAAACAACACTTCAATAAACTGCACACTATGGAGATGCGCATGTTAAGTAGGTCAGGAGGAGTTACATTACTGGTGTGAAATTTCAAGGTCGTCCTGATAGCTGACAAGATAAAAGAGACACGTACCATCGTGCCTTCGATGGTACGCGCACGTACAGAGACGCCCGGAGGATCATATTGACCATATGCTCAGCTATGAGCTTGACCAGTTTGCCCTTAATTTGCGGATTACAAAACAAGGACGCGGAAGAACACCTTCCACTTGGTTGACGACGGTCGAAAAAGACCTAAAAGAAGTGAGCGTCTCAGCTTTACACAGAAACTGCACAGAACCGTGCGCAACGCATAAGAAGGACAAGACCGACCCCAAGAAAATAAAAAAACGGTCGAGGGATATAATATAAGTGTAATTCAACGGATCGACTTGGAAGCCTAGTGGTAATGGGCGTTTAACACGTATTGACGGAAGACGTGGGATCGAATCCCGAGGATGTTTAATTTACATCTCTAAAATTGCAATGTTTATTCATATACATTCGTACTAAATATAAGTAAATAAGATATTATAATGTCTTAGGTGTAATTTGTTTTATATATTCAGAACTATTTGTTGCTGGTTTGGTAGGTCTTAATTAAGATTTTTCCGGTAAGCATACACACCTAAGTATATTATTATTATGAACTTGTTTAAAGCTCTGCCCAGTCACGGGACCGGTCCAAACATCCGATAAACTCGACACAATAATAATAAACTAACTGCTGTTTAATTGGTCCACCTACACATTTTAATTGGTCGTAAATCCACCGACGCTTCTTAATGGCTGCTCTGTACTTAACAGATACCTTTAACGTTTTAGCACCTTGTCATATTAATGCAGCAAATTATAACGATTGCTAGAAGACAGAAATTCTTAATTTTTTTGTTTAGGAAAAGTCCAAGATTATCTACACGTCTTTGTATATAATAAATCTCGATTTAAATTAAGATTTTTCCATCGGCTTATTGCAGATATATTCATTATCAGTGGAGTTTGTCTCTGATTGCCTTAATGGAAATATCTGGTAGATATATAATGGATTAATGATTTTGATATATTGGATGATGTCTATATCAAAATTACATACTCAGATTCAATTTATTATTATTATTTTTGTAAAAATAACTAGCTACAAAAATGAGAGTTATAAAAATACATATACTATAAACATATATATGTATATATATTTATATAAATTAATCTATTTCCCCTTGGTCATCGCATGACGCGCGAACGACTTAACAGATTTTGATGAAACTTGGCAAGGAGAAAAATTATACCCCGGGGAAGGATACTTTTTATCATCAGAAATCACCATTCATCACCAGGCGGGTGAGAGCGCGGGGCGCAGCTGTAATAATATAGTATACTTCTTGGTAAACTCACACATTTATATAACCTACTACAACTAATACACATTTATATAACACTATAAACATTAGCACTAATGTCATAAACGTAAACTATTGTGAGTTTTGTAAGATTGTGTGCGTAAATTAGTGAGTGAGTGTGTATTTTTATTTTTTTATCACGCTGTAACAGCTGAACGCATTTTGATGAAGTTTGGAATAAAGATAATAAGAACAATACAAACTTCTTATCCAGACTTAACTGTAGACTCAGAGTTATCGTTTTATGCTTATTCGACAAAGACGAAGTCGCGTGCGGTAGCTAGTCATCAATAAACTAGAGTGCACAAGTATTTTAAAGGTAGACAGTTTATAGGTACCTATACCTATTCTTATTGTAGTGCAAGTACGGTACTTTGTCGATCGATAAATTCGATGTCTTACTATCGATAAAAGGGTTATTAATATTGACAAATAATATGATATTAATAATTGTCAAAACTGGTTCTGTTGACGTCGAATTATCGAATTTTGTCAATCGACAGATTACCGTACTTGCACTACTGCCGTGCGATTCTGTAATGAATCGTCGACGAGCTCACCGATGTCAAATACTTTATGAGATATCGCCCTTGTACATAAGGTTGCTTTCCAACGTTTCTTGTCATCTCGTCATTTGTTTCACGGATGTTGTCAAAGATACAACGATGTTTGCTCTTAGAGAATCGCATGGCTGATAATGATTGTAATGGCGTATGGAAACCCACCCTGAAAATGTATAAATTATATTGGATGATTCCTCTCCATCTTCGTTAGCCTCGATGAATTCCTCGTTCTCGTGGTCAAACTCATCAACATCAACCGACTCTTCGCTGGAGACGAGGTTCACTGTCGGTTGATTTGTACAAGTTTCTGCCGTGCAATTCTCGCAAATCGCAGTGCAGTCAAAGCCTGCATACGGTTACCTGTTATAGAAAAAAAACTTTTGGGCTGCCGCGTCACCCGCCGACCTGCCTTCGTCGGCATTTCTACATTAAATTTTTCTTATTTCCATACTTTTTGAGTTATAGGACATAACTCAAAAAGTATGGAAATTAGAAAAAAAAGATTAAAACAAAAGTTGTAGAGAATAAACTGATCTTTAAGAATGATTACATGCATTTTATTGATTAATCTAATATTTCAAGATTTATTGGCCGCAATAGAAAAACCGGTTCATTAAATGGGTCATAAATCGTAAACGGTCAGTTTTACAAAAAAGTTTACAAAAACAAAAGATGAGAAATTTTATTCTCTATAATAATAGTTTCCATGACTTTTGCCCTAAAGCGCATAGTTTCCAAGATATCGGCCAAAAACGTTTTTTTTAAGATGGCTATTGTGGCGTCATCTGGATCTGTCAGCATTTTGTGATTTTATGCTCAGTAAGTGATCCTAAACCTTATAAAAAATAAAATTTGGATCGGAAATTTAGTGCAAAGTTGACCCAAAAAACCGTCTATTTTTACTAGCCTAAGAAGCGCACGGCTGATTTGATCGGTATAATACAACCACGTTTTCTCATGACATTATGAGTCTTGTTTTCATAATTTTCAATCGCAAAGGTTATTTCTTACAATATTCATCATCATCATCATCTCGGCCGAGGACGTCCACTGCTGAACATAGACCTCACAACACCAAACACGCGCGATATATTATTATGATCCGTGTTCTTTCTGCTTACTTGGTACTTGGTACTTGGTCGGCGGGCTATTTTCCGCACCCATGCCGTCTTGATGCGGCACTTTGTGCGTGATGTCAGGTGGTGCGCGTTAGTCCAGCCACCCGATGTCGTCGAAGAAGGCCAGCAGCTCGCTGATGACGGTGCAGGCCTCCTGGACGGTCCTCGGTGTTCCGAGGTGTTCTGCCCGTTGTGACGCCACGCTGCTGCACTCCAGGATGACGTGCGCGGCCGTTTCATCTGCCTCCAGACACCCTCGGCACAGGGGGCTGTCTGTAACACCTAACATAAACAGGTGTTTGTTTAGTGAGCAGTGTCCCGTGACAAGACCGACCATTCATCGTAGTTTGTCACGTTTCAGATTGCGGAGTTTTCTAGAGTACTTCGAGTTGAGCTTCGGGAAGGCCTCTTTAGACTGTCTGCAATCTGTGATACTTGCCCAGTAGTCTTGATGTTTCCTTTTGGTTGTGTCACGTATCCATGCTCGGATTTGGCTGAATAATAACGGGATCACTGGTTCCGGTCCTTTTGGACATAAGTTGGAACCTCTCCTTGCTAGCTCGTCTGCCGCATCGTTGCCTCTGGACCCGCTGTGTCCCTTTATCCATTGGAGTGTAACATGGTTGGTTTTACTTACTTGCTCCAGTAGATTGTGACACTGTTTGATTAGCCCTGATGGGTGATCGTACCGTTGTAGGGCTCTCAATACTGCAGCGCTGTCAGAGAGTATTCTGATATTAAAGTCAGTTACCTTCCTCCTTAGTGCTGCTGTTGCCGCTTGGATCATCCCCACACATTCCGCCTGGAAGATGGAGCTATGCTTACCCAAGCCTGTAGTTATATGAATGTTCAGATCATCCGAGAACGTACCCGCGCCGGTACCAGTTGTAGTTTTAGAGCCATCTGTGTATATTCTTACTTCCTTAAGCCCTGAGCTATTTATTTATTTTGGTAATTCAACAGCGTTTACAATTAACATGTACACTAAATATAAAAACTTAAAATATGGCCAAAACAGAATTACTCATTACTATCACTAGGCTCCTCGTGTAACTGTATCTTATAGCTTTTAGTGAAGAAGTATTCTTTGTGCTGTTTGTCGTATATTGATTGCATGATTGGATTGCCTGTCGCTACTTCGTCTAAGATGGTTGTGTGACGGGACAGACTATCGTTTTCCCAGAGATGTAAAACCTTTAGTCTGAACGCGGATGCTGCGGCTTCTTGCTGGATGTGTAGGTGCAACGGTGTGATTCCTAAAAGAGCCTCCATTGCTGTTATGTTCTTTCTGCTTGTCCTAAGATAGTTTTCTTTGAAGGCTTTTATCGCAAAAGGTACAATTTTATTGAAACTCTTTCAAGTCTTGAGACATGATTACTTCGTCGTCTGCGTACAGAATGTTACAAGGCAGTGATTTCTGACATAATTGGTTAGGCAATCAACTATTGTATTAAACAGTAAAGGACTCAGCGCAGAGTAGAGAGTAGTACTGCATGTTCTTTGTGGCGTTTCCATACCTCTGCTAGTATTTCGTCTGGACCTGGAGATTTGTTGTTTTTCATGTACTGCACAACTTTTATCACTTCTCCAGGCGATACTGTAGGAAGCGGTCATTGGGTTGGTAGTTGTTGGATTTACTCGTATTGTATTGGAGAATACATCCAACAGCTACCTATACAGAAAAAAGCGGTTTCGTGTCTTAAATTATCTAAGGCTTTACTATAATCAATAAACACTATCAAAATATGTTCTTTTTCATTGAGCCTACGATACGATTGAGCTATTAGACAACGGACCTTATTCGCTATGACCATCCAACAAGTAACGCGGTGCGTTACGTTATCTTCAGGAAATGATCGCAAAATAGTATTGATTTCACGGTCATTCCTTGAAGATATCATATCGCGCCGCGTATCATATACTCCTCTTGGCGAAAATATTTGATAGTTGTGTATGTATATGTGTGTGTTATGATTTGCCCCCTGCGGTTGCTCCGCCGTACCAATTGACTGCTGGATCTCCGCCTTCGCTGCCATTGAGGTCGTCACCCGTAACGCTGGGCACGGGACCGCGTCATACCTCGCAGTACTGGGTCCCTGCCCGAACTTCGCCACCTTGCACTTTGGCTAACTCGAGTAGAGGTGTTGCCCACCACCCAACGTGGATGCGCCAGAAAAGAGTTCCCAAGTGAAACTTAGAGAACATATCTCTACGTACGTTCATGATCTCGTATGTGCCTGAGACCAATGGCCCGACCAAAACCAAAATCCGTCGAATTTCACTCTCTAGTTGATTTTAACCGTCCTATCGACATTGATAAGCTTTACACGGAATGATCGAAAACACCGGTTTGAAATCCGCGTTTTCGATCATTAAAAACGTAAAATTGTTAAGTTTTCTCGCTAAGCAGGGTTTAGTGCTATAAAAAGAATAAAATAATAATTATCTGATTGTAACAAATATACAGTTCAAAGAACCTATAATCTCTACCTAAAGACCTACTGCGACCTTATGTCTGTATATTATATTATTAACTAGCAGCTGCCCGCGACTTCGTTCGCGTAGTAGGCTCGGCCTTCAGCCTCGCTATAACCTCCCGTCTTGTCTTGGTTTTTCTTTGAACCTTCTCCTGACAATAAGTCATCATCATCATCATCTCAGCCGTAGGACGTCCACAGCTGAACATAGGCCTCCCCCATGATTTTCCAAAAGGACTGGTAGGAAGCGGCCTGCATCCAACGTCGTCCTGCGACCTTCATCAGGTCGTCTGTCCACCGTGTCGGTGGACGACCTACGCTGCGCTTGCCGGTCCGTGGTCTCCACTCCAGAACCTTTCGGCCCCATCGGCCATCTGTTCTACGTGCTATGTGCCCTGCCCACTGCCACTTCAACTGGCTAATCTTCTGGGCTATGTCGGTGACTTTTCTGATTCAATCACGTAGAGAAACCCCGAGCATAGCCCTCTCCATAGCTCGTTGTGCGACTTTGAGCTTATCTATGAGGCCCATAGTAAGAGACCACGTTTCAGTGCCATAAGTCATCACTGATAACACACATTGGTCGAAGACTCTTGTCTTGAGGCACTGAGGTGTTTTTGACGAGAAAACTTCGCGAAGTTTCCGGAACGCTGACAATAAGTAAAACAACAAAAATAATTAGCCAGATTGTTTCATTTGTTCTCATGTTTTTGCGTGACCAAAAAGGTCAAATAGGGGTTAATTTTGTATTGGTATATAGATTACTAATTATGGCAAATTAAAAAGTGTGATATGAATATACAATATATAACAATATCTTAAGCAGATCTTACTAAAATGTTGACTTTGTGTGTATTGAAAACGTACAACAAAAACAATTTGAACAAAATCCCAAGGATTTACCTCATGTACGAATTAATTGATATGAACTACAGCGGACTTTAGTCGAACTGTACAGTTTTCAAGTTATTGTCGAATAAACATGCATACAATATATGAGCGCTGATTTCACCCAGTAAACTCAGAGATGGGTGATGTGGTGACAGTGACAAAGTCCAAAAAAACTTGGACAATTCGCTTTACCGACCGAAAATACCAGGTTTTAATCATATGTATAACAGAATTAAGAGCAGCTAATCACAACCTTATAGTTCAAAGTTTTAGCAGCTTTATATCTACATCTATATGTCTTAAGTTTACTACACACTTAAAGTGGGTGATAGTAAACTTAAAGTACGTGGTTTTAAAGATCGTGAACTTACTCGGCTCGACATCGGTGACGCCCGTAAAGCTTACTCACTCTGTATTGCAATGTCGTCGAGAGAAGAAGCTTTGTGTTATTTAGAAATGATATCGTATTAACTTAATATCTTAAAATTTGTTGTATTTAGGAATTTTTAGTTATATAAAAACAAAATTAAAAAAAATAACCAAAACCTCAAACACTACAAGCGTTGCGCGTCCACAAATTGGCGAAAAAAATGCGCGGCTCGCAGGGTTGCCACACGTACGAGCGGGGGCGGGTTACGAGCAAAATTTCAAACTTATTGGATCGCCAACGAACTTATTCAGCGGTTTTAAAAAGTACGCGTACTTAGGGTGACACACCAGCGATAAAGGTCGTCGAGCCATAAGTTCGCAAACTTACTCGCACGTCTATAACTGCGTTACGCGTCACCTCGTATATACGTCACTTTTCATTCTCTATCTCATTCCAATAACTTTGTTTCTCCAGCACCTTTCAAAACAATATAGAACCACCTACACACGCACAACTTGGAGGCAGAATATACTGCACAAAATCAATACATAGTTAAAAATAATTTATTAAATATATAAACATCAAGAGTAAATGTAATGAACGGCAATGACTAAGTATTTTTTTATAAAGACTCCACCATAATGTCTTTTTTACATTTGATAAACAAGCATTTGACCACAGTCTCACCTGATGGAAAATGATGATGCCTGAATGAAGACCTGGGCGTTATTCGCTACCGCGAGCAAAAGAGAAATCCGACAGGTTATGCGTTAATTTCGCTGTTCACACCAGAGCGGATATCGCTACCGCGCGCGGTAGAGATATCCGTTGGCAACGGTTAGCGGGGCGAGGGCAGGAAGCATATCGTCCTCCTTACTTGCTCCCGCGTCAATCAGCGGAACTAATTTCGCCAAACAAGAGAAAATACCGCCTCACTAGGCGGTACAAGTTTCGCTGCAGTTATGGAACTTTATACTATTTACCCATCAAGTTCCGCGTTGGATTTTACGATACCCACAGCGGTAGCGAATAACGATCAGGTCTAAATAGGCATTTAATTTCACTGTTCACACCAAAGCGTATATCGCTACCGCGCGCTTTAGAGATATCCGTTGGCAACGGTTAGCGGGGCGAGGGCAGGAAGCATGTCGCGCTCGCTACTTGTTCCCGCGTCGCCCGGCGGAACTAGTTTCGCCAAACAAGAGAAAATACCGCCTCACTAGGCGCTACAAGTTAACTGCAGTTATGGAACTTCATACTACTTACCCATCAAGTTCCGCGTGGTATTATTCGCTACGCACAGTGGTAGCGAATAACGCTCAGGTCTAAATAGTCCTTTATACATGATTTTTGAAGCACTAACGCCAGCCGGCACAGATAAATCGAACTATAAAGCTTGTCAAGCTATACGATAGATGTCGCTCCGTTCCCAAACGTGGGTTAATCAAATACAGAGATAAATTCGCTGCTTGGTACCTCGGTAGTTTAGCGGTCATGGCGACTGGTAGGTACGCATTCTTGGAAGACACGGGTTCAAACCTTGTTCAAGGTAATATACTTTAAAGTTCTCTAAAGTTTAGGGGAACAAACTTTACATGAGGTGTTCGTCGTAACAGCCAAGTACAAGTATGAACGTTTCTATTATTTTTTTCCGACTTTTGCATAGACATAATAAACTCATCGCCTTAGCTACGGTGCCGGAAATTAGACAGTTAGCTGTCTAATTCGTATTAAATAATTAGAATTGGACTGCAAAGTCCGATTAGATTCTACTCTAGCTAACTAGATATATACGTATCTAACTAGATAAGTAGTAATTGAAACACGAATAAGAAGTAGCAATCTCATTCAAGGTTATGTCTGTGGAACTTACTGCATTGTCAGATATTTTGTCTCCAAGCAGTTGTATGCAAGAATAAAAGATGTTAGGTTTATTTAGCACTGTTCTGTGGACAGTTGCTAGTGAATTTTCTGAGTGAATCTCCGAGGACTTAGACAAGTTCTAATGACCTACATACATAGATCTACATGTCATACATACTATATACATATCGGAGTGATGAGCGGGTGCAGTAATGCTCAAAGCTTTAAACCTTTGGATGGAACTGCAATTTTCCATAGGCAGGGATTATGTACTTATCGTCTGAAAAACGTCTTGCCTATCTCATTATTAACTAGACTAAAACTAGTCAGCGGGGCAAATGAATTTATGTGCTGTGACGATCAGCTCTGCAACTATCCATGACATGCTAAACCTAGATATTAGATTATTAAAGAAAGGAAAGCGCACACCTGGAGGCCAATACCTTCGCTACAGAGATGTTTTAAAGTACCATCTGTGAGATGTTGCTCTAAAACATTTAACATCCCGTGGGTTGCAAAGAGCTCGCGCAACTGTTTATAAAGCTGTTGAAAGCTTTGAACAAAAGAGTTTACATGACCTAGAGGTGAAAAGGTTGATAAATAAGACCCGCCCAAAGCCTTCCTACACCTACACATACAATACTAATACAAGTTTGGTTTCGCCAGCCATACGTGCGCATAACAGATGAGTGCAGCTAGCAAGATTCGCCGTTGACGAACACGTCAAGGAGGACGATGAAACCTAGATATATAGTGGGTAGTTCATTAATTGACGTTCATAGTTCAGCATCACTACACCACTCATCTACTGCTGGACATAAGCCCGTCCTACGTGCTAAGCTTGGTCATCAGATCTCATTAAACAGTTACTGCCAAGCCTCTACAGTTTTCTAATTGTTCCATAGCCACAGGGCATCCTCAACTACGTTTCCCAAAAATTACTTTCCGACAGGAATAATGACCAAAACACAAAGTAGTATATTGTAACTCTGGGTATAAACTGAATTTCATGTATCAATTTAAATTTAATTATATCATATTTTTTTATCATATCAATTTAATTTTCTTCAAATCCATTGAGAACTAATAATCACCTGCTTTTCTTTTTGTGGACTTTGCGCTACAAATAACAGCCGCCTTGTAGCCCGTGTAAATATGCAAAATATTTGAATGAAGCACTGTTCTTTCAAATTTTACAACCGGATTTAACATAAGGCATTAGGACCCCTAATTCCTTATGTTAAATCTTAAATTTTACAAGTTGTTTGATTCCAAGAAATTGAATTATTAATTAATGAATCTATTAGAATTATAAATATATTTGTCTAATACTTAAAATTTATGGAAATTATATGGTACGCGTTGGTACGTACAAGGATTTTTTTAGAAAGGCTTAAAGCGATATGTGATTAATATAATCTTGAAGCATTAATGTGGAAAAAGATGTTGTCTCTTTATATTTAGATTAAGTACATATTGTAATCAACAGGAATGAGTTACATACTCCACTTTAAAAGTTAAAATAATTCTTTATTATCATAATATACATTATTAACATGTCTTAATTAGTCTCGTACAAAAAATACCTACCTGGGAAAAATAATTAATTTTGAACAATGACTTGCTACCGATGCGTAGTTGGATATTTTATGATAAGTGTTATAGTTTAACATTAAAGTTTTTTTTATTTGTCTTTCATTCTGATAATAATTATGTGTCAGCAAAAACAATATAATAAAATAAGATTTTACAAAAAAGATAGAAAAAGCTCTAGAACTAATCACTTAAACCAATCGCCATCCGAAACATTCCCATGGGTCAATACAACAAATTTTCAATTACCCTCAATGGCAACAAATTCAGCTCAAATGTAAATTATTTCAGTGTGTGCATTATAAATATAATTGTAGGTGTGTATGGGCGGGGAGTGAGCCTTTCTGAATAGCCAATGGGAGAGAAGACTGGAGGCTGGGCGGTGCTTTCTGGAAGAGTAATGTTGTTCCTGCGAAGCCTTCGTGAAGAGCGCTTGGTTTTGCGGACCCTGGAAAAGTAGAAATGAAGTTTTACGCAAGAGACTAGCAATTGTATGGTACAGATGAAATATAATGGAATTGAAGGTTTAGTAGCGTGGTTTTGAGAGAAAATAATAATAAACATACACCGGAATTATATTGCCAACAAAAAATTGTCAATAAAACAATACGACTTTTTATTAATGGTTTCCGTCAATAACTAAACATGTCCAATTTGATCTTATTAGAGTTAAAATAGTATTCCTGTAAGATTGATATGAACATGTAACATAAGGGGTAGATTTAAGCGAAATATAAGACTTTATTGCTTATAAAATTATATGATTATTAACGGGATATTTACCGTGGTAAGGTTGTGGAATGAGCTCCCGATATTTCGGCGCAGTTACATGCACCATGTTCACGGGAAGACTGAAGAATGCGGGTGGTTGGTCAAAAAGTTTAAAAGTTAGGTGCAGACATAACGATCTACCCTCTTTCTTAGTCTTTTGCTACGGTTATCACTGGAACTCGAACTCGATCCTAAGTCCCGACAAAACACACTCACTGTATCACTGCGTATAGTATTTTGAACACATTTTGAACGCGGACTTTTATTTTTAAAACAACCTAATACTGGATTCCACGCACTGGCGAGTTGAAAACCATCACCTCGATTGAAATTCTGGCATTTCGAGATCTCAATAGTTTCCTTTACTAGCCTTGGTATGTAATGGCGTTCGGTGGACAAGATTTTAGGGTTATGGAATTCAATCCAGTGGTTAGGACCCGCGTCCAGCAGATGCTCAGCTATGGCAGATTTGTGTCTTTCATTGTTTTTTACTGCCTTTATGTGTTCCTTGATGCGGCATGAAACAGTTCGCTTCGTCTGTCCTATGTACGAACTTCCGCAGCTGCAGTTAATTTTGTACACCCCGGGATGCTGAAAAGGAATCTTGTCCTTAGGGGAACGCAGACATTGCGCAATCTTCTGATGAGGAGTAAATATGGTCTTGATAGCATATTTGTCAAGAATTCGACCTATTTTGTCTGTGACTCCTTTAACATATGGCAAAAAAGGTCGGCTGTCGTTCCACCTTCGGTTTCATCAGTTTCTTCCTTGGCTTGGTTATACCGACCTGAGCCTTATAACCATTCCTGCGTAACACCATCTGTACGTATCTGTACTTTTAAACTTTTTGACCAACCACCCGCATTCTTCAGTCTTCCCGTGAACATGGTGCATGTAACTGCGCCGAAATATCGGGAGCTCATTCCACAACCTTACCACGGTAAATATCCCGTTAATAATCATATAATTTTAGAGAACAACCGTGATAGTTTAAAACAGTGTTTTATTGCTTATGTATTTAAAAATATAAAAAAAAATATCCAGTCTAATATAACTATGCCATATGCAATCTATCTACATTTATAAAAATGAACCCCTATTTCTCCTGATCACGCTATAACTTGAGAACGGATGGAACAATCTCGCTAATTCTTTTCTGTTGTGTTATATAATATTCGCTAGTTATTATCAGGAGAAAGTTTTTATGAAAGAAAAACCAAGAAAGATGAGGTTATGGCGAGGCCGTAGGCCGAGCCTACTACACGAACGAAGTCACGGGCAGTCGCTAGTTTTAAAACAATTTCATGTTTCAATTTATGTCGTGCATGATCATATTAGAGCGGCTTTAAAGCTTCGTAAATAGAATGAACTTAAAAGGTGAATATTACTACAATGGGATTATTTTCTCGTTAGTGTATTATCAATGATTTACTTATACTAGTTTATGTTTTAATATTATTATTTCTAATGAAATTCAACAACTATATTTAATAGTAGCGAATAATTCAGATTGGCTTAAAAGCCTTTTGACTTAAAAAATTTGGCACATGTAGTCTCATAGACAAAACAACACCAGCACTATGAAGTAATGTTCATACATATCACTTATAAAATTATTAATCAATAGGCAAGAAAATTAAATTTTGCCCATTAATTAAAATTTTCTTTCTTCCTGTTTTTACAAGTAATAATAATATATTATTTATTATTAACCGTTAAGCGGTCCGTTAAAGTGCGCGATTAAGAAAAAGTGTACAGAACTAACGCAGCGTTGTTTTTACGAGTACATTTATCTCATCAATGACCTTAGAAAGTTTAAGTTGTATTTATCGCTTTATTAGTACGTGACTTAGACAGTATAGTGACTTATTGACAGACTTATTTATGTGACTGCGACTTGACAGCGACTCTAATGAAAATGTCACCTATCAAATTGAAAATATTTACCTAAATACCTTCAATATCGGCAAATTAACAAACGCACGAGCTCAAGCGTAAAGAGAATAATTATTATTTATAATAGACGAATGATTTTATACTTAAAATTCGTTTCCTATTTTTATCCATCTTTTATAATAGTGAAAATTACTGCCGACTTGGCTGTTTAATGATTTTATCGATACGATAAGTACTGCTCTTCCGTGAGTACTTACAACTATCCTGAAGAAGTTTTTGTTGTTTTTTGATAGGCCCCAATTCATAAGACCAACTCTATCGAAATTGTTCCATTCATACTAATATAAAACCGATAAAGAAGAGAAAGTATATCATATTATAAAAAAAAAACAAAATTCACCACACCCGGAAAACATACTCGTATAAACAGTTCCTTCGGAAATAAATATTTTAACACTTTATCTAAATCTCCACAATGACATTAGTTCGCCATAACAATCAGAGGGTGTAACTTAAGCACCTTTACTATATACATTGACATTTACAGCCACCAAATGAGTCATAAAATTGCTCAAATGTTCACAACAGATAAATTTATCGATGAAACGCGTCGTTCACGTCGTAAAATCCTCAAATAATATCCCGTGTGTGAGATAAACTCTCATGGAGCTCGGATGTCAATCATTTGTGTCAAACAAAATATAAAATTCAATTCGGAGATGTACTTTTATTGTAGTGATGTAGCGGATCCGGCTACTATATGGAGACATCCGGCCAATTGTGAGGTTTGTCAAGAGATATCGTTTCTTCTTCTTCTTCTTCTTCTTCTTCTTCTTGCATATCATTGGCATATCTGCGGATTATGCCGATGATGCTAAAGCATCTAGCCTCTACTTTTTAACTTCCGTCACAGACACGTGTGACTTTTAATGATTTATACGATTTTTGTAAAGTTGTCGATATTTTTATTTTGTTATTAAGTAAATTGGGGAGTCACTACATGTAAGTCGAAAACTTACCAATAAAATTACCAGATAAAAATAACTACTTATTTCTAACTGCAGCCCATTATTTTAAGACTACTTAAACAGTATCCTGTGCAACACAAAGCACCTTGTTCAAGCCCATATAAATATATAGTATTTTTTTTTCAGTTCTAGATATTATAGATTACTTAACCGTGTTTTAGCCGACTTTTTGGGGGTACACATCTCTACGTCATACAGTAGTGGAAAACCACTTCATTACCACTCACTGCGACTATAACAACTGACATAAACCAGCACAATAACCCCAAATGATTTAATTCCAAATATATCTCAATATTAATAATAATATGTTCATTGTTAATTCGTACTACGTCGAGCCTCGGAACGATAAATTTGCGATTAGATATAAAGGAGAAAGGTGTCTAAAAAGATTTATTACGAAGGGGAAGCCATTTTGTTTTCCTATTTACCTGGAGTGTTGCTTTGTGTAATAGTTTTCGGGCCAATTTAAATTCGACCACAATGTAGATGCGCAAAAAATAATGACTTTTTGTGTGTGAAATGAAATTCTGAACACTTATTATGAACGTGAAACTTTCTTTTGTGATCGCCGACAATGAATAAAATAACTTGGATCTTTTTACTCAATAGATTGTAAAGGTAGAGACATTATGATACCTTTGTTACAAAAAATCTCTTTATGAATCTTAAAACAATTATTAGTAAAATATCATAACCATAATACAGCGTGTATTGTGTTAATTTTTTTGCGGAAACCCTAACTATAAAAGTATTGGTACATAAAGATCAAACACTTTTCTAACTATTTTAATAGATACCTACTCTTTAAGGTTTCATATCTCAAGAGTAAAACAGAGGAACTATTTTAAAATCACTTGGTTCAACTCCTACGTAAGTCTTTTTATCAATAAATATTTTTTATCTGGATGGGAACATAGAGTTTAATGTAGTATCCTTTTTAATTAGATATAAATACCCTGAAGCTATAAATAAATCACGCTTATAAACAAAATGGAACAAATTTGGCATTCAGTATATTCTAACACATGCCGATAAAAGGTACAGGGTACTTCTCAATGTCCTAAAATTAACTAATTAGGCAATAAGCAAGATCTCACATCGCGAGTGCAGTGAAAATTCCGCAAATTATTAATGTGTAAGTAAAACTTATCCGGAAATCGGTAATGTTTTTTTTTCTATACTGACTGCAGATTCAGTAAGAAAATTAAGTGAGACATATATATCATTGCATAGGAAAACATTTTATCAACTAAGTAGAAAAGTTAAATTTGTTCTTCAATCCAAAGTATATTTTCGTTGTTTGCGTTTGTTTATTATAGAGACACACCGTTACAGGTTTATCTCTATAATATATTTTAAGTTCTTTCTTTCACAATAACAAGTTAATACTAGTTTTAAATTTAGAAATTTGTCTGTTACGCTCCGACAATTTTTTTGGTATAAATAAGATAACATTGTACTGAAATTATCTTTATAGCCCATAGAGAGAGCTGTAATAGCCGCCCAATCAATAACGGAGACTTACGACTAACAACACACCAGGAACACAGTTTCAAGTATCATCATCCCATTTCAAACCATTTTTCGGTCAAGACAAAAGCGTTTCTGAAGCAATCCTTCCGATTTATTACGACTAAAACGACTATAGAGCCCTTACTTGAATTTCAACATAATCTTTATGTGACCATTAATATTTTTCCGACTTATTTATCGAGTTCCAAAGGTCCCAAGACCCAAGCAGGTGGTCCCTACTTAATCAAGACGTTACCCAAAAAAGACTCGTAGCCATATTTTGTTTTTTGCCTGACTTATAGTTTTGTTCAGCTTAACTTATGTTCGAATAGATTATTGTTTAGTTATTTATATAAGACTATATTAATGCGATGGGAAAGACGTATGTCGTAATGAATACATTAGCAATAAACTAAGGGATATACAAGAAACTGGTTGCGTGCAATAAAGTGTCCTTACGACATGTTAATAACGTGAACAAATGCATATTTAATAGTTCTCCACCGGTGCTGAATAATAAATTGAGATGTGGAACGGACGGCGTTGAAGGTAACCCTAATCTATTCGATATGGATTTTGGATATTGACTTAAATAAATTATTTTGAGACTGAACTGAAAGCATAGAAAACTATAATTGGTATCACAAATTCACAAATGGAACATTTATGATAGTTCTAGGTAACATTAAAAGACTATTTTCAACATTTTTTGAAAAATCTTAAACTCGACATTACAGCGAGAATTTCGAAAATACACGCACATTATCTTTCTAAAGTGTAGCAGTTTCAAGTTACATTATTTCTCAATCCCACTGTTCTCTTTAAAGACTATATCTTACAACTAGGTACATCTCGCAAACAGATTTGCATTGGTGTCTTGCAATTCTATGCCAACGGGAAAGATCAATACATTTGTTTTCCCTTTACAAGATCATAAAACAACTGCCTACACAGTCGATGGCAATCTAGATAGAGACTTGATTTAGTCATCTTGCCAACGAAATTTATTTGTATGAAATTGTAGTTTTATGGAGGTATTTGTGAAGGCGACATCATTATTGTGCCGGTTCTGAATGATTGCGAAATTCTGAGATTTCGTTTGCGGCATTTAGTTAATTTGCAGATAACAAATGTATAGTATAAGATTTGAGGTAAAATAAATGTCATTATATATAACGATTCATGATTTAAATGTTAGAAAAGGTTGGGTGATACGTTCGATTCCCGTGTTACTTCATCGAAACGCTCGTAACAGAGCCAGCCTAGGTGTTGTGAATGGTCCTTAGATTACATTAGAGTCCTTAAAGTAGAGTACACAATACATTCCTTACTGCACGAATTTGTCAATCAGATTATTTAAACCTTATAACTGTATAGATGGGTGACCATTAGTGATATTTTCAACTGTTATTGGTTGTATGTCTTACATCATTCGTGAGGTCATGTAAGAGGCATTTAATTAGTCTGAAAACTTCAACGCCAAAGCTAACCACTTGCCGATATATATATGCCGATAACTACTGGTCCCGTGAAGTAGAGAACGTTTTCTTTGAAGTTTTACATCTAAAATGCACGTATGCTTATTCATATATTTTCATCTGGCATCATTCCACATTCATCACAGTTTCTCACGTGCTAGGATTTTTTATGAGGTCTATATACTTCACAAATCCTGATTTTATTCCTCTGTGATTGCTTTTAAGATTCCTAACACAACACATTATATATTATGAACAATGTATGAGCTTTCCTTTGCACAATTCTCACTTGTTCTGTAAGACATAAGAACAGAATTTTTATAGAACGTTTTCTTGTACGACTTTATGTACTTAAGAAACACGTATGTTTATTTTACAAACCAAGCAACAAAATAAGTGCCATCTATGTCCAATACAGAACAATAACAGTGCATCAAACGTATAGAGATGTCCATGTTCAACGAGCCGCGTGCAGTTACACGGACGGTCGCGTCGCCGCCGTTGTGATACTGTTTACTTGTAGTAGGTACCTACCCTATGTTTGCACAGTGGATTTGGGATAAAGAAAATTGTTAGGTGTCTAGGAATAATGTTGTTTATATAAAACAGATGTTTAACCGCTTCGTTATATCACACTTGATGACGACGACGCATGTTGGTACATTTCTTAATAATCAACGTGTAAAAGTAACGCCCGTGCAGTAAAAAATTGCTCAAAATCTCTCTGCATCAAAAACAAGCCTGGGAAAGTCAACTATTTTATACTAACTATAAGACTAGCTTTTACCTGCGACTTTGTTTACGTAGAATACGGATAGCGCAATCCCATGGAAATATCCGTCGGACCGGTATACAAAGTTGTGATATTTTTCTACCGACTTCCAAAAAGGAGGAGGTACTCAATTCGACTTATTTTTTTATGTTTATTACCTCATAACTTTTGATTGGATGAACCGATTCTCAAAATATTTTTTTTTTGTTTGAAAACTGGTGCTTCCCGTGTGGTCCAATTTAAATTTCAACAAATTCGGTCCAGTAGCTTTAGAATTACACTCCAATAACTGTATAGAATGGCATTTAATTTTTTTTTATTTTACTTGTTTATATATTGACTGGGTATAAGATAGCCCCAACCCAAATTTCATCACAATTAAAAGCCGTTTAAGCACAAATAAGTAACACATACACTGGCTCACTTATTGACAAACTTTTTCAAATTATATAGTATGATATTTACGCTTCAAACATAATATACATCGCAAGCTTTAAAATTTATAGAAAATTACCTGCAACTTTACATAATTATATATTTTATACGCACGAGTTACATTTGTTAAAGGTTAATTAAAACCCTTCTAACCTTGTATTTCACAACAGGGAATTTATTTTATAGACTGACTGGATGTCTGTGCCTTATATAGGTTTATATTTATAACATACTAGCTGCGCTCCGTGGTTTCAACCCCAGCTGATAGATGATGATAAATGAAAATATATAGCTTATGTTTTTATAGTATTACTTTTTAAAGCACTAACGCCTGCTTAAGCGATCTCAAACATTGAAATTTATAGAGAGAAAAATTCCATCCTCGGACGGGATTCGAACCCACGTCTTCTGACTCTCCGTGTCAGACGCCATTGACCAACTAGGCCACCGAGAATCTGGTCCGAGCATCGAATTTTAAATCTCTATTTTAGCTAACCGTCTTGCGGGGACGGAGCGACATCTATTGGACAGTTTAACAGTACCATCCAACCGAAAGAGCATTATTTAGAAATACTTGAAACTTTCGTATTGACATCGCAGCCCTTGTAATTTCTATAGTATTACTTTTTAAAGCACTAATGCCTGCTTAAGCGATCTCAAACATTGAAATTTATAAAGAGAAAAATTCCATCCTCGGACGGGATTCGAACCCGCGTCTTCTGACTCTCCGTGTCAGACGCCATTGACCAACTAGGCCACCGAGCATCGGGTCCGAGCATCGAATTTTAACTCTCTTTTTGACTAACCGTCTTGCGGGGACGGAGCGACATCTATTGGACAGTTTAACAGTACCATCCAACCGAAAGAAGCATTATTTAGAAATACTTGAAACTTTCGTATTGACATCGCAGCCCTTGTAATTTTTATAGTATTACTTTTAAAAGCACTAACGCCTGCTTAAGCGATCTCAAACATTGAAATTTATAGAGAGAAAAATTCCGTCCTCGGACGGGATTCGAACCCGCGTCTTCTGACTCTCCGTGTCAGACGCCATTGACCAACTAGGTCACCGAGAATCGGGTCCGAGCATCGAATTTTAACTCTCTTTTGACTAACCGTCTTGCGGGGACGGAGCGACATCTATTGGATAGTTTAACAGTACCATCCAACCGAAAGAAGCATTATTTAGAAATACTTGAAACTTTCGTATTGACATCGCAGCCCTTGTAATTTTTATAGTATTACTTTTAAAAGCACTAACGCCTGCTTAAGCGATCTCAAACATTGAAATTTATAGAGAGAAAAATTCCATCCTCGGACGGGATTCGAACCGCGACTCTCCGTGTCAGACGCCATTGACCAACTAGGCCACCGAGAATCTGGTCCGAGCGTCGAATTTTAGCTTATGTTTATCAGGAATAATGAAGTATTCTAATGTTGAAAGAATGTTTCTAATCGGTCCAGTAGTTTCGGAGCCAATTCAATTCAAAGAAACAAACAAATCTTTCCTCTTTATATTATTGGTATATATAGTATAGATATTTTGTATTATTTACTACCACTTACATTCATAGTGCATATGTACGCTGATCACTACATATAAACAACAATTATCTTAGATATAATAAATAATGTGTCGACTTTCTAGTTAAAACATTTCGTATCAAAAAAGGTATATTAAATTACAGTCTAATAAAAATTACAATAGGCCCTCTTACCATCCCTTCGTCCTCTCGACACGACCACCTAAAATAAAACTACATATCTCCAAAGTTATAGCTTCATACGAGGGGTGGTCACTTGGGAAATTTAACAGCTATTTCGTATTTGCATGGATGCTGACCCTTCTATCTATAACTCTTAATATCTCCCTGTTCAAACATTATTTGCATATAATTTTAATCCATTGTTGTTTCATGGGAATGCACAGTGGACAGCTAGATACATATATGTTTTATCTCGTGAGTGCTCTTTGTTATATGTAAAACTAAACTTGATAAGATAAACCGAAAGAAGACAACCATGGATATATATTTAAATACAACTTCTTATTCTTCAGGTCCCACTCCTATCAGAGTTTGGACATCATCATAGCAATTTTTATATACAAGCCGCTGCTCGAAAGAGTGAGGTGGTACTGCAGCCGAACCATTTCCTCAGATCTCTCAACCAGGAGTGTCACCTTCGGCCAGCTCCTCTTTTTCCCGCAATCTTCCCTTGAAGTGACCAAAGCCAACTTTCTTCGCTTTATGGTATTTATAAGCTCCAGCTGTTTATTTAGCCTCCGTAGCACTTCAACGTGAGTAAGTCACGCCATGAGATTTTCTAAATTCGACGGTATACCCACATCTCAAATGCTTCCAAATTCAAAAAAACCAAAAAAGAACGATATTAAAAAATATTTAGTGACACTTCCGCTGAAAAAAATTGATTAAATTAAATTATCTGCTTCCAAATTCTTTTCGGTACTCTGTTTAAGCATCCAAGTTTGTACGTCGTACACTGATATTGATAATACGTAACAACGCAGACACAAAAATATGTAAACAGATTTATTTTCTTGCGTTATAACATAAGGTAGACAGTCGCAATTTCACCTCCGTTGCCTCTATAGGATTGAGGAACGTGAGAGGTACTGCTAAAGTGTGGCCAACCCTGTCTTGTTTAACACCCACGAATTTAGAATTTACGTAACTTCGCAGGATCATTGAGGATTGTGAAGGAAGCTCGGTCTTCGCTTCGCAATTATGCAGTTGAAGGAAAGCATACACCCATGTGTTTTGCTTTACATACCTTTTACGTGGCGAAGTGAAGAACTTTTTGTAGGTAACGTGGACTTGAGAAGTTATGATGATTAACTTTGAAAAGTAGCCTTATTTCCGTTTTATATATCCGGTTCAGATCAGAGAAAAATACTGCGGAGATTTAGCCCCCCCAAACGATTTAATAATTTTATTGTAGGTGAAATATCTGCGTCTTCTTGGTGTTAAATAGCTAAACAGTTACACTTTGCTCCAAGTTAACCTCAGGGTCCTTATTCGCTATGACCATCCAAACGCGTAACGCGTTGCATTACGATATCTTGAAGGGATGATCGTGAAGTAAATACAATTTACGATGAATCCTTGAAGATACCGTAGCGCGCCGCGTAACATGCATTAAAGGACATAGTGAATAGGGCCCCAGGTGCTTTGCGATGCTCTAAGGACCGATTGATACCGGTGTAACTATATCAAAATTAGTGCAGTTAAAGTTTAGAAACATTTGACTTTGACGGGCAGAAATGCCGCCTATGCAAAAGAGAGGCGAGGCTGCCTGGCAATCGCAAATGTGCATGTTTAGCGTGGCGAGTTCAGAACGAATCTGTAACATGTCAAGCCAGATCAAACAATGTTGTTATATCACTTATACGTATTACCATTTTACTGGTCATAAGGCTGGCAAACATAGGCTGGACAATTGTAGACTATATAAAACCTGTGTAAAAGGATGTTCTGGATGAAATATACAATATATTTGAAGTGTTCGCAGCACAACTTCACACTTCTTTTTCTGAACTGATTAATTAAAATTGTGATTTTAGATACAAAAATTGCACATACTCAATACCAATTCGTGTCAGACGCCATGACCGATAGGCCACCGAGGCTCTCAGTTAATTTTAATCATAAAGGGACAGGGTATGATTAATTATTTAGTAGTGTTAAGACAATTGTTTTGTCTGAGACTATCAGACAATCTACTAAATTACTCGTATGATAGCTAAGATAGGAAACTATCAAAAGTAAAATCAGTACAAATTTCATATTCATTTATCCTAAATCTAAGCTCTGATATGTATATAAATATGAGATTTTCTAGTCAAAAATAACTATAAGTAAGTAAGTAACAAGACATCCATTCGTGGTTTCGCCTGCTACCTGATAATTCCGCAGCAACATTTCGCCAAAATAATCATCAAAAATCAGCTCATCCAAATATAGGCTGAGTATTTTTAGCATGAGAAAAGAACAAACGATTGATCTCCGAGAAATACAGATTCGTATTTATACTAACACTGTATATATTTATGTGGTGTTTAACTATTTACTATCTGCTCCGTGGTTTCACCATCATCCATCACCCGTATGTTGATGGATGATGATGAATGAAAATATATCTTACTCAGAGATAATATAGTATTCTAAAGTTGAAAGATTTTTTTAAATTAGTTTAGTCGTTTTTGAGTTAATTTGTTACAAATCTAAAATAATACAAATCTTTCCTGTTTGTAACGATTACGGATCGCGGATCAAAGAATCGCTTAATTGTTTGAATTGGTTGCAATATACACAACTTGCTTTTGACAGGACATTACGAATTAGAAACACTCAGTAGAAAAAAAGATTAAATAACATGGAGATTATCTTCAACAATCTAATGGGAACATACTTATCCTGATTTATGAAAAATCCAACTCCATTCACTGAAAAACACTCCACTATCGAGCCTTCCCATTTCGCCCTGTAAGGGCAAAAGGGCGAGCCAACAAAAGATAAAAGAGATATATAAGTGGCCCTCCGGCATCGCATCAAGTCGTTACAACAGCACTAAAATATTTCAAATTGTACTCAATGCGGCGGAAAACGGAAGTTACGTGTTCCGACCCTGCCCGACGCGATTCGATAGCGTCATGACGTGTTTTTAATTTTGATATCGATTACGATAGCAATCGAGGCGAGTAATCGGCTCGTTGATGTACAAAATCATGACAAACCATTATTACGTGGTATTAGTACCTGCTTTTGCCTTTTACTCTATGTATTCAACGGTACTCATTTACATATATTACACTATATTATACTGTAATCTTGATTATTTAAATATTAATAACGATATTTGGTTTAAAATCTCAAAATGTGTTGTTTATGAATAAGAAAATACCTATTTCAATTTGTCAATTCTTATTTATGTTGATTTGTGTATGGTTTCGTGCATAGGTATATAGGTTTAAGTTTAAGATATTTATTTCTCATAAAGAATACAATTCACTTATTAGAGAAATACAAGGCAATTCAATAAATACTAGTGAGTGTATGTTAGGATATTACAGTGAATTTATTCTGCAATTCTTTAAAACTGCATTTCAAATTAACTTCAACGGTATTATAGATTTTATATTGTTAATATTACTATTCAACAAATAAAACAGTTTAATTAAACAGTAAAAAAACGATCAACAGATATCTCTTTTATTTGACCTTTTAATCGAAATGAGTTGTACTTACTCACTCTCCATAAGAGATGGCGCTACTTGTGGTAAAACGATACATTCTTGAATTGGAAATGCTTTGAATTTAAACTTCATATTTAATTTATAGCACAATTTTAATGCCTGTATTAAACTTATATTACATCACACCCTGTAATGTAATGGTTACTTACATTGAGAATACCTAGCTGAAGGCTAGCTATAAGAAATAAAAAGGAACATCAGAAATAAATAAAGTTATAATGATAAATAATACATGACCTGGCGGATAACGCTTCACCATAAGTCCATACACACACATTCACCAAAAGTTCCAGTTAAATTCTGTCTTATCGGAAGCTTCAGTTCTGGGCTCAGGAGAACACGGGGTATCCCAAATAGTGTATATATATAACAGGGCGAGAGTACTCATTAAACCAACACCTCACCCTCAACTATAGGTTTCCAGGGAATAAATATAAATAATTATGTGTCTCGACACACCAAATTGGAATCTTCTTATAATATTTTGTCCATTGGACATCGGTGATCCAATCCTCTCTCTCCCAAAATCAAAATTAAAAATCCCTGACGTCACCTTTGTGTCATTCTATCATTGTTCTCTCATTTTTAAATTTGTCACGTTGCAGGTCAGTATAGAAATAGTTTTTAAATATACAGTACAAATAAGGAATTATGCAATGAAATGAGGTACCTTTGATGTGATTTTAAATTATATTACAAACTATCAAATATTCAAAGCATATTTTACACCGATAGTATATCCGGTAAAACGATAATTATGCACTTCATAAGTATGCTAACATCACATGTCAAACATGTACATGTCAAACATGTACATGTCAAAGTAAGACAGTAAGCATATTTATTTATTTTAAGGTCACTATAAAAAAATAAAAATAGCTAAATATTATGTATAATATTAATACCTATATTAATAGGGTATACACAAGTAATTTAATCAACAGGTTATTAAGTCTTATTACATTATTATTATATATATTATTTTGCGGCTAAGGTTGCGGTTAACTATATTGTACCGTTTGAAATCGACAGGAATTCGATGCAATTAACACTGTTCATAACCACTTTCCATTGACAAAGGTATTCTTCATAAACCTAACAATTTAATTTATAACCTTTATTTCCTACATTCTCACGGTAATACCTCTCACATACTTCAAAGTTAATCACATAACCTCTGAACTGTCATACATATCGTATTCTCCGCATTATGTATGTAAATGTTTTTTAGGCGTTCGGGCGAAAATTATTCCAAGTAGGCATTCCACGTGACGTTTATTGGATTGTAGAATAATGCTTTATTTTTATGGGTTACGTAACATGGCAAGGATGGAGGCGATACATGCATATTAGGTGGCTGGATGAGGCTTTATATCTCTAAATAGGACAATAGTGACGGACCAAGAACTTTCAGGTGTCATGTTTTCGTCGCACTGACTACGTTCGTCAACCTCGTCAGAAATTGAAGTTATATTCGCTATTTTAATTACATATTCAAACATGAACACAGTAGCAATCGCACACTACTGCTTTGAGGCAGAATATACACAATTGCTGTGATACTAACCAAGGCGGTCTGTTACACAAGAGTTGGAACTACCTTGCATAATGATACTCTTGATCTTCGATTACTCGTCTCTTAGGAATAACATTCCAACGGCGAAAGGATTTTTCACTCGGGACACCTAAAGCATGACTATTCCACATAGGTAGCCGTAATCCTTATTACGTATTAGTATACTTGTTTACGTATTAGTAGCGAAAATCTTTCTAGTATCAACATAGATCAGTGTCTAGTTTTCAGGTAAAATACATAACAACCGGGTTTCCTTTGTGTGGGCTCTTGTTATTGAAATAAGGTGCGGTACACAACCGATCGTCGTTCCAGATGTGGCAATATCCATATGCCTACGCGTTTATGTATCGACTTCCTTTTTCTTATGGCTTTGTTAAGTTCTGGTAACAACCTTTATGGGTGCAGAGAACGGTAAAAAAATAAGTACAAGGTTATCCTTTCAATATTTCAATGGGTATATGGGCTACGTTTTTGTAGTAGAAAAGTTCTTGGCTTAATAAAAATACGTGTTGTTTATTCCCGAATATTCAGATTTTTCTCACTTTTAAAATCTCTACTATAGAATGTATTAAACTCGCTTAAAACTAACATATTATTATATAATGACAATACTCAAAAAGTAAGAATTAATTTATTTTAAATTAATTGCTTATATATATATATATATTTTTTTTAAATTGGTTTAAGTAATGTTTTAGTTTTGTATGTGAATAAATGAGTTAGTGCCACCTATTTAATTAAATCAGATTAATACATTTATTTCTTTTAAGTAATATATTACTGCATTCTCATTATAATTCATAGAAATATTATTTCGTAGATATACAAAATACACTACATAAAATACCAAACTTGTTATCATTCAAAGTGAAGGTATAAATAAAGCCATAATATATCCGAAATATTTTAATGAATATAATTTCCAAACTGTAGCACGCATCCCAAATGATTTAGTGAAGGTTGTCACGCAAACTGAAATAATCTGCTAATGACCTGAATGCTTTTAGGTTATTTTATGAGCTCATGAGTGTTTTGGGAAGTTAGGTACAGTGTTGAAAAAATAAAAAGTAATAAAATGAAGAAGAATTTGCGAACAAAAGCAATGGTTGTATATATACCTATCTCTAGTTGATTTTAATCGTCATATGGAGAAGGAGCTCTATCTATAGAACAGCCTTGCGATTCTGCCGTGCGGTTCTGCTGTGCGATTCTCTAATGATTCGTCGACAAGCTCACTGATGTCAAATACTTAAGAGATATCGCCCTTGTACATGCAAGGATGTTTGCTCAGCCGCGCGATTCTCTAAGAGCAAACATCGTGCATCTTTGACAACATCCGTGAAACAAATGACGAGATGACAAGAAACGTTGGAAAAACAACCTTATGCTCATAACACTTCGTCGGAGGTTATGTCATTTTTCCTCCTTTATTGCAAAATTTTCTTTCACTAAACAGGGGTTAAAGCTTCAAAAATCATATTTTATTAAGCTACTTTTGAAGTAGGTACTACCTAACTAACTATTAACCCTTACGCAATACCAGATTGTATATTTACGTGAGTTTCATTCATAAATCTTTTATTTTAATTATCACGGTATAGTAAAGGTTAAACAGTTTATTCCAATCATTGTTTACTTTAAAGGACGGCAACTTGGCTTGTATTTTTAAAATTATTATATTGATACTTTCGTTTTATTTTTCAATAATGATAACACAGGCATAATAATTGGAAACGTTATGGTATGTATAAAATGAGTCACTAAATACACTTGTGCTCAAGTTATGTTCACCTTAAGAACAATGAATCTTCCTCAATCTTTCTCTGGCCACTCAATACCTACGCACTTACTGATTATTGTTACAACTCCACACAAACTTGGTTAAACTATTAAGCAACAGAATTATAGCAATATGGCAATACAAAGCTAAGGGTGTAACGATTCAAGTCCACAAGTTACAACAATACGCGCACCGAAATACGGTTTTCGGCAATAACCGGGCAACATTCTAGCAATTTAATACGGCATAAACAATACGAACATTGGTGCTGGTTGTGCGAGTCTCGAACAATATCATATATTGGTATCGAAGAGTCTGGAATTGCAAACGATTCGCAATAAACATTCGTCATATTATCCACGTAAGCGCGAAAATATTCATTGTTGAAATGTATTTCAATAGGCATGCATGCTTTTCACATAGAACAATACAATACAATCGACGCTTGTCACTTGTAAAATAAAAAATAATATTATAAAATGGAACCGACTTCAACACCAAAAAGTGTGAAATAACTTGTTGAAATCAGTACCATGATAGTTCAAAGGTAGGTACCTAACCTGGGTAACCTATTATCCTACAAAGAAATAGACTATTATTTCTTCGTAGCTATTATCACAATATTGTGTACATGGTACCGACTTCGACAAATTATTTCACACTTTTTGGTGTTAAAGTCGGTTTAATTTTTTTATAAAAATAATTTCTACCATGTTTAGTGACCCAGCTACTTACAGGATCGATTGTCATAGATGATATCATCAAGATAAATCAATACTTTTCAGTTATTGGAGTGTAACTCAAAAACTGCTTGAACGAATTTGATGAAATTTAAATGGGACCTCGGTGGTATACTCTACCAAACAAAACAATTGAATTTGAGAATCGATCCATAGATGGGGGATAAATCGGCTAAGATCTCAGATCATACATACAAGGTTTGTATGATCTGAGGCTAACATACACATAAAAAAACACACGAACACATAACCTCCTCCTTTTTTGAAGTCGGTAATAAAATTCTTTCTTGTGATTTTTAACCGACTTCTGTGTATTACACATAAAAAACACACACGAACACATAACCTCCTCCTTTTTTGAAGTCGGTTAAAAATCACATGAAAGAATTTTATTGCAATAATATGTATATTTCTTATATCAACTTGTAATACCAACGTATTGTAACGTGACAGATTGTTTCCTAAAATCATAACTGCCTCGACGCGGTAAGGTTTACATAAAAAGAGGTCACGCCTTTGTATGTAGAAGCGATATGGTCTTTGAGTCGATGGACAGAAAAAAATACAGTGGAAAAATTCTTCTGATTCTTTTTCATCTTATTTGTTAAAACATACAACAGTATACCTACATCTGTTATTAGTGACAAGTTTTTAAGAACAACAGCAACAGTTTCTTTTCAAATCTTGTTATTCTACTGGAGAAAAACCAACATAAAAACTCCTATAAATCTGCCTAAATTATACAGTTAAAACCATTTTGTTCTACTAATATTCATCAAAGCAATAAACTACAGACATCTATGATGCGTAAACTAATTTTAAATGTCATAGTTTTTATATTTATGTTATGTTAGATATAATATTTATTTATGGAAAATGTGCCTATTTTCCATTTTCAGAAGCCTGGACTAAAACTTTGTGGATTGCGTACATTTTTCATTTTGCGTACGTTTCATTGATACGTCCATTGATAATTGCATCTACACGCATAAAGCTATTCAGGAAGCGATTCTTTGAGCATTAAATGGTTAAGTTAGAACATTGGGCTCATCAGTAGGAAACATCATGTATTTCCCCCAAAAAATCTATTCTTTCAGTATCTCTTACATAAAGACCGACTCTTTCCGAATTTACCTTCATAAGAGGTACCATATCTTAGGCTTACCATATCTTAATTAACAACCTTCTTTTTCTACACTTCAGACTGCAGTGTGTGACTCTGCTTGTTGGTCAGTGATGATGCGGTCGAAGGTGGTATTACACTAGATCTAAAATGGCTACTGTCTATTTTCGACAGCTCCCGGAATATAATTTTTACGAGTATTTTCATACCCACAGGTTTTTAATCTTAAGTTTTTATTTTTGCCGTCTGCTGTATCGCCCCGGCGGTAGGCTTCCCCGGATCGAACTTGACCGGTATCAGTGTCTATGACGAGGTGACCTTAATCACCCAAACCAACCCTTAGACGTGTGGACTGTGCAAGCCGGTGGACAATCCCCCGGCTCTCCACCAGTGACCCACTAAGGAGGGAGGAGGCGCGCCTCCTCCGTTTCCCCGTCCGTCTCTGCTGGAGCGGGTCAGCTCGAGCTTCATTCTCCCTGACCCGCTCAGCGGCCTCCTTCTGAGCCATCACCGCTTCGCAAAAAGTGCGGCTATCGCCTACCATGATCTCTCACTGCCGAGCATAGAGCTTACTACACTCGGCAGAGAGAGAACTCCACCCACTATCGCTGAAAGCGAGTGCCGTTGGGGACCCCATGCGGCATATCGTCCAGCACTGCACATTCGTGGTACGAGTAATGGCAACCGTTTCCTTACCCTAGCTTCTTCAGCTCAAGCCAAGATAGGGATCAATACAACAGTCAGATTGCCAGCCAATCATGCTTACGGTTACAGGCTATCATTGCCTTGAATCATGCGCATATTCTCCCAATCTTCTACATATACTGTGTTTTACATCTATATATACTGTGTTTTATTTTGTTCGTTTATATTTAGCATACAAGCGCATGTAGCCATACTGGCGTACAATACCACCGTATTTATTGCACGTTATTGTGGCGCGGCAGTTACCGTATATCCAAGCGGGTGGTGCGGCAACCTCCTATCATGAATCCTGATACGCGCCGACCAGTTTATAGGGACCGGGGTTTTTAACTGCGTATAGAAAATGAGATTAGGTATTGTGGGTGGATTTTTTCGTTGTAAGCCAAGCTTGTTTTGTTTAGCACTCACATGAAGTTATGACTTCGAAAATTTTTACCAGAAAGTAAACTAGTTTTGGTCGAAATGATTTCAGGTCAGAGTTAAGTTAAAAGTAATGCCGACACATGTTGGAAAAATAATCTGCGCTGTATATATGCTCCATGAGAGGACGTAGTTCAGGAATATTCTCTCCATCGTTGGGATGTGATTCGTAAGAGGCACAGAAACCCGACTTTGTACGAAACCGTTTTGTTTAGTACCACCGCAGTGTTACATATACCTACTACCGTGATTCAATAGTGCGGAAGCAATACTGTGTTAGCACACTGTAAAAAGTGAAATTTCTGGATGAAAGAGATTGAAAACCCAATGTCTTGGGGTGATGACTATCAGTAAACTACTGCACTGAGTGCTTCGTAAAACTACAGTTCTAAGATCTGTATGACACTGTTACCACAGCATAAGGTTTATATAGACTGTGCTGTTAACGTCACGGGCAGTCATGATGCTTTCCACCAGGGGCACGACTTGCCTGTCTCGTCAGTTAACTCCTTAAAAAAATGCGTGTAGCCGTAAAAATATCAACAATATATAATACTGTGTTAATAATCTATATATATATAAATGAACCCCTATACCTATGTCTCCTCGTCACGCTATAACTTAAGAACGGATGGAACCATCTCGCCAATCATTTTTTAGTTGTGTTAATCACTGGCAGGAGAAGGTTGCTATACAAAATCAAGAAACGGTGGTAGGTTATGGCGAGGCCGAAGGCCGAGCCTACTATGCGAGCGACGTCGCGGGCAGTCGCCAGTTGAAGATAAATTAAAGTCAGAGATAAAAGTTTCGATGTATAATTATATAATTCAGGTAATGCTTTACTGACACAGCCGATGTTAAATCGAAATGAACTGAGTACCTGTCCCATAATTTCCTGTAACAAAACAAAATCTATCCGTTAGTCCTCTCTAGGGTCCAAATCCATACTCGTATATCCTAACTAACACACACATAGATCCACCTACGAGCTAGGGTTGTTGATTGGAGGGACACAGTCCCTTATGACCCGCGCATGTTAATGGTCTTAATCGACCGTACAGTCCGTTTTGACAATTTATGTATCATTTTCGATCCTGTTATGCACGCTGGATTATGCGTGCGTGCCACCCCTATTGCCGTCATGTATAAACAGAAGGTCAAATACCTTTACAGGTGATATCACCTACAGTTGCTAGTGCAAGTATTGACCTGTTCTATATATGAATATGTATATTTAAAAAAAATGTGAATAGATATGATGCCAATAGGCTCATCCTCTACGCGTTAGCTGTCCAGTGTTCCGTAAACGGTAAATACGCATCTTCTTATACTATGAGCTCCAATTTCATGGGCTTCAAGTTGCTGTATTTGTCAAGACTTGTTGGACACCAAAGAATGGAAAAACTTTAAAACATGTTATATTTATTGTATGAGCGGGTAATGGAATAAAATAAAAACAACTGTTGACTAAAACATCGTTTTATTAGTGCAAAGGAATTTTAGAAAAACGAAGATAATACGCTTTTTTACATTTATTGCAGTACGCACTCTTTCACCCCCTCTTACCACTTTTTACAATTACTGTTCACACAATAAAGATCGCTAGGAGCAATAAACTTAAATCTGATTAATTTTTTTGAAATATGAGTTGTTACTACAGTCGTAATTGACAATTGGCAAAACGTAAAAGTCTTTTCTACTTTCTCTCAATGTCAAATAATAACCATAAGCGAGATATGTATGTACCCTCTAGGTTATACACAGCTACAATGTGCAGTGATACTCGCTTTCTTAAACCTTCGAAATGATGCGCTTATATCTTCATCTATATGTATAGTGTACTTTTAGTAAAAAAACGGCTACCTGCACTTCAGATTCTTTTAAATTGTGGATGGCTTGTCTAAAATACTGCATATTTATGTTTCAATAATGTTATAGTTTCAAGTATGTATAAGTTTCTGTGTATGATATTGTCAGCCAAACATAAGTGTATACAATCTAACCGTTTATCTAACATTATGAATGTAAAATGTTGGAAAATGTATTTTAAAAGGATCTTCTATCTATTTGAGATTATTTTTAATCTGAATATTTGATCATGTTTTTTTTTTAAATATTGTTGCATGTAATAAAATAAAATATAGAACATAGAAATTAAATAAAAATTAAATACACATTGTCCAGATTTTGGATAGCCTAAAGTACCTTACAATATCAAAATCGCCACTCAAATCAGATAGGTTGACGGAAACCTTTTCACGTGATTTTTATATTTGTCTTTATTTGGTTATCCATAGTAGTATACTATTAGCGCTATTTCGCTTCCTGTAAGGGACACAACGAACAGTAATCTGGCAGAAGTAAGTATTTTAAAAAAATCAGGGATACACATTATTCCTCATATGGACACGATAACTTGTTACTTTATCTTCTGCCTCACGGTGTCCGATGCATTGACCACATGGTCCCCAGGAGGAGTCGCAGCAATCTTGCAACGTATACTCCCTGAGGATGGGCCTCGGACATGCCCCAACCGTAGGTCGGTAACGTCGGCTAAATACCTGAGTAATGTCGTCTTGATAGCAAGTGAACACATAGGCTAAATAAGTTTAAACTAAATTCGTTGCGTCCTTCACGTGTTAAGTTCGCCTACTGATTATGTATTCTGTATTGTGCTTCTACGGCAGAATGGTGATAGGCAGATACGTGAATTTATAATGTTATTTTGTGCTGATGATTTGGGATGGTTGTTAGTTTTGGGGTAAGGGACATTGTTTTTGGGAATGTTTTAATATTCATCAGTGGAGAAATAAAAGTAGTATAGTAGGGCTCTTCACTCAAAGCTACCTGGTTTTGTTAAAAATAATGTAATTCATTTTAATTTACTTATTTTATTTTATTTATATATAAAAATGAGCAACTGTTTGTAAAGAAATGCCGATATGTCCCATATTAACTCTTTATTCACAGAAGGTGCTAAATAATACAGTGGAGCGCCTGTTAAGGCGTCAGTAACATTTTGCAAATAATCAAGTGATGAGACGAACAATTCATTTCACTGATCGTAAGCGTGACACCTACACGAATAATATTTATTGCGTGTAAAAATTATTCTTATAAAAATAAACATTGTTTTTGTATATTTTGTAAATAAGTTTTAATAAAATGACATATGTATGTTTTATATTTAGTTTTATTGTAGAGTTATTAGAGTTAATTTGAACTGTTTTTATTACAGGTAGGTATAGCAAGTCTTCTACATTTTATAATCTAATATGTAAATCTTCTCTGTGCAGATATTTCTAGTATCCGAAAATACTCAATGATACAGATATCCGTACAAAGATACAGATATCGGTAAGTATAACTTTCCGGCATCACATAGAAAGCATAGCACCTGCAAACGAGATAAGTACCTACTACACACTGAAGTGAATTATACCGTTCATTAAGGCTACGTATTCCAGGTGCGGCTTTTATCAGAATTTAAAATAGGGATTAACACCGTACGGCTCGGCTGCATATCGCGCACGCCACTCCGGTCCCAACCGACTCTGCCCGGCTTCCATCCGATTTGGGCGGATTAAACCGGATCAAACCCGGACGGGCGCTCCCGGAGCTTAGCAGTGATAACGTATTGTTTATTTCGCATTTAAAATTGCAAATTGGATTGTTATTTTCGTTACTTAGTACTTGCTAATTTTGTTAATTTTTATTTGTTTATATTTTTAGGCGTATTATTAAGATTTTGGACCAATCTTTTTTATATACCAAGAATGTATGACATGCATCACCAAATGTTGTTCATATTATAAGTTATGATGTGCGCTTTTATTTTGATAAACGTAGTTTAGGGTAATAGGTTTATTAATTTTTAAATTAAACACTTACGTATTTATTTGAATCGCGTTGTTTGCAAAAGTATTATTTTTTATTTATAATTCATTGTATGGTATTTCTGTGATACTTCATACATTTCGGGATCGAATTCTACAATATATACTTACTTATTGGTGAAACAAAGCATGTCTAAAGAAATTTTAACTAGGATGTCAAGCTGTAAGTTATGGTTTGTCCAGTAGTTAAGGTTCGATTGTACTTCTTAGACATTCTAATTTATTTGTTGCAGGTTCTGAAGCAAAATATTCGGGTTATTGGTACCTTTAGAGAGTTTTAAGCGAATAATTTTGCTCAACAGGCCTACTGCATGGTAAATATAAACACACTTTCCAATAAACAAGATAATACTCAAACATAAAAGATATAAAACATTAACAAACTAATATTCCATCATCCGAATACATCCCTTCCTCTGTAGACCCGCTACGGCGTAGCACTAACATATAATCCTTTTCGCTACAAAAGCAATTTCAAACTTCCTTTGGATAATCTTTCTTTATATCGCGCTACGAGCCGCAACTGCAAATACACTCCGTCTTTCTCTGGCACAAATAAAATATTCGAGTGTGAACGGGAGAGTAGACAAAAGCCTGAAGAAACGCTTCAGTTCCCAATAAAGAGGGGCGAACAGTAATGTGTATTTAAATTTTGGTTCAAGTGTAATAATTTTGTTTTTTAATTTAATTTCTAATAGCATTGTAGATCTTAGGGTGGGTGAGTGGTATAAATCTTGTAAGAAGCAATTTCAAATTACTTGCTGGAACAGGAAATTTCAATACTCAATTTAAAGGAATCAAGTGACGAGTTGAAATTTATATGGTGTAACATTTAGTATGACTCATCTTCATAATTTCGACTTAGAACTTTAAAAGAGAAATATACAGGATTTCATTGTTATACATTTAAGTGTTTCTTGAATCTACAGAATTTCATATTATTTGTTGATATAGGGACGACACGATATTCAGGTAACTGAGAGTTCAAATTTCGTTTCGCCAATACCTTATTATTCTTCAAAAATTAGAATTACGTTATCTATTTATTTTAAATGTATGTTATAATTACAATATGCGAAACAAATGACATTTTAAAATGTAATATAATAAAAGAAAGAAAAGTGCTTGTGCCTTCAGTCATATGCTGACTCATAAATTGGTTTACATTACCTCACTTATTTCCATGAAAATAATAGCCTCCATTATCATCAGAAGCAGCCATGAAGAGCCTAGAAACTCGCCTACGCAGCGCGACCCAAAAATCTATATCAATTTCCTTATTAATTTCGCGAGTGGCAAAACCGTTACATTCATTGCCACTTTAATGGGCAATTTTCATAAACAAAGTTGCGAATCCTTGAAGATGGGCGCAGGGAGGCTGAAGAGTGAGGTGGGGTTCGCAGGGTACGCTTCCGAGATAGAAAACAGCTCCAGAGTCTGGTATAATGGGTTTTTCGAATGGCGTCGTCCGTCTTGGCACCCCCGCTCTCTTCACCACCCCTCACCTCCCCGTTTCACCCCCCTTTCCCCTGGGCGAGAAAGGATGAATTCTTATTTCCTCATCTCGAGGCGTCCGGCACGAACCCTCCATGTAGATTGCCTTTTTCTGGTGCGTCGTTCGTATAACATAACAATGGCATGTTTTCAATTTTAGCTTCTATTATTTCTTCTGTTTTTTTGCGAGATTTGCTGGTAAAGTAGATATTACTTACAAAATTAAATTTCACTTTAATTATCTTAGGTACTATACAACTATAATCAATACAACTAACTTCAATAAAATCTCTGGAAGAATTATATTACCAGAATAAAATGATACACTGAAATAAACTAGTATATGTAAAAAATGAGTAAACACTCAATGATATAGATTCTCTAAAAACAACACAAAAGAAAAAGAGCCATGAGAATAAACCAAAACGGAGGCAGTACAAAGCATCATCGTAATATATTCGAGATGGCAATACCAACTGCATTCATGAAGTGGTGGCCGCGCCAAAAATACTTTGATACGATGCCAAAACATGCAAAACACACTCATAAAATACCGCAACTGTGCTGTGTTATGACATAGTTTTTAATTTACTTTCACGTTCCAGACTTTTATTACTTGTGGACATTATAGATAGCGCTAAGTTTTTCTTAACCTTATTTAATAGTTATTCAGCGGTTGCCTAGTTGTTCTACTATATAGTTGATATTATTTTGTCGACTGTACAGTATAGTCGGGATACTTTATAGTAATTACGTCACTTACTGTACAAGTAAGTCAATCCGTCAAATAAATTGATGTATTGTCTAATTAACAATTGTATAGTATGTACATAGGCATAAGCCATAGCATAAGGGTTAACGTTGTCCTTCCCTCCTAAGGTCATGGCAATTGACACGAGGAGTCAAAAGACGCTGGGTCGGTTCCTATCCAACAAAATGTTTTGTTTTGTTTCCGTTAAGCAGGCGTGTCTTAAAAGTCATATAATAAAACTATATGTTATTATTATTTCAAATGTTATAGAGAAAAAAGGTCACACCTATTCAGAAGATGCAGATTTTGATTCCCAAGAATATAATTTTTTTTCTAAAATTGTAAAAACAAAACAAAGTTTGGTTTCGCCAAGCAAGCGTTACTGCTTCAAAAAGCAGACAATAGGTATTATACGTTTTAAAATCATAGATCATAACGATATTCAAATGAACTAGGTAACAGCTATAATGCCTCTCACAAAACTACTAACGCCATATAAACATGCTATAAAACTGGTAAACACAACAAAACTAACGTTACGCCCGTTACAGACTCATAATCAGTCGCCGAAAATCTGCTTTCATTCGTAAAAGCTATTAGGAGAACGCTTAATAATGCAACCATTGTACCTGGAGCCGCAAATCTACCATTTTCTTCAAACAATAGAAGAAGCACAAAAGGGAGTTGGGGTCTTGTAAGAATGGCGATTATATAGCAATCATAGCAGTTGTGTGAAATGAGAGCTTTCCCTTAAAAGGATAAACAAGTAACGTGTGCGAGAAACAGCCGAGACGCGCTGAATTCATATTTTACTTGAGCCTCCCTATGCCTTCAGCTACCATGGTGAAAGAAAAATAAAATATTTTGCATGTTACTCTACTTGGATTATTTTGTACCTTAATTCTTCAATATATTGTTTTTGTAGGAACATAATGCTATATAGGATAATACAGGAAAGGCTCCACAATGGGCCCTTGTGATAGTCTAAAACTTGATTCGCTATTATTGTTCTGGGCTTAGGATTCCACGATTAACATCGTGGGTTCATGGTTATCGGTGACTTAACCGTGTTGGATTTCCATGACATAACAATCGGAAGAACGAAAAGGATGATCGTAAAAGACGCGACCAAGGGATAAAACGTGAAGAAGGAGCATCTCAATACAAACATCATGTGTAGCAAAGTGTGACTTTATGTTAGACATACACCAAGGCTCCTAGAGTTATACATAATCACATATTTTTAACGATTTTTTTAGGTTTCGTGGCCGGTAACTTACATGTCGGAACGTTCGGGGTTCTCCTCGGCAGAATACTCGCTACCTTTTTGTTAGAAAGCGACAACTTTGTTGCGTGTCTAACGTGCAGTCACACTTCAGGCATAGAGAGTTTATTTAGCAAAAGACATATTTTATCAACTCAAATTCAAAGGTAGCATAATGGTAGGAAGATGATGAGTGACTTTTTGATATCATAACATCACTGTAACTAAATTTAGAAATATAATCTATACGATAGTATCATATGTAGTAAAACGGTGCGATCTCCGGGGCTTGGTTCATTGCATCTCACGGTAAATTCAACCAGTGGGTAATGAGATTATTCGTGCAGACTCCAGCAGATGTTTCCTGATGTTTCTTGATATGCAGCGGGCATTTCTGATGCGCACGCGGCTTGCGCCGCAACGCTGTACACGCCGCGCTTTAATGATACCAGCCTGAGCGGTTAGAAAGATTTCAACAACATTTAGAATCTGTTATGATTACCAGTCATTCATTAGATTTTGAAACTCGGTTAACTTTTTCATAATAAAATCAGAAAATTTTCATAAATTGTGGTACGTGTAAATGTATACAATTTTCTTAGGCTACTACAATAAAAATATCACTCTTACACTAATATTAATAATTCGAAAGTTTGTCACTGAGTAGCTTCCTTACTTACGTTAAAACGGCTGAACGGAATAGTATGATTATTTTAATGGGAAATGAGCTTCGAGTATAACACTGCTCCCCAGTAGTGGACTATGGAAGCTACAGCGACAGACCACCACTGCTCTCCGGTGGACGGCTTCTCGGCGCAACTCGGCCTCAGTTAAGTCCCATACCTGAAACAGAATTTGCAGAACTAAAACAAATACTTACTACGTTTAAACTCGACTCAACGGGTGACTCTTGATAACCTTGTACTAAGCGAACGAAATTGCAGACAATATCTACTAACAATATTACAATATACTCTGACACAAGTGTATATACTTTATACTAGCTTCTTTTAAAAATGCTTTCTCCAAACTTATGGTTAACAAAAATAAATGCAAAAGGTATTTTTATAACTAAAGTAGAGCTACCTGTCGTGCGAAACACGGAAGTAATGTACCAAGCCGTTCCAGTTGTACGGAACCATCAAAATTGCTTTCCTTATATCTTCAATAAATGTTTAAAACATTCCGGCAAGCATGTGTTTTATAGGTTTTAGGGCTTGTTATATTAATTTCACTGTTTTTTATTTATGTGAGGTGGCAGTGGCGTGAGAGATATTTTGAATTTTCCTTGTAAAATTTAAGTCAGGTAGGTTTTTTCTTTTTACCTAGGTATCATTTCTTTCAGGTCAGGTCATTTCTTAAGGCACATTAAGGGCTTGCAGTATTTGTACTGAAGTTAATGACTACAACAGTAACCGACTGCCAATTTAGTATTCCGGCTTATAGGTACCTATTATCAGAGCCGTACAGTTCCTAGTTTGCAAATAGAATGGTTTCATGCCATCCCACATATATAATGTCACAAAAGTAAGAAGATGATGTGCCTTAGAGTGTAAAATGCATTGGAGGAGGACCCTTTTCTTTCTCACTTTTAGCCGACTGATTGTACTAACACTACTACTACTACTTTTGATGGTTTTAACTACGAACGAAAATTCATGTGCAAGGTCTGGGTTATGCAGGCAGCTGGCATGAAAAAAAACATTTTTTTTTGTATGAAGAAGATAACAATCATATCGTTTCTAACTCGTATTCCATGGGTATGGCTAATGTATGATGATAAACTGATTAGCTATATATATATATATATATTTAGCTGAATTTACTTAGAAGTCTGTTACAATCTTTGAGTTCTTTAGAATAATCTCAAGTATAAAAGATAAATAAAAAAATAGTAGCAAAACAATGACAAGCCATTGCTTTTTCTTCACGCTAGGAGCTTTTCGTATATAAATTCAACTGTATTACAATAAAGCGGGTAGATACATCGCGGTCCGCCTACGGCGAGATTTATGCTTATCTCTTGACTATAAACCGGTATTAATGCATATAAATATATCAAGAGTGAGAGAAAATAGGGTGGACATACTTTAAGGGAAAGTTTAGATAGATTTTCTTCCCCATATTGTCAGAGAAATATTTGTCAACTTACTAAAGATAACTTACGAGTACTAGGATTTAGGTAGAGAATAAAAACATTATTTCACGGAACTGCACACAAACATTTAAATTTTATTATATTGAAAGAAGTAATTGACGAATATTTTGAAGTACATAATTTTAATATAGCAGCAAGTTAAACAAGACTGCGTTAATGACCTTTGCTTATGGTTTTTCTTTTTTGGTTGCTAAATCTGCGTTTTGGTTTTTGAGTTCCTGAAAAGTAAAGAATGGCAACATTCTATAAACTACATAAATAGCAAACGTGAACGTGAAACGGAAACGTGGTTATCATATATATATATATACTCTATACTAAGTATAGGATGTCTAAGTGACGACAAGATCAGTTTCATGCCATTCAAATCGTCTTCCCAAATACATTTTACTGCAACATGCTTGGAAAATATTCCATTATTATATAAAAACAGTCTCCATCGGTACACGTCTATCGGCTCTTTTTGGTACATAACGGTAATATTAGCAATTTTATAACATGATAATAATAGAAATAGCTTGACAGTTTAAGGTTTAGTCAAACAGCGGACAGGGCAGGGCGTGACGTGTTCTTGTATTCTCGCGCTTAGCGCCGAGCGCGACGGCTCTCTTTGACATATTCTACATTAACTACTCGTAAATATTACAACTTTTCACGTCTCGCCAGCGTCGCGTCGCCTTCCCCCCCTCGTCCGCTGTTTGACCAAACCTTTAATGTATTTTTTTCATTATTCCTGGAGGTATGTATAGCGAATAGCTGTCTTCACGAATAACTGCTAAGCTCTTTTTAAAAGTTTAAACAATGAAAAAACGAACGCCGCATACTAAGAGCAACTAGGGCCACCATGGCGGGCCGCGTTGCTCTAAGGCCGCATACAATTAATTTGACTAAATTTGTCTTTTGTTTTGTTTCCTCGCAAAAAGATGAAACTTCTATACAAATTTCGATCGAAGTAAAACTACTGGGCTTCACTTCCTCATTCCAATTATACCCGGCCGTCTGTTGACTATTTCCGGTCTCGGCGGTAATATAATATTTCTATTAGGTAACCAGCATAAGCTAGATTTACTTACATTTTTGTTACACCTATCTATGTACTGTACCTAACGATATAGGTATATTAGTGTATCATAATTCCTTAATTAATACATTAATATAAGCGATAAGACCGCCCATTGTACAGCAGTATTATATATAAAAATTATAATTATATATTAAATGTATCCATGTTTTATGTACAATAAAAACTTATCTATTTATATCTAGAGCATTATGGTTTTTGAAATATTATATGCAAGTCTTAGAACGGAACTTGTACTTTTCATTCAAACAAAAAAGGCGGGGCGGGTAATTAATATACGTATGTAGTAGTTTATTAGATATTCGGGCTATTACCAGATGTTTTACCAAAGTATGATGTTATTTCGTTGATATCCACATAAATACAAAATCACAGAAACCCTCAGTGTACAGGATACCCGCTCTCCCTTTTGCCGGCGCGGCGGGAAAGTTCGCCAGATCCGTTTCCTGTGTTTGCCCATTTTACCCAAGCCCCCTTGCGCCCCAGGCTCCCCTGACGTACTGCCTGCTCCCACAAATAAATACAGACGACGTACATCGAAAATAAATCGGTCCATTCGAAAAATAACGTTTATTTTGTAGGTAGTCTTTGTCTAGCGCTCTCTCTATTTATTTGCTTGATAGGTAATTTCTTTTCCAAATCTTCTGCTATTAGTTTTGTCTGACATTTTTTGTGGATTTGTGTTTTATATATAAAATCATAGAAATTCTACATTATATTATAAAACAATAAGTATTTGCAGATTATTTTAAAAGTTTGACAAATATTAAACTACTAATTGCGCCCCGCGGTTGAACCCGTGTGGTAATGGATGATGATGAAAAGTATCCTTTGTGTTAATCTAGAGCCTCATATATTCATACCGAATTTCATCAAAATTGGCCTCGCCGTTTGTGTGTGAAGAAGTAACAGACATACAAACACACTCCCAAACATTCGGCTCTATAATATTACCTAGTGTGATTATTCACCGACAACTTCGATCCGACTTTCCATCAGATGCTCATCTTCAGGTTGAGTGCGCAGCGGAGTCTCTTAGCTCGCGGTGGGAACAGCGGGGCGCAGCGCGTGCGGGTCGACGCGACAAAGTTTATAACAAACAATATTATGAAAACTTCAGTAGTAATTTTTAATTAGAGTTCCCTTGCTAAAATATAATCTAATAAATACTAAGTGAACGAGTGCTGTGCCTATTTAACTAGTTTTTTGAGGCCCGATATGATAATCAGCTGTAAAATAATAATGAATTTTATTATTGAGATTTATCTTCACAAGCGTTCTGTGAATTTACGTACAGTCATTATTTATTTTTTTACGTTGAAAGATGTAATATGCAGTGTTCTGCTACACACTATATAATTATGTACGAAGTCCTTTATAAAAACAGAAAAGAAAAATTATAATTAAATGATAATAATCAAAATTCTTTATATATTATAATATTTAAATGTGTTGCCCAATTAAAGCTTAAACCGCCTAGTCGAACATCTTAGTACTTCTCACATTAACATTCAAATTAAAGAAAAAAAATGTTATCAAGAATTATGATCAAACTATTTTGTGATTAAAACTAAAAGCCATATTCATAGAGGGGATATTCATTAGACGTGTTAAGTCGTCTCTAACGGGGCATTTAAATAATTTTATCGGCGATTTCATATTTTCCTTTTTGATCATTCCCTTATCATGTAAAGAGATCAAAAGATGCGGTAGAATATAAAAATTAATAGTTACAAACACTCCATTTCAGAGACACATAATTTGGAGGCAAATCTCTACAGTCGAGTTGGTACGAACAAAGAAAAAGTTTATCTAGATGTGACATCATTAGCGAAACATAATTATGTAGTACTGTGTCATCATTATAAAATTTATGATTACGTATCATCGTAATTTAGAAAAATATCTGTTTGTCTATGCATATGAAAGCAAAGAAATCTTATTTAATATATAGAAATCTTTATATGATCATTTATACGGTACTTACTACTTACCTATAGCAAAAACATTTTTTTAATTTATGCATGTCTGTCTGTCCGTCTGTTCGTTTCGTACCCGCTGATCTCCAAAGTTGCTGCACCATTTATTTTGACGGGAATTTCACTGACATATAGCTGATGTTATAAGAAGTAACTTAGGTCTGATAAGCGATCGACCGGTACGATTTTCGTCGTGATCGCTCTGCCGGTGACCTTCTAGTATAACTTACATATCGATGGGCGGAGTTGGTGTTGTCCAAAAATGAGGCGTTGGCGGCTGGTTTGAATAAAGCAAATATCTTTGATCTGACGTGGCATAAAGCGCTTCTTTCGAGGCTTTCTTCCTATGGGCTTCCCGAGAAATTGTGCAAATGGATCTCCAGTTTTTTGCCAGATCGGAGCATCAAGATCGTTGTCGACAGGGCTCCGACTCAAAAGCCATCAATGCTGGTATACCGCAAGACTGGGTGCTATCGCCCACTCTGTTTTTCCTGCATATCTAAGACATGTTTCAGTTCAGCGGTAGTTATTGTTATGCGACAGTACTGAACATGTTTCTTATACCAGTCGTGCTAAAACTTCTCTAAAAAAACGATGTCGATAGTCGGAACAAACTCGTGTCTGAAGTCGGGATCTTCTTGCCTAATGTCTCAAATTGAGGCCGACTGAACTTAGTTTAACCCCAATAAGATACAAATTTTAGCGTTTACCGGTAAACTGTTCCTCTTTTTGTGATCCCTATCTTTTTGAGAGTATTTCCTTAGCTGCTTTAGCCAATACTGGAATACTTGACGTCGACATATCGAGCGTTCTTAAATTTCACTGTGACATGGATGGGAAGGCAAAAGTAGCATTAGCTAAAGTTGGTGTGCTCGGAAAGTAGAGACGGTGCTTCACGTCAACCCATCGTCTGCAACTTTATAAGACTCAAGTTCGGCCTATCATGGAGTATGCTGTTCTCACCTTTGGGCAGGACCTATCCCCAGTACCAGCTCCTTGCATTTGACTGCATTTAACGCTGAGCAGCTCGAATCATCGAGATCAAGCTCTCTCCGATCGGCCCTGCGTCTTCTACCGCATCTATCACGGGGAGTGTTCCGAGGAACGGTTCGGTCTACCTGTAGCTATGATTCGCCATCGTACGTCTCGACAGAGCATGATGTTCTATACATTTTGTGTCAACGTCTGGCCGTCCACTACTATGCGTTTCTTACGGCATTTCCTGCCTTGCACTGCCCCTTTATGGAATAGCTGCCATCAGTACTTTTTCCAAACCGATATGACTTAAAGACCTTAAAAAGGGCATATTCTCTTCCTAAAAAGGACAGCATCCCGTCCTCGAGACCTCTGGTGTTGCTGATGTCCGTGTGCGACAGTGATCACTTACTACCAGGTGAATCATCTGCTCGTTTGCGTTACTTTGCTAGATGTCACTTGGTTAGTCAAATAAAAATATTTACGGTATACTGCCGTAAAATTCAGAATAATCCAGAACAGCCGTGCGATTCTCTAAGAGCAAACATCGCCGCATCTTTGACAACATCCGTGACACAAATGACGAGATGACAAGAAACGTTGGAAAAACAACCTTATGTACAAGGGCGATATCCCATAAAGTATTTGACATCGGTGAGCTCGTCGACGAGCGCATCGAAGAACCATTAGAGAATCGCACGACTGGATGTCGTAAATCTCGTTTTGAGTTGATATTTGACCTTACGAAAGATCGAAAAGATCTGCACCAAATCGAAATTCATTATTGAAGGTAATTCTGGAAATATGAACATGATTCTTTACAATGTCAAAGAAACGCATACAAAAATACTAAATTAAATATCGGTGGTGCTTCTATTGACCATAGATCTGCGCTCCAAAAGCTACGTTGCAGTCAACAATGGCGCCCGATAGTGGCACAATAAACCGCCTCAAATGGCCCGGAACTTTTTCTCTAATGGTTTATTTAAAAAATCTCACAATTTTCATTCCCGAGTTTCCTTTGGGAGACTCGAATAAATCTATTTTATGCCCCGTCTGAGACATTAAGCTTTTGATCGGAATTGCTTTTATGCGATGTTTGTTCTCAGTATCTTCGTGATTTAATGTTATGTTCTAGAAGACGTGTCTCTCTTTTATCTGAGGCCCTTTGGAGTTGGGCATTGGGCAATGCGTCATTTACAAGGTTTTTGGAGGCAGGTTTGAATATGATATTAATAGAGTTGCGTCTTTTGACAAGGGTTATTGATAACGTCAATAATGTGTGGACACCTGATATTTGGCACAATATATTTTTTTGTATGGGCAAAAGTTTTAATGTTCAAATACAAATAAACATTATTATATATACAAAACTTGTAACTTTTACGCATTTTATTCAGAATAAAATATAACAAAAGTTTAAGTTGCTGCTTAGTTACGCAACCGGCTTTTTCAATTACCGTCATAATTATTGCCATATAACATCATCTCAAATTCCCTGCTATCTCTTTTATCGCACACATTCGTTGTTTCGAAAGCCCAAGTTTCCTCTTTAGCACATTCACCTTATTGTAACCCAAAGCGCTGCAGTATCGAAGTCGTCAGGGTCGGCAGACAATCACGTTTACGACGCATAAAAGTTAGTCTTTATAGACTCTTGGTGTATAAAAGTGGCGTTTATGCCTTTTTAATTAATTGTCGTGCCGTTAAAGGCCATATCAGCTTTGTAGCTGATGCTTATGGCTGGAAAATTGTTAACCGAGTAGTGATTTAATAATAAAATGTGTTTGATGGGCGAACACTTCATCAAAACATCGTAAAATGTCGCTTGTAAAGCTTTTGTGATCGTTTTCGCTTAGTGGTTTGTTATTGAATAGTAGTCACTTGCGGATTCGTTCTAACAACATCAACGCTCAATAATTAAGGCAAAAATGGAAAACATATTAATTTCCTGCATCATTTATAAGATATTTATGATATTATTCCTAAAACTTAATTCATTATGTTTAATTAGTATTTCTAAGTGTCTACGTATCTATCAAGAATGATATAAATATTCATAATTTTATATATAAATCGACAACTGGTTTATCTAACATTATGTCTCTTAAAAACACGTTTAATTTACGCAAACATAGTACTATACCTACTTAAAATTCCCTTTGCTTAGAAAATTTAAAATTTTATAATGATGAATTAATTTAAAATTATGATTTTATCGATAATTATTAACGTCGAATAGGTTATCAGTTATATTGCAATAAATAACAAGTTTGGTTATATATACGTATATATTATTATTTAATTGAAACACCCAATTAAATGGTTCTGGTAGGCGGAGTTCCAAAATGTCTTCATTCTATTATAAATAAAAACTAATGTTAACTCATACAAGTTAGTACGAAGCGGACATTAGTCACAGCTTGGTGCCCCATCTATTCTTATTTCTCGACCATTGTATTTGTGTGATAAATAAGAAGATTCACAAAATAATTTCTTCAAAACAGACTTTAATTTGCCAGTCAGTTCAACTGTAATATCTGAACCTTAAGAACTATATTCAACCGTATCTTATAAAATTATTCGTAAGAAGAATGTCTCAGGAAAGCAGCTTCTAACTGAGAATTATTAATAATAATGTAGGTGCACGCACTGCACCTATGCACATATCATCTTTTAAAAGATACAGCCATTCAGTATACGATTTCAATATCATTAATTTTTTACCTCAGACATACTTGACCAAAAAATTTCCTGTCGTAAAATAAAATAAATTGGGTGGCAAAGAAATAAAAGTGTTATTAAAACATTGAATTACGCGTAATCGCAAAATTCAACCCTGCTCAGCCTACCGCGGGTATTTACGACCGCACAAATTAATTTTCCCCGATTTTTTTACGCCGTCAACAGTAAAGAGTAGGGAATGGCCATAGATACAAATACAAGTGGCTATAAAGCGAATGTAGCTGAGTCAGTGCCGACTCGGTGTGTCCTACTGCGCATGTGCGGTACATTCCGGTACTTTTATTGATTTCAGTAGCACTAACGGTCCATAAAGCCGACGTGCTGGACTGGAACCTCCACTCTATGCCCCTTATTAGGTACTCACAATTTCCAGGAGCGCTACTTGTTAACTTTTGAAATAGTTCTGGAGTTCTTTAAGATTGTTAAGTAGAGCTTTTCTTATAATACTAAGTGGGTTATGAGTTTCGTTACAAGTAATTAGGTTTGTTTGTTTAAAAGCTTTGTACATTGAAATTAACTTTGTGCATTGAGTTTTTTAAGATATAAATATATAAGCGATATTTTATACTATTAAGCTTGTATATGCCAGAATGTGTATTCAGAGGTGTATTTAAACTTAGAATTCACTGGTTATGTTTAGGTGCCTTGATGGCATTTCTGTTCAAGCCTATTAACTGGTCTGATATTGGAACTACTCCCTATTTCAATATACGTCGGTCATTCTTACATGATTTTCGATGACATACCTTGCCTACTTAATATATTACTACTATCACGTGGTTGCAGAATACTGGCCAAATCGATAGTAAGATGGCGGCCCCTGACAATCACATCTGACAAGTAAAATTATGAAAGAAAAATATGTTGGCGCTGTTAATTAGTATCTTTACCAATTGTTGTGTGTGTACGAAGTGACTTACTAAATTTAATTTACCATTTGGTATTGAGTAATAATGTATTTATAAATACAAATTGTTATTAGTTTTTGAAAAAAAAAATAATGTAAAAAATTACCGCCTACACTCAAAAGTAAAATAATCAAACTGATACAAAAATAGTGAACTGCCACAAAATTTACCCAGAAACCAGAAACCTACATTTACATACCCATCTAAGCAATACCGATACTTCGCCCAAGCACCGGGACCCTATCCAAAACAAACTAACCCATGAACGGCAGTCAATAAACACCCGAGGCACGTATTTTCGGATTAACTGCTTAGGGAGTTGCCAATCTTAATTGCCTACCACAGTTTATACATCTCTACTATTAACTAACTAATAGTTCTTCGGTGGTGGTCATTTGGACCCGTCGACGGTATGTCGTTTTGTTAGCACGCCTCATTTAAGGTTTATTATACTTCCGAATTTTGCAATTAATATTTAGTTAATGATTAAACAATGAACATTATTTCTTTTCTTAGAAAAATTAGACGAATTTGGTTAATTTTCCGTAAAAGTAAACGTAATACATTTTATAAAACACGCATTAATAAAGGTTTATAACCATATAAACTGTTTATAAGTTAGGCTTAGCTTATGTTCTATAAATTTGCCATTTGATTTAGAAAATCTTGCAGTCAAAACGAGTTCTAAAATAACATGCGTTCTAATGGTTCAGAATCAGCGACATAAAAGAAAAGTATAACAGCGGGAAATAAATAAACAAATTATTTACAAAATGGCATTGCTATTTATAAAATAGTTTGAATTTGGAATTCTTATTAGAATTAAACATATACCTAGTTAGAAATTTCATAAGTGTAGGGACCATCAAAAATACTAAATAATATACCTCTTCAAGAATTTTAAAAAGGTTTTTATAATTATAATATGTATTATGGTACATTCGTTTATATTTTCATGCGTTTTACATAAACTATGAGTTTTACATAAACTCATAATATTAACGCATGAAAATATAAACGAGTTAATGTTTTCATAGATTATTATTATTTTTAGGTTAGAATTTACGGTGCGTACCTAACAAAAAATTAAGTAAACACGTAGAACAAAGTCATCAACGGCCCAGTAAATGCTTAAACACAGCATAAGCCAGAGATTGTCAGCCCGAAGCACGTCATAATGCTTCTCTGTAATATCAGAAGAGGGCATTAGTGGGTGTCTCAGCTGTAATATCCGACGGCTGCGGTCGTAGGTCCTTTATTAAAACAAAATTTCTACCCGCAAAATGTCCACGAGCTTTGTTCGGGGAATGCTCCTCGATTTTAATAAGTAAAATGTGTTTTATATTTTCCTTACTGCGTTTGCTGTATGTTTTGAAGTTGAATATGAATTATATACCTATTTATATAATGAAGTTTATTTTGATTTCTTACTACATATAGTTCTACGAACAGTAAACTCGCGAAGTTTCTTGCTATACTCAATGATATGAGTAACTATAATATACATTACGTATATAATTATATCTCAAGGCGGTAATCGCTTGTCTACTGTTACTAAATTAAAATATTATTGTGTTAGGGATAGTTATTTTTCATATATAATATTACACAACTATGTACAAAAAACGGACCGACTTCAAAACTGAAAAGTGTAAACTAACTTGTTGAAGTCAGTACCATGTCGGTACCGACATACGAAAGTAGGATAACAATATATTACCTACCTATATGATGGAACCGATTTCAACAAGTTATTTCACTTTCAGTATACAGTGAATTCCGTTATTTGTTAAAAAAAAACGAGCTAGTTCACCGTGACTTGTAACTAATGTAAATTTACTCGTAAAAAAATGTATACTTCCTACTTTTTAACCCCTTCAACTGAAAAACGCCAATTACCAAAAATCCTTAGAAATTGTAGAATTACAAAATATATGGAGAATAGAGAAATTAGAGAATAGAGAATTAGAGATTTCGTTCGCTTGATCAATGATGATTGATCATATGGCAAGACATACAGTCGGGCGCCTGATAGTAAGCATCATTGTAGTACTTTGCAATGAAGTAGTTTAAGCTTTGTAGTGATAGCCAGAGTTAAATTTTTCCGTAGTTCTTACTGCCACTTACTGGGTTCGTCATCCTAATGCCCGTTTTCACCACCATTTTAGGTAACACCTAAGCCAGTTAGGTAACACTTAGTAGTACAAAAATGTCACCTAACTTGCTCAGGTGGTAACACCTAAATAAATTTGTTAACCTTAAATATTGGTGAAAACGGGCTTAAGATATTCGTATTCGAGGCTCATTCGTTCAGCGATTCCACAATGTCTTTCAAACCCTATTACACAGTAGTAATGACATACAGTCGTACCTAACAAAGCCTTGTCAGGGACCATTGTGGTTGTCACTCACACCAAAAGGTCACCTAGTCAAGATCTTTCAGTTCAAATACCACCTACAATTCAGTCCTGCCGTTATTTGTATAAGTACTTATTTATTTTTTATATTTACTTCTTTACTGTTTTGTCCCAGTTTTTTATATTAAAAGTTATATTTACGGTGAATAAATATTACCATATCCGTAGTAGGCTTCAGAGAAAAAAACATAAATCAATTTAGTGCTGCCAGCGTTTTGACAACTTTTCCTCCTACCATGGGGCTTATAATAACAATCATTTATTAATACAAAAAAATTGTTACACATTACAATATTACTTATAGCTATACTTATAGATTCGTTTTTATTTTTACTTTTAATATTTTCTAAATATTTCTATCTTAATCATTTATTTTAATTATAACAATTCCTACCAAAGAATATACTTACTCCAGTCTGTCTTCGTTCTATAATCTAATCAAATTCATTCCATGCCATCTCAATACCATTCAAACCCGATAAACATCACAAGTTTGATTCCAAGCCCAAATTGAATCAAGCGTCCCTATCTACTTATTACAATCAGCTAGGTACGTACAATATGTCGGTATAGAGTACCGACGGAATGCGGCAGTGAAGCGATGATTTCGGTACATTTGCCGAGACCGTAACGATCGCCGGAATAGTCTTGATGGACGCCAGGAATGAGCTCTCAAAACATAAAGAAATCCCCTTAAAAAGGGTAGCGTTGGGGGAAGCTCAGACTCTAGTAGAAAATTAGGGAACGCAATGTTCAAGTTGTTTTTGGCCAACTCTTTTTGCGTAGTTTGTGTCACTTGTAAATTTGTTTGTGACATATTCTAGAGTTGGGTTATGTTGTGTAACCTCTTTATGTAATTTGGTTACGCGTTTGTTTCCTCTGTTAGATAGAATAGTTTGTTATCAGATTGTAAGAATATAAGCAGATGTTTCATATATAAACTATTTTACTGTCGTGTTGGCACCGATGACTTGTGTATTTAAAAACTAAATGTAAAATAATAATTCTATTAAAATTACCTGTAACCGGCATTCATAGCATTCAATCTTTTTATTTTATACGTATAGATACACATTGTAAGCTTAAAACATATAGGTAATATGTAGAAACACTTTTTTTTTTCGAAACTCTTTAAAGGCGCGCACAAATTTTTATCAATTTTTATTGTTTTTTTTTCATTTTTTTATCACTTTTAATTTATACATGAAATTAATAGACTTTACGAATGCGTTGCAACGACACAATGAACAAAGACACAAGCAACAAATGTTTAGTCTGAAACCAGATATAAAAGCCAAGCTGTTTTTATTACAGCATATTATATTATTTAATATTTAATGTTATATGTATTTTTTGATAATTGATACGTAAACTACACAATAGGACTAGTAAAATTGGGTTAGAATCAAAAGTAGACCTCGCAAACAAAAATGCCCTCATTCCGACGTACATATCAAAAATTAAGAAAACAAAGGGAACCATTTTCCACAACTCAGAAAAGTTTTATCAGGCCCGCGGATAACATTTATAAATTAGAATGAACTTTCTCGACACAGTTGGCATTACTTTACCGGAATGGGAGCTTCCAAAACAAGCAAACTATCTCCGAAGGTATCGTAATTCTGACCGAGACACAGTTATATGTACCGTTAGTAATCTCATTCCACATTTCTAATCTATTTTAAATTAAAACTAGTTTGTGTCCCATTATTCGTCACGTTGATATAATTGGATGCACTTTAAAGTTTCCGCCAGTTTTTTTCTTATATCGTAAGTGGGCACACCTGTAATGCCAGATATTTGGCCAATCTCATAAATTGGTAAACATGTACATTTAAAAAAATTTCATACCGCCTTCCATTCAATTCAGTTAGTGGAGTAAAAAGTAAAAATGGGACCAACGAGAAGCACCAACTTTCAAACAAAAAAATAATTCTGAGAATCGGTTCACCCAGGCTAAAGTTCTGAGGTAACGAAAATAAAAAAATAGTCGAATTGAGTTCCTCCTTTTTGGAAGTCGGTAGAAAAATATATTTTACTCGTCATCTCTATAAAATGTCTGAATAGTACCTACTACTGCTATCAACTGTACCAACAAGGGGAGTAAACAAAACAACATTTTTCCGACTCGGATGAATAAATAAGACGAGGAGGGTTGCTTTCAGAGGGAATCGTCCCTCCGTTGGAATGGCTTCTTGTTTGATTTGCATGTTTTAATCCTTTAGCAATCCTGGACTCAGATGGCAGCTCACTGCATAATTGGTTCGAATACGGTTAGTTATCAGTATACTTAAGAGTTAAGCATTAAAGTAATCTATACGCCAAAATAATTTATACGTACAACTTACGCGTTACGTATTTTACTTTTCTACCGACTTCCAAAAAAAAGGAGGAGGTACTCAATTCGACTGGTTTTTTTTAATGTTCGTTACCTCATAACTTTTGATAAGGTGAACCGATTCTCAAAATTCTTTTTTTGTTTGCAAGCTGATGCTTCCCGTTTAAATAAAGATATTTTATCCACTTTATTTCTATGGCCCCTTCTATGTCCCCTTATACCGTGGACTAAACGAACGAATCAGCTTAAAAAAGAAACATAAAATAACAACACAAAAATAGCAATGCCAATCAAATAGTTACAACGTCAGAAATTTGTGCAGACATATCAGGCAAGATCTTCACATATCGTTTAAGGTGGGATTAAATTTGCATTTATATATTATATTAGAGAAAAATACATAACTAAAATGTTTTCTGGTAAGCTGGAACTGAATCTTATAACATCACAAATTCAGAACAGAAAACATAACTCCTCACCCAACATCTTGAAGACATGAGCCCGGGTCTCTCCGGCCCTAACCCGGCGATGAAACTAACAGCCCGGGGTATCAACAAAAGGGCAATAAGATATGCTAGGAAAAACTAGTCTATCTCTCCCGAGGGTGTAATGCCAACAGGCCTGTAAGTCCCCGATGCGAAAATAGCGTTACCATGGTTCAGCTTTCTGTGAACAAAACGTTATATTGGCATTTTAGTTGGCATGATGACCTTACGTTCTACTTTGTGTCAATGTATACCAGAATTAAAATTAATAAAGAATAATCCAGGTCCAAATAACTATTCCAGATTGGCATCGTGGTATTAATATCAAATTTTTCACTTTATCTACTAAGCAAGAGCCCTTATAACCTGACGAAACATCACGAGGTTAAGAAAGTGCGTGCAATCGGGTTCGGGCGGAATGACGATCGAAATTGCTTTGACGTTTGAGGGAGCGATTGATTTTCATTTGGTTATCTGTCTACGATGTGGTATGAAATATATTTTTCAATATTACAAATGCGATAAAAAAGTATATATTTTTGGATGGATAGATATAAATTGGTTTCTCTTTGTCGAGATAAGGATAAAGAAAGAATGATTTAGCTTATTTTATAAGATACTAGCGACTGCCTGCGACTTCGTTTGTGTTGTAGGCTCGGTCTTCGGCCTCGCCATGACCTTCCATCTCTTCTTAATTTTCCTTTATAAGAACTTTCTCCTGATAATAATCAACAAACAAAAACAGAATTAGCATAATTGTTCCATCCGTTCTCAACTTATAGCGTGACCAGGAAAAATAGAGGTTTATTTTTATTTATTTATTTATTTTTATTGATCGCCAACATAATGTACACTGTAACACTCATAAAAATAACGACATAGTAGGTATACAAACTTAATGCCATCACAATTATAGGCGAAGACTACATTCTAAATAAAAGCTAGTTTTAGCAACATATTAAGCATATATAAATAATATATATATTTATATAGATATATGTTACTAGAATCGTAGATGGCCTACTTTTACAATCAATTAAAAGGATTGCCCTACAAAAAACAAAGCAAAATGAAGTCTGCACAAGCCGTATTCACAAACAAAAACAAACGATAGTTTAGTCGTTTCCCGATATTTATTACAATCGGGTAGGCTGCAATATGTATAATTGCTGCGCCGGTATCCCGTATCCCGGGGCCTGGTAACACGTCACCGGGATTGCCGCGTATATCCCGGTAATTGGACCGAAACCCGGGATTCCACTTTCTTTATTGCAAATAAACTACTCTAGCTGTGGTGCTGTTGTTGCATGTTGGTAAACGTGACAAGCGAACAGCGGAAACAGTAGGCAACATGTGGAAGGTGATCTACCTCTTGATCTCTTTCTCCTAGCAAAAATTTAAATCTTCTATTTGTTTAAACCTGATAGGTTTATGTATATGTATATAAAAAGGCTACCTGAGCAAATAATAAAAAGTATTTTCTCTCAAGAGTATTCAATCCACTCCTCACAAACTTTACATCAGGAAATGCTCTTTTACAGTGTATTCCAGTAAATTTTAAACCTTTAATAATAATGATAATAACTACCTTACTACCAACCTAATGCGGCTAAATGATATTTAGCAATGTAAAATAGAATTAACAGGCCTATTTCAATAAAGGATTATGAATTAATGATTATTATATAAATACTTATGTAATGTACAAGCTTACTTAAAAAAATATTGAATGGCTGAAGAGCTTTGACTATAATGAAGTGGAAAAGTTAGACATAAACTCACACACACACACAGAGAGAGAGAGGGGGGGGGGGGGGGAGAGAGAGAGAGAGAGAGAGAGTCACACACACAATTGTAACTAATTGTAATAAACTAATAAGTATATATGACACCGCCTTCTGTAACTCAGTTTTACAACTAAAACAAGACGCAGAGCAAAAAAATTAATTTTAACTAGCTGTGGCCAACGGTTTCACTTGCGTGGCGACAATGTAGATGATGATGACAAAAATTGTAAACTTCATTTGTTTTTTGGAAGTGTACTTTCATATGCATTAGGTGAAAGGCTGTTAATTTGAAATAACAAACAGACACTTCAATTTTATTTTTCTGTGTATATTTAACCATTTATTTATTTTATATTGATCAGAATGCTGACTCATATTTTGCGCAAAAAAATAGCATAGCTATACGACGTGGAAATGCAGCCAGTATTCTGGGCACTCCTTCAACAAATGGTTTAAAATTTTTTTGAGTGTTTGTTAATCTTTGTCCATTATATTTTGTTAATACACATACATTATATTTAATCAAATAAAATTTAGTATATCAATCTATACACAATATTTTAAGTTCAGTAATTAATTACTGAACTACTTATTCAGTTCCGCAGACAGCACCCGTTCACGAGTTGACGCATGTGACAGCCATCGCCTTTCTTAACCATATTTGAGGGAAGATGGCGACCCGCCACACACGCCAACACCTTTTCGTGAGCATGACTGCTCTAAATGTCTTAGTACAATTTCAACATCTATTGCACTTGCTAAGAACCCTCTTTGCTCTGAAGCAGGGCCTTCATCACCGCTACGTTCCGATCCCTAATCGCCATTACTATTTATTACTGAGTTAATTATTAGTGATTGGTTCAGTAATAGATATGTGTATTCGTAGGTATATCCCGCTGTCACTCGTACCATGCACCAAACAATCGCTAGATAGCATTTACGTAATTTACCCGTTGAACTTACGATCGGCCTCATTACTGGAAGTGTTTTGGGAACGATTCTTAATGTACCATTTTATTTTCGAACGTTGTTCACGTAGTTGATACCAATTATACCTTCTAAATGAGCCTTCTCAGTGTTTTCAATAACTGTAGCAAATCACTTATCATTAAACTACTCTCCGTTTTCACATTCTTCATAATTTTTAGGGTTCCGTAACCAAAGGTTGAAACGGGACTCTATTACTAAGACTCCGCTGTCCGTATGTCTGTCTGTCCGTCTGTCACTAGGCAGTATCTCATGAACCGTGATAACTGTCATTTCAACTTTCTAACTAGACAGTTGAAATTTCCAAATAGATATGATGTATTTCTGTTGCCACTATCACAACAAATATCCGCCAAAGCATCATTGGAGGATTACATATAAAAAACCCCGACAAATGCGAGTCGAACGATAAGTAATCTTAGATAATGGTACAGAACCCTTCGTGCGCGAGTCCGACTCGCACTTGGGCAGTTTTTATTTATAATCCTCCAATGATGCTGAAATGTTTAAAATTGTTAAGGAACCCATTTGACTAGACTGTTTGGTCCCGAAGGTAAGTTGATATAGGTATAGTTCTAAGTATGTTGGTACTTATACCTATAGAATCAGAACTATAAATACATCGAGGTTGCCGACCCGCTCATGACTTTAACCTTATGGCCTAAAGGCACTATATTATTCAATATTATGCCACCTTCTTAAAAATCACATTATGCACTAGCATAAGAAAACATAAAAAAAATCCAAGATAATTAATTTTGCTTTACCAATATATTTTTATTATATACAACTACTCTCCACAGACTCCAGCCAGGGTCCGTGCCTTTCTTACATTTTTGCAATTTATTATTGAAGACAATTATTTTTAAGGTCAACATAACAACAACAATGGGGTCGTTTTGTAGTGTCGCCTATTTAGGCCTGTCAGTTTGCTCCGTATCACCCTTTAAATATTAACAAAGCTCTTCCATGTGTTTAACTTTATTTATCTTCCCAAGCTTACTAATAACACTCGCATGAGTCACTTTCACTGTCATCTGTTCCAATATTGCATTGGTGTTTCCAACGTTTAACCTAATCTATAGGTACGTATTATCCAAACCTACAACACAGTATTACATGCGACAAAAATGACCGAAGAAACTTTTATACAGTAATAAATTAGAAACATCATAATTTTAGAGTAATTTTAGCGCCCCTTTCTATGAAGTTTTTATACAGATACACTTTTGAATGTTATGGATTGTACACATGTAGGTACCGCAAGTAGGTAATACGAGTAAGTACATCATATTGCAGGCGACTGTACAGTTAATACGCGATTTTGGGTTAAAATTTTTGCATTATTTTTGCATTATCCCATTAGGTATGTACTTACATTGTATATGAGCTGTATTTTACATAGAAGATAGTGGCAAAATAGAAACGCCTTACAAAATAATGTTCTCAACGAGGAGGCTTACAAGTCGATGTATATTTTGCTATGTAGTTATATTTACGTTGCATATTTATTTATTTAGTTAGGTTATATCTGTTATTTGATCACGTTTCATATTCATCAATGTTGATTGAAATGTTTTAGATATGCTCAGTAACAGATAAAAAGGTATTTGTTTATCTAGATGATAGCATAAGTACACTTTTTACAGATTTTATAAATAGTAGTTATTGCCGGGATTTATTGATACTTTTCAGAGTAAATAAACCAAGGATTAACTTTTATATGTTTAAAACAACTTTCTATTACTTTCTGGTATTTATGGTACAATACAATTTAAGGCGAAAAGAAAGGCTGAGGGAAGACGGTTTCGCTAATTCATCAAGTTCATATTACCTCAACCCGCTTCTTCATTCGCGTAGAATTAAAGTAACACGATCTGTCAGAAACTGTTTCGGATAAAAACCTATATGTTAGGTTAGTCTTGTTTATAAGCTATACACATTCCAGACTGCATAGAAGTTACAGTCACATAACAAGTCCATTATGAAGCCTGTATGTCTTGTGTAAGTCACGTTATATTAAAAAAGTAGATATTTTACAGAAACTTTGTAAGGCGAATATAAAAAAAGTCAAACATAAAAACATAGTTTTGTACACTTTGTCTACACTCGTGCACAAACATTTAACGGTTAATAATCCTATTAAATATCAAACTTCGAAGGAACGTACATCTACGAAAATAAAACAATAGTAGATTATGCACTGAGGGAGTGAAGCAGTGTATATTGAACCCTGAGTGTAACGGGGACTCTAGATTTGAGCGCAGCGAGGGGATCAATATTTAATTTTAAGTTATGTAGAGTCCTGAGTGAAGCGAGGAGTTAAATCCGCCCAAGACGAAGACAAGCTTTATCCTCGAGGTGCATACTCTACTTTTCATACCTTTAAAACTCAGAGCTTTAAAATAGCAGTTACTTAGTAAAAAGTAAAATACATTAATAGTTTAAATTCAAATTGGACACATTTGTCCCGTTATAGAGGGACAGAAAAGTATCTTTGGAAAGAAATTTTTTTTATGGAAAGCACTGTTTTAGACTTTCGCTGTTGTTAACTAAGTTATAATTAGTACTCACGAGATGAAGACTATGATTTAGTTGCCTTTGGAGCTCTCGATATTTCGGTACAGTTACATGCACCACGTTCAAAATTATAACATTTTATAGAAGTTGTTAAAATAAAATAACACTAAACACTAGATAAGGGCACGTAACTTGAAGCTATCTATGACTTGAAGTATGACCTTGAATGTTCAGTAGTAGAGTGTCCGTGCGTAAGTTACGCATGCGCGTTGCTATGGGTTACGCTGCGTAACCCATAGCAATGCGGCGCACAACATAATTTTTTTTTTTAATTTTATCACATAGCCGTGAATACAAAGTCCTTCAGCCGACAAACCTATTCCCTATAGCAGTGTTGCCAAATCAATGAAACAATAAATGGCCAAACACTTCAAAAAAGGTTAGAATGTTAAAAATTTCGTACCTTGAAATGTAGCTAAAAGTGGCTAAAGAACTGGGTTAAAAACAAACTTAAGTATATAACTTTAAAACGTATTATTTAATCATCTAAGATTATTTCAACATAATACTCAATTGGGGTTGATGGTTCTGATTCATTAGGAATAAGGAAAGAATACTTTTCATGCTTTCCGATTTCCAACACTTCCATGGGTATTTAGTAAGAAACATACGTCTGCATAAATTGGTGTATTCCGTAGATAACATTCGTTCAGAAATGAGATCAGAAATCAGAAATGAAATTTATGACTGAAAACAAGTGCTATGAAATGGAAGTGAATACTTATTAATTGGCTGTAATTTTACTTAACCTTATCAGTAGTAAAAAGTTGCTAAATATGTAGCTAAAACGTTTAGCCAATAATATTTTATATTATTGCAACACTTCCCTATAGTACAATCGCGTTTTTTTTTTCTGTGTGCTGTATCCGTACTAAGAGTTTTCCTACAACTAACTTTCCAAATCCAAATAACTTTACACCCAAGGGAGTTTCATACAAAAAAATAATTATAGCCATTGCAGGGTTTTCTTCGCGCCATCGAGACTGTCTTGACAATATAACATACGAATTGTCTTAATTTGTGATTAATTGTTTTTAATGTTAATCATTCATATAATTTGATTGTATTGTTTTGCAGCCAAAACGGGTACTTAAGTTCAGCAAAACAATATTTTCCTACTAAACCAGTATACATCTCCAAAAGCGGTAAGCTTGCCGACGGCACGCGCCAAGAAAGAGTGATTGTATTCCTTTCTTTTAGACTTATACTGTTTTTCTAATTTTTTTGTGTTACTTATTTAATTTGGTTCTATTATGACGTTCCTTTCTCATTAACGTTCATTTATACTTTTTTTTATTTCTAGTTAAGATATAACTAATAATATTGTATGGTTATAAACATTACAAAAGTAGCCATTGATTATTAAAGAATTGTTTCAGTAACATCTACCTCCATTATCAAAGGCACTGATAGTCTGAACCATAATAGTAAGGCTGTAATATTTAAAAAAAATACACCTACTGTTATTTGTTTAATGATGAGAAACAATAACTATGTAAATAAACAATGACAGCTTTTTTTTATAAATATATATAGGTAAGCAGTTAGTTTATCTATTACACATTGTATCTAAGCGATATCGAAACGTCCGATTTTGCTTTATTTATGTAAAATCTTTGCATTTCCTGCGTAATACTTAATTTATCTAAAAAGATCAAACAATATAAATAATTGTGTCATCTCACTACCACATTAACAAGTATTAAAAGTATAAATGCAAAAGGTTGCTTGTCAGTGTGTTTTCCGTCTTCCAAATAGGAGAAGGTACTCAATTCGACTGTTTTTTTTTGTTTGTTTACTCATAACTTTCGACTGGGTGAACCAGTTCTCAAAATTATAGAATTTATATAATTCTTTTTTTAGTTTGAAAGCTGGTGTTTCCCGTGAGGTCCCATTTAAATTTCATCAAATTAGTCAAGTAGTTTTTGAGTTACACTCACGTTTAACTCCAAAACTACTTAACCCGTTTATATTGAGCTTATTTTGTATTCCTATTCAACGGGTAGTTTCCGGGATTGCGATAACCATATTTCTCGCGTAAGATGTCATGGGCAAGATACAGGTTACCTACTTAATATTTTTGAATTCCAAAAGGCCATCATAGTGTAGTAATAATTATTTTATATATTAATCTATTATAATTTATGTAGAGAACTCTGTATAATCTAGAAACTACATGGAGCAAGCTCAATTGCTCGCAATGAATACTAATTTATGTACGTATAATGTGCCAAGCAATTAAACCGGCTATACCAGCCGTTCATGCTACCCTGGTACTTACCTAAGCTGTATCAAAAATATATAGATAATAAATAGGTACTCAGATAGGATAACAGATATATTATTATGAGAAATATTCATTTAATATTTTATGAAATAAAAGTTAAGATTACATGTTTGTATGTAATCTTAATCTTTTATTTCAGTTTTTATTTTATTTCATTTATGTTATATTATTATGTGGAAGTAATATGTAGTACCGATCACAAAGTCATATTTACACATAAGACCTAAATAGAAAATAAAAAACCCAACAACTTAGGGCAACTTTGGACCCGATATTTCATCATAAAATTTAAGTCAGACACCAAGAGAAATATAATTATAGCCTGAAACCTAGACGTGAAAGTAACAAAACAATATTCAATCCGCTTTAAAATATAAAGGTAAGCTAGAATTTATTTGTAATGGCCGCCATACAACAGAGTCGGCATTACAAGAAAATACACTCACCGTTCCGTAACTCCCTGAACATATTCCCAAGCACCCTCAACGAAATCTGTACAGCGATTTAAAAGACAGGGGTGGTCTAAAAGTTCATGTACGTTTTCAGATGTGTATTATACCGTTTTGTGGTCAGGGAGTTATGGGACGCGGTAGTCTCATATAGAGTTGTCAAGGGCGGAGTTTCGTGATGAATTGGAAACATTCTGAGCGGGAGGGGGGTCGAGGGGATTTTTTGAGGGGGGCAAGGGGTGCAGGGGGGTGATTAATGGCCTTACCAAAGGGAGCCATGTTCATTATGCCGACGGGACGATGTGTTACTTGCCTACTAATATATTTCGCTTAGGCCTAAGCACCGACTACGTTATTAGTTCATTATTTTAGACGTTTTTATATCTTCCGGAGATAAAAAATGGCACCTTATCGATAGCGTGTTGTCAGGAATAGATTGGTTTTTGTGGCTTTTTAAATCATCAGGCTGAATCTTAGAATGACATGCGGGTGATTAAAGCTCATTTAGATGTTTACAATAGGGGTTGTGTTTTTAATTTTAGTTATATTGCAGGACATAGTATTTTCGCCTAGCCATCTGGGTAGTAGTTGGCTAGGTAGCTGGCTCAAGATTTAAAGCATGTCACTAAACAACTATAACGGGGAGTTCCGGCAGCCATATCTTTGGCCGATCGGCCCTCTAGCTAGAAAATCACACTAGAGCTATGGCTCTAGTGTGATTTTCTTACCCACCATCACTTATCTTTATGCATATCGATTAGAAAGAAATGCACAGTAAAGCTCTAGTGTGATTTTCTTACCCACCATCACTTATCTTTATGCATATCGATTAGAAAGAAATGCACAGTAAAGCTCTAGTGTGATTTTCTTACCCACCATCACTTATCTTTATGCATATCGATTAGAAAGAAATGCACAGTAAAGCTCTAGTGTGATTTTCTTACCCACCATCACTTATCTTTATGCATATCGATTAGAAAGAAATGCACAGTAACACGCATTATCAATTCCATCAGTTTGAATATAATTCATACGGGTCCTTATTTTCGATCTCTGTCTCATTTTATAATAGTTATTCATTATGAAAACTAACGTGGTTTGTACAAATTTTAATATGAAAAACGGGATTCACTCACGTAAAAAAGTCAGATCTTTTCGACCACATCCGGTGCTCTTTTTCAAGGAGAGTGCAGAACGCTCGCGGTTGCGTCTCGCCTCGCACTGAAAAAAAAAGTTATTCATTTATTCGTCCGGCCACGACCTATTCATTGTTTGAGCTCATAGATATATAAATTACTACATAATCAGCTAGTGACAATTTTTTTCTGTATTATGGCGAACACTGTAAGATTAGTGTTAGATATTCTAACCACCTTATGCAATAGTAGTAAGTATTATATAGATTTTATTGGCAACTTTTAGTTTTAAACCATCGTTTTGCTACTCTATGTACGATTAGGTGAGTCCTACAACAGTGTCAATGACCATGAAGCTTACCTTCAGACTGAAAAGCCTTTGTCCATCTCGTCAAACGATAAAATTTTGTATTTTACAACCATATCAATCAAATCATATCAGTATCTTGCTCAATAATCGTAAATGATGTCAAAGTCGAAATTATTTATTCAATTTAGGCATCAAAGACGAACGTCAATTTTTCATTATAATTTTCAGTATAATGTACTTTAAAGACTCTACCACCGCGTTCCAAAATATATAGAGCCTACCGAGAAGAAGCGGCAAGAAACTCGGGGCCATTATTTTATATAGATGTTTACAATGTTTCTACTTAGGTACTTCAAATATTACATTTAATGGGTGGCAGAGTGACAGCTTTATAATAAGCTTTTTTATTAAAACGTTTTACAGTCAACTTGAATTTGCCCTCTGTGAGCTCAGTTATGTGTTTTGGGATTTTATTGTAAAACGCACACAATTTCCTAAGAATGACTTATTAGTCTTCGCGAGTCTAAAACTAGGTACAGCTATCCTATTTGTTTTTCTGGTATTAAAAGTGTGGCGATCACTATTTAACTTATATTTATGTAAATGTTTACGAACATACATTATATTTTCAAATACATATAAGGAAGGCAAAGTTAATATATTGATTTCTTTAAATAAATCTCTCAAAGATTCACGGGGCCCATTTCGTATATCGCTCGAATAGCAATGACTTAAGATTTGACGGATTTGAACCGTAACTAAAAAGTAGCGTAGTTTAGTATAAAAACATCAGCTTATGATAATTACGTAAAAGAAACAAATTTTCCTAGGTATATAATTAGCAGTATTGTAGTATTTCGTAAGAATATCACCTAAAGGTCATTGCACACTATCACACGTTCGTACACGGGCCGCACACGCGCCCTCCCGAAACCGCGAATTATAAGTGAAATACTGTGCTAATATCACCTCGTAATGCGCAGTAAAAACGCAGCTCGCGTGGAGGCGCGAGATAGGCGTTTATTCGCCTTCATGTTGTGTTTAGCTTGCTTTATGTTAATGAGAAATTGTGTTGGTTAAAAGGCAGCGTTGTTGTTGATATTTGTTATTTGTGAGCTGTGAAATTGTAGTTTTATATGTGTATATATTTTGACTTTTATTTCCGTGTTCTTTTATAAGAAACCTTTAGATTAGAACTATTTAGTTTCTTAAGACATAATCTTTTCTCGCGCTAGAGTTGCAAACCTTCGTGTTATTTATATCCGGTATTAGACACCTAAACCACAGATATATGGTTGAACAAATTTATTAGAACTATATATATATATAATAGGGTCTATGTGGCCATCTTTTGGACAGATTCAGAATCGTCAACCTTTCAAAATAAAGGTAAGACGAAAAATTAACCCAAAAGTGACTTTAATTGATTTTGTATTTGAAACAATTTTTTTTGTTTTTGAAATAAAACACATATATATATTTAAATGTATTTGGTAAGTTTTTGCTGAATTAGTGCTTTCGAAATCATTTGCGAAAAATTCAATTAACTTGAACAAAACACAGATAATAGAAGTGTTTTCATTTTTATCGAAAATGTTAATATTCTGAAGTAAAACCAATGATGTTATATATAAATAACCATTGAGTAAAACAATGCATCTAAGCCTCCACATAAAAGTGTCTACATAGGTGGTATAGGTTCCATTTGAGGTAACATTAAAGAATAAACTAAGATCCCACAAACAAAACACGCGACGTCTCCAACTTGAGTATTCCATTCGCACGCCGCTTTTAAAACAGAAACAACGACGCCATTAAAAATCCGCTCTTGGATATTTTCCGAGCGGATCCCGTAGCGCGCATAAATCGGCAGCTTTCCACCGAAGCTATTTCCAAAGAAGCGTTTTCTATTCCGAACCGTGCACCCGTTTTTCTTAGACGCCCATTATAAGACGGGTGTGCGCTCACCCTTAAGGGGGTAAGGCGTGCCCCCCAAAAGTAGCACAGGCCAAGTCGACGTATAGGCCGTTATGAAAGTTTATAAGTAGAATGGATGATAATTATACAGGCTTTATGGATAAGGCGTGCTTTTTCAGCGATATCACCTTAAAGAGTTTGTGAATTGCAAATTCGGGTAACTTTGAGGTATGAATTTGAAAGAGGGGTAATGATTATAATATTATACAAAGTTAATGGTACCGATATACGTTCTCTGTGCTTAGTATTATTGTAAGAGTAGTAACGTATTAGTAGTAACAACGTAAGCTAAATCAAAACTAAAACCACGCTACCATTTAACTTCCGAAGACGAGATTGAGATGATTGACAAAGCTAATGTAAGGAATGACTTATTAAAAGCAGTAGGGACTCTGGTCGCTGGGTTTTTTTGTCTTTAGCTAAGTGTAGTCCAGCAAAATCTGGCTACTATTTGAACATGCTCCAGATCCACACAAGTTCGAACCAACTCTATTTACATGTAAATACTTTGAAAAAGTAATTTGCGCTCGCCGCCTCGCACCGCCCTCGAGATTGCCAGAAGGAACATTAAGCTTCACCAGGTGATACATGGTTACTGTTATAGTCGAATATAATTTTCTGGCGAACCTCCCCCTTAATCCCCGCGAAGAGCCTTCCGAATTATTCCTAAAGATATTTACGGTTTCGTGAATAAATAAAATTATGAGCGGCACGGGTAACTAAGACGGTACGACTCGGTCTTGTTTATTATTATGCCTATATTAAGTTGTTTATCTTTTTAATGGCTCACGAGAGTTATATGGGTCGGTTGGATTTATGTCGTACAGGATAAGTTGGATAAAGCTAAGGAATGCTGGGACGAGATCCGATTCCAGTGCGAGATTGGTTTTTAAATTTAGATGTGATGATATTGTTCTGTTTGTATTTCCATTTTTGTTTTAGTTTGGCTTGTGATGGATAATTGTTATTTTGGGATAAGCTGCACATATTTTTATAGTGTTAACGGGGCTTGTATAGTATCTATTACTTTTATTGTATCTACTCAACTTTTACATCAAATGGGTCGTAAATTTATGGCTTACCTATAAAAATAGTTCTGATTTGAAGTATTTGTTGTACAATCACCAAATCTGATATTTTATTATAACACACATGTTCACTGTTCAGAAAGAAGACCCAACCTGACTGACGCCTCAGGCAAACTAAAATATAAAACTTGCTGGTTGATAAATATTGCAAAGTTTTAACGGGCCATGGTCAACAGAAACAGTTGAAACATATCTCAAAAAACCAATGGAACTTTGCGTAATAAATCGTCCAAAAGTATAATAGACAAAAGGGTAACAATTCTGGCCCTCGAACCCTTTATTGCCTTTCGAAAGAAAAACAACCCTTCCATTGTCGAAATAAAATAGTTGTATTTCCGAAAAGACCGTTATTTTGATGCGCTTTTGACGCAATGCTTTTAACAATTTCGAAGAAACTGTCTTTGGATGCCTATTGCGTCAATTCTTTGTTTCTATTGTTGATCGTAGTGCCAACTCATTGTGCATGGAGAATTGCCTTTTTTATACAGGTATTTTTGAGTTAACGGTTTGCTAATTAAAGGGTTTGCAATTTAAAGATGTGTTTCTGTAAATTTTATGGTCTAACTAAAGAGACGAAGCAGGTATACAAAATATACCAACGCTATAGAGTTCAATATAACTATATTATTATATATAATAACCTTAATTAAAATTTCGTGCAGTCTATAGGTATGAATAATACAAACAATTTCATGTAACATAATTATACTATAGACTATATTTTCTTAAATGTAAATATATTTAAATACACTGGAATATATTTTAAGATTTATACATACATGTATTATATAAACATTTGTTATATTAAACCACTAAATTATTCGCACCAAGAACAAAACCAATTGCAGTTAAAAATAATCGGTTACATTGTAAGTATATCATTTATATTTTATTGTATCTTTATATTGTACACAATTCACTAAACATAATAATATATGAGTACATATTTAAATTTAAAATCAAGTTAGTTCCTGCTGCGATATTACAGTAGACGTCCCATCCCTACGTTATGAAAATAAACGCATCGTAAACACCAAGATCTGTACTACAAAACGATATTTTTTGTGAATTATTAGGACATCAATAATTCAAGAATGAACTATTTATCTAACTATAATTAAGGTATACTCTTTTATAAATTTAACTTTTAGTAATACAAGGTATATCCCCAAAACAGAAACAGAATTACAAACTCTTCCTCATACCTCGTCGTAACAGCTCTACTCAGAAACAGCGATAAACAGAGTGCAACGACCTCAATGCAGACCCTACTCAAGGTCGGGCTAGTAAAATGTTTATGGACTATAAAAGAACCGTCTGCAGTGTGTCTGTGTGTCAAGGACTCCAGACGAATTTTATTGACCATTTTGTGACATGACGAGGCGGGTTTACAACTGTCAAACGAGTGACGAGTGAACCCCTTTTGTTTTTGGGTGTTGCTGTAAGAAAGGATGGTCAACAGATGTTAACTTGTGCATTCGTATTTTTTTTCATAAAAGTGCTTTTACGCTGCATTAGGTTTTTATTAATATTTATGAATAAAGGTGGCCACTTTGTGATAAAACTTATTTATTACTACTCATCCTATGGTACGAACTGTCAGAAGACAAGGTTCCAAAGTCCGAGGGTAATTACCTAATGTATTTTTTCTCAAATATTTCAAATTTGCTTTCGCCAAGCTAGCGTTAGTGCTTCAAAAATCATATGAAAATATCATATACTCTGAAACTTATATTATTATTATTTGATTTACTCATTATATGCTAAACATTTTTTTAAAGTGAGGAACTTAAGGTTTCAATATCTTTAAATCTTTTCTAGATGATCAAGACGGGTGCCTAAAGGTTAACACTATGCCTGCTTATTACAGCTGCAGTATCACAGAGCTTAAAATTAACATACTAATGTTTACATACTTCTATTTACCTATGCATGAACATTGGGAACAGTGGTACCAAACAAAATGGCAGACGGGGCCTTATTTATGCGAAGTAACTCCCTTTGAAGGTGCCTCTTAGAAGAATTTATTTAACTGTGTCCCCTGTAGAGTGATATCTGGAACTATGTAATTAAAGAAGACTAATTAGAGAGTGAGGTAGGTAAGAGCATATTGCAAAGAGCACGATAAATGCCGATTTAAGGTAAACACTCTGGATTTAGTTAAGTACGAAATTTTAAAATTGTTTATTTATATTGTGTAACTGGACCGGATGATTTCTTTGCTATTTTTTTTATTTGAATTCTATATATTATTTATTGCAGCCAATAACATAATCTACAATTATTTACCATTGATTAGTAGCAAAGGCGTTAGATTATAGCGATATAATGTAAACTAAAAAACTAAGTTAACTATATAATTATGTTGGTTAGGTACAAAATATATAAAAATTGTATGTCATTTTGAATTTCCCGCGGAAAACCAGAGTATTTACCTTAATAATACAACTCTTGAAGAACTGAGTTGCCATCCTGCCTGTAAAAAATGCAACAAAACGGGGACGGCACCAAATTAGATATTCCATAAAATTCAAGCAGTTCTCAAAGTAAAGCAATATCGGATACGCAAGTGGCTAATGACGATTTGATGCCACGGAATGGCGCACTCGTAAAAAATCACTAGAAATGATCCCATTTTGATTAAAAAATCACGAGCGGCCACCCTCGACGAGAGAAAGAAACTTCCAAATGATTTAAAAGTTTTAATAACGGAATTCTAGTGAAATGACATTATACTTTCAAATTAGAAGTGAAAATTTAATTTAAAGGAGAGACAAGTCGACGCCGGAGGGCGAATGAGACCGGCCATAAAAATGTACAAGCTCTTCTTTCTGAGAGTTTCTTTTCAGCCTACAGAATTTATACCGTTTAAATCTCTTGAAGGGAAATTAGGGGGGTCCTGTATTTATTAAAGTGGATGGTTCGCACTCGTTAAAGGAATTTTAATCGGCGAAGTTTTCCTTATGAATGCGGCTTTCGGCATGACTTCAAAGTTATCCTTTATTAGTTTTCTGTGCTCCTAATTAGGGTTGTCGACTTTTCAAATTAAATGCTGTAACTACACTCTTTAAATTATATTTAGTTAGACTTATATTACTATAATTACATGATCTTGAAATATCGACATGACTATAAATCGACGGCTGAATAATTATTTTTCTGTTTTTATAATTAAACTGATGTCACATGCACTATGAGCACACTTGTAAGGTGAAGACCGTAAGGCTACGCTGCCACCATAGTCACTTAGATCACCCTTACGGAATATAGTGAGTTACACAACCCTAAAAGTGGCACTCTGTACTGCGTACTAAATCTGTGTAACACGAGCTTATTTCGGTAAATGCATCTTATATATTTTCATTTCATTCATTATTAATCACTTTATATGTACGTTGCCATCGATGGAATAAATCAGTTCCATTCAGTTTCTACGGAAGATATTTATAAAAAAAAGAATGTATGTGATCCCAACAAATATTCAATGAGCTCAATTTTTTGTATCAGCGTAGTTTTATTTATTACAAAATAAAATAGCACAAATATTGTTAAAAAATTTAAAGCGCGCATACTGAGTATTTCAACAAATTATTAACAGTATTACAACCTAAAAACTTCGCTATCATATCGCCTTAATTTTTAATCACGGTACCTTTGGCTATCAGCATACTAGTAAGGTGAAGACCGTATGCTGACGTCATTCGTGACATCTAGACCACCCTTACGAAATATAGAGAGTTACACATCCCTAAAAGCGTCACACACGTACTGCGTAACTAAGTCTGTGTACACACGAATGTGTTACTGCGATTATAATTTTGCCGCAACCCCGGGCTTGAAAACCTCGGAGTTTCAAAGCATTTTCATGTATTGCTAATTAAAATACGCTGTCGCAACCGTAAATGGCGCGGGCGGTCGCTCTACACTGCCAAATAATTATATTGTGCCATATATGAAACATTAATTTTTATGGTGTTATTTTTTAATAAAGATGGTTGTTAAATGTTAAACGATTACACAGTTTTTAGTGCTGTTTCAGGTCGCTTTGGTCAAAAATAAATAAATTTGTTAAATTGATGTAATACATTGTTGTAAAGTACGAACATAATTATTAATACATTAAAAGTAATATAATATAATAATATATAATATAAATATAATAATATAGTACTATATAAACCATTTTTCACTATTGGAACGCTAAAATAATGATATAATATAATTTATAGATATAAGATACATAACATATAATATAAGATAATTATAAATATATTTATAAAGCAAAATGCTTCTTGCGCTAACGTTAAATTTAACAATATCGCGTTTGGCCGTCGGATGGGATGGATAAATTAAATAAACTATAATAATCATCGAAAGTCGACATATAAATTGTATAAAGAAATTTGAAACGGCGTCTTCTGTGCCAGAAAACTCGGATTCTAATCCCATCCGAGAATTTACTTTCTCTATGTTAACTTGCATAATCGTGTTTATTAAAAAGCAATAGTGCTATTTCCATACTTTATATATCAATTGGGTTAGCATTTTATCACTTACTAAAAGTGTGTTCGAATAGCAATGAGGGTATTGGTGGCGTTGCCATTCTTGGCTCTTTTAAATAGTTTGTAAAACACAGAAACGTTATTTTTGGCATTTTTACCACTTTTGCCCACACTCTACTCGAAAGCTAAACCGACTATAAGACCTAAGCTAAGGACATAATCTTTAGTCGCTTATTTTCAGTCGCACCCTATAGTCATGACCTCATGAATCTCAGCAAGTCAGCAAAGATACTCAACGTCCGAGAAGAATCGCGACATTCGGCGACACCGGACAGTTCTTTACTATATTATTATGTACCCTGGTACATTGTTACACAAAAATGTTTATAAAAACAAAAAACGTAATTGACATCGGCAGGAGTGCGTTGGTGACACAGATTATACGATAAGATATATATTGGCGAGTTTAGCCACCCGTCGGATTCGATACCTCTATTGTCGCGTAAAGACAATAATTACATAAACTCTGTGGCGTGTGCCGTCACACTGGTAAACAAACATTAACATAACAACGATAGTCTGATCTTAGCATCTGTTAATCTGTGTCTGCCACGACTGCCACCGACCACGTTGTTGCCACGTCAATAGGCAAGAATTGAATTGAACAAGTATAATACTGAATATGGGTAATCAACTGAAAAACATAAAATAAATGAATGTATATATACATACATATATACAAAAAATTGGACTCACTTTAGTTTATTAGGTAAGCAATTATCACCATAGCTGGTGGTGATGGTGAACGAATTTCCATTTTAAAATTTAATAATCTTAAAAATGCAAATCTATAATTAAAAAAGGTACGAACCGAAGAGTCGGTAGTGTTGTAGTTTTTCTAGAAAAAAAGCTTGATGGTCAGAATTGATGCGGTCAGAGAAGGGAACTAGTACCTAACCACATTTCTACCGACTTCCAAAAAGGAGGAGGTACTCAAATCGACTGTATTTTTTTATGTTTGTTACCTCATAACTTTCGGTTGGATGAACCGATTCTCAAAACTCTTTTTTTGTTTGAAAGCTGGTGCTTGTAACGTAACAGGTACGAGTACTTACACTTAGAAGATTACCTATAAGGCCTAGCTAGTTAACTAGTAAATCAAAAGGTACATTAGAAATAAATAAAGTTATAATAATAAATAATACATGACCTGGCCGAATCACATTTCACTATAAGTCCATATACACACGTTCCACCAAAGGTTCCAGTTAGCTTCTGGCTTTCTTGGAGGCTTCAGTTCTGGGTTCAGAGAACAAGGTACTTTAAATAGCTTGTTTTGTATATTAGGGCGAGAGTACTCGTCAAACCAATACCCTCGATTTGTTATTAATTAACACAAATGAAAATATCATATCCAAGTCCTGACTTCAGGAATGTTATTGACGATATCGTGAGTAACTCCTCGGGTGCAAATCAATATTTCATCAACTTCCAACACCTCACCTTCAACTAAGGTTTCTAAGGAATATAAATACTTCGTGTCTCGCTCGACACACCAAATTGGAATCTTCCTATAATATTTTGTAAATCGCACGAAAAACGGTGATCGGAATCTTCTCACCTCCCAATCAAATCCAAAATTCTTGACGTCCTCCGTGTCGTTCTTCATTTTATTTTTAATATTTCAAATTTAATATTGCTGGTTCACATCGAAACAGTTTTTGGTTAAACTATAGTCGCCCGGTACCCGCGGGGAGGGGGAGGGGGTGAAGCCCCCCCTGCATCCCCCCCCCGCCGGAGGCCTTTAGTTTTTGAGTAATAATTTTTTTAGTACTTAACCTCACTTTCGGCTATATCAGTATTTTTTACCTATTTTTTGTTTCACACCTAATCTATTAAGGCGGTTCGCTTCTGGCACTTCGCCGGCCGCTGCCGCGGCACGCTCGCTTCGCTCGCTCGGCTCGTGCGTTGTTTGTCATGTTCTAACCTAACCTAACCTATTTTTTGTTTCACACCTAACTTATTAAGGCGGTTCGCTTCTGGCACTTCGCCGGCCGCTGCCGCGGCACGCTCGCTTCGCTCGCTCGGCTCGTGCGTTGTTTGTCATGTTCTAACCTAACCTAACCTATTTTTTGTTTCACACCTAATCTATCAAGGCGGTTCACTTAACATTGTATTATATAACAACAATAACATATCCAGTCCGTCTCAGAGTTATGTTGATAGATGAGAAAAACTTAAGACGAAATATGCGTCAAATTTGACGATTCGTCGTTACGAATATTTAAAACTAGACCATTTAAAACAATTAATTGACATGTGTTTTTTACGTCTATTAAAAGTTCACAAAATTCTTTATTCGGCTATGGTCACCGAAACACGATTAAATAAATTTGGCTCGATAGAAAAAAATCGTAAACTTTCCTAAAAAATACCCTTTTTGCCGTTCCCGTCGGTGGAATGAATCAGCTTCATTTAATTCCTATCAAAGATATTTATAAACAAAAATACACATTTTAATCCTAACAAACACACAAATCCGTCTATGAACTCAGTTTTTTGTAAAAATGTAAGATTATTTTTAGAAAATAAAGTAAAGTTAATATCGAAACCATTTGCAAACGCGCACACTGAGTATGCAGCCATTACCATGCCTCCCGACCTCCGCTAGTCGGCCAGAGTGTCGAGAGTGGACGTGTACAACTTTATTCCCTCCAGCGCGCCCGGACGACTACATTATTTTAGTCCATATTATCGACTTTTGGGAAATAAAGATAAGAAGAAAAATAAAACTGCTCGGAATTACAATAGAAACAGATTATCGAACTTGCAGACAAATATGTAAGTACCTACCTGATTGTTTTCATTCATAGTCTTTGCGTAGGTTATCTGTAATTGATTTAGCGTAGTGTTATAAAATATTTTATGATGATGAAAATAAGGCGACCATAATCAAACTAATGTTATAAATGCAAAAATTTCTAAGTGTCTTAGTGTGTTAGTTAGTTTTGAGACGTAAGTAAGACGGCCGATTGAATTTGTATGATATTTAGTATGGTGGTAGCTTATTATATGTATATATACCAATATGTTATTCTATAGGGTATAGAATAACATATAGGTATACATATTTATATATTTTATCCGACCTGATGACTACCTGGTCAGAGTTTTCAGGGATTAATTTAGAATATTAGTAGGAATTTGACTTTTATTTTTACAGCCCTCCGCCCTACAAAGAATTGTCTAAAGAATCCCATGAGGATAATACCGAAGTATTGCTGCCAACAAATTTACCGGAATATTCCGATGCGTTATACGAAAATCTTCGACCAGTTATTACACCTTTACATTTTTTACCATTACATTATTTCTTCAAGTAAGTTACATAGTAAATTTATATCTGCGACCACATACATGGTCGCTTGCCAAAAACAGGCGAGTAAAAAATTTAAAAAAGTCTGTATGGATTTCTACTTCCCATCTCATAAGTCTAGTAGGTATTACTAGATTGTTATATGCACTTGAATGAAACATGCATATTTTATACGTTTTCCATCTAATTTGGTGCTCAAGAATAAGCCACTTGTATAGGGTAGACATACCGGTTTTAATAAAACCGATATTTTTATTTAGGTGTACCGCTTTATTTATATTTTATTACTAACATATCCCTAGCTTCAGCATTCCGGCTTAACTACCCAACGCCGACATAATATATAAGAGTCCAGAGGGTTAATTTCTTTGTAGTCGGTTATATAATAATATCTTACAATTTACTTTTATTTAAGAAAATTGTATGACATGTCAAACTAATTACTTAATTTTTTTTTATTTTCAAATAATTCAGATACTCTTTGTATTTAATTTGTTACTTCAGTATTAGTAGTACAGTCTTTTTATCAAAGATTAATAAAGTAAGAAGTAAAGTAGTTACTATTTGTTATTTTTATCATAAGGTTACTGAAGTAACAAGTTAACTTATTACTTGTCATTAACCTTTTGATAAAAATGTTCAACATGATTTTGTATCTATTGTCCAGTGAAGAAATGCCATTACTAGACGAGCCGGAATAGTAGATATTGTTTTTTTAAGCAATTGAAGGACTCAAAGCACAACCCTCTCTTTAAGTGTGATTTCAGCTGCTTGGTTTTACAGACGGAAAAAAGATATGGGCTTGTTTCAAATTTTAGTTGTCTAAGATGTGCAAGACAACTTTCGAAGTGTATTCGGATGAAATAAATAATGATACCGGCCTGAACGCACTGCAGCAATTTCTGGAATTGTAGATTCTGGTATCGGATACTCACAATTTGAGAAAACTATGGCAGCCATGGATATTCCTATTTTTTGAGTAAAGTATTACGCAAAAATACAAGACCATATTATGTTCAATGAATTGGAGGCTACAGCGGTAGAGGTGATGGAACGCGCTGCTGCAAAGGAACGGGAAGCAGCAATCGAAGAAGGAAACTTAATAAATAGTGTTCCCGTAATTGATTTTTTGCAGACGAATCATGGTACAAACGCTCATATGGCAACTTATATAAAGCGCTATCTGGTGTAGCTGCAATCGTTGGTCGAAAATTCGGGGAAGTTCACTTTCTCGGTGTGAAAAATAAAACCAGAAAGTAAAAGAGAGCATCAGAGAAAAAACCAAACGCGTTGAAAATAAAAAGAAATAGAGTTAACCTTTAGAAAATCAAAGGGGAATGCAGGGGAACAAGTGGCAGCACCTGATATGTCTGATGAAGACAATAAGGAAGCATCTTCAGAATTCATAAAAATCTGAAGGAAATGGCCAATGACTAAGCCCAATTTTTTTAATATTATAAAATACATACAAAAATAAATACAAACAGTAAATGGTACTATCAGGTCAATTATGATGAGATAAATGTCAATTACGAGTTACTGATAAACAAAGCAGCGTTTTAGGTATTTGAGGAGGAGAGAATGAAAAAACCTACGTTTTCATACAAAAAAGATGAATACTTTATGCTATTACTTAAATGGAGGCCGAACTTGTTACTTTCTACCAGACGCATAATAATATGCTTCCGAAGTCAGTAGATTCACGACGAAACCGTGGCATGCCGTTGAGAGGCTCTGAGAAGTAACTATTTGTTTTGTAGCTTAGACTCACCTCTTACTGTAAATCTCTTCTCATAACTTTGGAATAATACAAATCTCACCATTTCTTTAGATATTATTTATTATCAATAAGATTTTTTTATTGAACATCTGCATTTTTATTTATTTATAATGATTTAGTTAACAGACATCAAAGGGTCCGTGGCATTGTTTATATATATATATAGATATATATATATATATATATATATGTATATATTATATTTTAAACTTCTTTTTATAATTACTAAAGGAATACAGGAGGACATTTTTTTTACTTAACTAGACTTACATAATACATTTGTGAAGGCCTGAAGGGCACTTAGAACCTGCATTTATTTAAGCTTTCAGTATTAATGTCATGATTAATAAAAAGTTGTTATTACAATACCTATGTGTATACGAAATTTATACCTTAGTTGAAGTTGATTTTTGGATTTTAGTAAAACAACATTTAATTATACCGGTTTTTTTATCTTACCGGTATTTGATAGGACTTGACCTGGTTGTGTATCAAATACCGGTTTTATCTTATTCAAGCCCTAGTTTTATTTGTAACATGGTCAAAAAATATTTGTTTAGTATGTGTTGTTTATTGTCTAATATTAATAATAAAACTGTATTTATTATCAAGTATTAGCAAGTATTTTGTTCCAACCAATGCATAACTAATATTATGAACTACTTTTAGGTACCTTATAGTTTGTTCGTTTTGGCATATAATAGGTAATCAAAATAAAATGTATTGAAAATCACATAAACTATTTAATCGTTTACTCGTGCCAATTTACAATAAAGACACCCATAGCCTAGTATGATAATGGTATTAGTAAATATTGTCATAAATCTTTACATCATACAATCTTACATCTTTACATCATAATAATTACCTACTTAAAATAACGTACCTAATTAGTTAACAACGCAGGCGAATTGAAAATCATAAGTCAGTAGAATACTATCAAGTAACCATACGCCCGCGAGTGGCTATGCTGGCTAGACCCCTTGCGCCGCCCGGCGGTCTGCGTCTGCTTCACCCCCTCAATATCCGTGTAACGTCTCTACCATTTCGCCTTAATGTTAAAGGGCTAGGAGAGACACAATTAAACAAACATTTTAATACATTACTTGTTTATTTCATAAACATGTTTAATTGCTTTCATTAAATGTACAAAAGAGTCTCTTTTATATTTATACACGTCTCTTCGCCACAAATATTCAACAATTATATCACTAAAGTTTTCTGGGTTGTTATAATTTTGTTTTTTGAAAAACCTCTTCACTGCTCGCCACTGGGATTCTATTCTTTGGGTGTGGATTCCATCTTTACCCACAAATGGGTTCTCTGGGTCTGAATGATTCACTTTTTTGTGTATGTATCCATATTCAGACAGACAATCGTATGCCCGCCAACAATCGGTGTGGATTGTTGTTCCAGGTAAAACATGCTTTTGAATTAAAGGTATGAGAGTATCAGCATCTCTTTTATTGTCCGGGCATACTTCCAATCTTAAGTCTTCAGACCCATCTTCTATTAATCCCAGCACCCAGTGGCCTTCAATGTGACGTCCTTTGTTATATTTCCTTTTTCCAAATTTACTTTCGTCTATTTGCACTATTTTCCCACAGCCTCCAATTTTACCGCTGTAAAGATTTTGTTTTTCCAAATAAAATATCACAACTACTTCTCTGCAGTAATTAAACCAATCGGCTATAGTATTTGGGCTTAAACATTGCTTCCTTTCTTTTTTATAAGGGTCTTCGTGAATTGTTTGGTCGTAGGTCCATCCTTGTGAGTATGCATATATAAGATAGTAAACATGCATTATGTCGATAGCAATATTTTCGAAAAATGTGCCAATTCTGCGAGAGATCTTGGCACCGCTGCCCGATTTAGATTTGCATGATCTTTTTGAGCACACAAATGTACCAAAACTTGTGCATCCGCATGAGTATGACACTTTCATGGATGTCCTGTGGGTTCGACACCGTTTCTCAGTTGGTATGAGACCTTGGTCTTCACTATATTTGATGCATTGGTCTTTAGTGCCCAATTTTCGCACAACGTCAGTTAAATTCCAATGATCAATCACTTCAGTGACGCAAAGTTTTCGTTTGGTTATAAGCTCGTTGTCGTCGTCGTCATTACTCGAAGAAGGTCCGGCGACAGGTTCAACGGGCAGATCAGGAGCCGAAGAAGGTCCGGCTACAGGCTCGACGGGCAGATGAGGAGCCGAAGAAGGTCCGGCAACAGGTTCGACGGGCAGATCAGGAGCCGAAACCGCGTCCGCTTCGGGAATTGTACTGTAATACTCCATTACAGCCAAGTGCAGTCCAGTTTTCAAGCCAAGTTCAAGTCGTAGAGCAATCCAAACAAATCCGGTAAGCAAGCCAAGTTTCAAGTCGTCGCGCAATCGAAGGAAGTCCAGGGAAAAAGCCAAAGTCGTAATAAAAATCGAAAAACAAGAGAGCACACATTCACGAAACTACGAGAGAAACGGAATGAATGGATGACAGTCCATCTGTCAGTAAGACAAAATGGCGCCTTTTTTTTTTCTTACGTTTAACGATAACGATACGTTTCGTTTAACTCAGTTTGACAACTTAATTTGACAACTTAATATTGTACCATTTTCTCAACATTGCGTTCCATTTCACTTTTTTTTATCAAATTTTAATTTAATCATAATTAATTTAAACTACGTTTCCGGCAAAAAAAATTGCTGGAAGGGCTTCAGGTGGACCCCAATGATACCCCTAAACTCGCACCTTCATCAAAATCAGGTACCGGGCGGCTATAGCCAACCCCAGTTTTTAAATATAATAAACAAATATTAAATGAAATGAGGTATGATGTGATTTGAAATTAAATTACACGCATTATGTCCCATTTAAATTTCATCAAATCCGGTCCAGTTATTTTTGAGTTACACTCCAATAACTGAATAGAATGGAAGTCGGTATATTTTTTCAAATTGTACTTGTTGTTTAAACGGGCTAAATGCTGTTTGCCTCTACCGGCATTACATACAGCGTCACCGGGTGGGTAGCGAGCGCAGATGGCACTCAGCCAGATGCGGGCGCAGAAGGCGCACCTTAGACACAAGACCTTGAATGGCAACTGGTAATTGGCAACAGTGGTAGTACTAAAGTAAGAGTACTGAAAAGTGTTCACAAAATGCAGTGCATTTCGTCATAAAGTTGCTTTCACTAGAATCTCAGGATCAAGCTTTGAGAAATTATTACTACGTATAGAAAGGACGACGCACATCCCTACTGTGTTCCGTCCAAATGCAGCCTGCACATCACTCATTTGCTTGCTAGCTCTTGAGCATACCCAAGTCGTGTATGTTTAAAAACGAAAAAAGTTCAAAAATATTAAATACGGTCTTGTGTGTGTTAGGATATTGCACGAATAATTCAAAGGACACGGCACAGTACAAATGAATAACTTTCCAGCGGTGTGTAATTAGATAATCATTTTATGTGATAAAGCGAACTTTAGGTTATAATTCTTAACAACATTGAGCATGATCCTTGGTCAGGGTAGCTTCTTTACACGTGACAATAGCTCGACGGGATCAAGAGATTCATAAAAGAATTGTAATGAATAGAATGTTAACCCGTTGAATAGTGATTCGCCATATTTGGCCAATAATACAATAGATTTCGCAGATATCTTGCTAGTTTTCCAGACACTGCAACATGTGTGGCTAATACCAAATTATACTTCTACTAGCTGCGTTCCGCGGTTTCAATGGTGATGGACGATGATGATGATGGCAAAATATATAGTACCTATATGTTACTCAGAGATAATGTAGCATTCTGATAGTGAACGATGTTTTTAAAGCGGTTCAGTAGTTTTGAGTTTATTCTTTATGGTGATGGATGATGATAGTGATGAATCAAAATCTACCTATAACCTATGATACTCAGGGATTACATTATTCCTGATCCCTATGAATTCTAACGTTGAAAGAATTTTTCATATCGATCCCGTAGTTTCGGAGCCTATTCAATCCAAATAAAATAATAAACAAACAAATCTTACAAAAACAAAGTTTAGTTAAGTTTCATACAGTAATTTATATAATTTGTGTACTTTTAATGTTAAATATTAATCTCTTTTTTGTAATATAATATAAGCTTACTGGCTCCTGGTAACTTCGCACCAGAGTCCCAAGATACAAGACTTGTGCTTAGTTTAGGGCTCACTGATATACTCTTTTGAATTAGTACAATGTGTTTTATGTTAATTTTAGTTAAGTTTTTTACAGTAAGCTGTTCATATTGTGTATTTTTTACTCTTGGTAAATAAATTTATCTTATCTTATCTTATCTAAATATTTGCTCTTTATAATATTGAAATAGAAGTATAGATTACTAAGTTATATTTAGTTACAACTTATTAATCTTTCTGCTATAGGTATTAGGTATCTCTATTATAATGTAAAGATATTGCAAATTATACCTGTTTGCTAATTATGTTGCTATGTATTTTTTGGTTAATTTTATATTTCATAATTATGAAAATAGCGCTTTTATCTTGGTTTGTATCAAATTAACAGTAGTTCTAATTTTCATGCTTAACGAACCCACTGAGTTCGTTGTAGTCGCTAATTATGTTTTAAAAATGCATGATTAACATGAAAAAATACACGTCTTTAGTAATGTGTATTTTTCTTAAATTAAATTTATAACAGCAATTTGTCTCACTATGAGAAAATTTTCGAAATAAACATATTCAGATGAAATATTTAATTGTCAACTTTAATATTAACATTATGCATCGCCAAAAAAATAATTAAAGATAATGAAAATAACCTTTACCTTTACATTTCTGTTCTTAGTTTGTTTGTTATTCGCTGTTCAACCTTTATCCATTTGTAAAAAACAACTCATACAAGAACAATTCATGTCACACTTTTTTAAAGAAATTATTAAACTCGTCAAACAGAAAATATTCAAAAATTCAAAAAAATTCGAATCATTACTCGTAAACTATAAAAAATAGCGGAACATACATGGGGGTAATTTGGGTACCCCAAGGGGTGATCTATCTCTGGTCTTCCGCTTGAGACTATTTTTTGGGACACGCAGTATATTCAGCGTATAATAAATGTTATATTCGAATCCCTTGAGAATTGTAACTGGGGGTGAAAGTAGCCTTTATATTACCCGGATATAAACTAGCTGCATTCGAAATTTCGTAATCGTCGTTCACTCACATCCTCATTCACTTACAATTTTTTAGACTTTTACTTAATATTGCATATGGTGTATCTTGCAATACTTTATATTACTACCCCTAATATATAAGCAGGTCAAAGTTTTATTTTTTTATGAAAAACGTTACCATGATAAAATAATCTCAAAAATTAATTATTTATACAATGATCGAGTAATCTAAATTAGTAAAAAACGTTCTAAGCAATTTTCACAAGTACCTAAATGTTCAAAAATGACAATAAATATACCATAAATGTGTAATCTGTTCGGATAATCTTGTATAAAGCTGAAATAAAATAAAAGAGCGACAAAAAAGACACTAATTTGAATTCACGAGGACTTTGAAGATCATACTAACACTTATTAACGTCATCTCAAGTATTGTTTATTAGCATTTTATTAAGTTTACATATTCATTATACTCCTCCTTTATGTTTGAATTAGTTGCCAAATATATAAAATTAATTTATGATAACACATTTATTGAGGCTTAAGCTCATTTATTTGCAATAATAATTTATACGTTATTGCCACTATATATTCATTGTGAAATATGAATGCTTATCGAAATTGTATTATTCAATCGTTATATATAGTAAAATTAACTTTAAATTATCTTTATTGGATGTTAAATTGTATTTAGAGGGCGGTTATTGGTTTATTTTATGGTTATATATGAGTTCACAGCAAACATATTAGAGTTAATAGCTAATTGATGTGTATGGTCAAATAACATTGCATATTTTGACGATGGTTAAATCTCGTAACTATTTTTGAACTGAATGTATGAGTTGATACCAGATATCGTTTAATAAACTATTGGTATTTTACTGCCTATTAGAAATATAACCTATAATTACAGAACCAATTAATACACTTATTACCACTTATTTTATAAATAGGTTTACGTTTTGACTGGCAAATGCAATGAAAACTAAATTGAAATAAAGTCTCGCAGCCTACCTCCCATTTTTGGAAATAGTAACAGTACAAACGACCCCATGACAAATGCCAACGACCCCATTAGGGGCACCTTTTAACGTATTAAATCGAAACTTATCTGAGGAACTGTTCGCGACCTGACCTAAGGGAGCTTATCGGCGCGACCACTCTTCGGGAATAGGGGTGGACGCCAGTCTGAGGTCTATTCTGGACTTGATAAGGGGATTTATCGAGGTTTGTTATGGTGATTTGTTTATGCCGACTACTGGATTTATGTTTTAATCGTGCTTTCGGTATATTCAGGTAAAATGTTTATGTAGAGGAACAGTTTACATTCGTTACTAGGATTTTATTATTAGACAGCTCCGTAAGCGGTCTTGCCATCTAAGCGCGGGATACTAGGTTCGATCCCTAGTCGGGGAAAATATTAGTGTGATATGCAAAAGTGTTCTCGGGTCCTATGATATTGTGATGTGTAATTGTGTGTGTCCCTCCATGCCTCTCGCGACACAGAAGATTCTACCTAATGCAGCATATAAGCGTGTAAACGTAAAGCAAAATATTGTTTGATACTATCGCCATTCTAGATATTCTACCTTGAAGCAGTAGTGTGCATACTGTACTGAGTTTCAAGTTTCAAGGGTAGCTAATAAAATCTATATACAAGCGGCACTCATCGATATGGTGACGAGCGGAATGATGTGTGGTCCAAAACTTCAGCTTTAAGCTCTGAGTGACCATGTACTGTTATGCGAATGCGTAATGCTAACCATCAGACTATTTGACCGTCTCGTCAATGATTGTATAGGCAAAATAGTTAGAGCGCGCGGCCTCGAGTAAGTAGAACTTCATCGTGATAAATGGGGTGGGGGTGGAGGACGCTGCCCGGCGATCATTACGTGAGGGCCGGCAGAACAGTCGGGGTTTTTTGATTTGAAGCGCGTCATGCGATTGACGCGCTTCAAATCAAATGACGATTTTATTTTTAAATGTCATTAATTTTTAATGTGTATGCAGGCTTCCAACAAATAAGATCGATCGAATATTTGTTCGTTGATTGCGATGTTGACATCCCTACACGGATCTCGCGCCAAACCTGCGTCAATCAACGCTGGTAGAGAAGTATTCTTCTTATAGATTTTTACTTACTTTGGTATAGGAAAGGTACTTGAGCAGTCGTGTAAGAATTATAATTACCTAATTATGCAGATTTAAAAAATTAAATTTATTACTATTTTTGTGACGGGAATAATGAACTATTACTTTATCAATTCATTATTGTCAACTAAAAATTACAAAAAAAATACTTTGAGAATTATTTAGTAATTGCGAATATGTATTTAGTTTATTATAGCAACAGCAAGCGTCCAGAAATATTATAATAATAGAAATATTCGAGCGAGCTTACCTAACCCTTTACACGCCAAATTTCTGAACCCATACAGCGCCACAAAGGTTCGTGTGTAATCAATTTGATTGCGCGGAAGCCTTCGCCTTCACGTAGTTCCGATAAAAGCGAATAGATGGAGACACGTGTATTGAAATATAATAAAAGTTGTTATGTATTTTAATATTATAGTTTCATTCGTTAATAATAATGAAATACAACTAATTTTGTGTTAGATTACAAAGTTACATTCACATCGCTGTTTTTATTTTATTCTCAATTTTATTATTGGATAGGTTTGGTACTATTTAACAAAAACATAATAAGAACAACAATACGGTAGCTAAGCACATTCTTAACGAAAGTAACGAAGCACACATAATCAATCATGATACAAAATGCACCTGTAGAATAAACAGATAATATCACTCAATAGCTCTTCAGCGAAATGATTGATGAATGAATGTATGAATGAATTTAAAAGAGCCATTTCAAAGCATATTATGATTCAACAATACGATATTTTCACACAAAATCATAAACAAACCCTATAAAAAGCATATCACATTATTTGACTGCCAACCACGTCGTCGCGTGATATTGTTTGTAACTATCAGTTAAAAGCATTCAACGGTACCCCTATATGGTCGCCATTTCACATCGTTGCTAAATTGGTACGAAACATAAATTCTTCTCTTTAATTTAATCAACACCCGGGGTACTTCATTTATTTATTTACAACACAACCAGCCACCATAGACCTCCACTGTAACATTGTAATAACCCTCTGACAATACAATTCGTGAGCGAACAGCGAGCTGCGGAATGTCGACACACGTTGGTCAGTCGGTTGTCCATAATTTTAAATAATGTGGGAGCCCACGCATTCGTTACGAAAGCACTTAACAAGAGTGAAAATTAAATTAGATCAAGGTAAGGGCTTAAAAAGGAACATGAAGGTGGTGGTTCTTAAATTAGATGTTTAATGAACCCGGTGTAATAATATTTTGTAATTTAATGTTATAATTTTCCGAATACACGGTTAAAAATTCATATGAGGGTCGAATATCCAATATTGTAAGTGTAACTAAAATGAGACAAGTTTTAATTATTATTTAACAGCAAGTACTTATAATACTTAATAATTAGTAGTAGTAATAGTAAATTATTAAAATATATCAAAAGTAATTCTAATAAAAACCCGGGAGCCAAAATACTGACGTCCGTAAGAACGCACCATTCAATAAATTACTTCAAGTATCTTCACTTAGGTGTTGCCATTAAGGTGCTAGCATACAACTAGTATAGAACTGTTCTGAACAAAAAACTGTTTAATGGTCAATGGATTTTTCCTGCCTCTATATAGTAGTGTGCGAACCGTAGATGTACGAAGGGAGATTTCTAGATTCGTGGTGCGAATACTACTTACTGTGTCTAAGTTTCTAAACCGTTGATGGAAGTGAAATACTGGACGAAGCGTCTAAAGAAGTACTTTATATTTTGTCGGTGTGGAGTCACGAGTGCAGTACTCTGTCATGTGGATTTTAATGTTTAATTCTCTGCTTGACACAGTAACTGTGGGCAGGCACTTAATATCACTCGAGAACTTGCCCGTCTCTCCGCTTGATTTCGTAAAGAAACCGTCAAAATAAAATTCGAAACCCAAGGAAATTTACTTTTATAAACTAAGGTGTAATTAGTGTTATGTTGTCTAACTGTACAATAACTGACTTTTAATTATATTAAGTATTATTAAAACAATTTATTACAATAAACAAAATTAATAGTATCGACAATCCCTACAAAAATATCAAATCGTCTATTGTATTTCATTAATTCATTACCATATTATAAAAATGATGCAATTCAAATATCAAACTCAAAATGGCGTCGCACGCACTAGGGTGACTCCCCTACCGGAAATGCGTCGCTCGCTTCCGAAGCGCGTCCAATAAATTTATGTCCACGAATTATTTATGTTCACGTCATCATATATTTATTTTATATCCAAAACTCGATGACATGCTAATGTTTGTGGGATTGTGGAGATGTCGAAATTGCTGGCTCGTATCGTTATATCATAATAGAACAATTTAGCTGTTGCTGATGAAATTGTGTAAACTGGAATTAGTTTGGAATTGAATAGTATTGATCTATTGTTGTATATAATAATAAAATTGTACTCTACGTAAAACTAAATTTGAATTTGAAATTTTAACGTGCAGTTAAGACTGCTGATATTTTGAATCAAATTGTCGTGGTTATGCTAGCTGACCTATTATTATATATAATATATTTAATGTGAGGTACATGTATATGATCTGTATAGGTTACTTGCCTTCTTGAGCCATATTGCGAAGTAAAATTACTATGTACCATCTGCACCCATGGTTTTACCCGCGCTTTGATTGACTATCCTGCAGACACATGTTCCTGGAACAAAAAATAACCTGGTTTTTATTTTTGGTTATAAACTATCTCCATTCCAAACTTTGTTGTGTCAATTACTTGTCAATGTTACGTACGCCAGACCTAAAAACTTCAACTTTAAGACGACATTATGTAAATTATAAATTTTATATGTCACAGACACTACATCACATTGCTATTTAAATAAAGCCACAGCGCTGATAATTTTCTGAGCAGCGAGAAGGAATATTATGTGTCGTAGGAGAGCCGCGATACTTCCGAGCCATTGCACCCTTTGTGCTTCGTCGAACGAAGCCGAACGAAGCCGCGACGAGTCGACCCTTGTCGAAAGGTTTAAGGGAAATGTATAGCACAGTATTATATACAACGCAATAGTAAGTGTGATGTAGGATAGGTAAAATACCAACATTTATAAGGTTATGTTTATATAGTACAGAGTTCTTTTCTACTGAGTTCCTAAAAAGAAGGAGGTACTCAATTCGACTGTATGTTTTTTTAATGTGTGTAACCTCATAACTTTTGACTGGGTGAACCGATTCTCAAAATTCTGTTTTGCCTGTCAAAAACCTGTCAAAAGTTTTTTGAAAGCTAGTACTTCCCGGGTGGTCCCATTTAAATTTCATAAAATTCGGTTGAGTAGTTTTTGAGATATACTCCAATAACTGAATAGAATGGAAGTCGGTATTAAATTTTTAAAATTGTACTTGTTACTGAATACTATGGCTATATATATTTTACCTCTAAGTTCCTACCAGTACAAACTGCTATTGTAAAATTCACCAACAATAGGTATTGTAAAAAATGTTTTTTAAAATCAAAAAAATTTAAGGACAATTTAGCAAGGACATTTATCGCTTGCAAGTAAATGACTTCCGCTCGTATCGTGGTAATTTTAAATGCACCGACTTCCACTCTAACACTAGTCCTGAATTCTAACTCAAATTAAACAGTATCGTTATATGAAGACAATAAAACATCATACTCGTAGATTAAACATTTTACGCACATTTGCTACTACATCAACTTTACAGTTTTACTTTTTTTTAGTTTATGTTTTAATAACAACGAATGTTAAATATTTTATTTAATAGCCATGTTCTCATGGAAATAACACATGTCTTATATGAGAATAAACGTATTAAAACCAAAAAATCCATTTACTTATAATAAGCGTTAATTTTAACGACAGTTTTGTGTCGTCTTTTTATCAATATATGTATTTTTAACGATCGCAAAGAAATACTTAATCACTAATAATTGTACGAAATCTTCGGAAAGTAGACGAAGTAAATAAACATAAGCCAATCGTAAACCTAAGGAACATTTGTTAAGTGACTTTTCATAAAATGCCTTCGCAAGAGCGAGGCCGCGATTCTTCCACGTCGGTGCGCGCATTGTTGTTACCCTACTGTCGTGGACACGGCTAGGGAATGGAGAGTGAATGATAAACGGCCTTAGTTATTTTAGATAATGTCTAAAAATACTTGAACGCTATGATACGGGAAGGTTAAATGATGTTAGGTTAATGAATGTAAGGTTACAAAACGTCACGATACGTCACCTCACCACACCTCAGTCACCAGACGAACAAAGTCACCACATGTAGGTTTTGTTACTGCTCAAAGACGAAAAACGTAACGAAAGGTATAAGAAAGCCTGTTTTTAGAAATAAGAAATAAAAAACTTTAGTACATTTCACACCACCATTCTGAGAATAAAATTACATACCATATCATATTCCTCACTATCGTTGTTGTTGTCCAAGTAGTAGTATCTACAAGTGAAACAGTCAGAACTGTGAAATTAACAGACAATAACATCATACAAGTAATATTGCATAAAAGTGTCTTAACTGATTAATACGGTTGTTTTAATATAACCTATTATCGCTCAGCGACCCCGGATGTGGTCAATAACTGGGTATCCATAGGATTTTTTATTGCGAACATAGTAATAGTTTAGTAAATTTAGAGTAAAATAATACCATACATAGATCCACTACATAGTAGTTTGAATTTATAATAATTATGATATTGTTACAAAGCTCACATATTCTCAAATTTTTTGAAATCAAATGACTAAAAGTTATATGTCCCAAAAATAATTAGAACAAATAGAAACCTTCATTATTCGTAAACATAATCAAAATAGTGAAAAACCGGAGCACACTAAAATACCTATAATATTAGGTAGGTAGGTACCCACTACCGTCAGAGCTAAATTATACTGCGCATATGTCGCAAAAATAATTAGAACAAATAGAAACCTTCATTATTCGTAAACATGATCAAAATAGGGAAAAACCGGAGCAAACTAAAATACCTATAATATTAGGTAGGTAGGTACCCACTACCGTCAGAGCTAAATTATACTGCGCATATGTCGCAAAAATAATTAGAACAAATAGAAACCTTCATTATTCGTAAACATGATCAAAATAGTGAAAAACCGGAGCAAAGTAAAATACCTATAATATTAGGTAGGTAGGTACCCACTACCGTCAGAGCTAATTTATACTGCGCATATGTCGCAAAAATAATTAGAACAAATAGAAACCTTCATTATTCGTAAACATGATCAAAATAGGGAAAAACCGGAGCAAACTAAAATACCTATAATATTAGGTAGGTAGGTAACCACAACCGTCAGAGCTAAATTATACTGCGCATATGTCGCAAAAATAATTAGAACAAATAGAAACCTTCATTATTCGTAAACATGATCAAAATAGTGAAAAACCGGAGCAAAGTAAAATACCTATAATATAAGGTAGGTAGGTACCCACTACCGTCAGAGCTAAATTATACTGCGCATATAAATGAAGCGAGGGAAGGTCATATGAATAATTTATCGAACAAGGTGTTACTTACCTATAAAAGCCAATGTAGATAAGTTACCGTTTGAAAATATAAAATATCGGTAAACTGACTGATTATATGAAATACAGTTAGCTTCTCATCCAACCAAAATTAGCTAAAAGCTAAGATAACTTAAATTACATCAAGTTTCACGTTATTGCTTGCTAAGACATGATAGACAACAAACATCTGTCTCAGGGCTTTATACCTAATTATAATATCAGTATAAAACCTACAAAACGTGATTACATACATGCAAGCAACCTTTAGAGAGTCTTGATCAGGTCATCCTAGATCCTGGATTCTATAGGATTCAAATTAGTAAAGCAATTGTATCCTTTGATATATTGTTTTGAAATATTAGATAATATTTATAAGTATTTTTAGTATGTCAAAAGTTGTAAACAATATTTTGGCATGGTATGTATATTCCAAACTGCTTCTTTTCATTAATTGATAGAATTTTTTTCACACTAACAAATGACAAGTAACAGAACTTCGGAAAAAGGCTCAGGCGGCAGAGCATTGGTGTTTCCAAGAAATATGTTCTTAACTCTGCTGAAACATGGACTATAAATGAGAGTGAAGAGAAGGTAGATGATTTAGAAACGTGGTGTTGAAAGTTAATACTCCGGATATAGCGGACAATGTTCAGAAACAACCTTTCCATTCGTTAAGAGCAAGACATCAATCAACGTATGTATATTCTATTGTACAAGCCCGTAATATTCTTGCTTTTTAGACCATATGGTGTGAGATGTGGAGACGTCTCTGTATATCACCCTGAAGTACAGAGAAAGTTTGAAGACGTAAGAGTGCGTGGCACATCACTTTTATAATCAACCGACCAGATCAAGCCGTCGATTACTGTTTACTTTTACGAATACGATGTATATCCTTTAACACTTTTAACACGCCTATAATCCTGACCACGACCACTCTGCCACGAGAGAAACTATACGTACTGAACCCTTCAAGAGTCGTTATATTATAACAATGCAATTTCTATTGTGTCTGGCCCTATGATGACCAACGACCTATGAAGGGTTAAATCATGAAGAAGCAGAAACAAGCTTAATATAGGTGAGCATTTTCTGTCTTAGAACTGGTACAACACCGTGTCGCTAAATATTATGTGATGCCTTTTGAAAATCGCCCCGTAACGAAATATCCAAGTAAAATTGCAGCACCTTGTCCCACAACCGACAGGCGGGGCGAATTCCACGTAATTTATCGCTTACGATATCTTAGGCAATAAAAATGTCAACGTCCGCCTGCTCGCCTACCTATCGCCTCTCCTATCGCTCGCCAGTAGATCCCGACAAGCGTCTATCTCTTTTGAATTACGACTCGGACATGATTGGGATTGCAGAGTCCAGTCTTTGATAAGACAGAAGCGATTCACGAGCTATATTTTCGTAGCGTAAAGCACGATATGAGATGTATGCGATGATATATGTCATCTAGTACGCTAAACTAAAGTACTACCAACGTTATGAATTGTTTTCATTTTACCTTTGTACTACAGTATTTAATTGAGTATGTTAATCAAAATTACGAAATAGTTATATGTAAATATTGACTATAATATTGTCGATCGTAAACATGTCATATATAAGTAGTTGTTTCAGCAAGTAGCACTTAAATTTTTCAAATAAAAACACTGTTTCATATATATGACTTTAATGAATTACCACATTATCTCTAATACCCGACTCGTATAAGATGATAAATAATAATATAATAATAAAACCTTTATTCAAACAATTGTACAATGTTATTTCATACATTATAATGGGGCTAGAAAACGTGAGCAAATTTGTGCAAGAGTATCTGCTGCTGAACTAGGTTCATCACCCGTGTTTCAGCATACAGCGCTCTTTCCCCAGCGTTGGACTATTGCTAGCCATTTCGTTACAATACAAATCTTAAGGATTGAGAATTAATCTTAGGTCCTAATATTACATATAAAGATGATGATAGTGTTTGCGTGTGTTTATGTGTAGGTGTGTGTGAGTGAGTGTATGTGTGTGTGTATGTATGTGTTTTACATCCCAAGTAAACTATTTAGGTGATTACTGTAAGAAGTTCTTCAGTATCGTCATAAGATAAAGTTTTTAGCCATTTATTCACTACAATTTTGACATCTGATTTAACCAACGGATAAATGTTCAAAATTTTATTAAGCTTGTTGTATAAATAAGGCCCTAAAAATGTGATGATAGATACATCGTGACTGAGATAAGCATATAAAAGCAACTAAGTAACAATAAAAACATTACACTTAAATAATAAATATAGGTATATGTCTTTCATAAGTAAAAGTTATTAATTAGTCTCAAAAGAGACAAATACTTTTTTCATGAATATTTTGTTGTTTAGATTAGTATCAAATAACCGCCTGAAGATAAAGGTAAATTTGAAAAAAAAATATAGTCCTATAACTGTCAAAGTTAATTTCGTAACGTCAGCACTTAAATATATTACTTTTCTACATATAAATGTATATAACTATCTATTATATATATATATATATTAATTTCTATTTACCATGTATATAGCATGGTTAATAGATAAATGTAACTAGTAGACTGGTTAACTAGTATGGTGCAAACAATACTAAACACAAACAAAAAACAGCATGCTTCCAGACTATGCCATATCTTAGCTTAAAAGAGTGTGTCTCTTAAGTTTCCATGGAACGAGAAAAAACATTTTTCATGTATTTGTATGTAATGATTTTATTATATTTAAATTAATGTGACGTGACGATTAAAGAAGATGTGGTTGGAGTTGCAGCAAGTTTAAAAACAGAAGATGAGGTATGATTATATTATTAATACTACATGTTTACTATATGATTTACACATCAATCTGTTCACTCTACGCATCTATCAATATAATATTTGCTACAGCATTGTGATTCAGGTTGTAATATAATTCGCGTCACCCCACGAACAATATGCATTTTTTGCGTTCAGAATGCGTGTGGTTAAAATCTGTTATTTATATAACTCAAGGCGTTCGAAGTTAAACTTATTGCGAGCACTGGCGGTTCAATTACAGTAGTTAATTTATCAGTGCCGCCTGATCAAATAATTAAAAATACGCCGGTAGATGGCGCGGTATCATAAATTGTCAGTGTTCGCGCATTCAATTTGTGGAATGGTATTTTCTGGTCGGCCTCAATGCGAACTGTGTATGAGAATTGAGAATTTATTGACTGGCTTGTACTGGGAACTGGGAGATCAGAGCACGCTGTAAGATTGTGAACTGTGATACGGATAATTTAATAATTTCGGTAATACCTACATTTGCGTAAAATAATTAGGGTAGCATCCTATTCCAAAATAATCAAGTAAGTATATAATACCACGGGAATTCGATAAGAAAACACAAGATTTGGGATTTTGGGATCCCGGTTTATCAAAAATAGAAATGACTTCTACACTAAAAAGTGTGAAATAATGTTGAAGTCGGTACCATGATAGTTCGAAAGTACATATTATCACAATATTGCGTGCATGGTCCCGACTTCCACAAGTTATTTCACAATTTTTTGTGTAGAAGTTGGTTCTATTTTTTGATAAAAAAAAATTTTCACCCTTTTTAGTGACCTTTCTAGTTACGGGATACATCGTCAATCATAAATCAACACATTTCAGTTTTTGGAGTGTAACTCATAAACTGCTTGACCAAATTTTATGAAATTTATATGGGACCACCACGGAACTATACTCTATCAAACAAAAAAGACACATCAAAATCGGTTCATAAACGACGAAGTACATAAACAAAAATAAATATAATTACGGCCGAATTGAGAAACCTCCTCCTTTTTATTGAAGTCGGTTAAAAAATTCGGAATTCAATCAATTAATTCAATCAAACTGGCACTTATTATACCTTCCAGTTGTCTGTCACGACTTTCCCTATAGACATTAAAACCACTACTTATCGTGTATTACCTATCTAGATAGCTGTAATACAGACATAACATTCCCTGAATAGTCAAATGAATATAAATAAAACCGTGAGCAAATTACGCAAGTGTTTAACACATGATTGCATAAATTTGCAAGCTATTTTCATTTTATATACACACTGTTCGACTGCTGTAGCTGATAATGCATTAGCTTGGCTTAATATGTTTAGTCTATTAATTATGAATCGATCTATATCAAATTAATTGACGATGTTATTCAATCATAGAACTCGTATATCTCTACATCTTCTTCGTTAGTTAAGATGTTAGCGACTCTGCCTTCGAAGCGAGTGGTCCCAGTTTTGATCCCTGGCCGGGGCAAATATTTGATAAGCAGAATTGTTTGTTCTCGGGTCTTGGAGGTTGTGATGTGTCTATGTAATTCTAGTATGGGGTATGAGTTATCATCATTATCATCTTAGCCGTCGTACGTCAACTGCGGAACATAAGCCTCCCCAAAATTTTCCAAAAGGACCGGTTGGAAGCGGTCTGCATCCAACGTCGCCCTGCAACCTTTATCAGGTCGTGTGTCCTGATCTACGCTGCGCTTGCCGGTCCGTGGTCTCCACTCCAGAACCTCCCCATCGGCCAAATTTTTTTTGCGTGCTATGTGCCCTGCCCACTGCTACTTTAACTGGCTAAAGTTCTGGGCTATGTCGGTAACTTTAGTTCTTCTATAGATCTTCTCATTTCTGATTCGATCACGTAGAGAAACCCCGAGCGTAGCTCTTTCCATAGCTCAACTGTGGGTAGACTGTGGGTATATCTATGTAACGTAATACAACACAACGAACGCAACACTGACCTGTCTGATAGAACCCTTAGAGATATGTTTGTCCTGAGGTCTTGGTATGGTCAGTGGTAATTATTTAAATAGCTGACGATAACTAGCTCGTCTGCCACCCAGAGCTTAATGCATCAAAATCTATTGAACACTATGTTGAACTCGTCTTCCGAAGTGTGTTCCAAAAACATTTGAATACTACTTTTTAGGAATAAAATAACATCGTATTTTAGCTCTATGACACAATTAGATGGACTTTTCCTTGGCCTTATAACTGTTTAGGAAATAGGTATCCATTTGGCACTAGAAACTTACTATACTCTATTTCGATATAATATTCTAACAAACGTTAAGACACTGGTAACAGCAGCAGTATTTTCCAGTACCTTGTAATAAATAGTGATGCACCAATGTCAATAAATTATTTATAATAAACAACAGACATTCCTACTTCATTGATAACGAACAAACTCACTAATAAGGGACAAATAGTTACAATTGCAAAGAGCAATGACTTCAATAATGAATTTATTTATTATCAAACGTTATTTATGTCAAGATAGGGTTACCAGATGTAAAAATCAAAAGACCGGAGAAAAGGCCTGATTACCATGGAAAAGTCCTGAGATTTTATACAGTTTGAGAATTTTCTCTCAAAAACGTATTATTATCGTTTTATACACTGCGGATCTAGCTCACGCGTTGCAACTTGCACTGTGCAAGTTGCACATTGCACTCAAAGCGGCGCGCGGCGGGGCGGGGGGTGGCAGCGGCACCGCCCGTCAGCCCGCACCGCAGCACGGTTATCGCTGCAGTGCCGGTCGCTCATTCAATACAGTTCGTCTTGCGCCATTGCGAAGGTTGGACTATGCTGCGTTGAGTGTCACCACGGAACAGGCAAGCGAGCGAGAATCGGAGCTATTGGACACGAGTTAAAATGTTTTCAAGTATAAATTTCTTAAAAATGTTTCTTCAAATATTAAATACGATACAACTGATTAAGTACCTATTTGGATAAATAAGTATTTAATTAAGATTTTAACTGCAATTGAAGATTATTTTTAGTTTGTTTTAATTGGATAAATAAGTATTGATTTTAACTGTTTAATTGTTGCCAAAAGAAGATTATTTTTAGTTTGTTTTACTTGGATAAATAAGTATTGATTTTAACTATTTAATTGTTACCAAAAGAAGATTATTTTAGTTGGTTTAACTTTTAATTAAAGAGATCTTTAAAATATAACCTGTGTTTTATTGAAAATCCTGAGATTTCCCGAGATTTGCAAAATCCGGCCGCAATCCTGAGAAAAGTCGAAAATTCCTGTAATCTCAGGACAAATCCTGAGATATGGTAACCCTATGTCAAGAGGCATGTATCTTTAAGACAAGTGACGTCGCCAACCAAGTATGTATATGTGACTCGATCCGAATGTCAACGATCTCATTGAAATAACGTCCATATTGGCAAGCACTACGTGGACAAAACCAATGATGTAAATATCATTATTGCAAAATGTAGACGGAATTCCAGGAGATTGATAATTTTCTCTTCAATATTCTTTTTATATTGCATTTTTCATATACAATTAAAACAAAAGAATAAACAGCAGAGAAATGCTTATGCATGTGTAAGATATTGATTTTCATTGAACTAAGGGCGTAAAGGGTCAAATTATCATTTATCAAACAGCAACATAACATTGATATGCGAATAAATCTCAAACCATTAAAGTAGTGTTTTGTAAAAGATAATTGTTTAGCTAATGCTTTCGTACTATCTCACTTGAATGTCAGTGAAGATGTGATCGAAGGGTGCACGGTAGAAGAATAATGGCTTAGAATAGTGGCAGGCTCTCAGCTCACAGCTTCTGATCACCATTAAGCAGGTGTGTTAGAGGTAAAATAACAAATATGAGGATGATAGGTAGACTAGCTATGGAAACTAGAAATGGCCCTACCACCGATAATAGTGTTACACTTCATAGGATAAACGAGCACATCGGATCCAGGGGCGACGACGCGACTGATGAGTTAACAAGGAGTGGCTCCAATATGCCCAATGGGCCTAGAGCCAACTATCGCGCTGCCCTTCAACCAGATCCGCCACAAAATTAATGATAAACATGAAGTCTACCGGGGAAGTATTGAATATCTTACGCAGTCAAAGGAGACTTTAACGGATTGAAGTCCGCAATACTCCACAAAGCTCCTAAATCTTGATTTAAATAAAATCGAAATTTTTATCGGTCCCTGCTACCTGAATAAACACCTTTTCAATCTAGGTCTCACTGACAGCCCCCTGTGCAGTGGCTGCATGGAGACAGAAGAGACGGCCTCACACGTACTCGTCGAAAGCGACAGTGTGGTACAACGGGCAGCATATTTTGGTTCGCTGAGGACAGTCCGAGAGGCCTGCTCTACTATCAATAAGCTGCTGGCATTCCTAGACGACACCGGGCGATTGGTCTAACGAGCCCCTCTCACCATAACCCAAAAAGGGCCGCGCAGTAGCGGTCTAGTTGCGAAAAAGAGCTCGCCTACCAAGAACCAAGTAAAGCCCTAAGGCTAAAACCATTCAGTGAATTTCTCACGATAATGATTTCAACGAATGCTCAAGCCGAAGGTAAGATATAAATCAACCTATTAGCTTATTTGGTTGGATAATATTATCATTTGTTGATTACAAGTAGGGGTAGAATACAAAAAATATTGACACTGAAAACCATCAGATCAGATAATAATTTAAGAATATTAATGAATTATAAAATAACATTATTTATCAGAATAACAGGATTAACGCACTATTAAATGACTTATCTGCTATCACATAGGTACTATTGGAAACAAAATTAATTCTCAGCCGCCGGATTCTCAATAGTTAAAGGACTCATGTGTGACAAAATGCATGATTCTCTAAACTATGGTTTTAAAAATAAAGCGCTTTTATTATTACATAATGTATCTAAAACGCACTGGATGCTTACGCTAATATTGCTTAATATTACCATTAAAACCATAAGGCTACCCATACTGAAATATGTAGTTACTCAAGCGTTACTTTACACGTACTTCACAAGGTAATTGGCACCGCGAAACTCAGAATGATGTATTCAGATAGGTTTTCCGACATTTAATTTGCCACAAAAATATTTATGATTGAGCAACCCTTTACATATATCAAAACAATCTTTACATATGTTAAGCAACTCTAAATATATTATTTCTCCCGATGCTATTAATGCGTGACGCGAGAATTGAAATATGGCCGTCGCAACGATCGAATGCTGTGTTTTTATGCCATGTTTGAACGTTGACAGTCAGCTCTGCCAGTTGTTAAAATTATGTATCATCAGGATTATCATCACTAAACAATTCAAAAAAAAAGAAAGCGCATTCTGCATGTGCAGCATGTGCAAAATTTAGAGATTCTATTACAGACTATTTCATCATAAGCCTTCGTTAGTATACTGCTTGACATTGGTTTCTCCCATATCACAACATTGGCCTTGTGCCGATTTGATGGAGCATAATAGTTATGAAATAACTAATTTAAACTTGGTTCTAGTTTTGTTTATCATATTGTTCTATCTTGTATTCTTATGATAAAATGTTTTATCGAAGTGGTTGAGTTTCTCGTTTTCTTATTACGTAACGCTGACAAGTTTACCTACTGTATCAATTCTATGTTTATGTTAAATTTATTAACGGTAGGAGTAACAAATTACTTTTCTCCTACGTTTATTGTTCTTGTTAGGTATCTTAACAAGTCACTTAATCTTTATTGACTCGTTCAAGTAAATCATCAAGTAAACTTGTTCAAATTAAAGGAAGCACCGACGATATCTCAAGTGTTATGGATCGCAGACGCATTGCTAAAGTACTGCTTTTTGATCGCAACCTTGAGGGCTTTGAACTTTGTTAATCATGCACTTGCTTGTCTTTGTGATGTTTGTTTAAAAACAAAAGTAATAAACAAGGTTTACTTAGCACATTTATTGTAGTTTTTTATATTTATTATAAGGCAGTCTTGATGGATTCACACCACGCAATCGGGTGTTTTGCCTATATTGCCGATGCGTTGAAAAACTTTAAATTTAATTTTAAAATTGTTTTTTTTTTCTTTTAATATATTTTACTGAATAAGGTACTAAATACACTCATGTCTTGACAAAGTTTTCCATGATACTGGAGCCCGGCATATAACTTTTAAAGTTCTAAAGTAATTCATTACCGACCCGAGGAATCTAGTCTTGGAACTTCCCAAACTTTTAACTAAAACAGACGAGCTTCCACAGAACTTATGTTGTGGTGAAACTTACGAGGGACTTGCCATAACTTAGCTGAAACTTTGTGGACGTACCGAGTTCTGTCATGTTTTGGAAATACAGTCAAGATAAAACATTCCACCAAAAAATATATTTGAATGCTACCATTTTCTAAATGATAATACGGTCAAAGATGGTTGCACACTGAACATAAAGTAGTAACTGGTTTCAGGGACAGGTGCTGCGATACGGCAGACGATCTAACTTGAGTGTGGTCATATCTATAGTCAGGTATGGATTAGAATGTGCTATATCCCCACGCTATGGATTTCCTCGCGCGTTACCTTCATCGTTTTTAAGCCAGTTGGAATCCATAGTTGGCTAGATTAGCAATCAACCCTCGCTGCTTTTAGGTATCAACACTATAAAATCCATTGTTGTTTCATCTGATGAAGTGCCTGAATTTGGTCTTTCTCTTCTTCCGTCTCTTTCTCTTTTTTGGTCTCTTAGCTTGATAAGAGATAAAATAATTGGTAATTGCCCTAGCCCTTTGACTAATCGTTCAATATCGAATCATATCTCTGAGAAAAAGTTCAAATGTAATCCTCTTTAAAGCCCGCTGTATGCCATCAAATTGGTGGATTATGTCCACCACGTGTGTTCACGTCTCATTTGCATAGATATATTATGGTAATTATAATATTAAATTAAATAAATTAAATAAAATTTCGTCAAGGGACATTGTACGATTTCAGTGATTATTTTTTTCATGGAATCATGACATTGTTTACTATGCCCGTACGTTTTGATTGTTTCAGATTTTTTTTATTCAAAAAAAATAAATTTATAGTACTTTGAAATACTGAAAAAATCAATACGTACGGGCATAGTAAACAATGCCTGAATTCCATGAAAAAAAATCACTGAAATCGGACAACGTTAAGAGGTAGAAAAGAGTTTTCTCTTTTAGCATGGAAAGTACTAGCTATGCAATCCTCTTAACAGAAGGTGGGCTTCGTGGTTGTGGTGTGAACACTCTAGTGCTTTAACACTACAGTTTCGTTCCTAACATCACAAATAATAATAATCACACTTCATACTAATATTATAAATGTGATAGTGAGGATTGATTAATGTATGGATGGATGGATGTATGGATATTTGTTACTTTACTCAATAACGGCTGAACGGATCTGGAGGAAATTTGGCACAGACATAAATTATAGTCTGGAATTGCACATGGGCTACTCTTCATCATCTTCATCATCCATCACCACGCGGGTGAAAAAGCATAATAGCCTACGAGAAGATTGTAATGATGACAGTTCTGTCAACATTTTAGTCAGCTTCTAATTGTTTAGTCAAAAGCAATCATTTTGAAAGCTTAGTTAGACTGGCTAGACGTACTCAGTGACCGTCAAGGGTGATAAAAATGTAACACAAATATCGTCAAGGGTCATGAAATTTAATAACAGTTTTTTTTCATTGTGATTAATTTTATACTTGTAGATATGTAGGTGATATATTTTATTATTAGTGTGTACTAATAATATTATAGTAATTGCGTTTGACCATGTATAAATATTTTATGACATTTTGCTATAAAGAAAGTTATGGATTTGGAGAAGTTAATAAGCTATAAGCGTATAAAGTACTAATCCTGCGCAAACGAAGTCGCTGGCACAAGCTAGTTATTATATCTAGAAAGATCGCCGTTATAGGCCTAGTTTATATATCCTATTTGATATAATCCTACTCAATATATATGTCTTACTTAACATTTTTGCACTCATGATAATCGTCTAATCGTCTAACATTTTAGGTATGTATTCGGCATTTACAGCCAATCAGACAGTGGCAGACGTCGTGACACATGACTGCTTGACCACCAAGGCACGCATCCGTGCATCGAATTTATCTCTCTAGTTCAGGGGCTCTCAACCTTTTCATGATGAGGGACCATATCACATATTGTAGATAATATACAGATGTAAATGACTTAAGAATTGTGCTAGCTATAAATAAATCATGCATTGTACAAAAAAGTACTGGAAAATTATATGTAAATGCGATTTTTATAACGGTATACTTTTTACTAAATTATGGATGGATTGCTTTAGATCTCAGATCATTGTGAAAGGAATCGCCATTTGTTTTGGAGATAAATGGCGATTCCTTTCACAATGATCTGATCTTGTAGATTTATTCTCGTTTCGAATGTATTTTCAAATTTTAATGGATTCGCGGATCACTTCGGTTGCTTCCAGGAGCCACAAGGTGGTTCGCGGACCGCCGGTTGAGAACCACTGCTCTAGTTGATTTAAACCATCGTATGGTGACGTTATATTATTTTTTCTGTCTAAAGATAATTCTAATTTTGCTAAGCAGTCGCCAGTGCTTAAATGTACATTTTTGGCGATCAGAGGTACACAATTATATAGGTACGAGAAAGTCAATGATACTACGGTGCCAGAGCTGAAACACAGCACCGGCCACAGCGGTTCACATAAACAACAGGGTGTTCTAAACTTATTTGCATTTACACGAGCCGAGTAATTGCGCTGCGCTTCAGGGAGAACTTTAATTAAAGTAAGTGCTTTAAACTTAAGCAGATATATACGGTTAAGTGTCTAATAAGAAAAGTTTGGCGAGACCTAAACGGCTAGTCTTAGCGCAGAATTTTGCAACTATTTTGGTTTAGGACAATAGCGCATGTAAATTATCCATTTAAAACATAATAAATACATATATCAAACTACATTGAAATATTTACGTAACAATTAAACGTCACGTATACAAGACATGTTGTTAGCTTGATCAGAACACTAAACATAAATTCGCTAAATCATGGTAGTCCTTATTCTGTTTTCACTAAAATCGACATTCGTGTAACTAAAATGAAAATCCTAAAAATATGGTTACTCTATTCAATTTAGGCAGTTTTAAATCAGTTTATAGAGCTCGAAGTAACATGACGACTGTATAGTCGTAATCTAGCACCAGCCAATGATTCGGCGTTGCGTTTGTTTTTCCAACGTCTTGTCATCATTTGTTTCACGGATGTTCACAGATGCAACGATGTTTGCTCGAAAATGTTATTTTTTCAGCCATGCTGAAAAAAAAAAAAACAGAAATGTCAAATGGCTGCTATACGATTCTGCAAGAGCAAACATAATTGCATCTTTGACAACATCCGTGAATCAATCATCAAAATATATCATAAAGTTAATTTATTGATTCAGGCGTTACTTTGCGGAAATCCATTATCAATAAAAAAACTCAAGCGCTAGACCGACAGACTCGGTCTACGGTCAGACGAAGTCTGTCGGTATAGCGCTCGACGAGTCAACATCTCCTGAGGATGCCTCGTGTAGAGGCGAAACACGTGTCGAATCGGTTTTGGTTGATTTGGGGTTTCTTGTGTTTTTTATTTTGTATTCTTCCTATTAGCATTTATGCGGGAGGGAGGGTGGTGCACGCCCCCAAATAGGCCAAAATCATTGTTTTCTTTTCAGCGGAAGTGTCACTAAATATTTTTTAATATCGTTTTTTTTTTTTTTATCATTAAATATTTGACTTCGGTGAGCTCGTCGACGAGCGCATCGACGAATCATTAGAGAAACGCACGGCAGAAATGTAAAATGTAAGAACTGTCATTTGCAGCGTTATACGAATTGGGACTAAAGTGAAAAATAGATTTTACTCTGATAGTTTCGTTTTGTGTTCTATGGGCCTACAAATAACTGCGTACGTGTAACGTAAAGTATCATTCACGAGAAACAGTACAAACTGTCACCTATGTATAGGGCAACTGTGACACAGACAACTCATAGTTAGTACGCCGAAGCGTGACGCGTTGACGTTCACCATATGACTACTTTTCACAAATTGTGCTACAGCCCTTAAACAAGCGAATTGCTACCGTTGGCAAGTTTAATGATTGTTAAACTAATAATATGGGACAACATCCACACTTCTTCGGGTCCCAAATTAGGCGGAGCCTGTACTATGGTAACCTGATGACGGATATTACATACTTATATATGATATTAAATACTTATATACATATAAACACCCAGACACATATCAAACAGACATGTTCATACACACAAATGTTTGACCTGTCCGGGGATCGAACCCGGGACCAGCGGCTCAGAAGGCAGGGGTGCTACCAACTGCGCCAACCGGCCTGTCAAACAAATACTATTTTATTATTAAAGTTTAAGTGAAATTAGAAGTTCATTATGTTCAATTTTCACACGTTTGTGGCCGCGGAGCGAAAGTAGTGTTATTATTAAATAAACGTTATTTATTTGAACACAGAAATCTTTTATAAAAACGATAAGCAACGATTAACATAAAGTAATATATCTTCAATTTTATTAACTACTTAATTTGATACATTTTCGTAGAAATATGATCATCGAACAAATTCAAAATACATTTGAATGTGCAAATGAAATGCTGATCAATATCCATTTATTATCCACAAATCTGTTTCCAAATGCTTGTATTGAATAAAATTATTCGATATCACAGCCGGTTCTTCTTGTTAAATATAAAAGAAACATAATAACGGAGAAATCTACTGTCTGTGATTTGATTACTAACAACACGATCGAATCAGCTGTAAAATCAATCGATAGATTAGTAAAGGATGAATCTCGGTTTCAAAAATCGATTACTGTACAGTGTTTATTAATTCAAAAACTATTGTATCAATAGTTGAAATTGAAATAATTACCTACTTTTAATGATCACTGTTTGGTCAAGAGCTTATCATATTATTTGGCATCTTTATAGATAGCAAGTCTTCTGCCCACGGCTCCGCCCTCGTGCATTATGTAGTGACCAATCCACAGAAACATTTTTACGGTATAAAAAGTTTTAACGTCATATTCAGGGCTTTAGTCTATCTTTGTGCCAAGTTTCATCAAAATCAATTCAGCAGTTAAAGCAAAACAGAAAACCGACAAACACACATTCGCATTAAAATTTGTAATATTGTTATGGAGCTGCGGGTCTTAAGTAATTTAGATTAGAAATGAAGTGATTGTACAGATTTATAATCGATATAAAATTTATTAATCCTCCATATAGTTATAGGTGATTTAAATAATAGTAGCAAAGCAATTTAGATTGCAGATAATATTATAAAATTAGCAATCTAAAAAAATTTTAAATCATTCTTCTTTTCAAAACATTCGTCCATTCCCATACTTATCCCGTTTGTTTAGTAGATAGCTTTGATGGTTTAGAAATAAGGCGATTCCATCAAGCATGGCGTCAACGTTAATATTGTTCTCATTACTTTATAATCTGTTAGATTATACTCATCAACATATGAATCTTTTCAAAATCACACTAACATTATTAGGTGAAAGTTTGTAAGTGTATTTGTTACTTTTCACGCTCTTACGATAGGACCAATTTGGCATAGAGATAGATGAGCTAGAACATAGGATATTTTTCATTATCATTACCATCCATCACCACGCGGTTGTAACCGCGGGGCGCTAGCTTATTAATTTAGTTATTTTTAAAACAATATAAAAGTTTCTCATGGATATTTAATATTTGAAACTGAATGTAAGATAATATTCAACCTCATAATATCTTATATAATAAATTTGAAAAAGATTTTATTTAACTTTCTTCAATCTAATGCGTTACCGTTTTAAATGTGTGATTTATTTTGAAGCAATTTGCTACCATTAGATTCGAGCAGAAGTTTTGCATAATAATATGTAATTTCTGAGATATATAAATATCTCAGAAATTACATATTATTAATGAAAAAATAAGTAAAAGTGATATAGTACTACAGAGGTATTCTGATGATCAGCAGTTTTATAGCTATATATAATGTCTTCAACTATACTGTATACGCAACCTAACCTTCGTGTTTGAACTCATCGCGATCAACGCGACCACTAACGGTACCAATATTTACTTGTGTGAAAAAGCGGTTTTTTATAACTTATTTTATAACGTATACAATAATATATGATGGAAGACTGCACTGTTACTATATTTTCCAATTTTATCAAGAAAGCAAATAGAAATTAAGGTGTATGACACAACGGAGCTGTAAAAATATTCCCTGTTGGACACGGCCCGCGACTTGCTCCTCGTAGAATATAGCCATTGCGTCAATTCCCGTTGAATCGGAATAAAAAATAGCCTATGTGTTAATCCTGTGAACTGAGCTGTTAATACAGGGGCCTTACTCGTTATAACCATTCAAACGCGTAACGCGTTGCGCTATGATATCTTCGGGGAAAGATTGTGAAATCCATACAATTTTACCATCGTTCCTTGAAGATATCGTATCGCGCCGCGTTACATGTTTGATGGTCATAGCGAATAAGCCTCCAGCTGTTATAAGGATTGGCATGTTTAACAGCTCTTCGTGGCAACACAAACAATAAAATAAGGTACATTTTCACAATAAAAGTTGAAACATATTTTGATACCGTACCGTATGCATATTTACCTATTATATTATTATATACGTGAAAATTGTCATGTTAAAAAGAAATAAAAAATGTCTTACTTCTTCCTCTGTTTTGATGCTCCGCTGTCTTTAACCAGGATAACAATAGATGATCTATTGTGTCTGGTTCCGCGATAGCTGAAGGCTCTTGTTTTTACTTTAAAATCATCATCATCATCATCAGCCCGTAGCAGTCCACTGCTGGACATAGGCCTCTCCAATTGCTAAGTGGCGTGCAATTGGTCTATCTTGGGCTTCTCGCATCCAGTTTTTGCCAGCCGTCTTGCGCAGATCGTCACTCCACCGTGCCTCAGGACGTCCTACACTAAATTGGCGAGACGCGGTCTCCACTCTAGAACTCGTTTACGTCGGATACTCGTCGGACTTTAAAATCATTGCTCAAATATTTTAAAATTTTAAGACCAGCTTGCCTTGCACTCATTGTGTAGATAGTGTGCGTGGCTGAAATCGAATTAGTCGCATAAGAGATAATTCAAACATTTCGTAACACCTAGAATTCCGATGTACACATCCCACTAACCAACGAGTCCAATAAACATCATCCTAAACACAATTTACTATCACGTATCACAACTTGCGTCTACTAGTTCCCTGATTCAACCCAACCCTGATGTATGTTTCATGTTTATAGTGTTGGTAGACACAAATTGAAAATTATGAGTTGACGCTGTGGCCTAACGAGAACATTAAATTGTATACATGTTTATGTGTTGCTAGACTCGTATTTACTTAGTGTGTGACTGTCGGTCCCGGCAATGTAAAGGAAAATAAAATGTAAAGTATGCCATTAAAAAGTAATGATATAGCGATGAAGCAGTGGGAAAAGAAGATAAGTTTTAAGTAAGACATGATTTCAACATTATTATTTGCATTTATTGTTTATGTCACTATTTTAAATGATGTCATTGACTTTGAAAGAAATAATTTCGTTGTTCATAGCACCCAAACGTATTTAACTGGTTATTGAAAATCATCAGCAATTTCTAATTATTCCATAATGCTCACACTAAGTGTAAATTGCTACAGTAAAATTAGCTTTGAACTAAACTTAACCTTAATTAAAAACAATAATTTTTAACGCATTTTGCACGCAAATTTTCTTTTTCCCGTTCGTTACATGATATGCGTATTATACGATAATAGACAATAATTGATCATTGTAGCCAATAATAAATACGCCACGTGTAAAAAGTGCCTGGACTCTGCAAGCTAAAACGGTTGTACCTATATACATATATAAGGTTATGTAAATATACGTAGAAGCTTATTAAATTCAGAAATGTCATATTTATCATCATCATATTTATCTTCTAAAATCATATCTTCAAAAATCTTTAATCAGTTCTAATACAGAACAGGGTGTATTATTGACCTCTTTGGTTCCACTCCATCCTCGTGTATTTAATGTATACGAGAAAGGACAACATATTAGACATTTTTGAATAAAGTTCTTATACAATATCAAGCACTTTTGTCTGTTTGGTTAGAATGACTTTAATTTAATAAAATACATCCAAAAACATTTACCAAAACCCTACAACGGTCTCCCGAGCATAGACAACATACAAAGCTGTTACTCTTTTTGTGTTCTTTTCACATGTTCTGTATATACGTCACTGCGTCCGTAGTCGTAGATAAATCCTTATATGTCCGTAATAGTCCGTAGTCACGTTTCGAAAACTGAGGAGAACTTCTGGAAGTTTTTAAACTCCTCAGATTTTTATAAATTAAACCATATGTCGTCTGATGTCCCATCCAATGTGAGCAACCCATTAGGTCTACGGGACAACACTGTTGGCATAATTAGACCATGCTTTTGAAATTCGGTGTTCCAGATTTGACCCCTGGCCAGGACGAATATTTATGTCATGATCACAAATGTTTGTTTTTTTGTTTTGGATGTTTGTGATGTTATAGTCTATATGCGTTATGTTCACAGATCACAGAAACAAGGGAGATATAATAAGGGGGCGGGGCCGGTGTCGCAGAAATATGCCCAAAAACAGAACACTTTGCTAGCAGCGGTTCGCAACTTTTGTATTAAGTTACTGACCGCCGGTTGCGATATTGCATGTTTTCAATGCATGCTCTGTACTTAAGAATATTCAAACGTTAAGTTTTAATACCGCAGTGGATAATAAACTTATTGAAGCTAACAGAATAAGTCGAATATACGTTACATTATAAAATGCAAAATGGTGTCTATTGCAGGACCAAACAGAGGTTAAATTTTGTAAAACTTGAACTTTATTATAACTATATTATTTATAGTATCTATAGTTTGAAGTATATTTTTACAGTTGAATGACATAATACATTCTGTAAACAAATAAGAACATTATTTAATTTGGTTAATAATATGTTTAAAAATGCTGATCGCTATCGTTATTAATATTCAAAATATTTATTAGTTTAATTCAAAAAATATATTATTATTTTTCGATAACCTAATTTAATCTCTTCATTTGCTTAAGTTAATCTGTTGGTTGCAGATCATTATCAGTTTTGAATATCTTAATATCAAAATGCAATAGTATAAAACTAAAATACCCAATGAATCAACTATCATAATAAACATATATTCAAACTATGAAATAGTAGGTTTGTGACTTTGCACACAAAACAACTAAGACACAGGGACAGTTTTCCGAAAGCACAAGTACGAGTAGTTTTATTTAAATTATCAGAGTTCTATGTTAAATTTTAATAAAACCGTTTCAGTAGTTATGGCTTGACGGACAAACAAGCATCCAGCCACAGAAAACAATACAATTTTAATGGTTTCATAAATCATTTGAATATATTCATTCCAAAATGATGATGAAAGCGTTTTTTTTCTCAGCTTTCTAGATTGTAAATATACCAAAATATTGCTTTGTGATAAAGTGCTAACGGTAAAGAGAGAAGTGGTTAAACGTAATGTAAAATTTTAGTTTTCACTGAACTGTGGAAAGAAGCAGTTCCTAGAACTGTATCCCATTATACTTACTAAATAAAAACTAAGTAATCAACAGTCAGTTTTCCAATCTAAAAATCTAAACACCATCATTTAACTTTACTGCAGTCCTATTTTATAAAGCACAACCAAGAAGCAGTTCCATTTTTAGATTGTCCGATATGAAGTTACATTAAACACGCCCTAAGTACTATTTATTGTCGAGGTATAAAGTTTCATTTGTGTTTTACAAGGCAGTTAAATGTAATTTTTGTAATAAAAGTACCACTGTTTTTATCATCACAAGCAGAGACTTCTGCAGTTGGATGCAGGTTCTTGACACTGGTCTTCATAACCCTACAGTATACATTATTGGATCGATGATAAATTTTATTGTAACCGAGTCGAGAACTGAATAATAATTCGTCCGTAGAAGGACTAAACGAAATTCACCACTCACATACAAATTCTAAGAAGTGAGGAAATCTGACCGAAGTCTTTCGAACAAGGGTAGTTTTTACTTCTTATCCCTAAACGATATGTCACGTTATCGTGTACGACATGATATATTCATTTTCTACCGACTTCCAAAAAAGGAGGAGGTACTCAATTCGACTGCATTTTTTTATGTTAACAACCTCATAACTTTCGACTGGGTGAACCGATTCTCAAAACTCTTTTTTTGTTTGAATTAGCTGGTGCTACCCGTGTGGTCCCATTTATTATATTTCATCAAATTCAGTCCAGTAGTTTTTGAGATACACTCCAACAACTGAATAGAATGGAAGTCGGTAAGTATTAAATTTTTCAAATTCAAATATCGTTTAGGTACTTTCTGATTGACTCTACTATTTAAATGTATGAAGGTATAAAATGTTTTTAGTCCTACACATTTAATTATCGTGACATTTATACGTTTACAAACATGACGGACATTTTACCAAACATAAATAATGGTTAAACGAATTTACCTTTAGCGATGTTTGACCATAATTATAATAGACGTTACATGCTAAAAGATTTGTAAAAATATTGTTTCCCTTCTCATTGTACTAGGCGTCACATATAGGTATTTAATTTAAGGGTTGTCGAAATAAAAACAGATTAAAGAGAATCGCAAATGAGTTTTTGAACGATACCTACATACTGTGTAACGTCGTGTATCATAAAAACCACTATATATTTTTAGAGGCTCAAGCACAAAACAGGCAAATATTTTTTATACGAAAGTCACGTAAGTCAAAACTAAATCTGCGATCTTATCTCCATACGTTTTCCATGTCCCACGGAAACCGGTATGAAAATACAAACATTATCTAGAATTTTGTCACGTTTCCATGCTACCGCATCCTCAAGGTCAGATGTGAGATAAACCTCAGGAAACACATGGTCTAATGTAAACCAGTAATGAAACTTCTCCCAAATTTAGTCCTTGGTATCATGTATTATGTATTCATAACATAGTAGATTTGTATAAAAGCTGTGGTAAAGAGGGTAGGCTCCATGATATGATAAAGAAAAAAATAAAAAACTAGAGACTAGAATCCCATTTTCACATGTTCTAACATGAAGAAAAATGATGTTATTAAGCTAAGTACCCTTTAGGTACACCTAGACGGTAATTACAGAAAGACAAACCTTTCCTGAATGTGATACTGTTCGAAGTCTTTTCTACCGACTTCCAAAAAAAGGAGGAGGTACTCAATTCGACTGTATTTTTTTTATTTGTTACCTCTTAACTTTCGATAGGGTGAACCTATTCTCATTTTTTTTGTTTAATAGCTGGTGCTTTCCGTGTCGTCCCATTTAAATTTCCTTGGAGTTACACTCCAAAAACTGAGTAGAATGGAACTCGGTTTAAATTTTTTCAAATCGTACTTGTAGTAATTGTAAGTGTAAGTAATGCCCCTTCAAGCTGACAGCGGAGCAAAGGCATCTCACTGAATCGCTTGTGAATATACCTAGGTCAGAAATGTTTTCCAGAGCATGAGGATGAAACAAGGTACTGTAAACATATTTTATATAGGCTCAAGCAGATTTCAAAATGGTCATTCCACATTTGACCGGTTAGGTCATGACACATACGGCGTACGTGACTTGTAGTTAAATGGGTAACTATGGTAGTACACAGTGCGTAGGCTAAATATAGCGAGATGTGACTGGGACTGATTTCATTTAGGTCAACTGACGTTTACGAAATTTGATGTCCGCTATATGGAGCAGTTTATCACTTTCTGGAATAATGCTAATCATTTGTATAATATGATTTAGGCTCTAAGCGGTTTTATTATAATAAATGCTGATTTTTCATCTTGATTGTAAGCTTAAAATTTTAGTAAGGTGTTGAGAATCAGAAGATTCAAATCATCTTTACTATTTGCTAAGAAAGATTTTAACTAGCGTAGTATGTAATTAAAAAAACTATATTTATAAACATGCAGAATTAGCGTACTTGTCCTAGCATCATCGTTAGATATTTTCTAATCGAAATAAATTTATCTTCAATGTATCATAAAATTAATAGTCTAGAGTACCTCAAGGAAGCCTTATAGGGCCGGTAACATTCAAACTAGATACACGAATAAAAATCAACAAAAATAATTCAAAATTGTGTTTTCATTCAACCAAAACATCACAAACGTTAATAAACCCGTCCAGCTGAACGTACCGCTCCATTGCATTGAAATAGACGTCACTACAACGTGTAGCGAAACGTGAAAATATACTAAACACGTGGCGGAATACAGCTCGTATAAATTCCAAGAGTTTCATTTGCACTATAATGTGTGCGGTACAAACTGCAAGCGATGATAATTAACCATGAAATGTAACGTGGTCTTGACACATTTTTAATAAAGTAAAAGGGAAATATTAAAGTAAGTGAGATCGTCAAATACAGTGTTATCCACAAAGTAGATATTGTTGAAGATCTGCAGGATGCGCGTGGTACATTTGATAACAATAAAATAACATTAAGATTCGTTTTATTCAAGTGTCAATCAAGTCAATGTCTATTCCCCTTGGTCACCGCATCACGCGTGAACAACTTATATATTTTGATCAAATTTTAAACAGGGGATAGAATATATCCCGGGGACAGAGGACACTTTTCATCATCATCATCATCATCATCATCATATATCATCAAGTGGGTGAAACCCCGGGGCGCAGCTAGGTAAAAATAAAATGCTATTAACTTTTACTCTTGCGCAAGTGAGAAATTACATGACAAGACATTTAACATCTTTTATCTCAGGTTGATGGTCGCAGTACAGGGTTTTGAATTGTTGTAATTTTTATTTCTGAGTGTCACTGAAATATTATTCAACGACTATGACGAGCTACTGGCTCATCTTGCAACGAGTTATATAAAACACTTAGTTTAAAGGTTACTTATACAGTCAATTTGGAGCGCAATTAAGAAGGAACACGGCTTTTCCATAGATATAAACCCATTATTATATTTGTTAATATATGACTCATTTCAATACGATGATACGGTATATATTCAACAGACTTAAGTCGTTATAAATAACAAAATAGCTACTAAGATACGCGGACGAATCAGCGTTTATGCCCATATATATAAAACTATGTACAATTATTGCTTGGCTTGATTTGGACATTATTGTAACTGCTTTTGTACAAAACTATTTTTCATATCGCTGGCTGATAGCGAATCGCTAAAGCTTACGTCTTATAGTTCATCTTGCAAGCATGTTCAACGCATGGCTGCAATACGTTCTCTCACATTAAGGTATCCAGATCAAAGAGGGTTTTAATTGCAGCTTCCTCCGCGGATATTATTGAAGTGCTGATTGACAATCGTATGTGGAGAAAGGCTTTGAGTGTATTGATATGTCCTTACTTAGTGTTTATTGTCTTTGTCATATGGTCGTTAAAGTGCACTCTTTGATAGTACAAAAAAAAATTGTAACCCGTTGATTCAAGTGAAGTTGTATCCCGCCGTGCGATTCTCTAATGATTCGTCGACGCGCTCACCCATGTCAAATACTTTATGAGATATCGCCCTTGTACATAAGGTTGTTTTTCCAACATTCCTTGTCATCTCGTCATTTGTTTCACGGATATTGTCAAAGATGCAACGATGTTTGCTCTTAGAGAATCGCACGGCTGTTCTTGATTAGTGAGTCGTCCGTACCATAGACCAGGGTTATGGCATATAATAATATAGGTCGGGTATTTACAGGTAGGTACAGCCACTTACTTCTCGGGCCGGAAGGTTCTGAACTGAAGACCATGGACCAGCAAGCGCAGTGTAGGGCGTCCACCGACAAGGTGGATAGACGACCTGATAAAGGTAGAAGGCGACGTTGGATGTAGGCCGCTTCTAAACGGTCCTTTTGAAATTTGTGGGGAAGGCTTATGTTCAGCAGTGGACGTCCTACGCTGCAAGGCATTACATCCCCAGAAGTGTAATATTGTATGAAACTCCCAAGAGATTAAAGTAATTTGTATTTGAAATGTTTGTTGAAATTTGTAGGAAAACTCTTAGTACGGAGTAGATGTACATGCATTGTGAAGAGAGAATATAATAAAATCAAAGAGGCGCAATCGAAATTAATTTGAAACAAAGGATGGTATTCGGTGTCATTTTAACAACTTCCATAAAATGTACCAAAAAAAATATTACTCTGTCCCTCCAAAACTGGGCAAATTATCCAATATAGCCCTGAGTTTTTATTGTCTCGCTGTAGGTATAAATAGTAGAGTATTCACCTGGAGAATGAAGCCTGTCTTCGTCTTGGGCGGATTCGATTCATACTTTAGTCCACAAGACCTCAGAGCCTGAAAACCAAGGTTTTCAACCAGTGATGACTTATGGCACTAAGACGTGGTCCCTTACTGTTAGCCTCATTATCAAGCTTAAGGCTCGCTCAACGAGCAATGGGAGCCCTATATGCTTGGGGTTTCCTTGCGTGATAAGATCCGAAATGAGAAGATCCGTAGGAGAACTAAGATCACTGACATAGCGAGCCTTAAAAGCTTGATAATGAGGCCAACAGTAAGGGACCACGTCTCAGCGCCATAAGTCATCACTGGAAAACACAATGGTTGAAAACCTTGGTTTTTAGGCTTTTAAGTCTTGTGGACGAAAGATGGATCGAAGCTTCTCGAACGCTACCCATCTGAGCTGGATTCTTCGTGCGACTTCTTTGTAAAAGTTGGACCTTCCAAATTGGACTGTCTGTCCCAGGTAGACATACTCGTCTACATCTTCGAGCGTCTCGTTTCCAACAGTAATCGGTATAGGTGGAACATGGATATTGGACATGATTTTCGTCTTATCCATGTTCATCTTAAGACCAACCTGTTGGTAAACTCTAATGAGGTCGTTGAGAATGGTGAATACTCGACTACTACTACTCGGACGACTCCGTCATTACGATTATATCATCGGTACAACGAAGGTTAGTGATGCACTTACCATTAATATTGGTGTCAGATTATTTCCAGTCCTAGAATTTGAAAACATCCTTCAATGCGTTCGTGAAAAGTTTCGGAGATATAACGTATCCATGTTTCACACCTCTCTGCAATGGAATTTGTTCCGTACTCTGGTCCTGTAATCGGACTGACATAGCGACCTTGCTGTATAAACTCTTCGACGCTGCGATATACCTATATTCAATTTGGCATCGTTGTAAGGACTGCAGAACCACCCACGTCTTGATAGGATTTTTTTCTTTTTGGAAGGCTTTCTTCTCGTATTCCACAAACGTTAGACACAGCGGCTGAATATTTTGGCTGGCTCTTCGGTCTTCTGTATAATCTGCCGTAGCGTATGTATTTGGTCCACAGTGCTAAAGGTTCCTCGGAAACCGGCTTGCTCAGGAGGCTGGAACTCATCAAACGATGCGTGCGAGACGGTTCGTGATGACTCTCGAAAACAGCTTGTACGTCGTATGGCCCAAGAGCGATATGGGCCTATAATTCTTCAATAAGGAATTATCACCTTTTTTGAAGAATTGCACCACCACGCTTTTGTGCCACGCTTTAGGCGTTTTGCCTTCGAAGATGACAGAATTGAATAACTTCTGGAGGACTAAAAGTATCGGTTTACCACCCGCTCCTAGAAGTTCAGTCGTAATGCCGTCCTCTCCTGGCGCCTTGTTGTTCTTAAGCTGTTGATGAGCCATTCTAATCTCGTACAGGCTGATGTACGGGATGTCTTCGGTATAGTGTTAGACTAACTTGACTCTGGTGTCCTGAGCTGCGTCAGTAACGGGTTTGCGCCTCGAGCATTATAATTGTCGATAGAAGCTCTCAATCTCTCTCAGAATCTCAGGCTTATAACAAAATACCCCTAACAGCCATTCAAGTAGTCAAAAGTAGGCAGCAATCCTTATCCAATACCAACGCTACTTACTCTTCTCCGAGATCTAATCGGAGATAATGATCTTAAAGATCTCTTTAAGAACAACTTAAACATGTTTTAGTATGTAATAAATAAAATTGATATTTGCTATAAACACCTGATTATATCTACTTAATGTAAATTAGTCAACTTTATAAATTCAATAACTAAATCCTTCTTTAATATTTAGGTGCACCGTTAATATTTTGATAAAATATGATGGTGTTGGCCCGTAATGTAAAAGGATGAAATTATCATTATTAAAATATAGCAAAATGTTTTTTATATCTATCAGGGGATATGACAAGAATTTCGTGCAATTGATGGTAATATTGCTGTAAAAGTGATAAAGATAGTTTATTTGTCAAAAACATGTGCGGTTACATAGGTAATAGTACTCAAACAAATATGTAATGCGCTTATGTAGCTTTTTCAAATAAACATTGTATGTATCAACATGTTTTGCCAAAATTGGCGTACAATTATAAATAAATAAATAAATTTATCATAATAAATTTAGAATGAGATGGCATTATAAATTTAATTTAAACAGATTTTATTCACATGCAATCACAATATAAATATAAAATTAACTCAAATTCACTAACTCATGTCAAAATTAGCCAAGAGAACGCAAAAAAGTCAAATTACAATTAAAACTCTTTGTCATTCAGAAAGTCAGCTGTGCAGTAATAACATTTTTAACTAAGATTTTCTTTAGCCTCTGTTTAAATAAATTATGGGGTAGATTTTAAGGTGTTTGGGAATCCTATTATGTATATTAGGACCCATGCAGAAAATGGTATTACGCATTATTTTCTTTTTTGCCGAATACAGGCAAGTTTATTTTTATTTATTTCGCGTCTATTTCGTTGTGCGGTATCGGACAAACGTGGAAACAATTGTAAATTCGATTTGACAAATACAGCTGCTTCTAAAATAGATAGAGACGGAAGCGTTAGAATTTTAGGTTCGATAAGTTTTGGTTTCCGCTATCAGTCGTCTGTAGTTGAAACATGGACCTAATGCAGCGTTTTTGCGCTTTGAACACAAGATCATTTTGAACAGAAGAAATTATGCCGTATCTTTAAACTAAAGCAACCAAGCCATGATCAAAACGTTAATAGCGCATCTATATGAACAATATCAGAAAGTTTGTAAAGAGCATAAGCTGAGCTACTCAATCTTTTGCATAGATCTTCAGTATGAGCTTTCCAGTCTAGTTTTTTATCAATAATAATGCCAAGAAAATTAGCTTTCTCTACTTCATTTATATTCATATTCTTGTAATTTATATTAATGTTCGTTATAAAATGTTGTCTTTAAGTAAATTGCATAAGATTAGTTTTATTAATATTAATTTTTTAATATATATTATTTAGCCACGTCATAATTGAATTCAAAGTATTATTTATGTCCATGTGTTCAACAAACCTTTTTATGTAATTTTTCAAGAGAGCATATACGGTCATATCAAAAAGTAGGAGAAATCATGAAAGCATTCTCAAGACTGGATTATAAAAAATCTAATTACACTCATTGGACTCATTAGTCATTCTTAATTTGTAAGCGTACAGACCTGACAGTACCTACCTAAAATAAATGCATGCAGTTTCTGTATCAACATAGTTGCAGAACGTTAATCTGTCGCCCTCAGATATAAAATATTCAGTAGAACAGTTATAATGAGCAAAGCGTGCCAAAGCCGATGTCTCATTCTCTTAATGATATTAACTGTGATAGGCTTGTATGTGTGCCAAAATGAGGAACACATTTGTTTCGCTTGCGATGCGATAAGTTAATAATATTATGTAACTATTGTATCGGCAACTCGCACCGATCTACTTAAGTTGATAAACATATCATCATCATCATCTTAGCCGTAGGACGTCCACTGCTGAACATAAGCCTCTCCCAAAAATTTTCAAAAGAGTCAGTTGGAAGCGGCCTGCATCCAACGTCGTCTTGCTGTCTTTGTCAGGTCGTCTGTCCACCTTGTCGGTGGAGGACCTACACTGCATTTGCCAGTCCGTGGTCTCCACTCCAGAATCTTTCGGTACCATCGGCCATCTGTTATGTGTGCTGTGTGGCCTGCTCACTGCCACTCCAACTGGTTTATCTTCTGGACTATGTCGGTGGTTTTATTTCGTCTACGGATCTCCTCATTTCTGATTCGATCACGTAGAGAAACCCCGAGCGTAGCCCTCTCCGTAGCTCGTTGATCGACTTTTGAGCTTACTTATGAGGCCCATATCAAGAGACCACGTTTCAGTGCCATAAGTCATCACTGGTAACACACGTTCTAATTTATTGTATTGATAAACATATATACACATCATATGGTTCGATAAGTAGGTGTTACAGCAGTAATGTCAAAAATACGGCCCGCGGGCCACATGCAGCCTTAAGCTTAAGAGTAAACATCGTTGCATCTTTGACAACATCCATGAAACAAATGACGGGATGACAAGAAACGTTGGAAAAACAACCTTGTGTACAAGGACGATATCTCATAAAGTATTTGACATCGGTGAGCTCATCGACGAACGCATCGACGAATCATTTGAGAATTGCACGGCAGACCATAATGATGCGGCCCGCGACCAAAATCCAAATCGTAAAGACTTTTACCACCACACGTGTTTACAATTGCGCGCTTTAACAATCCTTTTACTTTTGGAGTAACACAGGCACCAACCTATTAGCAAAAATGAAACTAAAAGATCTTCTAAGTGACACCGTTACAAGGGACAGATTTACGGAGGCAAATATTACCTTATTTTACACAGAGTATTTCAAGAAGGATTATCCAAAATAACAATAAAACCAGCACGAATTCTGATTATGATATTGACTGATATTATTTATGCGGGCACATGTTTTCTATTGTGAAAATTAATAAGAGCAAACATAGCTTATAGCTTATAATAAACATAGCAAGGCTTAGTGGTGAATATCTCCCTGTCAAGACATAAAAATTTGGTGTCTAATTTGAAGCAAGGTGTCTTTCAAACATGTAAAGTAAAGTGAATCGTATATCGTGGGCAATATACCTAACTCATTTTCACAAACACAAGTTTGGTCGCTTTCTGCATATCGACGCTCAAATGAGATAATGAATAGCGAGACAAGCCAAGTCTATGGTTCTCATCGAATTATTCGACTTGCCCTTTTTATTATATTTAATATACATATTATCGATGTTAGTTACCTAATGTAAGGACCAAACATGATAATTAAATGAAAATAAATACAAAATTTAGTCGAGCGAATGCACATACAGTGCTTAGTTATTTTGATTCAAAATATGTTCTAATTCAAAATAATTGGATGAGTTCATCCATATTTTTTTTAAATTGTTCCTTATAAAATCTAGTTTGACACTCCTGCTTTACAGTAATCAGATTCCTTTGTCTGAAAATATTTTTTTACGTTACTTTGTAACAAGTGCCTACATTATCCTTTGCACTTTAGCATCAAGGAAATCCAATCACAAAAGCTATTTGACATTTTTAATAAACTTGGCTATGCCCGGAGTAGTTAATACATCCATCTGTATATTTTCCGCTTACAGGAAATGTCAAGTGTGAAAGTAAGAAAAGCATGTTACGCCACTTACACCTTATAATCTATGTTTACACAACGTTTATTAATAAAAGCCATTAAGATTATTTTTGTCCCTATGAAAAAAATTTTTTTTTAATATATAACATATCTTCAGTGTATGGTAAACACAGAGAGCTGCCGGGACGTCGTAAGGCGAATAACATCTGTCCCCAACACTAGTACTATGACGGCCACGACTGACGCTCTGCCAAGAGCGAATCGGCTGAGAAGAAGATGTATGGTAGTTTAGAAGAAAAGGGACACATCTGAGCTAGTTGCGCCCAGGGTTACACCCGCTAGTTAATGGATTAAAGTATGCTATGTGTTATTCCAGCGCGTCATCTACCTCCATATCAAATTTCATCAACATTGGTCCAGCCGTTCGAGCGTGAAACAGTAATAGACATACAAACACACACACAATCGTAAGCTTTCGCCTTCATAATATCCAGTGTCATAGCTTGAAGCTATGATCCATTATAATATCCCAATGGCGAGAAACTTTTTTTTGCTAATAACAATTCAATACTTTAGATAAACTGTCTAAATTAGCCTACACATTTTAAACGCGATGACTTACCCACACAGTGTTCGTGAGCTCACGACGGGTTAATCAGACGCCGTAGCACGAACAATTTGTTAAAAGTATTCTTATACTTCGGCGAGCACACTATGAGTTATCTGTGTCACAGTTGCCCTAGATACATGACAGTTTGTATGTTTCACGGGAACGGCACGTTATGTTACACTTACGCAGTTTCGTGTTAGGCCCAATGTACCTACTGATTATTATCTGATTAACTTAATATGTACATTTTTCAATTTCTCGAGATCTCAATCTTAGCATTTAGGTGTCGTGAAATAGTATAATAAAATTTTATGAGCACTAGCTAAACCGAATTTATTTTAATTTTAATATTATAAATAAATGTCTAAAAAATATATATCTTAATTACATAAAATATAATTTAACTGAACCTATTAGGATTTATAAAATATCTAGGAAAATCTATAATCTAATCTATATATATATAAAAATGAAGCCTTATTTTTCCGGGTCACGCTATAACTTGAGAACGATTTTACCGATTACATTCATCTTTTCTAATACATCGTAGAAGATTCTTAACTTAAAAAAATAAGAAAAGATGGACAGTCATGGAGAGACCGAAGGCCTACTACGCGAATGATGTCGTGGGCACTCGACAGTTAGTGCAGTGGGCAGTTAACAATCAATGGCATAGACAAATAACACAAGCATCCATTGGTAAACCCTTATATTACATAAATTTTTATTTTTTTTTGTAACTTATCTATCCATGTGTGAATTACTGCCCATATTAGTTTATCAGTTATATGCCAGAACAAGTACAATTTGAATTAAAAAAAATTAATACCGACTTCCATTCTATGCAGTTCTTGGAGTGTATCTTAAACACTTATGGACCAAATTTGATGACATAAAAAGGGGACCACACGGGAAGCACCAGCTTTCAAACGATAATAGAATTTTGAGAACCGGTTTACCCAGTCGAAAGTTATGAGGTAACAAACATTGAGTACCTCCTCCTTTTTTGGAAGTTGGTAGAAAAATTATATAAATATATTTGTTATGTGCTAAAAGTATAAATAAATAACTTATCTTATTTAGTCTAATTATAGTGCTATACCTAATGGCCATACGACTGAGTCTAGGCACGCGAGAGTAGTATAGTGCGACTGCGTTGAGAAGTGGGGATAATTTTTTTTTGATGATAAAACTTTTGCAATCATATTTGTAGTAGTTTTTGAAGAGGACATATTTATGATCTATCTAATTCAAAATTCAAAATATAGCAAAATCCAAGGAAGGGATTATCTAGCTAGATTTAAATAAAACAATTGTCTTAGTTGATAATATAAGTAACTACGTACTAACTATTCTACTGGCAACTTTCACCGAGCTACATAAGTTACTAACCATACTCGCATACACATTGATTCGATAAGCCTTACATTCAATACCTTAGTAAGTTAATTAAAAACGTGAATCATGAAAAGGAAATCAAATTGGAAAATGACTTGAAATTTTTTTTACCACATTAAAAAAAACTAAAATTCCATTATATTATCTTCAATGCTTACTACCTTACGAGAAGGAGGACTAAATTCTTTTTTTGAACAACCCACTCTTTATTGTAGTACCACACTCTGTAATTTGCTGAGTTTTTATTCTAAATATAATATAAATTCTTCGGTGGTATATATATTCTATAACCCCACAGCCGAATGGGCCGGCACGACCGGGTAGTACCACACTCCCACATAACACCGACGAAGTAACATAGCTTGCTATTGCGTTTCGTCGGTTTTTGGCAGGTTCCGGAGGCCCGATTCCCCCCTTCCCCATTATCCCTCTCCTTTCCCCTCCCCCTCCACCCTCACCCCTTTTATCTCTTACTTTCTATCTCATCCTTCCTCAAAGGTCGGCAACGCATCCTTGAGATCTCGGGTATTGCGGATGTCAGTAGGCGACGGTATCACTTACCATCAGGTGAGCCGCTTGCTCGTTTGCCAACTTATCCCATAAACTAGTACAATTAAAAAAAAATTATACCGACTTCCATTCTATTCAGTTATTGGAGCGTAACTCAAAAACTTATGAACCGAATTTAATGAAATTGAAATGGGACCACACGGGAAGCACCACCTTTCAAATAAAACAAGATTTTTTTGAATCAGTTCACCCATTCCAAAGTTATGAGGTAAAACAATACAGTCGAATTGAGTACCTCCTCCTTTTTGAAAGTCGATAGAAAAAAGCTTTTCTCGTAATAAGAGCCATTATACCATTCCTAATTACAATGCGTAAAACATGTTTGGTTTTACAAATGTTCAATTTAGTCTACGCATTTTTAGTAATGACTTTAAGCGTGCAATGCACGTGGACGCACATCGGGTTAACCCGTACTGATAACTATCTGATTTGTTTAAGTGATGAATATATGTTTCATCATCTTGTTATCTCGATCTTAGGATTTAGGTGTCGTGTAATAGTGTAATAAAATTTTATTAGTACTTAAAAGTAGGTAACCGGAATTTATTGTCGTGATCTAACATTGTAAATATGTTCAAATGTATAAAAAAAATTACTTAATTGACAACGTATAATACAATTTAACTGAGTCCAATACAATAGATAAGATACGTTGGAAAATTGTTAAATCAATAAACAACAACAGGAATATATAAGAAAATCATAATTGCTATTATTTTATCATATTAAAAACTTTTAAGTACCGATAAAAACATTTAAGTACATGTTCGTCCGAAGTAAGTAAATCTAATTTATATAAAAAGTTTGAATTTCATGAATGCTATCAAAAATAATGGTAATAACTATTATAGATTTGTTATTTTAATATATGAGCCAAAACTAGCCCACTAGTCTGTCTTTAGCATTCTACAACCACTTATAACTACATAAAAATAACAAACCACTTTTGTTCTACGACTACAAGACACCCAAGAGTTGCTGTGCGTTTTAATAATCCTCTTTTCAGTAGTTTTTCAAGTGGGCGTGTATGGCCTAATCCATAAACATGAGAAATAGCGACAAAAAATTAGTGATTATCTGGGTTTATTTTAGTAAAAATACTCGACTTGGTTACTTATACTAAATACCATTGTAATGACAATTACCGTCAAGCTACATCTATATATATACATATAAATTAACCCTAACACATAATAAACTAAATTAACATAATTCCTACTAGTCACGCTATCAAAGTCAAAAGTCAAAGTCAAAATCATTTATTCAATTTAGGCATCAAAGACGCACTTATGAACGTCAAACTTAAGCTGAAGCTATAACTTGAGAACAGCTTTTAATTAATCATTTTTTAATCTTTTCTAATACTTTGTAGAAAGTTCTTACATCTAAAAAAATAAGAAAAGACGGGAGGTTAAGGCGAGGCCGAAGGCCGAGCCTACTACGCGAACGAAGTCGCGGGTAGTCTCTAGTAAGTTTATAAATATACATATCTGTTCGAAAAGTAAGCCTTACAGTAACCAAATTAAGAGCCTTTCGTAAGTATTACAAATGTTAATGTTATTTTGACGGTTTAACTTACGCGTATAATCGAGTAGGTATCTCGACCGGTTTCGTGACCGTCCGGGCCACTTCTTCATGGAGTACTTGCGCACACGGCTGCGTTCGCGCTAGTACGAGATACTCGACTATATCGTCAAAACAACATTAAGAAGTAATGACACAATAAACTCCTCAGAAACCAAATATTTAACATGTTTTGTATATTTCGAGATATAGAGTAGCGTAAGTGCTCACGCTATTCTGTATCTAGATAAAGAATAACGTGAGCACTTACGCTACTCTATTTCTGATATTGAGACATTGAGAAAATACAATCATAAAACAAGTTATGATTATTGTGATCGCCATAAAAATATTGTATACTCTCTTTTAATTGGTAAGTTACAGTAACATTTATAATACATTATTTTTGGACAAACACAACACACCATTTCAGCGACATTTTGATTTCGTGCTCTTAATAGCTTCAACCTTAATATAAGCCATTATTACATCCCTATTACTTTTCTCCTTATAAAATATCATATCTTCATATAAACATAAACAGTCTAATTAAGCCGTAGACACGAAATGAGTCAACTGGTGCTTATCTAAATAATTTAAATGATTAATATATTTTTATCATCTTGTTAAGTCAATCTTAGCAATAAAGTATCGGAAAATAATACAATAAAATTTTATTACCGCTAGGTAAACTTAATTTCTTGCTGTGATCTGACATTTTAATTTTTACTTATAAAAATATTTATATAATATAAAAAATATAATACATAACTCAATTTATTATATTTTTATATATAATACTATTTAACTGAACCCAGCACGATTTTCAAGATAAGGGGCGTCCATAAATTAAATGAGGTGTTTTTTTAAATTTTCTGTAGTGTGATATTTGCCAAGATCAATCTCGAACGTAAGATTAGATGAGGTTTGACTCGACCCCCCCCCCCCCCCTAAACATCTCACGTATTTTATGAACGCCCCCTAAGGTATATATATAATTATATATACGAAAATGTACATTTCACAATAGCTGGCAAACCAAAAACAAAAAGGCACAAGGCAAACCTTTCTTTTTACATTCATACTTACATCCAGTACCTTTTTACCGACTACTCTAACCATTTATAAATTACTGCTCATGCTATTTTTCACTTATATACTAGAAATATACATAAATATCTTAGTTATATACCTTCACTATTAATAAACATTAATAAAACTTCTATATTAATAAAACGTTCCTTATTTACTTCAAATATCTTTACACCTAATACGACTGCGCGTGGGCAAGCGAGGGCAGTATAGTGCGACCACGTTGAGAAAAGGGCATAACTTTTGTTGTTCAGTTGTTGATATATTTACGTTTTGTAACATTTGGTTATGATGCTTAATCGACGTATAAAACATGTTAACGTAATAACATATTTGTTGGTGTTTTACGTTTAAATGACATTTAATATTATAGTTATAGATGTCGTAATTTTTTTCCATAATGTCAACTAAATTTATTGTAGGGCTCGGGCCGCAAACGACACACGTTTTTCTCTAGTAATTTGTTAAGAAAATATACAACACAGCAAACAGTTGACTAAACAGCCGAAATAACTTACTATGAAAATGTCTCTTGAAAAAAAATTAGTTGAAGTTTTATAAAAGAGATATGTACAAAGCGAATAATGTTTCACTTTCTGTCATTATTTCGTAACATGTTCTTACATAATTCTCGCATTTTATGAGAAATAAAATACAATTCTTGGTTTCTTACTTCGCCAAAACAATTTGTTATTTAATCTCCAATGTTTGGTAGCATTGCTGAAAGGGGACTATATTCTTTTTTTACTTTATAACCAATACTGATAATTATCTGAATAATTTAAATGATTAATATCTTTTTTAACATCGTGTTATCTCAATCTTAGCATTAGGGTGTCGTGAAATAGTATAATAAAATTTTATTATCACAAGCCTCTTGAATTATTGTTGTCTTCTAACATTTTAATTTTAAATATTAAATACGAGTATATTCAAATGTGTAAAAAATGTATAACTTATTTTACAATAAATAATACAATTTTACGAAAAATATTACGATTGTAATAACCACCCAGTAATGAAAACCGCTCGTGTTAATTCATCAGTTATGTACTAGAAATATACCACTGTTATCTAGTAGAAATAAAAAATATTTTATCATTTACTTCTGATACGACTGCGCGTGGGCAAGCGAAGGTAGTAGAGTGTGACCGCGTTGAGAAGAGGGGATAACTTTTGTTAATGAGTTGTTGATAAAATATCTATATAAAATGCGTTTTGTACCTTTTGTACATAATTAGTAATTGATTTATAAATATTATAAACGTAATAAAATATATTATGGTGTTTTATATTAACATATGTTTATAATTTGAGTTTTGGATGCATTTGAATATTTATTCTTTCATAAAACCAACTAGATAAGATACGAGTTGCGGGCCGCAGTCGACCCACGTTTTTCTTTGATCACTTGTTAAATAGTATCAAAACAGTAAGCTGTTGACCAAACAGTCAATTTTGCCTAACGATGTTTAAGTACTCGCCATAATTACTTACTATTAATAAAGAAAATTTCACTTTAAATAAAAACTTACCTATACAAAATTCTATGAAAGAGATAGATCTTCCACTTTATGGTAAGCATCACCCGTCCCCATGCCATTGGTTTAATCCGCATGGCCACCCAGGCCAAGAATTGAAGAACTTCGTAGTACGTACAGGCCAAAGACGCATCGCATGCACCTAACTATTTCACTTGATTAAAATGGCAATATAGTTTTTTCTTATGTTCAGCAGTGGACGTCCTACGGCTGAGATGATGATGATGATGATGATAGTTTTTTAAGAATCGTATTTCTACGCATTCAGCGCACTAATATTGAGTATATATCTAAACAACTACACAAAACATTAGAAGATGGTCGTGTCTGGAATAGTGTAATTAGTGATGTCCATTATCACTCTTACTTACTTCGACCAAATTATTTTCTAAGCTGTGCCTCATGATTTTACCCACGTGGTGATGAATTATTATGATGATGATGAATAAGTAACCCATATGTTATTCCAGCGCCTCATCTATCTACATACTAAATTTCATCCAAATCCATTCACTAGTTAGTTTGTGCGTGAAAGAGTAACAAATATCCATACTTCCATACTCAAATATTTCGCGTTTATATTAGTAGGATATATTTATATAACAAAGTTATATTACATCAGCATGCTAAAAAAATATACATCTTGAAGTATAAATGCGGAAAACTACATTTTATTCTTTAGATGAGAATATCCAAAAAATTAATATATTGAAATTAACATTTTAAATACGCACATGTACAACGGAAATAAACCATTGGGAAGGTTTTCATGTTTTGAGTTTCTTCCTAAGTAGACTTCTTGTGATTTATACAAGTAACAAAAATACCATTCACAAAAATGTCTATCTCTGAAAACTCTTTCGGGCGTATTATATATTTATTGTATACGTTACGAGATCTAATCAGTTCATAGCACAAAATAATGTATTGAGTCTATTTTTTTTTATATTGTACCTGTTACTGATGTACAGTTAACTAACTTTGAGAACTGCAGGGAATGACAATGATATAATTATAAATATTATTTTATTTGAAACATGTGTGTGAATGTGTGTTTGAGTACCAGTATATTTGTGACATAAATTCGAGCGACCAAATGAGTTGGTAGTCGTATTAACCAAATCTAACTGTACTTAATAATTTCTCTACACAGCATAAAATGAAACTCTACCGGCTCAACTAACAAACCCTTTTGTCCGGTAGAGTAATGGCCGACACCACTCTAAACCGTGTCCGAGCTATTTATAACCGAAACGAGTTATATCTGTGAGTAATGGGACTTATGGGTTAAAGGGGTGGAGGAAAAGTTCTATGATCAGTCTTGACTTTTAAGAGATATTCTAGATAACATAAGTTCACATTTTAATGTCAAATCTCATATTGTTACAGATGTAATCTTATTCAAAATGATCTGGTGTTCATCGAGGATGGTTGAAACGTAAGTATGCGAATAATAAAACGAATATATTATGTGCTTTAATGTGATGAACACTTAAGTAACTGATGAAACTGACAATATGGGGACTTGAATGACGGTTCAGAATTCCGCTACAGCGAGCGCTACTTGAAAATAGTAGACCGAAAAAATTTCGTTTCGGTCCTCAAAATAGCAAATCTGTCAATTAGATGTGCAGCATAAAACACATCTATGTCTGTTCTATCGCAAAGATTGAATTAGTTATTTTGTGTTTTTGACATCGCATTGATCCCCATGTTAGTATTTAGGTTCAGTCTCGGGATGAGAAAAACAGACCAGTCTTGTTTTATCACACGCACGTCACTAGCCGCTGCATTATGGCGTAGTAAATCTACCATAGTGTCGCGTTCTCTATTTAAATGTATTCATCCGAGTTTATCCGGGCGTCATGCGGAGAGGCTTTCGCGCGGCCGTAGCGAGGTGGTCCATGAATAATTTTCGTATAAGCGCGTAGCTTTCGATGGCTACGTTAGTAGATATAGCTTTAAATGTAGCGGATATTGTAAGTAGGTATAGCCAAGGAAGTGATACATTTGGTTGCGAACATGCAATACATAGCGTAAATGTTCATTTTGGCTAAACCGTTTGGAGTCTTGAGTATTCTTAGTTGGTTGTATCCGTAACTTTTAAGCCATTAAAAGATGAATAGGTATCCACGAAATCCGCGTCACCAGCATTCTAACTACGACATGCATTACGAGGCTTAATTAATAAAACTCCGCTGCGTTGGCTGAATACCACAGCACGTATTTAAACTACGGCATTGTGTAATTTAGGTTTATCCAGTTTTTAAATAGACTATACGGACAATAAGATGGTAAGTACCCGATCGTAGCAGTTGAATTGCTTCCTACAGCTTAAGGCTTAAGGAATGTGTGGCATGGCAGTGCATACATCACACTGAAGCATTAGTTTTTATCGTTTTAAAAAACGATAAAAACTGTACCAGTAATTAATTTTTCTACAGTCTCGTAATCCAGCAATGTACACCCAAAGGTCCAACTTCGAGAAAGAGGTCAATCGTCGAATCAACTCCAGGCAGCGTTCCGGAAACTTCACGAAATCTTCTCGTCAAAAATACCTCAGTGCCTCAAGACAAGAGTCTTCGACCAATGTGTGTTACCAGTGATGACTTATGGCACTGAAACGTGGTCTCTTACTATGGGCCTCATAGATAAGCTCAAAGTCACACAACGAGCTATGGAGAGGGCGTATGTAGAGCTCGGGGTTTCTCTACGTGATCGAATCAGAAATGAGGAGATCCGTAGAAGAACGAAAGTCACCGACATAGCCCAGAAGATTAGCCAGTTGAAGTGGCAGTGAGCAGGCCACATAGCACGCAGAACAGATGGCCGATGGGGCCGAAAGGTTCTGGAGTGGAGACCACGGACTGGCAAGCGCAGCGTAGGTCGTCCTTCGTCTGAATCTGATGAAGGTCGCAGGACGACGTTGGATGCAGGCCGCTTCCAACAGAGGAATATGTTCAGCAGCGGACGTCCTACGGCTGATGATGATGAAACCCAAAGGTATCCATTGCTGTCAACTCCTAGGCCGACGCCAACGTCCACGATGTGACTAGTCAACAAATGTAAAATCTCTCGATGAGCTATGAATAGAGCTATATTCGGAGTTCCTTTGAGTAGGTACACAACTCTAAAAGTATCCATCTGACAGTGAACCAAAATAGTCGGTATTACTCAAATAAGTAGCAAGCACACAGAAGGAGAGAACTAAGTCTAGGTATGAGATAATGTTGAACATTAGTAAATAAGAAAAATCTAAAAGCTAGTTTTATTATTATTGACAAACCTTTATTTTGCCTTGATCGAACCTATCTAAGGGCAATCTTGACCCACATAATTATTTAAAAACCACTAACCGACACCCACCTGCATCAACCTACACAAATAAAAAATTACCATAAACTTATTATAATCATTTGAATAAAGTTAAAATAGAACATGATAAGTATAATAAGGCATATTTATGTATGCAATCGCGTTTTGAAACAGTCAAGAGGTAACCACAATTACTTTGAGTCATGCGACGTTATTTATAGGGTTCCGTACTAATACCGTAATAGGAACTTCTATGAGGATCACTTTGTTGTCCGTCTGCCCGTCTGTCCATGACTATCTGTCCACCAAGACCCTTTTTGAAATTTATATCAAATACGTGAGGCCCCCCGGTCACATTCAACTGTTAAAAAATTAAACTTGTAAGTCAACTCGATCAAAAGATCCGTTCATTTCGATTTTTTACATATTTTGGGATTACACAACGAAATAAAGCCCCATAGAGCTATAATATATAAGGTCATTGTTAATTAGAGCCCAAATACACAATATCGAATGGGGTCGTTTTGAATCGATAACTGGTCATAATGATGAAGGAAAAAATCATGTTTTTTTATTATTAACAACCCATATTCATTGCTCCGCAGCTAACAAGCTGTAATCAGTGCGCGTCTGAACCACGGTAATATTATATAGATAATATTACCGTGCGGAACGTACGCCATTACATTACAGAACAGACAACAGTAAATACGCGAGACATACATACTGACTTAGAATAGGTAAAACGACGTAAGAACCTACTATTCATACCACCAAACATTCAACATGAATGTTTACACAGCTGGTCTCTATGCCTAAACGAAGGCTGGCCCGGGCAGATCATTGTCTGCACGTTGTACTTATTCTAAGGGTATTTTATATCTCGCGTATTTACTGCTATCTATTCTGCGATGTAGCGGTGCATCGGGTTGTGCGTTCAGTCGCACTATGGCTCTTAGACGTGGAGCGGCGAATAAGGGTACTAGTAATAATAAAAAATATATGTCATGTTTTTTCTTTTACTTTCACGACCTGTTATCTATCCCAAACCCAGTTCAATACTGTGCACTAATTAACAAATACCTTATATACTATGCTATGATATATAATTATAGTAAAATGATGTTTACTTTCTACTACTTTTATATAACTACTATAATATTATAATAGTTTTCGTTGCCCTTGAATCATGAAATTTAGTAAGAAGTCATTTTCTACAGCACATATATAAAAACTGTAAGCAAAATAATATTACAAATATTTTATTTGAGAATCATGCAATAATCGTGTCTAGGGGTCGAACGGCAAGGTTAATCTTGTTTTTAACCTAGTTTGTTTTTTAGTTAGAGCAATAATTAATTAAAATACTTACTTAGTACTCTCTTAACGTACGGAACCCTCGGTGCACGAGACCAACTCGCAGTTGTACTTATTTAATTTTTAATTTTATGTTGGGTAATTAATAGTAAAACCTCATTAGAGCTGAATAGTTAGTTTTTATAGAATCATACCTAAAAACGGTCAAAAGAGTAGGTTGTCAAACGATAGCAATACTAAGCAGGGCGATGTGATATCAGTCAATTAGCTGCATGCAAATCAAAAGTGAAATAATCATAGATCAATTTTATTCGCTCCCCATCAAAACCGTTTTAAGACTTTTTGCTGTACATCATATAATTTCTTAAATTTTTAAATTTAACATATCCGCCGGCCAATTCTAAATTGAGGTTTGATACGAAGATATATATGTAATATAAAAAAAAAGGTTTCAATGGGCAGCAAATGAAAATGCATGATCCATTAATATATTCCAAACCGTACGAGCTTCCATTAGTTCTTAACTAATGCAACAAGCCCTTAACCTAACTGATTATTTAATAACAATTCAAATCGAGTAGGATTTGGTCAATAAATTCATCGCTCAAAGAAGTTCGGCAATTTTACAAAGGCTTTGGAACGTTTTGAATAAAGAGCAGTCTGCTCAAGTACTGTGATGTGCAGTGGGATCAATTTAAAATGGTCAGATTTGTTAAGGTGAAACGGCAGTTGAAAGTGCCTGTTTTCTTTTAACTTTTTGAACATGATGACCCAAGCAAGGAGGGCTGGTTTTATGGTAACCTTATCGGAGTATTCCATGTTTAAGTTGAACTTTCGAAACATTAAATTATTGGGTGCGGCCATGAGAATCGAGGTTGTCGATTATATATACGTAATGTGTAAACAAGACTGGATTAAAATATTCAATTAACATTATGCTTCTCATCAAATCAAAAGAATGATATTGAATGAAAGAAAGATGATATTGATAGAGATTTGATTGATGTTTACAAACTACTTGATCCTTAAACTATCACATAAAAGACAGACAAGTGAAGACAAGACATGACCCTCACTCACAGCGGGTATAGTATAAACAACACAAGTACAATTTGAAATATTAGAAACCGACTTCCATTCTATTCAGTTAATGGAGTGTAGCTAAAAACTACTGGACAAAATTTGATTAAATTAATATAAATGGGACCGCACGAGAAGCTCCAGCTTTCAAACAAAAAGAATTTTGAGAATCACCTAGTCGAACGTTATGAGGTAACAAACATTTAAAAAAAAACAGCCGAATTGAGTACCTCCCCTTTTTTGGAAGTCGGTAGAAAAAGATAAGTCGGATTTAAGGACCAAAATAACTAACTGCAAATGTAAGTTTGTAAATAAATATATTTGTAATACACCTATATTTTAACGATTTTATTGACTTGATTTTTGAATTTGTGTTTTAGTCATGCTGAAAGGGCCAACTTCTTGCTAAGTTTCATGATTCGAGGACGTGAAGAGGACCTACGAGAGGTTTGAAAACCTCCTTAGAGAAAGGAGATTTTGATTGATTAAAGATTGTCAAAACATGCGGCATATACGGCCATATTTCGATTGCGTTATCTTAGACACTTGAATTTTATGATTTAAACTCGAAAGAACCCACTTTTTGAATAGATTCTACAAAAACATCTCTAATTTTAATCTTTTGAGTAACAAAACATAACCTACGAGTGATACAAAGTTGCAAAAATGTCAATAATCATAAAACAACTTGCACAACACTCGCTTATTCAACAGCTGTACCACCGAAAGTCCGAAAGAACTGGAAGTAAGACCAGATTCCCGTTAAGCGAGATAAGCTCCATGCAGCGGCCGTATCAAAAGAAGTAGAGACATCCGAGCTATGTCGATACCGTGTCTGCTCATTGATTGTTACTTTAAGAGGACTGAGAACGTAAAAGTATCAGTTAACTGTAAAAAAATACGAAATCACGAAGTTAATATATACTTACAAATCACTGAATGCTTTTGTCAATTTATGCGCACTAAAACTTACCATTTCGGAGTATGGTAAAATTACTATTGGATGCAAAATTGTTATTCTATACCAGAGTGGGTCTAACTAAATAAATCTAAAATCTAACTCAATCCCGTATACAATAAAGAATCAAATGCTGGTGTCTAGTAGCTTTACATATTCCAGAGCCATGTTATACTACATTTTACTAATAATCAATCTAATACTCATAAAATATGAAAGTATGCTGTGTTCGGATGACTATTTCTTACTCTCCTACGTCAAACGTTTGAACTCATATAGCTGAAAATGTTAAACAAAGAACGCAGCCGGCCTTATATACGAATCAATTTAAACGATGGATAAGCTATAGAAAAGTTTAGGCACCAGAACCACATTGCATAGGTACAGACAGAGCACAAATGCCAGAGAAGATAAGCTTGTTGTTGATGGATTTATAGACCTCATGACTTATCAAAGCATAAGATCAAAGCTGAGAGGAAACCAATGGATCAAAGTGACGATGCAGTTTGTTGTTATGAATTTTGTATGATTTATTTAAAAAGAAGCAAATCATTTTGGCTACGTCACGTGTCACCTTTTTCAAACGATTTTTATAGAAAAATCTGTAAAAAAAATATCTTCTTTTTAAGCAAAACCTTCCATTCCTGAGTATATCTATACCCTGGGATTTATGATACAGGATGAGAGCCAAGAATCTTTGATTCATGAACCGCACAGGCCACTCAAATACAGAGTTGTTTTAGAGATTTGTCTCTTTGCAGCTTTTCAAAGAGTAAGCAAGTACCTCAGAAATATTTGATGATGATTTATGATACCTATATAAAGATTCTTAAAACAAATATACACCGTATCAATTGATCTCGTTTAGCGAATGATCTGAAAGATACACAGAAATATAGACAAAAAATTATTTTAATTATGAACACGTGTAATGTAATAGATTACCTACACTGATGAGATTACCTAGAAGAAGGCCTAGCTAGTTAACTAGTTAATAAAAATAATAAATAAAGTTATAATAACAAAGAATACATGACCTGGCCGAATCACATTTCACTATAAGTCTTGAAAGGTCAGTTCGTTCAGCACGTTACACACATAAAGGTTCTAGTCAACTTCGGGCTCTGAAGGATAGATGAATTCTGGATTAAGAGCTCGTGGGAAACCATCAATATCTTGTTCTGAATGCGGAGTCCACTGAATATTCACCAAATCAATACCCTCGGTCTGCTTCGCTCGACACCCGAAATAGGAATCCAAGTGAATATAAAAGCTTTATTTTAATAGGAGTTTTCGCTTTGCTCCATCTCATTTGTTCATCATTATTCTCAATGCGAATTCTAGATATCTTGTCTCATATAAATAGGGCGAAATCTCTCTCCTCCAATCTCCATCTTCTCTCTCAAAATCCAAATTGTTTCTCCGCTACGTCTTCTGTGTCATTCCATAATTTAATTTTTAATTTTTAAATTTCTAATATTGCTGGTCAGTATCGAAACAGTTTTTAAATATACAATACAAATAAGGATTTATGAAATGAGATATGATGTCATATGAAATTATATTACACACGGTCTGAAAAATTAACTTGGTATTGGCTTAGTCCCATTGATATGCTTGATAAACATAATACTGAAACCCGGTATTATTAAATGATACATGATACCTTGAGAGAACGTTGATAAAATTAAACTTGAATTACGTAATGACACGAAACGTGAACTTTACGTCCTAAGGGCTCAATTACCCCCATCGCCATAAAGTATGCATCTGGCGGCCTTAAGCATTTAGTCACCATTAACAAAAAGACAACCGACTTATAATTACTTAAGCAATCCTTACATGGCCTTACCGTACTTGTAGGCATCTTAATGATGTATCAATAAATTAAGCTTCTTCGACAGTATTTCATCATCAAGCCCATTATTCACTGACCATTGTTTCAAGTTTATAATAAAACATTATCACGGAAAGGTGTTGTATAAATTTTGTTTTCCCAATCTTTACTCGCTACGATGGGTGATATACTATCTAATTTACATACATTACAAGAATACACTTTTGTTCCCACAAAAGCGGGTTTTCACGAGAAAAGGTGAGACATCCGTTCTTGGTCTTTGGCGACAAGTTTTTAATATTTATCAATTGATCTATCCTTCGAATCGACAGCTGAGTTGTGGGACGACAAAAACTTGGTACGTTGTATTGTTTAAGAATAAATAAATATTTATAAATTGCATTTCAGAGAAAAATTATTATTTAATTCATTTGACATTTGGTGTAACCTTTTCGTTTAATTGGAAGAATGGCATGGAATTATGACGGTGCTCCATCTTAGCTTAAATAGCATTGTGTTGAGAACGTCTTTGACGCATAAATACAATGATTGAAATAAAGTAATTTAAGTATTACATTGAAAATGAAATTTTACATTATTTTTGAAGTCGTATGAGTCATTTTAAACTATTATTGTCAAAATGTATTCGTGTCTACGAGTAAATATAGAAGCAATTTACTCGTCTGTTGGAGAATGATTTTTTATTTTCAAAGAACACAATATACATATACTTATATGTACTAAGAATTAACTTTAAATCTAAGTAAATGTGCTACCCACATTATTGACCACAAATTACTAGAACATCGTATCGTAGAAAAGATTTCGCAAGTATCTACGTATAGTATTTATTATAAATTAAGCCAGTATACCTACTTATGTCGCCTTGCAAAACATACAAAATTTGAAAGAGAAAAAAAATGTAATCCCAATATTTAAATCAATAAGGCATTGCGCCTTACAGTGATGGAGTAATTAGAGTACACATTATATAAAATAATAATGACTATACGTACAAACAACGTGCAAACCAATACAAATGTAATGTTGTAAGGATGTCTACGGCCACAACAGCTGTACGATTCTCTAATGAATCGTCGTTGCACTCGTCGACGAGCTCACCGATGTCAAATACATTATGAGATATCGCCCTTGTACATAAGGATGTTTTTCCAACGTTCCTGGTCGTCTCGTCATTTGTTTCACAGATGTTGTCAAATATGCAACGATGTTTGCTCTTAGAGAATCGCACGGCAGCCGTGGCAAAAAATGTTGTTGACAATAGGTGTCAACATTAACGTTATGGTGATAGCATAACGTATTAGCCATTTAACTATTATACTACAACTTCATTGGGAAAGCAATAGCGCGGCATTTCCAAAATAATATTACATTTTATTAGTAGTTAAACTTATCCTTTTGAAAAATTTACCAAAACAATCGACTGGAACAGCGGGCGGCAGTTTATAAAACTGCCTTAATCCGTCCCAGGCGAGCGCACCGGCCAAGTTTGAACGATTGTAAATCGCACCGGGCGCTTGCTTTATTGTGTCATGCCAGTTCTATGACGCTACTGTGAAAATTCCAGCGTATATCGTGAGCTATGGCTACATGAGTTGCAAAGCCATTTCGAAAGAATTTCTTTAGGGCTGTACTTAAAATGTAATGTTAAAATTTTCCGTAGTAGAGATAAGAAGTAATACTACGAGTACATACAGCGTTGAGAACTGTCATTACATTCAAGGCTACCAAAAATTTGGCCAAGAATATATGTGTTACTATAGCAACTGTAATAAGCCCTATACAGAGAACCGCTCGTTCTTAGACCAAGCTTATATTTTTAGTACGTTTAATTGTAGCATCTTCAGCCTCATGAGGCTGGTAGGGGGCTTGTGAGGTTAATCTTTGCATCTCTTGGATCTCGGAAAACAATGACTCTCCGGTATTTCTTTCCTGCACAGGTTTTAAATATTCTAACAACACTACTTTTTTGTAAACTAAAGTCTTCAATTCGAAGAGCCAAAAGGTTTAGTATCTACAATACAGATATTTTCAACATAGATATGGGATACGTTCAACTTCCTTATAACAGTCGGATATACTGTAATTCGTTTATAGTAATTTCGTAGTACAACACCCATTAGTAAGCTAACAAATAACCTTTTATTTTATTTTACTGTAGTTAATTAATTAATGCAAACATTATGGCAAAGCTATAATGACTCCTAGTTGCTACTGCCTCTCTTGGATCTCGGAAAACGATGACTCTCCGGTATTTCTTTCCTGCACAGGTTTTAAGTATTCTAAGAACACTACTTTTTTGTAAACTAAAGTCTTCAATTCGAGGAGCCAAAATGTTTATCTCTACAATACAGATATTTTTAAAATAGATATGGGATACGTTCAACTTCACTATAACGGTCGGATATACTGTAATTCGTTTATAGTAATTTCGTAGTACAACACCCACTAGTAAGCTAACAAATAACTATTTTTTTAATTTACTGTAGTTACTTAATTATTGCAGACGAATATGGCAAAACTATAATGACTCCTAGTTGCTACGGAACCATAGGCGTATTTTAATTACACCTATATACGGAACCCTAAAAATAGCTCACATTTAATAAGCTTATATGTGTGCTTTCACTCTAATACTAATAATGAAAGCATACATCTATTTAAATTCTATTATGTTACTTATGTTATATTTAATTAATGCATTCAATCATAAAATAGCTTATAGTTAATGCAACAAAATATTTGACGTACTTCCATAGAAGCATCAGGGAACGGTGATAGTATATTATTACCGTGATCGGTATTGATGTGGTCATCACCTACTTTATTTTAAAACCAGGTGTAGATTTATTACACAAGCAAGAAATAAAACCAAGTATGGCGTGTCCAATGTCCTCAAAATTCAGGTAAAAATATAAAAGGCACCTATCGACGCCTACCATACCGCAAAAAAGGTCAACTTTTTGGCCCGATGATAAACGGGTTTCCGAACAGGCAATTCTTCTTATCTTTTATTTCACTCACACAGTACAAAGCAGCTTGAGTAAAAATGAGAAAGAGTGAAGTCCAAAACTGGCGGTGCAAGTTTTATTTATTTCTTAACTTGTTGCTGACACATAAAACATTTTTCGATTTACAACGCAATGCCAAAGGCATTGGTAATTGCTTTACCGACTCGCTGGACTAATTTGCATGGTATGAATTTTAAATATGGCCGCGAAGCCTTAATAAATTTGAACGAAGTGCTGCCGTCTTGATGTTTGTTGAATTATTGGATACACTTTTGAGATATAATTGACAAGAACTGATTCAACAGACACAATAGTGATCTTTAGCTTATAATCATATGGACTTTCATTGTCATTAAATCCGCCATGTTTATCAATAACGAGGTTTAAGGTGCAAGTTGGTAGCCGGCTACATGAAGGTGCAGCAAACGACGTGTCGCAGCGACACTACTGGTTTCTATGTATTTCTATGAAATACCATTGTTAGTTGAAATGAAGCTAGCGTCGCGTCGTCCAGCGGCAGACGACACTGACCGCAGATCAGTAGTGCCACTCGCGGGTTTTCAAATGGTTGATGCCATCTGCAGTTGCCGCCTGCAGTCGGGTTCGAAATCATGACTGCAGCGACAGGAAGCGACGACGTGTCGTGGCGATATGAAGCGACGACACGTCGTCTGCTACTGTCTTGCACCTTTATAATAAGTAAATAAATGTATATCTACATAAATTAATAGATTAGACCACATTTATGGATCAGACTGACAGGTATGGTCACAAAATTTATTCTGAGATCAGTATTACAGAATTGTTTATAATACTTATGACCCAATTATTAACATTTTAGTAATCATAAACTCTGTGTAATAGAAACAGTAAAAATGTTTATATATCTACCTAACGGATAAATGACAAAAAGTAAGCTTTAAAAATATGAATACCTGCAGTCAAAGATCTAGAACATAAGATTTGATTTAGTAGATTAGATTCCAGGTCAACATATATAAATTATAAACTATAGTTTATAAATTGTATTGATAAATAAATTAATGAACTTGTAAAAACCTAAGTCAATTAACAATTTTTTTTCGTAGCCCAGTAGTACTATCCACAATACCCACAGGTAACATGATAATATTACCGTGGCAAAACTGATTGCGTGAACGCGTCGCCGCTCTCTGTCTGAAAGCGCCCTAAGTCCCATATGCTCATGTCAAGATACTACTGTCGTTATCCCTTTCTCCATGCTAGCTGCTGCTGGCTTACAATACAATTATTCATATAGTAATTTATAATTGGCAAAAGAATACGAACAAACGTAAAAACCATGTTAGGCACACATCTCCTTATCGAATATTCAAATAGCAGAACTCCAAAAATTATATCATGCATACACATCCAATAGCATTAATATCATGAAGCAAGATACAAAGCTTATCATAAATTATAGCTAATTAGCAATAAAGCTCTTCAATTTTATTTGCTTTAATAGGCTCGTTTCAAGGTCAAATTTTGCTTGAATTATTATTGACAACGGCTGAAATTTATTGGGTCAAGGATTGCTGGCTTGGCTTAGATTTGGGCAAGAAACTATTCTATTAGTTGCTATGAGCCCACCCTCTTACGTCACCCCTGAGGTAGTAGGGAAATGCACAGCATTTTCTTCATCCCGAGAACAAAAAAGGAAAGTTGTAATAAATTAATCTATGTCATGCGTAATTGCATCCGATCGCTCTATCGATTGTCCACACTAGAACGTGAACTGTGGCAACTTCAAGAGCGTCGCTGACAGTTAGGAATTTTCGTAGTATTGAGATAAACCCCTAGTAACTGAGCGTAAAGCTAAGCTCTGCGATATCGTACGTTTTCTGTGACCTAGCTATCAATATATAATTGTATAACGTCATTAGTTTTATGAGGATATATCAATCTACTTGAGAATCAAACCGTGCTTCGGTTTGATACTTAAAAGAGAATTTTAATTTAAACGACTTATTTATTGTGATATATTGAATTAGCGCAAAAAGTTACATTTGAAAGAAAAAGTATTATCTTTTATATGAGTGCCATATCCATAATTATTTACATAGGTATATATTTTTTAAATATACGTGGATTTATTATATTCTATTTTACACAAATATTATAAAAGATACACACTTACAAAGATTAAAAGACAATAAAAATTTTATTAAACCATATGTTGAAGGAAAAGTGCTGGATGCATTTCCACGTTGAATAGCTAAGCTATTTTTTTGTGCAAAATATAAACCAGCATTCTGGTCGCCTGACATTTCAACCAAACGTTTGGCCAAGTCACTGAAAATTTCGTATGCACCTGGTCTCCACCAAAGTTTCTACCCCAAAAGGCTCAAAATGTAACTTCTATCAAGATTGGCATATTTGCGCCGTTTAAAGTTTTTGGCATTTGTCGCTGCCATACCAGCCTGAGCGTATGTTTCTGGAAGATACGACGGTGCTAGAGTATCGACACAAGTAGCATCCCACACAAGAGGCCGTCCCATCTTCCAAGGAACAAGAGTCATTCCATCTGGCCTCTTACCGTCGCACCGTATCAGTCCATTAGGATTATATTTTTTTTCATATCAGCAGAAATGAAGGACCTCAAATAGATGAAACGTTATAATTTCAAAATGACTGGAATATTTTCTCCAAACCTTATGGCGTTTATTAATAAACGTTGCGTAAACCTATATTAGGTGTAACATGCTTTGTCTTGCTTTCACGCGTGACATTTACTGCAAGCGAAAAATTTACAGATAGATGTTTTAACTACTCCGGGTGTAAGCCAAGTTTATTTATAAGGCCGTAAAACTCTACATGGCAGGATAATAATTAAGCGATGAAGTTTATTAAAACTTTGTAATTAGCAATGGAATTGTTTTCTCAAATCTTGTGAAAGTGTTGAATCTAGAACTAAAATTTAAACATATCAATTTAAAATCATATTTATGTGATTTTATTCGTATTTCTGCGTTTTTATCTAAAAGTTGACTGGGTGAAGCCATTGGTGAAAGCTTGCTGTACTTAGTTATAAACTTTAGTTTGTATAAATTAAATATTATGTATATCTCCGTAATATACAACAACAGTTCACTTTAGATATCTTACGATATGCCATAGTGAACTACAAATCTAGCTTAACAGTGTTTGTCTTATATATCGCACAGCAAACATCTCCTAACAGAAATGAAAAAAAAGTGAAACTATTTAAACTATAAACTAAACTTTCTATGAAAAAACTGATTCGTTACTATAGTTATTAAAAATATATTTACTCTACGTATATAACTGTATTACACAATCAGCTACAAAAACTGGTGTTATTATTTTATTTTAATAAACACGAACGAAAAAGGCTTCATTTTCTACTGTTTTGTAACTAGCTACAAAAATTGATGCTTTTTTTAATATAACCTGTAGCTACGAAAATGAATGCTTTACAAGTATGTTTTACTATGGCGTGTAACCTTATACAGAGGTTAGATAGCTTTGAGAGAAAGGCCACAAATCTGTTTCCGTAAGCCACGACCTTCTTCGGGGCCCAATAGAGGTTTAAACCCACCAATGGCTTTCTTAAAAAAAAATTTGAAGACAAAAAAATAGGTCGTCTTTGTCGTAGCATTTTTCATAATAAACATAAAGCTCACTCCATATGATTCTAGTTTTCTTAAAATTAGGCTAAACTCTAAGTAGATTGCGAAGCGACCAGAACAATTTATAAATTGGCGTTCTAAACTATGAAGTAGGTGCATAAATGTAGTGACAAAAGAGGTGACATATAATTGCACTACTAATCAAAGCTCCTCTGAAAGTTATAATAAATAAAATATTAAATTATACGTTTTAACGCACTGCGTTTCTGAGGATTAATTAACAATAAAAATGTATATTTCTTAAAAGATGTATGTATTTATATGCAACGCAATATACCTAGCAGTAGGTTTGAATCTTTTAAAACCTCCATAATCTTGTGATATAAAAGTTTCCATGGTATTATATAATCATACTGCTTTATCGAGTACGTTTCGAAATCTTAAATTCTAAGGAGATAATTACAAACAAACGCGTAGGTACTTATGGTATTTATTAACGGGGCTCTGGGTCTTAATTTTGTAATTTCGCAATCATACGGATATATGGAAAGCTAGATATTATACGTACAATATTGGTGTATGCTGATGAGTTTTGACCTTCTCGGGCATCTAGTGCCGCTGTAGAAGTCAAAGAGTTGTTTATTACGTGTTCGAGGCATTTAACACTGTATCATGTTCAGTAGATACTTAAGCTCGTGTTCAAGAAGGACGCTGGAATCTCAACTAGAATCGATTAAGATTTTCTACCGAGCGTCATACTTGCATCTAAGTAAACATAGCTTGATAATTTTATACTGAAAGCCCGACGACAGGACATGAGGTTTATGTTTAATAATACTGTAGGTATTTGTAACAGCATTTTGGCGTTTCCTCTATCAGAGGATAAGGAGGCCAAAATACTATTACAACTTTATTTAAGTATTGTGTATAATTAAGTATTGTAGATACTAATAAGATGATTGTGAACTTATGGGGGTGATATAGTCAATTTATGACAAAGCAAAGCAAGGTTTGAGTAGTGAAACCTCAAATTTCAACTATTATGACACCAAAATTTTCAGAAGTGTTTTACATACTCGTACATACCATCTCGCCTTTATACCTCCGAAGAGAGAAGGAGAGAACACCAAACTTTTTTCGCTAGTCATATTGAGTTTAGAATAAGTAATGAGCCAAGTTTTTTTTCAGGTATAGAAATATTCAAAAATAGGATCTCAAGTTTCTTACCGTTTAAAAAATCATCAACATCTTAGCAACTGTTATTCTTCTGCCAGTTGACCATAACGGTACATTGGACTTTTCCATTATTATGCTCATAGCTCTCGTATTCCCTATATCTAGATATTGAGAGATTCTATATATAGAATACGCTGTCATATATTCTTCATCAGGTGTGTAAAGTATTTGGTATCTAAGAAATGTGGTACAGCAAACAAGTTCTATTATAGACAAAATCAAACTTACCTGCTCAAATTGTACAATCCTTACTGTAATTTTAGTGCTTTAAAATATTGTACTTAATTTAAATTTAATATTCATTTTTATTTATTAACTTATTTAAAGGTAGCCCGAACGACGTTGGATGCAGGCCGCTTCCAAGTGGTCCTTTGACAATTTGTGGAGGAGGTATATGTTCAGCAGTGGACGTTCTACTGATGATGATGATGATGAATTAGTTATTCTGACAAATTGATTAGTTACCTAACGCAGAGCCTATACGCCACTGGGGCTACAAACTTGAAAATATGGCAGTCGATGGCCTGATAGTTAATGGTGTAAATTATCCACATAGGAAGGATTTTTAGAAATTTCACTACAAAGGAGAAGCGCGTGAACATAGTAAGTGAGCAGAGGGTTGGTAGTTTAAAAATATATAATAAATATCAGTGTGAATCTCTGACCACGAGACATGCATATCTTCGCGAGCTACAAACATTTTAAAATTGACCCTAACGTATTTGAATTAAATATAAACTTCAGTAGAAACATGTTTGGCAAGCGAGCGTACAGCCGGTTGATTTATACTAGAGCAATGCAGTGTACAGTGCAGTTAGTATCGATTTCCATTCGCAACACCCATCCCTTGTATCTCAACTATTACAATGGCAGAAGGCCAAGTATCTGAATGTCTGAAAAATGCAGCGTGTATTACAATTAAATATTACTAAATTTTAAATTTAAGTTTTCAGTAGTTATTATAATCAGCATAATGAGCGATGTTTGATTTACTGTGTTTCATCATCGTTTTTATTTTATAAAATATAAGGGTGCTATGAGACAGAGAGCGGTCACTCGTTCATGCGGTCAGTTTTGCGTTCGTTTTGATGTATTAAACGTTACAAAGATGAACGCTTGAACGCGTGACCGCTCTCTGTCTGATAGCACCCTTAGTATATAGTTATAATTATAGTTAGTTAATATTGTATTACAAATTTCTTTTATTTTATCCAAAGACGTCGTAGTAGATATATAAACTTTAAAATAAGTGTAAAGAGTATGAGGAGTGTGTAAACGTTATTATTATTATTTTAAGCAAGTTTTTCCCGTAAGGCATCGAAGTGAAAATCAAAATTTCATGTCCGAATTTCAAACTTACAATTCAAATTTATTTTGCCCCAATAAAATGAGCTATCTAGTATATACAAACCAAACTATACAAAAACCCAGATTTTTTTTGTGAGACATCAGTCGAGTAAGCTAGTATTAATACTATTATATAATCAAAATTCTTTACTCTTATATACCTTGTTTTGTTTGTGAGTTTGTTTAGTTATTTTCTTAAATAACACTATCAATTTTTTATGTCTATGGAGTCACGTACACTAACTGCACTGTCAACAAAGCAGTTTGAAATGGGCCGGTGCAAATATCGACCAATTACCAAAGAGGTGCACAACCTTTTAGTGATGAGGAATTATGTAACACCATTTTTGTTTTACCACGGACCACCAACTGTTTATTTATAAATTATTGGTTGTTCTAAGCGCAGCACTGGCGACCAAGGCCGTTCAGACCTTGCCGTAGAGTTAAATAGCTGTTTTGAGTGTGTAGAATAGACGTGGATCAGTCAACGGTCGTCATTTCAGACAGTGGATCACAAATGGCGATCCACAGACCACAGGTTTAGTACTCTTGCTTTGTAGAGTATGGTAAAAAAAATACTTATTTTACAATTAAGTGTCAAGATCAATATTTAAAATTAAATATATTAGCCCTATGTTTATTCCATCACATAGATACAATCACATTATTGATATTATTTATGTGACATTGAAAGAAAACTATTTTATAATCAACTTCAAATACTTTTAGTAAAATATTTCATAAAGCATTGTTGACACATAATGCAGCAATTTGTATTCATGTAAAACAATCGTACCGATACCTAAACCACTCTTATTTAGAGCCCGAAAATTCTGGTCACATTTCGGTCGTTACAAATTTAAATTCGTATATTGCTCCGACTAAATTGAAAAGATTTAAAATTTGTTATTAATATCATAATTGCGTGGTTCTCACAGCATACGGGTACATAGCTTTAATTGAAATAATAATATGACGTAAATTATTGTAGACCTCTTATAACTGTTGTCTAGTAGACTATTTCTCGATGGTCGATATATCCATTGCATTGAAATTTTGAATATATCGATTTAATGGAATAATTGTGTGTTGATTATAGCATACAGGTAAATAATAAGAATCATGACATGAATTTCGAAACTCTAACAACTGTTGTCTAGTAAGCTGTGTCTCTATGGTTGATGTACCCACTAAATTGAAATTCTAAAAATATTTTTTTAATGGTTTTATTGTGTGTTGATTATAGCATACGGGTAAATAATAAGAATCATGATGTGAATTGCGGAACTCTTAAACAACTGTTGTCAATAAACTATGTCTCGATGGTCGATGTGTGCACTGAATTGACTTTTTTAAATTGAATTGATCCTATCATACGGCTACATAGCTTCAATTGCGTGAAATAATAAGTATAATGACATGAATTTAGAAACTGTTATAACTGTTGTTTAATAAACTGTGTCTCGATAGTTGCTTTATCCACTTAATTTACCTTTAAACATTATGGCCTTTATTAATAAACGTTGCGTAAACCTACTATATTAGGCGTAACATGCTTTGTCTTGCTTTCATGAAAAATTGACAGATAGATATTTTAACTACTCCGGGTTTATTACAAGTTTATTAATAAGGCTGATTGTTTTTATGAAATAACCGTCTATTGATCATAGCATACGATTACATGGCTTCAATTTCGTGAAATAATGAGTATCATGACATGAATTTAGAAACTCTTACAGCTGTTGTCTAATAAACTGTGTCTTCATGATTGATGTATCCACTGAATTGAAATTTAACAAATATTATTTTAATGGAATAATTATGTGCTGATTATAGCATACAGATACATAGCTTAAATTGCGTGAAATAATAAGTATCATGACATGAATTTCCAAACTCTAACAACTGTTGTCTAATAAACTGTGTCTTCATGATTGATGTATCCACTAAATTGAAATTTTAAAAATATTATTTTTATGGAATAATTGTGTGTTGATCCTAGCATAAGGGTACATAACTTTAATTGCGTGAAATAAGAATTATCATAACATAAAATACTGCGAAACACTTATAACTGTTATCCACCTGTGTTTGTAACAGTATACTTTGTTAATAATGCAGTGAATTATAATGCATAGTATTAAACATATAATTTTCTATACGTTTATGTTAGAAGTTGGGGTAAAGTTCAATCATAATATTATTCTGCATGTATAGGTAATCTAAATTTATATGATTATTAACGGGATATTTACCGTGGTAAGGTTGTGGAATGAGCTCCCGATATTTCGGCGCAGTTACATGCACCATGTTCACGGGAAGACTGACAACCGTGATAGTTTAAAACAGTGTACCTGTACAGTAACAGTAAACCTATGTAATGTTTTTAATATTTTCAATTGTACGTATTCTCGTGTACAAAATTCGATTTAAAAGTTTTAATACTGAGTGCTATTTCAAGAACATATTCAGGAGGATGTGTTTAGATAAGACCTCTAAGTAATGTATCATATGATGAATTAAACATTCGTAATTGTACCAATAATAACCGTTCGGGCGGCCTCGACCAACCGACACACTTAGGCGGGGTCGGTGACCGCCATTTCGGTTATGAAACACATGGTACGTCGCTACGTAATATGTGTCGGGGTAGTAGATCTAGATATAAAAATATGAGTATTATTGCATATACTGTAATATCTCAAGTACGTACTGAAGAGTATGGGTATTACTTATAAACTCTGCATAACTTTAAATGACGTTATTGCGCACAGAAAAATTGTTCTGCGCCGTAATAAATGACGTTTATTATATTTAAGCAGCGTTTGTATTTGCAAATAAGACCGTTATTTTTTAATACTACAAAAGCAATACCGTAACATTTCAATATTCTACTTTGGTCTTAATTCGTACAAATTTTTAGTGATAATTAAACATAAACGGACTCGTTTAAAAGGTGTATTCAGAGGTGTATCCATTTTTTTCTGCGCCAACAAGACGATGTGGACACGCACAAATATTGTTTTACCTGTTTTTTTTACTTTTTTCTGATGGTTTAAATTTGAATAATTCGCTATTATGGTCTGTAAATTAATTAGTACCTATATAAAACAACGATTACTGTCGAAAAGTCATGCTTATCCACTTACTAATATAAATGCGACAGTAATTATCTGTCTGTTTGTTACCTTTTGACGACTGAACCGCTATCTACCGTGCGATTCTCTAATGATTCGCCGTTGCGCTCGCCGACGAGCTCACCGATGTCAAATACTTTATGAGATATCGCACTTGTACACAAGGTTGTTTTTCCAACGTCCTTGTCTTCTCGTCATTTGTTTCAAGGATGTTGTCAAAGCTGCTACGGTGTTTGCTCTTAGAGAATCGCAGGGCTGAATATTTATGACTTTTGTACCTATGTACCTATGTATTTGTTGAATAGAACATAGAGTACATTTCATCACCGTCATCATCATCACCGTCTTAAGGTATCAAGTAAAACCGCTGATGTTTGTACAAGTGATTATTAATGTTAGTTGAAAAACCAGATTTCTTACGTGGGATGTGATTAAATAATTGGATTACAGGAAAACCCACGTTCAATATAGGTAAAATATTGGGATGATAAATCAAATAAATTGGTATGAGAAACACGACTGTCGTATTTTTTAAATATTAAACATTTATTTTATGCTAAAATATACTGCGACCTACCGCATAGTTGTCAAGGAATGTAGCCATGCCACTTGAAGATTTGAATTTGATGAAGCGGTAAACTAATTTTAATTCAATTGCATTTAGTTAGCAGGATTAAGCTCAAGCGCTTAAGGTAACTGCCTATTAATTGTAGAGTTTCAGTTCTTACATGATAAGCTAGTCGTAAATAACGACTGTAATCCTTAAAATATTTTGTCAGAATATCTACCTTCAAAAATAAATTTCACACATGTGATTGCGTTCAGAGATCGTAGTCAAGATTACTATGAAATACGCACGCAGTTGTCTGTATTTTAAAATTAAAAATGAATACATAAATATTTTTAACGTTCAATAAATCGTCGACACCTACCCCGTTTACGTTTCGAAATTTCTCGAACTCGAATCCGAAAACGGGAAACTCGCTCCGACCCGACACCAGATTTATTTTTGAAAAGAGAAAGCATTAAATATCCAGTTCGTCGACTCCTACTCTTCCGGGTTCTGTATATAGGTACGAATAAATAAATGCGTCGCGTGAGACATCGATTCTTATCGTGTATTCGAAAGATTTATTCGGAGCTTTCGACTCGATTTATAGCCCTGGAACCGCTTCGTGCCTACTTAGCCCAGTAAATAATGCCGAACCAAAATTAATGGTGTTCTTTATTTAAATAGATGACTAAATACCGTGGTTCACGTTATCTCGACACTGAGCCTTGTTTATAATGGTCGCCTTACGTAATCTAAGCTTTTGCTTCCATTAAGGGACCACTACCACCGACTTTTTAATCATGAATTATATACCTGTTTCGATGCAATGCGGTTTTAAGTTAAAAAGCAACGCTATTATAGCTGTTAACTCATAAATCATGATCCACTAAATTGACGCAGGTTGTCATAGCGTAACGTAATCCAATAAAATAAAAAGATTATTTGGAAAGAAAATTTACATATATATATAAAATAAATGTGTAGATATGCAATATACGAATACGTTAGGCGAAAATGTTCTCTGCGTTAGACATTAGTTGATCACTCAACAGAAAATATACAATATATATATATATATATATATATTGTATATTTTCTGTTGAGTGCTCAATATATCAATATATATATATATATATATATATATGTGTAATAATATATATACATATACATATTAGATCACAAGCCAATATTCCGATATGTTTTTTTCTAAAAAAGTAACACAAATATTTTAACAATTATTTTTTGCAGAATCCTCGGTGAAAGAGTCAAACTAGCTCTTCGCTGGTTTGAATCAAGTTGAATAATTTGGTAGTGCAAATGAAAGTTTCACAGGGAGTTTTTTTATGTTTTAACATTAGAATTTTACTTCTCATCTTCTTCTGCGGCTTCTAATATTGACGTAGGCCTGCAATTACATAACAAATTGTGATAATCATAAAACAAATATGTAGGATTGATCTTCTATTAAGATGGAACCTATATATAGTAAATTATTAAGAAACTCGCATAAATTTATTTATGTTCGAAGAAGTCGCTGAGCTGAACTAATATGAAAGGAGTATTTTGCTGATTTATTCGTTACTCTATAGATATTTTAGTACTACATAATATATGGACTTTCGGTACTATACAATTATACACTTATACAATATATAACACATATTAAATAGATTTTCACGGTAAATATAGCGTTGCCAACCGTATAACCTAACGTCAACGTAAGAAGGTATGGCCTGCTAAGAATTTACTGTTACGGCCTGCCCGGCACTTCGGCCAATAATGCAAAATAAGACATTATGATTACTATGTATATTATTGTTATTTTTTTATTATTAGCACAGCGTATGGCGTCCACCGACAAGGTGGACAGACGACCTGATAAAGGTTGTAGGACGACGTTGGATGCACGCCGCTCCCAACCGGAACCTTTAGAAATTTGTGAAGGATACCTATTTTTCAGCAGTGGACGTCTACGACTGAGATAATGATGATGATGATGATGATGATTAGCTTAAATATATTAATGTAATTTATTATTACTATTTGCCAATCAGAATGTAACATTATATAAACGCGATTATTTAAGAGGGAGTGGGTAAGAATGTTATTTGTTACTTTTTCCCCTTGAAACGGCATTTCTGTTAAGTTGTGTTATATATTTAAAGCAAATTATTGTCCACTTATGAATAAAAAAATTTAATATTTTAGAATTGTCATTCTAAGGTTAAAGGATTACTCATTATACGCGTGGACGGGGACGCAGAACACATTAAGGCGCAATATCTCGTACAATTCCAAGTATTGTGATAACCCCGCGCTTAATAAGGAAAATTCTTGTTATGTATTGTTGTTCTTCATATTCTTTGCAATTTAATCGATGTAATCTACATTCTAGTAAATATTCAAATTCAAACTCGAAACACGGTAGTAGTGGTGTCATGATAACATTTACTCTTTCGTCTGGCGGCGAAGACTCAATGTCAAAACATCGTATACGGAACGTATAATTAATGGCAGTCGAATATATACAGCCTTGAGGGGCACTTTGTTTCAGAGATATGAGTATACAGGCTGTTTTTGAAAAAGATCTTCAAGGGACTTCCAGAAAAATAACAGGTAGCGGCCGTTGCCAATAAAGCACTTCCGTATAGAAAATTGCGTTCTAATGTTTTAAGAGGATTGCATAGCTAGTACTTGTCCATACTAAAAGAAAAAAACTCTTTTCTACCTATTAACATTGTCTGATTTCAGTGATTTTTTTTTCATGCAATCGACACGTTGTTTGCTATGCACGTACGTTTTCTTTTTTTCAGTATTTCAAAGTAATATACCTAAATGTGTCTTTAAAACTTAAAAAAATAAATAGAAAAAAAAAACACTGAAATCGGACAATGTTAACAGGTAGAAAAGAGTTTTTTTCTTTTAGTATGGACAAGTACTAGCTGTGCAATCCCCTTAACTAATCTTTTGTGTGTGTCTGTACTTTTGACTTTCAATTAAGTCTAATTTGCAAACCATTTGATACTGAAGGCCTAAAGCGTAGTGTTAGTTTTTTGACATCCGTTAGTGCAGTAATCGCATTTGAGTACTGCAATATAGAATAGAATATATAATAATGAGAACTTCAGAACTGCTATACTGTCTGACATGTTCTGAGCGATTAATAGACGTGAAAAAGGTAAGGCCTTTATTCAAGATCTGTATATAAGCTCTATACACAAGGTACCTTTAACAAAACGGTTTTAGTATGAAGATATCTGCCTTATAAAACATTCGAAACTTATTTTGAAAAGCTGGTCCTTTGAAAATTAAACACTCAAAAGCGTTCTATTCGAAAATCAGCTTCAATATTTTATATAGGTACATTCTAATAACCATGATTCTGCACAATACTACATATATTGTGATTTGCGTAGCAAAATATACAATAACCTGAATTCATAAAATAGTGGTTATTATAGTTTGTTTCATACATTTGCAACTCTTTGTGAATGAGTCCAGGGAAGTACTGCAACCATACTAAATTTCTACGGCAGCAGTATTGTTTGCAATACTGCGTTCTGGTTGCAGGGTATGGTTGACGGCAAAATTACAGGCACACGAGACTTAACAGCTTAATGACTCAGGTTTAGGGAGCGTCCTTTCTAGGTGGAGATTACCACTTAGCACTAAGTGGGCCTCGTTCTTGTACCATTTCCATACTATGGTCCAGCTATCATACTATTAGTTATTCTGACAAACAGCATGTATAATAACGTGCAAAGGTAACAGTCAACACGTCATCGGGTCGATGTTTGTGGCAAAAATATGACGCACGTATGTTTTCTCAATAAATATGAACAAGTAAAACAACATCTTTAATAAATTATAATTCAGAAATCTAAACCTTAAGCCTTTGGAATACAACTATTAACTCAAAACTTTAAATGGTAAGATATTCTTAACTATTGGTGAGATAGTATTGGATGGATGGAAAAGAAATTTGGTACCGGTTATAACGTTTAAATTTGACAACCCTACTAATATTATAAACGCGGAAGTTTGTGTGTAGGATGTTTGTTACCCTTTCACGCAAAAAAAACACAACTGAATGGATTATTAATTGAAATTTTGTACGTAGACAGATGAGGCGCTGGAATAAAATAAAGGATACTTTTTCATTATCATCATTCATCACGACGTGGGTGTAACCGCGGGGCAGAGCTAGTTACAATAAATCGTAATGCAATCACAAAATATAATACTTTTTTCTGGTCACATTCGTTCGGACTATTTTTCATTTCCGAGAAAATAGAAAAACTGCGGCTTCACCCGCAAAAGGGCAAAAGGCTGGTCGTAATTTATCGCGCCTGAATTTATTCAGCAGGAAAACCATTTTTTGTCCAAAAATAATAGAGGGAAATAAAAGTAGGTCTGATTTATGTCTCCGAAAAGCCGCTTTAATAAAACTTTCTTACGTGACCGTAGATTTCGTTCAGATAGTGAATAGCTTCAAGTTACCTCAAGCACGCGCTTTATACCAAACGCGTACTTATTTATAGGAATAGGAATGGCAGCGTACCAACCACGATACTGCCATATACCACTGTCATTGGAGGAACACAGTTATCTAAGTCACGTGGTTCTGAACTGTGCTACGAAAACATGTCACATCCATATATATATGCAGCTCACAAACATCTCTAGTTTTATAAAAAACCATTGTAATTGACTGTACTTGGAAGAATTATCTGAAGACTATTTGATTAGTACGAAATTTAAGTGTTTGTAATTCAGCCATAAACGGTCCTCTACACGCGTGCATGAGAAAGGCTGCAGGCAGGGAGGAATGGCGACGCATCTCTGTCAAGAGCGTAGCGAAGAAGAAGAAGAAAAAACTATTCTTTCGGTTGGATGAAGCTAGTCAAGCTGTTCAAAAGATGTCGCTACGTCTCCATACGACAGTTAGAGCATCAACTGAGTTATTCGATGCTGTGACGGATCGCCTCGATGGCCTAGTGGTCTTGGCGGCTGGCACGGATTGTCGGAAGACAACGTTTCCAACTTTTCTTGTCATTTCTTCATTTGTTTCACGGATGTTGTCAAAGATGCAACGATGTTTGCTCTTACAGAATCGCACGGCTGTTTATAGTTAGAGAACACGAAGCTCGAAGTTACATGCCGACTAAGATTGCGCTTAAGGCGCGGTGCAATCCTAATTTTAAAACAATTTCCAATGCTTTATATAAGGTTGAGAATTGCTTACTAGATTGGACGATGTAAGCGAAAATTCAATTGAATACGTTCTAATACTTTTTATATTTATTTCATACAATCAAATGATAAAATTTTAACGATAAAGCGGTCCATAGTTCACTAGTAAATTTCATTAAGAAATCGAATATGATACATTAATTAAAATATATTTGCCTATAATTGAATAAAAAGGCTTTTTCCCACGAAGCACGTAAGAAAAATTGCAAAATTTAGTGAATGTTGTCGATTTTTTTCTATCGAGCCAAGTTTGCTCAATCGTGTATTGACTCCCATACTTCATAAGGACATATATTCAATTTACACTACGTTTTTTTTTCAAACTTCGGTTATTAGGTTTAAGCGTCAAAAAACTAAGTTTTCGCGAAGTCGAATCATGAAATTTGGAACTCATTTCGCCTTAACATTTGAAAAGAAGTGTCAAATTTAAGGACTGTCATTCGCAAGCGTTAGGTATAACGACCTTGGATTTTAGTGTGAACAGACTGGCGATTCTGTAATAATTCGTCGATGCGCTTGTTGACGAACTCACCGATGTCAAATACTTTGCGAGATATACCCTTGTACACAATAGGTACAGTCGCCTGCAATGATGTATACATTCCGTAATTTTCAAAACTATTAAACATTACCACATTTTATAACAACATAGATAAGTATTATTTTAAACGGTAAAATAATATAAATAGCTTCATTTTAGAATAATTTTGATGTCCATTTTTATGAACCGGATTGCTGTAGGTACTTTTGAAAATTGTGAAATGTATACATCTTATTGCAGGCGACTGTACTACCATAATTTACTAATCAATAGATTTTAGTGCGTTAATTTAGTTTGGTGTTCTGCACAAGTAAATTGCTTTTTGCTTTGAACGAGTGTAGTCAATATATATTTTATTTTACACTTCATTGAATGAACTTGCGAAGACTTCTATCCTATGCCGTTATTCGAATCGGTTTAGTCAGTTCAACAGTTTACAGGTTTTACAGTTCGAAACGGTTTTGACGTAGATAGTGTAGACACGTATTATAACACATCATTTCCTGAGGCATTATTAATAAAAGGTTTTGCTTTTATGTGAAAAATGCAGCTGTAAGGTCATAAAGCGGGATTTGAAGAATGTATATGATAAACATGATATTGCATTAAATAGGCACCAGTGCTGATAACACCTTAGCATGGCATAATCGCACCGGTATCGAAAGTGTAAATATTTTAATGAAGATAAAATTTCGAATTCATTTTTGTGCATATACACAATGTTATTATATTATTTATCGCCTAGTTGGCCCTGCATCCTATTATATTTATCTATAGCCCCACATAATTTAACATTTATTTTGTGTATGAAAACTCAAACACTGCATTCCACTGAACCAAGCCAATGCAAAAATAGCATAGTGTACGTAAATACAGATAATGTTGGTTCCGTACAGATTCGGCGCTACACAGAAAATCACTTACCCTTTACAGTGGAGTCTATAACACATCAATACTTATGTCTTCAAACGAAAAAATCTACGCCTTATTGTTTTGGCCGTAGGGTTTGTTTTTACAACATAGCGGCTCATGTATAGCACAATTTATTTATTTGTTCATTACACTCGAGGCGGGGGTTCTCAGCGAGAGACGAATTTCGGGATAATGGCCTAACGTGATTATGAGGATAAGGCACCTTAGAATAGGCTTAAAAAGGCTTAGCAAGGCGAAAATGTAAGTGGGTTTCATAATTGAGCCAGAGTGCCCGTAAAATGTATCAAACCCAACATATAAAATAAAAACAAAAGCTCTGATAAGTACTAAAAAATATATTTCCTTAATTTAAATATCTAGATAGTTAACCTTCTCTTTTCGTTTCAAGTTACTTCGAGTTCAACTGAGGTCAACCAATTAATCAGAATTCACACACAAAAACTGATACGCAACAAATCGATTTCACAAAATATTAAAAAACAAAAACGTGAGAAACATTTTCATTTTAATCGATTGATTGTTGAATTCGAATCGTCGCATAAACGATATTAAACAAATCGTTCAAACGAGAAATTCCCATTTGCCACAGTCTAATAGAATCTCGACGTTTTTATTATACAGACGCAGATGATTAAATTTTTATTGAGCAAAGTTGTTAGTCTGTGGATGCAGAACGAATTGTGTGTTATAAAAATAACTGATGATTTTTAGACAGTGTTAAGGCGTTAGTTTGAATTTGGCGTGTAATTCAATAATAGCTACGGAACACCAGCGGCTCTTGCGTCTGGATCTAACTATTATCCGTAATCAACAATTTGTTACAGAGAGATTGACCCATCGCTTCTAGATTGCATCGAAAATAGGATGTTGTTAGCAAATTGTTTGCAGTCATTAAACGAAAAATAGCTTTCAATATCCGAAATTGAAGTAATTTGTGGTAGTTCGAGAGCTAATAAATAATTTTAATCTATTCCGTTTAGAATCTAGGAAGTAAAAGTTAAGTCACGACCTAGGAAGAAACTAAAGATTTTAAATGAAGTATCGCTGTTCATCCGATTGCTCTATCTGATTTCAATTATTGCAAGACACCTAAGGCACTAAACATTACGTTAGCTACCTGGTTCAAAATACAACAAAAATAACATGACTTTTTCCTCGTAAGTTCGATGTAGCTTGTATTATATTTATAAGTTCTCTACTTCCACCTGGAAATACATATAAGTACATAAGAGTTTTCGAAAGTTAATGCGTAAGTTCTTGCACTAATCCTTTACCATGCACTTAGCAGTTCCTACTTTAAAAGACACACTTCCGTAGAATTTGTTAGCAAAGACATCTCTTTTACGATTATGTTCGATTTTCTATTAAACTTGAAAGCGTTCCTCGTCCCACATTCTTATCTCGAATGTTCTACGACATATTTTTCCAAAGTTTCCCGGAGTGAGCTTTCAGGCGCGCGCGTATAAAGCTCTATTCACACATGGCAGGAGATAACGTAGCTTTCACACCATTAAGCCGCTCGGTGGAGCCCGGGGCTTTTCCAGATTAGATTATACACTCGATTTATGATGTCATTAAAGCTTTGATAATTACTCGGGACAGGCTGCGTAGGCGAGACGCGGGCGGGGGGGAAACTCGAGGGGTTTGAGGGGGGAGCTTGTACTGTTTGATTGGATTCCTGGTACAGCGAGGGTTAAAGGATTAAAGTTATGGAGATTAGTTCGCCGCCCCGCGGCCCGTTCCGTTTATGTTAAAAGGACTATAGAGATATGTGCGGATAAGAGATTGGTTATTGCGGATTGTGATAGCGAGGCAGGTTTTAATTTCGACCAGCCGTACGTTTGTTAAAGGGTTGATTGGTTTTGGTGGTAGTCGTTTGTTTACTGAACACATTGTACAGTGTTTCTACCTACCAAGCAATGTATGTTTTATATTTGCTACAGAATGTGCCCAATATTTTAGATGTACATATATACATTTTATGAGATTTGCTTGTATACTCGTGGTACTGTACTAGCATGCACTCGTCCTGTAGGGGTAACTATATGTCTAAAGAGACGGAATACGGAGCGTCTTCCCTCTCTGAGATATATTGAGTGTCTTTAAACAAACTTTAATGCAAATGAGCTTGCAGATTGACGAAATATGAGTTGAAATGGATGGTTTGCCAATAGAGATAGGTTGAATGTCGACATAACCATTATTGTCTTTGGGTTCGTTAGACGTTGCACCAGGATCCATCATCCATCCAGGACAGCAAATCGTCTAGTTCGTAATGCTAGAATCCTGCAAGTGTAACCATATTATAAGTTGAATGTATAATTATTTGTAACTCGTGGTTTTACCCACTTTGTGGTGGATGATGATGATTCTAAAAAGTCCTACCATGGAACTAAAAAAACAAAGCCTCTAAACTCTACCAAGTTTCATCCAAATCAGTTCAGCTGTATTTGCGTAGTTGAGTAATAAACATCAATACATCTAAACTTATATATATTATAATATTACTAAAAAACTTTCATACTTATAATATTAGAAAAAAAGTCAAATTGTAACTTGAATGATAGATAACCAGTCTCAGAATAACTTGGAATTGTAATAGCTAGAACACTAACACAGTAAGGGTAAGTTGCACAGTCTAAAGTCAACGTTATAGTTAACGTCATATTGCCAATACTGAGTACCTAGGTACGTTTTAATTTGACTGTCACTTTAACGTAGACGTGAAATGGTGCAAGTCACCCTTAGGAACCGTCAATGTACACCTACCTTTTTACTTACAGTAAAAATATTGCAATTAATAATACTACTAAGGGAATGTTTATAATATATAACATTCTAGCTGCTCACCGCGTTTGCCCCGCGCGGTGATGGATGATGATGATGATGAATCTTATATAGCCTATGTTACTCAGAGTGAATGTAGGTTTCCAATGGTGAAAGAATTTTTGAATTCAGTCCAGTACATTTTGAGCCAATTCGTTACAAACATACTTACATACAAATCTTTCCTTTTTATAATATTAGTATAGATTAATAAATATTCCATAACAAACAAATGTTTGAATTTAAATTAATCAAGATATGTTCCGTGACGGGACGCAACGACAAGAATGCCACATTCAAGATCCTCCGGATAAAGCAGAACAAGTACAAGTAGTACTTTCATTGTGATGACAACACGTACAGTATGCGCGCGAGTTCATTAGTGTCATAAATACCAATGAAGTGGCACACGTACTCTCACCTCGCCTATACTTTTATACTACGTATGTACCGTTTTTTTAGTTTTACAGTACCTACTTTAAAATGAAATGAAATAGTTATTCACCATTAGAAACCACATCCAATTAGCTGAAATGCATTATATATTTGAAGAGCTAACGTCTACATTCAGTCCAGCCGAGCGACTCTCGATCAAACATCGTTGCATCTTTGACACCATGCGAGAAAAAATGACGAGATGACAAGGAACTTTGGAAAACAACCTTGTGTACAAGGGCGATATCTCATAGTATTTGACATCGGTGAGCTCGTCGACAAGCGCATCGATGAATCATTAAGGAATCGCACGGCTGACATGGGTTTGGATACTTTGGATTTGGACTGCGGTACCTCGGTGTACCGACGCGACTTTACGCTAGTTTGGATTTGGCCTTTGGTGTACCAGCGCGCTTTCATGGGTTAATCAAATAAACTTTAAGCTTTTTAGCTCACATGGGCAATAAGCTATATACTCGTCGCATATAATAATAATATTTGTGGAATAACAAGCATATATTTCCAAGTACAGTTTAGAGTCATAATTATCTATTATAAGATTATAAGTAGTCATACTTTCCTTATCACCATACCATATTCCATATATACCATATCTAAATCAAATCATTTATAAATTTTAATAAAACTAGATCTAAAAAGATGCCGTGTTCGTTAAAGCCAGATCATAAAAACTATTCAATAGTAAAAGTTGTGTACGCGTGTTTCCAATTAGTTACTACTTTAGTATCCTATTATCATCGTCTAACCATTATTTAAGTAATAATGCATTATTTTACAAAACTATTCTGATGCGTTCAATTAAATTTGTGCAATACAGGACACGCGATGGAATGAAGGATACCGGCAGCGATTGTATTGTCTTTTTCATTAGAATGTTAAATATTTATAAAACACGCCTGAATTATGAACTTACCCAACGGTGGGTTTCGAAATCTTATCGAAATAGAAATGTGACAGTGTAGCTATATGATGTGATAGCTGATAATCAGAAGACTTGGGTCCGGTTCAGCATGAAAAAGCGAACTTTCTCTCTTAATTACATAATTAGCTGGTACCCAATGTAATAATTTGACCTCAAAATATATGTTAATATTTTGTTCTATCTAGGTACATATATATATATATATATATAAATGAACCGCTATTTCTCCTGGTCACGCTATAACTTGAAAACGGCTTTACCGATTTCATTCATCTTTTTTTTAATATTTTCTAATACTTCGTAGAGGTTCTTACTATAAAAAAAACAAACACACACACACACACACAGAGAGAGAGAGAGAGAGAGAGAGAGAGAGAGAGAGAGAGAGAGAGAGAAATTTACTTTTGCGAGTATGAATTGTCGTTAGAAAAACATTTGGCAGAAAATATCGTAGATATATAGAGATAGCCCCCGATAGTCATATCGCGGCTAGATCCATGTTAGAGACAAGAACGATTGATAAAAAATATTTCATTACGTACTGTCAAATTTTATCGATCTTATCCTGTCGACAATATATGCTCGCTGTACCGTATTAAACCGGTCCATAGTCCCCCATCCGGTGACGCTGTAAATGCCGGTAGAGGCAAGCAACATTTAGCCCGTTCGAAAAATACCGGTCTATAGTTTTGCTTGTCTAAACGCTTGGCTAAAAAAACTATCCAATACATCCACCTTCATAACTGGTTTCTTCATAACTTCATAAGTTGGTTTACGATAATACGTCATATTGGGGGATATATAAACCTACGGGATGTATCGTGCACCTTTTATGCTGGGACATTAAAATTACACTTAACCTAAGTTGAGTGCAATAAAAAAAAGAAACTGATGAGGACCTGGCTCTTGATATACAGGCCACAAGCCTAGTTTAAGAGTCAGAGACTCATACAATTGTAACATGCATTATTTTGGAGCAAATAAACATATTTTTATTTTGTATTTGCTGATAAATATATAAAAAGATTCAGTGAACTCTAAATGAAAATTGACCTATGTAAAAATATTGGATAAAAGAATATTTGAGAACATAGATAAAATCCAAGCTAATCTTATAACCAGCCTACCGATGTATTGTAGTAAATTGCTCCAAATTACACTAAAAGACGTCAATTTTACCTTCTCTGTACAATATAGCCTCCAGTAACCATAACACATACGATTATGATCATTATATTGTACATATTACAGGTAATTTTGCCACAATGCCCGCGGACTGCAATGAAAAATGTATATTTTCTTGGAAAACAAAAGCAGTAAAGGCGACTTCCTATAACATCCTTATCTGTTATGTGTCCACATATTTTCTCAGTCACTTGAAAGCAAAATAACCGAGAAATTGTTTTCCTTACAAAGGTAGTTGAAATATTCATAAACTATTGTTTAGAAGTAGCTTTATAGCTCTAATAGGTTATGTACATATATATTAGAGTATACGCCAGCCCTACTCTATCTGTTATTTTCGTATTGATATCTATAAAAAAAACTATCTTACTCCGGAGACTTGTTATACTCGTATATAACCAATTGCTTTTGTACGTGGAACTGAAAAAAACGAGGAGACATTATTTTTTGATCCCAGATTCGAGACGGGCAAACCGTGCGCCTGATATAAAGCGGCAAAGTTATCCAGGGCTTCAAACTGAAACTTGTACTAAATTTGTATATTAATCATCATCTCAGCCGTAGGACGTACATTGCTGAACATAATTTCCTCCCCTCCATAATGCCTCCCCATAATTTTCGAATTTTTTTAATATATTATTTGTATATAAAATTTATATTTAAAATCCGCCATAATCACCTACAAATAACAATCGACTACCTATTACAGTTCGAAAGATACAGCCATTAAAAGACATACAGAAAAATAGACAGACACATGGACAGCGTAGACCAATATAGTTCAAAAGTGCCTATTATCACCATATTGTGCGCATGGTACCGAATTCGATAAGTTATTTCACACTTTTTAGTATTGAAAGCGGTTCTATTTTTCGAGTAAAAATGTTTTTCCATCTTTTTAGTGACCTTTGCGGATCGATTGTCATTCACCGTCAATAAGGATATCATCAAAATAGGTGAAACACTTTTCAGTTAGAATGTAACTCAAAAAGCACTTTACCGAATTTAATTTAATTTAAATGGGACCAAACACACATACAGTCAAACATAGAACCTCCTCCATAATACAGGGCTTCGTAGTCTCGCAAGGAACGCTAAAAATACCCTAATTTCGAAAGAGTAAAGTGTTGGCAAGTGCCACCTGCTTGAATCATCCAATTAGTTGCTGAGGTCAGCACAAACTAGGTCTCTGGGATACTGTGATCACCAGTGTGCATTGATAACATTTTGATTAACATAATATATCTTAGGCAGTAGGTAGAAATCATTTTGATCCCTCTCTCTCTACAACAGCCATGTAATCTGTAATGAGAGAGTTTTGCCACTCACTCACACCCACACTACCTACTCACAAAAGAAGTAGATGTAAAATTAGTGTACCTCTAACAGGCGATCCCAATAATCTATCTATCCACAGTTTTTAACCAACTTCAATAAAAGAGGCGGTTATATGTTCGTGTATATGTATTTTTTATGTGTATGTTAATCGATATCTCCCTCATTTGTAGCACGATTCTTAAAATATTTTTTTGTTTGGTAGAGTATACTTCCGAGGTCCCCTTTAAATTTCATCAAATTCGGTCAAGCAGTTCTTGAGTTACACACCAAAAACTGAAAATTACTACGCCTATCTTGGTGATACCATCATTGACGGTGAATGACAATCGTTTTCGTAAGTAGCAAGAGTAACCAAAAATGGTCAAAAAAAAATACCAAAATATAGAACCAACTTCAATACCAGAAAGTGTGAAATAACTTGTCGAAGTCGGTACCATGCGCACAATATTGTGATGAAAGGTACTTTTGAACTATAATGGTACTTACTGACTTCAACAAGTCATTTCACACTTTTTGGTATTGACGTCGGTTTCATTTTTTGGTATTTTTTTTCTTTACATACCAATAGAATTTTGACATAACGTCCTTACAATTAGTGTCCAATATATATCTCTAGTAGCGTAAACCACCGCGATAGATGTACTATTAGGATCGGCCGTAAGTGTGTGAATGTTCTATTTCTAATTTTAGTATTTAATTGACTCGAGACTATATACGATCACCGAAATATATTCGAAAGGTCACGCCAAAAATAATATAAAATATACACGAAGCAATCCGTTTAAGTTATTTAATTTCAAATTAAAGCAAAATAGTAACCCGTCCGGTCTACCTACGTGAATACTGAATAGTGACTACACATGTAAAGACAATGTACTCCTGAGAAATACTTCCGGACGATACCGAAATAATTGTCGTATATATTGTTATATTAATAATGCGTAAGTTTTTAAGTAAGTACCGATTTAGTATTTTATACTTTTTGTACTACAGTCACCTGCAATAAGATATATACATTTCATTATTTTTAAAAGTGTCTCCACGCTCTATTGCATAAAATAACAAGGAAACGATTCTAAAATGAAGTTTGTTATATTATTTGACTGTTTTAAATAATCTTTATCATAATTTTCAAATACAGTTCATTATTTTCAAAAGTGCCTCAACGCTCAATCATTACGTTGTTATTTTTATGAAATATCATAAAAATAACAACGAAATTATTCTAAAATGAAATTAGTTATATTATAGCCTAAAATAATCTTTATCTAACATTGGTAATAATAATACCGCAGGGGCGGCTTTGTGGCGAGCCGTCGGTGAGTGGCGACACCGTGGACCCTGATTCTCCTTGGGTCTAAATGAGACCCCTGACCCCCGGCTTGCCTTAATTGGAGACGCAAGAGCAAGAAACAAAAAGCTCCAAGGGTGGAAGTGTTAAAGGGCATAACGCCAGTAGTAGCGCTCTAGTGAAACCGCAGCATACCTCTCAACTCCCTTCAGCCATCCACACCACCGTAGCCCCTTTTGTCACCATTGACGGTGGCCCTTATGGCCGTTTAGTGGGTGGCAAGTCACTACCTGCCTAAATATTTTAAGATGAGACTGAAATTGGCAGGTGCCGTAGTCTCGTCCATAGCCCACTATCTCCCGTACCACTAATAAGTACATATCAATAGCCATGCCATTTTACCCATTTTTGTAATAGATATACCATGTAACCATCCATTCAAAATGTTTCTGTTTTTTTACAACATTGTATTTTTATACCAAACGGGCCTCTAAGTGTTGGCTTTAGCCCCACTTATGCCTATGTAAAGGACCGGGTGAAACCCGTGAAATATGTCAAATAAAAGGAATAATAATAAAACCGCAGGGGCGGCTTTGTGGCAAGCCGTCAGTAAGTGGCGACACCGTAGACCCTGATTCTTCCTGGGGCTAAATGAGACCCCTGACCCCTGGCTTGCCTTAATTGGCCGTCTGGGGGTGGAGATGCAAGAGAAAGTAACAAAAAGCTCCAAGGGTGTTAAAGGGCATAACGCCGGTAGTAGCGCTCTAGTGAAACCGCAGCACACCTCGACATCCTTTAGCCATTCACATGTGGCCCTTATGGGGGGTCCGTTTAGTGGATGACATGCAAGTCACTACCTGCCTAAATATTTTAAGATGAGACTGAAATTGGTAAGTGCCGTATAGTCTCATCCATAGCCATTTATCTTCCTCACGTGTATAATTTTGTATCAATAGCCTTGCCATTTAACCCATTTTTGTAATAGATAATCCATGTCACCGTCATCCCAAATTCTGTTTTTATACACTTTTGTATATTTTATACCAAACAGGCCTCTAAGTGTTGGCTATAGCCCCACTTATGCCTTTTTAAAGGACCGGATAACAAATCCGTGAAAATTATAATATAATAATAATAACATATAAAATGTAGTACTGTATTATAGTTTTGAAAATTGTGTAATGTATACATCTTATTGGAGGCGACTGTACACACTTTTATTCACTAATGAAGAAACCGCTCATCAATTTTCACGTTCATTTAACTTTGTCCGTTGTCAGTCCTAAGAGATCCAAAAAGAATATCCAGACTTATAATAACATCAATTATTATTACTGCCAGTTTTTGCCAGTAAGATTAACTTTGACCTCTGCCTATTCTCAACGTAATTTTTTACTTCCTAACTACGTCCGAAGTTTTTGTCTAACATTAATGCGGCTGTTTTAGTCGAAACTGGCCATCATGGGCCTTCAGGGGCTATCAGGGGCCTGATGCCCTCCGCGAATGGCCCTCCAATTAAGTGTAATGAGCCGACCCATAGAGGACTTACCTATAGGTAGTCTTAGGTATTGTGTTTGGACATAAATTTACATAATAGGCAGTTAGATTGCTATATGGGTTAGAGTCAGCGTTATGTATATTGAAGGAAAAGGCTATAATCCTAGTTAAAGACAATAAATTAACATTAACGTTGTTTACCTTCTGCAATGTAATTATTTGATAAGCTTTTGAAAGTGTATACACTAGAATGATTATTGTTCGCGTCCTACTTTCTATATTTTATACTATGTAGGAGCAAATTAAGTTTTAATATATTACAAAGAATGGAATAGGATCTTGTTATATGCATACAGGTTTTTATTGATTTAAGCGATTTAGGTTGCGTAAATATTTATTACGTTGTGCCGCGCGATTCTCTAATGATGCGTCGATGTCAAATACTTTATGAGATATCGCCCTTGTATTAGGTTGTTTTTCAAACATTCCTTGTCATCTCGTCATTTGTTTCGAGGATGTTGTCAAAGATGCAACGATGTTTGCACTTAAAGAATCGCACGACTGAATTATGGCTGGATGTGCAAAATTACAACTCTAAGTACATTTAATAACACAAACACGTAATTTTAAATTGATACGTGTGTCGTAAAAATCTGTTCCATATTGCTTGAACAATATTGATTATACACTCGAGAGCAATGAATCCGGGTCACTTAAAGAATCCTAAAAATCTCGGAAACTAAAAATGCTAGGTTAATGCAATAAATTGTATTTAATAGACAATGTAATACTCCTTAAATGAAGGTATTAAAACTTCTTAGTTATTGTAAAGTTATATCATAAAAAAATCAAATTTGAAAAAGGGCCACTTTCGAAGATGGAACTACGAAATTACAGCATTTGGTTTTGCTTTTGTTTGTAATCTGTCATTTATGTGGGTACATAAACCATGTTGATAGTGCTCTATATTCATTATTCAAGCTGAAATTATGTCGCTTACGCCTGAAGAATGCACCAGAATACTTACAATGCTGGAAACCGGCCGGAGTCAGCGCGATACAGCCAGGACTGTCGGTGTGTCGCTGTCAACAGTACAAAGAGTTCTCCGACGTTACGAAGAAACTGGTTCTAACCTACGCAGACCAGGAACGGGCAGAACCAGGTGTACCACAGCACGAGAAGACCGATACTTGGTGAACACCATGCTTCGAAATCGCTTTCTCACAGGAACTGAACTCACAAATCAGTTTCGACGCCTCGGAGGAAGTAACCCAAGTGCATGGACAGTAAGACGTCGGCTTGCTGAATCTAACTTAAAACCCCTTAGACCTGCAAACGGCCCTAAACTGGAGCGTGGGCATCGTATTTCAAGACTAAGATATGCCCAGAGCCACGTAAATTGGAGTATTGAAGATTGGTCAAAAGTTATGTTCTAAGACGAATCAAAATGTATGCTCTACAAGCACGATGGAAGACACAGAGTGTATCGAAGACCAGGGGAAAGATTCAAGCAAGCATGCATCGAAGAAAAAGTAGCCTACGGTGGTGGGTCTGTACTTGTGTGGGCCGGAATTTCTTCTGAAAGTCGCACAGAGCTGGTGATCATAGAAAACGGCTCTTTAACTAGCGAAAGATATGTGGAAGAAATCCTCAATGATCACGTTGGTCCATTTATGGTCAATTTAGGTGAGGATGCTATATTTATGCATGACAATGCCCGACCTCATACAGGTAGGATTGTGAATGACTACCTTCAAGAGATGAACATTACTCGTATGGTGTGGCCAGCGCGCAGCCCGGATATCAACCCGATCGAGCATGCTTGGGACGAGCTAGGCAGAGATGCGTGAAACAACGAAACCCTCCCCCAATCACGCTTCGTGAGCTCAAAATTGCTCTCACAGAGGAATGGGAGAATATTCCCCCAAATCGTATACGGAACTTGGTGTACAGCATGCCAAACCGCGTAAACGCAGTAATGGAAGCACGAGGAGGCAATACGAAGTATTAAAATTCAAGAAAATCGTAATAAAGTTCAAAAATTTCATGTTTACTATTTTTGTTTTAAGGAGAGATCAGCAGTTTTTTTCTTTATGTAATTTTGTGTTAATAAAATGTATGGTAACTCATATTTTTTTTACTTTCATTTAAGGAGTATTACATTGTCTATTAAATACAATTTATTGCATTAACCTATCATTTTTAGTTTCCGAGATTTTTAACATTCTTTAAGTGACCCTGATTCATAGCTCTCGAGAAGAAGTACCTACTCGTAACCCAGACTACCAACTCCACCTGCTCGTCATATTGTGTACCAAGTCGTTATGTAGAAGGAAAGTACCTACTCTACTTCTGCCGAGTTATCATCTGCAATACATGCAAGTATAAGGAGTGCGATAGTGTCAACAACTGAGACCAATGGGTCGACGGGTGCTCTGAAGCACGAGTTGAAAGTGTAAAACAGTTTACAACTTGAAAATTATGATTTGGAGGATGTATCACGGTTCTGTACCAAAACCTATACCAATAAAAAATCTCTAGTAAAATTATACAGCTTTATATTTGTAGTTTTTCTTCTCGGTGTAACTATAGTAATATTTAAATTTGTAGTTTTTCTTCTTGATGTAACTATAGTAATATTTAAATTTGTAGTTTTTCTTGTTGATGTGACTAATAAGTACTCCTACTAATACTAGATGTTGTTCCAATCCATAACAACAATAGACAAACAACAGTATACAAGAACACGTATAGGCTACATATACACTATTGATATACGTATTCAGAGCAAAGCTATTCGGATGCAATATCAGACTAAATCTTGGTTCCCACTATTGCACTCCCGCATGCATCCACACGCCTACACATTCATAGTCAAAGATAGTCTATAGTTATTAGTCAGTTAAGTATGAGAACAGCGTACTGCACTGTGCGTGAGCAGATTACACCATGGTCTATAGTAAGATATTGTCAATTGTAGAACATAGGCGCCAATAGGTTCTAAGCACGTCTGAAAGACCTAGGCTAAAGATTTATATCTGTTGCCACGTTATGTCTATACTGATTTCAATATGTCAAAAATGGCAAAAGAAAATTACTGTTTGCCAATAAATACAATTTATATTATATATTCATAACGCAAATGAAATTCTCATAGTTGTTTTTTATTGGTATTCTCGTGAGTTTTACACATACTCGTATTAAAAACAAAAGTATGATCTTGTTCAGTTTTATTTATTTCGTCGGATATTTTATTTTAAAATATTTTTTGTTACAAGTTACACTGAATATTTTTTTTAAACAAGTCATTTAACCTATAGTCCACTATAAATTAAACATTATTTGAAATTAATAAATATTAACATCATGTCATAAAAACACATTTAAATTGATTTTGTCAAAGTCCCTCACAACCAATGCCCTCTCGCCGCTTTTATTTTATATAATTATTGGACCATATTTAGTTATTGGTAGGCCATAATTTACTTTTGTTTAGTATAGGTGCGCAAATCCACCTTTTAAAGTAAAAGTGACCACTTTTATTTTTAGATTTTCTTCTAATAACAAAGTTACTGCTGCAAAAGTTTCGTGCCTTTCCTCCCAGTTTATAAATTTTAAATGGCTTCACAACCTTATGGTTCCTAGTATTAGTACATTATCACAACCACATCTAAACAAACACGGAAGCCCAAGCCCAGTACATCAACGCTCATTATCCTCTATTAGCGGCAGCAAATGGAGCATTAAAACTCACTCCCATCATAATTCCGATCGCATTTGGCAGCGGTATTGTGATCCTGATACGTCGAACAAACGCGCGTAATGATGGTTTGTTCGACTCTAGTTTAAGCGATTGCTTTTGATGCTTTTCGCACTCGTACAATGAACTAAAAATCCTCGTCGTCCGATCAAACGATCTACGCAATTGAACCACGTGGCAACAAGGTATTTTTAGTAGCCTTGATAAAACGAGAGCTTGATTTTCTTAATATAAGCCATTTTTGGAACGTTACATTAGTTTTTTGATTATTAAAAGAGACATACCTACTGGCATACCACGGGGAAAACATAGACAATATTTGTTCTGTATTTTTTTTCACTTTTTTTTTTTGTTTTTTGTCAGTATTATCTTATCTATATCACTTTCCAACTGAACCCTTTCAAGACTTGTATGTTGAGAGAGTTTATAAAAGTGTAATGAGGGTGGTGTGGCTCTATGTATATATGACCATGGCTCTATGTATATACATTTTCTAACGTCTGTAGTATCGCAACTCTGGAAGGACTAGCCCGATTTCAACGCAGTTGTATTCATTTGCCAGTTTTTAAAAGATAGTTCAGAGCGTTAGTCATATTTTATAAAAATTGGTTCATCTGCCTAAGTTATTATTTAAAACTTAATATAGAGTTTCTGCTAGATCGATACAAGTATACTACGATTCGGAATTGATATCCAGTCGAATCGATTGGCTGAGCTACAGAGAATTTCCGAATCTATGTGATCAGTCCACGAAATTCTCATACTTATATTCATCAGCTCACGAATTATCATTCACAAAACCATGTAAGCCATTTAGAGCTATAAAGCAGATAATTATCGAGTAGACGTTTCAAATGTTTAGTTACCTTGGGGGTATTTTACGACGATCAGTAGCTAGTTTTTAGGGATAGATCTTTTGCCTCATGATTAGCGTCACGCCTGCCTATCAGAATTGCAGTGCGACAAATATCTATAGCTATTTTGACTTCATATCCGTAGGTGAATAAACAGCGATTCTTAAAGTGATAATAGAGGTTATAGGTGTTAGGGTATCTTGATATAATAGTTAAGCAACTTGACAGCTGACTTTACCATTTGCTGTGTTAACTATAAGCAAACATTAATCCTAAGAATAAATTATTATATTTATCGCCCTTTAAATTTAATATCACAATCATAGTAAATAATGTAAGAAAGAGTCAGTTACTAGGGAAACATTTTGTTTAATAAAATAAGATGATACTTCTCAGATAAAGCTTCTTAACCAACAAAATAAAATAGACTTCTAAACGCATAAACCACTCGACCTGCCATAAATCACAGTATACAAAATATTCAAATTAAATAAATAGAAAACTTTGGAATCCCCGTAGTTGGACGACCATTAACGAACAGGTTGGTTATTGTCACCTCCCATTAATATATGTCAAATTTAGTCACATAAATAACCTACGGGTATTAGAAAATTTCTGTATGCCAATGAAATTAGCATTTATTTGAATGCATTAACGTAGATTTATGTAGGAAAACCGTATAAAATATTTACAAATGTAAGCGATACGCAATATCTTAAAAGCATTTTTAGATACACGAGTGGTTAAGATTTATTTGCTATTCTGTCAGTTTATCTACTCATGACATCTATCTATATAGAAACCACAAGCTAGCCAAAAAGGTCAACCTTGTATGTATATAATTGTATAATTTATATGTTGTTACACAGATTCACTCAATTCTTAATATTTCATTATTTTATCAGTCAGTTATGTTCGTTCGTGCGATCGTTCATGGTCTATATACGTAGTTAGGTTTGCAAATAACTATTTAAGCATTGTTACTACACACTTTTAGCCAAACACAGGCTTACCCGGAACAAGTTCGAAAACATTTCTTAGAGATCTAATAGCAGGAGTATTATTTATATAGGATGTTTGGTAGAGGGACAGACAAACCAAATGAGCGTGTTCGGGGGACCACTTGGAGAATACAAGTTGGCCAAAAAAAATCCCCGACCCCCCAATATGTTTAACTTTTTTTGTGATTTTTCCCTTTTTCTCCGAAATTGTACCTATTTACCACCATAACATTTGTAAAATCTGTTTTAGACCGGATGTTTTTAGTTGAATTTGGTATCTGGTATCTAATCTTGCGTGGCCTGAACGTGTTCAGGCCACGCAAAGCAAAATTGGTACAATATTGGAGAAAACGAGAAAATTCACAAAAAAAAAGTAAAAAAAATTGGGGTGTCGGGGATTTTTTTTTGGCCAAATTGTATTCTTCAAGTAGGCCCCCGAACACGCTCATTTGGTTTGTCGGTCCCTCTACCAAACATCCTGTATACCAACAATGGCGTCTAATGGACTGTCCATAACTGGAACAGTTCGTTAAGCAAGCTACCGATACAGTGCAGTCAAAATAGGCGATAATTATGAGATGTGGCGCCGATTGTCCCTCCATTTGCTGGCTTTGTGCCGTCCACTATACAGCATTCTGTGTACTCACGTTACTACGTCATCTACTTTACCTACCTACTATAGATTTATGCGGAATATTTGGTTAAGTATGATTTCTAGAGAAATATTTGTTTCGAAATGAAGAGATTGTTCCGCAATCGGTATAGAAAAAACCAAACTATTGGTGTTTTCCTTTATTATCCGTATAAGCTATTCTAAAGAGGATTTTTTACATAGCTTTTACAGCCAAATGCTAAACCATGGTCTACAAAATAATGCGACTTGGGAGTGAGATCAAGAAGGTTGCATCGATGACCTCAACAAATCTTAGGTCTTGCACAGGCTTAAGATTATTTCAGTTATAGTATTTAAGAGTTCGTTGAAAAAAAATCTCGCTTCGCATCTAACATTCAACACTGTTTAAATTATACAAATAAGACTTTGACACCTTAGGATCAAGAAGGATTGTAAAAAATATAGGGGTAATAAGACTTATAAGTATACTTTGCAATTATCGAGGAAAAAATGTATTTACCGTGAAACTTGGTTACATGGGACCTGGATAAATGAGAAACCTCTATAATTGAGAGTTGCAATGAGGTCCCAGTCACTTTTTCATTTAGTTACCTCTATTAATGGGACTTTTCGAACCTGGTTAAATGGGATCTGATTTCTAGGATTTATTCCATGTTTACCTTTATAATTGGGACTCTGTAACTCAATTTCCTCTATAAATAAGACAAATTAATCGGGTTGGGACAGCGTTTGACACTTTTGTTTACAAACATTAGAATGTCTTTCGCACACGCTTTGTTTATCAGTACTCTCTCAGGTTTTGACCTAAAACAAGGGACTACTCTTCCTTTAAAAATGGAATTGACGTACATTTCAACCTCTTTGAGCGGGAGCCTATGTAAATGAGACAACTATAATTTTAAACCTGCCTAATTGTAAACTGGATTAATGAAAACCCGCAATAAATGGTACAACATTGTTGGTCCCTTGAGATCCTAAAAAACCAGGTTCCACTGTGTATAGGTATATTTTTAGCTGTAAGTATGAAAAAGTTTCTTAAGGCAAGTTTTACAAATCATACGGCAAATAGTTTGAAGATCATAAACGTACACACATGATGGAAAGAATAATAAACTAAAACTAATACTATCAACAACTTTTAATATGTTTGTAAAAAATGCAATACTCACTATCCAATTCAAATAGATTATCAGCGGTTGGTATGACTCGAAAGAGTTATGTTATTCACATTATATATTTATGTTGCCAGTAGATTTGATAAGAATCTCTTCGTTTCCTCAAACATTCATGACCTCCGACATAAGCATCACAATGTACAGATTATGTTGTCACTATCACTTCACGAAATGTTTTAAACACATGTGTAAATGCCGTTATTTATTTGTTACTATTAAAATACTTCTAAACCATTGGACCGAAAGCTTCAACTACTACGGCAAAACTGATCTGAAGTTTGCAAATTTTTTTCTAATATTTCTTTATGATGGTATCTTTTGTTCACTTATCACCTGCAAAATCACGCGTGACAAAACTGGCAATTAAAATATTGCGCAAATACAAAACAAACAATATCCAATTGAAAAGAAAGACTTTCTTTTCTCTAAAGGTGTAATTATTTTCTTACCTCTATCTCCTTACACAAACTAATGGCCCGTAACACTATTCTAAATTGTGACTGTTACACTAACAAGGTACTTTTTAGTGGTTTACGGCGCAATAAAGCCTTTAGGAACAAGGCCAAACATTGCGGGATTCTTCCTATAATACAGCGCGTAAAGAAAGGAACACTTTTTAAACAATTTTTATATATAATGGCAGTTTTTTTTCAAGGCCTTTGTAGACTAAATTCTCAAGCTAACCCATTTTTGGGACGGACAAGTTCTTTGTATCGGAACTGTAAGGGTTAGGTTTTTTAAAGTTTTTGTGAGGTCTTCTGCGAACGCGGCTCGAACAAAAGCTCTTAACGTTTTGTACAAGATGTTTTTGTTTTGTTTTATCGAAGTTAAATATACGTTTGAAACCATTGTGTTAGACGAGGTTTATTGTGGAGAATTTAGTCTTGAAAAAATCGTTCTAGTGTACGCTCCACTTGGTAATATTCTGGAGAATTTTCCTTTATAGATGTGTGTAAATGTGCCATTAAGTTCTACAGTTCAAAGGTGTTGTGTAAATTTATTTTTTATCTATGGAACGGCTCTGAAGGTAAGAAAACTTGAATGATAACTTTTTTTTACAATCTCTTTATGCTTTCTAAAAGCTAGATGACTTTCTTCTTCTAAATCCTTTAAATCCTCTTATCCGTTTTGAAACAGACATATTTCTCTTTTACTTAGTTACTTTAATTTATGATGTACAATGTCAACAGTTTTAAATATACTTAGGTACTTACGACCGGCACTTAAAGTTTAAATGATATAATAACATTACTCTTAGTTCTGGCATTAAAAATAGACTAATCGATACCTTTTATATGGACGTTGATATTGTCGGTTGAGAAATAAAGCTGGCTAAGGGTTGGATAGATATTAGTAAGTACGATCAACCAGTACACTTTAGACGCACCTAGAAGTAGGACTGCTGAGAATTTGGCACACCAGGTAGCATTTAACTGAAGAGTGAATAGGTATCTTCCCAAACGAGCTGCATCATTGACCACATCACATAGATAACACCTTTTCGTCACTTTCACCATATAAATATCAAGAATTACAATAAAACGTTTAAAAATAACTCTATGCAAACGGTGGTCTTATCGCTAATAAGCGATTTCTTCGAGACAACCTTAAAAAAGGAATTCCTGAAGTACAATAGACGGTAGTGTAATAAGAATAGGTTTGTAAATATTTTAACCTAAGAAACAAGGACAAACTATTCCAACCTAGAGTCAGATTGGTTGTTCGAACACAAGGAAAATGCACGAAAATATAATAAACTGCCAATAAAAATTACAGAACTAAACTTAAAAGTTTTTAAAATTACACTTAAGTATTTTTTTGTAAATAACCCATTTTATATCTATATGCGTTTATGGAAATGAAATTAGTAGACTCTTCATTTTTGTACAAAGAGTGAACAAAAAATAACATATTATTTATCTGATTGTGAAGTTATGAACAATTGACAAGTAAATAAAGTTGCTTGCGTGACTCATCATTATTTACTTAACTTAATTATTATTTAGTTAAAGTTATGTAGGTATACTTGAAAGTTGAATTAAGTGACAAACGTACAAATTCTCAAAATAGGTAATGATATGTTGTGAATTTAAGTTAATTAATATAATCTTAAATGTATATACAATATTGTTAATTTATATGTAATGTGATGTGACTTACCTAATGTAACAATCATTGTTATAATGGTGAATAAATTACTGATTCTGATTCTGACTACATAGCGAAGAAAATAATTCCTATAGTATAAACGTCACTTATTATCAGATATCACTGATAATTCTACAGCATAGAAACATTAATGTAGGTCAAAGTAAGTAGTGGTCAAAAAAGCGAAACTATTTAAAAAAAATGTTCTATGAAGACAGAAGCTTCGTCTATTGTGATCGAACTATCTCAGTTTTGTTCCAAGCAATGGCCATCAGCCACAAACAAAGACAAGCATAACTTACAATCAGATAGACACGCACTGGGTATAAATATCGCGCGACTAGCAAAAAGGGGCTCGAGGAATAACTCTGCGATAACTTATGCTTGTGAGTTATGCTGTATTAAGTTTATGTGGGACGACTGGGGCGATATCTGCAAGGAGTTATTGGGAGAGCTTTTAAAGAGAAGTATTATATAGTATTAGGTTATATAGAGTCTTTGGTGTTCTTTTATTTTAAGGACCGTGTTGGAGCTGAAAAATTGGCAGTGAATATGTCTCTCCGGGATATTGAATATTTATTATTAGTATTTGAGTGTTAAAAAACTTACATAACATTACCAGTCTATTATGTTCCCACTGCTGGGACTCGAGCCTTACTCTGAGACTCTCTCTCAGAGTTGAGCCATAATCCATTACGCGGGCCCAGCGTGGCTTGGTGGATAGGCTATAGTGGCTGGCATGACGAAGTTTTAAGGCCTCCCGAAAGCCTTCGACATAGGCTAACGACTGTTGTCCTAAGACAAACAACCAGGACCGACGGCTTAACGTGCCCTCCGAAGCACGGAACTGCTCAGTTGAATAGTAGAGTAGCGGTCACCCATCCAACTCCTGACCGCAGCAGCGTTGCTTTACTTGTTGATCAACACATAAGATGGACTTAACTTGACGCTTCATTGTTAAGATTCCCAAGTCAAGCTCCGCTGCGACCGTTTCAAAAAAATACATTAAAGGTAGGTAGGTACTAATTACTTACGTACTCAACTTACTTACTTATTTTATTTTTTTACTACATGTATGGTTCTAGTTACTCACATATCTTTAGTTTATAGAGGCACAGGTAAACCAAAATAGAAAAATTATGTGATCCTGTACGGGAATTTGCGAACCACTGTATATAGTATTAATTGAAGAGTGTTTTGGCTGCGACAAAAATAAATAGGAATAATACTACTATTAAAACTACCCTCGCGTATCAACTTGGAACTTTGAACGTCAAATTTTCACCCTAAGGTAGGTACTCTTGTCAAAAATTTGGTTTCCTGATAGTAATTACTGTCTTAAAATATCATCCTGTTAGTAAATCGTATCTCTTATTTCTAATTTTGAATGAATATACGCTGTTTTCATTCTAAATTGTATATAAAACATTACATTACATATTCACGGTCCTTATAATTAATAGGATAATATAGTGTGATTTTGTCCTCTGCATCCGGAATAAACGTATACGTATAGGCTACAATTAATTAAAAAAGGTTTTTGGATAGAATAAGAATTCTCCGAGAGGAATAGCCATTTTTTCGTAAAAAGAACAATTCTCATTGACGCATCCGCACCTATTTTGAAATCTTTGGATTCCTTATTTCTTTGAATTTCCCAGTAATCGTCCTATGCAATTCAACTACCTTGCAGTTCTCGAAAGAATCTTATAACAGACACCTGCATTGCTTATTTTACTTTATGAAACACGATAAACTTACATTCCTCACTTTAACAAGCATTCAATCACATCGGTAAAGTGCTTAGCTTTTTAACTCCTTTTTTAATGCTGTGAGTGGGCACAGGCGTCGTTGATAGGGCTGTCAACATTTTATATAAAATAGTTTTAGGTTTAGTTTTTTGCCCGAGTGCAAGTGGTTTTGACTTTTACTGTGTTATCATCATTATTATAGTTTTGATTACCTTTGAATAAGAAATGTAGAAAATCCACAAAACCGCAACGTTTAAACTATCCTACGAATATTATTAACGCGAAAATGTTAATGTATGAATGTATGCAGGTTTGTCTTTCTCACAAAAGCTACCTACTGAATGGATTTCAATGAAATTGGTATGTAGATAGATGAGGCGCTGGAATATCAAATAGGATACGTTTTTATCATCATCCTTATCACCATCATCCATCACCACGCGGGTGTAAACGCGGGATGCAGTAGATTGACAAATAAGTATACCTATGTATCATATTCATTTCTTTATTTAGTGTATATAAAATACTTAAATAAAAACATTATGGAATTAAATGTGAAGAGAGAAAAAATGTGCTACAATAATTATTCTTAACTACAAATACATTCCCTGCATACTAATAATACTAAGTAGTAAAATAACATTATTGTGGGGGCAAGGATTGCTTACGCCGCGGTTTGCGTTTGCGCACCGCCGCCCGCACCTTGCCCACACCAGTCGTCTCCCCACTTTTGTCGCGCAACATTGTCCTTATATTTGAATAATAAAAAGTGTTAAATTGAAATATAGTTTTTGGCCTTATAAAGTAGATCCCACATCATAGGTTGTGTGTCCACATATTAACCATCCCCAGGTCCCGAAAGTGGTGACCCCGACGTGATTTGAACACGCAACCTTCTGATTGTTCCTTCATCCATTTACAAGATCAACAACGTAATACATTCCCACTTCGTTTTGGTCATGTAAGTACCGACGCGTATGTGTGACATTAGCTGATGGATGCGCCTTTCTGTGTGCGTGATCTCGCTTACACCATTCATACAAAGATACGGCAGCAACCCTAATCGCGAAGGACTTTTATCTCGTGACGCGCACTATGTCACGACTCTGCCACGGACGTGACCGAAATGCTTACCGATTTATATTCCAAGTTTAAATCCTTTGTTTTGATTCGTCACTGGGAATTTTATATTTTTTTAAATCATCCTCTTTTTCTCTTTTTGTTGTCGGCCAGCGTGTCGCGGTGAGTTATTGGTTCCTCATTTGAATTTTTATTTTTGGAGTTATGTTTGAAACCAAACTCGTTTTGTGTATAATGTGCTATTACTCCCGCCTACAGATTTAGGAGCCCAGAATCTTTAGATAAGCTAATGAAACATTCAGTACATACTTTGTTATAAAACGTTTGAATATGTTTAATTAACATTATATCTTGATACTTGTAATTTTATAACCATTCTACATTCAATTAAAGTTCTGAAATTAACAATATGTACTCGCAGCTTAAGTAAATACAATGTTGTTTAGGTATACAAAAATATACACAGCAAAATTTGAAACGAAGTATAACAGAAAGGAAATTTCAAAAGCACTCAGTTCTACCACTGAGCCACATAAAGGTAATAAACCACCTAAGTAAACAAGCAAGTTCTAAGTTACCGGGGTTAAGTTACAACTTTGGTGCGGCTATGTATCAGTAAGACAAGGCGATAAAGGAACAAGGCCCGGGCGGAGTTTGTATTGTACACGAACAACTTGGCTTGGCCTGCGGTTCCTGAGCTATAGCAGTGAAGTCCGGCCCTTATGCTTGTTCTGGCTTAGAACTCATATACTACATACGTTTAGGGTTGGGAGCTTGGAATTTAGCCACAAATGAGTTAGGTAAATAAAGAATGAATTTAAGTAGTACTAAATTATTTACTAGATGGTGTTTACACACTAAGAATAAATACTTAATCTAGTATTTATTCGTAGGGCACACAATATCTAATACTTATCACACTAATATAATAACATAGTCGAGTTTGTGAGAAAGTGGGGTTGTTAGTTTGTTATTTCTTCACGTTCAAATAGCTGGACTAATTTTGGTGAAATTTTGTATGGAGGTAATTAAATGAGGCGCTGGATTTTTCACTTTTAGGACTTTTCGTCATCACTTTCGTCCATCACCGCGGGGAGCAGCTGTTCATTGTATAATTTGTAAAATTTTACGCGATGTTACAGGACATATTATATACTTAAATTATACTTTCGGTAAAACATAATTACATATAATCTTTGATATTGATAATGATATATTATAAGTACTATAATTTTTTTACCGTTGTTGGTCAATAACTTTTACTCATATGTCTGTAAATTCACATTATTAATTAGCTTACCAGCTCTCAGATTCGCTCGCATGGCCTGCGGGATATAATACATACACAATTATCTAAATATTTGCTTGGCTGAATACAACTTTTACATTTTTTTATTCTGAGCACACCGAAAAAAAAGTTTTATGATTTAAACTTTAACCTTTGTTTTTCTTCAGAATTGTATTATTCTTATTAAAATAATGAAATTAAATTATATTTCTTAATAACTTTTATTAGGCTCTTTAATTTGAATAGGTAGGTAGTAGGTAGGTAAGTTAATGTTTATGTCGAGCTACTAAAACTGCCTATAGTAGGTGAGGTATATGTATATCAAATAATATATGTATAGGTATATATTATATGAATATCATATAGGTATATAATATCGTTAATATACCTACATAAATATTTTTAACCGTAACGAATCGGTCGATTACAGTAATATTCTAATCAGCTGAAAGTATTGTCTCTTATTTAAAGGCAGATACGAAAAACAACAAATATATTACGGATATAATAATTGCTTCATTAACTACAGACTCTACTAGATATAAAATAAGGGCGTAAATACCACGAATACTTCTATAGTAGAGTGGTCTGGTGGTGGGAATAAATCACTCTCACTCCCTTCAAGAAACAACGACGCAAATCGCAATGCAATCATGCGCCGACGCTGTAAATTCAACGACATTTAAAACTTGTTTATTTTCCATACTAACTTCATTTTATCACTCCAATGAACATTAATCTCTATGTCAATTGAAATATGGTTTAAAGGTCAAAGATACATGATGCGACTTACGACGTTAGGACGATTAAAAGAAGTCCAGATTTATTTAAGAACGATGCGTAGAATATTGTCTGTACTCCTGACATCGTGTGTAATGTCTTTGTTCCAATGAGATTCCTGTGTACGAATTATGGGAACAATGTCAAATGTCAAGTGAAGCTATTTTACATATTGGTCGTGATCGCAACTTACTGGTTAAGAATTTATCTTACTATTTCAATACCAGGTACAAGTAGGAGGACTGTTTAAGTTTGCCACCCTACTGAACTTATCTACCGGGCATAACTAGGTACGCAATACTTTTTGTTTTGTTTTTAATAATAATGTTTATTTGCAAGAACACAATTAATAAGTAAAAATCGCAATAAAAAGTTAATCTAAATATACAGGGTGTTTGGTAGAGGGACCGACAAACCAAATGAGCGTGTTCGGGGCCCACTTGGAGAATACAAGATGGCCAAAAAATATCCCCGACATACCAATTTTTTTTAACTTTTTTGTGAATTTTCTCGTTTTCTCCAATGATGTACCAATTTTGCTTTGTGTGGCCTGAAGGTGTATTAGAGACCAAATTCAACTAAAAACATCCGGCCTAAAACAGATTTTACAAATGTTATGGTAGTAAATAGGTACAATTTCGGAAAAAAGGGAAAAATCACAATAAAAAGTTAAACATATTGGGGGGTCGGGGATTTTTTTTGGCCAACTTGTATTCTCCAAGTGGTCTCCCGAACACGCTCATTTGGTTTGTCGGTCCCTCTACCAAACACCCTATATATTTATTATGATGAAAATATCAGAATTCTTTTTAATCGAACGCAACGAATGCGCAATAAGTAGGTATTTAGCTACCTATATATTTCGGGTGGATAAGAAAAAAGTCTGTAATAACTACTTACCAATAATTTACTGATAAATATCTTATCTTGTCATATCTATGATACAGGTCATACCTACAGGTATTCTACCATATCTAAGGTAAAACATACTAAGTATTATATACCTATTTATATTTAATATACTTACTATGTTAATCCTATTATAAACTATTTTGCTCCAAAAAAGAAGTGAGAAGGATTTGTTAAAGACTAAGGAAACGTTAATACGGGACCATATGTGTGGGTACCTACCTATGTCTAATAAAATCTACGGGGAATTAGTTCCCTAAGTACCGTCATAAATACCGGCGTAAAACCAGCTACATGCCGACCTAAAGCGATAAGTGATTAACGATTAAACAATAAGCCTCCGCACACTCGTAAAACAAAGATTAACATACATTTACGGGTGTAAATAGGCTATAACTTTGATTTTTACGACTAAATAATCGTAAAGGAACCCTGGCAAACCGACCAAGATCTAAAGACCTCGAGTTGGTAAGCACCTTATATGAAACGAGGGGTTTCCTAAAACTGTGGGATAATAATCGCGGACAATGCAAACGGGAGGCTCATTTGATGCACTTTTATTTTACGATACACTCATAACATAAAACGTTGAACGTCTCAACAACGGTTACGGGGACGTTAGAGGGAGTGAGATAGAGATATTTCTGAGTGGACGAGCTTTTTCGTGGCGCCTAAATCGAGCGACACCATTTTGTTAATAGCCATTTCTAACCATCACAAAATTAGGTAAATACTGCTAAGAAAAATCTAGTTCCGGTTCTTTAGGTAACAGGAGAAATAGAACATCAACATAAGTTGTTTTAAATGCTGAATGATAGGTAGGTACACTCCGTTACTAGCTGCAGCCATGTTGGTCTAACCACCTAATTTTGCCCCATCCGCACAGTGCGCCCATTACGGTTTCCCTGGGCCAAAATTCCAAGTAATTAAACAACTGAAATTTTAACAGTACCCAGTATAAATTTAATAAGGATGGGCCATTAACAGCGTAAATGGAGTAAATGTTTGGGTTTGGCCAAAAACCAAAATGAGGACCGTGCGGAACTGCACGCTGCGTTACGTAAGTTTCGCTCAAAATGTGGGAACTTGTCGGACGATAAAATAACGTTGTGCTTTTGCAGTTTATTTTATAATATTTACTGCTTTACTGCTGCTATTTAAATATACTAGAAATTATTCTAAAAATGGTATTAACGGTTTGTATGTAGGTAATAGGTAAAAAATAAAATCAGCTGAATAATTCATGAGAGCAATCAATGCACGCTATCGTATTAGACTAGCGTAATGGTGTTACCTATTAAAGATAGTAAAAAAAAACTAATACTTAGGTAGGTAGACTTGAATATATGAAAATATTAAACCCTAGTTAAGCTTGAATTAAGTATAATTTAGCTTTATATTGCAGTAATTATTAAACAGGATTAGTCCTCTACCCGTATTATACTCATATATGTTGCACGATCACACAAGTAAAAAAACCGCGCTTTAAAACGCCACATCACGTTTGGTCCAACGAGTAAAGTCAAGAAAGGAAACAATGGAAATAACAATCACAAAGGTTTTAATTGAACAACGGAACCGAGATTCGGCGAGTGCAGAGTAAACGTCGTGAATCGCCCAATAATAATGAAAGTGATGGCAGTGTCGCCGTCGGTGTATGAAGCGCCCGTTTCGGCTACATAAACAGCCCGTATACCACATTACTATTATACGAAGCTCTGTGACTTGACTCTTATTGCTACGAAATACAAGTCAGATTGCAATAACTGTCGGGCCGATTAAGATTGGATCAAGTTTGTATAGCGCCCCCTCTACAGTCAGCGGGAGGGGCCCCACAAGGACGGCTTACACGTAGACAAAATGGCTGCCTGACTTTTGTCGTGAGCGTATCGAACGGACGGAGCTCTGAATAAGACGTGTCGGCAAGAAATAAAAGTAGCTATTGAATAAAATAAAACTTAGTCATGTTATTATTGTATTTGCCATATACCTATTTATATTATAGTATCCAATATAATTAAATGTTTATATCATAACTTTTTAATATTTTGTTCCATTTTGTGTTTTAACGGTTTGTATATTTAAATATGATTGTTTCATCATAAATTAGGTATATTAGGCGCCCACATGTATTCGATTTTACATAGACAACAATTAAATATGTGTAAGGAATTTTTTTTTAATATTTGGCATTATTTTTCACTATATGTATTATAATAAAAGTTAACATAACTGTAAAATATAATACACCTTTGAACTAAAAGAATGTATTTTTACAAAAGAAGAAATATAACAACATAAATTGAAATGATAACAAAAACATGCATTACCATTGTAAGTTCTACCTAACCTATTAATTTATGATTTTCATTTGTATCTGTTGCTCACTCTGCATTTATGTTTTTATGTCATAGTATTTTTATAAATATTCCATCGTTATATTGATCGTTAATATTATGTTTCATTTACGTATTACTATCAAATTATTATTGTTATTACATACTACCAAATATTTATATTTATTCATCATTGACGTGTATTTTAGTACGATTACATTCATTTTACTACTGCATAGATAATACTCAGTAGGTTGAATTCATGTTTGGATGGCTAGGTATCTTAAATAAAGATCAGTTGTGTGCGTTGGTTTATAGACTTATTTAAGTTAATAAACGTAATTTATATCTGTCTTTGAATGTATTTTTCTTAATGGTTCTACATAAAGATAAATCTTACAAATGAAATTAGCGTTTTGTCAAACTTGCCACTTCGATATTAATTGGGTATATTGAGTTTGGCTAGGAATTCCAAATGCAAATTCCTTTTAATTTAGGCTTGTGTTCCGAATTTAGTGACTCATATGTTTTATCGTCTTTTTATTTATCTTTGACATCGGTCTGTTCAAAATATGGAAAACCTACCATATCGCGTTTTTTACGTATAGTTAGAAATTCTATGATTTCACCAACGCTGCACAAACAACCCTAAGAACTAATTATGTGTATGTAAAACACAACATCTATTCAAATAAATTGGAAAACTTAAAAAAGGTCGAGAAACGGGTACCATGTATTGAGTGAAGTTCACCAACAAACACGTATAGAGTGCTGCGTTACATTGCTCAAACATCACAGTAACAAAGAAATTTTGAATCGTATTGTTACTTATTGTATGGATCTTGTAAGACAATCGAAAACGCTTGCCCATTACAGTGGAATCGATTTTAAATCCTGCCCCAACCGAAAATTGGCTCAGAAAAAGGTACTGGTGAGTTTTTGGTGGAGATAGAGCAACGCTGGTATCATACACTACAGCTTCTTAAGATATGAGCAGACGATTACGGTAGATCCGTATTTATCAGCATTTGCCATGGCATGACAATGATGGAAAAGCTCGCTATTCAACAAACAAGACTGGTCAATTACTCTAGCCCACTGCATTGGTTCAGGACAACGACATTTAGACTGACAATTAGAGGAGTTGCGATTAGAATTTTCCGACATCCACTTGTTCCATGAGGTTACCACTTTTTCCGCAATTTAGACAATTACTTGCAAGGAAATTCCGATGGGGCTGTCCAAACCACCTTCAAAGATTTTATCGATACTGACTCCTAAAACGGCGAAAGTGCATAGATACTAGCAGTAGATACTTAGCTTGATTAAACATATAATTTTATTATTATTGGTATAACTTATCCATATAAAACGCTGATTTCATATGTAAGGACCTATATTTCTATTGATGTAGTATGCAAAGTGGATATACTAAATTAAAACTCGATATGCTGTCAATAAGTATATTATATGATTGAATAATGACAGCACTTTTTATCTGAACTTACAATTGTATTTTAACTTGTATTTTATGTTCGTGTTAGAAATATGAACGCAACTTTTGCCCGCGCCTGACTGGCAACATTTCTATGGGTGAAAATTACACGGTTTGGAATCAGAAAAGTATATCAGTTTCGGATAATCTTGGAACTTCGTTCACTAATATCTCCTACACTTTCACCCTAATTTGATGAAAATTCTGACAAAAAGGTGTTAATAAAATCAATCATAAATATGAGGAGCTTAAATACTTACGCCGTAACAGTCCTTTGTAGGAAATACCCATAAAAATATAAATTACTCCTGATCTTATTAGGTGTATTCGAAGTTACAACAAGTTGTATAAAGATTTGTAATCTAGACTACCTATATGCGGCCCCAGCTTGATTTCAACTATATTCCAAGACAAAAAGAGAGATAGAAGATAGAATAGAAGCCCAGCAAAACACAACCGAGCTTATTATAACTGGCACAGGACATTCTTAACAGGAATGTTAAGAATTCCACAGTTGCGAGAGACACTGAAATGGAATTCGTGAAAACGTTTGTGGTCAGTATAGCTAGAGAAATGAATGATGCTGAGGATAATGGACCACATAATCTACGGATTTGCACCCTTACATGCCAGACCAACTGATTCCACGAATGCTTGGCGTCCTCTTCCCCGCGAGCTGTTACTAGAAGATAACTTTGAAACCTTCAGGGAGTAGGGAACACAAGTAAAAATTTTAAATGAAGTAATAAGCGCGTAGGGGCCAAACAGACCCTGCGTGGATTCGATCCCATTCTTATTTCGAAACCTGAGCAGAGAGTTAGCAACCGGTGAGTTGTTGCTCTTCTAGGCCCTGCAAGTGGAGCGAAGATATACGATGATGAGGGACGAGTGGCACTATCTTCTAAGTCGTGTTAAGAGCGATGACGACCTACTCGTACTGGCAGATAGAAATATAATTGAGTTTTAAAACTGTCGCGAGTTATATGCATAGTTACATAAATTACGTGCCCGTGTAATATAATAATGAAGCCCGCGCTCACTGCTGTGCACGTTAGTGACTCCCAGAGGAAACTTCAAATAAGTGCTAAACTGGTAGGAGATAACTTCCGGTAAATATTAGGCGAGTACTATCCGGTTCCAAAAAAGTCATAATAATACATTGATATGTTTTACAATTAACATAATGTAATATAAATATTATATTATTTCATATCATACATACAATCTACATACATTAAAACATATGTATTGTTATACTAATAATAAAGTATTAGTGATTGACCAGCCAAACGTGCAATTTAAAAAAAAACAAAAATTAAATAAAGAACATTGAGATAATATTACTACGTAGTAATAATAGCTCGATGATAAAGAATGAAATGAAGTAGTCAGAAAAAAAATCGTGAAAAAAAGAAGAGAGGACTCGGATTGAATTTAGTTTTGATAACATAACATGAAATGCGGCAGTTTTTGAAATGGATGAAATACCTAAAACAATATTGAAAAATAAATAGATTTCGAAGATTCCGGATTTTATACTTTAGACAAAGAACAAGAGAATTGATTTGGACCCAGAAGGTGTCTTAAATGAAAAGGACTGGCTTTTTGTAATCCGCCCGATATTGAGGAAGAGAATTCAATTGTACACTGAGGGATACCACTACTAGGAAGAGAGACCCGAAAAGTGAAACTTCTACAGTCACGTATGGGTTAGGTATCGTATTATAATTTTTAATAATCTCTAAAGTTTCTTTTATTTTGGCCCCTAGGGATATTAGCAATTATCGGTAGTGTAGGTAAAATATTACATTACAGTATATAGAAATAGAAAACTTACTGCACATTTTTTTCTCTCTGCCTCACTCTCTGCCACTCACCCACATACACCCACACCCACACAAACACACACACACAAACGAGCGTGCGCATGTAGGTAGCCTAACCAATGCAAAAACTTTAGGTACTAAGTACTTATATAATGCATCAAAGTTCGCACGGCCAGACACAATAGAAATTTCATTGTTATAATGACAACGACCCTTGAAGGTTTAAAGACACATTTAACATGTATGTAGAACTTATCTCTCATGTAAATTTAAATGATAATATTTTGAGATTAAGTAAAAATCTTTTATCACACTTGAAGGAGTCCGAAGGTTTTTAATGACACAAACACCCATTATGTTCCCATTGATGGGATTCGAGTTGTCTTAGCTGAGAGAGGAGCATAGGCCATATCCATCACGGGCAGCAGTAGCCTATGATAGAAGTTTTCAGTCCTTCGACTAAGACTGAACCGACACTTGAGTACCTTGCTATCTCTTTCAATTATCTACATTTTGGTTTTGTATAAAACACTGGGTTGGGAATGCTTATTAAACTCTAACCAACTATACAGATGTTGTACATTCCTATAAAGAAAAAAAAATACATTTAATTTTATGAGCAGCTATTCTATTTTATGTTCCAAAAAAGCCTTATCGAAACATTAAAAATAAACAGCCAAATCTATCCAACAAACGTCATATAACTTTAATTTATAGCCATTGATTATTTATTACATATTTCATAATTTAACGGATTTGATACACTGGTTTGATAATCAAAATAAGTTTTACTTAAAAGTACCTATTTCATTTTAATGCGTATCGCCTATTATATCTCAGCGACATGTAAGCTCACCACGAAACCGGTGACGCGAGGGTGGCTGGATATTTTCAGCCGACGACGCTTTCCGGGCCGACCCAGCCAACACTGTCGACCGGCGGCGCCGACTCCGTGTCTTTTTTGCTTTCTCTGTGTTTCACCTTTTATCTACGTAACTACCCATATAGAACGATAAAACGAATATTTGCGATTGGTAGTGCTTGAAATATAGTTAAGAATACTTGGATACCCTTTTTTTTTAAATTAAGGCATTTTCTATTGATAATCAATATTTACCTTATATCCAAATTTAATAAATATTCAAGTGATATACAACCAAAAACGTTGGATAGACCATGTAGGTATATACAATATTTTAAAATACCTATATTGCTAATAACTAGACCAATTTGGATTGTAAGTATACAGTTAGCTAGCAGACATAGGTATAATGGTAATAGGTGACTCGCCTTCTACTAAATATGACCATAAACATGAATTATTTTTTAATTAGGATTGTTTTAAAAAGATTACAAAGTTCTAAAGTGGACGGCTAATAATTGTTTATTATTATGAGGCAGTTAAGTTTCACTCATTCATTACATTCAATAAAAAATTGATTTCAATATTTATTTTCATTAAGTTATGAGTACTCGTACTATAAAATAATATAATAAAATGTATACGGTTTACTTTTTTTCATACATTACAAGAAACTTTCAAATAATTAAGAAACCCTCTAAAATTACTAATACTCTATGTAACTTATTTTAAAAACATTATGAGGTGACTCCATGGAGTCACCTAATAATATATTGAACCTATTCACGTATTTAAATTATATGGAATCACATTATTAAAGAAATCATTTAGAATAGGGAAGCAGCAATATTGTATTAATTTTCATTTTATACAAATTATTTATGCTTGTAGCATACAAAAGCTAAACAATAGATAGCGGTGGTCTCATAGGAAACTATCACAAAAGCCTTTTGTACCAATATAATGGGATAATGTATACCTACCTACTGACAACTACACATAAAGTTAGTATATCTCCGCTATTGTATTTCAAAGATAGTATACTTCAGTTAACCATATTCTATTTAAATGGAGCGCTATATCAGGTCTGATATAGAATTATGCTCTTACTTAAAAGCTGCAAATGGATTATTTTTAACCGACTTCAAAAAAGGAGATATGTTCCACTTTATGTTTTTTTGTGTGTATGTTTCACCGATTTCTCCCTCATTTTTGAACCGATACTCAAAATTATGTTTTTTGTTAGCTAGTGTAACCTTCCGAGGTGGTTCCATTTATATAGCATTGAAAAGAGGTTAGAAAAATTACCAAAAATGTTGACCGACTTGAACACCAAAAAGTGTACCGTGCGCACAATATTGTGATAATAGATACTTTTGAGCTATCATGGTACCGACTTGAACAAGTTATTTCACACTTTTTGGTGTTGAAATCGGTTCCATGTTTTGGCAAAAAATCTTAGTTATAATGTTAGTCTTAGTATACCTATTATAAAAAAAATATATAAAATTATAAAAAGAAACATTTGGCCAGGTTATATTATATAAAGTATTGGACACGTAATACAAGTATATGAACCGGTCGATAAACAGCGGCCACACCTGTTCATTATTTATTATACTTCTAATTTATTAAGTATGGATGCTTGTATTAAAATACCTGCATAGAACGTGCATTTCTTAAATATAAATAATAGCTCCATTACTGGACCTATTTCTTATGTAGTTTTTAAGTTCTCCTAAATTGCACACGTATGATAAACGCTATACTTACACTATTTAAGTAGGTATGTACGTAATACAGTATTTTCTTTATTGTTTCTTTTATTTGTAGTTTGCTATCTAAAATAATCTAAATAATAACTACATTTTATACACTAGGTATGGAGCATTTGTGAGTTTGCTAGAATGACTCAGGGCTGAATGACATAATTATAATTTAAATGATTGCCATCAGTATTTACTTTTTTAAATTTCTCTAAAAATTGCATTTTTATCGCTAAGACAGCGTTAGTGCTATAAAAAAGTAATACTATAAAAGTATGAAGGGTTGTGACATCAATACGAAAGTTAGGTTTTTGTAAAAATTCTTCTTTCGATTAGATAATGCTGTCAAAGCTGTTCAATATAGATGTCGCTCCATCCCCATACGACGGTTAAAATCAGATAGAGTTAAAATTCAATGCTAAGACCTCGAGCTCGGTGGCCTAGATGTTCATGGCGTCTGACAAGGATTATCGGAAGACACGGGCTCGAATGCCGTCTGATAATGTGTTTTTTTTCTCTAAATATTGCAATGTTTGGTATCGTAAGTGGTTTAAAAAAGTAATACATATTATAAAAATCAGTAGGTATGTAATTTGTTTATAATTAGCGTCAGAGCAGTTCTTTTATTTTACACTACATATTTTACGAATCATTTATAAAATGAATAACAATAGCCATCAAATCAATAAAACGATCTTTATTATCGCTACTCCACAAATTACAAATAACGACACAGAAACTGTTGCGCTCGAGTCGAATGCGAAGCTAACCATCTACATAATAAGTACACACTCATCTGTGACTTGGCTTACGTTGTAATTTTATATTATTCTGTGGTGGGGCGTCGACACACGCGCTTTCGTCGATACACATCAAAATATTGATACGGATCGAAAATGTTCTTATTTATGGTTTGTGTCCGAAGATAACTCGCTTTAGACCACTGTGCGGTGATAGAGTTATAGCGGTACGAACGTATCTACATTCAAAAATATTCTTAAAAACACGAGTGTAAAATACCTTTGACATGGAATATAATTCACAATTGATCTTAAAGTCTTAATAGACTACAAAGATTACTTTTTAAGCAGTTAATTAACTTGTCTTAAGACATACATAGTAGTTCGTGTATTAACATCCACGAACAGTGACTCCTTATTAAAATTATTTTATCAGCACGCTCAATAAGTTTTGTAAATGTATTTAATAGTGAGCCAAGCTACTATAAGCCTAATATTTCTCTATATATCTACTGTGCTAATATGACTGGCATAGACGTTATAAGAGGTAGATTCGTTATGTTAGAACTGACGAAAAGTCAATATTGTCCCAGCTTCCGCGAAGACAAGAACAAGAACGTATTTTGCTGAGGTTCTTAGACGTCATTCTATGACGGATAGCATAATAATCGTTCACGTTCGTGCAGCCACATTTGTTGTTGCCATATTTATACGTGAGTACCATGTCTACCTCTTTTAAGACGCGGTTCAACCCCAATTTTAAAATAATTTACGATGCTTTACGTAAGGTTGAATATTACACGTTATATTGGACGATGTCATGCGAAATAGCATTAATTTTGTACGTTTTCTTAATATATTTCGATATATACTAACACAATTGAAAAAACTGCTGGTTACTAATTTAGTACTATGTATCACTTAATAAAAAATATAGTGTTATCGCTAAAAAATCTGCGAGTTTGGACGTCAACGTTTATTTTTATGGACCTACCTATTCAGGATTTTTTTCTGCAGAGAGCAAGTAATGTTTAGGAATTCTGATCGGTTATTACTCTTTGCCTGTTCCTTTTCTAAACGAAGTAATTTTTCATACAATATTATGGATCTGTTTCGTTACACTGGATGTTTAAAGATTCTGCTTTTTACTAATATCAGGATACGAGCGCGCCTTAATCTAATATCATTGCACAGACATTTAAAAGAGAGCTCACTTTTGAATACGGAAATAATTACGGGCATTGGCCTAAAACTCGGGTTATTGGTAATTAGACCGGATCCTTTTAAGGGGTGGTAGGGAATGCCATTTGCAACAATATGACTGTACATTGTGATATCCGGAAATGAATCATTTCTGTGATATTCTTTTTTTTATTTTTTTTTGGAAAATCCAGTTTTACTACTTTAAAATTCAATAAAAAAAAAGTAATCAACTGATTTCAATTCTGTTCGCAGTTTTAGAGAAACCTTGTTACAGCTCTTAATAATAAACAATAATATCGTACTAATGTAGATCCATCCAAAAACTAGAGGCTTTTTCATAATTTTTATTTGATAATTTTTGTAAGATGCTTTACAAAAACCTTTATTTTCTCTACAAAAACGATTGTAAATTAAGTCTGCATTTTATTTAAAAAACATCTACAAGTCTTTAGCTATCCAACGAGGTAAAAAAATTAGCACTTTATTACACAGTTGCAGAAATAATGCGATTACAAAAGGCCGAGAAAGGAATGAGAATAGTCCATGAGAAGTAGCTATGGAAGAAATACTTTCTTAAGGTAACTTAATTTCTTTTAAAGAAATAAAAGAGTAGATGTTATTAGTCTGTATTTATTATTTTTACAGTTCGTTCTCAAAATGTGAGCCAGAATTTTGAATGCAGAGACGCATACGTCTGCGTAAATTGCTTTTAACAACACTTGTATTTAAATTAATTTTCATTTTTTCTGCTGCATTTATTATGCGCTGTTTCAGTTCTTCGATGGTTGCCACAGGTCCAAGAGTATCGTCGTACACCAAGCTTTTCATGTGACCCCATACGTAATAGTCGACGGGAGTCAAGTCGGGACTTCTGGCCGACCACGGAATGGGTCCTCCTCTGCCAATCCACTTATTGGGATACTGACGATTGAGCCACTCACGGACGCTCAAACTAAAATGTGCGGGGCAACCATCATGTTGGTAAATCATGTTTCTGCGGGTTTCAAGGGGTACTTCACTGAGTAGCTCATAAAGTTCGTTTCTCAAAAAAAATTCATACGCTTCACCATTGAGGTTTTCGGGCAGAAAGAAAGGGCCGATCAATTCATTCTTATAATAATGCCCATCCACACATTAACGGAAAACCTTCTTTGTGATCCTTGTAATCTTTTCTTGTTTGGGTTACCGTCATCTTTCGGGGCCCAATAATGAATATTATGATAATTTGATATTCCATCCTGATCAAATTTGGATTCGTCGGTCCATAAGATTTTTAATAAAAAATTGGCATCTTTCATATCGGTGTTCAACATGAATCTGCAAAATTCGACTCTACGTGCAGGATCTCCGTCTTGGATAACTTGTACCGGAGTCAAATGATACGGGTAGAGTCTTGAGCGGTGCACTGTGTTCCATACTTTCCATTGCGACATGCCAAGACGTCGTGCAATGATGTTTGTTGAAGTCGTAGGATCTTGCTCAAACATGCGAATTATCTGTTCCTCTTCATCCGAATGATAAATACGAGATCGTCCAGCATCACTTTGTCGTCTTTGAACTTGACCAGTTTCTCGTAGTCGCCGGTACACTCCGTCAAATACACTCACATGGGGTAAACGGCGCTGTGGAAATCGAGACTGATACTCCATTCGAGCATGTGTAGCGACGCCGTTGGCAAAACCATAGCAAAACAGTATGTCCGCATACTCTTCGTTTGTGAACTCTCGAAGCCGAGGTAGATGGTCGTGGGATTCTGCAGTCATGATCAGATCCTTTAGTACAAGCCAAGTCGTCGGGTAAGCAATCAATCAAAAAGTCCAGTTCACTAGCCGAATCACAGAAAAAGAAGTTACACAAGTCCAATAACGTTATCAAGGTCGAAATTTAATCGTAATAAAGGGTTGCCAAAGAGCGTCTGAACAGTACGATGCGCTTGAGCAAACTGGGTTCTCATTGCTCGTTCAACAAACATAAGCGAGAGGGAGACGGCGCATTCAACATGGATACCGTTGTCTAAAACCCTTTCTCGGAATGTCTCTACCTGAGTCTTTGTTATCGCATTATTTCTGCAATTGTGCAATAAAGTGCTAATTTTTTCATATAAATTTTTACCTCGTTGGATAGCTAAAGACTTGTAGATGTTTTTTAAATAAAATGCAGACTTAATTTACTATCGTTTTTGTAGAGAAAATAAAGGTTTTTGTAAAGCATCTTACAAAAATTATCAAATAAAAATTATGAAAAAGCCTCTAGTTTTTGGATGGATCTACATTAGTACGATATTATTGTTTATTATTAAAAGCTGTAACAAGGTTTCTCTAAAACTGCGAACAGAATTGAAATCGGTTGATTACTTTTTTTTTTATTGAATTTTAAAGTAGTAAAACTGGATTTTCCAAAAAAAAATAAAAAAAAAGAATATCACAGAAATGATTAATTTCCGGATATCACAATGTACAGTCATATTGTTGCAAATGGCATTCCCTACCACCCCTTAAAAGGATCCGGTCTAATTACCAATAACCCTGTATTGAACATAAATACTTACCTATTTTATTTTTAAGTATCGCCAAACTCTCAGGAATTTCGATATTCAAATTCAAATACTTATATTTATTTCAGGCAAATAAACCCATAAAGCATACAAATAATAATACAATAAAATATATCGTTAGTAAAGTTCAAAATTACAAAACTGTTCAACAAATTGTGTGCACAATAAATTACAATATTCCAATACTTATAAAATAAAAATGTAATGTCAAAAATACAATAGACATGTCGAAATTACATAAAATTATGACAAATCATATTAGTTTAAGCTTAAAAACATACCTAGTCATTATTATGAACTCTCTTGTTCATCCATTTCTGTATATTCTTTGATAGTAGATAAATGACGTCTATTTAGTCTGGGGTGAGATCTAACTAAGTACTAATATTTATAGAGAAAATTGTTTAATATTTTAGAAATATTAGGATTGGAACCTTTGTGTTATATTTATATTATATATTACCTATTATTAGATATCTACTATTTTGGAGGAAGAATAATTGTCTCTACACGCACCCAGATCTTTTACACAAGAAGACCAATCTATCATAAAATTAAGTCATCATCATAATCATATCAGTCGTAGGACGTCCACTGCTGAACATAAATGCCTCCTCTACGAATTTCCAAAAGGACCGGTTGGAAGCGGCCTGCATCCAACGTCGTCCTGCGACCTTATGAGTTCGTCTGTCCATCGTGTCGTTGGACGACCTACGCTACGCTTGCCGGTCCGTGTTCTCCACTCCAGAACCTTCCGGCCCCATCGGCCATCTGTCCAGCGTACTATGTGGCCTGCCCACTGCCACTTCAACTGGCTTTTTAAGTTTTATAATTAGTTACTTATAAGTGCATGTATAGTGAATAAGGTTTTGTTCATTTGCCACCTAATAAATAAATACTGATACAAGTTTTTTTCTATACTAACTACTTTGCTATTTGATATGTTTTTATTATTGACATGGCTACTTTAGGTAAACTGACCTTAAGAGTGACATTACTTAAACCGGTTATTTCAATAACAATTTAAATTTAAATTAAATCGACAGACTAACAGTAAGTAGTAACGTTTTAAATACATTATTAAGTAGATAAACTATAAGATGCATGACTTCCCTTCCCGTCACAATTTAGTACAAAACTTACCGTAACTTTTATTTAGGCACATGTAGCGCTAAATGATATTTAAATGAACATCGCCTCAACATAATTATTTAAAAAACTATTCTCCCATCATTAAATTAATGAGCTAATGTTAATATCGTTCTATACCAAACACACCGATATAACCATAATCAGCCAATTATAATTTCACGGTACCAGGCCCAGGGCCTTAGAGGATAGAGGACAGGGAGGTACATGTTAAGTACAATATGGATATCATATTCGTACATAGTTGTACATTATATAGGCTTAGTGCAAAGGCCGTAGCATAAACAATTTGCGAAAAAGTATTCGTATTCAGCGTCAACGCGTCAAGCCTCGGCGTACAAACTATGTGTTAACTGTGTCACTTTTGCCGTAGTTAAATGACACTTTGTACTGTTTCACGTGAACGATACGTTACGTTACACTTACGCAGTTATTCGTGCTAGGCCCACTGGTTGAATCCTCACCATTCCGATCCCGAACTACTCGTTCCGGTCTAAGCAATGCATCCATATACTGTTCAAAACTTTTTACCACGATAATTTATTGATTCAGGCGTTACTTTGCGGAAATCCATTATCAAAAAAACGATATTAAAAAATATTTCTACTAAAAAAACTAAAATATTTATACTCGTCGAGCGTTAGACCGACAGGTCGGTCTAGCGCTCGACGAGTCAACATCTCCTGAGGCCTGAGGATGCCTCGTGTAGAGGCGAAACACGTGTCGAATCGGTTTTGGTTTATTTGGGGTTTCTTGTGTTTTTTATTTTGTATTCTTCCTATTAGCATTTTATGCGGGAGGGAGGGTGGTGCACGCCCCCAAATAGGCCAAAATCATTGTTTTCTTTTCAGCGGAAGTGTCACTAAATATTTTTTAATATCGTTTTTTTTACCACGAATCAAAAAGTTTGGCAGTTCCTACCTCTGTAAGAACCGCTGTGTCTCGTGTAAAGGCCGGTCCCAATAATCTATCTATCGCCGGTTTACCTTACTAGAGATAGATATTTTACACTATTTGTAAGGACGTTATGTCACATTTCTATCGGTAGTAAGGAAAACCGTGGATAGTTAGATTATTGGGATCCCTTAAGTGAATTGTTGAATGCTCTGCCGGCGTACGTATTTCTTTGCCTGGGCCTTTCAAGCAGGGCGTGAAAAACCATCTCTCAGGTCATCGCTTCTTGATTCTATCTTCGTTTTCAGAAGGAGCCAATTTAAGTAGGTATATTACTAATATTATAAATGCAAATGTGTGGATGGATGGAGGTTTATTATTCAATCTTACCAGCACGGCTAAATGGATTTGGAATTTTTAATGTTTGGAATGAAATTTTGTTATGCTTGGAATAACATGGATACTTTTCATCATGATCATCATCATAATCCATCACCACGCGGGTGAAATCACGGGGGTATGGGTATGTAGTACACTTACGTAGTATATATATTCAGGTGGGTAAGTATATATATTCAGACCTCCCGATCTCCGGTCTCCAACATGACCTAACGACTGTTATCCTAAGGAAAACTACCTAAACATGCCTTCAAAAGCTCAGAGACGCTCAGTTGATAATAGCCCTACCGGTCATCTGTCTAAATAGTAACCGCTAAAAGATTCGCTTGACCTAATTGAACAGACCAAATTAGTACTACGAGCGCTTCTGGACATCGAAATGTGAGTACACGTGAACACTTTCCATTACATTAAATAGTTACAACCAAATAATTTCATTATAATAGCTCGGGGTATCACAAGTGTCGTAATCGACAGTAACCTACACACTATTACCTAATCTATGTAATTGGTTTGCTTTCACCGTCGGCACTCGGTTCCCGGGAAGCAGGGACCGTGATCACGAATTTAAATTGCCCAATCAATTTTTAATTTGGTTGCAGCTCGAAGCGGTTCGGCGATTTGGGACACCTACATACGCGTTAGTGAACCACTGTGCGTAAGTTATGCGTAGAATAGATTTGAAATCTTTATTAGACATTTCGTACCATTGTATAGAATACAAGACAAGGCCAGAACATATCTATTCGTAATTCAAAACCATAATTAGGTACCTACCTTATGCTAGCTGTGTTTCACCGCAATAAAAACAATAAGAGAGCAAACGATTCTGTTCCAAACAAAAATAGTACCTACCTACCAAGGTGCCCTGGATAGGGTTCGAAGTCTTCGAACCTGCCGTGCGGGCATGGTCACACGACAAACTTGCCGAGTCGATAAAATGACTTTTATCAGCTAGCTATCTATCTTACCTTGAGGCCAATTCTATTATTTCACAAAGTTAAAAAAAAACCCGCTGCAACTGCAGTTCGAATCTGTTTGTCGTTCAAAAATTATCCCAAAAGCCATTCTACTATTTAGGAGATAAATTGCCGTGCGGTTCTCAAATGACTCGTCGACGAGCTCACCGATGTCAAATACTTTGTGAGATATCGCCCTTATACATAAAGTTGTTTTCCAACGTTTCTTGGTGCAACGATGTTTGCTCTTCGAGAATCGGTTGAAACATAACGTCATCTGAAACACTATAACTATAGACTACCTAGGTATATATTAAATGCTATTAAACACGAATATGAGTCGCGTTTATGATTTATGGAGTTAGCACAGTAAAGTGTTGATCGATCGCTAGCGTCACTAGAAACTTAACTGCAGCTGGACTGTTTTTCAACAACAGAATATGAAAACCTATAAAAGTCACCATTCAGCTACGGTTCGATTGCAATTCAATTAGTGGAATCAGCCCCCAATTCTTTACTATAAATCTAACTGCGGTAGCTATACCTATCGCGGGCTGTCTTTTAGGGCGAAATAAGTGTAGATTTACAACCAAATTTCATGATTCGACTTTGCGGAAACTTAGTTTTTCCACGCTTAAACCTAATAACCGAAGTTCCAAAAAACGTAGAGTTTAAATTGAATATACGTTCTTATGAAGTATGGGAGCAAATACACGATTGAGCAAACTTGGCTCGATAGAAGAAAAAAAACGCCAACATTCCCTAAATTTTGCAATTTTTCTTACGTGTTTCGTGGTAAAAAGCATTTTTATTAAATTATGGGCAAATGTAATTCAATGAATGTATCATATTCGAATTCCCAATGAAATTTACTAGTACACTATGGACTCCTTTATCGTAAAATTTAACCATTTGGTTGTACAAAGAAAATATAAAAAGTATTAGCACGTATTCAATTGAATCTTCGCATTACACCGTCCAATCTGATAAGCAATTCTCAACCATATGTAAAATATCGTAAACTGTTTTAAAATTAGGATTGGACCGTGCCTTAACAATGATTTTATCATATCGACATTCTATGCTCGCACCACTGGGCCAACTTTTCGAAAACAGGGTCACTTCTACCACCTCACCTACTAGGTTACTTCTACCATCACTACTACCTACACCTAGCACCTACGATCACAGCACACTACCTATGCTATAGGATATAAATATCCCAAGTACCTACCTACTTTGTTTGATCTATAGTTTCCATTCAAATAAAAAGGAAATCCATTCAAGGATCTGAATGCTAGGTAATAAATAATTCATATATCCTTTAGCATATTATACTTATAATAAGTGGAATAAATATTTTAATATATTAGCACAGCATAAAAATCGCATAGACAGTGATAAATTAGTGTTCCAAAACCAGATACCTACTTACATATTTGTATTCACGGTAAATATTACCGTGACTTAGGTACCTATGTTATATGTTATAATATAACTAAACTAACCAACAGTGTATACCTAAGTACTTCCCTTTTTATTTATTTATTCTTTAGCACAAAAAAAATTACAAGGAGGACTTAATGCTAAGTAGCATTTTCTACCAGTCATCCTGGAGGTGCAAGAATTTTTATTATATTTTTCTGTACTATCTGACCCGCCAGTGGCTTCGCTCGCTTGGTCTTGGTGTATTGGAAGTGCCGTTTTGGAACCTCGAGGTCATGGGTTCGATCCCCGGGTTGGACAGTTATTGGGTTTTTCTGAGATGATAATATGAACTTTATTGAATAACAATAAAGTTCAAATTGACTCTACATTTTAGTTAGAAAACGTTTGTATGGGAAAAACAAAGGGCTGTTTTTAGGGGTTTCCCGGCAATTATTCGAATTTTTCGAACCCGTAAAAACCATCCTTGGACTTCAACAAACATGTAGAAAAAAGAATTGACCAAATTGGTCAAGGCCTTGTTGAGTTATGCGCTTACCAACACATTTTGCGATTCATTTTTATATTATAGAAGATAGACTAGGTGCTCTCCATGGTTACACCCGTGTAGAGTGTTGGTGGATGATGATGATGAAAGGTATCTCATCCAGCATCTCATCTACCTCCATACCAAATTTCATCAAAATCGGTTGTTAGAGTGTGAAGGAGTAACAAACTTATAAAAAGTTTCGGCTTTATAATCAGTGTAATAAAATATATATTAGTGTAATAGTTTATTCTGATATATTGTAATTTTTTTTATTTATATGCCAATCCCATTGATATTATTATAGTACTGAAATAGTACATCAAGTACTTAGATACCTACATTTGATATCGGTTTTATGTTTTTTAAATGGTACAATACTTTATTGCGGTAATACGAGTATGGTACCTACAATGATGACATTATTAGTAAAAGAATCCAACATAATTAACCATTTCTGGCATGCAATTTTACACAAAACATGTTTCTGGATCATCAGAATGTTTATTGAAGATTATTAACGAATAATTATTAATAGTATTAAATTATACGTCAACTAGAAAATATTATTATCTAATGTTAATTAATATAATAAATGTCATTGTCAATATACAATTTAAAATAAAACACAATGAATCAATTACAATTACAACGTCAGATACAACGAGTCAAATTACATGTTTGGCATTTTAATTTTTTTCGTTTAAATACTCTTGTGTGGAGTAAAAGCACTTATACACAAGCCAATTTTGTATTTGTTTTAAAAAAATCCATTTAATGTTTTAATGTTTAATGACAAGGCATTAAAAATTCTCACGCACTTTCTGATGGTATTTCTAGAACACATTTCTGTCTTACTATGTGAGAGTAACAGTTTTTCAGGAAACCGAGTGTTGTAATTACTCATGAATCCTTTTTTAGTAAAAAGTGAACGTTGGTTTTTAACAAAGTTACAAATTTGTATATACAAGGCATTGTTAACAACTTTAATTCTAAAAATAGAGGCTTGCAGGATGTCAATGGACTACTATCGCAAATGGCGCGCACACATTCTTTTTGTGCTATGAAGGCTCTGCCGATACTATTATTCCTGTTAGTAGGTCACTTTTGACGTGAGAAAGAGACACAGATAGTAAATTATACTTTTATCTAATTCTAAGGCTGAATATAACCAAGCATGAATATCTTTTAATCACCTTTGATTTGATGATAGATTTGTTTGAGAAATTTCTCAAAATGCCTCTAAAAACACCTTAGAACCGAATTACTATATTAATAATACATATTAATATAATAGTTACTAAGTGACTGAAAATTCGGTTTCGGTTTCGGCCACAATATAGCCGAAACTCAAGTGTTCGTGAATTTTCGTGCGTCGTTCGATAAACTTCGAAGCTAACTCGTGCCTTAGATTGTTTTTTATTTTATTTTATTTAACACTATTTAACTCTCTATATTGTATGAACCTATATGCAAATAAGTGGTAAAAATAAGAAAATTTTAGTAAATCAACGTAATTTTTAATAAGATTCGGTTTTGGTTTGGGTTTCGGCCGTAACAGAGAGCTAGGCCGAAATTTCGATTTGGGTTTCGGCTGAAACACCAGTTTCGTACGGACACTGGATAATAATAGTTATAAAAAGTAATGGCAAAATAAATGTAATTAATTTAAATGACTTCACACGCCATATTTTTACACTATAGGTCTGAGTAGGTAAATCGTAAAGCCCATCACACACGACTAAGATAATATTTATTATAGCGTCGAATATAAAAGTTATGTTAACTTATCCCACCACACACGGCGCAGATACTATAATATAATATATAGAAATCGTACATTCTATCGGAGTCCGTCTTGGGAGCCGCACGTCTCGATCGTTCACACTGTAATATACAGTGTTCATATTTTCTATTTTGCTAGGCCTGTTGGATAGTTCCTCAGATGATGATTGGGACTGTGAATATGATATAACCGTCATACTAGCTAAAAGTAAAAAAACGAAAAATCTGGATAGAAGATCACATAAAACACAGGAAACACAGTAGTGAATTTAAACTTTACAATGATCTTTCAGAAAAAAATAAAGATTTTTCTTGCACTTTCATATGGTTATTTGCACGATACCTACCAGTTTTTTAAATGTTTGTCTGTCTGCCTCTATAATCCGGGTAATTTCTGAAAAGGCCAATTTTGATGGGGTTTATACTGAAAGTATTAATTAAAGGGCCACGCGAACGAAGTCGCGGCTGTAGCTAGCCTAATAATATAACAGCTGAAATAAGGCTAATTTCATCAAGAATACTAACATCGATTTAGTAGTTACCTAGTTTGATTGATCTATACGTAGTACCTACAACCTAGAAAAACCTATGCCGCCTTATTATGGTTGCAGGTTTAAACCAACTCTAGCGATAAACTCGACAATAAACCCGAAAACGTTATTAGCGTCACAGGTTTATTTCATAAACCAGACTTTTCTATAGCAACATCGCCAAACCAGGCCCCGGCCTAGTTTAAACTGTGGTTTATTCCGCCATTTCGACTTTGACGTAAAATTGACAGCGAGAGTTGACGACGGTGAGGTTTCAGGTTATGTTTGTGTATTTTATTTCGTGTTGCATTGTATTGCTCGAAATTCTTTACTGGCTTGAAAATGGATATATATATATATATAATTTATAAATAAGGAAAGAAACGAAGACATTACAATTATTTTACTGCGACGTGACGTGATATATCTACCGCCCGGATTAGCATAACATTGATGTATTTGTTGTTGGGAAAGGAACTTGTCGAAGAGGAGTTTCCTTACAAAATTTACAGACAGAACCACACGCCAGAAAGATTGTAAATTTCTTAAAATGCGACCTGAGCAGCCCCGAGGTAAATAAGGTATGTAAATAGGGCGAATTCTGTGGTTTTCATTTCATTCAACAATGTCTAAAGTTGTTAGGTAGTAGGTGTATTTTATTTATCCACTCAAGATTTATTAGGTATTGTTTTCATCCGAGTAAAAATCAGAGAAATGGATTATGCAACCTACAAAGTGCATTATGTATGTAGGTATACCGACAAAATGTTTCTTACATCCTTACCTACTTATAAAAGCTCCATAGGTACCATGTATAGATACAATGTGATACTAGTAATCTGTATGGTATTTCGCAGCTATCTATAAACCAATACTGTTAAAAGACTAGGACAATAATAACTACTTGAGCTACTTCGCTTTGACAAGAAATTGGACAAAACACCATTTCCATTTATTGAAGAAGAACATGCTAGACAGCAATGCAACACATTACTAGAATTGCTGCTATCTTAACTGATTAATTTTTGTGTAATGAATTACTGCTGCACTCACTGTGTATACATATATATGATATATATGTATATATAATATATCATATTCATATATATTCATCGAACCTGGCTCAATGATAACAACATTTTTCTTACAAGATTAGTGATTTACTAACAATAATTCCATACCATGTACCTATAAAACATTATTTTGATTTCAGATACAATGTGATACTAGAATCTTTATGGTATTATGCAGCTATCTATAAATAATTACTGCAAAAAGACTATGGGACAATAATAGAAGGTTTCATTAAGACTTGGGCTACTTCGCTATGACAAGAAATTTGGAGAAAAATACCATTATGTGAAGAAAAAAGTGGTAGAAAACCATTGAACACATTCATACAGTAATTGTTGCTGTCATACAGGATGAATTAACATGTTATGTACTGCTGCTGCACTGTATTAATCTTTATCGAACCTGGCTCAATAATCATTGAGACAGATTATAGGAGAGCCCAATTCCAATTCTGTAAATGTGTTAAAAGTTCCAGTGACTTTGGGAGATGTGTTTATGCCTACGAGAAGACTAAGTTGAGAAATAATTAATTACTTACTCAGGTTCTTTTGGTTCAGTTAATAAATAAATTAAGACATGACTGTTTTCTTGTGTTTACTCATTTGTGAAGGTTACAAAACCCAGTTCTCATCTTTATTAGTTCATAAATAATTAATAATATTAATAAGTATAGTTAACTTAACATTTAAGATCTTATAAATCTTTTTAGGAGCAACTGAAGTCTACACACAATGATTATTTGTTTCATCTATCTACATACTTTAAACCTAATTACAAGCCAGTTTGAATATGAAATATGAACAGGGAACTGTAGTGATACCCGTAAGTTAGGCCTCAAATGCCTAAGCTAGGTGCCTATAATAGCTTAACCCGTCCGAATCAGCAACTCTCATTCCAGGCAAGTTTCATTCATAAATCTATTGTTATTTTTTGTCCTGATGCGGACGAGTTAATATGCGTTGATTCAATCTGACTATTTGACAGGTGAAAGGGCATCTGCACTCCCACATGTAATAAATCATGTTTGCATCATAATAGAAGAGCATAAGAGATGAATGAAAACTTTATGTTTGATAATAAACATGTAGCATCAATTGTACAAGACATATTTTAATATTTATAGTTGTGAGCTTAGCCAAAACAAATTATATGGTAAATAACAGAAACAAAATACACTTTTAATAATTGTTTATTGTTATAAACACTGGTCTCAAAATTAGTAACCATAATAAATATTTAAGTGAAAATTTGTACACAAATAAAGTAAATATTGTAATTCTATTCATCAGGTATCAATGTCTTCATAAACAGATACTCTTCTTCTACATAAGTCAAAGTAGGTACTTTGGCCGCTTCAATCACACTTTAGGTGGCCTCATTGAGGTCAACCTTTCCTATATAGTACCCATACTGTAGTGTTCTGGACTAGGTAGGAGCACTGAAATCACAATCAATGAGATTAGGATCTTAGACACCCATATATACACAGGTTTGATCTGCAGCAACCAACTGTAGGTAAGTGAGAAGCTGGAACATCCATGCATGTGCCCTGTTGACATTATTATTCCAATATGATGACATATTCATCTTTTACTATTTCAACTAGTATTACCTATATGCTCTTTGATTTCAACTTCGGAAACGCTTCATGCCTGTTGTAATTTTCCAAGTTATAAGAGAAAGTCTGCCATCTCATTTCACTAGTTCTGGTTTTTTTATTTCTGCCCGAGTTGAGCTTTCATCTTGTTCTCAATAGAACTCAACTCTCAACAGAAAAGATAAGTCTGTCCTTCGTCCTCTAATTAGTGATATAAATTAGACTGCGCTGCTAGCATTACAAGTTGTCGCATATGATCCTGACATAAAATATGAATCGAGTGGATTACAGCAGACATTTTACTTTCGTCAATGTTAAACGATGTGTTTATTGACTCACTTTTTCTTCCTCTCAATTCTAGCACCTTTTCTTTTTTACATTTCTTTGCAGAATTTGAAAACTCAACAAACCAAGAGATATTTGTATGCCGATAGAAAATTTGTATACAAAACTTCATATATAATTCAAAAAAATTGTTAAGGAAAACGTATAAGTACGTTCCGTTACATTTACTTCGTAGCTAAGCGTAAGATACTAGTTTAGGTATATCACTTAAATTTCCTTGATATATTAAGGTATTTATAGCCTGCTACCAAGCTAGAATTCATTTGCGATTATTTATCCGGATTGTCGTTTAGGAATTATGTATTGTTTCATACTTTTTCTTTATTTGTTTTTTAACTTTAAGTACATGTAAAAAGTATGGATGAGTAAATAGGATCGTTTTGAATGAATAGTAATAAAAATGAATGAACAAAATATCTTATCTGTGGGAAAACTTGAGACTATGTGATCTTTCGATAGTTCGGCGACCATAATACGGATGTTTCTCAGACCGAGTCTAAACCAAAAGTTTCCATAGATCGAGACTTAGTAAACTGAGGTTTAAACCTTCAACCATAATAAGACGGATGGAGGTTAGGCCCATAGAATTTAAAAAAAAAATCTACTAAGATAAAATTGTCATACCGCTAGTTCGGTTAGTAAATAGAAAGTCTCACTTTTTCGATGATTTCCTTTGTTTGACACATTCGCGTTAGTCACACGTTAATTTCATTTTTATTTACAAAAAATATTTCTACAGGTTAGAAAAAATATAGGTACCTACATAAGATAATGTGAAGCTTTATTAGTTTTTATTGTGATATGTAATATAAATTTGTTCGGTAACTGAAGACCAGACGTCCATTTACTGCAACGGTTTTGTCAACATCCTGTATTTGATCTTAAGATCAGTATCGGACATGATCTTAAGATGTCTTCATGATGTGCAGTAGTCTTAGCGTATGTTAACATGCCGTTCGAATATCGGTGGCATCTTAAGCTACTCTAAGGTAAAATATTATAGTACCTATATTCACCGTGTGTGGTCGCTCATTGAATTATATGGTGAGCGGTATGTCCGAATCTGCTCTAAGATAATTTATATTTTATAGTAGGTATCTTCATCGTGTGTGATGGGCTTAAGAGTTGGAATTCAGGGCCGTATTCCAGAAGTCCACTCAGTAGTTAGAATCTAGTATTTGTGTACACGTTGTATAGCTATACTATAATAATATACTATACATATACTATACTACCTACCTCCACTCGATTCACGATCTACTACTGAGCATCATTCCGAAATATTGCCCTTAGTCAAATATAGAGTTTGGAGAATTAGGAGTCACCTCAGTACGCTTACCTATGTGTTGACCTATAAAAATAAATAACGGAGTAAATACTGTGTCCTTTGACGTCTGGCTTTAGATAAACTTGACCTACGTAGACCTACTTAGTGTTCAAAAGGTAATAAAAAAATATATAATGAAATACACATACTTTGGTAAGTAGGTACCTACATATTAGGTTAAGCTTGACATTGTTATCGCTATTTATTTCTTTATGTAGAGCAGGGCATCATTAACTACCTACCTATATGTAGTAAAGACTACATTGATGACACATAGTAGCTACATTGTGGAACTGAAGGTTTCAAATACAAAAACGTATAGGTAGATAAAAATCTATTAGCTTTTTAATAAACATATTTTTAGGTTATCTATTCATTATGAAATCTAAGATTTTAAGAATCACAGAATCAATACCTACTATAGTTATAATAATATAGGTAGGTAGGTAATAGACGGCACTTAGAAAAACAAAAAAAAGTTTTCTTTTTCGCTGTCAGATGCCTTAAACTTTCATGAGTATCAATACCCAGCAGCCTTCGCACTATATCCGAGATAATAAAAAAAAAACACAAACTGGTTTATTATTAAAAATATTTATCAAACTCAAATTCACGTTTACATATTTAATTAAAATTTTATCTCACCTAAAAATCAAGCATTCTCATTTAGACGAAAGAGAAAGAGACAGATGAATCTTTATCTCCGCTCGCAACAGTCGACGCCGTAATTACGTAAGCAACAACAAACACAATGAGTTCATTCAAATGATTTAATTTCTTTTTAACAAAATATCACTTTTCTACATATACAAATTTTACTAACACCTTTTTATTGCACTGTTCAAAATTAAAACTATAAACTGGGCTGTTTTAAAATAGCTAAATCCACAGTGGTTAGTCATTGCGGGACGCGTCGAGCGCCATATCCAAATTCTTCTTCCCAGGGTTGGATTATAGGAAGGACCTCTCGGTTTAGTTTTTTACTGATATTTGTGTTTAGAACTTGGCGCCATCTGTGATTTAACATTGCGGTATGGTATAAGCAATTTATCACATCATAAATATCTGAGTAGTTTTATATTAATGTAATACATCCTTATACGTACATAAAAAATATTAAATCAGAGGCCGTAGCACAAACAATTCGTGAAAATGTATTCGTATGGTAAACGTCAACGCGTCACGCTTCAGCGTTTAAACTATGGCTTTTCTGTGTCATAGTTGCCCTAGATAAATGACTGTGTGTTGAGTGTGTGTTGTTTCAAGTGAACGACACGCTACATTACATTTACGCAGTTATTCGTGCTAAGCCCACTGCGGAAACAAGGGTAAAATATGTTAAAGTATATTAATATATATATAATCTTAAAACCAGTAAGTATCGGACTATATGGACAAGTTGGTGTGGTAGCTTTGAACATGACCTTGAAATTTACAGTGCTGGCCAGATGTTTAAAATTTTAAATCTCTGTTCGCCACTACACTGCACTGCGCAAATATCCCAACAGATGAACATTTGCAGAGTCTTATAGTGTAGTAAAAGTGATAGTATTATGATAATATATAACAAAATAAGTCATTTATTAATATGTAATATATATCTATAAGATAGTTAAGATACAACTTTAAGACATATATAAATGCGAGCAAACATTTCTTTTCATAAAATCAATAACAATAAGAATTAAAATTTTATGCAAAATCAATTTAGATCTCACTCTTTGAAACTTTGCACAAACTTAACTACCTACTTCAATATTTTTTACATAGGTACATGCATTACAATACTTAAAATAATATTATGTCTGGGCAGATTAGGCTAAGACTGTTACAACTGTGTTTTATATTCGTTTTGATGAGTAGTTTGGGAAATATGTAACGTAAAATCTGTGGCAATACTAATAAAACTCTATCAAAATATGTTAAGTGGATATGGAGCCTAGTTGATGTTATTTGATGTGATGTGTGAAAAATGTAGTTATGAAGGTACTCTTGCTATAATATATTAACATGCCGACGCCAGCAGTTTTACTGATATAAACCCTACCGTCCCCTGTATCACTACTCCACTACTACCACACATTAGCGGTCCATAATGACAATTGAAGAAGTAAATGAAATATTACAAGTATCTACATATTATAATGTTTTGCTCACAACTAGCTGCCTTTTTGCAACTCCGCTCGTATGACAATACTTAAAATATATAATAAATGGTCGCCTACTCCTTCAATAGTTTAGTTAGACCACAATGATATATACCAAACCATTATTTTTGAAATGAAATCTGCGGTCGTTCGGATTTAAAAAGTTACTTACCTTAAAATATATATAGTCAATTACTATAAAGCATTTTTTCTGGTCATCACTAATATTCAAATACCGTATCTCCGCTCATCAACAGACTGTCCAGGTTCAAGTGTTACTTCCAATACCTACGATACTTCATATCCATAAGTTCAGTCCTGCCCATCAGTGTAGCGTAGAGTTTATAAAACTACATGATAATTAATAACGTCAACGCTAGGTGTATTTGGCCTTTTTCGTTCCTGAGATTCACTTTTTCTACTCATCAGTAGACCCTTTAGGTTACGAAATAGCTTAATTAAGAGCGAATAAATCTTTTTATTTTACATATTTTTTCCTCTTTACCCTCTCTAAGTGTTATATAAACAATAATAATATCGTATACTGTTACTGATTTCTATCTTATCTGTATTTTGATAACAAAGTACCGTCCATAATATTTTTGGAATGTAACCCATATTGCAATTTAAATATATTTATATACAAAGACAGTTCAGTTTATTATTTAGTAGTAAAATTTTAAACTAACCTCAATCCGTCCCTGTGCATGCACGCTCCGCCCATTACAACAACAAAAGTTGGCGTCGTTCCTTCAAAATATCTCGTTTGGAGGCCATTTTGACGACCGTGCTAGACAGAGACAGCGTTATCGGCGCGGTCGTTACAATGCTTCGTGCGTGAACGAGACAATTATGCAAAGATTGCTTAGTTTTTAATGCGAATGTGGAAAGTGCGTGGGGACATCATTTTTGTTTGTGTGCGTGGATGGATATCCGAGTTCATTCCAGGACGGCAAGCAGGGAGATTAGTTCGAGAAAAATAATAAGTGTATTGTTTTATAAAATGTGTAATTTAAAGTCATCAGTTCAATAACATTATGTTGTCGGGACATAATTTGTAGGTAAAAATATAAAAATATAATTTTAAAGAAACGGATACACAATAAATTTACCTAATGCGGTATTGTATGAAGAAATTGTATGAATATTTTTATCCTGCTGACATTCAAAGCTTAAACGTTTTTAATCAATTAGGTAGTACATAAGTGACGAGACGAATAAATCCTACGACTGAAGGTAAGCGTCACTCCTTCCATAATATATGCAGGGTTATGTAGAGTAGAACATTTCAAACGAAGATTTGCTCACTGCTCTGTGCTCGACACCCTGAGACACTCGGTCGTAAGTGCCATTCATTCAATTTTTTTCTCAAGTGCCCTTCCTACTGTTTTAATGAAAAATAGGTACCTAGGTACTTACCTATAGTCCATGTATGTGTCGGGGGCTGTGGTAACACCAACATAGGTAATAATGAACACTATTGGTAGGTATCTTGAATATCAAATTGAAAAAGAACCATCCTTAAAAACACTACACATTTTATGGTGCAATCAAATACCTACTTATAGACGGGCCAGTAAGGAAGGAACTGAACTAGGATTTCTAAGGTATTTTGCAGTTTTCTTTCTATGAAGTACGTACTAGATTTTATTTTATTTTATAAGAGCTCTTTGTACAACTACGAATCCCTTATAAAAAATCCATTATTATTAAACCATTCACTTATCGAAGTGAATTTATGTTTCTCTACTCTGCTCTACCCTCTATTGTTTTTTTCAACTAGTAGATAGGTACCTAAACCAAAAAATAATTAAGAGAATTAGTTACATACCATAGATATATATTACATATTAATTAATATTTAGTGGAACTTTATACCGGTATACCCGTATAATAATTCCACTAAATTTTTGTAAGTAATAAATAGTAAGCTTTTAGGTTATAAAATATAGGTTATAATATAAACCTAAAAGCTTACTATTTAAAAAAATGGGGGTACCTAAGAGTTCTTAGAACTGAGTAAAATCATTAATTTACTTCGACGAGTGATTGGTTAGATATAGGTACCTAACCTACATATAATACCATTACCAATACCAATGTAATACAATTTTTTTCTAGTAGGTATACTTACTATAGACAGAAAACTGCAAAATACCATAGACATCCTAGTTCAAAGGTCATGTGCTTTAGGAGAACTTGATCTTGGATCCCATATTCGGCCTTATAAGTGACTTGATTACATCAGAATATCTGTAGACCTTTATCATAGGTCGTCTGTCCACCGTGTCGGTGGAAGTTCTACGCTGCGCTTGCCAGTCCGTGGTCTCCACCGTGGCGTTAAAACTTCCGGCCCCATCAGCTATCTATTTCTGTGTGATCTGTGTATTCTTGAGTGTATGTGGCCTGGCCACTGCCACTCAAGTAGCTTATCTTCAGAGCTATGTCGGTGACTTTAGTTCGCCTACGGATTCCCTCATTTCTGATTCGATCACGTAGAGAAACTCCGAGCATAGCCTTCTCCATAGCTTGTTGTGCTATTTTGAGCTTGCTTATGAGGCCCATAGTAAGAGACCACGTTTCAGTGTCATATACCACTGGCCAAAGACTTTCTTGAGTAACAGATATTTTGGACGAACTTCGCGAAGTTTCCGGATCGCTGCCTAGACGAGTTGGATTCAACGATTTAACTCTTTCTCGAAATTAAACCTGACTAGTTGAACTGTTTTTCCTAGGTAGATGTATTCGTTAGCCATTTCGAGAACTAAGACTGTTGCATGGGCATCTCATCATCTCTAACCATGAATAGTGCTGAACAAACGTTCAGACGGAGAAGGAACTACTACTTTGGACAACGATCTTTAAGATCTAACTAATCTAACTCAAGATGTAAAAACTTCAAAAATTAAGCCTCATACCTCACAACTGCTTCATGACTATGATACATTTATGTATTTATTTATTTATCAAATGCATACTGTGCTTACAGGATACCCAAAGCGCACAGTAGGCCAGCCTTATATTAACACTCACTTATCTGTCTTTAAATCTACTCTTATAAAATTTTGAATCACTAAAAAAAGTTTGACAACACAACAATACATACTTATACTCGGAAAAAAAAATGTCAAGGTCTGGCATCTGAGCAATCATAGCATTGAGCAAATGAATGGCATGTGCATACATGTCATGGCAATGGCGTTTGACAAGGAATGTCGGAAGACGCGGGTTCGAATCCTGTCCTGGATGGTCGCGAGGATGTGTAGATTTTCTCTTTAAAATTGCTAAATATAGGTATACATGGCATCCATGTAGGTACAGTACAGATAGGTCAAAAAGTCTATAAAGTCCAATCTTATCAGCAAAGTTGCTTCAGTAACACTTAGTTGGTTCTGATTTTTTATTTTTATTTATGAAGTAAATGACTCATTTTGTTTGACGTTTTTTGACGTCATTAGGTCAGTAACACTTTGCTATCAATACATACATATTTATCGGGTAAATACATTATATTGTTTCTGTTTAAAACTAAGAAAAATAGTTGAGTATTTACAGAAGTACGTACGTAACTAAATAGCTTGCACGCAGCGGTACCAAACGTATCGGTTTCACTTTTGCTGTCGTAAGTACAAGATGCTGTTATAATATCATACAAATGATTTATATTGTAAGTAAAGAAGTTTACACCGCAATTGCACAATACTTATTTGTATTCTACCGCGAATCAATGGCACGCAAGCCTTATTGTGTTAAAAGGTGTGAAGGACACAGTAGGTAGTGAAATTACTTGACGAAAGAGACTAAATATCCACAGTACAGTGCTACCCACAACTACAGTTCAATATCTCTGGATGGCACTGCGATTGTAATAGGCAAGAGTAATGCTACATAGGTGTAAGAGCTGCCTGTGTCGTCAATAAATAGCAAAAACAAAACAAAAAACAACTTGACATTCTCATACGTGTTACAGAAAGAAATAAAACAAACAGACATAATATAAAACGAAAAATATTTGAGTTATTTCCATTTGAAATCACCCAAATCATAACAGCCAGGTTTAGGTCAAAGTTAGAGAAAAAACAAGCACACTTTTCTATACGCGTGAGTCGTCAATAAATAGCAAAAACAAAAAAAAGAAACAACTTGACCTTCTCACTTGTTACAGATAGAAATAAAATAAACAGATATAGGTAATATAAAACGAAAAATATTTGTTTTATTTCCTTTTGAAATCACCCAAATCATAACAGCCAGGTTTAGTTCAAAGTTAGAGACAAAACAAGCACACTTTTCTTAACGCCTGTGTCGTCAATAAATAGCAAAAACAAAACAAATAAGTATAACTTGACCTTCTTACTTATTACAGAAAGAAATAAAACAGACATAATATAAAACGAAAAATATTTGTTTTATTTCCTTTTGAAATCACCCAAATCATAACAGCCAGGGTTAGGTCAAAGTTAGATACACAACATGAACACTTTTCTATACAAACTGGTTATCTGAGATCTTACTCTTGACCTATTGAAAGAACAATATCTACTTAGGTATATCTAATCAGTATAGACGTATAACATATTCTTCTTCAGTGTTACAATCAGCAATAGATTGTTTAAAATATTAATAATACTTTCTCTTCTTACATTTCAGAGAAGTTACATATAGGTGACTTCTCTGTCATAGGCTATAATAACCTACCATGTATTTATGTATATTTGTCTTGGTCAAGTTAATGGGCACGCCTATTGTCATCATTTTCAGCTTTGAGGACAATCATGCGTAGGTTATGAATTGTTGAGTTGACAGTGAATGTACTTAGGAGAATGAGTAATTAAGGGCAGAGTCCAATCATAGGTATGAACGGTATTATACCTATTTGTTTACACATAACATGTTATACTAGATAAATATTTATTATTCTTCTTTGGGTTCGTTCACACATTATATCGATGTAAGATGACGTTATTTATTGCATTGAATTTAAATTCAATTTCAATGTTCAAAAATCATAGAAACCAAAATACAACATTCTTACAGTTATTATTAATAATAAATAACTAAATCTGTTATATCTACAAACATTGTAAAGTTAGTAGGTATGCAAGACAATTTTCTAAACTAGTCTTAAGTTATACATGGGTATTTTTTTTTAAATTTAGATACATAGGTATATGAAGGACTTAAAACAGATAAACTTTTCTCTTCAAATCTCAACTAAAGACATAAAACATGTCAAATCAGAAAATTAAAACACCAAAATGATAAGGTATACCTACATCAAATAATTGCAGATATTTTATAATAATAATAAAATTAGCTTAACTCTACCACGTACTATAGAGTTAAGATATAAGTACCTAAGTACTTATTAGTATATAAGAAACACTGTATGTACTGATAATAGTAGTATAATTTGGCTATTTAAAATAATGATGCATAAACACACAAAAATAAACTAGAATGATAAGACCAAACCAAACAATACAAACAAAATATCTCAACGTAGCACAAAATTAAAACACAATTTCTACTCTGTAGTAGTAGAGCAAGGAAACAGTTGTAGAAGTGTAGTAAATAAATTTCGTTCTAGTAGTATACTAAAAGTTCGGAATCCCTACAAAAATGTAGAGATAACAATTTAGTGAATCGCCAATTCTCCATTTTACGACACCTCCATTCATTCGAGGGTCGTGAACGCGTCGTAAAAGCTCTAGCAACGTGACGTCAGCTAAGTACCTAACGTAGTGGTTCAAGCGACCACCGCTAGATGGCACTAACACAAACACTAAACAGCGTGCTCATAAAAATAAATTTTATTGTTATGACGAAAATAAAACGCTTGTCGTCAATTTAAACATCATTTTATACTGTAATAAGATTTATTTTACGATTAACAAGTGTCTTGATGAATTTATATTACCAGAATGATGAATAAAGCAATAAAATTCACTTTTATGTTCTTGTTATCGCTTTTCTATTGGCACTTATGTTACTAGGTGTCTACTAGTCATTTTGATACACATATGACACGTTACGTCATGTTATGGATTGATCGTAAAACTGAATGCTTATTTATAAATAGATACTTAATATACATTCACAGATGACTCAGAGATACCTACATAATAATACTACTAGCGGGTTTTTAGTGTACGGTTCCACTAAATTAATATGTGTGACTGTGAACCTGAGGTGTAACAATATTAAACTAATTAGAAGCTTACAATAACTAAGTAGTTATCTAACTAAGTGCCCGAATAATTCTTACGAGTTTCGGGTATTAATTTGAGTATTTTAATTTCATTGATTTGTATTCGCTTTTACAGAATTGAATTTTGCATTTGTTTCGTGCTTCAGATACATTATTTTGTTCTAATATATATTTATATAGCTTCCTATTACGTTACCCATTCAAGGACATTGTAACTTTGAGTCGTCTGGAAACTCTAAATGAGCTTTGAGGGTATCATAATACTTCTGTGCTTTTTCGATAGGTGGCGTATTTTACAAATAAATACTGTTAGATACTATTAAAATATATTCTAATTTATTGCGTTGTATAATTTCTATTCCTTTATTAAATAGGAAACAAATATATACTCACACATGCGAAATGTTACTGTTGCACATTTTATTATTAGTCTGATTATTTTAATAACTTACAAATATATTTGATAGTTTCTTCTAAAGTAAGGTAGATGGAGCTACAGTGCCACGATGTAGAAGACGGTCTGATTTGTGAGATTTATGACAAAATGAAAAATAATAAATATACTAATATATAACAATAAACAAAGCATTAGATGCTTTAAAAAGTAAGAGCTACCTTTAGAGCAATAAATATCCATCGAAGTTGAAAAAAGCTAGTTTAAAAAAACTACTTAGGTACATGTTTTATGTAGTTGTTAGACTGAGATGAAATTTGTTATTAAGAAACATTGTACAACTAATAATCCTCTGTGTGAGAGAAAATCTTGTGCCAGGAGTGGGAAAGTTATGGGCTGAATATGAGATTATTATGGTATGTAATTTATTACTTACTTTTTTTATATATCATACAAATGCACATAGGACACGCTCGTACCTGTCATGATCTTTAAAGTATATCTGCCTTGTACTAGCTTTCTCAACTTATGTTATAAAGTCAGATATAATGTTTACACGACTGTGAAATATACCTTTGCTTAATATGGATACAACGGTTACCTATAATATGGAGGTTATATAAGTATTGCTATTGTCTACACGATTGCTTTGACTAATTAGTCAGAAATAGCGTACCTACCTTTTATAATTTCCGATCTTCTATTGCTCACAGGAACAGCTGTCGTACCGACTTACGGCCGGTCCCAATAATTTATCTATCGCTGGTTTACCTTACTAGAGATAGATATTTGACACTATTCGTATGGACGTTATGTCAAATTTCTATTGATAGTAAGGAAAACTGTGGATATATAGATTATTGGGATCGGCCCTTAGTAAATGATAATTGCTAGAAGAATTTTCTGGAATTTGACACTCGTACTTAGGTTCCACACATTAACTGTATCTCCAGTCTCAGAAACATCAACCTATTAGCATCTCCAACAGGTCCGTGTCGCAGTATATTATTTCTATTATGATCAAATATATATGGACATAAGTCGAATGCTTAATGGTAAGCGTTCATGAGTTTAATGGTAAGCATGCCGTCTACTGTGGTACTGAGAACTATTCTTATTTGGTACTATCTCCGCTCTACGGCTCCCAACTTGAATAAACTATTAGCACCCACCCCCATAAAAAACTATTACACAGAAATACTTTCCCGGCAATACTATTTATACATACAGTATATACATAGCATATAAGAACATATGTTTCAAGGTGCAAGTTGGTAGCCGGCTACACGTAGCAGCAGCAGACGACTGCTGCAGTCATAATTTCGAACACGACTGCAGACGGCAACTGCAGATCTCGTACCATTTGTAAAGCGATACAAAAGCTTTTCAGTTGTTTTATTAGGTAGATTGGTACCCGCGTGCGACAGTGTCGTCTGCCGCTTGACGACGCGTCGCTAGCTTCGTGTCGCTAACTACGAATGGTATTTCATAGAAATACATAGAAACCAGTAGTGTCGCTGCGATACGTCGTTTGCTGCGGCTTCGTGTAGCCGGCTACCAACTCGCACCGTAAGACGTGATGCGTGTGAAGAGGGCGGTGACGACTGCACTGGCTTTCCACTGCCTAAGTTTGTAACCATTTCATCCTAACTCCTTGACGTAGTCATTAAAGTAAGTATTACTTATTCATTGCATTAAAGCAGGGTTTTAGTCTAGGTGATGAGCGTAAATGATTTCAGACGCCTGAACAGAAAAATGAAAATAAATGTATCAGATAACTAGTACCGCAGTCATCGTATTTCTTCTATGATTTCACAATGCAGCAGCTTACTCTCCACGGTCTCGTTCTTTTAGAAGAAGGCGGAGAATGTGTAAAATAAGGAGTACATCGTGAACTCACGTTCTCTTAGTCAATGTTAAACACATTAGACTTCTGCTTAAATCTGTGAAAAAGAGAGTAGGTATAAAGGCTGCATATAAGTTTCTAATAAATTTACACTTTATGTCAACATTAATCTGATGAACAAACTTTATAACTTGTTATTATCTTGTCTTGTTGTTATTAACATTTCTGAATGTTATGATTCGAATTGAAAAAATACTTTCCTGATGAGTACTTAGTCTGCTCTTTCTAAAGATAGGTATATTTCCTGAGCACGCGAAAGTAGGTACTTACATGTGGTCTAGCGAATACTTTATGACATAGTGAGGGCCTAGATAGACCTATGTAAGTACGGCGAAATCTGTGAGTAAGTATGTAAATGAAAAATATTCAGTCTTTACGAAGAAAAAGAATAGCGCCTAAGTTATTTCAATTTGGAAGGGTAAAACGAGGTACGTACCTATACCTACCTATTCAAAAATAAATAAATGTAAGTATATAAATAAAATTGAGAAAATGAAAAGGAGCCTATAGTATATATTTAAGTATCTATGGCGACATCATATCAAATCAATACGAAAGTTAACACTCGTATTTATAAACAAGTAATTACTTGTTGCTAAGTAATTTCTCAATGAAGTACGATAGAGTAAGAATCTTTGCTTAAACATTTACTTTTACTTAAGTCATTACTTATACTTGTTTATAAATACGGCAATAAGTCTTTGTAAAATGTCTTCCTTGATTTGATTTTGACAAAGCTTATCAAGCTATTCGGTAGATGTCGCGCCGTCCCCAGATGACGGCGAATATCAACTAGAAGGCTAAACCTAAAAAACGTCGTTGCTCTGAAGGTCCTAATAATCATCTAAGTACCTACCTATATAATCCATGTAACATTTATATTTTAAATAAGTAATACAGCAAAAAAAAGGGGTGTAAGAATGAATCGTATGAACATCAATCAATACACTCCAAACAGTTAGTATACAACCATTACTGTTTCCTTGTACCTACCTATAAGACGCACTGAAAGAAATTAAATTCTTGTACGAATTTAAGCTTGTTGCAGTGTTTTGGAAGGAAGGTTCAAAGGAGCTGGATGGAACACCTTTAAGTGTTATTTTATCATAATAACATTAAGATCTGTGGATTTTGTTAATAAAAAAAAAAAAAAAAAGTGTTTATATGATCAAATACGACTCAGATTCGTCTCTTGAGTCATTCAAAGTCATAAATAAACTCTTCACGTAACTTTCCTCACCTATACCTAGATATAACTAAAAAAAGGCAGTAAAATAAAATCACCTCATGAACAGATTCTAAACTTGCTAAACTTGCTATTCATTAATCATTAATAAACAATTGAGCTACCTCATAAACCATGATTCATCTTGAGCTAATAGATTGATCCCCAGCTGGCTTTCTGGGCGGCTTTGTGAAATAAATCTTAATATCTCAGGCCGCTTCAATCAGCTCATCATTTTACACCATTATTCTGCAGAATGGGCGGTCCTGGTAGCGTTTAAAAGCAATAACCTGAGGCAAGTAGAAAATTATTGCAACATAAGCTTTCGCCCATCTTACATAGGTATCTAAGTATCAATCAACGTTATATGAATATGTAGAAAGTTTATACATTTTATTGGATAACTGTTGAAGTCTGCCGTCATAATCAAAAGTATATAATATTGTAACTTTACGCATGTTGTGTCCACCTGTTATTTGTTGAGCACGTGGTTAAAGGCTTTACTTTTCAGATAAATGTATTTTTGTGTATTAAAAATAAATAAATATATAACAATGAAGATTTATACTAAAACAATAGGTGAATTAAACCATTGTGTCGTGATTTTATTATATGATTTTTGGAGCACTGTTATTTGCAATTTTAGAAAGAAAAATTACATGGGTATTCTCGGCCGCGGATTCCCAGCAAAGTAACATTCTCGGAATTTTAATTGTTTTTTTTTAATTTAATTATATATTTATTTTTTTATTTTTGTAATTCATTAGGTTATATGAACTGATTTATACTGCAACTACAAACATTTACAAATGCAGTACTTATACAGTAATAACAATTACCTATTTATAAGAAGTTCGTGCGAGCGTATAATACATCGAACCATATAACAGTTTCCTATTACCAGTGCTAGCCTAGCGCCCTATTATGTCCGTCTCAGATTATTGATTATGTTTAATGTTTATACTCGAACTTTGGCTTAAACTTTCTGTATTTTGGCTTACATAATTTTACACTAAAAAAGTTTGATATTAAATAAAGACACACAATATCATAATTAATCAAATATATACTGCACAACAGTGTCGAACGCTTAGCCGTGCGATTCTGCCGTACGATTTGTAATGATTCGTCGACGAGCTCGTCGAAGAGCCCACCGATGTCAAATACTTTTTATAAGATAAGGTTGCACATCAGGTCGCTTTTCTAACGTTTCTTGTCATCTTTTCATTTGTTTCACGGATGTTTTCAAAGATGCTACGATGTATGCTCTTAGATAATTGCACGGCTGTTGCAACAAAAGTTATAAATGTCAAACTACCAATAGCTGCGCTCCGCGGTTTCACCTGCGCGGTGATGATAATGATGAATCAAATATAGTGTATTTGAACCGGTTATGTAGTTTTTGCGTTTATCGGTTAGAAACAAACTATCAAACCTTTCCGCTTTATTATTAGGTAGAGTAGATAAGGATATTTAACGTATTAGTAAAAAGTATTAATGTGACATAACTGTAATAGTTAGACACATGGTAATACAAACTCTTTTGAAGATATTGATGTTCTCTATAAAACTTCAGTACCTAAGTACATAACTTTGCTGTCCTGTTAATAGTTTCCTTAGTGTAGTAACGCGATACTTAAAAGAATTTTTCGGCGTGCCTATTTTTAAAAGAAAAAAATAGATATTCGGACATAACTGTAATAGTAAGACATATGGTACTGCATACTTTTTTGTAGATATTGATGTTTTCTATAAAAACTTCAATACGTCGATTTGCTCTATTGTCAATTGTTTATCCGTAGCGTACAAGATTTATGGATGTTTTTTGCTGTTTTTTCTCACCTTGGGTTACATTATTAAAGTTACATACCTAACTTTTTTTTTAATATTCTAAAGCTTATGTTACTCAGTGACATGTGTAGCTTGATAACGAAAAAGATTTTTTGTAATCGGTCCAGTAGTTTTTATGTTTATTAGTTTCACACAAACATAAAAATCTTTCCTCTTTATCATATTAGTAAACGTAGATGACTAAAACATGTCCATTCAATAAAATGATGCTTCATACAACACAGCCGTCTATTCATTCCATAAAATTAGCACTCTGTTATAAGATTACAAGTGGTGATTGTATCAATCCAAGCTTTGTATGAGACATCAAATTACAGTCATAAAACCTCAGTCTGTATCGTCATCAAGACGAGAATCAAGCAAGCTAATAGTTCTGTCGTTATGTATCCCTACACGATTAAGCAATAAACTATCAATGACTCCTTTATCTCTATTAAACGGGTGATACTTTAAACAAGTCAATAATGGTTCAATAAACGTCGAAAGAACGGCATAATAACCATCCACGTGCGGCCGCCTACGTCCATAAAGTTTCGAATTTATATAGAGGTTTAGCCCCACAGGCGTTTAAGGCACAATGTTGCCAGAGGACTTGTGCTTAGTGCCTTGTTCTTTCCTGGAGTAAATTGATTCGTGGTTACTTACTACGATGGCGGTGAGATAGCATCAATCAATGATGATGCAATTAATTTCATATTTACAGCCTCTCGTTTGCTTCAATCATAGTGAAAGGTAAGTATTTGAGTTTGATTTGTAATTAAAGTTAACGTAACATTGTTTATTACAACTAGCGCCATCTATTGCGTACATCAACATGAACTACTTTGAGTCTTATTAGAACAACAGAATTAATAACATAAGAAATGAGTAAAAAAACCAATATTTTTATTCTAAATAGTTTTACAGAAAAAGCAATAAACTTATTACACGAAGGCACTGTTCAAATGAAATGTTTGGCTTTTGATCCAAATTATATTTTTGAAGGGGCTTTTTACCATAACCATTGATTTTGAAGCAAGCCGAATGAAGTATTTAATAAATTAAAATATTTTTTTCACTATTATAGAACATACATTATTAGAAAATGGAATTATTGGTTTTTGAACAGACATTACTCACATGTAATACCACAGGTAAGATACATTTTAATATATTATTTAAAAATATAAGTTTATAAATAGAACTGACTCCAAATTATTATTTTAATATTATTTTCTTCATGGTGTAAATGTTTACGTATTATATAAGAGATTAATACAAATTTAATTCTTGAGATGAACCGAGCTACGTTGTGGTCAATATTTATAAACACGGATATGGAATGCTGAAAACTTATGTTGTTATATATAGCTCATTAGGGGACAAACGACACTATCAGGTACTATCTCTTTATTATACTTATTTGGCGATGAGCCGGAACATGTATCTTATACTTTACCTACCTAGAAAGCGTTTCTGGGATAAATAATTCCTTGTAATAAATTAAATACATAAGTTAAACTCTAAGTCGACTTAGGTATTTGAGGTGATTTAAGTCAGAATTCCTCATTCTAGCAAGTAATTTGTTCGGACATATTATATGTCTATAGTTTAATATTTAATACGAGTAACAGAGTTACGAGAGTTTGTCTTTACAAACATTCACCTCAAAACAAACAGGTCACCTACCTCATTCATTCATACGAAGAGATCAAACAAACCACACGATACATGTTAATCGATATAAAATTGTTCAAGAACTACACCTAAATTGGTCATATTTTTAAATAAGACAACACCAATTCGAATAATCTGCTTCTGTTTACCGACTTCTATAAACGGCGCAATTCAAGTGACGTTTATGAGCAGTTGAAGTTGTAAAAATCGTGTTTACGACTGAAACGCGTGCCTGCGCCAGCGCAGGCCTCGAGCCAGCGCCGCCAATCAGAACATCTGTCGTTTGAATCTTAATAAAATGCCTTGATGGACCTAGACTTTGTTTTGATAAGGTTGTTGAATTCAAAGTAGGCATCTACGCAACTATATTAATAAATTTATGTTACGAGTTTGATCAGCGTGAGAAGTAATGGGTTGATAAGAATTTATGAGATATTGTTAGAAACGGTAAAGAATTAGATAAAAGTTAAATAAACTTGTTTAATAAAATTAATTTCAAGTTAGGAGGACTGAATTCTTAATATCGATATTGTTTAGATTTGTTTGATCACTCGAAATGTTTACCGGCTGTAAACATTGGCGGTAACAGCTTAATTGTAAGTAAAAATTTAAATTTTTTCAGAAAGGTTATTCTTTGCTCAGCTTATTTATAAATTGTAGAAACAGTGGGTAGTACATATCTAAACTCCTTGGTATTATACTATTCCTAACTAAACCACTCCTGGTCATTAAGTAGGTACGCACCAATACATAGACTTGGGCTATATAAACTTAATCAATGTGAAGTACATAATATTTCATATAGGTATCTTATCTCTAATTTAACACTTTTGAGTTTTTTTCAACTCAAATTATATCAGAAAATTTATTGATTCAGGCGTTACTTTGCGGAAATCCATTATCAAAAAACGTAATTAAAAAAATATTTAGTGACACTTCCGCTGAAAAGAAAACAATGATTTTGGCCTATTTGGGGGCGTGCACCACCCTCCCTCCCGCATAAAATGCTAATAGGAAGAATACAAAATAAAAAACACAAGAAAACCCAAATAAACCAACACCGATTCGACACGTGTTTCGCCTCTACACGAGGCATCCTCAGGAGATGTTGACTCGTCGAGCGCTAGTACTAGCGCTCGACTATCGAAATATTTTTTTAATATCGTTTTTCCAAATTATATCAACGAGTAGTTATTGAAAAACTTTCGGACCCAATGTAAAATGAGACCTGTCTTACCTATATTAAAACTACTGAACATTGTCTGTTGCAAATCAGTGTGATGGGCTTCCAATATATAGGATATATAGCATACTTCCACGGGTGAAGTATGGAGTCCTTAAAATAGGTATGTACGGTTTAATATCTACGATTTAAACTATAATATCGTGAAGATTTCTTATTACTTTTTAATATTCAAAGTCGGTTGAAATTTCGATTAATATAATTGTAGGTAAAATAAAATGTCCGTTTTCAGTTACGTTCAGTTACTAAATGTTATTATTATTCATTTTATTTAATACACGACGTACAAAAGTGTATTATTAGGAACGTATATTTTATAAATTCTTATACTCACATTTAATGCATTGCACAATCAAGTATATTTGAATTTACAGTGTACTTTTGACTCATTTTACTTTTCACTCTACTCTTATTTTAATTGTGCTATCAATCTACTTTTTCTATCATTTCCTCTTGTCTATCACTAATATTTTAAATACGTGACTTTGTAAAACGGGTTTTTAACTGCAGGTATCTAGGTAGAGCTTTTTTCCTTGCATGTCATCAGCTGAACATAGGCTTATCCCCAGAGCGCCACTTGGCACTTCTTGACTCCTGCATCCAGCGGTTTTGAAGAGGTAGGAGGTTATTTAGTCTACCTAGCAGGGGGCCAGCCTACACTACGTCTTCCGGTGCGTGGTCACCATCAAAAACCAATCTATCCCATCGGGTGTCGGTTCTGCGAGCGATTTCGCCTTGGATATATCGTTAAGTAATGCTGTTTGTCAGTAAATACTGCTTAAAAAAATAATAATAAGGTAAGTAGGTTAGGTACTTATGACGGGTAAAAACACCATAAGTTAAAATTATACAAAGCTAAGTATAGCATAATGAAGTTTACCGTAAAACAGATTATGTACGTATTTATTGGTGAGTGACATTGGACTATGCAGTTTTATGTCCTGATACAAAAAAAACGATAACTTATTTTTTTTTGGTTATAGTAGAGCTCTACTCTACTTCTACGTAAATATAAAAAAAAAATATAAAAACAAATAGATTCCCTTATAAATAGATGTAAATGTTTTATTTTAAAATATTTATAGAACTTGATAATGTTAGATAGTTTTTCTGTTTATCAGTGTGTACTAACAAGATTTGCCTGTCTTATTAGACTAATTTAGTAAAACATTTATTCAAGAAATAGCTATAGGTACTATACAACCTGGAAATCCTAGATTTTTCTATGTAGGTTTTTAGTATTTTTACAATATAGCTAAATAAGTTCGGTATTTCCTTAATATTGAAATGTAGAGCAACATATTTGTGTTCTTAATTTTTCCATATTTTTGTAAGATTTTTCTTGCGTTGGTAGTATAAGCTGTGACGTCACGGAATATCATTCCTGAAACAGAAAAAAGTCAATATTATAAGAACAGCAATAATGTGTTAATTTAAAGTATATAATTGCACATGAGCTGTAACTATAAATAATGATATCATTAAACATTAAAAATATATCAGGCAGTAGTAAGTACTAATATTGTAATAAATAAAGAAGTGATTACTCTAGAACCTAGAGCATACATATAGCTACGTATTATGTAAATGTTATTCATAGGTAAGAGTAGGATCTTAAATATATACGAAATTAAATAGGAACGTTCGATCGAACTTCCATAGGACTAATAAAAAAAAAATCGTGCACCTGTTTTCTGTCTCAAAATGAGAATATTTGTACATTTTTCCATGAGAGTTAATTAATTTGGCCATTATCGGTTACTGACTCTACCAAAAACTAGTTATCCAAAAAAATACCGTTATAAAATTTTATGGTACAGGTACTTTAAAATAGTTCATCAATACCATGTGTATTATTGATGTTATTGATGGACTACTACTTAAACCTATTAAGAAAAAAACATGTTAAAAAAAGTTTATGAAAGTGTTAGGTACATAGTGTAAAATCACCCCTTTCTCGATTGACATTTCTTTGAAGAGGTAAGCAGTCACCTATGTCAATAAAAATGCGAACGTGTCTCCCGTAGGCCGCAGTAAGAGCCATTCATTCGCTTGATGACTTCATTTCAACGCGCGAACTGAACGCTTGCGATAATGCGCTATTGTTTACCCTTCGATAGTGCGCCGGCCACTGCACGCGCCACGCTGCGCCAGAAAGAGACAACAACAAAACGCCCAGCTTCCACGTACATCCGAGCTATCCACGAATCACATCCCATCACTCTCAAACGTGCGTAAAACACATTTGTGTGAGCGTAACAGCAATATCGCCCGTAAAAACAGGTAGTAGAAGAAATAATAATCATCTTTACGACTTCTCACTCTATTCAGCACCTTCTTACGATACTGCGCGCTCATTGTGCCCGTCGAGAAGCGGTTGTAAAATCTTTTCTTTACTCGCCCGTTTCACTAATTGTACGTTTATGAGTTTACGACTGCTGCGGCTTAACTTTTCAGTTAGGAATCGGGTTTTGTTAACTTTTTACGGCATTGAGCAAGTGGCTTAGCTTCCGCTAAAATTATTTTTAATTTATGGCCTCTACTGCTCTACATGTCACAAAAAATAGGCGCCACTTGAGACGCTCTCGTTTTTGCTGAAGTATCTAAACTTTTTGGAAGTGTGGTAGTTAGGTATCTAGAGCAGGTCTACCACGTGCTCTTTCATCAGTGATAAGGAAGGAAAAGAGAGCGTGACTGATAATATTTGTAGTGATTAGCGAAAAGGGGACGGAACAAGAGTAGTCGGCGTGGTATCACGGGCCGTTCGCGGGGCGGCGCGCGTGTCGCTCGCGCCCGCAGACAGTAGATTGCGTGAGGCTCGCCGCGCCGGTCGCATCGGGCTAGCAAGCGCGCTCCCGCCACACGCGACCCAAAACTTCGCTCGACACGACACGATCTACTGAAAATTAACAAAAATATAAACAGTACCGCGACCCGCGAGACGAACAGGCGCCGCAGACGGAACCGCTTAAAAAGTCGTAAAACTCGCGGCACGCGCACCCGAGTCGTAAAATAATCGTAAAAAGTAAACACACGTCAACTGGCCTTTATCGCCGACGAAGCCCATTATGACGCTTGAGTGACGTTTAAGAGGCTATAAAATTAATAAAATTAAACTACACTGTCCGTATTTGGAGTGACATTGGCGGAGGTCGCGTTATCACGGCCCGGGGGGCCGCGATGACATAAGTGTTTCTAAACTGAGTGACGTTTGTGTCGGTGACTGGACAAAATGAACTCCTACTTCGAGCAGGGTGGTTTCTACGGGGCGCATGGGGTGCACCAAGGCGGTGGTGGAGGTGATCAGTACAGAGGGTTTCCTCTAGGGCTGACATACGCTCAGCCCCATGCATTACACCAGCCGCGGCCGCAAGATTCTCCCTACGATGCGTCGGTCGCGGCCGCTTGCAAGCTCTATGCTGGAGAGCAACAATACGGCAAAGCGGATTGCTCCAAGCCAGGCGCAGAGCAACAGAACGGCTATGGAGGGAAAGAAGGCTGGGGCTCTGGTCTAGGAGCCCTTGTCAGACCAGCCGCTTGCACCCCAGAAGCGCGATACAGCGAATCATCGAGTCCTGGACGAGCTCTCCCCTGGGGCAACCAATGTGCACTTCCTGGGTCAGCGGCCACAGCAGCACAGCCCGTACAGCACCAGCCCACTAACCACACATTCTACCCATGGATGGCCATAGCAGGTCAGTAACTTCATTATCTCTAGCTCTTACTCATAGATCATTTAATTTGCATCGTTATCATAGTGCTCTGTAATTGCTCTAAAATTCTCCAAATATGAATATCGAAGGAAGCTTTTATCTTATCATGTGAACATAAATCTAAATGATAATTAGATACCTTAAAAGTTAAAACAACCCTACCCTACCTGTTCTGTCTCTGTCCATAATATGATGTATTCCCCGATCATAAAATTGAGCCTCTAAAATGACGCTGACCGTTTGGAACGGCTGAATTCCGAAATCAGAAAGTCTCATTCATCTCTTGTAAGAGACTGATAAGAAGATCACAGCAAGTAGCCGGTAGCAGGTAAAGAGCCCGTCAACTCAAGTGTCAATAAAAAGCACATAAAACGAACGACCCTCGTTAGCACCTTATTAGTGGGACAGATTTAAGTGCCATTCATGATTTTATTGCGGTCATCAAATCTCGGGAACTTTACTAAATAACCAATTTGAGACGATAAAAATGAAATAAAATTTTATGAAGTGTCTAGTGTGTGTGAAAATTAATAAAACAAAATATCTGCTCATCAAAGAGTTTATAGCTTTTTTATTTATATTGTTATTGTTCGTTTAATGACTTTAATGCGTAATTGGATTTAATTTTTACACAGTATATTATAGTCAATGTATAAATTTGCATTTCTTAATATAATATTTTTTTCTTATTGGGTGATAAAATAAATTATAGCGGAAATCTTATTAGCAAATTTAGTCCTAAGGCAGAAGTACTTCTAATCCATAGATATTAAAACATAGTTTATTAATAATTAGATATCAAACTAAATTATGTTACTTCCTGACTTTGCTGACTGGCCTTTAATGCTATCCAAATTGATGTATAGATTTCAAAATAAAGTCAATTAGGTACCAATGTAATAATAATGGGTCTAGTTGTTTTATTTATAAATAAGCGGCGGAGGTATAATTTCTCTTAAATAAATTAATAATATTTGTGTTAAGAAGGGTTAAGTTACATAATATATTCAAAATGAAATAAATATCTTCAACATACAGAGTTTACCAATGTTTTAAGCAATACGAGATTTTAAATGATCCACTAATAGGTTAACTAAAGAACTAATAAAGCCAGCAAAAATACATAACGTCAATAATAGTACGATAATATATCTCGTAACACGAAAAAAAATATAATGTTTTCTGGGCAGGTACCTTTGTAAATTCTACATTCATAAACAGGTGTAATAAAATATCCCTACCGCGTGGTGTAAAATAGATGGAAAAATTGGAAATACATGCGTCTCAGTACCTTCTTACCGTGAGCTTATTTGCACTATAGTTTTTTTTCTTTCATTTAACTATGTACATATTAGTCTTTAATTTTTATATTTTCAACATATCTCCTAATTAAAATTTTACTATATTCATTAAATAATCCTTCGTTTATTTAAAAACTATGAAGGCAGAGTGTCACATATATGTATATATATGAACGATGCAGTAATAAATACGAGTATACTTTGTGAATCTAGGGTTGATAATCACTGCAATTATTAAATTACAAACGTACCAATAATACAATATACATTATTCAATTATCCTTCATACTAAATTAACACTTATTTCTTGTTCTACTATTATACGTAAAAAGTATTTAGACGATTTACTTTGTCATTAATGTGTAAAGTGACCATCAAATATTAAAGAGAAAAACACATTTAAAACATATCAAAAGTAGCAAATACCAATCTGTTAAAATTCGATAAATTTATTTGGTTATATAACTAGGTGTTATATTATTTATACTTAAGTTTATAAATATATTCACATTTCATTTATGGCTATAGGTATGTACTGGAAATATGTCCGTCTTCAAATTTTGTTTCCAATCTGTTTAGTGTCGTCTGTTTATAAGTCAAATATGTAAGATTCTCCTGCATTCAAAATATGGACAGACCTGTACTTATATCAAAAAGTAGGCTACTTAACATTTAATACCATGATTTAGTACTGAGCACAACAACGTGGTATGCAATTTTAAAATTATTTAAATAGTGTATATGTTATGTAAGCTCTTAACCCTTTAGCTATATACTACGAAAGTCATCGCAAATATGTGGATAATAAGAAACCAAGTTTGCAAGATTTATTGGTGTTGTCCCATAGATCGCGACGCGAGTTCACGAGTCACGATATAATATAGTTAAAATGTCCCAAATGTGATACATAATTTGTTTATACTATATTCGTATCTGGGTTTTTTATTACTTTTGTGATAACATCTATCTTGCCCCCACTAGCGGTGACACTAACTTGATTGCAAAACAAAGGTACGAATGTATCACATTTTTCGTTTCCTAATTTCAATATCCAATACTCGGTTGGCGTTCATTAGTTTAATTACCTTTATTATAAATATATTTTTTTACTTTCTTACGTTATAGATTATATAATTCACAGAAAACTACAGGTGTTTGTTACGCAAACGAGCTATACGCAAGTACTATGACTGTGATAATGGTAAATCGGGAATTCAAAAATATTGTTGTGAACGTGACTTTACCTAAAGTATGCGGTATTATGCACGTGAACTAAAATGATTTCACAATTTTAAAACTTAATTTTTATCATTAACTCCAATTGAGAACAATGGCAAAAATCACATAAGTTATACTATACTGAGTATATATTGTTTATATAGTTAAAAGTTATCCAAATAAAAAAAATGTTTTTGGAATTTAGATATTTATTAATTTTACACCTTCATCATTTGTACAGCAGCATTTTAGCGCTCCAACTTATGGCGGGCGGGAGCGAATGCCGCGCCCGCGCCGCTCGGGTCATCGAACCGATCTAGTTTGGGCGCATTATTATTAACTTAAGAACGTCAAAACAGACTGTCAACGAATCTGTGACGAAGTCTTAGATAGAAACTGTCAACGAATCGGTGGATGTAATTTATCACTAGCGAAGAAATCACCAGCAGTTCCGCAGATGAAAGTATGACGCAATACGGTCGATGTTCATCTTTACAAAGCGAGTTATAGCGTCAGGGAAACATTTAGTGATCACAAGACACTACGGCTCCTGGTAGTACCTATTCAAAAATTTCCTACTGTGATAAATAAACAACATAAATATAACAGTGGCCAGTGAATTATTTAAAAGCTCTTTAGTTTTCCAATTGGATTATTCAACAAATCAGACAGGTTACGGTAGTAGGTAAATTAAAGCCAGTAAACAGCATCAAAAACCCGATGTTCTAACTGGTCAACCTTTTAAAAAAAGAAAGGAACTGGCCGGTTAGATATTTACAATTAAAAAATTACTAACGGATAATTAAGCAACGCGTGTGGTCCACCTCTCATAACTCATGTGACTTGATAAAATTGAGTAACACAGGCTAAAAAATAAAATAAAAATGAGTGGCACTGTCGGCCATATTTCACTCCGGGTTCACGCAACACGGTCCGCGAAACAATACAAGGACGCTGGACGTGGGATGTGTATGAAAAGTTTTGATGTTCCGATCTTGCTGAATGCCATCCGGCAGTGAACAGTGTGACCATGTGATTGGACATTTTTGTACTCTGTGGCGCCTTGCTGTTAGGGTTGCCTAAGCTTGTTTTGTAGATGAACCCAAAACTCGTTGAGAAAATTTAAGATTCATTTATTTATTTTTTTAAACCCATCAAGCGCGAGATAATCTCGTGCATCAAAGATCGTGTATTTCAGAACCACCGAACAACATATTCGCTTTATGTATTTATCTTTATCCCAAACCCGACTCGCATTTTTCGTAATTGTATTTTACTCCTTAGTTTCCACTAAAATCTACTTAATACCAAGTTTCATGTTTGTAAGTATGTTTTACTACCGTTTTCTGTAAAGGCAAAAGGTGAAAAATAAGTTTAAGAAATACCTATTGGGTTGAAATTTACAGAGAGAAAATCACATCCTCGGACGGGATTCGAACCCGCGTCTTCTGACTATCCGTGTCAGACGCCATGACCATCTAAGCCACCGAGGCTCGAGGTCCGAGCATCGAATTTTAACTCACTATTTGATTTAACCGTCTTTCGGGGACGGAGCGACATCTGTTGAACAGCTTTGACAGCACTATGCAATCGAAAGAAGTATTTTTAGAAATACCTAAAGTTTCGTATTGACGTCGCAACCCTTTTGAATTTTTAAGTATTACTTTTTTAAGGCACTAACGCCTGCTTAGAGATCTCAAACATTGAAATTTATAGAGATATTTTTATTTCTCTCTATACACTTCAATGTAAATATAATTTTGATATGCGTAAACACTTGCCTTCTTGATCGTTACGAACGTCTAGAACAGGCCCGACAACACTTCTAAAAGAGATGGTCCAATGAGTTTATCGCCGACATCAGCGCACAAAATCTGCATCTTCTCATCAATTTTTTTTATTGACATTTTTTTGCAAAAATGCTAAATGCAAAGTTTACTGGAAACATTTCAATACAGTGCTTCATATTTGTTACACTAATACTATACATGTATACTGAAGTAAGTATGTTTGTTTGGTTAGATAGACACGAATTGCGATACCAAAACATAAACTGAAATCGATGAATATATTCTTTAAAAATAGTTTCTTTAGTTGTAGGTTAATTCGGTATAGTAGAGTCGTCTTCTCGTCTTATACTAGGTTTATAGGTAGGCCTATAAAAACTTATCTATTAAAACACTAACCTTTTATTACCTAAGTTATCATTTAGTAATGTAGAGTTATTATTATGTTTGATTTAGATGTGGATTATCATTTCCTGAATTTGACAACCCTGCGTCAATAAGCAAAACTATGTTGTTCTTTTGAAAACGTTTCTGGTGGCGACCCTAGCGCGGAATGATAAAGTGACGCATAAGAGAACGCCCCCTTTTGATAATGCTATAAAATGTGCTGTTTATTATTTTATTAAGACTTAACGCAGACATTTAGTACTTGATTACATAATATGCCTAGGATTTATGACTGCTTTAAATAGATTTTTTTATTATCAAGTAACTATAGATACTTATTTCTCTATTCCTAATGTTTAATGTTAAGAACGTAATATGTTATTAATAAATATATATAAGTTTACAATAATAGTAGTCGGTATATGGCGTGCTTCAGATCCTCTATTAGTTAGAAAGGCACCAACTTTGTTTTCTTAAATAAATACGAGTAGCTAGGTACCTACTACCTATAGATCTGTACTTCAAAGCACAAAACATAAATTCAATTTGCTTCAATTATGCTGATAATCGTTGATTCGATCAAAATGAAAAGCTTTGATGGGTAGAAGTTATCCGGGATAATTTTATCGCTTATTTACAAAATTTCAATGCGAACGTAAGTACGTACTACTTACTACTTCCGACGTATGTTTGCTTTTTCGTGCTTAAAATTAAAAATATACTATTATAGAAAAAGGCGACGTAAAAAGAGGATATGCCGATGTGAAATCGATGATATCTAATCTATAGAACCAGAAGTGATCTCTTTAGAAAGTTCTACAACATGCACTTTTATATACTTACTTAATCAATTTTAACCCCATAAGTATGCTGTAGGTAATTAACGCTGCACATGATGGTAGGTAATACACCTAAGTTTATATTTTGAGGTTTTAAAATCCTTTTCCTTCGTTACTGACCACACTTGCCCCTATAATTTCTAAACTGGTTCCGAAATTGGCGACTGGGCACCGCTTGAGGGCCAGTATTTTAAATTACTAGGTATTCTTATTTGCAGGGAATGAGTTTGTAGGTAGGTAATCAATAGTTTCTGGCGAGGAATTTGCAATGAATTTTGTACCTCGTTTGATTACTGAAGTAATAATGGATTGGGATTATTAACAAATGTCTATATGTTATTATACTGATAGAATTGTGTTCTGGCAGAGGGTTTTATCAGAATTTCAGGGCAATGATCTCATTTGCATCTGACATTGCTACCCGATCATTTGACTAACAAAAATATTGTTTTCAATACAAAGGCTTGTAATGCAAATACTTTACAATTTTTACCTTTTAACTAGGCAGGTAGGGACCTAACTACCTATCTATAACCTGTACATTTTTATGCATTTTTATTATGTTTAATAAAAGTACTGTAGGTTATAAAATATCTTTCATTTGGTTTGGTTTCAATAAATTACGCAGGTAGACACTATTCTCTCTGTTTTTTACCACATTTCTAATAATAAGAACTCAAAAATTATATGTTGTGCTTTTTCCTGACTTTAATAGCTATGAAAATGCATTTCAATAAAATACATTAGAAAAGGAAAATGAAATCCACTTTTTAGATTTTTCACATTTTTGCCTGTTTTTAATACGTGGTAACTACAATATATTTTTACATACATATAGTTAGTTTACATTATTATTATCTTACCAATAGTAATTCGGAACAGTTAGGTTAGAATAAAGATATTGTTGTTATGCAAAAAAAGAATATAATATCACCTTGATAATCGGCTTTTATTTTGAAGGATATAGTTACGTTGTAAATTAACTAGGCGATTTGATAGCAACAGATACATATAACATATAATTAAAATGTGAATATTACTCCATACGTCATACGTAGATAGCTATAAAGGCTATCTATCTACCTCAATCGTAAATTATAATACATAAAGTAGTAAAACATATTTAATAAATATGTATTACATACCTATATACTTATCTTTAAAAAAAACATCCAAATCACGGTAATATTATTACCGTGCCCAAGTCTTCTGCTTGCAGTCATAGTGATACGTACTATATAGCCTTCCTCAGGAATGGAACGCTACGGATGTTGCTCTACATTGCGTTTATGAAACATTTATTTAATTTTTACTGTGTAAATTTTATTTAAAAAATATACCATAATCCATTCTATCATTTGTATATTTTTTGATAGTTTTACTAAGTAAATACTTAATAGTTAGCACTTTCATACAAAAATATTAAATTAAAATTTGTTTCAAAGTCTGAAATACTCAAGTCGAGGCAAACAATAAAATACACTAACGTACCGTACCTAGTCAAGAGAAGTTTATAGCCACACAAAAAGAAAAGACGTACACTCGACAATTACTGGCAATTATGACGAAAACATTGTTCGAAGTGCTCTAATAAAGATCTTTTGTAAATTTACCCCAAATTTGACCATTTCGTCCACCGGACACAATCTAAACAAACACTACAACACAGAGAAATAACAACATAATAGCCCACAACAGTCGCAGACCATAAACTAATAATGGGGGAGATATGTTTTATGGGTTTCAAGTTTTGAATACGTTAAAAGCTGTTTTTGTTAATTTAGTGCAACGTAAACCGTCCGCAGGCAAGCACGTTCGCTACTTTTTAACGTTCAAATATTTGAAATCGGATCGCCATGTTCTAAATTTGATAGATTGACGGGTCAGGTATAGTGGAGGAGGTGTGTGCGTTCGTTTCCCGCCTGCTCTCGCGCCGACGGGCGGCCATCTTGAAAGGATCGATCATAGCTGTGAACTGTGCAACTGTGAAGTGAAAATTATAAAATTTAAAACGGTTGTATTATTTTTGTTTCTTAATTCTGTGTGTCCAGTGTGTATCGGTAAAACAAACATGAGTGTTTTTTTTATTATATAGTATATAGTAATTTTACTATACACGAGACTCTATTTACTATGTTGATTCCTAACCTATGAAGCTTCACCAAAATAACTCTATATCTATGAATAATTGTTGTTATTGACTTATACCTGTCAATTACATTACCATATTTTGTGTCTAATAAGTACTTACCTATAACTCTTCAAAAATGCACCATGTTTGGATGATTAAGCTGTCGAATTTGTTGTACCATTAGATCATTCGACAGCTGTTATCTACTATAAATATATGTATATAGGTAGGTAGGTATAAAGATTGCGTTCAATATTGTCTAGACATAATTTAGAAATAAGCATGCAAACGAAGAAACAAACATAGAATTGAATGAACGTTACAAAGTATAATCAGCCATTTCATTAAAACGACTGAATAATTAAGGCAATTGCAAGAACAGGCGATAAGATTTTTAACCATACTCTTTGTTTAGGCTTCGATATAATATATTATATTTATACTTATATACTACTGGTTTGTAGTCGGATTGTGAATGTTTTTTTTCTTATCATCACGGTTTTTGGCAAGAAAAATAGCAATCATTTAATTGTAATAATTAATTAATATTTTTTTAACTAACAATCATTGTAAATTCATCTACCTGCAAGAAACAGAAACCATTACCTTGCTATATTGTAAACTGTTATAATAATTAAACAGAAAAGTGTGTTGCCTTTATATGCAAGAATGCACACATAAAAAAATATAACTTAAAAAATATAGCTATGTTATGCCTTTGTTGTAAACGTGTAATATAATGATAACAAGTAAAAGAGTCATAATATTCATCTGAACTATCGAATTCAGGTTAAAAAAATATTCATATTATCATATAAGTAATTACTAATTTTATTATGTGTAAATCAAACTTTCGTTATGGACGAGATCTGGATATCATTTAAAAAGATATAAATTGTTAATTTAATAACTGCGAGAGTCGCACGATACTTATTCAAGTAACCACACCACTGCATAAATCTTCCTTCCCCGCTCACAGTATGTAAAACTGGGCTTTACAATGTTCATCTGTCAGACGAGCTCTGAGAACCGGCCTCAGTACTGCACTCCACTTATCCATAACTGCACCAAAGACACGCTATAGATTCTTATTTTAAAACTAGCTGCGCGGTTTCACCCGCGTGGCGATGGATGATGAATCAAATCAAATATAGCGAATCTTACTCAGGCTTAGTGTAGCTTTCTACTGGTGAAAGAATGTTTTGAATCGTTAAGTAGTTTTTTCCGTTAATCCATTACTTACAAACAAACAAATATTTCCTCTTTATTATTAGAGTACATACATAAATCGGTTAAGTAGTGTTTCATTTATCCATTACAAACAAATAATCAAATTATTCCTCTTTATTATTAAAGAAGATAGATAATCCGCTTTATGGTGGATATTCCATTTACCCGGACGAAGCGATTTACTTCTTCGTTTATCATACGAACCGCTAGGGAATGGAACACCCTCCCTGAGTCGGTGTTTCCGGTTAAGTACGATATGGGGGTCTTCAAAACACGAGTGCATAGGTATCTTCTGGGTAAGCGCGCTCCATCATCGATCGCATCATCACTTAGCATCAGGTGAGATAGTGGTCAAGTGCTACCCAGTTCGGTATAAAAAAAAAAAAATAAAAAAAAAAAATAAGGATTAACACCAATAATGTGGCCTAGTTTGTACCGGCGTTACTATTGCATAATTTAACATGAAATAGTAGTTCTTGTGACATAACTGTAATAGTTAGACATATGATATTGCAGACTTTGTAGATGTTGATGTCTCCTATAATACTGTAGTAAGTACATCACTTTGTTCTATTGTCAATAGATTCCGCAGCGTACGCGATATAATGATTTTCGGCATTACTATTGCATATTTTAACATGGAAAAGTAGTTATTGTGACATAACTGTAATAGTTATGTGTATGTACATATAACTACTTCTAATAACAAACAAACCTTTCCTTGTTATAATAATGTAGGTATCATAATATACCCAATAATATTAAAGCAGTTACAATATTACAAATTTAATAATCAATGTATTCCATAATAATTATGCACCTAGTAATAATATGCAAAACAAAATTTGTAATACCATTCTTTTCGATATTTAATTAGTGGTTGCCAAATTTCATTACTAGCATGAATGTAAAGCGGATAGTTCAATTACATTTACCTAAATAAGATTATAATTAATGTACATTTTAGGAAGGCAACCGGAGTAACCGGACATGTATGTTGCTATTGTGTGAAATTTACCACTAAATTGTACCATGCTGTGTCTGCATGGTATAATTTGTTTAAAAAAATACTCTTTCATACTTAATTAAAATTATTGCCCTATTATTTTACATTGGATTGGAACATTATCTTAAATGTTTGAAAACACTTCTGACTGACTTCCATTATATTCAGTTATTGGAGTATAACTCAAAAACTACTCGACCGAATTTGATGAATTTAAATAGGACCACACGGACAGCACCAGCTTTCAAACAAACATAATTTTGAGAATCGATTCACCCAGTCGAAAGTTATGAGGTAACAAACATAAAAAAACACAGTCAAATTGAGTACCTCCTCCTTTTTGGAAGTCGGTAGAAAATGAACCCCTATTTTTCCTGGTCACGTTATAACGTGAGAACGGATGGAACAATCTCGGTAATTCATTTTTGTAGTGTTAACTATTGTCAGGAGAAGGTTCTTATGAAAGATTAACCAAGAAAAGAAGGGAGGGTACAGCGATGCCGAAGGTCTTGCCTACTACGCGAACGAAGTCGCGGGCATTCGCTAGAAATAAATAAAGATACCGGCTGCACTCACTTGGTAATATGTCGGTTTAAGTCCACAATCTGCAAGAGTCCACACTACCTGAAAAAGAACGTCTTATACGTTCGAAACGTCGTCGACTTAAACCGACGTAATACCAACCATCGAGTTTCCCAACGGGTAGGTCTTAAGATGAACATGGATAAGACGAAAATTATGTCTAATGCCCATGTTGTACCTACCCCAATATCAGTTGGGAACTCAGTTCTCGAAGTTGTTGACGAGTACATCTACCTGGAACAGACAGTCAAACTAGGCAGGTCCAACTTCGAGAAAGAGGTCAATCGTCGAATCCAACTCGGCTGGGCAGCGTTCCGGAAACTTCGCGAAGTCTTCTCGTCAAAAATACCTCAGTGCCTCAAGACAAGAGTCTTCGACCAATGTGTGTTACCAGTGATGACTTATGGCACTGAAACGTGGTCTCTTACTATGGGCCTCATAGATAAGCTCAAAGTCGCACAACGAGCTATGGAGAGGGCTGTGCTCGGGGTTTCTCTACGTGATCGAATCAGAAATGAGGAGATCCGTAGAAGAACGAAAGTCACCGACATAGCTCAGAAGATTAGCCAGTTAAAGTGGCGGTGGGCAGGGCACATAGCACGCAGAACAGATGGCCGATGGGGCCGAAAGGTTCTGGAGTGGAGACCACGTACCGGCAAGCGCAGCGTAGGCCGTCCACCGACACGGTGGACAGACGACCTGAGGAAGGTCGCAGGACGACGTTGGATGCAGGCCGCTTCCAACCGGTCCTTTTGGAAAATCATGGGGGATCCCTATGTTCAGCAGTGGACGTCCTACGGCTGAGATGATGATGATGATGAATACCAAGTGAGTGCCGGTATCTTTATATTATTATCCTAAATGATTGAACTTGATTACATCTATTCATCTCGCAAGACTAATAACTTCAAGAACAAGGTATCTTCATATTCAGTAGCCACTATTGACTCATTCCATAATAACTCGTCAAAACATGACAATTATCCAGGCAGTTAAATTCAACTTACCTTATCTAGATCGTTACAGAAAAACAGTCTGTGATTGTAATTGGCAGTTATCGCCTCGCTCCGCTTGGTTGACAGCCTCATAAAGGTTGATGCATGGTCTGATTAATTGTTGCAAGAGATTAAACACTACCTTTAAGGCGCTCCGCATACCATATATGCTTGCTACATATACCTATATGATGAAACCGTCACATAATTATGATGGTTGATACAAAGTCGAATCATTGAAATAGAGACCATATTCGCGTGCACTGTTGAGTACTTCTGTGCACAATCTGGTGGTCTAAATACCAAGGAAAAAAGTCAAATAGATGGCGTGTCTGCAAGAAAAATAAAAATCAAGAGTATTATGTCATAAACTAGCAAATTATTTATTAACTTTTTACTAAAAACATAATAAAAAAATTGCTAGTCAAGTAAGTACTTTTTAAACGTCAAAATGAAAACTTTGCATATTACGATAGCTAATATAACTATGAATAAAAATACAAAAATAAAGGTAAAAAAATAAATAAAATTCAAATGTATTAATTTCAAAGAAGAGAATAATTAATTTATTTATATAAGTTCACGTAAAAGACGTACAATACAATAAAATTCTTTGTCAGAGCAAAGATATATTTAAGTGACGATCGACGACGAGCGAAGTGGGGAGGAGCGTTAGATTACTGGTAACTACAATACGCGAGCCGAGCGAGGATAATAATAAATTTGTGATTTAATTTTAGTAATCATTTAGTAAGTACTTGTTTTACGTTGTATTAAAACATATCATCTATGTTTATTCCTTTTCAGGTTGTATTTATTGTACAAATGGCAATTTCATCGTTACACTAACAAGTAACACCATATAAATTTATGCGTTTTATAAGTAATTTCATAACAATACAGATCGAATCCACTAATTTTGCACCGCAACCCCGTTCTTAGTAAACTATTAAACCATATTTATATTTAATTTCGCAGCAAAGTACGCTCAATAAAAAGCACACTAGCGTTCCATATGAAGCAAAACCTTGAGCCAGCCGAAAACCATATTTAACTCAATATATCCTAAACTCTATTTTCGATCAACAAGGTATCACCTTAAATTTTCTTTTAGTTCTGACACATCCTTAAGTTCTGCCGTATAAAGTTCAATTTAAAATGTTATGCTTTATAACCTTACGAGATATTTTAAAATTAATGGACCTGATGTAGAAGGCTTCGTGCCGAAACTAGCGTTTTACAGTACAATGCGTCTTCTTTTTAAACTAAGCCGGTTAAAGCACGTTTGTTCCATTATGATACACACACTGTAGTTTTGTTTATCCTTGCTCAGATGCTAGCTGACCGTTTTTAACAAATTTTGTACTTATTCAATTAAATCATTCTAAAAACAAGTTGTATGTTTTTAAATATGTAATAATAGAGTATTCATCCGAGAAATATAGTAGACTAGCTGACCCGCCAGCGGCTTCGCTCGCGTGGCCTCGCGGAATACGGTAATTTAATTACAGATTTCGATGGGACAGATTTCAATTAGGGGTCGAATTTCACAAAATCCCGTCTTAGTAAGTACATAGATCCAAAAAAGAATCCCCCAGCAAAATTTTAAACTTTTAGAACTCGCAGTAACGAAGTTTCATACAAACTATCAATCCCAAAAAAACCCTTAGGGGTTGAATTTCATAAAATCCCGTCTTAGTGAGCACCTACGTCCTAAAAAGAAACTGCATGCAAAATTTGAAACTCGTAGCACTTGTAGTTTCTGAGATTTCGTGATGAGTGAGTGAGTGACCTTTCGCTTTTATATATATATAAATAAAATATAGATTATAATAACTAGATATGTAATAACTAGAGACTCGTACCTGTGAATAAATTAGTGCAATAATCAAGTAAAGAAAAAAATCAATGCCTTAGAATAGATCTTCAAAACCCCGTCAGCAAAAAGCATCGCCAACCGATTGGGGACCGATGCAAATATCCAAAGGGGTTTCACTGAAATAACGTGCATATTTGCTCATGCTTTATAAATTCACAATGAATGTACCTATATGAATGTATGTAGGTATATAAACGTATTTAACACTGTGAGAAAAATTCAAAACTAAGCACATTTTTCATTATCTACACTTTGTTGTTTTTTTAGTATTTTCTGTGCATGTAGTAGGTATAGGTACCAACATTATTTATGAACAAAATTGGTTTATCCGTCGTTTGATGAACATTGATGGAACGAAATCATCAATATCTACTAAATTGACATTGGATGTGGAGAAGTTTTCATGTTACTTCTGAATTTTCATTATTCTTGATTAAAAATACACATTCGTAATAAAAAGCATTTATCTTCGTAGTAATGTGTGTAGTTTAGCAGTAAGTAGCTTAGAGTAAGAAACTGTACAATGTTTGGTTTTATCAACATAATAGATAAGCGAATAAGCAATAAGAGTACGTATTAACTACATTTTGAGAAACCATATGAGGTTGAAAGTTGAATGTCACACGTGACTTCTTATTCTTCTTCTTATTCGTTTTGGGGGCGATGAGGCCTGCACTGACGTCCCGCTTGGTGTGTTTTGTCACGTGACACGTCACACGTGAAGTAGCAATGCGTTTTGTTTTTAGTGCCCTTTACTACCTCAAACTTGACACTGGTAGAGTAACGTCTTCAAACGTTGAAAACCCAAAAAAGAAGTAGAGTCAATCAGTTAGTCAACTACTTAGCTACTTACGCCCAGTTCAACTCAGTTTTTTTGGATTAAACTTATATTCATTATAACTTAGTCATTATACATATATATGATTTGTGAGACGGGTGCCCCGAACGCATTTTTTATCGGCAGGTTCTTTTCCCTAATCGCATTTTGCCACGATCGTGTTTTGTCATGTGTGCTTTATGTATAGTCAATTTGTATCTCAGTCATACTTTTCTAGTTCGTACAAAGTTTCTAGTTTCATTTTAGGTATTAGGTCGCAGGTACGCCTGTAAGTCGTTACTAACATAAATTGAATAACATGGCGTACCAACGGATTCGATCACTGCAACTTAATCAAAACTTGCTACTTTTTAATTATCGATGGTCAATCAGATTTATAATACACGCCGTAACAAATCCGTAGATTAGTTTCACCAATCACTGATTTGTCTCAGATCTCGAACTAACGACCAATAAACTTTATCATACCATTTCAGTAGGAATCACTTTAATAGATTACTACACTATACATTTTTTATAGGCTATTGTTGACGAAAAGAGAAAGTTGATATTTTGTAGTAGCAGACTTGTTAATGTTATTGGCAAAATAAGATTCAAATTAACATTCTAAAAGAATGAGAATCGTTTAAATTATAAAATTGAAATATTCACGGCAGGAATCGAAAGGAAAGCTTGCGCCGGCGCCGATGGCCATGATGTATGGGCCCTACCACATGCTTAACTAATAAACCTTTCCAGTTAAAGGACACACACGGTGATGTATACCCGTCTCATTTTGTTACACATTAAATTATCAACAGGTGTAATAAATGGCATCTTTGTCATCATTTTATTTGAATACTTAAGTTAAAAAGTATTACCAGATTGTGTATTTTGGTACTGGAAAAAGTATTCTAAATGCATTCTCATAGATTAATTTTCATATTATACGTCAAATTATTTGTAGAAAGAGATAACATAGTATTTCGTTGTTCTTCCTCATGCCGTAATGACCAGTCCATGTCTGTTAAACGACCCAAAGCTCAGCTTCGGTTAAACTACATGCGGGTCAAAAAAACGACGTTTCTATTAAAGACGACCGCTTTTTACAGACAGGAACACAATCATAAATTATAATTTAGTAACTCGAAGGACTCGAAAATTAAGATATCCACCTAACCATATCTACGGCGGCATCCTTTTGTAGTTTTAGTGCAAGTTAAGTTACTCAATGTAACAGACGTGTGATCGATACTTCGTGACAGTGGTTCAGTATTTGTGAGAGGAATTTTAGTGTGCAAAGCGTCAAAATTGTGAAGGCGTGACCTACCACAGTGCGATTTTGTCGTCAGTTATTCATTACAATGCTTGGTGCATAACATTCGATGCGTCGTCGCACGTTTTGCCAATTTACATCGTGACACCGAGTGGAGCAGCTGTCTGACGTTTCACGTTTGACAGTCAGTCGTGTGATTCTCTAAGAGCAAAAATCGTTGCATCTTCGACAGTATCCGTGAAACAAATGAAGAGATGACAAGAACCGTTGGAAAAACAACCTTATGCCCAAGGCCGATATCTCATAAAGTATTTGAGATCGGTGAGCTCGTCGACGAATCCTTACAGAATCGCACGGCAGAAATGTGCATCGAATTCGACGTGAATGTCCTTGACTGCAATTTCATGATCGCAAAAGCTTTTCGCTTTTACTTTTTCACACGGATCAGACGACTGATTCATTTGGTTGTCAACTCACGAATGCTGGAATCAACGGCGCCCGCGCAGAATTTAGATGAGAAGTTACTTCTGTTCTGCCCTCGTATTGCGATACATAAACATTATGCAGCCGTCATGTTAAGAGCGGAAAATATAGTCGCTGACTGCGTGCTAAACGTATTTATAAATGTATATTTACCGATGAGATAATTTAATTGTGATCTGGCGTTTTTCGTAATATCTCTCGAGGTGTGTTGTGAGAATGGTTTTTGTTATAGCTTTTTATTGCTTGCTAAAGTGTACTTAAAATGTGTCAGTAAGTAATTTTAAGAGGTCAAACACCGATATTATAAATGCGAAAGCACGCCGCGCCGCCCGCCGCGAAAATATGTCTCCACAAACAGGGTAAACCAAACACAGTCTTAGCACTTTGAATAAGTACCCAAAACAAAACCTGCACTTGCATAAATGCATAACAGTACTTACGTAAATGTGCAGTATACTATAATAATGGGTTTTAACTTTCAATTATGTGTTGAGAAATAATTGGCCATGAATAATATTATGCATAGTTTAGGGGTTGTTGTATTCGTTTTGCAGTTTTCTAAAAGTCACGCGTCCTTTGTTTTCATTATAAAAGTTTTTCTTGAATTCTTGACACACAATGTTCTACTCGACGTCTTAAATCACCTGTGTCATTATATTATGAACAATAATTACAGGTTGACACTTGACAAGTTTCGCTGATAGATTTATTATAGGCACTTATAACATAATGTAGATGGAAACCAAACTTTGTTCACTATTTACATTAACCATTTTACATTTAATGAACTACAAATATTTGCACATAACTATTTGTGATGTAGCAGTCCGTAAATCTCGTATTACTCCCAACTCTCTAAATTTAATTGACTTTTGATTTAAACCTGCGCTTCATTTTTTTTTATTTGTTTCCTGTCGGATTATTAAGAAAAATCATGAAACAAACATGTAGTTTTTCAGGCGTAACCATTTATTTTCACTAACATAAATTTTCTAAATAATTTAACGAAACAATATGAAACAGATAGATGCATATGATGCGTAAACTAATTTCACATGTTATATTTTATTTTTATAGTTTAATAGTACATTTTTAATAGCGTCTCTGGTTTTGTATTTCTATTGGAGTGCGCGTAACAGCCAGCTCGCTTCAAAATAAACGTAGTTTTTTTTGTGAAACATACACATTTGCACGGGCCGGTATATATAGAAGTTGGTTGCTCAGTGGGGCCTATCTCGATAATTTGCGCGAGTGTATCGTAATGGCATCGTTGACGTATACAGTATAAACTATCAGTTGGCTGTGCCACAGTTGTACTAGATAAATAATAGTTTGTACTGTATACTTTAACGATACGATCACGTTGCATTTACGTTAATTTTCTTGCTATACGCCCACAGTACAAACTGTCATTTAAACAGCTGTGCCATTATCTAATGTAATGATTCCTCGATGCTTTCGTCGACGAGCTCACTGATGTCAAATACTTTATGAGATATCGCCCGTGCACATTTTTCCAGGTTGTTTTTCCACAGTTTCTTGTCATCGGTCATTTGTTTCACGGATGTTGTCAGAGAAGCAACGATGTTTGCTGTTTGAGAATAGCACGGCTGTACAACTGTGACTGACAGCTCATAGCTTAATACGCCCTGCCCTAATACGCCCTATACCCTAAGCCTTTTCATCTTAAGTGTACTGGAAATAAATTTTCCGCACGCAATTAAACGCACAATTCACTGAGTACACGATATTTCAAATAATTACCTTCATAGGTAAAAAGATCTAAGTCGAACATGTTTAGCAAATATTTGAACGAGCTCAATTAAGCTTTATTAAGATTTTTTATTAAGATTTCTCAATATCCTTAAAATTGTTACTGCATATCTAACACTTACGTATGGAACAGCCTTGGTTCATTACAAGCCTTAGTAGGAGTGGCATGACTTGCAATAATCACCTTGATTTCTTGATCCATATAAATAGTAAGTTACATAACATGTACCTAACATTCATAATTTAATATTTAACTGAGGAATTGAAATCAAGTACTGTATTACCTGTCAGGTAAAATATTGCAGGAACACTATAATGGCGCTTGTTGTAAACTATAAATAAAGAAACAGAAAAATGTTGGTTTATTCATCATTGTTATGGAAAGGTGCTAGTGGCATATTTAGACAGACTTCTATATCCAGGTCTAGGGGGCGGTGACCCCCGCTCTTCCGGCGTGCCCTGCTGACCCGCTGAAACTGAAACTAGCTTGGACTTACTTAACACCACATAATATAATTAATTTTTTCGATGGTGTAAAGATTCTCATTATTTTATAATAATCTAGTATTTCCGTTGGACATATTAAACAATAATGAGTTTCTCATATTAACTAAACTTTATTGATGTTTATGGAGCCTAGGTCTATATTAAGCTATTTTAATAAGTAGCTCATATCTATCTTACCCTTGTTCACTTGGAGCTTTCAAAATTTCAAACTAACTTTTATATTTTAAAATTTAATTATTAAAAGGATTGTAATGTAACGTTATAGTTTCGTCTCACGTGACCTTAATGTGCATCACATCACAACCGAAAAACTTTTACTTAAATCAAAACTACATGTAGAGCGCATTTCTGAGAAACATTTTCATTAAATGCACTTAAGGCGCGCTCGTATCCTGATAATAGTAAAAAGCAGAATCTTTAAACATCTAGTGTAACTGAACAGGTCAATAATATTGTATGAAACTTACTTAGGTTAGAAAAGGAACAGGCAAAGAGTAATAACCGAACAGAAATCCTAAATATCACTCGCTCTCTGCAGAAAAATATCCTGAACAGGTCCATAAAAATAAACTTTAACGTCCAATCTCTCAGAATTTTCAGCGATAACACTATATTTTTTATTACGTAATACATAGCTAATATATAGTACTAAATTAGTAACCAGCAGTTTTTTCAATTGTGTTAGTATATATCGAAATATATGAAGAAGACGTGCAAAATTAATGCATTTTCGCGTTACATTGTCCAATATAACATGCGATTTTTAACCTTACGTAAAGCATCGTAAATTATTTTAAAATTGGGGTTGGACCGCGTCTTAATAAAGTAATAACATTTGATTTAAATAAGTACTAAAATTAAGAAAAGTATTTATATATTATTACCTAAGGTATTTTTTGATGTCTATTCTCTAGATTTTTATTCGTAGACTGAATAGACTGGGTAATTTCTATCTTATCCAGTGATTGAACCCATTCATTCTGTCACCATTTAAGGAAGTGCTTAAAACAAAACTTGACTAAAACAAACATTAAGTAGAACGAATTTACAATTGATTGTCTCCAATTTGAATAAATTAACAATTTATTTAAAGAATATATGCGAACCATTAGACGTCTGCCGTTTTGGTTGGGAAACTAAAGAATTACTATAAACTATATGATTTTATTACCGTTCGTGCTATTAGTGTACATAATTGTGATTTAATTTTTAATTAATGTCGCCTCTAATTACTTGTTTCCTTTTATTAAGGTAATGAATATCATTCATAAAGGCATGTTGTATTATTAAAGTAGTTATAATTTAATGACGTTATATAGATACAATCTAATTTTGTATATATAATTATTATTATATTCTTCCTACTAATTTTATAAACGTGAAAATTTGTGTGTATGGATGGATGTTTGTTACTTTTTCACGCTCAAACGGTGGGGCCAATATTGATGAAATAAGGCATGGAGGTAGATGAGCCGCTGGAAACACATGGGATAGTTTTCATTCATCATCATAATCATTATCGTCATTCATCACCGAGCGGAGTTGCAACCACTGGACGCAGCTAGTGTATTGATATATAGCTAATGTATGACAAATAGTAAGGATATATCAGGTTATTAAATAAAAAACGATGGCAAATTTCAATTATATGTTAAATAAAACGCCAACAATTGATACGTAAACGCGCAATTCGATTAAAACATAAAAATCAAGGAAAATGCGCTCAAAGTCCCGCGTAAGATTTTTCAATTTGCAACATAAAGGTCGGAACACACCTTCCGATCGTTCGGTAGCAGTTGAATTAAGATAATGTTCACACCTGCCCGAGTCCGTATAAACCGTCACATTGTAAGCCGGACGCTGTTACTCCGGACAGTTTATGAGTTTGCTCAGACCAAAGCGCCCCGTATCGCGATTTTATACGACATTTACGTACTGACTATACGACGTTTTTTGCTATTCGACAAATTGTCACACATTTTAATTAAGATTGGGATAATTTAAACTGTTTTATAGCGATATAGAGAAAATATGGTGCGATTAATATTGATAAGATAACGAGTTTACATAGTACGATGAACCTGTTAAAGAAATAACTACAATTTCTATACTAATATGATAAAGAGGAAAGATTTATATGTAAGTATGTTTGTAACGAATTGGCTCAAAAAGTACTGGACAGATTTCAAAAATTCTTTCTTCATTCACCCTGAGTACCATAGGCTATATAAGATTCATCATCATCATCATCATCTATCACCGCGCGGGTGAAACCGCGGAGAGAAGCTAGTATATGATATGGTTCATAGTCAACTCTTCAAGTTTTTATCTTCACAAGACAAAATGTTTTTGTTGGTAATTATGTGCGCACTGTCAGTTAGTAGTAAGCTTAACATAACTCAGTCGCAACCCTTTGGTTGTGTTTACAAATACATTTTAGGATCAGCTGTTTGATGACGTCACAAAACAGTTAATTCTGGGTGTATATTACAAGCAATTTCCACGTTAATAGTAACTGTAACTGTTCTTTATGGAGGATGAAAAATTTATTGTTCATTAACTCAACATAAATTAGCTATAAAATGCATTCAATAATTTATCGCCGGTTGCAAATGTATTTAAATTGATGTAAGTGTTGTCAGGTGTTCGTGTATTTTATTAATCATTTTACTTAACACAACAAAAAATATTACACGGTTATTACAGTTTTGGCATAAAAAAGAACAAAAACATAATGCAACAATGTTGTTAACCGTTACCCAAATGGACCAATGTTAAATAATAAAGCTTTAAAACATTCAGGTACAGAACTATTGAAAGGTTTACTGTTTTATGGTCCTAAAAACAAATTGCATAATTGTCGACCATGAATCAGGTGCCGAATGGAATTCTTTACAATTATTGTCTAAATTTAAAGCCCGGCTTCGAAGAACGTGTTACCGGTAAGTTTTTTTATCGGTTTAACAAAAGCTTAGTGAAAAAGCCACAATGTTACAACATTGTGGCTTTTTCACTTACCGCACGTCAGTTCAGTTATTTTTTGTAACTTGCTTCGGTAATACCGACTCAAATACAATTGTACCTATACACATCTGCAGGCATCTTAATGAACTATAATTTTATAACTTCTGTTTGTTCTAATACCCAATGCAATACAATACCCCGTGTTTGGCGCAGAACTAATTATTTTTATGAAAAATATTGTTTTTAAATGTTACTATATTATGGTTCAAAGAAAAAAATACATAGTAGTTTTTAAAACATTAATTACTTATTTAATACATTAACATTAATTTTAATTTACACTGGCTATACTGGTAATAACTAAAGTACCCAAAATATAAACTACTAGCTGCTCTCCCCGGTTTCACCCGCTCGGTGATGGATGATGATGATGATGATGATGAATCTTATATAGTCTATGTTACTCAGAGTGAATGTAGCTTTCCAATGGTGAAAGAGTTTTTAAAATCGGTCTAGTACTTTTTGAGCCAATTCGTTACAAACATACTTACAAATATTTACTACAAATATTTCCTCTTTATAATATTAGTATAGATTTAAGAAGCCCTTCAGTATATCGTACTTATTATTAATTTGTGGTACTTTTCTAATTTTACAAATCATATTTTATGTCTTATTCATACAGTTGACTGAAATTCCAACTAACGAAAATAGTTGTGTTAAAATAATAATTGTAAAAGTAACGAACTTTGAAACAGGATGTGTAAATCGTGTTACGCCCTTATTCTGTCACGCCTTGTTTCCGTTGAGTTTCCTGTTAGTACCTTCTTACTCTTATAAAATAATAGCTGCCCACCGCAGTGTCACCCGCGTGGTGATGGATGATGATAACGATGGTGAATCAAAATACACCTATGTTTTTTACAGATAATTTAGCATTCTAATGGTTAAAGAATTTTTGAAATCGGTTTAGTAGTTTTTGAGTTTATTCGTTACAAACAAACAAAAACACAAATCTTTCCTTTTTATAATATTGGTATAGAAGATCAAATAGATTTCCTTGAAATGTATATAATACGTATTGCAAATATAAAAAAACTACTCTAAAACAAAAAGTATCGAAGTGATAATAAATTTCCGTACATCAACATGGTGTCTACCCACTACTCAAGATATAAAGGCAACTTGATGGTATAAATATAAAATACAATAAAGTACTTAATTAAAACATAAATCTTAATAATTAGAGACGATACAGTCAACGTGTGCATATTTTAATAATAAAATAACAAACTGTAAGTAGGCGACGACGTTACTCTCACGATCGTTGGCGGAAAACATTAAGAGTCAGTGTGGACGGACCATTACTTTAATTTTTTACAACATATTACTCAAGATAAAATATTATGAAACATCCTGTTTATATACACTGATTTAATTTAATAATGAATCATTTTTTAAATGCCTAATACTATTAATAATAGATGCGATTGAGGAAGATTCAAAATTGATAGTTTGAACCTTTTTTCTAATTCACCCTGGCTTTAAATCAAACGGCAGCTAAATAAAATGAAATATTTATTAAATATCTAACAAACTTTGACATTACGAGTTTATAAATCCGAGAAACTTCATAAGTATTTGGCTTCCTACCAAGGTCCTTTTAGTCCAATAATATATATCGCGTTCAAAGATCAAGAAATAAAAAGATGTGATGTTGACCCCAAAACCTGCCTACGATTGAACCTTTATAAACCAAAGCCTTATGCAAATTCGTGATAAATCATCCTCGGATCGTAATTTACTCGGACGTCACTCGATCGTGCCTTGGTGCGTGCGCGCATAACGCGCATTATTGAATCTGTGACAGTACCGACACGTCGTAAATTGCGCATGAGCATAATGTGAAAGAGAATATTCCTTTGAACAATAGCATAAGAAAATAACATTTAACCTTACTGCATTTAATGAACTTTAAATTAATACGTGAGAAACTTGATATAAGTACTCGGATACGTGGTAAGGTACTCATAACACTTAGATTATCGTTAGTCCTGTTTAACATGCAAAATATTTTTATAGTGCTTAAAAAGTACATATATATAGTGCTTAAATTGACGTTCATAAGTGCGTCTTTGATGCCTAAATTGAATAAATGATTTGGACTTTGACTTTGACTTGACATATATAAATTAATTATACGCAGAGCTCCTTCGCTTGTCATTTCACATAACGCGGGAATGTATGTTTTTCATGACTAGATATTATACGATTACAACATTATTTTTGATTGTTTCAAACGCCTCATTCAATGGCAGTACATAGTAGCTCTTACATACGTATCTCGTGACTCTGATCAAATTGAAACATCTGTTAATTGGCCTGTTAACTTATTCTATGACACAGCCGCCACATCATAAATTCCCGACTTCGTCTCCCATTGTTCCTGGCAATGTCAAAGATCAGTAATTTGCCATTGTGAAGGGGTCTTACCAGTCTTAAGGCGTTTGTACACTGGGCGTAATAAACGTGCGTTTCCGTCATCCCATATCCATAATGCATGAAAAAAACATACGCTGTATCCCCGACACTATTCGGAGAGTTAAAGAATCTGGTATCCGCAATGACTAGACGCTTGCTACGTGCGAAGTAAACGCATGTCTATAAATGAAGATATATGCAGTGTAAAACTACCCTATGTGTAAATTAATGCCTTCGTCACTTTTTGTTCACAGTTTGTAAATGTACACTTTTTGTTTAGAGCTTACTACTTCTATATACAGTAAGTATTTTTAAACCACAATGTCAAACAAAAAATATGATTAATGTGTCTGAGGCTTAGTTACAAACAAAAAATAATGACTTGTAGAATATTATTATAGGTTTAATATTGAAGCGCAATAGGTATCTAACGTCCTGATTGTGTACCTACAAGCGTCATCTTGTAATGTAAAATGTTTACAGCATTGTTTGTACTTACGAGTATTTGTAAGTTCGCTATTCAAAAAATCTTGGAACCCATTCAACTGTTTCCGTGTTAGTTTAAATGTTTGAATATTAGCATCATAAGGAACTCCCATTTTCGAATAGCGTTCAACTCTAACTAACCAAGAATTTTAAACAAATTTAAAATATCATTAATAACCAATCTATATCAGAATAGCGGTTACGGCGTCAGTCAATTTGTGAAGGCACGAAGACGAATCACCGTTACAGTCAGCCGCAGGGTCGTTCTTCGGTACCATTCTCTTACAATACTTGCGCAAGCCATCGATTGTCAGTGATTACAGAAATCCAGATTTAATTGGTGCAACGCAGGCATCTTCTTTTCAATCTATACTATAATATTATAAAGAGGAAAGATTTGTTTGTTTGTATTGAATTGGCTCCACAACTACTAGACCGATTAGAAAATCCTTTCACCATTAGACTCCTACATTTTCCATGATAAATATAATATTAGACTATATAATATTTTCAAATAAATTAGGGATCCATATGAAAACTTCGTTAGTGTAACCCAAGGTGTGGAAAACATTAAAAAAAGTCTTTATATCGCGTACGCTGCGGAAACTATTGACCATTTAGTCTATGCTATGGACAATAGCAAAGTACTGCAATTTTATAGAAGACGTCAATACAATATCTACAAAGAAGTCTACATTACCTTAATGTCTAATTATTACATTTCTTTTATGTCAATAATGGTTGGACTATTACAGTTTATGTCACAATAAATACCTTTTCATTTTGAAATATGGAATAGTAACGCCGGCCGGTACAAACCAGGCCATATTATTCGTACCTTGGTTTTAAACATTATCTACTCTAATAATAAAGAGGAAAAATATATGATTGTTTGTTTGTTTGTTTGTAATGGATACACGTAAAACTACTTAACCGATTTAAACAATTCTTTCACGGGTATAGAGAGCTGAGTTACATGATGCCTGCGTTACATGCGCTATATTTGATTCATCCTCATCATCATCCATCACCACGTGGGTGAAACCGCGGAGCACAGCTAGCTGTTAAATAAATTTAAAATAATGTTACATACAATTAAACTGTCCTGTACATCGTAGAGGCTAAATATCACGTGGAGAATCATTAAATATATACAGTGCTCCTATAAAGGTGTTGCATTGATAACAAGTTTTCAGTTTCATTTGATTGATTCAAGCTTCACTTCGATCGTGTAGATATTTATGATTGTGAAAGTAATATGAGATTGAATTTTAAGGCTAATAGCATTGCGACCAAGCAGCTTCATGCAGGTCAGTGAAAATATTTAAATAGCGTTCATTTTCGCACGGTCTACATAAGTGATATTACTACTTTAGTACTATTATTTGTTCTGTGCATTTCGTCCAGCACATCGTCAGCGTAAACAGGAACATTATTATTAGGTACTAGCGACTGCCCACGACTTGATTCGCGATCGCGTAGTAACCTCCCCTCTTTTCTTGGTTTTGTTTCATAAGAACCTTCTCCTGACAATAATTAAAAAAAAAATATCAAGATTGTTCCATCCGTTCTCAAGTATACCGTAACCAGGAAAAATAGGGGTTAATTTTTATGTATATAGATTGTATTATAAAGAAATAAAAATCGTTTGAAATTGACTAAGGCAATTAATAAAGTTATCACTTAATTTTGATGTATATTTAAGAATTAATGGCTACAGTTACTGAAAAGATTCCATAGGTATATTTTTCTTTTTTTATGTTCGTAAACAGTACGAAGAATTTAAAATCAAACTGTCTTTTCTCTCTACGGAATAAAGAAACAAAAACAGTGAGACCAGTGGATGAAAAGAAAATAAAAACTGTGTTTTTTATCGAGCCATGAGCCTTAACGCTTTCCGTTTTACATTGTTACCAGCATTATGCAATAATATGTGATATCAATCATAATTTAAAATTTCTATAAACAACCACGCCTCTTATGCACATAATATTTGCAAGTAAATCCGATTTATTCATCTATCAATATTAACAAGTTGTGAATTATGAATATTCTTACTTATTAGGTCAGTCAGTCAGACAAAACACGCACGTGTCTTGATGTACATAGTAATTATAAAGCATAATTTTACTTGATATTTATTATATAGATTTAAAGATTTCTTGAGTTTTCTCGATTATAAAATAAAATGTAACTACGGATTAACTCGCGTATTTTTATATCATATTATATCTGTTATATAGATATGTTATATTATATATCAAAAGTACTTATGATAATTGAAAAGCGTGCGAAACAAGACTTTATAATAATATAAAATATACACGAGTTTAATTGATTGAAGTTATGTAATTACAAAGTTCATACCTTTATATGACAATACTTTATTTTGAGACAGTTAATATTTCAATTATATAAACAAAACTGCTATTACTACACAACAAACGTATACTTATATTATACCAGATATACCTACAAATAATTAACTGATAAACAAAATATGCATAAATATTAGGCGTGTATATATTACTATTTGTTGTAATCGATTATTGAAATTAAAGTCACATGCAAATATCATTATTAACTATATATCTAATTTGAATCGTACTCAATGCCAAAATTCCAAAATGTCAATGCCTTATAAATAATACTGTAAAATATTAACTGTCATTTTGATACAGTTTTTTTGGCTTAAAATACCATCTAATTGTTTCGAAATTCATTAGCTGTTACAAAACGTATGATATCACTCACACAAACCATGTAGAACGAGTCATCTCCGCGGCAGTTAAACCGCGCTGGTAATATCGACCGACGAAATTGTGTACAAGTTCAAGGACTCAATAAAAAATTACCCACAACCGCTCGTACCGCGCAGACTATAAAATACGTGACGAATTATTGCTTTGATGCCTTTATCTTTAAACACTTACTTTTTAAATTAGTTACAAATTAACTTTATTTAATAAATTTATAACTTTATTTAATAAATTTATATTATAAAGTATAAGTCTTTAAATAATAATTTTACAAGTTATAGCCAGCTGCTTGAAACCGCGTGATAAAACGTAGTCGCGAACTACCAAGGACTATACCCGTTAAATCGAGGATAATATTGTGTTAATCCATAGGATAAGCCATCACCATTCAAATCCGAATTGAGCCGGTTCAGCGTGAAGAAAACATACTGATATTCACTCACCCACTCACAAACTATTGATTTACTGGTGTGATATAGGTTAATTTAATTTAATACAATCTGAAAGCAAACGAATAAGGCGGCGCAACATTTTCAATTGAAAATGAGATTTTTCTTGATTTATATCGATATAAATCAAGAAAAATAGTAATATAGTGTAATAAAAAAAAACAACATAACTCAAATCTTTACAGCAATATGTCAAATAAATATTTAAATATAATAAAATTTGCCAAGGCGTTATTAAATTTTTATTTAATACACGTAGGTAAATAATTTAAGATTTGGAACGATGTGGTTCTATTCTAGCGTTTTTATATCTATGACATTTCGCGCCGCGCCGCCGCCGCGCCGAACCGGCCGTAACGTTGTAAGTTATGAGTAGCTAGGTCCGTTTTGTTTACAACCTCTCCTTTTACTTGTGTCCGGGTGCACTCGGCCACTATGTTAAGTCTATTTTTTATGTCATTCTAGCTGTCGACATCTTTGGTTACGTGTTGCATGAAACCGATCATGATATCGTTAAACATTATTTAAATAGAGACATCTTAATTTTTAGAATTCTTCGCTAACAATGATTAACGGTTACTTTGTTTTAAGTTCCAGAAATATATCACAGTATAATGTCATAATTAATATTTAAATAAGGTAATTTAACATTAAAATGAAGTTTTAAATTGTGAAAACTCACACCTTACTAAATAATCTAATCTTGTTCTATTGTTTAGTTTTATTAATTACCTAAATTTCACATATATTGAAATGTAGATAGTTTTTCCCACTCAACTCTACATAGTGGTACATATACATTTAAATGTTATATCGTTTTGAAAATTTTTAGTTACCTATTTATTTAAATGGCAATGAAAGGTAAAATTTTATAATTAGCATTCTATATATAACTGAATTCTTGTACGTTGAATTTACCATTACTAGTCAGTAGTAATCGTCGTCTAGACTGCATGAAATATAGGAGTACTTATGTGATATTATTACGATGAAATAGGTATAAGTATATTTCTGTACAGTAACAGTTGTTGAGTTTCCCACAAGCCGCCACGAGACGCGACGTTTTCTAAAGATAGCTGTAAATTGCTGCTGCTCTCTTATAACACTGGTCTTTGTATTTTATAAACTTGTTTTGTTTACATTATATTGTTATTTATATCATTGATAATCGAGTCACATACAAAATACAAAAATCAATTCTGTTTTATTAACTGTAAAACTGACTTTGTGTAATATAATAGTACCTATACATTATAGTATGTTATATAGTATGTATAACATAAAATATAGTTTTCATGTACTCATTACAAAAGTATAATATGTGAATACAATGTGAGTCTTAAGTTTTTTTAGAAAAAATGCATTTTTTTAAATGTGTAACTAAGCACGCCTAATATAATTAAATATACATTACAATGGTACTGATTCGCTTGTGCGTACACTTAACTAAAATTCTCTAAACTATGGTAGTTCTTATTATGTTAAAACTAAGATCCACATTTGTGTAACACTTAGGATGATAATTCTAAACATATGATTATCAATGTGGGTAGTTTTATATGAGTTTGGTTTTGTTTAGAGAGCAGCAACTTACATCACGATTAAAGTTGCACTAAATAATACCCACAATTAAACAGAAACGGTAAATTTAAGAATTGTCACTTGCAAGCATTATACGAATTTGGACTTAAGCATGAACAAAATAAGAACTACCATGATTTACTAAAAAAATATTTTAGTTCGCTAGTTTAGTTTGGTGTTCTGAACAAGCGAATTACTACCAATGTACATAATTGTATTATAATTTTGATCTTTGCCATTTGGCTTGGCATAAAAATAAAGTTTAATTGTATAATACTCCTTTATGTCTAATGTTCGTTCTGTATTTATGATAAGATCTTCGTACACATAAAACGTTTTATTTTATTCAATTAATTCTAATTAGACCACCATTTCCTTAATAAACTTGTACATTTCTTTGTGTTTTATTCTGTTATCCCTTGTTGGTCTGCATACTTAATGATATATATCTAGAGCATATTTTAATTTTTATAACATTAAGATAGAAAACTTTGTAACGGTGATACTTTGTAGGGTTATTTTTACTACTAAACCTTTTGTTTGCTTCGTTTCTCAAACATAATTATTATCATAAACTGTGTTTATCTTTTCTTTAATTCAAAGAGTTTGTGTTGCTATGCGAAAATTATTCTCATACAGAACTAAAGTTAGTCAGATAAGCCAGTTGAAGGGGCAGGGGGCAAGCCACATAGCACGTAGAACAGATGGCCGATGGAGTCGGAAGATTCTGGAGTGGAGACCACGGACCGGAAAGCGCAGCGTAGGTCGTCCAACGACAATGTGATAAAGGTAGCAGGATGACGTTGAATGCAGACCGCTTAAAACCGGTCCTTTTGGGAATTTGTGGGGGAGACCTATGATGGACGTCCTACGGCTTAGATGATGATGATGAGAACGACGTATTCAGTAATAAATGAATTAAAAACTTTGTACTATAAAAGTATTATATAAGTATACTGCGTATAGACAGTTATACCTACTAATTTGTTTCACTGCGTTCGCCCAAATATTATCTCCATAGTTAATCGTAAAAAAATCATAGAAAAACATAAGGCAAAGCTACACTGGACCCTGTCACTGGAACTATCTAAATCGCCATCAAACCTATGTTATTTATGTCTCTATATCGGGTTTGCGTGTGTAATAACAATATGGATCCACAGATTAGATGATAGTAATTACGTAACTCATGCGTCATACTTGTCTACCGCATGCTTACATCAATTATGATTTTTATGTGGTACGGGCCTTTATTTGACAAATATGGGTCAATTAGGACCCGAATAGAGATAACGTTAGCATTTGGTACTTCACATACAAAATTACGTCATAACGACCATTTTGTTGATAAAAGTATTTATATATTATACCTACTGTTCAAGTTTATAGTTATGTCAATTTAGAGATATATAGTTGTGCGTATACATACTATGCTTTGTATATAAACGTTGCTTATTTTTTTACAGTTTCATTAGATACTTACTGTGCATGCGTACTTACCATAAATTAATTAAGAAGGTAAATTAAATAGATATGTTAAATATCTATTTACGTACCTACTTGAATTTATTTTTCATTCATATACCGTGATAATTAAAACAAAAGATTTATGAATGAAACAAACGTAAATGTACGTCGATGGTACTCAAAGGATTAATATGAAACTTATATCATTTTATAATCTAAAAGAGTGTATTCCATTTTAAAGTGCGCAGTACCGAATAACGGTGTCAAAATTTATTAAGACTTTTTAATGCAAAGCCTTTATTATAAAAAGATGGATTAGTGACTTTCTTACTGTCACACTTTTGGATGCAACCATCATCTTATTGTGGTACAAGATAATGTACGAAAAATAATTAGTTACATTTAATTTAAGGAGCACGTATTTATTCAATGAGCTAATATACCTATTTCTTTTTATTTAATTATCGTATATTAGGATATCTCTTTTTTAATACTGTAACTGTTAACTTGACTGATAGGCTGCTATACAATTTGAACTTTTCAATTTCAACTTCCTATCAAGAAATTAATTCTAAATTTGAAATAAGATTGCATTGTTTTTTTTTGGTACATCAAGTGCACATCATGGAATTAAGCATCAAACCACACGGGGATACCGTTACAGTAACAAGTCTTTTTTCAGCAATAGTTGACCACAGAATTGTATCAAACTCTGACCACATCTAATTTTTCTCGTTACATAATAATAATCTATCACAAGGGTAAGGCAACCATTCATGTGGCGTGTATCAAGACTATATTCTCCAATTTCTTAACTGCGTCGGATAATGGGTTAGTAACCCTTCACTGGTAACCTTTTGAGTTATTTTATTGCTGCATTTGAAGTGGTTTTAGAAAAAGGATATACATTTCGAACAATCAGGAGATTATAACATGTAGTAGTTAGTACTCTTAAGCATACAATCATCCTAGTTCTCCAAGCATCCTGCTAGACTATTATCTCTGAAACAGTATAATGCAAGCATATGACTGGGTTAAGCTTTGAAGGCTTCTGAGTGAAACTACTGGGCAAATAACTAAGTAATGTAAAAAAAGGTTTTATATTTCTATAATTGCGATAAAAAATAATTTAATAACTTGATATTGAAATTCGGGGTAGCGAAGAGCACATTGCTGACAAAAAATAGTTTAGTAATTTTACTGTAGAAAAAGAGGACTATGTCATGACAAGATATAATATATATGTATTTATATAGATAATAATATTAGGTTTTTATTTACAAAAATTAAAAACAGTACATTTATATTATCTATAATTGCAGCCATTGAACCCAATACTTTTCGATTACTACATAAAAAACCTACTTTATATGTATGTTTCATTCTGAAATATACCCAGCAATGTGTTTTGAACTCTACTATGTAGAAAATAAAGTTCATTAAACATATCAATAAAGGCAAGTGACAATATATTTTTTACAGGTCGCCGGTCATCGTTTCGTAAACAAACATCGATAGTAATTATGTGGCATTTCCATCGATAACGCTGATCACTGGTCCCATGTAATTGCACCTTAGTGCTGCAAATCTAGTACTACGTAGAATGCTTGACAGTTAAGCACAAATGCAGTAAAAGTGTTCAATTCTTGGTCTCGACTACTCGGCTTGGGTCGATTCTGCTATTTTGGACATGTATACTGTTAGGCCTTTATTTAATAAACGTTGCGTAAACATAGATTAGGCGTAACATGCTTTGTCTTGCTTTCACGCGTGACATTTACTGCAAGCGAAAAATTGACAGATAGATGTTTTAACTACTCCGGGTTTACTACAAGTTTATTAATAAGGCCGATAGACTTTAATAGATTTTAATCATTTAGAGTTTTTTTTTAGAATTTCATTAGGTACTCAGTGGGCCGAGCATGAAAATCTGCTTAAGTGTAACGTAATCGCATCGTTAATGTATTTAGTACATACAAACATTTATCTAGTACAATAGTGGCACAGATAACTCATAGTTTGTACTGAATACGTAAACGATACGATAACCGTACGCAGTTTTCGTGCTCGGCCCACAGTACACCAAATCCATACAATGCAAATGCTATTGTTGTACATTGCATAATGTACAGAATAGTAAAATACGCAAGTTATAATGACCGTGATAGTTTTATGAAAATTAAACAACCTTTTAATTAATCAACGTATTTGTCTGTCAATCAAGTTACGTGTATTCTATATTTTAATTTAGAACACTCTTTAGTAATCGTGGTCTCGGTACACTTCTCATTTGGATTAAAATAATTATAATAATATTATGTAATAATAATAGTCGCTGAAATTTATAAGTAAGTAAATACTATCACTATAAACGCTGAACTAATATTTATAGACGTAGATTACGAAACAGTAACTACGACAAAATAATAATTTGTCTTAGTAACTATTTTCTAACGTGTTCATTTACATTGTAGGGTAGATGCACCAAAAAAAGCCACGCATCGCTCTCTCACCCAATACTTTTTTGTGTCAAGTCTTCTTACTGTCAAATCATCCTATAATTTGACATCGTGCAACATGAGTTAGAACTTGAGGTCGTTTGTGTATCCCATAACTTGTTTGAAATTAATGATAGGAGTGAATTTACACTTCAGAAGGAGATAACATCATTGTTTATATTTATGTATAAAAGACAATTTTAACAAATTTTGAAATTATACAGACTGGTCCTTCTGGAGGTTTCTAATGATATAGTATAAATGGATTACTTATCATTAACCCGTCCGAATCAGCGCAAAAAATAACAAAAGATTTATGAATGAAACTTAACTCGAATGAGTCTTGCTGATTCGGACAGATTAATAAGGGAGTAGGTAATCATTCGCAGTATGTCTTTACATACTGCGAATGATTACCAGTGACTATTAATTTGTAGTTACAGTACAGAATAGTAAAAATTAATTAACACATCAAAACATCCAAGACACGTGTAAGATTATTCTTAGTTTTGAAATATATTTACAAATATATTTTATCGTCAAACGTATCACAATAGTTACGTACTGTAAAACTATAGGTGTTTAGCTTAATAAATAGCACTTAGATCTATTATCCTGTCATAATGGCTAAAGATGTGCTAACAATAGCCGTGCGAAAAAACAATAACAGATACTTCAATAGTTAGTATAAGAAAATGCTAATAGTTAATTCCATGAACAATAGGCAGTATGTATAGTATTGGCAAATTAAACTGTGATATTGGTGATATCCGCTTCTTGTCCGACCTTGCGAAAGCAATAAATTGCCAGATATGACACGCAAATATCTGCTTAGCGCACATTATTTGTAGTCTACCTATTGGTAACGATCAATTTGGTACCAATCGCAGGATAGAACTCACTTCGCGGGTTTGACTGTACTCGTATCTATGTGCTCAACGTGTAGAAAATGTGCGTTTGCTTATATAGTACAAAAAAATATAGACTTGGCTTGAAAAATCCTAAGATAAATTTCAATTTTTCATTGTTAAAAATATACTAAATATGAACGTTTTTAAAATATACTATTAAATATAAGATAAATTGGAGTACCGTTTGAAATTGAAAAACTTAATAGAACCTTAATATAATACCTACTAGGTATCTAAATTTAAATTTTGATGATTAATAATCTTTCATCGGAAGTATAGCTGTTGCAGTATAGCATACGAAACGTCAGATGGATTTAGAAAAAGGTACGTTTTAATAAAAAGAAGAAAAAGAGGAAAGGGCATCATTAATGCCCAGATTTTGCAGTACAGATATTCATGGCCAGTTCACTTATTGGTTCACTCATTGATGGCTTTATTAAAACCCAGTATTAAAATACTAACACTACAGCTAAAGGGATTCCTAGAAATGGAGGCTGATCATTAAAGTATGATTAAGCCATGAAAACTAGAAAATACTGAAATACATCACAGTTAAAGCAAGCTGTTTTACTGACGCTGATTATCACACTTCCAAAAATAGTAGTAGCAACGCAAAAATTGTATTCAACGACCATTCTGTCCTTTATTATTCTCTATTTAGACCTAGACTTGTCAATAAGTTGGTGTAAGAACTATACTCTGTCGCAGATTGGTATTGACGCGGTCAATGGGATGGTTGACATCTATTGAATTGTGCCAGCTGTTTATGTGTTTTTGGGTTACTGAGATTAGGAAGAAAATTATGACCAATGTGAAGAAATAAATATTAGAATCCATGACACAGAAGCTTATTTTGCCTTCTCGTAATAGACTTCTAGTAAGTAATATATCTCCTTTGTAAAATAATGAATTAGAATGTAAGTATTTTCGTTATTCGTATAAAAACCTTCCTACATAAGCTTTAAAGTCTTCTTTAGTAGTTATTTACTTAATAAGTACGTGTTATGATCCTGCTTAAATCTACACAAGCTTGCTATATATATATTTAAGCCTACATGTGGTTTATATGTATATGACAGTATATGTATACCATTTAGAATTTAAATGTCCTAAACGACCACGACACAAACCTTTTTTGCTAGCGCTAGTTCACATTTACGCCAAACCCTAATAGATAAAATGGAACGCCAAATTGTGAGCGTTGTTTTTCGTAATGGAATTCGTATTCAGAACCGTATTCGCCTCAGTTTCAGTACGAAATGGGTTATTTCCGTCAAATTGGGTACAAAGTCCTTGTACGATTTGATTTAGCCGGTGCGTCATGCAAGCTGTGGTGACTATCATAGATGTTCTTGTGTTGGCAGTTCTGTCTTCCGATTAAGTTTTGACTGACCAATTACAGATCCAGTCGATATTCTTGAAGAAATGTTTAAAACCTATTCAAACAAAAACCCATTGAATCTCCGATTCTTGAATAAGACTTATGTAAGAATCAATGTTAACAAAAAACTATTCGTACTTATACTGATATTTAATTACAATAATAATAAATAAATAAATAATACTGAATATATTTTAATGTTCACTCAATATAAAAATCGAACATCTATCATACCAATTATTATTCCTCGTGTGTAGATCTATACTTAAAACGCCCAATACGTAAGCTTGATAAAGTTTTAGTATGTTGGCAACGCAAAACTCAGCAGGCTACCATGCGCAGGCACCGCAAGTTCCCATTGGCCTGCGAGCGACAAGGCTGCCAATCTAAAAATAATACAGGGCCGTTATTATAATTTAATTAAGGGTCTCCATAATAACAAGGTGACCGACGGATGTGAAGCGGCCATTACTTTGTGCACGTACCCTAATACTTGGTTATCACGGTTATGCACGGTCGTCACCTGCGTTAATGAATGATTATTCTTGCCAAATTATTGTAAATATTAAAATTAAAAGATAACAATTGGATCAAAAATAGAACGCTCATCAATACAAAGGCGAGTAGTTCATTCACATTAAATCATACGATACATAAATCTCGCAAACCCGTTATACAGCTTATCAAAACAATACGCAGACACACTTTCAGTCTTCAATGCAGGAATGTCCTTCCCTACTTTACATGTAAAAAGAAAATTCAACCTATTTGTTCAAGACAAAAGGTCCCATTTCCTATGTCGTTATAAACGCTTATGATTCGTTTCAATTATGAGAGAGGATCATTTCAAAATTAAGCCTCAAGAGTATGATAAATTTTCATAAATCAGACGTTATTTATTGGAGTATCGACTTTAACGTGTTGCCAATTGGTTTATTTTGTATTTATAGGATTTGTGAAGGATAAGACCTTTATAATATTTGAGATCTAGGGAATAATCGTAATCGGCTCCATCTCCAGCGATTTGGCTACAATGTACGAGAAATCGAAGGTTATTATTAGCGATACCGAAGATAATGCCTTAAGGATTGATCAGAGTATGAAATAAAAGTAAGTAAAATTATTTAATGATACGGAATCGTCACAGAAGGAAGCCGGGAAAGCAAAGTAAAATTAGAGACTGCCAACTGTAATTTTCTTAGTATATAGTTATTTATTTAATGAAGGGTGGAAGTGTACTTTTGCACACATTGCATTACCATTGCATCTTCATAAATTTTGACACCCATGTAAAACAGAAGTCCAAACTACATGATCAAAACTTTTTTCTGAATAAAGTAAAAAAAGAACAAAAAAGAAAAAAAATATATTTTATGTAATAAAATACTAGATATATTTTTATGTAATAAAGTTATACTGCGTACTACGTATCGTGATTTACATTGGATATCCAACTTATTGAGTTAGGTACTGAGATAAACTTAGGTACTGTTCAACATATTAGACAGGGCTTGAAATAAACTCTGTAAAATAATACTACCTGTTAGATACCGATTATCTACAGATGACACGACGTGTAGTATAGAACAGAAAAATCTGCAAGCTGGCGTTTGATTTGAAGGTCACTGCCGTAAGTGAAACAAATGGGCCAGCTAGACTCAAAATATCTTGGTTTGATGAGCCCATTGAAGTGCAAACTGTGCAAAAAGTGTGCAAAAACAAAAAAAAGTGTGAAACTAGCAGCTTATAGCTCTTGGGTGGTACTGCACTGTTGTTTGTTATAGGCAGGCGTCGTGCTCACCACCACGGGCGCGTAAAGCTCGTCTTGCTATTTGATGGTGATAAAATACACAGATACAGAGGATGTTTAATCTGAAGTATTTAAGACTAACTTTTTATGTTTTAAGAGAATATCAGGACTTTATCGCGTACAGATTATTATCAAAACATAATTTTGACTAAACGACGTTTCGATCGAGTTGCATCGACCGTGATCACGAGTAGACTGGAGAAGCGGGGGTCTAAATCTTGAGGAGCGGGTGGTTTGTTCATTTCATATTAGTTATTAATTATCAGTCACTGTTCCGACACAGAATACTGATAGTATTGACACTAACGCTCAAAAACGAATCGCCACGTGAACACCTTCTTAGCACTGGATTGGTATTAGAAGAATCAAACTGAATCCTAGAAATTTGATGGTGAATGTGATGAAATTTATTTGTTCACGTGCCAATCTTATCCAAACAGAAATAACAAACGAGTGCAATTTGAAAAATTTAATACAGACTTCCATTCTATTACTTTGGTAAAAATCTGTTTTTTTTGTTTGTGTTTTTTTTTATTTAATTATTCTTCCACACTACAGACTCTTTGGTCCGTACCTTTTTTAGATTTTTTTTTATATTACATTTTTCGTGGAGATTCTTTCTACAAACATCACAATAAACATTCTTAAGCTATGGTGGAAATTGCTTAAAAACTAAAGTGGGTCCATTTTTTTACTTTTGTAAATACATAAATCTATTGCTAGTGAACAATTATTTGTTTGAAAGCTAGTGCTTTCCGTGTGGTCCCATGTAAATTAATTTTATCAAATTTGGTCCAGGTAGTTTTTGAGTTACACTCCAATAACTGATTTTCACTAAAGTAATAGAATGGAAGTCGGTATAAAATTTTTCAAATTGCACTTATTATAAATCAATACCGCAAATTCGTTGTCGATACGACAAAGAAGATACTGCTGTGTTTTAGTCAAGTCAACAAGAGTTTCCACAACTCCGTGAATAAAACTGCGTAGTATTACGTATCGTGATTTATAACACACCAATTCCACAAGAATAATAAGCATTATTATTTGTTATTCTTATAGCTGTAACTCACGGTATTATTCCGCGGATGCAACCACGCCCAGTTATCGATAGTGCGGACTGCATTGCTTGTTTTCACACAATTAAATTCCAATGAACAATGTATTATGAGTTATTGCCTTTTGAATGATCTTGAGGTATCGAAGTGTCGAGAATTTCTATACAGGAGTTTAGCTGTCACATTATCTAATATATCATAACTTCGCAAAGTATGAATTTCTAAAGATTTCCTTTAATGAGAAGAAATAAGTATGCTAAGCTGAAAACAAAAGCACCAGTAATTAAAATACATAAATATAATTAAATATAATATATTAACATCATTATCATAATCAATACATTACAATTAGTATTGTTATATGTAATTATTATACATACAAAAATACTAATTTTACATAAATGAGAATTTTTAACGGCTCTATTTTTTTCCTGGAATAACACGTATTATATATATACTTTCTCTCTTCGGTCGTTCCCTCATGACTGAGGATCGTGATCATCATGGCAGCACTTTGGTTCTAACGAACTGTCTCCATCGGCTCCGGTCTATGGCCATCTCCACCGCGGTGTAAAAGCGGGACGTTGGTGTTTCTTTAAGTTGGTCAGACCACCTGGTCGGAGACCGGCATCGTGAACGTTTCCCTTTATACTTTAAACCCGGACAAATATTCAGTTCAGAAGAATAGCATCCCTATCTGGCAAAGTCGTGTTAGTTTGTAGAGGCTGTATCACAAATAATTTGCGTAAAGTATTCATATCGCAAACGTTAACGTTCGGCGTACAAACTATGCGTTATCTGTGTCACAGTTGCCCCACATAGATGACAGTTTGTCTCTTTTACGTAAACGAAACGTTACGTTACACTTACGCAGTTAGTTATTCGTACTAGGCCCACTGGTCATAGTACAAAACTCGTTGAATATGTATTGTATACAACTGGAAGACCTTGTGATAAAGTCAAAATAGGTAAAATACCTAGTAAATGCCGATTTAAAGGTCAGTCTGATATGCTTTTATTTTCAAAATCAGGGGTTGTTTCTATTCACTAATGAATGATTCAACAATAAGTAGGTAACACCCAATTAAGAAGTCAAATAGTAGTCAAAATAGTTACCAAAATGTACTTTGTACGTACCAGGTAAAGGCGAAATGTAGTGTAAGTATTTACTTATAAAACGCGTGTTATAAAACCATAATTCACATTAATACGCTGCTGATTCTACGGCTACACCGCCCATCGATTGCAAAGCTAGTGTTTTTCGCACAATTAAATATCAATGAGTTACAATGTAGCATGAGTTACAACGATGTAAAACGCCCTGAGTCACAGTATTCATACCAGGTTGTATGAGAACCTGGTACCTGAATCGCGTATGGCCATCAGAGTTGCACGTATGTTTGAAATGGAATACAAAATTGAAAGTGAGAACGTTTCATCTAAGTTTAATATGCCTTGTTTCGTATCTCTAATATTTATTATCTACCCACGGACTAGCTTTTTATGAATTGAACTCGAGAGACCTACGGGTGTACCAGTGTAGTACGGTTTGAAATGTATTGATATATGTATCATAGGACGTCAAACGTGCAAGAATAGACAAAGTAGGAATATGCATTGGTACCTGTGCTTATTATATATATATATAGTAACTTGATTGCTTTATATTTAAGTATAATTTTCATGAATTATCTATATTAAATTATGTTATATATCATATCCCATGATCTGAATAAGACGACCCTTAACTATGTGATAACTATCAATACGACTCACAAAAACAAACACTGACTAAAAAAACCTTCTGTGAAGGCTATAATTAGGTACTACTATAAGACGCTTATGCGTTTTTAGAGAAAAACTAAAAGCTCAATTCAATGGAAAATAATATGAACCACTAATGTACTAAGATTTATACAGCAGTACGGTCATAAATCATACAAAATACCAGACTGGGCGCAACGAATTGCATGCTTGGTATCTGTACAGATCTCTATCGAAATAATTGCAGAAAATCACACTGGCTGTCTATCCACATGTAGATTAAATTGATAACAAATTCTTTGTTGAGCTCCCGTGATTTTGATTTAAGACTCTATCTTCCAGTTTTTGGAACGTTTGTTTAAGTGTGATCAGCTAACAGACGGAATACCGCTGATTGGTTACATATCGCGTCATAGACTACCATTGACCAATGAGCATTTAGTAAAAAATGTATGAGCAGAAATATTTGTTCCGGGGTGTTGGATGCTGTGATGTGCTATGTGCATGCCTCCCACGGTACGGAAGTTTCTAATGTCTGAATTCTGAATCTATAAACGTATTAACATTATTATCGATTTACATTATTACTTTTGAAGAAAACTTGGTTCAGTCTGTGTTTGTTCCTCATTCTAATTTTGATGTGATGTAAGGTATTGGTTTTATTTATCTGTAGTTCCTTCTATTCTTACGTGTTTAGTGTTAAATTGTAAAATTATACTAAATTTCATGCATATGGTCATATTTTATGTTGAGCAAAGCAGCATAACTTGAAAGTTAATAAAGTGTAAGTGTACCTACTATACCCATACGGTCTAATTAATAAACTTGTAGTAAACCCGGAGTAGTTAAAACATCTATCTGTCAAACTGCACTAAATGTCACGCGTGAAAGCAAGACAATGCATGTTACGCCTAATCTATGTTTACGCAACGTTTATTAATAAAGGCCATACTGTACCCATAAGTAACCAAAGGCTTAGATAATATATAAATATATACTAAGTACCAATGTAGGTTAAATATGTTACAATCACTACTTATAAAAGTATAAAATGAGCTAAACAATTGAAATATTAGTAATACATAGTAGTTGATTTCATACTTGAGTATTGGGTAAGTAAATCCTGTTGCAAAAACATCATGATTTCAATATATACTACCATTCATAACAACTCAATATTTAACTAATTTTATTAGGGCAAATTCGACCACACAATATTATTTTTCAATCTTTATGTAAAACACAATAAACTACAACACATGTATACAAATTAACTTCAAGCAAAAGATATACGTTCTTTACAACCTTATTCTAGTGCTGAACTGAGCCTTAATAAGAAAACATACTCACATACCCGAAATTGTACACACACGTACAAAACCAAATTAAATCCGAGATCAAATCACGTAAGTGCGCTTTAAAGATGGCGTCTAATTGAACTTATTATGCTATTTATATCCTCATGTGTTATGTTTCGTTCATCGACTCTTTGTAGGTAGGCAATTGTTTTGAGGTCTTTGACATTTCAAAATTCGAAAGTAGATATTAACTTAAAAGTAATGAAATAAAATGAAAAAGAAACAAATACAGCCACTACCATACTTCATCAAGAAATTTATAAAAACATTATAGCCAGTCATACGCTATAGCGTAAGACTGACAAACTTGGCAGGTCATCGCTAAACCTTATAATATTGCTATCTATATGTGAACAAACACTGGATCTCATTTCATGCTTTTACATTTGAGATACCTCATTATAATTTCAAAATTAACAATTTGTCGAACGATACCCCGAGGTGAATAAAATTTAAGAACATCTTGCCAGTTCATAAATTGTTCAATTGTTCCAACGATAATTTATGAATAAACATAATGGAGGAACAATCTGAAGTATTTTGATGAAAAGGCTGATAGCGCTGCGTTTAGTGTTTGGCAGTTGGTAGGTATAAAACAAAATGCCATAAGAAAACCTGTTTTATGTGGTATAGTCAGCAAAAAGGTAATGCCGAGGCATTGTCTGATTTATTTTGAACAAACATCGTGTCTAAACAATTTATTTATGGCGCTTAAAAGTACTTTTATGCAGTTTTTTCAGCACACTTTTACATGAAAAAGAGCCGTAATGAGTACTTTGTCATAGCATAAAATTATATTTTACCTTTTTACAGCATTGCCACGCTTTTAACTAGTTACCTATGAAATGCGTTAGAAAATTGTCAATAGTAGAGTATTTAATCTTGTACCTATGATTCATGCTATGAACATGAATATCTAGAAGTCAACACTTCTAGAATAGTATAAAAGTACTGGTATTTGCACCGATCAGCTACTGGGTATAACTATCATTAGCGTCAAAAAAATTTAAACTCGTAAGGATAACATTTCCACGGATAAAAAATCTAATTTATACACATACATTCGACAAAGGAGCATGCAATTAAATAGCCACAGACCAGTAAAGGCTCGCGACAATGCTACTATATTGTAATTAAAAATTAATTTAAAATAATAATATATAGGACAACATCCACACCATCATTTCTTCAAGTCCCAAACTAAGCAGAGCCTGTACTATGGTAATCTGTTGACTGTTACACGTTTTATTATACATATATGTACACTCAGAAATAGGTCAGACATGTTCATGCGCACAAATATTTGTTCTGTCGAGGGGTCGAACCCGAGACCAGTAGTTCAGATGGCAGGGTTGCTACCGATCGCCCCAACCGGCCAGTCAAAAAATGAGATCGCTATTAAATCAGATCGAGCGCCATGTACACTTTAGTAAAACTTTTCTTACCATAAAGTTCAGTGGTTATTGGAGTCAGTTACCATAGAGACCAGCTTCTCAAATGAAATTTTATAATAAGAATAATAATTTATTTTAAACATTAGTTCAATACTCAACCTGCTGCGTAGCAGCAAGAAACTCACCTTTAGCCCTGCAAGTGTGTTGCTCGAACTTTGGTCTCGCTAGCGACGGATCGGAATATGACCTTTCATAAATTTAGTGTAATTTCTCTGTACAAAAAATTAGACCCCACGCATTGCACTTAATGGTATGTATGTACATTTACCGACTTCTACGGGGATTTTAAAGTGTGATGGCATGAAACATTTTCATACACTCTAAAATAAACAAAATAAAACTGTCTGTTTTTAAAACTTCCATACAGACCCATTTCAATAAATATGATTGTATATTGCTGTGTATATTTATTTTAATTACATATATTCACAACTTAAATTAGGTATTAACATCGTTTTATAAAATCAGTAATTTACTTATTATTTGTATATTTATTTCTTTATATTACTATTAAAGCACTAACTCTCATTCCTAAAGATGATCCTCTGTTATTTCAATAATGCTACAGGCTTTACTTCCAAATATATATTTCAAAGATATATGCTAAGTGTCACGGGTAAAATGTAAAATAAATCATTCCGTATTATTAAAACAAACAATTATGTAATTTCTACTTTATCAAAGACTCTTTATAAGAAAAAGAAAAGTATTAATCCCAGGAGTGATTATTATGCAAACCGTACGGCCTACTTCCTTCAACATAGTGTTCTTCACGATGAGATCAATTTTATTGAGATTTATTTTGTAATATGTTTTATATCGATTAATTTCTTTGTTAAGAAATTATCGTTTTTTTTTGCTATACAACTACATTAGAAGATTACACTAATATAGGTACTGATAATCTAGAGGCCTTTAAGTATTGTTAATGTGAATATAGACTTAAAATTAAAAAAAAAGCAGAGAATATTGTAAAACCCCACATATTTTGACATTAAATAACAATTTTTATAAATTGGGTCTGCAAAACTAAATTGAAATGTTTCAATGCATATTAATTTTATATTTAATCACAGGTTTGGTAGAGCTGGTATTGTTCAGTTGTAAATTTTAACACATTGTTCTCTATACACTTATTCTTATTATGTCCAGAAGGACATCAAACAAAGGCCACAGAATCAAGTTTAGCCTCGCCAAGAGAGACACTTCTATCTAAATTTCTGAATCTGATCAAATTGCAGCCAGCTGGCTTTAAAAATAATGATTATAAAACGTAAGTAGTACAAATCGCTACGTAAGTTTAACTTATACATATTCTATGTCGTTAAACTTTTTAATTTAATTGAAACAGCTCTACATATTGAAACGTCTGAAAGTATCTCTACTTCAAGAGAAATTACTTACGTATTCGTGTAGCGGATGCAAAATAAAGAGGTTTGTAGGTAATTGATAGACAGGCTCTTGCTCATATCCAATTTAATATATTTAATGCCTGAGCTATCACTAAAACCATTTTGCAGTGTTATAACGATTTTCCAAGCGTCATTTTGCTGATGTAGTCGATGGTTAAGCCTCACTTCAACTCTTTAACAGTTCGCACGAGGTTTAAGTTGTGCGATTTATATAATTTATATGTAAAAAAAGGAAAATGTAAAAGGGCGTGTCCTAATGAGACCACCTTCGAACATCGTTAGGGTTGTCAAGGTTAAATGTTAAAGAAATATATTTAAAAATAAAATTACACGACTACTTCAAACACTAGCTTCGTTAATATTTTAACTCTTGTATATAAATATAAACATAATAATAATAATAGACACTATTTTAGTTTAAGTTCACTAAATGATACCAAAGCGATCTCTGAACTATTGAGAACCTAAGAAACCGTAAACCGTCTTGGTTGGTTGGTACCACATTACCAATAGGCTACCGCCAAGCAAAAAAGTAAGTAAGCTATAAAATGTTATGTTAAGCTTCTGTATCACTTATCTATCACCTTTTTATGTTATGTTTTCATAAACCTGCAGTGTAAAGTAAAATGTCTCTAGTTTATTAAAGTTCACTAGACTACTAGACTTCCAATTTTGAATTTCAACTATGTAGAGTTACATTCAATAATTACTTTGTTTGACTGACTGATTTATTCATCAGGCAGGGCCTAAACAGCTGGGCTAGGAACTAAAATATAGCAGTTGATACCTTTCGTTATAAGCTTAGTCCACTTTGTTCACTAAGGAAGGATTATTCGTTTTATCGGTAAGAGGCTAAAGTGAGTGGAGAGGCTGACAAAGTGACTTCTGACTGACTACCCTCATCTCTGATAATAGGGTTCTATAACGCTTTGTCAACTTTAGAAATCACCAGATCAAAATCTGAGACGTAATGTGATATAGTATATATTATTACTCATGTTAGTGATCATCGGATGTCTCGCATTGTCGACTCTTTTACAGTTTAGTTATACATCTACATGCGTATTATGTAGTATGTATGTATTATGGTAGACTCTGCCAGATAATTAGTACGCTTTTTGTCACAGTAATAGACACCTTTTCTAATTACATCATTCGTCATTGGTTCAAAACTGTAGTGAGATAAGTGACAGCCCTACATCGGCCGGCGGGTGTAATGTGCGTGAAACCGTTCATCACACGACTTGCGTCCGCGCTCTGTTCGAAATTTAAAACAGCACTTGTTTTTACCAGTTTGAAGGTATTTTTTTGTTTTTTACTTATTAGATTACTAACTTTTTTGACAGACCGATGTTGAGCTTCTTGCACGTGGTTTCACCAAATACGTTAAGCGCCAAAATTTTATAAAAGCTCATTATATATCTATCGATCTTTTAAAAAAGGCGGGAGCGATACTTTAATTACAATTAGCGAAACTATCTATGTAAGAGGGACTTTACCTGAGTACACTTGCTACTGAATCTATATAAACCATAATTTATTGCTTGAAAGGGAGAGAAAAATCCTACTCCTACATATACTGATATGTAGAGTTGGTAAATATGGTTTAATCTTTAATTGTTTACGGTTTATATCCTATTTATAACCTATAAACAAAATCGAGTGTAGTTAAAATTATCTTTCCCAAATGTTAATTAAAATATTTTTAACCCTTTTAACTAAAAATACGTTAGGTAATTAGATAAGCTTAATATATTAATATTATTAATTTTACTGCAACATTTTGTAAACCACTATTGCTTTGCACGCAAAAATCAAATCACTGTTTTCATTTCTCTTCTCTTCAAAGAAAACTGAAAATCCTGCCTAGAGTCCAATTTTCTGCCAATTTAAAGAACTTGCAGTCTCTTACTCTCTACTTATTAAACAAGAAAAAGAAAAATACACGCAACTTGCATCTCTCCTCACGTCCCGTCCCGTAGGTACTGCTACGGTACGGATCGAGCTTTAGAATGAGTTCATGAATAGACCCCAGTCAGAAGCGAGAAGCCCCATACTTTGTCTCGCTTGTTCACTTTAAACGCTTAAAAAGCTCCATAGATGGCAGTAAAATCGTAGCGACGTTCAAGCGACCACTACTGCCACCATCTAGCGTGGAATAACCGAACTTTTACGGCACGTTTATTGAAGAGGGCTCTTCAGCAGCTCGTAAACGATTTTATGGCCACTAACGAAGTCTCCTCGTGTTCAATATTACCCGACCAAGTACGGTAGGGGATGCAGTATTTGGATTCTCCTGTTGAGGGGAGTTGTATTTAATTCCGTCGGTGTTCATGGTCTTTTATGCCCGATTCAAGGTGCGATTGGATGGCGTGCTCGAGCGTTTATTTGGCTTTATTGTTGGGGGTTTGTTTATGCGATTGCTGTTTAACCGAGTACGGTGTTTGTACATGCTGTTATGATTATTATGTCGTTGGTCGTTGTGTATAATGAAATGGACCGTGGGAATTGTCCAATTAGCACTTTTTTGCCAATAAGCGTAACATGCTATCTCATTGGATATAAAAACAGTATACCATCACAATACATACACCTACATAATTATATACAATGTAATTTTGTTGTTGTTTGTTTGAAAATTTTGGGCGGTAACAAAGTTGAAATTAGGTACAAAACCCAATAACCATTTAACAATGATTTATATAGGAATTTTCCCTAAAACGTATCCGTGAAAAAGGCATACTTACCTATCATAAATAAGGTCCGATTCAAATTTGTAGAAGATGCTATCTGTATGATTTGTGGGCTTGCACCCGAGAGGGCTTTGTCTAGTGATGTGCTAATTGCCGCGTCACGTATCGATAAATCGAAATGGCCCGCCCGCAAGCAGTTGGCCTGTTTTACGTTATCTTCCATAGGCATTGTGTGCACTGTTCTACTACGTATAGGTAGAATGCCGCAGGTGTCTATTGAACATCTAAGTTAATCACATTTTAAGTAGTAACATTTTATTAATTATTACATTTCATTTAGAAAAAGATGAATGAATCCTTTACTAAAAAATAGATATGAATAATGCTATGTACTTAATTAAAAACCTATTGCTAAAGAAATTTGAAGAATATTTAACATAAAACTAATTTGGTTTTTATAGCTTAAAATCATGACAGCTGTAATTAGAAAATTTGATAAATCACTTAATATACTATATAATATTAGTATTATATAATATACCAACCTGCATACGTAACTAAGGTTCCATTGCAAATCCTTGTTTTCCCGTAGCACCTACATTCAATCCCGTGTCAGCATCATTCGAGCAAATCTGCTGGTAATAGGTATATCGCCTCGGACCACATCTTTTATTTATCTCGTAAATTCTCTTATTTCTTATTGCGTTTGCATGACGCCTCTCGCTTTTATATAGGTGAGAATAACGACGTGCCACGTTGGGACAGCGGGAAGTCGCGTCACTTATTATTTGTATTTTTTGCATATTTTTCTTATTATTTGAGGTTTTGACTTCGTATTTATTTTGGATTGTTATAATTAGTGTTATTGTGTGTCAGAATGACAACATTTTAAACAATTTAAACATTGAGGATTAATTAAATAAGTTTTCTTTTATTGTATGTTTATATCGATCGATAATGTATCTAACTTATGATTATCACACCACACATTAAATCACTTTGTTTATAATTCTTGAAATTCTTTACTTTAGGGGGTCCCGCGGGCCACTTCACATTTTAATTTCTAGTTACGGAGGTAATTTCCTAAATAAAGTATATACCTAATACAGTTAAACCAATAAGATTCTTATTACAGAGCTCCGGAAACAGCCAAAAAATGGGCCTTTGGTCTATGACAAAGCAGACACGTACCTATTTAAAATAGATATACTTAACCAATAAATTATAGTTCATTTAAATTCGACACTCGCCTACGCACTAGCAATATCGCTATGACTTAACATAGTCGAAATATTTGTCATAGTTAAGCAGTTTATAACATGACAAATGTTGATATAGTTTTAATTAATATAAAGTGGTATGACAAGCTCGTATCTAAAATGTCCAATGAGTAGGTATTGGAATATGAATATTCAATATTTATCTATAATATCATATATTCTATAATAAATTACAATAATATATCATCTGTTTTATAAATTCATGACATCACAAATTACTTATTTAGCTTGACAGGCAAAGATAAAAACCATCGCAATTTGGGAATAAATAAAATTAAAAATATACTTTGAGAACTGTAAGTACCTACCAAAAGAAATTTAAAGTCTTATGGAGAAATGCCACCCTGAAGGCCCAAATCTTAAAAATCGACCGACAAACATTTATTTCTTGGAAAACATGCACCCCCAACAATGTGTTATCTGTCCTAATGTGATATAACAGGTAATTTTTAGAATAGATTACTATTAAGCAGAGCCTGATTTATGTGCTGGCACAATGTAAATAGGCAACAGAATGAGGAACTACATTTATTTTCATTTACCTCCATTTATATCGCGGCTCCACGTGGAGATTACGTGATTTAACAAAGGGAGGGTTATAAATCTCCGAGTCCTGTCTTAGTAGGCTTTTGTGGGCATTTTTGATATGTGCCTTTAAAAGCTTTTTTCTGTATTTAGATGAGAATTCATTGTGTAATTCATTAGAGTAGGGGGTAGGTCGCAACGCGGGCCGCGGTCGATATCAGAGATAACACTGTATTTATTGCCGACCAATGAGATGTATTACAGGGGCGATACTTTTAATGGCCGAAGAATTAGTCGATACAAATAAAGTCGAAGCAAAAAACAACCAACGAACATTTTTATATAAATAAAAGCAATATCATATACGTCCAAACTGTTAAAACATTTTTTTTTATAAACTCTTGCTATTTGTATAATATCAAGCATCAGATATTGACATTGTGATTGAGGTTAATAAATAAAACGTGTAGGTACATAATACACATCATAAAAAAATTAAATAACATTAAAAATTTAATTACTTAAAATACTGGCTTGATCGACTTTTATGTCAAAAATTAAGATTTACCACAAAATTACAACTCATGTTAAATAGATACCTACACTTTTATTACATGTGATTCAATTCACACCTAAATCCGTTTCTGTGTAAATGATCTACTGCATCGTCTTACACTATGTTTTAAGTTTACAATACCTATGTACCTACAATACCTTTTTTTTTTTTTCCCACTGTGGCAACACTGGGGCTAACAGCTGATTTGAATTTGTTATTACTAATTTATTGTTAAAATATATTTATAATTTATTTCTGGATCTAAAAGCCAATTGGTAATTAAGTAAAATAAGTGTTATTATGAAATAAGTGTTATACTTAACGTTTTTGTGCATAATTTCTATACAAAACGAAATTCGAAAAGTGATAGTGACAGTTCTACTCGAGTAACCGGCATAATTTAGAAAAAACTGTAAACGTTTAGGTGTTATTTACGTGTTGCTCTGTCGTGTACAGGTATGTTCTTTTAACTTTGTTTATCATACTTTATTTACCGTCTGAATACAATATAATTAGAAACCTACATAGAATTCGGACATAACCTAACATACCTGTTTACAACAAGCTACACTACTTAACCTGGTTTCCTTATTTTAGTATCTTCACACAACTCAGATTAGTAGGTACTTATTATATATTAGATTAAAATGATGACTCGCAGTGCTTTGGCTCGCCAGGAGGCGTCCAAACTTCAAATGGCTTTGAGGGAATTGCAATCTGCGAAAAAGTTGTGTGATGAAATGAATAAGGAACGAGATGATAATGAACGGGAACTTCTTGAATTAATAAGTAGAAATAAGACCCAAAAAATTGAAATGGCTGAGTTACACACTCAACTGTTGGTTGTAACTGATGCTCGGGACAGGCTCCAGCTTGTTGTGGACGGGTTCAAAAACTGTAGCTTAGAGTATGAAAACGCTCTCACTCGAATTAATTCACTAGAACATCAGCTACAGGAGGCATATACTATTATCAATAACATTGAGACAGCTAAACTTAACATCACTGCCTCTTTGAACCAAAGTTTATTTGACGAGTTGGTATGCAGTGCCCCAGGCATGGTTTCTGCTGCAGTTAATACTAAACCAATGGTTACAATTGACCTAACCAATGACAGTGTAGTAACACCTAGCACTATCCCGAAGTCTAACTGCAGCAAAAACAAACTAAAAAAATATGTAAAAATTAACAATTATATTAAAAAAACTCAAAAACTTGTAAAAAAGCACAAATTTTTCATCAAAAATGTTAAATTAAATGGAGAGCGTCTTCGTCTGTTAGATACATTGGAAATGTATGCTTCTAAATTAGAAAATAATACATTGCAATATGAAAGTGACACACATAACTTGAAATGTGAGATTGACTCTCTAGAGGAAAAGTTAAAATCAATTAAAAATAAGTATGAACGCTCAGAAAAACAGCTAAAAGAGTACATATTGGCAATGAATGAGATGATTAAATGTCATTCTACTGGCTATCCTGTATACAATGATAACATAAAGAACCGATTATCGCTGGATCATTCATTGCCATCATGTAGTTCTAAAATAGTGCGAACATGTAAAAATGTATGTCAAGATACAACTTTAACAAGTAGTTCCCAAAATACAAATAGTATACCATCAACTATAGACAAACCAAAAATTGTAATATTTAGTGATGAAATTGGCAAAGACATAGGTCACTTATTGTCGAATACATCCAAGGGACATAATGTAATAAATTACTGTACACCTGGTCTATCATATCAGGAAATTATGACTAGAATTTTAACTTATAGCTTTAGCCCCAACACAACATTATTAATTTTAATAGGAAATAGGGGGAATGTAAACAAAAAACAAATAATTGATTTCAACAACCGTCTATCTAATCTTACAGTAGATAATGTCATAATGTTTACATTTCCCTATAGTAATAGTTTGCCACAGGTGGAAAATGATATTAGATATAAGCTTAATTTGACATTATACACTATATGTAATAATAATTTTAATGGAGATAAATTTAATTTAATTGACATTAATAATTATATAAAAAAATTCTTCTTGACAAAAGATAATTACTATCTTTCTAATTATTATAAAAGACAGATAGCTGTGTCGCTATCATATTTATTTGATATTGCAGCCAAAAACTTGGCTAACAAGGTTGCTTCTATTGAGCAATCCAATAGTATTGACAATGCTTCTATTGAGCAATTTGACATTTTTAATTCAGCCAATTGCTTGGCTACTAATGACATTGTACATAATTTAAATTAGTGCCTAAGACAATAGAGACAACCTCTTGCATTAAATCAATCAATATTGTTCATCAGAACATTCAAGGTATGATGGGCAAAGAGTTGGAACTGGAATTGTTTATAGATGATAGCAAAATAGATATTCTTTGTATTACTGAACACTGGCTTAAAAAGAACCAACTCTTATTTAATTTTAATAATCATCAAGTTGCTAGCTCCTTCAACAGAGAAAAATCTATACGTGGTGGCTCTTTAATTATTACAAATAAAAATATAAAACTCAAAGAACGAAAAGACATTGTGAGCCTATCTGTTGAACGAGTAATAGAAATGTCCTGTATTGAGTTTGAGCAGTTCCTTGTTCTATGTGTATACAGACCTCCATGCTCACCATATGATGATTTTGAAAAGTGCATGGAGGAAACATTAATTAAGCTATCTAATACAAATAAATCAATGATTATCTGTGGAGACTTTAATATTAATTCAGAATCAGACCACTGTGGTCAACTAGCAGTGTTTCCAAGAAAAACAAACAAACCCCAAAGCAAATATGTTAGCTTTGTTCCAATAAATGCAAGCCGCCTAGAATTGTTAAGAAGTAATATATCCCAGAAAGTGCCAGAGATGACCAGTCACAATGACCCAAATATATTATATAACTCACTGTTTCATCTTATCAGTGATGAATTTGGCAAAGTGTTTGTACCAAAAACAATATCTGTTGGTAATCGAGCTAAGTTTAGTGAATGGGCAACTCCAGGAATTTATAAAAGTAGGCAAAAGTTATATGAATTGTACCATGAAAAATCGCATAATCATAATCCTGTATTTTTGGAATATGTCAAACGTTATTCTAAGTTATTTAAACGAGCCTGTTCCTCAGCAAAATCTATTTATTTAAGAAATAAGATCAAAAATTCTGTTAATAAAATAAAAATGACGTGGAACATTATAAACAGTGAAACTGGTAGAAATACAGTGCGTAATCGAGACTTTAATTTAAAAATTAATAATAAAGATGTAAGAGCAGATTTGGAGGTAGCGGCCGAGTTTGAGAATTTTTTCACTAATATTCCTTCTTTAACAACCAAAACTCTAAAATCTTCCTCCATTTCTGCTGAGATCTTACTTAAACAAAGTGTAACTGAATGTGACACAACTTTTAAATTTTCAGTAGTTAATTGCAAAGATATTGTAAGCAGTTTCAAAAGTCTAGATGCAAAAAAAACGGCAGACCTATGGGGTCTTTCTGTGAAGACCGTTTCTTCAATTATAGATGTCATTGCACCCAATCTAGCAGCTGTGTTTAATAGTTGTGTTGCAAGTGGTGTATTTCCTGACCTAATGAAGCACAGTAAAGTGGTTCCTTTATTCAAATCTGGTAGTACTACTGATCCAACAAATTTTCGGCCTATTTCTGTACTACCTACGCTAAGTAAGATTTTCGAAAAAATCATATTACATCAATTAGAAACTCATTTTAGTGCAAACAAAATTTTCCATAAAAATCAATTTGGGTTTACAAGGAATCGCTCTACTATAGACGCAGGTATAGAACTAATAAAAGATGTGTTTGATGCCTGGGAGAACTCTCAAGATGCCTTAGGTGTTTTTTGTGACTTATCTAAGGCATTTGACTGCGTCCGACATGATATACTTGTCAGGAAATTACAACACTACGGTATTAGGAACATGGCTCTCAACCTTTTGACTTCATATTTAAATGGTAGAATTCAAAGGGTTGACATAAATGGTAAAAAATCGCCCGGCTCTATAATCTCAATGGGCGTTCCACAAGGTTCAATACTAGGGCCGTTCTTGTTTTTAATCTATATTAATGACTTACCTTATTATGTAGAGAAGAATCACGAGATTGTATTGTTTGCAGATGACACTTCACTGTTATTTAAAATTAAAAGGCAGCTATTAAACTATGACGATGTTAACAATGCATTAGCTAAAGTTGTGAATTGGTTCAATACAAATAATCTTCTCCTCAATGAGAAGAAAACTAATTGTATAAAGTTCTCGACACCAAATGTGAGACAAGTAGAATCCAATATACAATTGAATGGAACAGGGTTGGACCTTGTGGAGTCAACAGTCTTTTTAGGAATTACTATAGACGCTAAATTGCAATGGGGTCCCCACATTAAAAAATTGTCTAGTAGGCTCAGTTCAGCAGCTTATGCTGTTAAAAAAATTAGACTATTAACTGATGTAGACACAGCTAGAATAGTTTATTTTAGTTATTTCCATAGCGTTATGACTTATGGCATACTGCTCTGGGGATGTTCTGCAGATATTAACTCTATTTTTATACTGCAAAAAAGGGCTATACGAGCGATCTACAGTTTGGCTCCTAGAGTTTCCCTTAGACAGAAATTTAAAGACATAAACATTCTAACTGTTGTCTCTCAGTTTATCTATGAAAATCTAATGTATGTAAAGAAAAACATTAACAGTTTTGATAAAAGGAGTGATGCTCATTCCATCAACATGCGAAATAAGCACAAGCTATCCGTACATGTAACGCGTCTCCACAGAATAAGTCATTCTTTTATGGGACAATGTATACGATTCTATAATAAAGTTCCCAATGTTATCCGAGATTTGCCTATTAATAAGTTTAAAATTACTATTAAAACTAAACTCTGTCAAAAAGGTTATTACAAAATTTCGGATTACTTGGAGGATAAAACAGCTTGGGACTGATCACTCCAGGATCTATCTACTCGTGTACTAAGATGTCAAAGTGTAGCGTGTCTTGCCCTACTGATACCATTATTATGTTCTCTTTTGTAAGGCAACACACTGGAGCTAATATTTGTAGTACCTAAGTAAAAACATTGTAAAAAAATCTATATAAAAAGAATGGCCCCGAGTTTCTTGCCGCTTCTTCTCGGTTGGCTCTATGTATTTTGGAACGCGGCGGTAGGCTTTAAAGTACATTATAATGAAAAATTGACGTTCATAAGTGCTTCTTTGATGCCTAAATTGAATAAATGATTTTGAGTTTGAGTTTGAGTTATGTGTTTAACTAATATTGATGAATTCTTCGATTTGACATTAAACTATTTTAAGTAATCATGACATTAGCGTAAATCTACTTAAATTATAAAAAATAAAATGTTTAAATTTTGAGCAGCGCTTTTAACGTAGTGAAATCTCGTGCACGAGGGCCTTAATGATTATGTCATGTATGTTGATTTATATGTCTCAAATTTACACGTTTTTTTAAATGAAGATATGTCATTGGATTGGAATGGAACTGATAGAATATTGCAAGTGTGCGGGTGGTCCAATAAACTTCTGCTCGCATTGTCTATTCTAGAATCGAACTTGCGATTTGCATTGAGAACCTACTCGGCATATATTAGTGCTGTCGCGGCTACTAAGTAATTAGCGCCCAAGTCGATATCGATATTCACATCGGGTTCCTACTTTATTAGGAACCGCTGTAGTTATTAGAACTTTGTCATATTTAAATAATGAATTTAAGCAAATAAGATTCAAATTGTAATGTAGGTCAGCCCATAAAGTACTAAATAACCATCACTGTTCTGTACGTCCGACCCTACCGACTGCCAACAAAGTAATACGTCACGACTAGACAGCTTCCCCCCTCCCCTGGGTCTCTCAAAGCTCCAACTCAGCGTTAGAACAGGACAGATGTATAACGAATAACGTTGGCGTGACTGAAAGGTCGAACGCTTGTGAAACATGGCGCATAACGCCCCTTGATTTATAGTAGTGTGCCAAAGTTCGAACTTTATGTGTGCGTTACATGTTGTACCTACCTACCAATAAAATTTGTTTTCCGTTTAATTTATGGCCAAATCTTCAAATTATAAACTCGTATTATTTTATAAAACACTTCCACTGTTAAACACACGTAGAAAAAATGTATGCATGTCACCTAACCATTTTATAAAATTATTACATTATTTAGGTAAATTTTTTAGACGACAAAGTAATAAATATAAGTTGTTATTTTATTTAATTATGCACACATACAACGTGGACGTTATGACTGAATTAAAACTTATTCCAATCAGACCCAAATACTTATATGTTTAAAATTGAGATATATTAACCACTAAACTATAATAAATACGTCCAGGTCGTGATCGTGATTACAGACGGATATTTGTATAGATTGTATTCAAATGAGCTATTATTGACACATTGCCGTTTTGTCAATTGCTTGGACGCGTGTTGGTTGAATTAATTTGCGTTACATTACAAAAAATACATAATTGTTTCCTATAAATTTAATACTATGAATTGTACTAATTTGTATATAATAATTATTATAATTAATAATATATATTATCATATATAATATATTAATAAATAATATATAATAATTGTAATGAATTTTTTGAAAGTGAAAGCTATTTTAAATATTTATCAGTCACAATCAATTAAAACGACATTTATTTTATAAGTACTCATAATTATGTTATTGCTTGTATTATAATTAATGTGAATAATAAGAGCTTTAAATTTTAAGGCGTGGGTTTTTGCATATTTTTCATACCCCACAATCGATATAAATTGATTTAATTAATCACGTCACTAATGTTAACAAATATGTAACGTGGATGTATAGTTCAAATAGCTAAAATATTTAATATTTTCTGTTACAGGTAATTATAAAATTAAGACTCCATTACACACGCCAATGGTTTTTATATACGAGTAAGTACTAAATACACAGTATTAGTTAAAATACAACATCAATTTTATATAGGTAGTAAAACTGCTCAATTTTGCGAGAGGCTGCGTTATGTAACACACTCTGTTCTAAACTAATAACAATGCAGAGTATTAATTTATATATCAATATATAACGCTTATTATTTTGTTATATTATCCACGGTATAGACAAGTCGTGCACCTAGAGCTGAAATTGGCACTGCGCCGCGACGAGGCAGTGTTTTTTACTGTCACGTCTCTGCAAATAAAATAGCTACAGTGCGTTATCTTAGCAAATTTTCTTGATTAGTTTTACCAAAATTGTCCAGTTTTTAAACTTCACAACCTTTTATCTCGGCAACCACTTGAACATTTACGTTCATATCCGAAATTCCTTTGTAGCCTTCAGCTGTCGCGGAAACAGAAACAATAGATAATCTATTACTATCCTGGTTAACGACAGCGGAGTTAGAAACCTAATGTGTTTACAAAATTTTATCGAAATTTGTTTGTAAATAGCGCCGCAGAAAACTTCTCCCCTTTTTAGGACAAGTGATCCAAAAGTGACCAATTAATTAAAGTGACGACAAAAAATATATTGAATAGCAGAATATGCATACCAAGTTTAGTCCTGATTGGTTGAAAAATACGATCTGTACAGGAAGATCAACGTATATCCTAACAAACATACGGGCAGATGAAAGTCGATTTGGCCAGTTAAGGCAAAGACGCTTCGCGCTTTGCTCGCTCGGTTAGCGCGTTAGAACAACACAACTTGGTTGTAATATTATTATATATAATATCGGTAATATTATTTGGCATTGCAGTGGTACCAACCAAGAAGAAGACAATCAGTTTACTACATATACGATTCGCATCTTAACAGCGGAAAGAAATACATATATTTTCTTTTTACGCTCTATTTCATATATACTTAGGGTGAAATTTGTTGTAAATATATTTTATTTGAGCTCACAATAAATTCTGCCTACACGTTAAATAAAAACTCCCCGTTATAATTAACAGAAATAATATTAACATCGTAGTACCTTCATTAAAGGGTTATTAGACACCGAGCTCTGAGCAATTTGCTAAGCAAAATATATAGCGTAGGTGGCCACAATACTGCTGGGGTTTTGTCGTAAACAAGCTCTTGCTTCCTCACTGGGAGGTCTTTACTCTGTGCGGCTATTATTTATTAGGTAACCCGGTACCCGGCGGAACACGGCAGCTTGGGTAAGTGTAACATCTGTCACGGGCAAGATATTCTTGATGGTGTGAAACATCATGACGAAACAAATGCAGCCTATAGATATGGGACTCATCCAATTCCCAATTCAAATAAACTCTGATGCACATAATATAACTAACATAATCGCCCTAGTCCGTTCCCTCTGTGGAGATTTGGGCCTTTCTATAAAGGGAGGAGTATATAGGTCATGTCATCTACCACGCGGACTCATCGCGGCTTGGTGGCTAATCCTAGTGCTAAAATTTTCTAGTTCGAACAAAACCCGAATGTCTCCGATATAGTTTAACGACTGTTTTCGTAACATAATAACTACACTACTGAAGTTACGGTTTAATGTGCCCTGCATACCACGGAAGCGTTAAGTTCAAAATGTCATTGCGGTCACGTCGTATCGTCCAAGTCGTAACCCTAAGTAAGATTTACTTAACTTTGTTGACCAGCTCAATACTGAACAAAAATGCAAGCTTCTTACTTAGGCTTCTCTCTATGCGGACATCCATATATGTATAGGTACACACTTATACTATTAATGTGTAAAACGTGCATATAGTTGATGATAAGAACTGCTATAAATTCGATTTCAGGAAAAATTTTACGATAAAAATACGCAGTTAACGGAGTTATAAATATCGGCCTATATATAATAACCATCCGAAATAACCTTTAATCGACCAAGCGTTGGACTAATCAATGCGCATAAAATTATATAAATAAAAATGAATTTACAAATCTACATACTTTTTAATGATTTTTAAAGCACTAACGCCTTCTTAGCGAGACCAAACGACACGGATTGTCAGAAGAAGTTCGAATCTCGTCCGGGAATATGTATTTTTCTCTCTAAAATTGCAAAATGTACATACTTACCTACTTATTTTTAATGGCTTCGCTTTTCTTACGGTGTCATGGACAGGTTTAGTAAACACGTTAAATATTTACTTCGGGTCTTCACAATAAAGTCAGTGACATAATGAAGTCGCATTTTAGCCAATGACTATATACCTATACCTTGACTAAAACGCGACTTTTGGTCACCACAATCTCATTACCAAATTGCATCTATACAAACTATACATAACATTTGACGTATGTTTATTATCACCCCGGAATATTGGCTCGCAGCATAGTGCTAAATTCGGCAGATACCCGATACTGTGGTATTATCAGCTATTATTTGTCATTGCTTGAACAATGCCCGTAATATGTGTAGGAACTTCAATTTAGCTTGTTAAGTTGGAAAAACAGTTTGTAATTAAAAATAATCACAACATAAATATTTTTCCTAAATTACACTTTCGTATAGAAATTGCTTATATAGGATAAACATGTGCTTAATATAAAGGTCGTTCGCAACATGAATAACACAGATTATGTTTTACTTTATTATGAGAGTTATGTTATAAACATATATATAGGGTGTCCCGAAACGAAACGATAACCTGGTAGAAGCAAGAGCAAGAGGCAAGAAGCCAAAGATTTTTTTTTTCGAATGTACTAATGCTGTTTGTCTCTACCGGCATTTACAGCGTCACCGGACGGGTGGCGTGCGCACACAGACCATATATGGTCTGTGCGTGCGCAGATCACTCAGCCAGAGAAGCCAAAATATACCAGATATGAAAAAAATAGAAAAAAAAAACTATCATGGAGTGTCAAAGTTAACTAACAATAATGTTGTAAACCATAACTCGTCAAAACTTAATGTATTTAAATTGTTTAACAATGTTTATTACTTTGATTTGTGGTTGCACTATTATTTCAAATAACATTATTAGAAAGTTATTAAAAAAAATACTTTTTCGAAAAATTTCTATTATCGCTTGGCTAAGTGGCACGTATTGTTTTTCTTTCTTCTCTATATTCTATCGATAAAAAATACTGTCAAATTGTATCCAATCTTATATTATCGACAATCCATGCTCCCAGTGCTGATACGTGGGAACCGTAAAGCCAGTGAACTGATAAGGAGACAGGGGGAGGAACATTTAACAAACCCTACGCCTACAGGCAGGTTAAGCCATCCCGGTTGTTCTCTTAGGACATGGTTACGTTATGTTGAACATTTGGATGGACCATAGTCTGTGATCTGTGGGTTGGACCATATAAGATGACATACCTTTCTATGCACCGGACTGATTCTGATTAGGAGAGTTCACTAGCCTATTTAGCATCCGCAGTCAAATTCAAATTCAAATTTAAAATCAAAATCTTCTATTTGAAACTGACTTCCTAAAGATGGCAATGGGTGGATTCGAAATCTTTTATGTGTGTTATATAACCTTAACCTAATAACTTAAATATAACCTTCGTGAACGTAATCTAAATTGAACCGATTTTGATGATACTTTTTATTCGAAAGCAGGTGCTTTTTTATTTTGTCGCAATGAAATTCGATCAAGATCTGACCACTAGTTATTTTTTGTTAATAATTAATTAGTTATCAACATCGGGTGAAATAGAACAGAATTCTGTTTAAAATTTTGAATAATCAAAAGATGTACAATATTTGTGGTTTCGAACGCGTGGTGATGGATGATAATGATGATGACGTGGTGTCTTTCTCCAGGATATAATTATTAAGCTCCTTGCCAAATTTCATTACGTTCCTTTCAGCCGTTTACTTATAAAAAGATAACAAACATATGGATGTATGTTACTCTTTCGCGCAAAAACTACTCAATATATTTTAATTCAATTTTCCTATTTTGGGCAAAAACTTAGCATTGCCATCCAGCGTGGCAATGCCGCCAGCGTTTTGGCCACTTTTCCCCCCACCATGGGGCTTATAGATTAGAATGTTATTATTATTATTATTTTATTTAATTTTTAATTACTAACAATTTGGTATGTAGATAGATGAGGCGCTGGTAAAACATATAAGATATATTTTCATTAACATCATCCATCACCAGGCAGGTGTTACCGCGGGGAGCAGCTTGTATTTTATAGTGAGGTGTGTGCACGTGGTGGATTATGGTCTATACTGCTCTCTCTGAGAGAAAGGCCAGCGTTTCTCAGAAGGATATGACTGATTATACAAATAAGGTGATAATTTCCAGTCAGTCAATCTGGACTTACTCCTTTATAAATAACCGTCGATGTTGAATGTTTTGCTTTGAAACAAGAGTCAATCTAAGATGAAATAAAATGCAGAACATTTACTCACGAGTCCACCAATTAATGCCTTATTCCCTTCTCATAAGTGTTGTAATGACGCGTTGGCAGGTCAAGAGCTCAACTTAGCTGAATCAGAAAAGTCACGATTTTCCGTGAATGCTTCACTGGAATAACGTTACAGAACTGTGATCGTTGGTACTAAATGGTGTGTTATCTGTTTTGGAATAATTATCCAATTATTTGGTTCCTCTAACGGCATATTGATTATTAAGATATCCAGCTTAACTAGCTGGTCACTTACAACCAGAACTGTACGAGTAAAAGCTGTAACTCGATTTAATTATTCATTTAGAAGTAGTTTACATACAAATATTTTCCAACACATACATGTAGAATAGGACTTGGCTTTAATTTAAATTGAAGCAGAGCACGATCTTACCCGTGCAACAAGTTAGTAACGCTTGCTGCGGTCAGGAGTTAGATGGATGACCGCTAGTGGCAATATTCATCTGAGCGCTTTCGTGCTTTGGAGGACACGTTAAGCCGTCGGCGGTTCCTATTGTTTGTCTTAGGATAACAGTCGTTAAGCTATGTCGAAGGCCTTTGGGCGGCCATTAGGCGTACTGGGCTCGCGTGGTGGAATACGGCCCGACTCCTCTCTTTGAGAGGAAGGCTCGAGTCCCAGCAGTGGGAACAATTATGCATAAATTATGGGCTGATTATGATTATTGATGAACTTAAATTCAAATACTTCAACACAAGAACACATATTAACTCTAAACAAACATTCTGCAGTGAATAAAAATAATAGAAGCATACAGCGGCCAAATAACAAGCATCAATCTCTTATATTAGCTATTCGCTCACAGCAACAACATAAAAACTTCCCGAAGTTTCCTATACGCGGTCATAAATCTCCAGTTTTTTAATAGATAAATAGGGCCTCGCACAAACGAGCAATATCGCATTATTTGGCCCTCCCTCAGGAAAGGCCCTCCTGATAAAGCCTCCTTCCCCACACCCTTCATGCTAATGTACTTCGCCAGACGGTGACAACCATTTTTTGGCCCACTTGGCTACGTTATGCCAACCATAAAGAGTATTTCAAATTATATTTTCCGTGTCCATTAAAAGGCGATGTGCCTCGTGCACTTATTTTTTAAATGCCACTGTTTTAAACTTTTATGCATATCAAAACAGGTAGCGGCAACTTTAGTTTTTTACGTTAAGACAGTTTACGAAACAACTATTGTTAGACCATTGTCGGCGTTTTGAAAAGGTAAAAAGGTGCGAGTTCACGGTACAAAGTAATAAAATGTTCAAAACTTCGAAAAAATATGCCGTCATAAACAAAACTGTTCGGATGCAAAGTTAGATAAAGAACATCTCACACACCTGAGCTAGAAAATTGCTTTTTTCTAAGCGCCTCCTGTTTTTTACGCTACTTTCACCGAGAATAAAAGAAGTTCGTGGAAGAACTTTCTTTTTTTTGCTTGTTCCTGATATAAATCAAACCTTATGCGAGGTCTGTGATCGACGAGCGCTTGAAATATGGAAACAATAAAAATATTTTGACATATTAGAACAATCGTTTGGGTTGGGAACCTTGCCCCATTACTATAGAGTTTTTTCTAGGACCCACATTTTGTTATAGTGTAATTTTTTTCACGAAAAACTTCTGCACTAGTACGAATTTGGTCTCAATTTAATACACTTCAAAGCCATAACTCTTAACTTATTACAAAGCTGGCGTAAAACACTGCGGACCCTTATCACAACTAGTTAAAAACTAATTACGGGAGTGACACCACCTTTCCGTAAATCTCGTGGCTGCTCCGAATTACTCTGACAAAAGTTATTTTTAAGAAAAAAGCCCTTGAGGCTGTTACCCCGCCCGCGTCCTCCCACGGAATTTATCACGATTTATATTCATGGCATAACAACAAGAGCCGCGTTTAGGGTGATCCCGTTCAAATTGTGCAGTGCTGACAAAATCTGCTATTTTGTTACCTGACTTACCTTATTTAAATATCTTTATAATAATATGGGACAACACCCACAGAAGGGTTGTCAGGTCACAAATTAGGCAGAGCCTGTACTATGGTGACCTGATGACTGATATATGTAAACACCCAGACACAGATCAAACAGACATGTTAATGCACACAAATGTTTGACCCGTCCGGGGATCAAACCCGGGACCAGCAGCTCAGAAGGCAGGGGTGCTAGGCTAGCTATCAAATGCGCCAACCCTGTCAGTATTAAATAATCTAATTACAAAAATTAGTTCCAAATTCAACATTCACAATTATTTGTATTCTGCAGTTCTATAAAGTCATTTTTGAATCAGCTAAGTACTTTGTGTTTCAGAAGATAGTGACCTGTTAATAATACAAAATTTAACAAGAACCACAAGAACTGTAATCCTGCTAATATTATAAATGTGAAAGTTTAGAAGGATGGATGGATGGATAAATTATAAAGTATGTTTGTTACTCTTTCACGCAAAAACTACTAATGGATTTTAATAAAATTTAGTATATAGATAGATGAGACGCTGAAATAACATATAGGATACTTTTTCATCATCATCATCATCATAAGTCATCACCACGCGGTTGAAACTGCATGGCGTAACTAGTTATTGTATATATATTGTAAAAGTTTTTTCAAATGTTATTTCTAAATTCAACGTGAGAGTTAAAAATCTGTGGAGTTTCTTACGTCTGTTGATTCTAATATTGTCATTTTAGTGTCGAATAGATCATTCTAAATTTAAAGTCCGGGTGTTAGGGCCATATGGCGGTTCCAAATGTTTCAAACATTGGCTGTAACTCTTGTAGGGACGCAGTAACGGAACCACAAATCAAGTGCGGTTTAGGAACGGAAGCGTTACTGGTCCCGTATAGTTACACCATTACTTATCATTACTAAGTTATTCGAAGGGCTGGTATAAAATATTAATTTAAACAAATACACTAATAATGTTAATTTGAAGTCGTGTCGCGTGTTACTCGAGGGCCATATCAATGATAAACCTTTAATTGGTTAAATTTTGTGATTTATTCAACCTAAATATTATGTAATCTACTATTTGTTTTACGTAAAATAAATCTGATATTAGTTAGATATGAAAAGTTGAATATTTTCACTAAAAAAATATCAAAACGGTAATATTATGATTTTACATAATAATAACTAAATAAACGTTTTTTGTTGGGCACTAAAAATACAATGGGTATTAACTCATTAAATCTCTCGGTAGGGGCTTTTTGGAATCACATAACAATTTGAATATATGAACAGTAATATATAATAATAATAAAATATAATTATTATCAGAATATTATATAATAATAAAGATAACCTATTGTACTTTGGCCTTATCGTAGTTTTTCTACCGACTTCCAAAAAAAGGAGGAGGACTCAATTCGAGTGTATTTTTTTATGTTTGTTCCTCATAACTTTTGCCTGGGTGATCTGATTCTCAAAACTTATTTCGTTCTTCCCGTGTGTTCCCATTTAACTTCATCAAATTTGGTCTAGTAGTTTTTGAGATACACTCCAATAACTGAATCTATTTATGAGTATGGAAGTATGGATGTCTGTATTAATTTTTTCGAATTGTACTTGTTAATAGTAATTAAAGAGGCAGCATTTTGAATTAAACTGAATATAAGGTTTATTACCTACATGAGTTTCTCTTTGCTTTTTAAGTGAAGCTATGCGCAAGAACTTTTTCAACAGTAAAAGTAGAAGTCACTAAATTATTGAAAAGAATGAGTAACATTCCAAACCATACACACTAGACAAATTATCATTTCATCCCACCAAGACAAAACCACACTCATAATTTCCTTTAATTTTCCGAAACAAGAATTACCCAAAATATACCGCATTAAAATAACCTACTCGGTTAGGTGTTAAATAAACTTAAAGCCAACAGTTCCGCTTGCCAAAACCTAGGCAACTGACAAAGGGGAGCGCCCGGGGGTGGCTGCGTCATAATTGATGAGGTTCTTAACGCAGCAGGGCGAAATTATCATCACGCCGCGACACCATGGTACAAGCACTATGAATAAATATCTGTGTGCAGTAGGAGATGTCGCAACAAACAAATGGAGAAACGTTCTCTTCCAGAAAAGTGCGTGTGTTTTGGTCGTTTTTACTTATCTTAAACTTTTACTGGTCACAATAAATTATACTCTACGTCTTTATCGTGATAATTTGTAAACTTAACTTTTACTTTTTTAGGTTGATTGATCTATTATAGACTTCCCTTACGCTATACCGTCACCTAAACTAAGATATAGGCATACGTCATCTCTTGAGCAAGAGTCCATCCAGTTGGTACCAACCACCACAATGGGAAAGATTCTGCTACGTTCTGGAAGTCAGTTGTTAAGTTTTGAAGGGCACTGTAGCTGGTGAAATTATACACTGAGCCACAGGATGAGCTAAATGGGTGGCAGTTCACTTGTTATCAGCAAGTCCTGTACAAGTATTGACTATGGTGGTAGCAACAAAACCACGACTTGTATACATCTTATCATCAGATAATAGTATTGTTTCGCTTGTACACTAAATTAAAATTATCTAAACTATGGTAGTTCTTATTATGTTAATACTAAAATCCACATTCGTATAACACTTAGAATGATAATTCTAAACATATGATTATTCTATTCAAATGTGGGTAGTTTTACATCAGTTTAGACTAGTTCGGAGAGCACGAACTTACATGACGATTAAATTTGCACTAAATATATCCACAATTAAACAGAAACGGCAAATTGAAGAATTGTCATTTGCAAGCGTTATATGAATTTAAACTTAAGCATGAACAGAATAAGAACTACCATAATTTACTAGAAATATAATTTAGTTCGCTAGTTTAGTTTGGTGGTCTCATTGCAACAAGCGAATTACTTGCATTATAAAAAAAAACTACCACATGTATTTGGACTTCTATTAGATATATAAAAATATGGCAATCCTCTGCGTAGGACGGATGCATTTCATCACAAGTGATGAACTGCACTGCGCTCGTAACCCTTTGACATTAAGTTGTTGAGTCTCATGTGCCTGTAAGTTCACAGCAAACAATACCTTCAAACCAAAACGCAGTATTGCGGACATTACTGCTTCGCGATAGAACAAACACAAATACAGAGTGACCGCTGTACATGGCACTACTACAGATATGGTCGTAAATAGTAGTTTACACATAGCTTTAGTTGACAATTATTTAGATAATAGCTGAGCTCCGCGATTTCACCCGCGTGGTGATATTTGATGATGATGAAATGTACCCTATGTCATTTCCCCGGATGTAATCTATCTTCTTGCCAAATTTCATCGAGATCCGTTCAGCAGTTTAAGCGTGAAAGTGTAACAAACAAACTTACTTTCTCATTTACAATATTGGATAATCGCTACTACCGTCTAGTATAAAGAGAAATATGTAGTGAATGAACTTGAGTTACTAGTTACAATCTGTATGGTGATACTGTAGTACAATCTCCCATTAATTTGTGATTAGCCCTCCAAGCGACTCTTACAGAGGCTTTCTTCTAATTAGATAATCAGTTTTTCCGAGGATTTGAGCGTCTTGAGCAGATGCAATTAATGTTTGGTGGAACCTAATATAAGGGGGACGTTATGGGGTATTTCTTGGTTTTTGAATTCTAATAGCTTGAATAAAATACACTTGTTAATTCATGGGTTTTGATCTTTACCTATTCAAAACTGATAATAACTGCTTTGTTAAAAGGATATGGGTTATATCTATTGTTATTATTCAATATATGTAGATATAATTAGAATTTTCTATACATACAAAAACTGAAGCCATTTTTATGTTACATAAAATATTTTTTTCATATGATACTATACTATATATATACTCAGTATATTAGATATCAAAGTAGCACAATACAATAAAAATGATTACCTACAAACTAAAATACAAATAAATCAAAGATTATAACAAGTATAACAACATGCTAACATTATATACTTTAAAAAGCAATAACAAAATCAATTAAAAATATGAATTCGAAACTAAAGTAAAAAATAATAATTTGCGCTCTAAAGATTTCTTGGGACAAGACGTAAATAATGTTACAGAAAACATGAGTTAATTTCAAGCTGACCATGCCCGACAAATCAGTTCTTTGACATAATGCTCACGAAGAGTTTCTCTGTGAAAAATTGAGACACAAACAGTGCAATATCTAAAACTCGATTCATCCCCCAATAAATATCTCAAGCATCGTTTACTCGGAATGAGGCAAAAACGCTATTCCCCCTGTACTGTTTATTTAAAGGTGGATTTGTTGGATATTTATTCACGAACCCACTACACGTATGTATGTAGAGGGCCTTGTAAAGAAATCTTTGAGAACGCAGCTGCTGTATCCATACACATTGCGTTCCTTAAAAATAGTAATAAAACTGGCATCCTAAAGAGACAACATACTTGTAAATGTATGTGAAGCTACGAATAATAATAAGTCTTCGTAGATGTGAAGTCATCAGCATGAAACAAAAGATTCGCGGAAGATATTACATTTGAAATCTAATCTAACGTGTCTGTATTACTCATGAGAAAGAGCTTGATAATTTTGCATAGTACTTATTTTTTCAGAAAAAATATATGACATCACTTTTTAGTGTTTTGGTTATGGAGGTTGTTTCGTGTACTCTAGATAGATACCTATTTGATTTATACACCTCATAAATTAAAGGTAAAGACTATGTGACCGGAAAAAATTACTAGCAGAAACTTATTTTTGTTCTTATGCAGTGTTTGGTTCAAAAAAAAATATCCGTCTCGGTATATTTTTTATGATTATGTGTATCTCGCCAGTATTGGTTCATAAAAAAATGTTTTACACCTGGTTTATCAATAGATCTCTTTGAGTTCCGATATCTTAAGTAGTGTAGTAGCTAGACAGCAGTAGAACTCTTAGTGAATGAATTCGTCGGGGGTAGTACTGCCCTGCCAGGAAGCCTTTTTCTACCTAGAATCAGTAATGTTCGCAATGCTCTCTTTTGGTTTGAAGATTTCTGGCTAAATTAGAGGCAAATGAAATTTAACAGCTTAATGTCTCAGCTTAGAAGTTCTGAATTCTCCAAGTGTCTCAGGATGATGGGCGCAGTGCATTTTGTCACTTGTGAAGAAATGCATCTGTTCTAGGCAGAAGTTATAATTTAATATCAGGTGTTCCTCATGTTGTATCGTTTTCTAATAACTTAAAAAAAAGCAAGATTTAGAATGTAGATTTAATTTTTATTGATAAATTTGCGATGTCTCCTAATAAAACAAGAGAGCGAAAAACACATTGCTACTCACGTTGTACTCAATGACAATTGGAAGGTATCAATAAATAATATAATTTAGATTACCTCCTCCCCCTGTCCACAATTCCCCCGACTAAGTGGTCTCCTCTAAGAAAACCTACATCAGATTAATTCTGGTAGAGGGGTTTGGTCGGAGCCAATTTGTCTGATTGCTACCAATGTCAATTTATGTGACTTACCTATGTAGATCATAGTTATGTATGCTTCTCCACTTGGTTTATAATAAATTTTCGACCCTATCTTGTTACGTCCCTATCTATAAATATTTGCGCATGATCAATTCAGTAAACTGACTGCGAAATCTAATTTTCTTCGTCACAGATTGGTCTGATACTTGCCAAAAACTTTTTTCCGTAATTGTCACTAAAGATATCTTATACGTTTTATTAGAAATTAGTAAGCAGTTGTGCAGCAGAAAGTGTTCGTGTTGTTATTAGAAGTTGAAATATAATGAGTAGGTATATCGTAAAAATCGAAACTGTTTTGATAGAGAATACGACTTATTGGTAGTCTCGAACATGTAACATGATTTTTTATGATAATATTTTTAAAGCACTAACGTCTGCTAAGCGAGACGGACCTTTGCAATTTTTGAGACATAACATGATTTTCATTTCGAAACAGTTTATTTTCTACCAACTTCCAAAAAGGAGGAGGTACTCAATTCGACTGTATTTTTTTATGATTATTAATTACCTCATAACTTTCGATAGGGTGGACCGATTCTAAAAAATCTTCTTTTTTCTTTGAATGCTGGTACTTCCCGTGTGGTCCCATTTAAATTTCATCAAATTTGGTCTAGTGGTTTTTGAGTTACACTTCGACTAAATAAAATAGAAATCAGTCTTACATTTTTCAAATTGTACTTGTTACAATAGATTCTCAATTATTAATATTGTATCTTTTCTGCGGCATTTATTTGCTGGCTCTAACTCTCTCATAATTTGTAAAGATTGTTTGTTTTCCTTTGGCGATGCCACTTCTACACCTATATTTATATTCTCCAAAATAATACTTTTTATGAACTCTCATTCCAAATCAAACAACCCCAAGCAGTAAAACTACTTCGGAAGTCGTAAAACAATAAACTCTCACCTCATATCTCCGCAGATTAATTAAAGGTTATGTTACCTTCGACCCTCGGCTATTGCAACACGCCTTTTTGGGAAACTCACGAATGTATGGTATTCGGGAAATCACGACAAGAGGGGAAAAAATCAAACAGTAAATATCGGCAACCGACCCGAGGTGATTCTATTAGATTGAGTTAAGCGGGCTTTCTTTGCTTTTGAGCTAGGGATTACGGGGTACGGGTCTGCGATTTACTTTCAAGTGATTTTAAATCGGAACGTTTTATGTTTTGATGACGCCGATTATTAAACAATGTTTTTCAAGAACAAAACATGAGATTTTACCACAAACGGTAAACATTTTCATATAGCACTTTGGTGACCAAGCTTTGCTCGATTTAGATACGAATACAAAATAGCAACACATGTTCCGTAAGAATCTTGTCACCGCGATTCAGGATTTTGCAATGCGACTGTTACGCCATCTAGTTTGAACGCAACGAACAAACTGTTGTTTTTCATTGCCTGAAAACACGAATGAAACGACGTTTTCTAAAAATTAAACCTAGCTAGATCGATTTATTGCCCTCGGAACCCCCTGCATACTAAATTTCATTAAAATTCCTGGAGCCGTTTCCAAGATCCATATCATATATACTTATATATAGGTACATATATACAAGAAATGCTCGTTCCAAGTATTATAATACTTACAATTTTATTATTACGCAAAAAGTGTATTTCTTTACAGTCGTTGACAGCTTAATAAACATCTTACGCCATCGAAGGTTAATTTACATTTTGCTAAAACTGATCGATCGCTTCATCCTGAATATGTTATTCCGCAAAAGGCGCAGCCAATCAAGGCAAGACCAGAGCCAGCTTGCGTGCAAGATTCATCAGAACTCTGGACAGCCACATATCTAGATCTCGCCTTGCCGGTCCTACGCTTAATTGGCAGCACTTGATTGTACGTCCCTACATGTATGCTTTTGAACTTTCGAATTGTTTTCTTTAATTACGCTTGCTTAGTTTTAATTGCGTCCGTGCTGACAGTAGCAAATTGATTAAAAAACATCTCGAATCATGTTGAGAGTGTTTTGTTTCATTCTCTGATATTAGCATAGCAACTGAGTTGTTTGTGTGTTAATTTTATAATGACGCCTGTTTAGTATCGAATAAATGTGTTACATTTCTTAAATTAAAACCGAGTCTGTAAAAACATTTCATACAATTGTATAAAATTGGGCATGATAGTCTGTTAAGGGCTTGCTTCACGATCAAGATAAGCCATCACATTCGAGATATTTAAATCGATTTTCCCCAATTTTCCGCGGGCGGGCGCGAGTTAAGGCGAGTCAATTTATCCGGTGGGGCGCCGGGACCGGGGCGCTCCATTGTTCGCCAAATGAAGTACGCTCCAAGACTATTCTAGACTAGAGACAGAGTGCAAGCTCTTTAGATATGACCTAAAAAAGGTAGCAGGTGTGTGTGTACACATGCTCTGTGTATGGAGCAGTATCTGAACAGTGTTGATAGTGAGTGACCAAATTTTGTGGCATGATTCATTTATTATTTTTTGTACCTATATAAGAATATTTTGAATAAATTTGGAATGAAACAGTTTTCTTTTAGTATTAATTACATCAGCCAGAAGTTAGTAAATTTGAGAAGTTTACTGTCCAAACTCCTAGTATCACTGAGAACTTATGTACTGTTTGCTATGTAATGTTATGGGTCCCAAGCTTACAGGCTTGTTTCATTGCTTCCGTCATACTTTCACGGCCGGTGGCTTCAATTTTCAAACGCAAGATGGCTGTTGAACTGTATTCTGAAATTATTAAACCAATAGTTTAGTAGTAATTTGAATTATACGAGTAGGTGCTCACATATTTGGTGTCTAAATTTAAACTGAAAAATACAATTTTAATATAAAATAATTGGTTTTGAAAATACAATTGGTGAGCATTGGGTTGCAATGCAATATTTTCTCAGAGGCTTTATTTGTTTCTACGAACTTTGAGATGTCAATGCTACATCGCTCATGTTCAAAATGTCACCACTGCTAGTAGTTAAACGTCAAAAAGGTCAGAAAAAATGTCACGTTTGGAATCTAGTATTATATTTTTATAATGTACAATTCTTCGAAACTTTGATAACCCTCTCTAGGTGTTCTTCCATTAAGGCGCTCACTTCCCGACCGGAACGTATTTGTTGGGTTGCTATTTAAAACATTCGCCCCGACTTACATAGATCAGATACGTTCAACAAAGGATTCTGTAATTAAGAAAGATATTTTAAAGTCGGCGGCAGCTTGACTTTATATACGCAAAATGAATTTACTTTGTTTAATGGTATTTCCGAGTTTGGACGGGTTTGTTTATTGTGCAATTTATGGGTTAAATTATTTTCCGTTTCTGTTATTGACTTTTCAACATAATTTGGATGAAGCTTTTTTAGTTAGCTCAGGCATAGAATCCGCAAAAAATAAAATATTTTGATAGAAATATATGATATCGTGATTGTAGTGTTTGTATTAATGTTTGTTAATGTTTCTGTGTGTTTGATGTATTAAACAAAAATTTGTTGAAATCTTATATACTTCACATAATGATTTAGCTATAATGATGAAATCTAGTTACTAAATAGACCTACGCTTTTATATTTATGATATTGAAAAAATATACAGCCAATTAAAATAATGTTTTCGTACGGCTCTTTCCGCCGTGGATTCCCAAAGATTGGTTTAGGCTAAAACACGCAAAGCAATATTTTCAGCGTCCAACAAAAATAAATTTCCGAACTCCAACCCCAATTTAGGAGTGCATTATTTTCGCTTTCACAGACATCCGATACAATTAAAATCTTCTTTAATTAAGGGACGATCGTGAATCATTCGCACGTGGCGCACGGAGTTTTCCACTTGTATACGCATCACCCTTAAAACCGAGCTTAGATCGTAAATAGCACAAACAAAAACAAACTTTATTGCTCACGGCTAGAGTGTGGTTTGGGTTACGCTTGGACGAGATTTAAGGCGAAGCTGGTAGTACGTTTCTGGTATCTCTTTTCACTTTATCGCAGTGTCTCCGTTATTTACTCGTACGTGAGGGATGCTCGCAATAAATAGGTGCGCACAAACATATTTGACGTTTACAAATACCTCCCAAATTGGTTTCCTTGGCGTGACTGGCCGTTATTACACGAGTTTTGTTTGCTTATTGCTTGCTCCCGAACGGAAGGAAATTAAGTGTAATAGTGATGGAAGATTTCCCTTGGATACTACATGTGAGAATGTGTGCTGAACCCATGATTTTATCCATATATTGAAAGATACATTTCAATGTTTTGCTACGGAAATTGTCTGTATTTTTAATCAATCATTTATCTATTGGGTTTTATATGCCCTATGCACAATTTCGTTCGTATGGTATTCAGTACCCAAAAGGGCCAGTAGGGCCTTCTAAGTATAACTCCTCCCTGCCTAAGTGTGTCTTAAACGTAATGACATTTACACAACCGTGAGGAAGTCAGTTGTATTTTTTACATATAAGTGCCCTTTTATTATAACACGCGAAATAAAGATAGAACCAGTGTAAACCATGGTTTAGTCATTTTTCTAAATCAAATTCCCTTACACCATGATTTCTACGCGGTAATATCGTTAGTGCACGTTTTCCCATCATTAATTTTGTCAAATATAGCTAGCTACGCACTGCGGTCTTACCTATTGGTTTGAAAATCTACAGCCCATACGGAAGTAACTAAAAGCGCTTCGAAATAAATGCTTTCATTTCTAATTTCAGTTTGAGTATAAATATAAACAAATTTCACGAGATTTTACTGTAACTGTATAATAAAATATAAACTACAGCTAGTAGTTTCTAGCTCTCCGCGGTTTCACCCGCGCGGTGATGGATGATGATGATGATGATGAATTTTATATAACCTATGTTACTCAGGGTGAATGTAGCTTTCTAATGGTGAAAGAATTTTTGTAATCGGTCCAGTACTTTTTGAGCCAATTCGTTACAAACATAGGTACATACAAATCTTTCCTCTTTATAATATTATATTATATTATTATATATTATATTATATATTATCATATTATATTATTTTAATTACTAACAATGTAATTTTTTAGAATGATGACATATAAATTGATTGTGCTAACATTGCTGATATTGGCCCTTAACTTTCACACTATTGTTATTACAAAATCTGTGAACAAAATGTGAAGGTTAAACCTTTTCACTCCCTAGATTTGATTGCTTTTTCCTAGTACACTCAATAACGGCAGATATCGCAGTAATTTTGCATCACTTCAAAAATGACAATGAACATAAAATAAAGTAAACTACATATTATAGTAGTTATAGATATTGAAGCATTTTTTAATATAGGTAGGTATATATAATTTAAGTTAGGGACAACTTAAACCACAGCCATAGGTCACATCAGAAAAGGGAGGCCCGAAAATAGATCATTGGCCGAACGAGGTGCGAGTAGCAATTCGGCCATTCCGGGTGTCCGCCGGGAGTTGTAATTCAAGTGACAAATATCGAATGCTACAATTCATATTTTTCTGCTATCTCTGCGCTCGTGTCGCCATCTGTGCCGCTGGGACCACGCCATTGGTTCTCCATCAAGTGGCTGTGTGATCTATTTTTGTTGCGAATAAAACATTGTTTTTACCCAAGTTTTTCCCGTTGGGAAATGTTTTATAAACATTTTTATGGCCGTTACGTGACTGTTATATCTAAGGGTGCATTGGTTTGTCGGTGGAAATGGAAAAATGCATAAAAAATGCAACCCTCATACACGAAATACATTACACTATCCAATACAGAAAAGTCCAGATTTCAAAAAGCAATACCAAGTGGTATTATGTTTAATGAAAGGAAAATAATAAACAAATGGGTATTTTTGAAATATAACCTCTAGGTCAGTAAAGATATATAGCCGTTATTTTGGTCAACCTCGCGCTAAATTCCGAACACATTTTTTATAAGGTTTAGGGTTAAATGGGCCATACATCTTAAACAGTAAGATTTATAAAAAAGGTTACAAGCTATAACTGATGTGCAATTTTATTCTCTTCAATAATGTTCAGAATAACTTTTACCCTAAAGTGTATAGTTTCCGAGATATCGGCCAATAACTTTTTATCAAGATGGCGCTTAAAGCTTCACGTGGATCAATCAGCATTTTGTGGTTTTATGCTCAGTAAGTGACCCTAACTTTATACAAAAAATTACATGGGAAATTTAGTGCAAGGTTAATCTATTACTACTGGCCTAGGTAGGTACTAGTTATAATTTTATAATGAATGCTGATTCTTTAAAAAATTAAACGGTACCGTGGCAGAAAATAGTGTTGGCCAATGCATTATCGAGATCGAAAATTTCACGTGGCCATATAATTTTAAGCTCGTAAAGCCCGAACAATAATTCACTGGGAGCATTTGCGGAAAATGCATTTTATTGTTAAAACGTGAATTTTATTTATCGTCGACAGCCTGCGGTGTGGTAGAGGGTGAAGTGGGGGGTTGATTTGCAGTAGTAGCCAATCGATGCCACCCTTTGCCGCGGATTATTTATACTAAAGGTAATTTCATCGGTTCATTATTGGGAAACGTTGCATTTTGTATATATCACAGACTATCATTTGCAGTTCATTAAAAATAAATTACAGATACAATATATAATATGTGTGCAGAATGGCAATATTTCGTATTGGAAATGTTATAGATTTATCATGAAAAAGAAATTACTTTTCTATTTTAATCAGTGTTGCTAGATTTCTTTATTTAACGGAAAGCATTCTATATACTTATAATGGCATGTAATGTATACTTACTATTTCAAGTATTTTCAATCATATCATATCGTTCGAGATTTGTCTTTTGAAGTTTGCATTATTTATTTTATTGCGTCGTCGTCTTTTCTTTCATTGCCCCGAATTCCGAACTGTTCAGTGCCTGTAAAAAGATCTATGATTAGAAACATAGATATTGATTCGCTTGTGTGTACACTAAACTAAAATTCTCTAAACTAAGGTCGTTCTTATTTTCTTAAGACTAAAATCCACATTCGTGTAACACTTAGACTGATAATTCTAAACATACTCGTATGATTATTCATTTGTGGGTAGTTTGACATCTGTTTAGACTAGTTTAGAGAGCACGAACTTACATGACGGCTGATTTGCACTAAACATACTCACAATCAAACAGACACGACAAAATTAAGAATTGTAACTTGCTAGCATTATACGAATTTGGACTTAAACATATTAAGAACTACCATAATTAACTAAAAATAGATTTTATAGTTCTCTAGTTAAATTTGGTGTTTTGAACTATCGAATTACTAACATTAGCTTATTAATGTAAGTACCTTTCATTATGATTCAAATGATGAAATAGAGTGGAATGTGGGAGGCCCTTCTGATCACACTTACCGGTAGGTAATATAATATATCTGATTACGTGTGGATGTTAGCCAAGACCTTGTGAGTTGTTCGATGTCCATGTTATGATACTGTTTTATATTCATCACACTGAGACGAGAGGATTGTACCTCGTAACTTATAAGGACATAATCTGTTTCCTAACACTTAATCATGGTCTTGTTGTGAGGTTTTTACTTTACTATGGTTATTTATTCACCATGAATAAGTTAAACCGTCATAGCATATAATATTACACCTTGCCGTTCTCAACCTTCACTGCGACCATCCAAGTCTTGACTGCTGGAAAAATATAATTCCACTAGTGATCACTAATATATTATAACTGAGTGCTTATTTTCTTGTCGGGGCTCTTTAAGCTGACGATATCAGAGTGTCTTTGTACAACAATCTTTATGATACGTGACCCATTCAAGCGGCCAAAAACATCGATACAAGAATTTTTAACAAACCGCTTATAATATAGTAACAACTATATTTATTTATTCTGTTAATTCAACAGCGTTTACAATTCACATGTTTTAAATATAAAAACTTAAAATATGGCCAAAACAGAATTAGGTACGTAATCAAATTAAAAACAATTAACAGAAAAGTAATAATGATATGAAAAATGTATATAGAGGACAAACATAAGAGAGAGTCACAGAACACAGAGGTCGTATTATAATTACAGTGAGAATAGCAGGAATAGCTGGTATGTATGTGAGTTATTTGTGAGAGCGAGAGTGTGAGTGTGAGTGTGTGTATGTGTGAGAGAGAGAGAGAGGGTGTGTGTAAAAATATTAATCGCAATGAAGCCGTTTTATAAGTTTTTTTTTAAATGAATTTTTAGCGAAAAATAAATCCAGGTTTATAATAGGTACCAGCGAAAAATGTTTATAATAGGTACCAGCGGTGCGACATAACACCGAATTCTAAGCATAGTGCACATTAGTGCTGACTAGTGGGACGTCCAGTAACTGCGTATGTCGAGTACGACGAGGTGGTACCTAAAAAGCTAGACTTGATTCGATTTTTATCTATCTACCTATGTATAATACTAATTTACTTAAGTGATCACATGAAATACTGTGGAATACTAATCACAATCGATTACGAGAATAAAAATAAACCAGTCCAAACCAAGCTAACATAGAGTGGACGTTCATTTGGCATCCAATCTGGTAATCTCTAGATACACACAATTATAGTTATCCACCTCGATTACGATTACGCAAACGATACTGACGATTCAAAACGCACAATAGCCCGAAGCTACAGTATCGTAGATTAAACATCGTACGCCAAATGAACGCGCGATAATTTATCGAACGTGCCCCCGTGTGTATTAGCTGTATCCGGACTAATGCCGGCATGCCGGCTTTCGATATTCGGCCGGTCGCGATTCGGTATTTACGGCCAACGAGTCGCATTAGACTGTCCATAGGTAAATTAGCACAGATGCTAGCCTCTGTTACATTGATTCATTCGAAATTGGCTTTCAGCCGAAAAAAGGGGCTGCGGTTGAAGGTAATTCGGCGAATGGCTTTTAGAACAGCTTTGTTGTCTTTTAAATATTGACTATCTTTATCTATGTTGTATGGTTTAGTGGTAAATTGTGTTCAAATAAGAAGTTTGTTTAAATATAGTCTGATACGAAGGGATATCTGAGACATATGTTACTTCACTTCCATGTGAGGCCATCGCTTGCTGCCGTTTTGTGCAATAGACGATCTTACTATCACTGATGTGCTGATAGTCTGATTTGAAGCGCCTGTCTACAAGCACTACTATGTAGTTTGAAGGCAGTAAAAATATTTTTTAGTTGAATCAGATACAAAAAGGAATAAATCGATTAGCTCATTATCGCACTGCTGCTGTCTAGTGCAGTAAATATTAACAACACTTGGTATTTATCATCTCTTTATAGTGACAAGTGCAATTTGAAAAATTTAATACCGACTTCCATTATATTACTTTGGTAAAAATCAGTTATTGGAGTGTATCTCAAAAACTACTGAACCGAATTTGATAAAATTTACATGGGACCACACGGGAAGCACCAGCTTTCAAACAAAATGAATTTTTGGAATCGGTTCACCCAGTCGAAAGTTATGAGGTAAAAACATAAAAAAATACATCGAAATCAGTACCTACTCCTTTTTGGAAGTACTCAAAGAAAATTGTTATACTCGTAAGTGGGTAACTTACGAGTATAACAATTTTCTTTGAGTTCAAGTTCAAGATGAGATTCGTACTACATTTATTTTTTTTGTAATTTAGTTGAAAAAAGATTAACCTAGCTATTAGTATCCAAACTCAATTTAGACGTTGAGTTTCCAATTTCCATAAAACTATTTTTTTTATAGTATTACTTTTTAAAGCACTAACGCCTGCTTTAGCGATCTCAAACATTGAAATTTATAGAGAGAAAAATTCCATCCTCGGACGGGATTCGGACCCGCGTCTTCTGACTCCGTTGACGCCAATGACCAACTAGGCCACCGAGGTTCTGGTCCGAGCATCGAAATTTAACTCTCTATTTGACTAACCGTCTTGCGGGGACGGAGCGACATCTATTGGACAGTTTAACAGTACCATCCAACCAAAAGAAGCATTATTTAGAAATACTTAAACTTTCGTTTTGACCCTTGTAATTTTTATAGTCGGACCAGAACCTCGGTGGCCTAGTTGGTCAATGGCGTCTGACACGGAGAGTCAGAAGATTTATTAGTTCAAATCCCGTCCGAGGATGGAATTTTTCTCTCTATAAATTTCAATGTTCCATAAAACTGCCTTTAATCACATGATGAACCAAATCGATACCTACAGTAAAACTCTTCAATATCTTTATCATCCATCTTTACTGCCTGTTTATAAAATACCAAACTAAGACTACGTACATACAGGCCGTTCTAATGAGGTAGTAATATCCACTTATAACAGACGATTATTACCGGCTTTTGATATAAACGAGGGAAGTAAATTACAATGCTCAATAAAACGTTCTGTAATTGTAAAGGGCGTTGCCGCAGAGTACTTACTGGTAGCTGGTCCGCCTAGCGATGGCTATCGTAGACCGCCTTAGCACGTACTAAACAATATGGTGAAATACAAAGCGAAACTTTGTTCTCCTGTGACATTCCGTTTATAACACACTTCAAATAAGGAGGAGGTTATATATTCGTGTGTATGTATCAAGGTAAACTGAACACGTCTTTTAAGGGGTTATTAATGTAGTAAAATCAGATTAATAATTGATGACGGGTCCGTTCTAATGTATATTTGAGATCAGTTATAGAAGGTGCTAGAGAAGACTTTAAAAAGTTTCAAACACTCTATTTTTGAATGAGTTCTTTTTAATGCGTTGACAAAAAAATTATGTTCACTAACTAATGGGAAAGATTCACTCACTTATTTCACTCATCAGTAGGTACTAATCACTCGTAAGAAATTGGATATAGATCCATTATTATCACCGAGTATCGAGTACCAAAGTGGTATCGATGAACGTATCGAACATCGAGTAGAGTCGTCGTAAATGCGTCTATTCTGTTTGCCTCTACGTTCCGCCTAAATGTAGTGTTGAGTTCGCAATTCGTTCGGTTCGTTGTTTATGTGTACGTATTTCATTCCGTGCCCATACTTCCCGTGGAAGCAGTGTTTGAGAATTATGAAAGCTGCTGGCATAACGATATAGCTGCCTACTTCTTATTGGAGGAGACTGAAAAGTCTTTCGTTTGATGATTAATTGCAATGCTATGTCGACGGTCTGCGTACTGGCAATGCATTGCGCTTGTCACTATGGGTCAAAGCGGTTTAGTATCATTTACCGAGAACCTCATTTCACAAATTGAGGCCATACAGTCCCACCATCTTATTTGTTCAGATAACAGCGTCGCAAGTGGAGCATTTGGTATTGCAACCTAAAAAATTCACCTAGAAAAAATATAATGAAAACATAGGACAATCTTTCAAGACACTCAAATTAATCTCCCAATTCTACAATTATATATTATCATACCAATATTATAAACGCGAAAGTTAGTAGGTATGTATACTGTAGTTGTATTTTGCCCACCATAACAGATAAGTTGGTGGCACTATAGCACATATTGCAAAAGTATTCGTGTCTTTAAAACGTCAACGCGTCACGCTTTGGTTACGAACTACGAGTTATCTGTGTCACAGTTGCCCTAGACAAATGACAGTTTGTACTGTATCACGTGAACGAGCTAGTCCCACTGTGCGCTTTAATCTTAACACAGTACAGCTTTGAGGTTTGCTATTTGACACTGCAGTGGTTGCCACAAGATTGACCCTTCCAAAATTGCCTATTACCCTGTTTAGTACCTGACGGGTACCCTTGGATGATCCCTAGAATTGTTAACAAAAATTTGGTCAAAAACTTAGCTCTTGTCAGCTGAGTATTGTCTTGTATCTGTGTGTCTTAAACTTCTATGACTCTCGACTATGTTTTTTGTATATAGCCAGACTAAGTAGTTCCTCTAATGGTGTGTGCAATGCTGGTCAGTTCGAGCATTGACAAGATCATAGTATCATACATTAATACAATTTGCTATCCTCCCTTATGCATTAGTGCTTAAGTGCATCGCTATGTCATGCCATGACTCCCTTACTAGTCTGACTTGCCCAGGCAACCTCGAGACAACAATTATTATTAGTCACTAGAACTCCCACACGAACCACAATTAAAATTTTACACCAATTAAATCTTTTACCCGCACAAAAAGGCTAATTACATTTTCATTTCCTTTCAGGTAAGCACGCCCATTCTTTCCACCGCAAACCTCATCAATTTGAAAGTAAGTAGAGAAGTTGAACCCTCAATAAAAAGTCCTTACTTTATCGCCGAGACAATTTTATCGGGTCCCATTTGATATGCAATAATGGGGGGCAATTTATCAAACTAGCTATCTAACTTAAACGCAATTTGAAGTATGGCCGCCTCTTAAGTCTTCCACCCCCGAAAGGCGTGGGAGAGGGGAGGGGGATGCCTTATCGCGGAACTGCAGGCACTCCGCCCGTTTACCTTAAGATCTTTAATATTAAATAATATACTACAGTTAAAGCCGTCTTAAATGTACTGCCTCGCGATGGTTTATTTATTTGTATCTATAAACGTTTTAAAGCATTAAATAGAGTGTAACTGATGAGAAACGCGAGGCATTCAGTTGAAAATATATACTTAGGCATAATAAGCACTAATACTATAACTATAATATACACGAAACTTGATTTTTGAGAGCTTTACCACCGGGTAGAGCTGTCAAAAATCAAGTTTCGTAAGCAACGCAATAACAAAATACGCATTTTATGCCGTTCATATTTTGACCCTCGCGAGTAGATTAAAACCTATAGGGTACTTCCTGATGACCTAAAATTATGGAATTCAGCTAGGATAGAAAATTAAAATAAAATTAAATAGATAATAATTACTGCTAAAGTTAAGGAAAAGAATCACAGATTCCTTAAATTGAAGTTACATAATATTTTTTGTTACATTTTTAATATTAGCTCTGCTGTTTTTATTTTAATTTTGCATCCTAGAAAAAACTTAAATAGATACAAGCGTTACACTGTCGTCCTCACAACTCACAACTTTGAGTACAGAATAACAATAAACTATTAAAACCTGCCAAGCATATATATATGTTGAGATAGTGCTAAAGATACAAAAAACAAAACAAATACATGACATATATTTTTTGAAAGGTATGGCATTACAGAGGCCGTAGCACAAACAATTTGCGAAATAGTACCCATATGGTAAGCGTCAACACTAAACGATTCGGCGTACAAACTATGAGTTATGTGTGTCACAGATGCCCTAGATAAATGACAGTTGTACTGTTGCACGTGCACAACACGTTACGTTACACTTACGCAGTTATTCCTGCTAAGGCCAATGAACTCTAGGCGCGCGAGTCTTACACACACTTGGCTGGTTTTATAAGTAGCTAAAAAGTTAAGTTTGACTAGGTACTTTTTAACTTTTTTGTGAGTGTTATATATATACATATTACAAGCAACCGCAATGTGCGAGGACCTTCACAAATAATATTAGCTATATAAACCACATGCGAGCGCATGAGCGACAACACCGGAGATGAAGCTGTCACCTTCAACCGGCCGGGTCAGCTGTGTGATTCAGCTCGTCGACGAGCTCACCGATGTCAAATACTTTAAGAGATATCGTCCTTGTACACAACGTTGCTTTTCCAACGTTTCTTGTAATCTCTTCATTTGTTTCACGGATGTTGTAAAATATGCAACGATGTTTTCTCTTAGAGAATCGCACGGCTGCTCACCGATATCGAATAAGAGATATCGCCGTTCTTGACAAGGTTGTTTTTCTTTGTCTACTATTTCAAGTTTCAATGATGTTGTCAAAGATGCAACTATGTTTGCTCTTAGAAAATCGCAATGCTGATCATCACTACAAGCGACACTGTCGAACTCTATCGCGATTACATTTAAAACTTTTTTAGTTCACTGTACCTTGTTTGGGTGATTTAAGAAGTATGGACACAGAATATCTAAGTACCTATAGGTATATACCTAACCTAACATGGTAATAATTCGCCGCTAGAATTTTAATTAAATATTTTTTCTTTTCTGAATTCTAATAACTGTTGTTGTAAACTGGTTTGTCAACTGTTCTCATATGTCGAATATAATTTATTTTATTGAATTTAATAATTCAACAAACATTTATAGATATGGCCTTAAATTCTAAAGTTAGGTTCAGCAGAAAATATAATTGATATAATTACGTCACTCAAATATTACAAAGGCGGAAGTTTGTGTTTGTATGTTTTTTTTTTAATTTTTCGCACTGAATCGGCTAGACCAATTTGATTGGATGAGCTTTGGTATGGATGTAGATGAGGCGATGTAATAAATACAATACTTTTAATCATGATCATTATCATCCATCACCAGACGGGTGCAATCACGGGGCGCAGCAAACGAGTATCATTGCAGTCTTAATATCATTCAGATAGTTTGATATCTTTATTTACTACCAACTTCCAAAAAAGGAGGAGGTACTCAAATCGACAGTATGTTTTTTTTTGAATTTTTTTAACAATGTTTGTTATCTTATAACTTTCGACTGTGTGAACCGATTCTCATATTTTTTTTGTTTAAAAGCTGGTGCTTTCCGTGTGGTCCCATTTATTATATTATAATTTCATCAAATTCGGTTCAGTAGTAGTTTTTGAGATACACTCCAATAACTGAATAGAATGATTCGGTATTATATTTTTCAAATTGTACTTGTTCAAAGTTAAATTAATCCAAAAACATCTTGTAAATGTCAGTATAAATTAATCCAATAATAATTAAACCATAACTTAAAAAAAATAACGTACACATAGTGTGATTAGGTACTTATTATACAGGTACATAAAATGAAAACAAACTCCGTAAAGGTCTCAAAATAAGCAAACATTCCATCTCTACATCATTGTGAAAGTCTTTATCTTAGACTTATCATGCCGAAGAAAGGTTCCCAGCTCCAAAGGTCGGTTTTATCAGGCTAACCTTCAACAGAAGGCTTCTATCTTCATGTACTTATACATAGAAAGTATACATTATCCGTGGTATCTCCAGCAAGTCGAGCTCTTTTGTTCCTTAATCCGTCGACATAAGGTTGTATTGTCTGAGTTAGTTAGTACCCATGGTGGTACATAAAAGTACAAACTAAGTTCATGTTCTCTACATCCGCGTGCCGGCATGCAACCTGCGTGCACCACGGGGAATGAAGACGTTAAATAATTTAATCGGATGCCTGGATGGTTTATGTACGCATGAACCAAGAACTCGTTCTTAAATTTACAGTGGGTAAATGAGTCTGTATCTATTTGATTTATTTATAGTGTTCAAAATTAGTGCAAAAATAAAAAAAAATATACTTATTAAAATAATTATTAAAACATGACCGATTTAGCATGGTTCTTGTCAGTGACAGGATCCAAAATGTTAATAACCAGCCAACTGCGAGTTAGATTCTTGAACAAAGGGTTCCGTACTTAACGCTACGCGATATACTTATGTGTTTGACGTTAGCGCAACCCCAACTCGCATCTGGGCCACTTTTATCTGGGATCCCTTTCTTTCGCATTACTTTTTTTGTTCTAACGTATTTGACATAACGACTTAGATACGCATATTTGTTTTTGTCATAATCGTAGTTAGACATTTTTTTTGGCATACTATTTCAGCAAACATAAATATATTTTAGGCTAATAGTTTTTGCCCTAATTTTGATTTGCATACATTTATAAGACATGTTGTTTATTCGTCTAATAGTTATTAGGCAAAAATATCTTGTGTTTCTCTGAATTTCGACAAGTTCAATACTTCGACAGTTGCTTACTTAGATAAAACATAGTTCGTAAAGTCATTGCTTTGACAGAACAAATATTCGACAAGAATTACTCCCACAGAACGTAGCGGAGTATCTAGTCAGAGCAAAGTCACGGTAGGTGCGACGAAGAGCGAAGCGAGGAGGAGCGTTAGCTTGATTAGTGACAACACACTCGCGAGCCGAGCGAGCGCAGCGAACGTGGCGCGGAAGCAGCCGGCGAAGCGCCAGAATTAAGCTATATCTCGATAAGGATATTACACAGCACTTTTGGTCCCGTTTTACCCTTTGGGTATGGAACCCTAAAAAGTACCTAATGTAATAATGTAAAGTTATGTCAATTGGGTTTACTATTTTTTTTGTTGATATTAATTTATTATTGGTTTTAAAATAACGAAGTTTTTTTCAATATGGACCACTTATATTACTTACTTAATTATATACCTTAACTCTCACTCTCATCTCAGTATGTAGATAAGATAATTTTTGATCAGAAATCTTTATGAAAAAGCTAGAATACCAAAAGTACAGAAGACATATCCATAAACTTGAGAAGTTGTTATAAAAGTTTGAAAATTAACAATTACTTAATAATATTTGAATCACTTTGAATACTAAACTATGACGGTGCACAACACTAATAAAAGCTGAAGTTTGCCTTGTCAAGGTAATTACGCTGCAAATAGGTGCTTTAACTTTGCCCGAGGACTTCGCGGTTAATAAAATGTTAAATCATTTCGAAGAGGTGGGCTTGTCTTTCGACTAAAAGGCAAGTTACAATAATGAACTCCTTATCACGTTAATAATATGCTTATGTTTCAAATAAACAACGATTTTGACCATAGGATTGACATCGATATTGATAATGGTATTGACATCGATATTGACAAAAATATTGATAATATAATAGACAATAATATTGATATGATATCGTAAGTAATGTTTTTGTCGTGTTTATTTTTGGCTTTAATTTATTTTATCGGAATATTCAAGTACATCTTAAGTCTTCGTTACGCTCTTGACAGAGCGGTCGTGATCGTCATGTTGTAGTGTTGGTGGGGCCAGAAGTTATACGCCTCTTAAGTCTATGTACGTAATAATCAAGAATTACCAACATCGTTGACCACAAAAATTAGGTAGAATAATTGTGACGAGGATTAAGTTAGACATATACCTAAGTAGGTGTACAAAATTATTAAATATTGAAGAAAACAAAATGTACGACAAAAAAACTGACACGTTGCCTAATACGTAGCTGTGTGATGACTTGTAATTTCAAGCTTCAGGGCTATTATGTTTCTCAGTTGCTAACAAAACTTGATTGAAATCTAAAAAATGGCAGCCATATGTCACTTTTGTCAGGTCCAGTCGGCAACTTACTAACATTTCTGCTAACTGTAGTCTTCTAAACTGACATAATATAACCGCCATTTTTCAAGATTTCAATCATCATTTGTTAGCAACTGAGATACATAATAGCCCTGCTGTGTCATAACTCTTCTATAGTAAGTCTGGACCGCATTGAATTCTAAGTAGTAGTCTACCACGCTTTACCCAAATTTGTACTTTTAACATAATATATAACTATACAGCTGTACTTCAAAACATTACATAGTTTAAGAAGATTTCTACAAAAGGGTACAGAATCCTCTACGTAACTACAAAACTATCAAAGGTAAATTGTATTCTGTTGGGTCGCCATAAACAAGACAGGGCTGCGGTGACGGCGCGTGGGCGGTTTGATCTACAGTGCGGCCGCCATATTGTTTTCTAATGACTCAATACTCTATGGTGCAATTTTTGAATTTCGAAACGAAATGGGACAGTTGTAGGTATAATTAAGACAGAAAAAAGGGAAAGAAACCAGCTGTAGTCCGATTCGTTTGGTGAGTACCATTGCCAAGCTTTATCTCTTTCATTTTATTATATTTTGTATTTAAATTTCTGAAGGTGTACTAAACGTGTCATTTTTTGTATTATTTTCCATGAGAACCTGATGAAAGTACTGATTCTTAAAACCTATATATATATATATTGTTTTATCATATATTGATTATATTGATTGTGAATAGTTGCATGGTTTTTGATTGGTATTTGATAAAATTGATAAAAAATAGAGTCAGTATTTGTATTTCTAACTGTTTATAGTGAAGTCAGTCGCTTCCCTAAGCAATTATTCAGAAATTACCTAAACATTACTGAAACTGTAATTTACAGCGAACACAAAATTAAATGCTCTAACCGCAATGTATTGCTGTATTACGGCTCCCTAACGCAAGTACACACATGATAAATATCTCACCAAGATAGGGAGAGAAATCTTAGCTAATTTAACTAATGGACTATGTAATATATCGTCTAATATGAAACGCCCTTTATGTTGCGCAAATAACTTCCAAGTTAATATGAGGCAACAGAATTACTGAAAGTTAAAATTGTTTCAAAGTTCCCGCAACTGTGGTTTGGATAACTTTTTCCCATCAGAAATTTCCTCACATATACCAAAACAACACTCATACGAGAAATAATTTTGAAATTTTCCGCTAAAATTGCCAATAAAGCACACCAGCTTGCCTGGTAATATTTTTCAATTTGGGATCGGGGATTGGTTCAAATTGTTTGGGTTTCGGACCACTGTGCACCTAACTCAATATTGAAAGTCACGTGCCGTGAAATCTATTGCCCTCCAGAGTATAAGTAATTGATTTACTCTATATCCTTACGTAACGTTTACATGTATGCCCTTAGACAGTTATATTCGTATGCAGTGCTCGTAATCAGAATCACCCAAGAAAAATAACAGAAATTACCTAAAATGTTCACCTATTACCCATACTATTACATCCACCTGACCTGATCTCTCCTAAACTCATACCGCCTTATTATAAAACGTTGACTCCTCAGTGTTCGGAACCGTTACGCAAATTAATAATAATTTAATAATTTTTATAATTTATTGGCATATTGTACATATTGACATAATGACTTAAAGAAAATTGCACACTGATCGAGTCCATAGAAAAAAAATAGAGGCTCTTTGATGACGCATGCAAGCTAAACTGTCACACGCCCTCTTGCGCTATAACCTTGAAACAGAGCCGTTTGTAATTTTGATCTTGAACTTGTAAATTAACTTAATTATTGTTGAAACTTGAATAAAATTGATGATGATGACACTACCTTTGAACAGCAGTACTGACTAGTGTTAGTATTTGGAATTTGGAAGCTGGAAAGGCATTCTGTTGACGTCGTGGACTCGTAATCCGGCCGGAGCCTCCTTGAAATTAGGATCCAGGACTTGAGGAACTGTGATGGAAAACCTAAGTACCATGAATTATTGTGATTATTGAGTGCAAAACCGCAAAATCTATTTATTTTGGCTCTACGTAAATTTGAAACATGGTTGTAGAGTCTTTAAAGTACATTATAATGAATAATTGACGTTCATAAGTACGTCTTTGAAAAAAAAAAAATATTGAATTTGAAAAATATCAAGAAAGAAAAATACCATACTACACTTATCTATAATCATCGAAATGTATCTATCAATATCGAAAGGGAACAATTATAAACTACGCTTTAATACTATTTATATTATAAATGCGAAAGTGTGTATGTATGAACGGATGTTTGTTAGTCTTTCACGCTCAAACGGCTGGGCCAATTTTGATGTAATTTGGTATGGAGGAGGCGCTGGAATAACACATAGGATACTTTTCATCATCATCATCCATCAGCACGTGAATGTAACCGCGGGGTGAAGCTAGTATATAATATTATAAAGAGGTAAAGTTTGTAAGTATATAAGTTTGTTTGTAGGAAGTAATCTCTAAAGAACCAATTATAAATATTATTTCTTAAGTGGAAAGCTAAATTATTCCTGAGTGATTTATATTGTTACTACTATATAATATTATGATTGACTATATTTGATTCTTCGTCACTGGCTTTCTTGACTGCCCTGCGATTCTCTAAGAGCAAACATCGTTGCATCTTTGACAACATCCGTGAAACAAATGACGAGATGACAAGGAACGTTGTAAAAACAACCTTATGGACAAGGGCGATCTCTCATAAAATATTTGACATCGGTGAGCTCATCATTACATAATCTCACGGATGATCCTTTAATGTTCTTTTTTTTAAATAAAAACCCAGAAACCATTTTCAACAAACTGTAAAGTATGTGTACTTTTCTGTAATCGCATACTGCTAGCCTTTGTTACACGTACCTACCAATACTGTAAGCCTACCTGATAAGATCATCAAATTCGAAAGTTAATTTTTAAACCCATTATAACCCAATAAACAAAACCTTAGTATTGTAAAGATCGCTTCGCTACAGAGGGAGTGAGGGTGGTACCACCCCCGGCAAAATTATGTACGACGAACTGGGACCAATATATCAAGGGGAGGACGTGCCAGCCTAAGGAGACTTGGTATTAGGGGTGGAATACTTAAGAACCCTGGTGACACCCCATTAAAACACACACAGAATTTTTGGCGAGACATTTTAATTTCGCAAAATAGCAGTTGGATGAGGTGAGGCCGCGTTTTTAAAATTGAGGGTAGGGTTAATTTAAATTTGTTTAAGGGTCTTTTTGGGTAGTCTTACTCGTAGAATTTATAATGTTCTCTGTAAATTAACGTACAAACAAAAACACGTACTTCAAAATTTCTAATAATTTTGAAGTACGTGTTTTATTGTATAAGGTTATACCAATAACGTATATCGACAAATAAGATATATTTGTGGTTTACGTCTGCACGTTGCACTATAATCACACTAACTTTGTCGTTTGTACGTACCAATATTTATACAATAATATAAAAATAGAAAACATGGAAACGGAAAAAAATGTTAACTTTTATTGTGTTTTTTTTATTATTGGTATTTATATTCGTTATTTTCAACTAAATATCTATAATACTCTGTTTTAATTTTTAAACTATGCCATTCACTTTCCTAAAGGTTGTATTATTATAATCCAGGCACCTAATTGAATTAAAAATACTCAACGGTATATAATGGGTATTAAATTAAACATCATAAAATAAAAATCTCTGCAGAGATTTTTATGTAACCATGGTTACATCTACCGATATAATAGTCGGAGTGAACATTGCAAACTACTTATTCTGAAAATTGTTTCAGGGGTAAGTAGCCCGAATATGCTACATTGAAAGAGACTGCGTAATTATATTTCGCCGCGATCGAAGTTGGTGCGCTCGATTATTAGTTGTACATGTACGAGTATGTATGATTTATTGTACATAGATGTATATTAACACTTGTGTGTAATATAACAAAAACGAGGCGTGAAACACAGCGCATTCCGACACATCCGGAATCATAATTCCAAAATAACCACCCCCTCGCCTTATCCACACTCCGCCTTTTTTTTGGATAAACCGGAATCCCCTGTTAATTCCCAAGATAGACATAATTTGGAATTGGATCCATCTATCCTGCGGCCTGCGCCAACCTCCGAACAAAAATAAGTTAGCGCAGCCCGTGTTGTAGTCCCGATTTATGTGGCCGAAAACAAAGACTGCTTTATTATTCTGTACAAGCTTGTGTCCCTTGAAACTGGCGTAAAATTCACCCTGAAATATATGGTAATTGAGGGATTGGAAAATTTATCTGATATTCATTGATGATTCCGTTGATAAGATTTACTAATATTACCTATATATATGACTAAATCAAAGTCAAAATACCAGCTATTTATTAAATGTGAGTGAAAATAATATATGGCAACATAAAAATATTTGTTTGTTTGTCTGTCTGTCTGCTTGTTCTGGCTAATTTCCGGAAACAGCTGAACTGACATTAACGGGACTTTTAACTTGCAGGTATCTAATGTTATAAGAAGTTAGCACATTTATTTGAAAAAAAAACAGGATTCCGCGCAAATCATTGTTTTGTGTATTCCCACATGAAAGAAGTGGCGGGTTATTGCTAGTTCCTCATAAAATTCGTATTTACAACTTACCATTTACATGATTATACGAACTTACTTAAATAAATTTATTATTAAGATGCAAATAGCGTAGCGTAGTCTCTTATAATGAATGAAATCTCTGTTGTAAAAGAATACAAATGGCTAGACCGACACTAGCCATCAAACAATTTATTTTACGAGCGATCCTTACGCTTAACAGGTCATAAAACGAGTCATAAACACCGACTCGTCCATTCACAAAATACTCAACTCTATGTTTACTTACCGTTTTAAATGCAAATACGATTACACAAGGCTTGTGTGACAGTTTCTGTTGCAAAACAAAATTTCGGGCAATATAAACCTTATTGGCTTTAATATAGGATACAAAAACTTTTGATTGAGATATACCATTCCACGACTTCAGTTCTGATGTTACGCAGACAACGTAAAGATATAAAGTATATACGCGTTTTTTATTTCACCTTTGACACTTTAATCCAATTTGTTTTCTTATATCTCGCCCTAGGGACGGGGGGAAGAATTTTATCAAATAATTGTTATTTCGAATTTTAAATTTTCTACCTTGTTTATCGGAAGGACTGTACCATATCTTATGGGAGATTGTGTCTGTCATAAATATTTGACGTGTTTAATTTGGTGTACGATAAACAGACGCCCTCTAGTCAATTTCTTTAGATATATGGTTACAGACAAGAATAAAAACAACAACTTCCTCCTTTGAGACATAACGACTGGAACTATTGCTTACTTGCACAACGAAACTACCGATAATGCCCCCATCTATTAAATAGATTACGCATTTTCGATATTCGCAGAGGAATCGAACGTCAGTATAACAAAAGTTAACCCGTAAGTGGCCATGATGGCTTTCGAGGTCGGCCTAGCGATTCTTTTTATAGCCAACTAAGAAAATTGGCTCATTAATCTTTAAGATATATGTCCAGCCACTATTCGACCCATCTTATCAGAGCGCAGAATGAATGGAAGTGTGGATATAGATACCTAAACATTTTTATCGCTTATATTACGGAACTCGATCGTTTTTCTACCGGTTTATTACTATGTTTTTTGAATTACTTTATAAAACGTCTTAATGTTATAAAAAAATAAGTACGTGACTCGTACTCACTCAGAATTTAAAGAATGTACAGTAAGCGCAAGACAGCTCATCAATTATTAATGCGCTGTACTGATAAAGCTCCGACATGTCAACTTATAAATCAAACACACGGAATAAATTTACTACCATGGCAACATTGAAGCACACAACAGGTTTTAACGAAACTATATGTAGGTATTGTTATATTTTATAAGCAAAAGATAAAAATGTAAATCATGGTGGCAATTAAAAAAGAAAAAAGTTCTATTTTCAAGAAACAATCGCACGTCGCGCAGAAAGGAAGTCAGTGTCGCTAGGAACTGCGAGTTGAAAGTTCTGGACATAAATCCGAGGCAACGAGTTAACTGAAGTCCCGGAACGAGTTGAACAAACTCGGCCAAGGAACACGCACACATACCGGGCCCTTTTTTAGCAAAGTTCCTTTGAATAAAGGTAGCTTTAGATATATTTATCAAGTGATATCGATTCAGGGTCATTACAATGGTCTGGTTTTTGATTCGAAATAAAACAAAATACACATGTACAAAAAAAGTATAGGTAGTGTGAAGAAACCTAATCAAAATACGGATGTCAAGTCATCCTAGCATTGAACCGTACTAAAATACGCTCGAAATGGAGCAACATGCAGATAACATGGATGACAGGCGAAACCGCTCAGCACATACGTCAGGGGATCCGCGACAAGCATAAACTACTCGGTGGAATGTCTCCATCCAACACACTCCATCCTTATCTCGCATGTTATCACGATTTGGCGCGGAAAAAGACGAGGAAACAGTAATTGTATGCAGTGTTGCCAGGTTGAGGGCTTTTCCAGACTTGGTGCTATTACGGAGTCGTGGCAGTTTCGGAACCAACCACAGTAAAATTCCATACACTCTTCCTATTTAATATATCTTTCAACCATACGTTTTTGTGATATTTTAGTGAATTATTTGAGTAGAAATGCGTACTAAAAATAATCTTACCTGTATCATACAAGTAAAAACTTCACTTTTTCTGGAATGACTGTTGAACAAAAATATTTTGATTAAAAGATGTTAAGAGTTAAACGCATTATCGATCTGGCAATACTGATTGTACGGAACACGCTCTTGAGTACCGACCATACTTCAAGCCAACGCGACAATGGAAACCGCATTGTAAGTAAATTGACACTCTGCAATCGATAACAGTCATCCCGTCACTATTGCAATGCAACGATACATGTACGGGCAGGATCGATGTAAAAAGATAGATCATCGAATCTCGATCTATTCAATCATTTTGGTTGTTTGTTTAAAATTTATTCTGCTGGGAATATTGGAATGAGCAGTAGGCTAGCAAGGCGATAAATCGTTATGTGTCGCGACGTGTCGCGCGTTGGGTTAAAAGCTCGATAACCGAGACACACACCTACCCGGTCCAACAATAACCTCTCGCTTTGTTTTATTTCCGAACGTTCCACTGCCGACGATACTCGCCAAGGATTTTATGCATAAAAATATCGATATATAATTGCTTCATTACGTCCCTATGTTGGCGAGTAAAATATGTGGGAGTTGTACACAGGTGGTTACTTTATTCGTGCTTTTGCATATTTTTTCTTGTTAATTTTTTTTTTTTCATTTGATGTGAACATTGCCATCTGATTTTCATTTACACGAGTCATGACTAATACTCTTATTATATAACAATCTGTCTTTGCTTCTACTGCTGTGTTTACCACGAACTTGGCAAAGATCCCAGTAAATCTAATTAAGTATCTAGATAGATATACCTAGATCTAGTATCTAGTGAAGGTTTATTACCGTTGGTAATTTGTTGGACCGAGATGAGATTGATTGAGCGTTATTATCATCGTTCAAGCATTAACGTGACAAATGATAATGAGTTGCATGCGTAAACAATTTCACCAGGTGCTATATTTCTATACAATTTCAATTTACCTAAATACTGCAATTGCCATACACGATTAACGTGTAATATATACGTTGCTTAATTTAATATAATTTTTAAGGTGCTGTCAATTCCTTATGTCGCTTAAAATGAGGGGTTTTAAAGCAGTTTATCTCATAAGCAGCGATTAAATTATAATTACAAAAAAAATATCAAAAAATAGAACCGACTTCAAAACAAAAAAGTGTGAAATACGAGTACCTTGTTGAAGTCGGTACCATGATAGTTCGAAAGTATCCTATTATCACACTATTGCGTGCATGGTAGCGACTTCGACAAGTTATTTCACACTTTTTAGTGTAGAAGTCGATTCTATTTATTGATAAAAAATAATTACACCCTTCTTAATGACACTACGTCATACACCGTCAATGATGATATAGTCAAAATATGCGAAACACTTTTAGTTATTTAAGTATAACTCAAAAAATGCTTGACCGAATTTGATGAAATTTATACTCAAATAGTACCACCACGGAAGTATACTCTATAAAACAAACAAAAAAATCATCAAATTTAGGTTCATAAACGACGATCCGCGAACACACAAAAAAATATACATACAGTCGAATTGAGAAACCTTCTCCTTTCTTGAAGTCGGTTAAAAATAATATGACATAAATAAATTAAATTTGTTTTCACGCTTAAATGAATTAGATAGTGTAAGTACCTCATAAAATGTGAATTTACAATATTTATACACCTATTTGAATTTGATGAGTGAAATAAATAATATAATTAATGACTACATTCTGTTTGCTTACAGGGTATGTATTTGTATGTGTTATATAAGTGCATGATGCAATTAATGAATAAATAAATAAGACTTTTAAGTACACATTGACAGAATTAAAAACATATTTTATGTAAAATACTAGAGTACATAAAAAAATTCAAACAAACCACTTAGTTTCACCTTTAAAACAGTTTTTCTCTTTATTCACTATTGAATTTGTCATGAAACACATAGGTATTCTATTCTAAAAGAATTTAAGGGTTCTCATATTTTTTTATGTATTTTCTACGTTTTTACGTAATGCGCTTGCTTGATTTCAAGTAAAGAAAATTGAACATAGCCAAGCGCTGAGCTGACAGCGCCTTAAAGGTTACGGTCATATTCAATATTATTGCTTCATCGTTGTAACCAATTTAGCTATTACATAAAAAGTAGCTTGATGAATGTATACAAACCCGTTCGTGGAACTAAAACTCATCTGCAACTGAAATCTATCACAGAATTTTTGTCATTGCACTTGTTTTCCAATACATACTTGTTCAGTTATTATGGTAACATAACGGCATATTCAGATTATTATTTTGCTTGTTACCAGCTGCGCCCGAGATTTCACGATCTTGGTGGTGGTGGATGATGATGATGATAAGTATCTTATGTCCATCCTCGGAATAGTGATCACCACACTTTTAATACCAGAAAAACAAATAGGATAGCTGTACCTAGTTTTAGACTTGCGAAGACTAATAAGTCATTCTTAGGAAATTGTGTGCGTTTTTACAATAAAATCCCAAAGCACATAACTGAGCACACAGAGGGCAAATTCAAGTTGACTGTAAAAATCGTTTTAATAAAAAAAGCTTACTATAAAGTTCGACATTATATAGAAGATAAAGATGCTTGGAATACTCCACTTCTGGCAAGCTGTCTCTCTGCCACCCATAGAATGTAATATTTGTAGTACCTAAGTAGAAACATTGTAAACATCTATATAAAAAGAATGGCCCCGAGTTTCTTGCCGCTTCTTCTCGGTGGGCTCTATATATTTTGGAACGTGGCGGTAGAGTCTTTAAAGTACATTATAATGAAAAGTTGACGTTCATAAGTGCGTCTTTGATGCCTAAATTGAATAAATGATTTTGACTTTGACTTTGACTTTGAATATGTATATATATATACTCCCTGCAAAATGTCATCGAAATCGGCAAATCGAAATATGCGAAGTGTGTCAGTTCGTTACTTTTCTACTGACTTTCAAAAAAAGGAGGAGGTACTCAAATCGACTGTTTTGTCTTTTTTATGTTTTATGTGTTTGTTAACTCATAACTTTCGACAGGGTGAACCGATTCTCAAAATTCTTTGTTTGAAAGCTGGTGCTTCCCGTGTGGTCCATTAAAATTTCATCAAATTCGGTCCAGTAGTGTTTGAGATAGGTACACTTCAATAATTGGATAGAATGGAAGTCGGTATAAAATTGTTCAAATTGTTATTTTTTCCAAAATCTTTGTTTCCTTATCGCATTTAAGAGCATCCTGTACTTCAAAGCCAGTTCTTGTGTCTGTCTGTTCCCAGTGTCGCTATCGTTGTATCAGGTCTGCCACGGGGTTTGCTTTATGGTGCCAGCTTCGGTGTAATATTTCATGGGGATCGCACGCCGTGTATCATTCTCGGTCCACTTTTTTACTTATATACCTGCGTGTAATGAACGCGGAATGCTGATAAAATTAAAAAAGTCCAAATTCGATTTTCGAACCGTTGATAAAATTTCTGAATGACTTTTTTCTTTTGTTTTACGAATACATCAAAGATTAGTTAGGGCTACTGCCGTGCGATTCTCTAAGAGCAAACATTGATGCATCGTTGACAACATCCGTGAAAGAAATGACGATATGACAAGAAACGTTGGAAAGTCAACCGTGTGTACAAGCGCGATATCTCAAAGTATTTAACATCGGTGAGCTTGTCGACGAGCGCATCGACGAATCATTAGAGAATCGCACCTGCCGTGGAATTCGTAATGGAAAAAAAACTTAGTGCCTAAAATTCGACTTGCGATCATTTCGAAGGTACTGAGAACACTAAGAGTGATATCCCGTTTACGGTATTTGAGTTTAAACGTGAGCGTTTTTTGTAATAATATTAAAAATATGTGCCGTGAACTGTCGTGTCATGACATGTAATACTAAAGTACGTAGCTTGAAGGCTTGAAATTAAGCAGGCGGCCGCGCCTGCGCCGCTTGTCAGTTATAATTGGCTGAACTTGTCGACCGACTCGTAGCGAGTTTTTTTGTACTTTTTCTCCCTACGCCGACATTACTCTTCGTCTCCCGCGAGAGACGTAAATTGCGAACACAACCCATGGAAACAAGCATTGATGTGACGTATGAATACGCGAACATGCCGGTGCTATATTAAAATTTAAAATTAGAATGGAATTTCTAACCTTGCTAAATGGAACACGTCGTTTAAATTTTTCAATGTCTGTTCTAATGACGTGTGACGTATCTTTTTGCAGGTTCGTTTATAGTCTATGATATAATTCGCAATCGATTCAAATATGGGTTCTATTAACATTACATATTTTGCAGAAACAACTAAATGAGAACAAACACTTACAATTATATGTCCATCCTGTCAAATTAACCTACTTTCGATTTACTTCATTAAATTACTTGTATCTTGTATTAGTTTGTCAAAAAGATACATCTGTCATCGACAAAAGCTTGTTAGTTTACAGATCTGGCGCATTCTGTTTATTGTAACACCGGCAGCTGTCTTCTTTACATAATTCATACATAATCTACTTAGCATATCGACACGGGTGACATGTGTTGCATTTTGCATTGTATCGAGTTTGCGTTGTTAGTTGTTGCAAATTCTGAGTGCGTAGTCATTTGTTTGTGTTTATTGCCACATAGTAGACACGTCTTAAGTGTGATTGGTCATTTGAATAATTTTGATTAATCTGTCCGACTCAGCAAGACTCGTTCGAGTTAAGTTTCATTCATAAATCTATTGTTATTTTTTGCGCTGATGCGGACGGGATAATATTAAGGTAGCTCTGTGTGCCTAGCACGAATAACAGCGTAAGTGTAACGGAACGTGACGTTCACGGGAAACCGTACAAACTGTTATGTATCTAGGGCAACTGTGACACAGATAACTCACAGTTTCTTAGCCGAAGCGTGACGCGTTAACGCTTACGATACGAATACTTCTTCGCAAAATGTTTGTGCTACGCCCTCTGAGCACAATTAGGCAAAGGTTAGAATAATGCTTGATTCAAACTCAGGAGTGTTTACGGAATCACTTATTTATCGAAATAAATAATTGTTAAAGTAGTATTATTAATAGTACCTAAGTATTATTTCACTTAAGTATATTTATTCTGAAAACACTTAAAAGTCGCCCATTTTGGCTGAATTTTACGCATCTTTATCGCCGATTATGAAGCAATTTCAATGATTAATTATTTTAATTGGATATGTAATAATAAGTAAGTACATATCTAGTAAGTTCAATTGAAAATTCAATTCAAACGTTTTTGAGTTATCCTCGATGAGTGGAAGTCGTTTTTTTTAAACATTTAATATTAATCAAGTCTGTATACATTTTCTCTCTATCTGATTTGCAGAGCATCTTAACTATCGAATAAGCAACAAAATGGTTCATAGCGTATTCAAATTAATTATTCAAAATGTGTACCTACAATAGTTAATTTTATCGAAATGCCACTTGGTTACAAAGATAAATGAGATGAATGCTTTGCGTATAAGCATTGCTTTGTCAACGCATTCTCTTATCGAGTAACACTGCTGACATTTTTGAACTCTTGACTGATTTGCGCTTTGATAGCAACACCAGTTTTTCAAGACCCACCCTGCGTCTCTTTTCAATACCAACAGCAAAGAATTGTTGTACATTATCATTATGTGGTACGTGACTGTAGTTAGCGTCATAGTTCTAGTTATACTGGGTATCGGTACAAATTGTGACAGTTCAAATGCAGTGACTGAGGTATCTCCTCTGACGTTTTATTGTTTACTTAATTGCTATGATTTATGATTGCGCATTAATTTTAGGAGTTAATTGCATGTTGCGTAACTGATAATTATTTTAATGTAGATCGGGTCATCGATACGAACAAATTGGTCTTTTAATAGTTATAATATATGAGCTAATGTAGTATGTAGGTATACTTAGTATTATATATTATTGGATAACCTTATTGTTTTCTCGTGCGAACACGCTTTTAATGTTAGATTATATACGTAGTAATTGATCTCTATTTTAAAAAAAATTCACTAATGCAACGCAAAATGCAAATATCTCGAAAACGGTTAGATTTAGGATATGGTGTTGCATAGTCAATCAGTCAGAAACGATGTAAACTACACGCCCTTAACGGGAATAGGTCGACTTACCAATCACCCTGTATAATATGTTATGAATAGAAAGTGTGTATATAAAGCGATTAAGCGTGCGTAAAGTTCGGAATTCCTAGAGAACCGACCTCACAAGCAAGAAACGGTCTACTTCACGCACTAGTGCATATACCTGAATAGACATTGTATTAATTAAGTAACTTCTCTTTAGCACAATGCTAACATTTTCTTGAAATCCTGGGATATATTCCAAGTAGTTTCTATAATATGTACTTAATAAAGTAAATTAAAATATTACCCTAGTCTATCTTAGAAACAGCCTCAGTTCATATCTTCTGTATTGATTGAGCTCAATACGAAATATATAAATAATGTATACTGCTTTTGTTTATCTTCATCGACTGTTATAAGTCAGCGCAAGCAGTTAGTGTATTTTAGCGGAAACAAATTAATGACAAATCTAAAACCAATGATACAGAATAATTGCTCAATTAGAAAGATAGTTTTGTTTCAATTAATTCAGTTTCTAATGTACTTACTCACACCTACCAATAACTGTTATACTATACCATTATTGCTTATTAAAGACCTGTTTAATTGCCGTAGAATACCTAAGAAATAATTAATATTATGTCTGATAATTATTTTTAATTAGATGTTCATTTCATAATTAACATTTTATGGCGCAGATATTTGCCTTGTTATTAGTTTAATTGGCAAGATTTGAGCTATGTTATATATGTAATTAATTAAAGGTATACATACTCCAATGTTCATTACTCTGGATTTAACTGTGTTCTAACGGTTTGATCTTATCTTTGTTCTCTTCTTCTACTTCTATTTTATTTTTTATTACCTTTATAATTTTTTTATATTTTATTTTAATATTTTACCTAATTCTTAGTAAAATAACTTTTTTATATAAATTTGAAACTTCTATTCCATTTTACCCAATGAGGATGACAACTTATTATCACAAAAAACTACTAGCCAGTTCCTGAAAAAAATTGAATAGGACAACATGACAAGCACCAGCATTAAAATAAAAAAAATACTCAACAAAATTGGTTCACTTAGAAAAAAAATACAATTTCGGAACCCCCTTTTTTTGGATTTCAGTTGATAAAATGGTGTAGAACTTAATCAAGTCATTAGATAATAAATAAAATAAACATTTAAATATTAAACTGTAACATGCAAACCGTATTTCATAAAGTAATGATACAATTATATTAAACTAATAATTCAATTAAGCTTGAATATATATACGTGTAAATTTCCAAAGTAGTATAACGTAAAGTTCCCAATGTGATGACTATCAAGTATAATAATAAATACTAAACTATTAAAATAGAAAGGAAAATCATCTAAAAAATCTTGCTGACAAGCTAAATACTTCATGGTATTACTATTTAGTAATCAGCAAGTTTTTACATACTCATAACTTGTACATACTTTGATTGGTTTTTAAATTATTGATTAATTTGATTACTTAATGAATATGAAGCTCCGACACTTGTGATAAAGATATAATTATTTGGTGTACAAATAAACATGTGGTGTATTATACACACTCAAAATAATCTGCACATAGTTGCTATGTTAAGAAGTTGTAATTTAAAAATTGTACACCATTATATATATAGGTTTTTTTGCTGTAATTAATTGCAGTATAATGTTTGGCGATGTAGCAACCCGTGGTAGAATTTGTAATATACGTAAACATTACAAGTAAATAATTATGAATCACTTAAATGATGTAATAGGTACAATTTACAATAAGTTTCAATATTGTTGTTTGAGCAATCATGTGGCTTTTTAATCGACTTCAAAAAATGAGGAGGTTCGATTTTATGTTTTTTTTTGTGTAATGTATGTTAGCCGATTTCTGCCCCATTTGTAGACCGATTCTATTTTTTTTTTAATTTGGGGTATAGGTACTCCCATTTAAATTTTATCAAATTCGGTCAAGCCGTTTCTGAGTAACACTCCAAAAACTGAAAAGTGATACGCCTATATTGATGATATCATCATTGTCGGTGAGTGACAATCGATCCTGTAAGTAGCAAGGGTCAGTAAATAAATATGGTGTTTTTTTTTACAATCAAATGGAACCTACTTCAACACCAAAAAGTGTAAAATAACTTGTCTACGTCGGTACCTTGCGCACAATATTGTGATAATAGGTACTTACCTACTTTTTAGATCATAGTACCGACTTCAACAAGTTATTTTACACTTTTTGGTGTTGAGGTCGGTTAAATTTTTTGGTATTTTTTTAATTTTCAGGTATTCCAAAGAGTCTGATATAATTTCGTAATTTTATGGATGTTATTATGTACAAGCGGTTTGCCTGTCTCTTTACAAACTCTGTTATCGTAACGTTGGTTTCTTTGTACAATGTCGGATAATTTCAAAACAAATCTGGATTATTCTAACTAACAAAGCCAACTCTATCGTGTACCTATACGCGTTGCTATCTATGCCCTTCTTTGAGATTGAGTCATATTTATATATATATATATATATAAGAAATATGTATGTATGCCTGCATTATATATGTACATATATAACTATTGAGTTAGTCTGGACTTTTTTAATCGCGCAAAAACTTTGGAATTTTTAATAGTAAGGTAAATGCAAAAGATCCAATTTAAATTTCGGCAAAACCGTATCTTTGACTCTCTCCGATCAGTCACGCTTCCCTCCAATAAATCTCATCAGATACCCGCCCTAGTGCCGCATAAATAAGGTGGATCTTGTTAAAAACTTGCGGGGTAAAAAAAACTCTTACGTTTTCCGCCATTTTAAGGCGCGCCCTCTAAGGAGGCTATCATAAATATGCAGATATGCCCTCACCTGGGTTAAATCCACCAAATTTACTGCAGCTAATTTATCGTGAGCAATAGAAATATTGTAAATAGGTATAACATCCCGCTTGATTATATTTCGTCGCGTGCTTTCGCATAAGCAGCGAATCAACTCTTTCCGCTTGTGTCGCAGGCCTTTGCACGATTTATTGACAACCGCTAATGAATTCCAATATTTCTTGACAATGATTGTGAACTATTTAATTATTCTATTATTTTTAAGAATTTATAAGCGTCTATACCTAAAACTAATATTTAATCTGAATTATGTTCCGCTGAACTATAACGTACACGTATAGTTTAATCAATTTACAGATAACTGGTGAATAATAGTTTAAAATAACGTCATTTTCAATATACATAAGTACATCTTCGAGAGTTTCTAATACAATAATAAGAATAACATAATTAAATTTGTTCGTACGCAATTAAACTTTTTCATAGGCGTTGAAATAAATACTTACAAGATGAAATTTCTTATCTATCGGTAATGTTTTTTTTTCGAATCATATTCATATAATATGTAATTTTTATTAATAACTTTTAAATATAATAATTTAAATAAATATTTTATAACAACCATTTACAAAATAATAAATTAAGTAAATTTTTTCGTGGATTATCGATTAATAAACAGATTCCTCTAAACAAATTAAAATACCGCCAAAATATTTAAGTAGGTACATATGTGTATATATTGTATTAACTGTTAGTAACAATTTTCGGCTCTGTTAGCCTAGTTGATATGATTCGATCCTTGGTCGACGCAAATGTTTGTATGATTAGCAGATATATTTGTACTTGGGTCATCTTTGTGTGTTAATGTGTATATAAGGTATTTGTAATTAGTGCACAATATTGAACGGGGTGGTTTAGAATCGATAACTGGTCATGAAAGTAAAAGATTTTTTTTTTTTATTATTCCCATATTCGCCGCTCCACGGCTAAGAGCCATAGTGCGACTGAACGCACAGCTACATCGCAGAGTAGATAGCATTGACTACGCGAGACATACATATCTGCTTAGAATAGGCACAACGTGCGGACGATGACCCGCCCGGGCACGCCGTCGTTTAAGCCCGTCACACACGTAGCTATAATATATATTAAACTTATAGCAAGGCATACTACGATATATTTTCTATACAAATATTCAAGTGACCGCACACGCAGTTATAATATATATTTCTATGACGTCACCAATTTATACCGTAATTTATATTACCGTATATTGATATACATATTATTGCATATTATAGTATAGCAAGACATACTCGTATAACAACATATTTTGAATGTACAGCATGTACCGGTGGTACTCCTTTCCAACTTCCACAGAGGAATCAGCCTTTTCTACCGACTTCCAAAAAGGAGGAGGTACTCAATTCGACTGTATGTTTATTTTATGTTACCTCATAACTTTCGATAGGGTGAACCGATTTTCGAAATTATTTTTTTGTTTAAAAGTTGGTGCTTCCCGTGTGGTCCCATTTTTCATCAAATTAGGTCCAGTAGTTTTTGATTTACACTCCAATAACTGAATAGAATGGAAGTCGGTATTAAATATTTCAAATTGTACTTGTTTACGACCAAGTTCTGCACAATCATCACAAACATCTTACACCTCACAAAGAGCTAACGTCTGCAATAGCCCTGATTCAATACAAAGTCCAACGCCACCACATACTACTAATTACACATCTTACACCTCACAAAGAGCTAACGTCTGCAATAGCCCTGATTCAATACAAAGTCCAACGCCACCACATACTACTAATTACACATCTTACACCTCACAAAGAGCTAACGTCTGCAATAGCCCTGATTCAATACAAAGTCCAACGCCACCACATACTACTAATTACACATCTTACACCTCACAAAGAGCTGAAGAGTATAATAATCCTGACGACACAACGCATACACCTTCGGTACCACAAATGACTGAATCGGCAGAACCATCTCTCAATATAAAAAATTACCTCAGTGATTTTAAATAAATATTTAAATGCAATTTACTATCATAACAGAAATTAAAAAATAGATTTAAAATTAGTTTTTTAAACGTTTTCCTTGCCTTAAACACACAAGTCCTTCTTCAGAACTAATACTTCTTCGCATGATTGTGTCTTTTCTGCTTATATAATTGTTTATTAATTCATGAAAATCTACAAATGACCATTTAAACTCCTAAAATATTGAGTGATTTTTTTTGGGGATAGTTCACGATACAAATCAAATTCGACACGAGGTTTTTTATTCTTTATACTTATGCGATTCAATCCATTTGGTTCTTTTTTTTTGTGCCTGATAGAGCAACTAACATATCAAAAGCAGCATTGGTATCGTCCTCTGAAGAACTGTTCGATTAAATCCAATATTCACGTACTTGTTGAATTCATAATAACCTTTTTAGTAATCAAACACCCTTTATTACAAAACGCGCGCAAACTCTAGGCCGACCATCAATGAAATGAAGGCAAAATATATATATTATAGCATTGTCTCCGTGTGTGGTAGCTTACTATATTATATATTATAGCACGGCATATTAATATAAATTATAGGTACGTGTGTGACGGGCATAGTGATCAGCTGCGTAAACATTCGCAAATAGGTAGGTTCGTACGTCGTTGTACCTATTCTAAGTGGGTAGGTATGTCTCTCATAATCACTGTTGTCTATTCTGTGATGTAGCGGCGTGTGTTCAATCGCACAATGGTTATTAGCTGCGGAGCAATGAATATGGGTTCATAATAATAAAAACATATTTTTATAATGACCAGTTATCGATTCCAAATCACCCCATTCGATATTGTGCACGAATTAACAATGACTTTATATATACATATATGTTTCTTCCGTGATTGGGAATCCTAGTACGAAGAGTATCAGTTTCTGAACGTTTATAATTATTATCGTATACAATTTACGAAAAATTACTAATATTAATACATACTTATTTATGTATACATATTGGATAGCGTAGAATAATAATTCATATCTCAATTCCAATCACTAAAAAACTCTACCACGTTATGTAGGTACATATATATATATTTAACACTAGTTATAAAACACGTCTATAAATACTACACTCCTCGTGCATAAATAAATAATATTCCATCGATCAGCTAAACCAATTTACACTCAACACTAAACCTACCAACTAAAACTACTCCTAAACACATCAACACTTCCCAGTCCAAGTACACTCAGTACCCATACACATTTCACGAGTTACACAACTCCCAAAACGCAGGTGTTAAAATCGTATTATAGCGAACAAACAAGAGTTAAGCTTTCGGTATTTCGGCAGACCATAGCTCGGTGAAAATGGTCGAAGATTAGCCAACGGACTTGGTGTTATTAATGCTACTGGTTAAATATCAAAATGTTATGGACCTACGTCATCATTACAATGTAATTGGGTTCTAAAATTTGCATAACAGTGTGCTTGTCGTAAATAGAGATACACTTTTGTATATTGATATAGCAGTAATTAGGTGTTAACGAAAACATTATTGAAAAGCTTAGAGTTTTATTATTGTTAGCTACCTACTTACGGCTCTAGCCGTTTCTCTGCCGTGCGATTCTATAAGAGCAAACATCGTTGCATCTTTGACAACATCCGTGAAACAAATGAAGAGATGACAAGAAATGTTGGAAAAGCAACATTATTACAAGGGCGATATTTCATAAAGTATTCGACATCGGTGAGCTCGTCCATCAACGAATCATTACAGAATCGCACGGCTGAGTAAAATAAGGTTGTCTGTAAAGTCGGTTTACGAAAGATAATATATATTAATAATATAAGTCGAACGCTTAGGCCGATCGTGCTTCTCTATCGCTTGTTCCGCGCTCTCACTTGCACGTTCGGCTCAGGCGAAATGTGACAATGAGTCATACTTTTCGTGCGTGCAGCCGTTGTTCATCAATTTATAAGACTTTATCACGTCAAAAATACAATTTCGCACGTACAAACACTAGCTGAGCCCCGCGGTTACACCCGCATCGGGATGGATGATGATCTCAAAAAATATTCTATGTGTTATCCAGCACTTCATCTACTTCCATACTCAATATCATCAAATTAAGTCCCGTCGTTTTAAGCGTGAAGAGCTAAGAAACATCATCACAAACACACTCACAAAATTTCGTCTTAATAATTTTAGTGTGATAATATCCCACACAAAGTCTTCAGGTTCCAAACTCGGTAGAGCCTAATTGTGGTAACCATTATACCTAATTATATACCAATTGTTTAGGATGATAGGATATGATGTGTAATTTTTTATAATGGTTATTTGAGATAAATATTTTAACTGCTTTTTAACTCCTACTATAAATGTCGCGTTATAGTAGGAGTAAATTATGAATTTTTAATGAAATTAAATATACTTTAAAAGATGCAATTTAACAACCATAAAGAAAAGAGTTGGTTTAAGTTCTATTCTAATATAACGCCATATTTGCTTAGTACAAAGATGGAATGGCGTGCCAAGTTTTTCTGCAAACCCAGCTACAGCTAGAAAATTTGTTATTATTAAGTAGAAATTGTACATGGAATACCGATTAGTTTTTAATTTAATTAAAATATGTATGTAGGATTATGTACCTCCTTATGTATGTTTCCATTGAAATAACTATTTAGAGCATCTGCGTAAAATCGCATGTTTTTTTGTGAACGCCGTATTTACAATTGAAATGGAACTGTCAACATAACATTTTCTTAATAACTTCCTTACATAATGGCCTGTTTAATTGAGAAAAGTTTTTGTCGTCATTTTAACGACACATCAGGGACACTTTTCAACATTTTCTAACTCCCGTGATCAGAAGAGGGATGATAAATAACCCCAAAAATAAATTGCGAAACGTGTCTCGCCTTAAAACAGGCGAATTACGTTTTTGAATTTATAGTCTTTGCTCGTAAACGGCTCCGAACTCCGTGACGTAGATTACCTTGTTTATCCCTTGATAATGCTGCTTGCAAACTTTGACAATTTTAGTGACGTACCTATCCCGGTCCGGTTTGCGTTTTCGTTAATTCTGCGTACGCCCAGCCCGGCTCGAATTTGCATTTTGCACGCGTGATAAGTGGGCCGGATTACACGGGATTCCCACCAACAGCCTCTGTTTGCTCTGAAATAAAGGGCTGTTAAACTTTTTTCATGGTAATTTGGGTCACCTTTAGAAGAAACGATCGCTGTAAATTTGTTTAAGTAGGCTTAGGTCCGACCCATTTGTTTAAATTAGAATGAAACATGCATTAGGCTAATTTGATTAATTTGTATTTCTGGTGGTCTCATACAGGCATAAAGGAAAAATTCGGTCTGTGAAATGTTTTAAAACCGTTACCTAAATAATGTCCAGTCCGGAACTTCGTCGGAAGTCGGTGGTATTTTTCCATGGCGTGATTAATGAAAGCTACCACATAGCAATCCCGGCTGACTTCCAAAATTTTCACAGTAAATCTTGCTTTTCATTGCTCTTCTTTTGCCCGGGGAAGACTTGGCACCGTATATTATCTCTGTAATGCAAACGTTGCGCTGTAGCTCGGTAAATACCGACCATATACTATTCTTAAAGAGTCAAGGAAGTAATGTGGAAGACTATTTTGTTAAAATCTCAGTGTTTATTTAGCCATTATTTAGCTAAGAAAACTTTTTTAATGTTGACATTTTAAATACTGAAATACTTAATTAACATTTGTTTTATTCATGAACTTGACATTGGTAACCAAAGACATCTATTTTTATATTCAAAATAATTACATCTTTCGCCAAACGACACGAATACATACAACATTTAAGAATTAAGCAACCAATGAAACGAAAACATGTTATAAATAACAGCAAAACGAAGAAACAACGTAGTTTTTACCCCACATTGTTTTCCAGAATTCGTGCCGTTTTATTTTGAATGCGAACGTTTATTCATCAGCAAACTATTTAGAATTCAGTACAATGGTCGACGTTCACAATTTTCCAAGAGCAAGTTTGTACTGTTTATTCTCAAACTTTTAACTACACTATTACCACTGAAATCCATGTGCCAATCATGCTAATAACATGGATCGAATTAATTTTGTTCAGTGTGCAAGTATGCTTGATATAAAATATCACATAAGGTACCTTCATGCTCACATGTTATTATTATTACTAACCACACTGTTTTATATATATTTACTTTAACTTTACAGTAATTAAATACTTCTTTGTGATTACTTAGTGCCTCTAACATACATACATACACGATTTTTTAGTAATTATTATTACGTGTAAATCATGCTATAATTGATGTTTATTTTAGGAATACAACCATTTTGGTAAACGTAGATATTTCTCCCATACTTGACGCATGCGCCGTCGGCTCGAAGCCGTCGGAATCCTTTAGTTTATTAACAAAACCTTGCGCATAGGAATCAGAGGTTAAATACACTTATTATTACTTAGATTATATTTTTAAACTGTTAATTTATTTTTTGTAGTTAACTTAATAGTATTATATATACATCAATTAAATATAGCAGTATATTACGAAGCACTTAACATTTTCAATAATATAAGTATCATTATTGTGATGATGATGGCTTTGGGCTTAAACATATCTACTTTATTAATTTGTTTGTTGTCATTTAAATTTGTTCCAAATATTAATTTATTAGTATACTAAGCGAAAAATTTTAATTTCTCATTTTATTTAAGTACCTACTGTTCCTAAATTTTCGTATCAATGTTTGCTACTTTTGATACTAAAATTTACTCACAATGAAATAATTTATATACATTAATTAAGGTCAAATATAAATTTGCAAAGTAGATCAATACATTTTTCGTCAAATTTTTTGTTGAAGTTACCTTATTTTTAGAAAAAATATCTCAAAATGAGCTTTATTCCTTGGTAATAAGAATTGTTGTTGTGTATTTATTTACTGACATTTTCTTTAACATTTTTATCAATTATATAATCTTGCAAATTAAAAATAAGATTAATGATATTATAGTAGGTACAATGGATTATTTTCTGGAAAACATAATAGTGATACATATCTTAACATGAACTTAGCTTTGGGCACCAGTTGGCGGCGTCCTTTTGACATTTCTCATTATTTTAACACTAAATACGCTCAAAATGTATGTTAACACATTAGAAAACAGTAAAACACATAATAATTCACCGACTCTATGCAAAATAAACGTGTTTAAACAGTAGAAAACAATGAAAACCACACAAAAACAATGGGAAAACATGATGATGCTTTGTGCATTCGTTCAGACAGAGGGCGCTGGGATTGCGCCTTTCAATATGGCGATGGTCTGCTGCGCTGTGATTGGACAATCGTACAAACGCTGTGAAGTTAGGTAGTGAGAGCGAGCGAGTAAGATTTATGTGATGTTATGGCGTCGATGAAAGACGGAGAATGTGTCGGAACGGGAGTAGTTTGTATGCTGTCGGCGTTTGGGACCGGTTTGTCAGAGGCGTTTACTGAGCGTGCGTATGTGGGCGTTTTTCAAAAAAGATGTACATGTGACGCTCCGGAACTGAATTTGGAATTATATATCAATTCATATATTTAACTGTCTGATTGGGTAATATACATTCAAAAGTGCGTAAAAATCTAAAATATATAACGATATAATTGAAAACATTATCATAATCTTAATTTTAATGTCAGGGTTCACAGGAATCGTTTCCGGTTCGTCACGGAAGAAAAATATGAATAAAAAATAAAATATTAAATGTTTTGTTCATTTGTTTTTATTATTTACTAGGTAACCATCAAATCTTTGGAAAACTAAGTCTTTACATAAAGAAAATGCTTACAATCATCACTTGAGAGTAACTTTTCTATCGAGATCGTCACAATAGGAACTTTTGAGTCTAAAAATATTGTATCTAACACTCTATGATTGTGTTAATGTTAAATTAAATGTTACAAAAATATAAATCTACAACAGCAAGATCAACATAACAAGAATTCAACAAATATTCGTAATGATTTCTTACATTAGATTAATTTTTCGTCTTGTAAAAACGAGGGACAGTGACTATCTGGAATCTCGAGTGACTAACTGGAATAAACTAAGCTTAATATACACAATTATAGAAATTTTGTTAATAATGTAAGTCTTTAATATAATAAATGATAATTGTAATGAAATAATATTTTTAATTAATTGGCAGTTTTGAAGTAAAAAATATATAAAACATTTTAAAAAGTATAGAACAAATAACTGAGGTTATGCATTTTTTTTATTCTTCAAAAGTAATGGTTCAGGTAATGAACACAATCTTGGTATTGTATGTGATACTGATAGCCAATGATAATCTGTAAGTATACTAAAATAATCATGCATATATTTGCCATGCCTTTACAAGATAAGCTTTAATTAGGTACATATCGTAAGTGGTTATATTCTCTTTGGTACATATCATCATATAGATAATTAAAGTACTTCAAAAATACTTTTAGCGCAATAACATAAAAACCACGAGCGAGATCACTCTAAATTATATTATAATTAACAATTATGTATTTAAAATAAAAAACCTAAATAAAAAAAACTAAGTATGAGATTACATATCAAATTGAGTATTAATCACCTTCCAAACAGGTATCGCAAATAAAATCGATAGCTGGTTGATCGCAGCATGCTCTGCATACCCAGTTCTTACAAGCAATGCATTTAGTCATGTCTCTGATTACATACAATTTACGTAATTTACACATATCACCCTAAATCCTTTATATTTATTTCGTTCCGTAGAAGTTAATAATCTGAGAACAGAAAATCAAGTATTTACAATACACACCATTACATGGCTAATTTTAGCATCAATTAATTACGAGTGCGATTTTTTTTGGTATTATCACGATCAAATGTATCCCCAGCTTAATAGTTCCAGTGCGTCACAAAATGATTCCGGATATACATCACGTGACTATCCTGATGTGACGAATCCACTACTTGTTAGCTTCAAACAATAATTCAAACTGTTGTATTCGTTTTATTACTAATTTAGTTTAATTTTACAATACTTCATAGAATAAAATGTGATTGTGTTACAGTTAATAATACAATAACCTGCACATTACCTCATAAAATCGTGTTGCTATCTGGAACTTCGTATTGGAAGCACTGTGACGCGAACACTTTTAAGCACAGATTTTTGACACTGGAGTTGGTAACAACATGGCGGCTATGACGTTATGCTTACCAATGTTGCCAGAATGAAATAAATAACCATGATTTAGTGCAAAAAAAATCCTAAGTGTCTAAAAATGACCGTGACTATAACCGGAATTCCGGGTTAGCAATATTGCTGGGACAAGAAGAAAACATTATTTTGAGCTATTTTGTTGCTTATTTCGACTGTATAGAGCATTTAATTGTACTTATGGTTCCATCATACGTCGATCAAAGCTTAAAATAGCACGCTTAATAATTTGTAGTTTTTTTTATGGCGGCTTGAAAGTTTCAAAATGTGCGTGGGACATGTAAATTTTACACTGTTTTGCTGTTAGTTTTTATCGTAATGTCGTATTTATGACAGTTAGGTTGTTTATATAACTACATTTATAAACTAAAATATCATATTTCTACACGTAAATAAACTATTTATTAAAATTACTTAATTCTTTTTTTTAATGAGCAATTAAAATCTTGGACGCTACAAATTTGCATATGTACATCTTTTTTGAAAAACGCCCATGTGCGCTTGCTATGTGCCGGCCGGCCAGCCAGAAGCACGCTGCCTTTTACAAGTAGATGAATTTGATGCGTACCCTTCATGATTTTAATTTTATACTACGTTTTCATTTCAATACAATTTTACTTTAATAGGAAATTATGTCAAATCAACATAAATATACTAATAGTTTTGTTTGTATAATAGGTACCTAATGTTTATATCTCCATAGTATTTTTAATTTTATGAAGTCTTTGTATTATTTGAGATTTTATGCCGTAATTAATAAATAACATTATACTATTTTTTGTTACAGGTAACAAGATTTATATACATTTCTCATCTACGGAAAAATTGAATTATTGTAAGTATTTAGAAAAGTAGAGGCAGGCCGTGTGAGCTCTAAAATACGACGAATAATAAACCATAAGGTATTGAAAATAGAGTGTTATTTTAAAGTCACAATAAGTACCCAACAGTTGCGTGACCCGGTCATACAGTATCGTGTCCCTCGGATGATACCACAGAATATTTACCAGTTTCAGTGACTCAGTTAGAAGTTTCCTATTTTTAGAGTTCATATCCTTTTTTCGTGTACATATGAACACTTGTTTGATTAATGAGATAGTAAGATATATTATGATAATTTTTTTGATATGTATTATGTAGTATTGAATATTTATTTTATTTTTAATATTATATATTTTTACCGATTTAGATTGTTTGACGTATAAACTCCATGAAGAATATTATGAATGAAGAATAAGATGTAATCAGAATAAATACCCATATAGTATGTGTAGTAGTCCATATGCTGTACCTTGATTTAATCATTTTGTCTCCACACAATTTTGAACAAGCAACTACACTCGAGAGCAATGAATCCGGGCCACTTAAAGAATGTTAAAAATCTCGGAAACTAAAAATGATAGGTTAATGCAATAAATTGTATTTAATAGACAATGTAGGTAATACTCCTTAAATGAAAGTAAAAAAAATATGAGTCACCATACATTTTATTAACACAAAATTACATAAAGAAAAAAACTGCTGATCTCTCCTTAAAACAAAAATAGGAAACATGAAATTTTTGAACTTTATTACGATTTTCTTGAATTTTAATACTTCGTATTGCCTCCTCGTGCTTCCATTACTGCGTTTACGCGGTTTGGCATGCTGTACACCAAGTTCCTTATACGATTTTGGGGAATATTCTCCCATTCCTCTGTGAGAGCAATTTTGAGCTCACGAAGCGTGATTGGGGGAGGGTTTCGTTGTTTTACGCATCTGCCTAGCTCGTCCCAAGCATGCTCGATCGGGTTGATATCCGGGCTGCGCGCTGGCCACTCCATACGAGTAATGTTCATCTCTTGAAGGTAGTCATTCACAATCCTACCTGTATGAGGTCGGGCATTGTCATGCATAAATATAGCATCCTCACCTAAATTGACCATAAATGGACCAACGTGATCATTGAGGATTTCTTCCACATATCTTTCGCTAGTTAAAGAGCCGTTTTCTATGATCACCAGCTCTGTGCGACTTTCAGAAGAAATTCCGGCCCACACAAGTACAGTACCACCGTAGGCTACTTTTTCTTCGATGCATGCTTGCTTGAATCTTTCCCCTGGTCTTCGATACACTCTGTGTCTTCCATCGTGCTTGTAGAGCATACATTTTTATTCGTCGGAGAACATAACTTTTGACCAATCTTCAATACTCCAATTTACGTGGCTCTGGGCATATCTTAGTCTTGAAATACGATGCCCACGCTCCAGTTTAGGGCCGTTTGCAGGTCTAAGGGGTTTTAAGTTAGATTCAGCAAGCCGACGTCTTACTGTCCATGCACTTGGGTTACTTCCTCCGAGGCGTCGAAACTGATTTGTAAGTTCAGTTCCTGTGAGAAAGCGATTTCGAAGCATGGTGTTCACCAAGTATCGGTCTTCTCGTGCTGTGGTACACCTGGTTCTGCCCGTTCCTGGTCTGCGTAGGTTAGAACCAGTTTCTTCGTAACGTCGGAGAACTCTTTGTACTGTTGACAGCGACACACCGACAGTCCTGGCTGTATCGCGCTGACTCCGGCCGGTTTCCAGCATTGTAAGTATTCTGGTGCATTCTTCAGGCGTAAGCGACATAATTTCAGCTTGAATAATGAATATAGAGCACTATCAACATGGTTTATGTACCCACATAAATGACAGATTACAAACAAAAGCAAAACCAAATGCTGTAATTTCGTAGTTCCATCTTCGAAAGTGGCCCTTTTTCAAATTTGATTTTTTATGATAAAACTTTACAATAACTAAGAAGTTTTAATACCTTCATTTAAGGAGTATTACATTGTCTATTAAATACAATTTATTGCATTAACCTAGCATTTTTAATTTCCGAGATTTTTAGGATTCTTTAAGTGACCCGGATTCATTGCTCTCGAGTGTATATATATTCGAGTAAAATTCACGATACTATATACTTTTCACTTTACTTACATAGACTAGATATACTCTACCCATGTAAAACAAGAATACTATACGAGACGGTATGAATTACTATTAGTATGAATTATTAATTAGTAGGTTACAATTTAGATGCTTTCATAGAGTTTGGCCGAGTAGGTGATTTTTTTTTTGTCAGAGTTAGACAGTAAGTAGTATAAGTATTGTACCAGTATTTAGTACCGGAGAATGAAAAGTAGAGAATAGTCACTTGGCTCCGGTACTAAATACTGGTACAATACTTATACTACTTAATTAATAATTCATACTAATAGTAATTCATACCGTCTCGTATAGTATTCTTGTCTTTCTTAAGTTAAAACGTATGTACATACATTGCTTCTTGATTCCATCTTTGCTTTCCATCAGGCGAGAGGGAGTCACTTTGATGAACCATTATAAAAAAAAGATACATATACCTAAGAGAGATAATAATACTACACCAGAAGTGTATAAGCACCCACATTTATCCAGTTATGTTCTTGGTCTTATCACAGTTCTTGGTCTAACACTATCGAAAGTACTAAGTATATTTTTGTGACGTTGACAAATCTTGCACCTGACGGTAACCTTTATGCAATGGTGGCCTCACACTACAGTTTCAAAGCAGAATTTCCGACACTGCGGTGGTACCCACCAAGACTGACGCTTGCCAAAGTGTACTGCCACTAATAGATAGTATGTTACTAAAAATTTACCATATCTAAAGATTCCTTGAAAAGGTGCCTCCTATACGGACAGTGTGGATGGCTCGACCCAAAACTCATGTAGTACGGTGAAGGTTGTAGGTTGACGCGACAACAGCGTCCAAACAGTATCTAGATTAAAGCAAACAGGCAGCGGAAGCGAAAATATGTTACGTAGAAAAAAGGAGCACATACGTCCCAGATCCCATCCCTAACGGCTTAGATAAATTCATTTTCTCGTGTAACTAGCAATAAATATGGTAATTCAACACTATAACGCCCTTATGTCGCCTACCATCGGAAGAGCGAAAAAGATATCGCAAATTGCACTGCGCAGTACTCTTTTCAGTCATACAGCCTTCAAACGTTAGCATCTGCAAAGTTGACTGTATCATTCCGACGCATGGTCGTAACTTTTTCATTCCGATTTATTGACTTACGTCGTTTCGGTGTTGGTGTGTAGTTTTATCGACCTACGGCTACTACTAACCTAATAAATTTCGGTGTTTCGCTCAGTGAATCCGCTTGCTGAACGAATGCATCGTCCCAGATACGAAAGCGGGATTTTGACTGTGGAGATTTATAACTGCTGAAAGCTATTGTGAATATTTGTCTATCCGAATGTATGGTTGCTGATAAGAGGTTCATGAAACATGCGACATTTTAGTTATTGGCTTTTTTCTTTAGCTAAGTAATCTATATCCAATACTATACTTTCGGGAGTATGGTAGAGTTTAGAGAGCATGGGTGTTTGGCATACAAATGAAATAGTACTCAAGATTAATTTCGAAATCATATAACTAAATGGCGATTGAAGCAATGAGTGACAGGGTAACCAAGGTTGGCTGCTGATTTGTCGGGCGCAGTTTCGACTCCTACTCTGCCGTGCGATTCTCTAAGCGCAAACATCATTACATCTTTGACAACATCCGTAAAACAAATGAAGAGATAACAAGACACGTTGGAAAAATAACCTTATTTACAAGGGCGATATCTCATAAAGTATCTGACATCGGTAAGCTCGTCGACGAGCGCATCAACGAATCATTAGAGAATCGCACGGCCGGTTTGAATTTCCGGTAGAGGTTGACATAATAACTTTTACAATATGTACTATATAAAAAAATGCATCACCGAGCATTTTAGGCGTGATTATTATAGGATTTCGTATTATTTCGCAGTTTTCTCTCTATTAATAGAAAAGTTAGGTAAACTATTTGAAGTCAACTTTAGAGAAAATATTTACTATATTTGTAGAAATATATAATCTTACAAGTTAATAATCGTGTAAATTTTTTTTTTTTTGGATATACAGCATAAGAATGGTTTTGCAAACATTGCGAGATATTTAGCGGATATTATATCACAGACTCCATTGTCAATGTACCAAACAGTAAATATGAAACTTAAAGAAAATATGTTTGTGGGTGCTTCTGTAATAAATTTCTATTTATTCTATCTTTATGGCTTCTAAAATCTTAAATTATAGACAGAGAAAATTACTGAATATATTTCACGGTACACATTTTAATTCTATTATACCTTACTGAACCTATGAAGGTTTTTAAAAACCAGTGCGTATGAAGTATTTACAAAAAATAAAAGAAACGAGAGATAGACAGGAATTGTCAACATTATCAACTTAATAGTCATTCTGAATCATTAATTAATGTTTGTCATCCTCACTGTCAGTATGTTCAATTTGATGACGTTTTTATAGTACAGTTCTCAGTCTAGTACACGTAGGTACATATCTTTACTGGGTACTACAAGATGAAGTATGTTTCAAGGCAACATGTCATTAAGAAGCTGACTAATGAGCAAAACGTACTAAAATATGGCGTTTAACTAAACATTCCTGCAGATGTAATCAAATATAAAAATTCTATCAAACTTGATGATCAGTGATTTAATATCTATACGGTCGAAAGTGGTTAACAAACTAGGACTAAAAATGAAACTGGTTCTTAACCTCAGTTGCTCACACGTACCATTTGGTTCTTCGTGATAGGTTTCCAATATATGATGGTATAAGATGGTATCTATAACCACTAAATGTACTGAAAATTACATGTAACTGAATCAAAAATATAGAAATCTCTATTAAGTATTTTGAGTAGACAGGTACATAGAGCCCTCTAAGTTTAATGAGCTTACCATTTAAATTAATGAACGTTGATAACATAATAAGACATAATGTTATAGAAACAAACAACGTTAAATTGTAACAAGAATAAACAACTTGAAGATCTTGGCTTGAAATCTCTGAAAGCTTTATTATCCACAACTTCAATAAGACTCGAATGAACCGCGCTCTCGCAATGTATCTCTTAATTAACAAACACAATTAAAATATAAATCTCGAGCACAAGTTAATCTGCAAAATGAAAACAATCAAAACCAATATTTAATTGATGGGCCAACCTTAATTAACTTGTAGTTCGGGCGGCGGTCCCAAAGCCCCTCGGATAAAAGAAACCATCTGCATTTTGGTATTCAAATTATTCTCCAAACGTGTTTCTCCGTTCTAACACGGCGACCATTAACAGAATCGCTTTATCACACTCACTCACGCGCATCAAGACCATGAAAGAACGGCACAACCCTTTATGCCCCCAGACCCTAACTCCAATATGCTATATCTCATACGGACCCACAATAAAACCGTACAAAAAAACTCACGTCACAAAAGTTTGCCTAAACTAACCTCGTTAAGAGATATCTGGATAAAAGAATACCGTTTTTCAGTATCATCACGATTGTGACGAGGATCGGATAGCTCCATTCGCGGTGCGACTACAACTAAAAGTGCAGAAATGATTCTAAATACTTGCAGTTATCTCAAAGTTACGCTTTATTACGCAAGTGCAGAGAAAGTTGGTTTTGTTGCATCGGACGAACAAAAACAAAGTTTTTTGAGTTATTGTTCGAGAGAAAGTAGCTATTGTTGGGTTTAAAAAAGCTTTATACCTGCGAGAGAGCGAAGCGGTAAATGGTGGACTATTTTTTAGTGTCCCAAAAGTCCCGTTGTAGATCGCGTGTGTGCAGTTAAAAGTGTAGTGACGTGAATTGGAGAAGCAGAAACAAGAAACACCCGAAATGCTTCATACACGCCAGGTATCCGTTTGTCATATCTAATGCTATATCAGATTAAAGTTGGTGACACGGGCGTGATGAAATGGACTTTTCTCCGAAAAAAGTAATTGAGGGTGACACGTTTGAAAATTTAATCTCACGGTCATGTTGGTACTCCTGTACAGTGTTTGCGAAAATTAACGTAGCAGCTTTTTTGGGGCAATTTGTTTTAGGCAATTTATGTGACACGGTGTTATACGATAAAGCTGTAAATTATTAAAGTTCAAATTTACTTTGGTGCCTACAAAATTACTTTTATTTTTTGGTTGTTTAGATAATACACAATACTCTACATATATTTTAGTATAACATTGGTTACTACGTTTTACGCTAGGTTTTACCAACTAAAGACACTTTGATTGGACGTCACTTCTATATTATTATCACTAACCACAAACTCTACCACCCTTTAGAGTACTAACTTCACACACAAATAAACAAACAAATGGTAGAGCTGCGGTCTCATATCTGGGCAAGACAATGTCTCTCTAGCGGTTTGCAAGAACAACACAGAACATGTTGGATGTCTACGCACAGACAAAGACGCTTAATTAAACTAGCTGAGCGGGGCGAGCGAAACGTAAGCATTTAATTTATATGCCTGCAGTAACTCCGCGGCCGCTACTGGGTCTCTGCAAGGATATAAGCGAAGCGGAACAATCTCCCATCTTAATCAACTTATGTTTGAGACTATTGACGCACTCGCTCATTATGGACATACATTTTTAGGGGAAAAATGTATGACGTTCATTTGAACTCTAGCGTGCTTCACGTAATAAGAATAATTTAAAACAAGAGATATACCAGTTCCTTCATACGAATCCAAAGCTTGCTCTGTATGACTACGTTACTTACTGTTTGAGACCGTATTGCAGAAGTACGCTAAGCAGTGTCAATTTACTGTCCAAAAGTCGAGATTCACAACTGAACATCTTTCTGGTATACCGAAATAAGTCTTTTACGTAAAAAGTAAGTAAGTAAATAAGTCTTTTAAGTAAATAAGTACAAGGAAACCTATTATAGGAATAATAATTGTCCACGTTGAAGTAGTTAACTTTCTCAGAATACTTTATTTTAGTGGAGTTATGAAAGGATGCATCAGAGGCATGCTGGTAAGGTGAGCGAAGAGTCCTGAAGTATAAAAAAGCGTGCCCTTCCAATCACATTCTATACGTGCTCTACATCGCACTTCTTTCAAGTCACAGTCTCTGATTAATGTTTTTCTATATTCTGAGAGTCACATATATCGCATAACAGTAAGTCACTATCTTGACTAATAATTAAGAGTTCTAATCACTAGTAAAACGCTCGATGCAGTACTGAAACTTTCTAAGGCGCTTGACGATCACAGAAACACGTTTTTGCTCTTTCTTTTGATTCGTGTACGGTGTTGAAACTCTACAAAATATAAATCTTAGAAAATTGTACAAACCAATGACCGCCATGTTTATCATATTCATTCATACATAGTCCAAATTGTGACAAATATGACAAATTAGAAGATGTACTATTTTTCGATGCCCTGCGTCGGCGATTGTCTGTTTCTGACCATGCTTTCGGTTAGAAGGTAGGTGTAACTGAGTTCTTTCGCAGCCTGAGTCAGAAGATGCCCTAGGGTTGTATAAAAGGCAACTAAAACTGGACAATAATAATGCCTATATTTATTCTTTTTTTTACTGTGTATATAATATACTGATTAGCAATAAGGGTGGCATATTCTTTAAGAATAAACCCCGTATAAAAATTATTAATAAAAAAATATATAAGAACAGCGTCAATAATGCCAACGTCAACTTGTCACTGTCAACTGTCAAGCTAGTTGTTGTACGAAAATGCATTCAGAAAGCACTGCTTAACAGAAGCTCACCTCATTAAAACCCAATCCGCTATCAAATCACCGTATTCCAGAAGTACGCACGGCAGCTTATCCAGGATTGAGTATATATCTACTTTTAAAATTATTTTTTTAAGGTATTTACTGTCAATTCTTCACTCAAGTCTTGATTAACCACTTACCATCTTTCTCGAATATCGGCTTAAGGCGCGGTCGTACCCTGATAATAGTAAAAAGCAGAATCTTTAAACATCGAGTGTAACGAAACAGTTCGATAATAATCTATGAAAAAAAAACTTAGGTTAGAAAAGGAACAGGCAAAGAGTAATAACCGAACAGAATTCATAAATATTACTCGCTCTCTGCAGAAAAAAATCCTAAATAGGTGCATAAAAATAAACTTTCACGTCCAAACTCTCAGAATTTTCAGCGATAACACTATATTATTTTTTAGGTAATACATAGCCAACATATAGTACTAAAGTAGTAACCAGCAGTTTTTTCAATTGTGTTCGTATATATCGAAAAATATAAAGTAAACGTACAAAATTAACGCATTTTCGCATTACATCGTCCAATCTAACAAGCGATTTTCAACCTTACGTAAAGCATCGTAAATTATTTTAAAATTAGGGTTGGACCGTGTCTTAAGTAAAACACAAGAGTTTTACATTTTCGTAGCCATGTTTCGAAAACAGTAGAATTGTACGTCGCAGCAATTTGTACGTCGTAGCGGAGTCGTAGCAGACGTCGTAGACTCAGATTTTAGGTTAACTAATTTCACACCGAAGTAGTGGCTTGGTTTGCAAAAAGTATTATTACCTTTTAAATTCTGAAATGTATGTAAATGTACTTATTTTCCCGTGTAGAAAATGGCTATCCCACAGGAATATTTATCATCATGAAAAAAATATCCTGTATAATCTTAAATTATCGTACTGGTGACAAAACTTCATCCTAATAGTATCAATAATGTATGCCTGAATGTGTACCAAGTATTCAGTTATAATTATTAATCAACATTTGTGTGGTTTTGTCATTACAAGCATATTTCATTGAACCAGAAATGTATTTACACACAGCCGTGCGATTCTCTAATGATTCGTCGATGTGCTCGTCGTCGAGCTCACCGCTGTCAAACACTTATGAAAGATCGCCCTTGTACATAAGGTTGTTTTTCCAACGTTTCTTGTCATCTCGTCATTTGTTTCACGGATGTTGTCAAATATGCAACGATGTTTGCTCTTAGAGAATCGCACGCCTGTTATCATATCAATAGCATATAATTTGCAATAAAATGTAATAATTCTTCAAATAAAGAAATCTTCCTCCTCCGCTAGCAGCTTATACCAAAAACCCTACATAATTCCTCGTATGCTCATACAAAAACTCTCCTTCATTGAGCCTTGAATTAGAATAAGTCTTTAATTACAAGTTGCGCTTAGTTTAGACTATACAGCTAACCTACTATCTGTTCGACTGAATCAATTAATTATTTAATTAATGACAATATCTGGGCCATATAAAAATACAAACTAAATAGTCTCATATATTTAATTTGTTTAAGTTTGTTTAAAATAATAAAATTGCTCTTGATTTAATTAAACAAATAAAATAATATACAGGTTCTTTGTAAATTTATTTTTAAAATAATTGAATGTTGTTTGTTTCTCCGCACGCTACCATAATAATTACTGTTTTTAATATACCATACGAGTAATTTGTTTTAATTCGTAGAAGTTTACGAATAGTGCAATCGAAAGGCAGTAATTATGTTTTTGATAAGTTTTATTATTATATACAAACAAAGTTCTAGTTATTATTGTGATACTAATATAAAAATACCGGCTGCACTCACTTGGTATTAGTTCGGTTTAAGTCCGACGACGTTTCGAACGTATAAGACGTTCTTCTTCAGGGAGTGTTCACGCTTGGGGATCGCGTTGCGCACTGGACATAATACCAAGTAAGTGTAGCCGGTATCTTTATATTATTATAACGTGCGAACCTCACGATCGTTTTCAAACTCTAATATTATTATGATAGTGATTACTAACACTAACTTTATTTATAACTTATTAAAAATCAGCAAATATCAGATGACTAAATACAAATTTGTAGTTAACATTATGAATATTGTATCCAAAGATAAAGCACTGAACTTTAGAAGTGTAGCTTCGAAGTATTGTTTGTTAATCCCATAGGTATCAACAGTTGTGACCAGTATAAGTCCTGCAAGTTTAGCATTTTAATTTCCCTAAAGTCAAATTTGAAAGGGTATGAATTTGACTATCTTGCTGTTATAGTAGATAAATATTCAAATGGAGCTGGCTAGACTGAATGAAAAACCTTAATGTTATAAGAAGAATTATTCCGTTTAGAGAATAAATAGTATATAATGTAACAGATGCATGAAAATACTAGAAACAAAACTTAATATTATAAATAATATACATTCAAATCAATATTTACTTGCATCCATGTCCAAAACGAGAAATATATGCGATAAATTCAGACATTATGTATCATCGGTCAATTAAAATATTTATAAAACTTCATCATTGTATTTAGCGCAAGACACTACTGATTCTTAAATGATCTCAGATTTACCGTTTGAAAAATATACGTAGTTAGCAACATTCATTTCCAGTCGCCCCCAACTAAGCGTTCCAGTATCACCTTAACCTTAGCATTATTTCTTGCGCAATAGCCGCAACTCAAGTATATAGACCTGGTCATGATCAGACTCTCGACCCTCAGTAAAATGTGAGAGCTATATAAAGAAACTAAATATTTGCGCTCAGATTCTGGAACAACTCTTACGATCCTTTAAAAGCTACACTTGGATCTTGGAAATTACGTACCCTTTTCCATCCAACTAAAGTCTAAAAAACGTTCGCAAAAATATTGTTTTAAATGTCAAGAAATCACACTATTGGAGCTGATATGCCTCAGGCATACAGACAAGTACACTTATACACAAAAGTTCTTATGACGCTCGTGATTTTGTTAATGGTGAAAAATAAAGAATATTTGCAAAAGTCTATTCAATTTTATACACCAGTAGCTTGCCTCCTATAGGGACAAAATATTTACAACAACATGTACTAGTACATACAACTAATTCAGCAACCTTTTCAAATCAAAACCTTCCTAAATTACACGTACATAGAACAGAAATTGTAACGATAAACGAGCCGATATATTACTGGCTTTAGACATATTTGAATATCTCGGAATGGATCGACCAGAGGGACCAGCGGCCATTGTTGGTTACTCCGAGGCTCCCAGTATGGAGTTAATTAAAGGGGATGGTGAAGATCTACAGGTATTTAGAAGATCGCCCGAATAGGCGAGATTATTGGAGCTGTGGAGGTGTTGAATACTGAATTGGAGGTCTATAAGGAGTTTATTAGTTCAGTTTATAGTCGATAGGGTTCGTGTTGACAGAAATGAATGAAAGTGCAAAGTAACTATAAAGTTTTTATAAATTTAAACTGTTTTTATTCGTTTTCATGCAATTAGTGAACTAGCTGTCTGTCTATGTCTATTTATACTTCGTGAGGGTAATGTTGATAGAGGAAAATACCATTTAGCTCTTCGAAATATAATAAACTTAGTTATAGAAGGTTCCCCACAGCGGTGGGATGCGAATTGTTAGAGGAGAAGAAACCTTAAAAGCAAAGTTGGGGGTGAAAGAGATTTAAAAACCAATGTCTTTGGGTGACGAGTGCAGTCGAGTCCTGCTGAGCTGTGAATGGCACTGCAACTGCCAAAGGCAACCGTATTACTTACCATCAGGCGCAAGAATGCATATGTTACTAAGATCAATATTTAGATTACCGTTAGATTACATATCTGTAACTAGAAAATATTGAATATAAGGCAGTTTTAAATTGTACAGCTTAAAACTCCCGGATATTTAATGTTTAAATATTTTACTGTCATTATTGTTTCTTTAACAATATTGATATCTCATATGAACTTTGACTTTACTAAAGAACGAAATGAACTAGGTTTAGCTATAAATAAGACTACAATTCTTCTCACAAACATACTCAAGCATGTTCATCTGTTCACAAACTTTATCTCCTTGCTCATAATTTTAATCTTTAACTCGAATGTATATTTCAAAAGGCACAACTGTATCTCTGTCGTCACCACTACGAAGTTCGTTCCCAAATGGGACATCGATCCTGTACTAGTTCACCGTCTGTCTGGCTACACGCCACTTCCACCACAGTCAAAGGAAACATTTTAAATATAAGTTAATTTAGCTTCAGTTTTGAGGACGTTTTAATTTTTTGTTGTTTTAGGAAGCTTTTTGTCATCTGTGGGTGTGATAAAGTTTAATTTATGAAACGAGCTTTTAAATATAACAGAGAAGATATGTAATTAAATTTATCCATTCATAAGCAGCCCATTATGTTCCTGCTGCTGGAACAGGGCATTCTGTGGTTTGGGAACACGCGGGCCCAGCGCGGGTTTGTGCTGGAGTTTTCACACCGCGTGAATGCCTCTGACAAGACTTAATGTCTTTATAAAGGTCTTCTTCTATATTTAATTATGTTTTTACTATATATATATATATATATATATATATATATATATATATATATATACCTGACCCGGGACAGATGGATTAACTTGCCCTCCAAAGCATGGACGTCACGATCACCCATCCAAGTAGTGACTGCAATTCGCATAATTCAGTAAATTGTCTAGTGAAATTTTAAGTTACACTAAAGTAAATGCGCAGTTTACGAACTGTATATGAATTTCAAACGCAACCAAAGTAAAAAAGACAAAACGTTAACATGCATAGATGTATAGCTCGTTGTGATTTAATAAGCTCACAAAACTGTACACTCACCTAACAACATAGGCCTATACTTTAAGTGCTCCAATTCATAGTCTGCATAGAAAGCACAAAATAACAAAATTGGAACCCTTTCAGGTCGGACGGTTTTCCCGAGGTATAACTGTACACAGCAACGTGACTAGATAAAGCTGTTTGAACCCGATAGCATCTGTCGAAGTGCCTTTTATGGTACAACTAACGATACGTTACATACATTTTTATAATGAAGTCCTTTGATGTGTATAAGTTATACAATTTGTGTCCTATGGGTGGTCCTTGTGGCACCAAAGGGCACATTAAATAACTTGGCTAGGACATGTCGGCTCATGCTTATGATAGGATATATATGTAGTTGGTAACTGAATCCAAAATGTCAGACATGTGTCATGCCAACCTATATATTATTTATGGGCAAAATGAAATAGAAAGCTACTAAGGGAACATTATTTTGTAAGGTCAATGATCTTAGAACAGGGACGCCTCAAGTATTTTGTAATTTCTGTCTATTACTCAAACATCTATTATCACATATTTAATGCAAGAAATAATATTAATATCGTGTTTTACTAATTTCTGCCAAAGGGTGAACATTGCAAGCTACTTTAGCAGCCCGTATTACTCCACATATAAAAGAAAATTATGCACCTTAATGAAGAATATCTCCATTTCATTAGTCCAATTCAAGGATACCACATACGAGAGATTGCAGTGATAAAAATGTTCTTTTTGTGTATCGCTGATGAGGCGAGCAAGTCGCTCGTCTGATGTTAAGCGTCACGATTGCCCATTACAGTTCAGTGCAACTCAGAATTTTAAACTACAAGTGAAACCCTGTATTGCAATGCTCTGCGCCCGTCATGTTGAGATATGATGTTAAGTAAATCTCTCCCCTGTAATTTTGCTGGAAATGTTGCCATTCAACGAAACACTGTAATGCTTGCACACTACTGCTTATCAGTTTTATAACTGGCAAAGGTGTACTTCCCCAGACGGACTACAAAGTTCAACCACTACAAAATTCATCCCTATATCACATATACCATCCCTTAATTACATAAATAGGTACAATAATTTTATTTATAGTTATTCCCACTATTAAAATAATTACTTACTTATAAAATTTACCCGTTTATTTATTATTATTGTGATTTATTTACGTTTATATTTTATACTCTACACTAGTTTTACTTTATTATACATCTATTTTCATTGAAAATTTTGCGCCCTTACGTTTGTAACTAGAAGTTTTCTTGTAAAAGTTATTAAGCTTTGATCGGTCTAAATTAGCAACCTCCGGTTCATTCATAAATCTTTTATTATAGCGTGAACCTGATGCGGATAGATTAAACAATTAGGCATGAAGGATACAGAACAATCGTATAATGGTTCCTTGTATAGTGAGTACTACGGAAATAAAAAAAATATAATTGATATTTAATAAGATGGTCAATTATACAGCCATTGCTACATCCATGGATGTAGCAATGGCTTTTTTATATTATGCATATTCATGGATGCAACATATAAGTCGTTTAAAAGTGTTAAAACTGTGTCTGAACGTTTAATTTATTTAAAAGACACATTGCCATAGGTGGGCAGATGCACTTGCAAAATAAAAACAAGAGTTGCAAAAGTCGACATGTCTCTTGATTAATACTTTAAAGGAAACTTGCACCGCGGACGAACTATGCAGTCCGCAGTCGGCAAATGCTTCCACACAGACCAGCATATATGAAATATGCACTTGTATGCACGAGTGCAAATGGAAACGATGGTACTATTCACAAAAGTCCGTATTATTATCGTATATATTTCTATATTTTAGTCCTTACATTTGAAAAAGCATTTGAAACTTTTAAGCTTTCTAAGCTTGAGATTGTAAATAGAGTGAGGATTGTAAAAACACTACCGACGGAATAAAAGACTGAATACTACATGTTTTTAAATATTGTTCAAATTAGTAAACTCTTCTTCTATTTTGCCCAATTTTAAGGACACAACAAACAAAATAAATACTAACACTGTTCCATAAATAAAAGTATATCACTATTTGCCAAGCTTAAATTGTACTGGATACTGAACACATATTGTAAAACAAACAATGCTGCATATAAATAACAAAGTCTTTAACACAATCCATTTAAACAAGGTGACGATATGATCGAACCAAAGAAATACTCCAGTTTTACATACGGCCGAGGTAAAAGTAAGATACTCTCAGGAGTTGCCGCATAAATTGGCTCGTTCGTGATGCAGTACCTCGTTGAATATGTATAGGTGCGCTCCCTTCCTTACTTCTCATTTTACTAATAGATTTCTCTTTGATTAAATTTGTATACGTTTTATTCATACGGCCGAGACCACTATTGTTAGCTGCCGGTCCATTTAAATCAATAGTTACGACCACTTTGCGAGTTCATGAGAACGCCTTTTGTTTTTGTTTGTAAAAAAACAACTGAATGGTGCTCTTTAAATATAATTTTAAAATACTTTTAATAAAATAATTACTCTATGAAAGAAACATAATTTATACGTTACAATAAAATATTCTCAATTCTCAGTTTCGAATTGATCAAGTATCGACAGTGAAAATAAAACCTTGATAAATGTTAAAAGTGAAACAATGCAAGGTCAAGATTTGCCTGAGAGAAGAAGACATATGTCAATATTTTACGATATGTGCTCGAACTGTTTTAAATCTTTCGAGTCTCTGGCTGGAAATAAAGATATAAGCGTAATAAATGCATATATCCATACTTAATTATCCGTCAAACACGAGTATGGTTGTTGATAAGTAAAAATATATTAAAGTCACATCTAAATTTATTCTTGTCTCAAAGATATATTATAACCAGTAACCCTTTGGCATTTAGCGTCGAAATGGTTGGACGTACATCGAGGTATCAGATATTTATAATGGCTTTATTAAGACAAGCCATCCGCTCAGCTCACGCCCGCTTATTATTATAATTTAGACGTACAAAGCTTTTGAATGAAGTCATCAGTTTAATATTTAGGTATAGTTTTTATCGTCTTACGATTGCTTCGATTGAATATAGAAGTTTTATTACTTACTTCTTTATAAAAAACCAGGATCAGTGCTAGAAATGATTTCGTTTTCAGTGCGATAAAGTACATATAACGAATCAGGGTTGCCCGGCAAGTTTGTTATGCAATAATGCGGGCGAAGATTCCGTGACGCGAAGCCATGGCGGTGCTATGTTAAATAATAATGTGTTTATACTTTTTACAGTCTCTGTCTGCACGTGAGCATGCCTCTTCTAAGCGTATAATGAGGGGAAAATAAAATATAAATAGCCGCGACAAATATATACCTCGCGACCTCGCTTCAAAATCTTGTATGTAATGAGTCTCATAGGTACTGACAGAAATAGCCGAACTGTATAACTGTACCGAGAGCTGTTGTACGTTAAAAACTTTGTAAAAAGAGCCACTAATCTCGCAAATGGTTATATTTACGATCGCTTTACCTCATTGGAGACATTAAAAGTTTCCGAGCCATAACTGCGGCAAGTCTTCTCATTGTTCATTCGGAGTGCGTATATTGGAGTTGAAATTTGTAGGCGCACCGCTGAAAAAGTGTCAATTCATCATAGCAAAGCCCCGAGCTCTAGACCGGAGTCCCCCACATAAATCTCACTTCCATACTTTCGCGTGGGGAAAACGACTGCTTTATGAGATCCTTAAGGCTGTATGGATTTGGAAAAATATTTCCTCTGCGTGCTTGCCCCCGACAAATGAAGGAGCATTGGGCACATTAGAATGTGTGAAAGGGCCTATACGCGTTTTATTGTTATGCGAAGCAATTCGTTTAAAAGCTAGTGTGTTACGGTAGTACATACGAAGTGCCTATTTGCTAATATTTATTAACCCTATAGTACCTATGAGGGTTTCTGTACGAGAAAAAAGTGATTTGATTTTTATGAGAGTGGGTGCTTAAATAACTCAATGTTCACTTTCGAAGTAGGATTGGAAAGCTTTAGATGATTAACTTGGGTGAGTCACAAGTTCTTATGAAACGTCATTAGGTCTATTTCGGTCGATCATGCATCTCTGATGTTTGGAAACCCTCTGTAATCTTGATTTATGGTGGTTGTGGTGTTTATTTAAAACGAACCTTCCCGCTGGCGATAAATTTAAAAAACGGTTTCTAATTTGAGCACTGCGATTGTCGTTGTATCGTAATTGAAATAGGCGTAGATCTTTACATATACCATGCCTAAGCGCATGGATAGTGCGCGGGCGTGCGTGAGTACACTGGCGAGCTTTGCCTTCCTCACAACAAGAAAGCTCCTAACCCCCCTCACATTCCCCGCCTCACCTGCGCCCGCGCGCCCGTTTATCCGATCCGGCGACATTTCCATTCCCTGCACGGAAATAGACGTTTTAGGAGAGCGGCTGCGAACACACAAGATTCTTCAGATAAACTTTATTGTGTGCTAATCCACTATCTAGTTACATCGCAGTACCTACCATACGCAGTTCGTTTTGCAATATATACACAACATATATACGAGTACACTTACTGCTGAGAGGAAACTTCGATAAAGCCGTGTTCCGTTTAAGGTACACCAGTTAATTGGGAGGCTCGTGGGCGATTTGATTTGAATTTGAATTCATTATGAGAAAGGGGGGCTCGCTCACGAACTTGAGCAGGAAATGCAAATGAGCCTGGAAAATATCACGAAAGATTATTGGATATTTTCACCGCCACTTCAGAACTGCGCCTTATCGGGAAGCGAAGTTCAATAAACCAAGAGACCCGGCCACTCACCACTGAATCGACCAGAATTTATGCGACAAAATAACGCATACAGGTGTCGCGCGGCTCGGCGCCCCTTCAAATGGCCGCCAAATGGAAAGTTAAATAGGCGAGGGGCTCTTTAAGCTCTACCACTGAAACGTTAGACACGACCGATGCAACGATAGCGCTCGCGACACATCCCCAATTACGATTTATACTTTCTCTAAAAGGGCATCGGTAATGACGTACCACGCGGATGCCTTTTTCTCGCACAATCGAAATCCAATTATTTCTGCAAGTAAGTAACTAAATACCGGCCCTGGAGAAGCACAGAAGCGAACCGTAAATCGACTCTGGATATTTGCAGCGTGCTCGGAATATGAATTATTCGCGGTGATTGTTCTTGCTGCCGCGTCATGGTTCATACATGAAGCGCGAACTAGTTTTTTCGAAGTTCTACTCGTCCTCGGCTCGTAAATACAACAGTTTGAGAAATGTTCATTTTTTACATCACGAAAGCGGGTCTTCAACTCGAAATTCGTGCTGTTTATAATAATTAACATTATCGGCAGTTAAGTGGTGCAGTTGAAATTGGTCTTCGGGAAAGTAGTCAGGCTGCCAGGGCGCTCGCGGTTCTGTTTCGGAGATAACCTGAATTTGTTTGGACGAATTTTTCGGAACTGTTTTTATCAATCGTTGGGCTGGCTGGTAATTGGGCGAGCGTCTGCGGGCAGGCAACCATAATTGACGGTGCTATCATTCTGAACTTTTCGTTTGGACATTCGGGGAAACTTTTAATTGGTCCAGCTTTTGTGACGTTTAATAATGCCGCTTCGATATCAACAAATAACGCACACCAATAATTGGCAGATATGATTGTATTGGCTGAAGTCCATTTAGTTCCGACACACTTAAAAAATAAGTTTTTCTTTTAATTTAGAAATCATCCTTAACAATGCCATTATTTAGAGCCGCCAGAATCAATTGTTAATAAACCACACATGCAATATTTAAGTTATTTGATGTTGCGAGAAGGGGAACATCATGTTTAAAGTCACCTGTGAAAGTTAACATAACTATTCATTTAGCAATTAATTGAATATAGATCAGGCTAGTTTGAGAGAGAAAAGGCTTCGGATTTTTTGCCAACATTCTTCGTCAAAGAGTTCGAGCGAAATGAGACAGTTCTTTTTTGATAAAACTGGATCACCATTAATAAGGTATTGTCAGCAGCCCTGAGACCGTCCATACTTTTGCAAAGAGAACTTCTTATTGGTTCTTAATAATTAAGAGCATCCTGAAGGTGACCGCGCCCTGCACAAACTCCAGTAAAAACTGAACATTCGCCGAATAATATACGAAAACGGACTCCTCTGAATTTAATCATAAAAACCACTCGAGCGATACTTATCAAGTGTTTGAAATGACACAACCGGATTCCTTACCTTTAGACATGTTCTTTTTGAGGGAATAAAACTGACGAATTTCTCAATAAGAGAGAGATGACCGGCGAGTCGTCACGTATACGGAGGCTCGGAGTATTTGGAGCGGGTGCAGCAAAAACTATTCAGGGGCCATTATTATGGCATTTTTGTCGTCTGACGGGGCTGGAGTGGTCGCGGCCATAATGGTGGCGGTGGGGGGCGGTATGCGTCTCCCCCGCGCTTCCCCGCCAGCCCCTCGCGCCGCCTTGCTCGCTGCGCCACCACCGCCATCCATCTTCAATATGCACATAAAGCGAACCGGCTCCGTAACGGCAGACCCACATTCCCATTGCTCTTAAATTTATTTATCTCTTTATTAATTCTCCACTTGAATTTTAATGTTTGCGTGAATTTCTCTCAATTTGGTATTAGGTAATCGTTGACGATTTGAAATGTTTTATATTCATTAGTAACAATGTGTGACAGTAACAATCTGAAAATATAGCCCGTATTTTTTTAATTCACTGTACGTCAACGTTAAGGCATCGATGTGTGTGTATGCATACTCAACATACACATCGATTTTCTCATAAGAAAAATTTCATACATTACTTCTTCAGTTCTTTTAGCCTAATATCATCGTATATAGAATATAGATAAAGATCGTGTTGGAGCATATCACCGCTGCCTCCAACTAATAATGTGTCAGTACTACGTATGAAAGTTTCGAAGGGCACTGCAGCAAGTGAAATTACTGTGCCAATGGAACTTCAAAAATGTTTCGGAATAGCAACAGGAATGGAGTGCCATGGCAAAACTTAAAATCTAAAGGTTCGGGGTGACGTTGACTCAACAATGACAATAACTTACCTATCTCGTCGCAAATAAGATTGTAAAATAAAATATTTTAATTAATATTAATCGAATTATCGACGACTAACTGCGGAGTGATACATTTGAATTCGCGAAAAATATTTCTTTCATAACCCTCGATTCAAAAACCCACTTGAAAAGTTTACCGTGTGTACGAGTATGTGCGTATCTTTGTGTCTGTCTGTGGAATCATAGCTTCCAAAAGAATGAATCGATTTTCTTGCTGTTTGTTTCTGTTTGAAAGCCGATGTGATTGAGATGGTTATAGCAGTAAAGAATGATAATATGTTTAGGCGATTGAAGATTATTAGGTAGGTTATTATCTACTTTACAAAAGGATCTTACCAGCTTTCTCAGGTTCAAATTATCGAGAGTTTTTAAAACGTATACTTTTATTTACTGTTATTATTTTTAGAAATATTGCTGGACCTTATTCTTTGTTACTAACTGTCCTTTCTGAGTGTTGATCTCAATTCCAAGTATCGTAGAAATTGTGTGATATAATATAATAGTTCTGTGTAAATTAATTGGTTGTAGATTATTCAATCGTTACTGTTTGCGTACTGAGTCAGATTTAGATGGGAGCATCGATTAAAATAATAATGTTTTCATATAATAATTCCGTGTTACTATGGTACATTATTCGCAACAGTCACTGTTGGCAAAGAGCTCTCATTAAAATTCCTATACCTACTCCTTTTTTATTATTCTCACTCAATAAAAATCACCTGTTCTACGGCTTTTAACAATGAGATTGGAGGTATGCCATGTGAACCATAAAATGTGCTGGTCTTTTTAATGAACTGACAACGACCACGCTAGTTATCTGGTTCAACTAGTACGAGTATAGTCAGTTATTTTAACAATTGCTGTAGGCAGAATTACAATCCATAGAATTAAATTAACTAGAGAAGCAGTGAATTCTTGTCCTTTTCACAAGCTAAATCTAAAATATAAATTTTCGTTAAGGTAATCATGAATATTGATAACATTGAAAATGATCGTATCTGCAAATTATTCTATGTAATTAAAATAACTGTTTTTGTCATCTCTAAGATTAATTTATCCACAGACGCTGATATAAATTGTGTTGTGTTGTTCGTTTCAACAAGCACTTCAGTTTTACGTCATTATCATTTTTGAATATGGATATGGATCCAAGAATAATACACATTACAACCAAAGCATCGTTTACAAAGACGCATACAAAAATAAATTAAGTATAAAAAATATCGTTTGATACGTCAAAACAATTTGTTTTTTAAGGGATAATATTGGCTCAGCTATGTGAGTTCAGTACCGTATGCAATTCTAATCTATAGGTATATCGTTAAAATACTTCGTTTTTTATACCTAGTTGTTGGCGGCAAGAATCATCAGTCGCCTGATAAGGATACCTACAGGATGTTATGCGCCCTATTGTGTACCTAACATTAGGAAGAAACTACTGTTACGTTAGTAATATATATACTTACTGTTTCTCAGTTTAGGCAATTTTTACCCTTTAGTCGGCTTTTACAGCATGTATTTGGGGAGACATGGAATCTCGTCATTTGTTTCACGGATGTTGTCAAAGATTCAATGATAATTGCTCTTAGAGAATCACACGGCTGTTCATTGAAGTTGCAATTCTTTTGTTTGTAGAATTCAAATTTCATTCCAAACCTTGTTTTCCATATTTGGTTTAACATCTTGTTCCTTTTCCAATGTTTCCACGAGGAGGTGGCTAGTGGGTACACTGACGGGCGTCGTCGAGTCGGGTGTGTTTACGACGGCATGCCTCCGGGGATAGACGTGGATTGATCGTCCACTACACACGGCTTAGTCTTGTTTACACACGCAGTCTGACCAATTACTGGGAGTGTTAAATGCCCTTGTAGATTAGTATCTTGCGTGGTTTTATTTTCTTCTAAGTAAAAAGCATTTAATGTATTTGGTAAAGAAACTAAATATTTACAAAAAGTAAACAAACTAAGATGTATTAAAAATATACCTACTATATGTAGCATACAGACCGTAATAGGATATTCAAATAAGCAATTTTTGTTGTCATGAAATTGCTGTTAACAAACGCCAACGTTGTCGATCAGCTGTTCAGAATTCTCCCACATAGTGTCGTAAAGACCGAATATAAGGAATAAGATTGCAATAATCGCTGCCCTATATCAATCATTCAGGATGAACAGCTGTATTGTGTCATGACATTGCGAATTGTCATTTTCGTTACTTGTAAACAAGGTTCAGTTTTAAAATTAATTTTGAAGTTCACATTCTTGGTTTCCGTGTTGAAGTCGTTTACCCAGTGTCGTGTTGTACCTATAGCCTCGAACTGGGCGCCAAAGCTGTTTTCACCTAAGACTGCGTTTATCACAGTTCCCTCAACAGTCCAGTATGGTTCATATTGTTTGTAAATTAATTGATCTTCATAAAGCGTCGTATTTTTGAAATGTGTATATGTCGGTTTTATCACTCCCAATCAAAACATATAATTCGAGATAAGCTCACGCTATAAATTGCTGTAGCCAGTAGCCGACGCGACGGTGCAATCTAGAATATCTAATAGGTGCCTGAATAGGCGTTCAGTTAGTCTAATTTGCAATAGAGCCTTTGTGTTAATTGATCTCAGGGCGTTGTTGGTTACGATAATTGTCCATAAATTGTTCCGCGCATTAATCTCCACGTCAAATTGCCTCTTGCATTAACGCGATATTAGATCCAATGTTAGATCAATACAATGAAATTGGTTCCAGGTATACGCTTATTTTTTAGTATAGCCGCACCCACTGAGCTACTGAATAATCTTCGGAATATACATCCATACTTTCTCAGAAACGTGAAGCACGCACTAATTAACGTTGAACGTGAAACTTCGTGCACCTTCACCACTCAAAGCTGACCCGTGGTACTCCATACATCTTATCCATTTCCTCTTTCCCAAAGCCTTACAAAAGGTAGCTGGAGACCTAATTAAGTTGGGCACACAGTAATTGCGTGTCTAACGTCCTCTACACGTAACATGGCCTTTTATTAGGTGGAAATTCTGTGTACGCCAGTTTCGAGTAGAAACTTATGAACTAGATTCAAGTGACTTCATAATACTTTTCGAAATCTGAACTTATATGTGAGATATCTTCGTTGAAATGTGAAAACAAGAACGGTTAAAAGTGCTCATAAAATATTTGGAGATGTATAAAATTTACATGAATGAATATTTGAGTTCAGTCTACCGGTCAGGGCTTATGTGTTATGTTTCTTTACAAAACAGTCGTATACCCTAATCCTATTCAATTTGAAACTTGATAAAACATTTTATAATGCGATTATCTGTCGGTCGGTTGGGATAGTAAAGATAATCTCGAAATTTTATTGTGACAAAGTGCCTTTATGTAAATCGAATATTTATCAAGTGTGTAGTGCCGCGTTCGAGTCAATGAGGCTTGCCACAGTTGATGTGTTATTGTAGCGCTATATAACAGTCGTAAACGTCTCCATTAACTGAATATCATTGTTTATGGACTATTAGCGCATATTTGCTTAAACATCAGTCATGCTTATGACTTTTTATATTTGTTTTATTTCTGCTGATAGATTCGCATCATATAATAAGCTTCTTAACTATCATCAGCTACTTTAAAAATTGTAATAGGGTCTTCGACAATTTATATACATTTATTTGGTAACTATTAGTTTTTATCTTACTCGTCATTGTTATAACTTCATCCCACCTTGAGACTTGGAATTTATAGTGCAGATGCATCTTTTATCATTACAAATTGCAATATTTACGAGTCCGTCAAACAGATGCTAACAATTCTATTCAATATTTAGTTTACCCATATACCTATTTGTTCATCAACTATGAAACAAATTTAATTGATTTCATCAAACAGCTTGCACGAAGCTTCAACGTTTTATCGTTCTTTTATTTACGTGAGAAGACTCGAGTGGTCTGCGTATTGCTCAGAACTAAAGCTGTATCTATACATATACGAGTACGTATATCTAGACATGAATACTGTCTCCAGCATTGTGCACTAACAAGCCAGTCTAACCGCGCCCAAGCACGACAGAACCTATACTTCTAAATTTGTAGCATAGTAGGTATTATAAGGGACATGGGGGCATAATTATTTTATACATGTTGGTGTTATTAGAGTTTCTCGATGTAAATTATATTGATGTTTATTTATCTTAATATACTGTCTATGATACTACAAGCAAACGGTGGAGCTAGTATTATTAATGGAAAAATAATTACTATCAATAGGTTTAAGTTCAATTAGTATACACGTAGCTAAGATGCAATTAAGTTTCTAATAATATCAAGGTGACGAGATTGGAAAATCTTTCGGCTGATGGTAAGCCTGCTGAAGCTGGAGTTTTGCATGGCCCTGCTCTGGGCTTGTTACCTCAAGGCTTTAATACTTAACCTCATTTGGTCAATAAGTTTAATTGCTACTGTCTGCACTATCTGTTTATAAAGCACTATCAAATGTTAAAATTTTAGCGAGAAAAAATATACTCGTACCTGCGTCTGCTTGCTAACCGTGCCAAACGCCATAATCTCTAGCTCAGCGAGGTATCTGCCGCGATTAGTCAGATGACGTAGAATCCCGCCCAAGTACCACTCGTTAATTTACTAGCTGTGCCCTGCGCCTACACCCGCGTGGTGGCGGATGATGATGAAAGTACCATTTGTGTTCCATCTACCTCCATACCAAATTTCATCAAAATTGGTCCAGCCGTTTGAGCGTGAAAGAGTAACAAACATCTATTCATCCATCCATCCAAACTTTCACATTTATAATATTATTTATATATTTATTTATTTATTTTGGATATAAAATTGCAAAATTTACTACTGTTATTTAATCTCTCGTGTAGCATCTCATAGCAGCCTTGCACACTACTGCTTGGAAGAAGAATAACGAGCTAGTGGGTGGTGATTTTGGAAATATTATTTATAAGGTGCATTAACCACCTAAAACGGTTTATCTATTGGTTTTTTAAGCAAATAGGTACCTAAAATCTAAAGCTCCTAACATGTTATAAAAACTCAGCCGACTCACACTTTCGTTCCAATTCGATATAGCCGGTTGGCACAGTGGTAGCAACCTTGACTTCTGAGCCGATGTTCCCGGATTCGATCCCCGTGATGATCATCCACCAAACATTTGTGTGCATAAACATTGTCTGTTTGACCTGTGTCTGGTTGTGTATATGCTTATAAGTATGTATATCAGTCACCAGGTTACCTTAGTACATACTCTGCCTAGTGTGGGACCTGAGAACCTTATGTGGTTAAAAAAAAAAATTCTTCATTCTTAATCCAAACTTGGGTTAGTTCTAACCTACGAAGAAATAGACTATTATTTCTTCGTAGGTTCTAACAATATTTCCTGCACTAAGACAGACTCTTGCATAAATGGCCTTTCTTCTATTAGTAAGGCGAGTTCCTTCGATTCTGAAATTGCGAGGTGGATATTCTTCGACTCCGATCTCGAAACTAAAAGGTCAAATCAGCTAATTCATACCAAGTTGACAATAAAGTAAAAATATATTGTGTGGTTATAAAGCGTTTGTTAGATCATTTTTTATACGAGTACCTATATATTATCCCACTGTATTGTATCCCACATGCAAAATCTCTTAGTACTTATCTACATGTACCTATACTGTTAAAAAACAAATTTTAAATCTGTTTTAAACCAAACACAAATCGTATTCCATTTGTTATATCTATACTTTACCATTCTATTGTTTCTGAACTTTCGAGAGCCTTTGACCATATTCCGGCCACAAATCTGCAGTTCTCTACTTTCTCAAGCCCTTTGCCTCCCGCAAAGCTATTCCTCAAATACAGTTAACTTTCTTTGGTCATTTTTACTCGAACAATAGACAAACAATATCGAATTTTAGAAAGCTGACCGTTGCGCAACTTTCTCTCCCTTTATCTTCACGACAAAGGTACAAAAGTTAAAACATTTTGTACCGTTTCTTACAATTTTTTACTCATAATAATATCTGTCCGAATACCGTTTACTTTTATAAGTTTCTGAAGTTTGTTTGGGTTTGGGAATTGCTGAGACGAAGTCGTTTTATGGTTTCTTTGATGACGCGTCTTTTGATTCTAATCTTTAGTGATGAATTAGTTTGCTTTCGTAGATAGTTCTGTGACTTGGAGAAAAATAAGTATCATATTTATTTTGTCGGACTTTATATGTGGCTTTTCGATTGAATATGATTATTACTAGTTAAGACTTGTTATTACACTGTTTCAGTTTGAATAATGGATGAGTTTTGTCCAAAGATAAAAGACTTCAGAATTTGACTGCCATTTTCTTATTCTCTATACTATAACCCCTAGAGATTGTGTTTACACAGACAACAAAAGACTTTTTAATAAAGTCTAGTCTGCTAGTCCTCAAGAACTCGACGAAAAAGAGAGCTGCCGCATACTTGTCTTTCTAATGGTGTGTCGCTTTCGATCTGAGTGTCAATAAAACATTTTTTTCATTATATGTCGTGTTATTGAGACGGGTGATAGCTGTATTTCATTGAAATCCAACTTTATGCAAAAAGTTAGGGCACCTGAAGATATGCTGCAGTAGTGCATAAAGATATACGATAATATTGTAAACAATAACATGTCACAACAATTAAAGGACCAAAATTAAACATCACAAGGGAATGGATGGGTACATAGGGTTATATAGTTTTCCTAGTGCAGTTCTTATGCTGTTACTAACTTTTTAAGGGTAAGCATAGGCGTTAAGCGTTGCTTATACAGTCAATATATACCTTAAACTTTACGCAATATATATGTCCGTGATATATACCTAAAATTCTATTCAAGTTTTATATTACGATTTATTCGATATTATAGCTTTATGTCTCGAGATCTCACCCCTATTTTCAAGTTTTATGCAAAAATATTCCTCTGTTTCTTTTTAATTATTTTTTCCTAAAAGGCAGACTCCCACAACCACACGGGTGAATATTACATATAAGATCATTTTGTTGTTCTACAAAAGCAACATGTACATAAAAACGTAGTCTGGCAGTTGACAATACTTCTTTTTTTTCGATATCCCGAGTATCCTCGTAACCGCAGTCAATGTAACTTAATCGAAACATCGAGGTTAGTCAAATACTGTTATTTTAATGTTTGTGCGCAAATAGATCCACTATTGTCAAATAAAACATAATGAAGTTCCCAAAAAATACTACTCGTATTTGCCCAATGATCACTAACAATGCCATTACTAATTTTCACATACGCTACTTCATCATCAAAATTGTGACTAACCTTATTCAGCGTCAAAATAGCCCCAGTGTAGCCAACATCCTAAACAGATATGCAACTAGACACACAACTAGACATTAAATCGTCAGGGCGACGTTTACGAGCATATTGGCGTAGCACAGGGTGCAACATGCGAAGGCTATCAGTTACCCCCGTCCGTGGCTAATTCACTGTGACAAATTAACAACGGCTAAATTCAGACCCTGCATAGTTTATACCTACTTACTATGTTTACACTATGTATTAGTTTTCCTACTTAATTATATAGGAAGGAATTTGGGGACGCAATATAAATTTTCAAGATGCCTGAGACGATTGCATGGAGTTATAGCTACTCGTATAATTTTTGATTGTTGGAATAGGATTTATATCTGTAGATATTAATGTTTATTAACTTTAAATGTGTTTTCTAGTAAAGTAGTATATATCTAGTATATTTGTAAAGTGCGCACAAGGTAAAATGGAATCCTGATGCCAAACTTTAATGTCTGTGAGTTTGTCAATACGTCCACCTATATGTCTCACCAGATTCTCGTAGTAACTGCTTACTTAAGTTTTCAAATAAATTTTAAGGTACTGCTATAGCTATTACCTCTTTATGTGTGCTGTACTGAAGATCAGATAAGGGAGGCATAGATGTATTTACTGCTATAGCTATTACCTCTTTATGTGTGCTGTACTGAAGATCAGATAAGGGAGGCATAGATGTATTTAATGAAAGACATACAATTAAATCCATAATTTAAAATTTCCGTGAAGAACGTTTTGGCGCATTGGTACTCCTGGTAGCAATCCCAAAATACACGGTTATTTTTTTTATTATAAAGTGACGAGACACGCAAGTTTTGGGCCTGATGCTAAGCATATCATCTACCATGTCATAACCACCCAAAGCACAAAGAGCTAAGAGAGAATTTTAAAGATGAGATAAATCCTTCTTGATAAATAACAGATACATGGAGCTTCTAATTTAAAATGTTCAACCTCGTATATGCGTTGGCTTGAATGAAATTCTATTTATACATAGTGACAACTTTTAAAGGTTGTTCTAAAGGTCTGTAGCAAAGTTCACAGAGAGAGAAGTAACAGAAAATATCAGGAAATCAACGCCCAGAATTTACTCCTTAATCTGTTGGGATCAGCAACCCTCATTCGAGGCAAGTTTCATTCATAAATCTATTGTTATTTTTTGCGCTGATGCGGACGGGTAACTGTGTATAAACTGTACTATTGCGTTGCAACTAAGCCCTCAACGTATTGTGGAAACTAGACAGGAATAGAATATCTATTAGGGCCAGCAGACTATAGCGGATATATAAGCTAGTAAATGCCAAGTCTTAGCTGGCACATTGTGATATTTGTGATGAATGAAATAGCTACTTTGATAGCGCCATCGCATCGTCTCGATACAATTCAATAGTACAACTGTCGCTGTTTCATCTAGCCTTAATGTTGAATATTTTGTATCTTTGCCAAATTTTTTAATGTTTTACTTTTTATCTGTTAAGAATAAGGGTAAATAAATATGTCTGTATTTTAAATTCACGATAATGCTTCCGTATATTATGACTACTGTTTTCTAACCACAATCTTCATATTCCTGGTTTTTCAAAGGAATCGCTACGCTGCGAAATCTCTTAAGTTAGTTTTCACTGGATTCTCTAGAGCTCTCTCTTCTCTTCACTGAAGCTCTAGAAAGCATTCAAAACTTTACATCCTTAGTACTTGACCGAGACTTCCTAGAGAAAGAGAAGTACTCTACATGAACGTTCTTGATAAATCTTGAGAAACTCTCCCAAGATGAAGGCTAAATAAATGATACCTCATCTTAGATAAGATACTGATATTAAGCAGCCAGTTTAAGAGTGATATATCAAATTTCAGAATAACGCCAAAAAGCTACAGATGTTCATTAATCAGCATAGAAACGTTAAGAAATTATTTTTTCTCGTAGTAAAACTAATTAGTAGATCTAATAGCTACAACATGTGACACTAAATTTAGCGTTGTCGATCATCCTATTATATATATATATATATATATATATATATATTCTTCTTAGTAGATTCTCTTCTTAGTAAAGGGGTCGCAGATCAATGACAATCTAGTCAAAATAAGAGTAATGTATAAAAATTTAGATTTTGTTCTATATTAATAGTTTTGTAACGCAGATTTTATAATAAGTGGATCATTACCGAATGTACGAGTATAATATACTACCCTTAATGATATTTTAAATACAAAAGTATGTGAGTGAATAAGTATGTATGTTTTCTTCTTAGTTAAACAGCATATCGGATTAGAATGAAATCCGGAATGAAGATAGCCCAGGATCAACATATAAGCTTTTGATCCTGATTAAACGGGTAGTTCGTGATGTACTGAGGTACACTTATTTCTCGCGGCAAAAATCACGGCCAAAAACTTGTTATACTATAATAATATAATATTAATATATATAAATAATTGTTCTAGTGTTTTAAATTTACATACAGAGTATAATACTCTATGTAAACTGAAAGCACATTATAACCGTTTGCACCTCTCATAAAACCAATAAACCTATGTAAGTAAATAAATTAAACTGTGTACTAAGGTCGGCGGGCCGTATTTATGGCGCGGTTGAAGCCTATATTTCATATCGGCATTGTTTACAAGCCTCCCCGCTGAATCACGTAGCTAGTCTGTACACGGCCTTATTCTGTATTAATTTTACAGGAAAATAATAAGTTATCAGGGTTTATTGCTCTAACGAGAAAGTTTAGATGTAATAAAAGGTTTAGGTGTGTCAAACATTGGACTTCTATATCATAACTGTTATATAATACTAGAATTTGATCATATTTTCTCAGAGAAATACAGATACCTGATAAGAAGATTTTGATAAGAGACATTTAAGAATACAAATTCATAAATAATGCATCTAATAAATATCATAACATTTCAATTAAATGGGGGATGCATGTCGAGAACCCATAATGATAATAATCATTTCTTAGGCTTTTGCGATTCTTATCCGTCGGAAAAAAGTAATATAATATTAAACGCGAACTAATTCGTTTAAAGTTGTTTAATTTCAATCCATACTGATTTTATTGGCAATTTACTTACAATTTACTTGCAATTTATTTTCTAGAACAGCCGTGCGATGCTGTAATGATTAGTCGACGAGCTCACCGATGTTAAATACTTTATGAGATATCGCCCATGTACATAAGGTTGTTATTCCAACGTTTCTTGTCATTTCGTCATTTGTTTCACGGATGTTGTCAAAGATTCAACGATGTTTGCTCTTTAAGAATCGCACGGCTGGATGATACAAGGAAACGGTGTAGGAGCTCAGTTTCGCCCGTTAGTTCCGTAAAACAATATTTAAACAGTAAAAGTACTTTTGACTAGCAATATTAGTCAAAAGCACTTTTGGCAAGAACTTCGACAAGAATTCTATTTGACTAAAAATCTTCGGTTAGAACTAAGGTTTAACCTAATTCTTTGTGTGGTCCCCATTAAAAACATAACACTCCCAATCGCTTCTTCATCCCACATCTTTGCTTTGACTAGGTATATACTCCGAATAATTTGCTTTGACAATATTATAGTCCCAGTGAACCTTGAACTGCCAGTTCTAGCCCGTATAATGACGGGTAACCGCACACGGTTTTTAGCCGTAACATGATTTTCAGACAAAAGTTCGAAACTACTTTTGCCTTTTTTCACTTTTGAAAGTACTTATGACTGTTTAAGAGTTTTGATTGCATTATATATGCTCGATGCTTTGCATTTTCTTCTATTTCTACTAAAGCAACAAACAAATGCACTATAAAGGTGAACGTACACTAGTTCCTAATTCGCTTCGTTGGCGGTCGTGCGCCAGCTATCTGCAATCTTCGTATGTCCCATAAACCGCTGACGTACAGACAGACATGGCTTAACAAACGTAAACGATCTGTGCCATTGTCCAGGTTCTCAACTGATGGAGTGATGACCGGCTAGCAGGTTTTCAGTGTTCGACGAGCACTCCCTTGTTTCGATGACAAAATGCACAACGATTTTCAGGGTTTATTTAAAAAGTGGACCAATGTTATTACATATACATATATCGATTATTGATGCAAGCAATTTTTTTAATTTCAGTTCATATAGCAAATTTTTAAAGTTCAGTATTATGGGGAGCATAACACAGGCAGATGCCTAGTATAGAGTTCTAAGGCCTATATTATATTATTTGAATGCCAGTAATGTGAAATTAAAATTTGTGTTCTAATATTTATGTCATATAATATAATAATATTATGTCATATAATGTACAGTTCCAATAAATTTATTATTATATTATGATATTATTATGCAAGCTGATGTTGATGTAAATATAATTTGTAAATTTCCCAAATATATAATTTGTTAATTTAAATTCAACATTTTTTTTTTCAAACTTAGTATGTTTGTATGTATGTCTAATTATAAGTTATACTTGTGACATAAATTTATTATGCCTATGGTAAGGTTCTTTTTTTAATGTTACCGCTATAAAAAAAATCAAATACACATATTCTAGCTGTATATTTAAAAGGACTACATATTATATGACACTGAAATTTAATTCTTAATTCATATTTAATTCTTAATTCATAAAATTGTTCTAGATTTGCTTGTCATATAATATCAACTTTAAGTTATCAATTAGAACATTTTAGTATATATTTTCATTTACCTAAACCTAGTTACCATTACCATCAGAAACTCTGAAACCAAATCAACTAAATTGGATGCACTCTATCCTATATACTTCATCAAATTGACTTTTTGTGCAATCATTATTGCTCGCTTCTGTGTAAACAACACCAGTATACATTGCTCTCGGCTAGACAACTGACTGATATAAACCCCGTGCAGTGCTAAAAAACTGCGTTGTACAACAACAAATTCCGCATGTTTGTCCGCTTTCCACGGGTCGGCGATATTCACATAAATCGACCAGAAAAGCAAAATTGCAGGACACGGTTCATAGTAACTTTATTTATTCTGTGGCACCACACACGCATCATTCAACTAGAAATTGTATTCTACAAACAAGCATTGCATGTTTTTAAATTTCTCTCACTATGACAGAAATAATTGCTTCATGCAACAAAACGTACTTGGACAACCTCGCATGCCCAACTTTACTTAACTTGGGTACATGCCAAACGAAATAGCAGCCTAATAATGCATTATGGATTAGGTGCTTATCTAAATTCAGTACAAAAACAAGTGTATTGCTTTACTTAGACAGCGAAACTGTAATACATTTACCTAGAAAAAAGTTCCCAGGACTTGTGATCAGTTCTGCATGTTACACATTTGGATTCCAATCCATATATTTACATAGGAGTAAACTAGATAAATGCAAATATGCTAAAATGTACAAGCTCATCCAATGATCTTATGCTCAACAAATTGATGTTATGCCTAAAACTTTATGGCGTGTATATTCAGTAACTTGATTCGATTTTGACATTCGTAAGCAGAAAAATATAAACCTACGGCTTTAATAAGTAGGGATAACTTCCTTTTACAACTCTAATATAATGTTGCGAGTTCTAAATTCAGTACAAACCCAATTATACCCCATTGAGGGAATAAAGCAAAGGATAGTTTATCTAGAGTTTAAAGTTTCCAGAAGTCCAGATCCATTCAGCTTCAGATTAATCCCTCAAAGCTTACCAGCAGCTAGCGCTCTGATAAACTGCAGAACTATTGCTGCAGGATTGCATTACGATGCAAACTTTTTCAGAAACTGGCGAGCTCCGCGGAAATCGAATAAAAAAGTAACGAATAAATCGACTGGTTTTTTCAGCAGCTCCATTCGGTATTCGACGATTCGATAATGAATCCGAATGCAGGTAGTACCAGTTTTCCGAAAGTTCCGAGAATATAAATGTTGAACTGTAACTTGGTTGCGTATTGAGACCGATATTTTCGAATGATATATTGTTTTAACCGAATGGTCGTAAACTAAGCAATGATAAAAATGAACTTGCGAACTCGTTCTGAAGTTTATACATATCGTGTGAATTATTATTATTTGAAATTTATTGTAAAAGAATACTTGCAGTACTTGGTACTTCTTGTGACAGCGATGTTGCCAAAGCGTTTGTATATCTGAATGTGCAGTTTATGTTACACATATAGGAGGTGGATTCTCTTATGATGATTTAGTAGCGGCGCGACAGTTCCGGATGAATTTACCGCCGTATGAACGGATTATGTGGGCGAGAGCAAACACGGGGCAGCGGACGCCATATTGTGATTTACTACCAACTTTTGATTCGCGGCTTTACATCGCTGCAAAACGTTGTGGCAACTGCTACACAGGGTCGAATTGCAAAATATCGGAGTTGAATGTGAAATGCGCCCAAATTCGCCCAATGCGATTATTCGGAACACCTACTACCGGTACCTATTCTCGTTCTCTTGTAACAGATATGACACATATATACTGGTTCTACTTAAAATAAATTTTATGATGTACCTGAAATACATCCCTAATTTAAATTATGACACACTGATTATAGGTTGTGTACGTATACGCATATCGCGTTTTTGAATTGACATACTACCTACCCATGCTATGCTATCTGCTATCTATCTGTCAAGTAATTTGTACGCATTGCATGCTAAGATTGCATGATTTATTCCAACTTTTTTTGACTAGAAACTAGAAACTTCATGGCTATGTCTTCATTTTTCATTCCATGAAAGAGTATCGTATCAAAGCTGAATCATTAGGTGCAAAAACCCGCGGAAGCGAAGTCGAGGGTGAGTGAGATAGTAATATTCTAGCCATTGTTAAATATGTACTAGATTTAAAAATATTATTATCGTCATAGAATATCTTACATACCAGCATCTTAGGCTAATAAAAAGTTTGTTTGATAGGTACCTCTTTCAAAAAAGTATTTGCTAAAGAAAACCTATAGATCTTGGACACAAGATTCATTATTGAAACTAGAATTAGAATTAAAAATGTTATCATCCATACAATCAAGCGGCCCTGTTCAGCATTCAGCACGCACTGCACTGTACCACCCCAACTGTATGACTGAGAGCTTACAATACAAATAAATTGCAATTATACACTGGCGCAATCTCTGCACCATGTTTGTTTAATAAACCGACGATGCCTTCTGTTTTCTTCTATAATAATAGCTTGTAACATATATTCATGAATATATGATTGAAAAATGAGGAAGGTATTTTTACCTCAGGTACCTAACGGAATAATTTTTCTTATGATATTGTGCCGAACGCCATCAAGTAAATCTTTATCGATTGTTTGGCACACAGATGAAAATTATTAAAATATACTAAATCCAAAAATCAGAGAGCACACTTATCAAAATTAATGAATAAATCATTGAAATGTTAACACGTTGTTTTTTATTTTTTTTATTATACAGCGCTACGAAGAAATAATGTTTATTTCTTCGTAGATACAGCGTCATGTAATGCAATTGAATTGTGTCACTCTTTGATTTTGAAAGCGTTTTTTTTCTTCACAAATGTTATGGTTTATATATGATTATACCATTAATTAAGATATTTTACATTATAAGAATGTATGTTGATTTAGCATAAATATACTTAAGATACAATATTTACAGACAAACAAACGCTGTAACGTTTAATATGTCACATATTAAATGTTACCGTGTTTGTTAATAAACCTTGAGCCTTCTGTTTTCCCCTCACATCCCTCAAACAATTTTTCTCCAAGATAAATAAGATAACAAATATATCATGTGCGCCCATTTCTTCGGTACAAAACAACGGACAGGGGGTGGGCAGGAATTATGACAAATCATGCATTAAACATGGGGAATAAATGTTTTCTTATCACGTACCTATTCCTGTTTTGATATTAGTTTCCCTTTATCTTTATTGACACAGGTTTCGGGGGCTTTATTGGTGTTATTGTTGACGCAGTGAGTCGATCTCGCATAACTTTATCATCATTCAAATGTCTTACTATTTCCTTAAGAGCACTTCTTTTACAAGAGCAAACTAGTGACTTCATGGTCAACTGATATTTTGTTTCACCTTACTTCTCTCTTCTTCTAACACCTTAAAACCGAGGACATAAATGTAGTTTAATCTTAGATAGCCAGCTTCTGCGGATTCTAATTACCTAAGTTTTCACTGCTAGAGTTTGCAAAATGATTGATTTGGCGCACTGCAGTGATGAATGAGTTCACAATAAAACACTTTCGTTATGTCCATATTAATATAAGCGTTGCAAGGATATGAAATAACGCAATGTTTATGCGGGGAAATATGCGTGTCATGTCTAACCTATTTTTTATATTAGACTATAAATATGTACTAGAAATATAAGTATAATTTAACTTACATCTGAGTCTCTAAACTTCTGGTTGTCGGGACTATGTTTTAATTACTAAATCAAATTGAGGCTTTGTCAATGCAGATAAAATATTCAGAAAAAAAAATTACTATAATATATACATTTTAATACGTTATTTCATTCTAAAGTGAATTCAGGAGACGTTAATTTTTTGAATGGTTTATCAGTGGGACTTCGTCTCGCCCGGTGAAAATGAGATGAAAAAGATACTCTAGAATCGTTATCCCTATGATAACCAGAGAGACTCTCTCTCGACACTAGTCTTCTCAAAGACGAATACCTTTCATAAGACAACTTCTCAAAGTTTAAATCATACCTTTGTTCTCTGAAGAATACCACACATTATATACTTAATAGCTACTATAATAACAAAACTTTAGTTAAAACGTAGTTGAGACACGTCTAAAGACAAACTGTAGCCGCAAATCTAGGATATTTATATAAAATGCCATTAAAATCTCAGCGCTTTGCTGGTTCAACGTAGATATTTGCATTTAGGTTCTGTGTACACTAGCTCTATTTTGAGAAAATAATACATACTACTTAGAAATTATAAGGCACGTGAAGAGTAGTGTAAAATAGTTTCACATTAGGCCATATTATATGGTGTTATTTATAAATAGACGCTTGCTTCTCATTCAAGCCAAAACCACTGAAAAGATATTGCAAAAATTGTTGCAATATCTATCTTTCTCATTTCGGAGAATTATTTTAAATTTATTAAGTACATATTTTTATTATGTACTCTATGTAATGTCTAATCTACTAGTTACGACAACGACTTCTTCCATATTGTAAAGGTTACAGTGAGACTTTCAAATACTTTTCGAATAATCCCATGAAGTCAAAATAGAAAGCTAATATCTGTGAACAGGATATGCTATAGATATTTAGGTACTCGTATACGCTATCTACATGCCAAATATTTATCAATTTCATTGAACTGTTTTAAAGTCAAAAAGTAACAAATATACATACCTACTCATTCATTCAATCACAAACTTGAGCATCTGTTATGGCTGCTAAATCCTCTACCTAATGTTTTTACTATTCTCTGTTGCTACATGAACTTCCAGAGCTTTCTCAGCGACGCAAAATATTGTAATTCCACCCTTTAACTGACCTTCCACTTCTATGCTTCTTGTCTATGGGATTCCATCATGTGATTCTTATTCTTATTCGTTTTGGGGGCGATGAGGCCTGCACTGACGTCCCGCTTGGGGTGTTTTGTGCATTACCCCCTGCCAGCATTTACTCAAGCCAGCCTAACTCCTTCACATAGCGGAGTATGGCCTTGGGTCGCTGGCACAACTGCTCCAGTGTAGTTTGAGATGTTGTATGAACAATCGTCGATGATGCTGATGATGCGTCATGCGTTCTGAAGTGGACCTCCAGTAATCTTGTTTTTGCAGTGCTACCCTGCTTTTTGGCTCCTTTATTAGCTAGTATATCTGCCCTTTTATTGCCAGAACAAAGGCCATGTCCTTTTGTCCATGATATAATTATTTTGTACTTATCTGAAAGTCCTTGGAGTGCAGCATGACATTCCGTTAGGACTCTTGACCTTGTTACCGGTTTTCTTAGTGCGTGGATGACTGCTGCACTATCCGTGATGAATGCCAGCAGCTTGTCTTCCTCTTCACTTTGTGATTTCAGGTGTGATATTGCCCTAGCAGCAAGTAGCAGGGCCATGGCCTCTGCTTGAAATACCGTTGTGGTTTTGTTCAGGGCTATTCAATCAGAAATTGCAAGTTCTGGTGAATGGAATCCACAACCTGTTCCCGTTTTGTTTTTTGCGCCGTCCGTGTATACCTGATAGGATGGTGTTAGACTCTCTAGGGCACCGCTTTCGGTAGTCAGCTCGTACTTCTTGTTTGCGAGGTGCGTCTTGGCTATCCTGTCGATGCCTCTGTGTGATTCCGGGATTATTTTTGTCGCCATGTCTAAAACTCTACAGTGATTTGTGATGGACTGCGTGCCTTTCCATCATGTGATATAAGAACTCATGCCTTTAACCTCATGTGCGTCTTCTTTGTTCATTTCCAGCCCATATTCTTTATAATTTCAAATATTGTTTAATTATACCCATATATCCAGTTATTAAATTATAGTAATAAATATATAATATATAATACTTATAACTTAGTTATTAGTATTAACTTAGATAACATGTATTTTTTATGGTAATCATGTCACACTCCGTCTTTCAATGCATTACTCTAATAGCCAGTTTTTTTTTTCAATTCTCGGATTATGAGGTGGGGATTTTTTAAAATGATATAATCTAAATTGATCTAATAATCAATGAGGATAAATGTTAAACTTTATGAAATTACGGAAATATTAAACATCATATAGCAAGATTCGACCATGTATACTTAGAATTAGACACAAAGTACATCTAACTATGTATATATTGTGGTTTATATTTATTGAGTAAATGAAACTCATTATTTTTGACTTCCACTAAACAAGTAATATTTTCTAAATAAGAATAAGTAATGTACCAAAACCTAAGTTAAAATTTAAGACTAGTCTTCAGACAGCGAGGCGATGCGGTTTCTTTGCTTAAGTCTGACTTAACTTAGCTACGCCCAACTTGGTTTACCGAAGCTCCTGAATACCAACTCCTTTGCAGGTGACTTTGTGTTGTTTAAAATTTTCCAACGATTTCGTAAGCGCGGATTTAAGTTTCGGAATTTCAAATTCGGATAGGCGGGAAGTAAGTTATGCTCGCGCTTTTCGACTTGAAAATGTATTGTTCGTAACGACTTGGAATAATAAAACCATATCATTATATCTTGGAGTTTTTTAAATAAAAATCAACGTGTAGCGAGACAAATGATTAAGAAGAAATGTAAAATTGAAGTTCCATAACGACCAAAGGGCCTTAATATTTATTTAAACTGAAAAAAGTGTTGACACGAATCCTCGGCAGTTCGATTATCTGTAATCGATTATCGGACTACTGTTACTAAGGCGGACTAATTTTAATAGTGAATCAAGTTGGTATTATCACGTATCGCCTGCAAAGTGTGATAATTTAGTGGGTATTCTATAACTGCTTACGAGTACGTTTGCCAAAATTAAACAGTTTTCTCAAATGTGTGTTTGACAACCTTATTTGAGATGAATCGAAATTGCTAAGCTGGTCAAATATACGCGAGCAGCTGCGGGCAAAGTTAGTATGATATACATATCTGACAAGTCAAGCGGCCGAAAAAAAAGTTAATTGATGAGATTTAAAATTTATGAAAAATGTAAACCTTTGACAACTTAGTCTGTTTTAAAAATTTATTGTTCTAAAAATAAGCTTGAATCAAAGCATGATTTGAAATAGTAGTTTATGCAACTGTCATATAATGAAGGGTATTAAAACACGAGTGTGAGTTTATGAAACGAGCGCAGCGAGTTTCATAATAGTAACGAGTGTTTTAATACCCGTGTTATATGCAGTTGCATACACTACTTTATCTTCACTAATGCAATTAATCAAACAACAAGAGTAAAAGCAGACAATAGTTTATTTATAATAATTGTTCAAATTTTGGATGGTACAATTTTGAAAGTTAATGTTAATTATTGATCCAGCAGCTGTAGCGGTCGCGGGGCAAGCAGTAGAGCTCGTAGACGGAGTCGGAATATTTATAATTACTTCATTCGTCTTGTTTTCTATACTGTTCAAGATCGTATTTGAGACTTGAATTTTATTCATTAAAGACTCATCAATGTAGCTTTCAGCCACAGTAGAAGACTTCCACCCCCCGTGTCGTTTCAGTGCGGTCAAATCACCACCGCTATCTATGAAAAGGGTCGCCGAGGTGCGCCGGAAGCAATGCCCCGTGTACAACGCTGGGTTAGGCAGATTCAAAAAACTTGCGATAGTTTTTCCCAGAGCACCAAATTTATTAATACCAATTCTTTGATCGACGCACTTCCCCGATCTATAGCTCAAGAAAAAGGCAGGGTTTCGACAGGGGGTGGGTCGAAGTTCCATGTATTTTTTACATACGGCATAGCAGTTGCCCGTCACAACGAAAGAACGATCTATTTTCGTTTTTGTTTTCGAAACTTTCACCATGATTGTACTGTCGTCTATGTTAGAGACTTCATCGAACTGGATGTTGTATAGCTCTTGCCTTCGGCATGCCCCCATTATGCCGAAGATTAGTGCAACCTGTAACAATAAACGATATAATAAGCTTGAGGTACATAGCCAAGGCAAAAACTATGATTTATGAAGTAGTAAAGTGTAGGTACCTACTACCAAATTTATACACAAAGCGCTTAAACGGAGTGTCTAGATAACTTGCGTGTGTAGTACGTAAGTACTAGGTAGATTAAATAACAGAACTAAAATACACTTACCTTTTCAAAAAGATACAAAATATCTAGTGAATCTTCCAGGAACATCTTTATTTGACCTGATGTAAACGTCAAGGACTTTTTTTCCTTGTGTCCTTCTGAACTGCGTTTCAGGAACGCTATGACCTTTGAATACTTCGTGATATCAATATTGTTGTAGATACTCAGTGTGGACTTGAGCATAGAATATTTAGCCCACATAGAAGATGGTTTGAATTTGTCGGAGAGGTCTTTGAGATACGCAAGAATGACATTTTCAGAAAATGATGTAGTTTTCTTTTCGGTCTTCCATGCCAAAAAGTTATTATATTCTTTTTCATATAATTTTCTAGATTTTTCTGGCAAAAGATTGTGAGTTACTTTTGTTGCCAATTCTAGAATATCCGGAGGCGTACAAATATCATCGTCGCTATCCATTTTTAACTTTTAATTTGTATTTTAAAAACAAAACAAACATTAAATTCACGCGTATTTATTGTCACAGTGAACTTGCCGCCATTAAAATGCAGCTGCGCGCGCAGGGCCAATCAGGAACGCGCGCGCTGTTCTTTTTATATTTAATTGGCACAAGATCTTACCAAAGAGTTTTGTGTATGTAAGTTTAGTAGTTTCGACGAAGTTTTTACGTATAACCCAACTGTTTTCAAAAGCCAGCCTAATATCAAAATTTTATACAACTTGTATGAGGATTTTGACATAAGGCTCGCCACGTTAATTGGTCGCGTTTTATTGATGTTATAATGAGATTTTACGATATCGATGTGGATATTATACCATCATGTGAAATTGCTTAAATTGAGTGTTTTGTTGTCTGTTCTATAACAGTAGTAATTATAAGTCAAGTATTGGAAACATAAGTAGAATGTTACAACATTAGTGTAGATAAACAGTTTTATACAAGCCTTGACAATAACTAAGCATTCACCGACTCCACAGACCAATGTTCTGTGACCAGTTGACTACAGACCAGTGGATATATTGGTCTGTGTCTGTGACCGACTCACGTTCGTCAATGGCTGTTTTAGCGGATCGTGCAGTTATGCACTATTTAATTACTATCTGTATTTGTTTCAATAACTGAAAATTAACGTAACGTCACCTTCAATATAGACAAATATTTTGTTTTTATTTAACAGCAACAAGCTGCTAAAGTTTGACAGCTTTCGGAAATTTTGATATGATAATAAAAAATATTGATAAGTAGGTAATGACAGTACATTTCCTACGTAATTTATAGGTACCGCTTTTACTTGATGTTTTATTCGTCTTTATTCTTATCTTTTTCTTCTTATGTATATCTCAGGAACTTTTGCTTAGTTTTATTAAATCCGAATCTTAATTGATGTAACATGTTGTCTGTATTCTTTCTACATATCAAATACCGTCGCTGTAACTTTGAAAACGGTGCCACGACCAACCACAGATTAAATATATGTGCGGTACAATACCGAGTAGTTCCAAGGCGGGCTAATATGATATTCTATGTCAACAGTCGTTTTGTTTCTTCATAATGGATGGCACCGCACCGCTATCAATTTATAAAGCACCGCCAAGATCGAGCCACGGGCAAGCACGCCTGAGATTTTATACCAACTGCTTTATTACTTGAATTGAGTTGAGTACAGTCAGAAAAAAAACTACTTACTCGGTTATCCTAATAAAAACAAGAAACCAAAAGACAGTAACTATTCACATATTTACGGTAAAGGTTTAGAGTAGTTCATTTAGAAATTCTTTACCTAAGCCGAAATATACCTAACCAAATCTCTATTTTTTTTAAATAAATTATATAGGCACTATCAGACAGGACTATTTCTTATAATCTAATGGTGTAGTTAGCCATTTATCTATTTGTATTGTTACATCGTTTTTGTATGTTTAGCTTAATATACTACATCATTATCAGCCGGAAGAAGTCAACTGCTGAACATATGCCTCATTCTTGCCTTCTGCATCCAGCGGTTCCCCACAGTTTTGACGTGGTCGTCGATCCACCTAGCGCGGAGGCCGCCTGGCTTAAATATACTGAATTTTAGTTTAATTGGACCCAAAAACTTTGTAATTATACGTAAACAAAATTATAAAATAAGTGCGTGTGTAAAAATTGTGTTAAATGTACATAAAATAATAACTGGATTATTGATAATTGAATTATAGTGAACTAATAAATTGTTATGCTATCTGTACAACTTCAATCGAATTGCAGTAATGACATGATATCAAGTGATATTTCCAGCCTAGGTGTATTATTCGCTTTTATGCGCGATAAATGGTAAATTGCCGGTTTTCAGCATGTTGATAGCTTATGCTTACTGTTTTCATGATCCGTAGTACTTCTTCTTTTAGGACAAAATTGCTATGATACAAAAATTAATTGACTTATGTTTTTACAAAATTGATTTTTTGCTTGCGAGGTACTGTTTATTCTAGGTTTTATATATGTTAATTTATAAAACATTTACGGCCTTACTTATAAGCGATACAACGATACATAAATTAAAATATAGTCTTGTACATTACGCACACCACGATTGAATAAGCGTGTATTATTAAATAATCTCCTTATCCAACAAATAACAAAATAATGAATTTGATTTGTCGCGTACTCCGCTGGTCCTAAGAGGCACCAATGCTACATTTAATACAATGACGTTAAAAATCTGAAAATAAAGAATGTCGAACGTTATAATCTCACAGACCGTCCTTGAGATAAATATCTGTCATTTTTATTATAACAATAAATTCTCGATTAGCTAAAATAAAAACACAAATGTTTTGGCTTTAAAGTGTCAAAATATAAATCATAAGCTTTATTTCTCGGTAGTCAGCTTTCGCTATAATTTAACACGTCGAGAACAGAACATTGATTTTTATAAAACGTACCGTGAAATCCCTTTTAGGTATACATGTTTTTATTGTAGGGCGGATCGCAATATCGCGATGGCGAGTCTTTAATTTAATCGAGTATAAGACAAGGCGTACACTAGAGAAAGCAGGCGGTCGTAAATCAAAGTTTGACACCGACAAGCACTGAGCATTATGGCGACGGAACCACCCAATGAGAGCCTCGGTCGTCACGCAGGCCCGGGCCCAGCTCGACCACATTAATCACCCCTGATTTATACGAGAAGGAGTGACACATTTTATAATCTATTTTTGAAAACCGGCGTGTTTTTCAAAATGGTCTCCGTTTGAGAGATCGCGACAGCTGCATCTTGTTAACGATGTTTCATTGGTACGCTTTGTATTAAAATTATTTGCGTGAATGATTACTTGTACTTTTGGCTTGTAGTTGCAAACGCCTATTGATATAGACGTTATTGATATTTGAGCATTGTGAAAATTATACGCTACATGACCTCGTATTTAATATCAGTCTATCATTGATTTATAGAGCAATTTATTTTAAGTAACATCTGAGGCATTCACGTTGTAATAATGTTAAGCTCATAGCGTCCATCAAAGCGATGCGTCACGTGAATGTCTTTCTATAGCTTTGGTACTCATATTTTAAGTGCACAACTAAATTGATTTTTAAATAACATCGTCTCCCCTTTGTAAGGAATAGCAAAAGGCTTTCTCGTGTCACATACGTCAGGGTTTGGTCTAATCCTCTCGGGACGTCCAGTTTTATTGCTTTCTACCCTGATCTATGAACCAATATCGAAACGATAAAGAAGCGATTTTTATCAAAAGGATGCGATTGTTGAGTCACATTTTGTAAGCACATAAATTCATATAAAATGTATGAGGTATTTAAATGATTAAAGTATAAAATGTAAAGGCCACGAGGTGATAAGGTCCGATCGAACATATACAAGTTTTTTGATACGTTGTCGCAACATCGATCATGGACACCATTTCTGTTTAACATTTACAAGAAATTATCGTCTAGGGCACGGTTGGGTATCGAGCAAAAATGCCGTTGACGACGTCAATTTTCTGCCGAAAAAATGATAATTTTCTCTGTAAAAGCAGCGACGTGCAAGTTTCGTTTCGCACATGTATGCAATTATTTTAATAGGTATCTTCGAATAATTTAATCAGTACATTATATTATTGAGGTTCACGACGCAATACGAGGACAAAACTTGTATTCCTTACCCTATCTTGAAAATTAAGCTTTATTACTGTCAATCTTATCGTTATTACATCCTACTGCAAATTAAATGTTATTATCAATTAATTATTTATTAAAGCTATAACAATCTGTCAACCACTTTTGTACTTACTTGTAGGTGTACATAAATGTTTATCGAATTTAATCGAGTGTTAATTCTTTATTGGGTTATATGTCTTGTCTTGTAAAACAACTGAAGCCCGTTGCACTTATTTAAAAGTAACGTATAGCTAAGTACATTCCCACCGTACTAAACACGTAGTTTCTAAAATATCAAATTATTAAGTATCATCCAAGTAATTCATTTAATCATATAGAAATGTATAATTAATTAAAAGCTATCATTAAAAGACAATTTATGCAAGAATTTGAAATCACTTAATTTAACCAAGATCAATAATAGCTTAATAGACTTTTATTGAATAATTATGGTAATTGTCGCAAATATTTATTCGTAACACAAAATATCGATTGATTTAAATAGGAAGAGATTAAAGATTATCGATCAAATTTATTACAAACTAGATACTTAGTTTGTAATAAAAAAGAAAAAAACTTTTTTGATTACCTAATATAATATATTATTAAATCTATTTTAGTTTATTTAATAATGCACCTTTACAACTTCTTCATTTAATTTAGCCGGAACTTTAAGTAGTCATAAATATTCCAAAGTCATTGTCTTAAACGTTCCTGACGTAGAGGCAATTAAATTAAAATAATGTAATTGTTACCCTTTTAATTGTTTCGCCGACCTTACCGACCCTTATTGGAAAACTCACGCAACCCGATTCAGACTGTTTCTTGTTCTTTTCGCACCGATTGCAACAAAATCGTACGTTTTATCACAAATTCATTTAACGAATGGTAAGAGGTGATGTCAGGCAGGCGTGTATGTATCAAATATATACCTAATATGAGGTGATTTATAAATTGTAGTAATTGAAATATTGATTGGTAGTACGAGTATATATTATTTTACATACGAAACTATTTAAAAATAATATTAAAAAAATCTCACTTTTATACATTTTATTAGCGAAACTCATCAAGTTCGGTAACAAACGGAATGCTTATGGCATGGGTTCACTCTTTTATACTTCGTCTTGTATAATTCAATGTAAAGATTTTATAAATTAACTTCAATGGATAATTGTGTGGTCAGTCCAGGGGTCAGTTTATCAATGCCATCAAATATCTATGCGTTATATATTGAGTAAGCAGTTAGTGAAATTGACATGTTCAATGAGTCGAACCGGTTGTCCATAATTATTTTCTGTTTATTGAGTTACAAAATGGCGTATTGTCATTTTGTCTAGTAGTGCAAAAACTCTTTTGTAAAATGATAAGTATATAAGTATTATTATCACAGAAACTCTTTAAAAAACGATCGTTGAGATATTCAGGAAGTTGTATCTCATCATTAACACTTCCTGTATAATAAAATTATAATATTGGTAGTCAGGGTGGTCTAATGTTTATTTTCATTACGCCTATTGTATAATTCGTGAAATAACCAAATCAAATCGATTAATACGTGTACCGATTACATAAAAACCCGTCCAATCGATTAGTAGTTTGGTATCGATTGGAGCAATTCGCTACGGTTGTACTTGTGTCTCAGGTTCCCAACCTTTAAGACTTTGAGTCAATTAAGCTTTGTCAATTTAAGCGAGTACTCTTGACTGACTCGACCACTAATGTATTATTCATATTGTGTTTTTGAGATAACAAGCTGCCTTGAGTCGATACACATCTAGTGGACTGATTGGCTTCAGATTACGGGAAAGCGGCGAGCGGTGCTTTGGAAACTCTATTAGAATTAAGGAAGAGTTCTTATGGTGACGGATTCTCGGCTTTTCTAGACATATTCTAAAGTACAGTTAGGATTGAATAAATAATGCATCCCTGGTTCTCGCAAGGTAGACAGAATCTTTTTTTATTACATGTTATATACCATATAGAGTTTGGTCTGGCGTTAAGTAAGAAGCAGTGTACGATAGATCATGCCTGCTAGAGGATGCATGTTCAGTGTGACACACATACTGTCTCTATGTATAACAAAACATCAGTTAATTACCTAAAATACCTGTGGGAGGGCAGCGGACTACGTTCTTAAGAAAACCTTAAATGTGGGATACAGGCCATTTCTGCCTCACTCTCCCCTTAGAATTTGTATTAAAAATAAAACAAGGACCAAGAAAGTGTTACGACTTAAGTTCAAAACTATATTACACGTAACTGTGTTTTTCAAATTGTCCCTTACATCAAACTGAAACTTAATTCTTGTGTTACAGCAAGATTCCACTTACGTTTAATGTCCTCAGTGTCCCTACAGTTAATGATATAAGTGAGAGGTATTATCATCATTTTACATAATTTGTAGTTCATCACTCTATGACAAATTGCATGCAATCACAACGTACTCTGGTGGAATTATCATATCATCGTATCTCTTGAGCATTATCCATGGTGATATTTAACTACAGCAATTTAAAATGCTTGAAAATTCTCAAGTTTTTCCGCGAACCGTACATTCATAATTACTTGAATCACGGACAGTACCAGATTTCTGCTTTCATTTTAAATAATAACTCACACATAGATATATGCAGGCACGACCAATGTGTTTATGTACTTCGTAATCGGTCAGGCTCATACGTTGGACCACCCAGGTAGCTTGGGTACGTCCTCATACCTGTTTTAGTTACCTACCATATAAACAGTTAGTAGGTATCCCGCTGTACCGGTAACGCCTCGGACATTTTGGTACCAATTTTGTAATTTGCGATTCGAGTTTAACAATTTCAGTGATTACGTTCGAAACCGTTGAGTGGTGAACAAGAAAAGGTACCGAAAATTAGCGGTTGTGATTTTTATTTAAAATCGCCCCAGCCCATGTAATAAGATGATAATTTAACCCAAAAAATTTGGACATGCTTAAGACGAACAAGGTCGAAAGAGGCGCGACCGCTACAGCGATTTAGTTTTGCTAATTTCCATTTGTATAATCAGTAATCACAAGAAAACATATTTGATATTCACATAATGATAATCTAAAAAGTCTATAAATGAGTTCTATAGGCATCGTCCGCAAGTGAATGATACAACACACTTTTGTGCCATGTATTTGCAACAGGTAGGTAGTAGGTACCGACCATGTATTTCAATTTCTTAATCGTCAAAGTGCTTGTCAACTGTTGAATAATTACGATAATAACATAATTGCACCTCCTTCAGTCATTATTAAACTCAATACATAGTTATACGTAATGACCTGACCTCACCAAGCTCTATAATGAACGAAAAATTATAGTGTCACCAGTATAGGGCATAGACGTAGCCTTGTCTGGACAAGTCCTAGACACATTAATTGACTAGTTTTACAAGTTAAGCGCTCAAACGCACCACGTTATCTTAATTCGACTCATTAGACAAGGCGTGCAAATATCTAATTTACATAATTTTATCGAAGAAAATTGTGCGCGTGGGCAGTGTTACCGACGTGATCCGTTTTAATGCGACCCTTCCCTTGAAATATGCAAACGCAACGTTCAGTCATTGACATTCTTATTTCCACGCAAGACCCCATAAATCTTAATCCCCAGCTGGCTCACAGAAGTGAACGGAAAAACGTTGTTTTTGTCATTAATACCCTAACGATCCCACAAGCGTAAATACTCCTACATTAATACACCAGTCGTCAGCCATGTGTTTCTAATGCCTGACAAAAAATGATTCAAAAGTAACCCGATCCACTTAAACTAAAGCCGTAAATCACAGTAAAAAGTTTTACGAATTAGAAACAATTATAACATCGAAGCAAACAACAGTTGTTGCGAATGCCCTACGCAATTGCGGGGCCATTGTAATTTACGGGCGGTTTACAACCTATAGATCCTTGTCCAAAATTCTTTACGACTAATATAACTTGCGCAATCCTTTTGTCGCCCGATGGGGGGAGAAGGGGGGAAGTTGGACAAGTTTCTTTTGTTTGCGACACGTGTTGCAGAACGGGTTGAGCCCGACACTTGTGAGGGAATCTTGGGAACGGTTCCGATTCGATTTCCGACCAACTGTGTATACGAAGAAACATTCTCTTATTTCTTTTAATTTTTTTCGCGTCAGATTATTGTAATTTTATCTGGAGCTTTTCGAGGAAAATTTTCGCAGTTAATGCTAGCGGTTTGTGAAATTCTTTGGACCGATTTGAACTTGTTTTGGGCCCGTTGCGAGGGGTACTCGTTTAAACATGATCGGATTGAGATCATACAGTTATATCTTTATCGTGAACGCATCAGACTTCACTGGGATTATTAAAGACTTTAAAGCGTCGCTTGTTAATAATTCCTAACTCTAATTTCATTGCTAAATTAGATTCAGGCTCAGAAATTTCAATTACAAACATTTAATTTTCAAAATATGCAACTAATAAACATTAATTTTGTAGTTTATCTGGTGTAAAGTCGGTATAACAATATACATGTACCTATTTTTATTGTTGAAAACATAAGTTCATGCCTGGCGCTCCCTTTAACCGGAAGATACGACGCATCATAACAGATGAAATTCTAAGATTTGTGCATAACGGAAACCTTAAACACCATTATTTACATATAAAGGCACACTGCACATCTTTTTTGCTAGGCCGCAAACCCCGCCCAGTGCCTTAATGAAGCCATTTGTGTCATGTTTATTGCTTTTACGACGTACTCCGGATTTTAGGTGAATTTATAAGGAGCAAATTGACACTGAAATTGTGGAACTCCTAATTAGTGTACACACGTGCGTATCGTTATGTTTTTCTGAGTCAACTTAATGTTATCCAAATTACCCGAGCATACCTTTGAAAATGATGAAGCGGGAAAAACAAAGTTTCTGTTTTTAAATTTAAAATGTCATGTTCTTATGATACGTATTAAATAATACTTTTGCAAATACTTTATATATACTACATACGAAGTATATTTGGAACGTTTTTCAAGTCGTTTGTAATAAATTTTTATTATCATAAGCTCAAGGTACTTAATGTACTTATGTATTATTTATGTACTCAATTTAGGTAGGTATATTTGATTATATATCAATTTTCACTCTTTTGATACGATCATTATATGCTGTGTCCGTTACTGTTTAAGTAACTTATTTAGTATCAGTAGAACTCTTTATGAATGAGTTTAGCCGGGTAAGTACTGCCATCATACCCTATTATCTACCGCGAAGCAGAAATGTTTGCAATATTGAGCTCTAGTTGGAAAGGTATGGGCCCAGGGTGATGGGCGCAGTGCAGTTTTGTCACTTGTGACAAATTCATCTGTTATTAGCAGAGGTTACCACTTAATTAACACCAGGAAACATTGAGCTTGTATCATTTTTCTAATATTAGAAAAAAACTAACCACCTCGCTGCAGTCGCTTCTTAAATGGGTAACCGCTGCTTATATTTTTCAGCTGAACACTTCCGTGCTTGGTAGGGCTCGTTAAGCTGTGGGCCTTGTTGTTGTTGGATAACAGTTTTCACGCCGTGTTGGAGCCTTAGTGTAAAACATCAACTTTAAATATAGGACTGGCCTCGAACCTATTTGCCTGTCTGCGATAAGTCAGCATAGTAGATTTTTTTCCAATATTGTTCTAATATACTAGGTATAGTACCTTGGAAGTGAAAGCAACTCTCACCTACCGAAAAGTTAATCAATACACTCACTTCTCGTAATAAGTTTTAAAAGCCATTTGCTTATCAGCAACACGAAACATTCGTCAATGTTACTTTTAATGAAGTACTTACTCATGATAAATGTATTTAAGATACATTTAAGCTACATTTTCCTTATCAACATTCAACAACCTACGTAAATAATAAGCGTGAAATTGTTTTCGTAAATGGCGAAATAATTAATTTACTGGATTGAATTGCTATAGTGCTTGATCACCATAAATAACGACACGGCGTAATTTTCTAAACAGCCCAATACATAAAGAAAAGCAAGGTCCCTCAATATTTATAGTAGGCGCCCTCTCAGAGGCTTTTACGGTTAAGGCAATTAGCGTCACTCAATTAACCAAGCACTACCTACGGCGAAGAATTTTTGTTAATTATTAAAGAGGTTGCACTTTACTTCCGTGAAGATTTAGTGTGTTATATTCTCTTTGGTATAACCAAGAAAGTAGGATATGTACTTTGCTCTAAAGGGCCTGAATTTTCTTCTTCACTACGGTGAGTAGTATATTATTAAGCTGTTCAGGTTTTGATAAATAACTATTTTAGGTAGGTTTTCTTTTTTGTTTTAAAATAAAATTTCAGATTATACACACATACCAAATTAAAATTAATAACTAAAGTGTATAAATAGTATATTTAAACAAAAAAAAGGTGATTTCAAGTACAATTTGAAAAATTTGATACTTACCGACTTTCATTCTATTCAATTATTGGAGTGTAACTCAAAAACTTCTGAACTTATTTGATAAATTGGAAATATGGGAAAATGGGACCACACGAAAAGCACCAAACAAAAAATAATTTTGCGAATCGCTTCATCCAGTCGAAAGTTATGAGGTAACAAACTTAAAAAAATACAGACGAATTGAGTAACTCCTCCTTTTTGGCAGTTGGTAGAAAATACACTTTACTGTTTTTTTTGACTCAAAAAAATGTATTTCCTGATATTCATAGCTTTGTATTTTTAAAGACCAGTAACAATTAAGTATGATAAGTATAAAATCAAAATTAAATAAGTTCTTAAAATACCCTTTACGCTTTTTAATATTGACTGAAAAATTTAATCAGTTTCCTACTAATCATGTTTATGTATTTTGTACACGTTTTTAAATATATGAAACATTATCACTACAAGCAACATCGTTGTTCACGGACAAGCAGGCGGAAGCAGAATGATTATACTAGCCTTTTATAAACAATAGTTATCACTTATCAGGCCTTCTCACGGTTGTCATACACACCGTTATAGGCCAGATAAGGTTACAGAAGACATGGTCGCCCTCAAAGTATCGATCGGAGTACTTGAGATATAATTAAGCTATTAAATCGAAAGCTGTAGTATGGAAGCGATGTTAAAATGATTATATTTTTGTTGTCCCTTTAAACATACAATGTGTTACTACTTAGTTTATCTTGTGGCAGACAATTTTGATTTATGTATGTGGTCGTTGCAGCGTTTGTAAAACATATGAAGGTTTTGAGCAGTAGGGGTATATGGTCTTAATATCTATAAAATAGTATTGCTTATACAATAACAAATATAAAGCACTAACGCCTGCTTTAGCGATCTCAAACATTGAAATTTATAGAGAGAAAAGTTCATGTCCGTCCGAAGATGTGAATTTTTCTCTCTATAAATTTCAATCTAAGTACCTATCAAACAAATTTTTGATTATTTTATTATTTTCATTATTTTGATCTGATTTATGTGTGCTGGGAAAATAGTATAAGAAAAATATATGGAAAACAAATAACTCCATATACCTTATACTAATGTACATGTAAATGTTAAAGTGTGTGGGTTTGTGTATATGCTAGTATGTTTGTTACCACTGGGCACTGCAATAGCTGGTCACGTATTTTATTTAGCTTGATAAGTATTATGCATATATTATTTATTAATAACAAACATTCGGAGCCGCGGGGCGATGCTAGTATAAAAAAGTACAATTACAAACCTTTTTATATACTTTCTTATTAAGACAGTAAATTGATGTTTTACTTAATATTTAATTTTTTATAACTTGATAGGCACTTGTTTGTTTGAGCACTATCTCATTTGATGTACAGTGATGATGCGGTCGAAGGTCCTAGAATAGCGAGTGTCTATCAAGGACAGCTGCCGGAACACACTCTTTAGGTGCTTATGATACGCTTCATATCCATATCCATTCAGAGATCGCCAGAGGTACCAGGGACACCCATAATTTTGCCAGTCGTGGTCTTGATTCTCTCACCTCTGTAAAAGAGCCCTAAACTAATTGCTCTTCTATCCTTTAGGCATTTTATGTCATGATTTAGTCAAATTCTTATTCCGGGAACTATATCACGTCCAAAGACAGTCTAAGTGTGAATGTTTTGTACCCGTCAAACAGGTACCTACTCGTCTTTTTTGTGAAATCAAAACATGAAATACTTTTAAATTATAAAAGTTTTATTCATCTCTGATTGGTTTGGAACTTAACCTCACTGATAAAGCTCAACAAAAAAAGCACCTACTTACGTCAGAATGCGTTCTGTAAATTATCACAAGAAAGTATCTCAGCAGGAGCTTAAAAACCTATACATTAAATATAAGAGCACGCAATGTACCGGCATGCGATGAAACCTTCCAATACATAACTGCAGAGTTTTAATTACTATAGGGTTGTCAATTTAGTTTACTTTTATTTCACAGAACATTTTATTTGCTTATACATTTAAAATAAAAACTTTATACGGATTATACGAGTATTACGTAGGTACTTGATATCAAAGATTTTATATTACTAAAAAGGATATTACATTCATTCAGATATTCATCCTAAAGCTATGATCACTTTCAGTGACCAAGATCTCTGGAAATCAATTAAAAACGTGAAAACAGCAAGATTAAAATAGATATACGCCATTTAAACCGTAAAGTAGTAGAAACTAAACCTAAAAAGTAGTAGAAATACCTATTGATAAAATATTGTTTTTTCAAAAGTCTTGTTAATTTTATAAACATAAACATATTTGTATGAACAGGTATTATTATTATTTTATGGTCATCGCTATTTTTCTACAAATTTCGATTCTACTACGTCCGCAGAGGGGTTCTTTTCAGCGAATGACGCAGTAGGTGTTAAGACTCTTCCGTAAATAGTGCATCTTGGTAGGCCACTACAGTTCTAGATGTTTACCGAGACTGAAGTCTGCTTAAGGTTGTTGCAAGTACAATTATAGAGCGAATGGGATTAAACAGTTGCGTTTTGTGGTAACGAGCGCATAAAATAACGCGCCAACAACGTTGAGGCTATAAGATACAGCGACGATTCGACGACGCGACAACAACAATTACGATATAGCAACTTGCATGTGTCGCCACATAATACAAAACATTATTAGATATATATCACGTTGATGCAGAACTAGATTTATCCTGGATGGATTATTATAATTACAAAGTTTACGTAATACTAGGGACAGGGAAGACCAGCGAGGCTAATATTATGTATCTAAGTTGCAAGCAAATATTGATTGAATTAAAAATAAATGGCAGCTCTATATCACTTTTGTCATTTTATTAGCGACTGATGTACAATAATAGTCCTGCAGAGTTCAGGTGCTAGTGACATGAAAAAAAATCGCATTCGTGCCAACCCTATATTTCGATCGAATTTTCGCGACTTACGGGCTCTTGCCCCCAGTTATCTGACTCGCGAATCGGCTTCTCGGTAACCAATTCAAAAGCAACGAAGGTATTGTACTCGTGCTTAATTTCATTTGGTAACAGTTAACTTACGTTTCGTTTACACATCGCTGGCACATTACTGAGGACATTAGGGTCCATTACCGTTATTTAAAATTGGCTTAACAAGTAGGTAAACTGATGTTTCTTTTTTTGCCTTATTGCCATTTTTGGCCTTATGTTTGCCTATTTATGTGTAGGTATATGTTAATGTATGATTTCTACGGGATAATATATATCACTATAGGAGGCCAAGATTAATTATTTAAGGTACCTACGGTCCATGGTTTTCTGTCAATAGTATTTTTTTCATGAATCTGTTATAATTTTCTAATTAACCTACTAAAGGAGATGTGATTTTATTGCTATTCATAATTTATGATAATCTAGCCTGCAATATTAATTCTTGTCGCGAGATTCGCGAGCCGCGCCCGCTCAAAGGCAGCTCTACCATTTATCATTATCGACGTTTGAACGAAATGAAGCCGTCGTCACAGCCAATTGTAACGTCATTTGAACTAAGCCGGCCAGACAACCGATCCCATTCAAACCTCAAGTATCAGCAGATGCGCCTATACAACCAACTCTTTTTAATCACCCACTTGACTTTAAAACGATCTTCCGGTCATTAATATCGATGTTTCTTTGTTTCAGGAGCGAACGGCCTCAGAAGACGAGGAAGACAAACGTACACTAGATATCAAACGCTAGAGTTAGAGAAAGAGTTCCACACGAATCACTACCTAACGCGGAGGAGACGCATCGAGATGGCGCACGCGCTGTGTCTAACGGAGCGGCAAATAAAAATATGGTTCCAGAATCGGAGGATGAAATTAAAGAAAGAAATACAGGCCATAAAGGAGTTGAACGAGCAGGAGAAGCAAGCGCAGGCGCAGAAAGCGGCGGCAGCGGCTGCAGCCGCGGCGGCCGCTGCGCAAGGGCATCCCGAACATTAAAATATAAAGACCTCGGTACACACGCGCGAGTTGTCGTTGAACAGTGATACAATCGCAGTCCGCCGAACACTCCCTTAGCTTTGTGTTCGTAAATTGTTTGATTTTTTCTCGTTATTTAAGTGTTGTTCGGTTGTTGTGATTATTTTTTAAATTAATTAGACAAAGTTTTGTAACGAATAAAAGAACATTAAACTGTTGAATGCTAGAATAGAAACGGGTCGTATTATTTTTGTGTTTCGGGTTTTTGTTTTTGTTGATTTATTGATTTTTTATATGTATATTTTTTATACGCGCAATATGATAATGTTCGCGTTCGGAAACCAGTGCAATTTGTAGAAATCTCTTCCGTGTAACATAGTGTAGGTGTATCGTAGTGCGTTTTACATAATGTGCGAACGTAGCGCTCCATGTTCGGATGCGTCGGCGACGTGAACTATAATTACATTGTACAAATTTAATATGCCTACCAAAGAGACCCGGTCTCGTACCCTTAAAGCTAAGTAAATAAAGTGTCGTAAGTTAAATTAATTATCCGCTAATATAATATCGGACAGAATAACTTTCCGCGCCATCTAATCTCTCAATACTCTCGCATAAGTATAGTGTAAACGTGATCGTGTTCCTGCAGTTTTAATAGTCGATGAAGTTAAACAAATTGCCATAAATATAAGTAGTTATTATTTAGCTAGTAGTCGTGTAAATAGTTAGGGTTAAAGTATTGGAAGTGAGCGGTTCGTTTTCGTCTCCGCGGAATGGGCAGAAACCAGGTGTTGGATTGTGCGGCACGATGCGATGCGCTGCGAGTGCAGGCGACAGCGGGGCGTATGGTGATGTGGTGCCTTAGCAAGGGGAGTGCGCGCCGCCGGCCACCAAACAGGACTAGGTGAGTTTTTGTCAAAGTCACCGCCATTATTTATCGAGTGGAGACGGCCGCGAAAAACTGACTTGCTCCATCACTGGTTGACAGCTTTGCCATTTATGAAGGCGCGCGGCTGAGACGGTTACGGCGCGTAACCGTTTTTCAATGTTTTAATTTACTTAACCCAGCTGTAATATTTTATTTCTGTATTGTTATGGTGACCGTCTCCCACTCGAACAATTATTCTGTTAATTAATTAACTAAATTTATAGGTATATAAGTATCTATTCAATGATAAATTCTGCATAGGTACCTATTGACATTTATATACTAGATATACGTATAATACTAGGTAATAACATACCCATATATTTAATATGAAGCTATAGAACGTTACAATTAATTAGGTGTGTGCAAAATACTACCTATATATACGCCTGTACCAACAACGTATATTAACAAATGTCGTAAAACATGCGTAACACCTCTATATAGAGGGCTCAATTAAAGGCCGGGAGCAATAACTATTAAAAATTATATAAAGTGACCTCTCTTTGATCTCGAAGCCAAATATAGCATCTTAAAATCGGACAACTTAAAAATGGAATTTCTTTCACATCACGTAGAGATAGCAAAAAAGTTAATAGATATCTTAAAAAGTAAATAAGATTTATATAAGCCCTATCGCAAGAACAAGAGTTACACACCGATTGAAAGTAAAATTAGTTTTTTTAAATTATTAGAACTCATTGAAAAAATTGGTATGTGTTTGGAGTCCAATGGGAAACATTGTATGGACCTTTACATATTCTTGTAGTTATGTTTGTTTTGCTACGGCAATACGAGCGAGGTATCTGAATGTTGGTAGCAAAAAGTCTTGGCATAAACTCTCAATTTTATATGGTGTGTATCCTTGTGCGCATCGGTTGGCTCTTCAATTGGATAACAAGTTATTTAGTTTTTTAACTGCTCTTTTTTGTTTGTAGGTAACTTCTTGTGTAGCAAAGTAAAAGATTACTTTGCATTTTGAACTTCCTATTCCCAACTGCACGTTTTGAGACAAGTTACTACCTAAAAAATTAAGTTATGTATTTGAGACATGTATTAGAGATTCGAAAATTTAGCTTAGTATTAATCAACATGACTAGGTTATAGCAATTTTTGAGAGGCATAATGTCCAGCAGTGAACTGATATGGGCTGATGATAATGATGAATAGGTAATGTCTTTATAAGTCTGTAAGATTAGGGGTAGATTAACTAAAAATATCAAAAATACTAAGTTCAAACCTACAGAAAACTTGTGCTGCTGACTGTACATTTAGTCGGCCATGTTTGCGGTCCACGACCTGCCTGCCAAAACTGCGATAGCAGTTAATTATTTGGCCGATACGAAAATTATTGGTTGCCCAAACGCCGACGAATCGGACCCCGCATTTTAAAACATCTCAATTTTGCCCGCAATATCGTGTACATACCCAAAATATTTGTTCATTTTTTGGGAAATAATGAGGTGTCATTATGGCAATATCAGCTAACTGTAAAAACCATTCGGGAAATGTCTGAATCCGTTATTTCTTTTACTGTCCTCTTATTGGACGGATGTCGTTGGATGATATAAATATACATACGAGTAGGTACACAATTCTGCTCCTGCACGAGGGGATTTTGAATTTTTTTTAAACTATTTTAAATTTTATAAGAAAATAGTTTCGTATAAGTTTGCTGAGGCTGTCAAATACTATTGAAATACAAATAACCAGCCTCTGAAACAATATTACCCATATAGATTAGGGAGGTTAATAATCAATCGTGTATAATAATTAATTATTCAATAACCTCACACGTCATGCAAAGCCGCGGTCTATCGTTAATTAGGTTATAAAAATGTTGATTGGCCGACTAAAGGTGATAATAAGCATATTAAAATATTTATGAATAATTTACAACTCTTAGCAAAAACTTCATGGTTATGTATTAACATACGATTGCGCACGATAAGCTAGTAACACATTATACTGTTATTCAAACTATTGAGCTTTTTCATAGATAATCAGGTTCAAATGTATTTTCAAAATATCTTCTTCTTCTTCTAAAAACGTATTATGTCAAAATAACAGCTATTTACTTAATGCATATACGTTTAAACATATGTATATGCGATATTTTATAACAGATTTTTTTTTTAAAAAGAATTTTCCGTCTCTCTGTCTGTTTGTTCCAAATGGCATGACTGATTTTGATGGTAGTTGTACAAGCACTGACTGAGATAGCTAATAGCCATAGCTGATGTAGGTAATAAGGAGTAACTTACGCTACTTTTATTTTATAAGGCCTTATGCTGCGAGGCTGCGCGAGTGAAGCTGTGAACTATACTAGCTATACTATAATAAGCTAGCTGCCCGCCACTTGGTTCGTGTGGGATAAGGTTATTGTGGTCGGCGAACTATGCGTTGAGTCGGTATAAAATTAGCTCAACTGCTATCTGCGTAAAAGCTATATTTATCACAAAGTAGCTGTGCCCCACGGTTCCATCTGCGTAGTGATGGATGACATTGAAGATGATTTTTCTACCGACTTCCAAAAAGGAGGAGGTGCTCAATTCGACTGTTTTTTTTAATGTTTGTAGCTCATAACTTTCGATTGGGTAAACGGATTCTTTTTCAATGAATTTCTTTTTTGTTTGAAAGCTGGTGCTTCTCGTGTGGTCCCATTTAAATTTCATCAAATTCGGTTCAGTAGTTTTTGAGTTAGGTACTCGTACAAACCAATAACTGAATACAATGGAAGTCGGTATTAAGTTTTTCAAATTGCACTTCTCACCATCCGAGTGACCAAAACAAAAAATAATTATTCAAATCAGTTAAGTCGTTCGGAAGTTATGCGCGTAGATATACTTTGACTATTCATTTTCATCCAATAATTTTTTTTTAAAAATCAGCCGTTTCAGCGTGAACAAGTAACAAACGTTAAGTAACAAAAACACAAACGCACTAAAAATTTCTCATTTATAATATTAATGTGATATGAGAAACAGTAGTCCCGTACCTAGATACCTGGGGTAGTAGCCCCTCGAGATTCAGCAGGAGCAAGGAGCCAACGCTCGAGGCTTCCATCCAGCTTCATTGAAAACTGACGAAACACGGATCCCGTACCTTTACTTTAAAAGTACATACATGCAGCCTTCCAAATACGAACACCACATCCACTTGAATGCAATGTTTCTCACTTAATTAAAACATACCACGCTGTGCTATATAAATGTTATAGAAGACACATGCTACGATAAAAACTCAAAGTATTCTGGGATATTCGACTGAATGCAATTTAACTCGCAGACCCTTAAGGATGTCATGAGCATTTTTTCAAAATACCAGTAGCTATGTGTACAAACACGAATTTATAAAGTACGAATAAATGCCGAGTGAATGTCGGACCAAGTTTAGTAAGATATCGAGTTTTGTAGTATTTTGCAGTTTTCTCTTCATTACTGGAAAGGTCATAAGTAAGTACATGTATGAACGAAATAAATTGAAACTTAGGGCTTACCACGGACTTTAGATAGAAGCGACAAGGTGCGACAAGGCAAGATTTCTTAAAATAATATGTATTGCCGCATTTCACAGTTTTAAAACAGCAGACGTTAGACGCAGCGATCCGTGAAAGGAGAATATAGTTAATAGCGATACTTCATCATGCCATTAGTTGGTCAGATTGCGAGTAGTTTCAGTATACAAGCAGCAATGTACTTCGAACAATAAATGAACACTTTGGCATCGAAAGATTGGATTGGACGTATCCATTCCTTTCCAAAATTCTTGGTTTTTACTAAGCTTTATCAACGTTTTCTATGTTTATATACGTTCAGTAATGGCAAACGGTACAGATGAAAGTGAACGACGTAGCCTATTAGATTATACAGTTGAAGGAGAAGTGGGCTGATCACATAGGCCACACAACCAATGGGTTGAGAAGGTCGAGAGTGGAGACCATGGGACGGCAAGCGCATCATAGGTCGTCCACTAACAAGGTGCGATGACTTATTTTAAGGTTGCAGGATGACGTTGGATGGAAGTCAAGCGGTCCGATTGGACATTCATGGTGGAGGCTTATGTCCAGCAGCGAGTTTTCAATGTCTGAGACGATGATGGTATGGAGGATCCTTTGGTAACCTTCTAACCACTTAGGCAGGCCATACATCGCAGAAGTATAAGCCTGATATAAAAGCGATTTACGTTTTTTTTTTCACACCGACATGCCTAATTAATGATAATCCTACGAGCTCGCAGCGAATACATCATCCCCTTTCTCATTAAAACACACAATTATCGTTTTTGGTCCTTTTGATTGAGATTATATTTCTATATAATACTCGCTAAGCCCAGTGGTTTCACCCGCGTGCATATGAATGATGATGATGAAAAGTTTCCTATGTGTTATTCCAGCACCTCATCTATCTAATCTACACACCAAATTCGATACAAATCATTTTAGCCATTCTGGCTTGATTGAGTTACAAACCAACATCCATCCAAACATCCGCATTTTGTATATTGTATATGTATATTGTAGTAAGATTACCTACTTAGTTTGGACGAAGACCAATTTATACCTCATATAGGTATCAAGTTTCACATCACTAACAAAATGTATACTTAACCTCGATTATCGAAGATTCTGGATGTGAATTACAACATCCAGAAACTTCGATATTTGAAATGAATAATTCATTCATTCATCAAACACGGCCTCCGACGCTATTAGGTTATATTCTTATTTTAAACTTATTATAATGAATTCATATTCACCAAAGGTTTCTTATTAAATATCGCAATTTAATGTAGCTCCCGTAGGTAGACCTGTTTTGTAATAAAACAAGCGCTGTTGCAACATGTATGGAGCCGACTGTTCTTATATGAAGATGCATTATATTATGTAGTGTACAATACGTCAGAGGTTGTGATTTGGTATATTAAACTTTATGTTTAAGGAAATAAGGTTCATGTCAGTAGGTAAGTTGTGAAACGAGATGAAAGATCACTGGTTAGAGGCGCTAGTCGGCACGAGCGTGCCTCGCGGTGCATGGCAACAGGAAGGCTCGACTTCTGAATTTTATATGAATAGATACCTACATAATTCATAGTCATTACTGTATATATTCTACGTCATTATTGTGAGTTTAATAGTCATCAATACGTGTCTACGTATGCTTTGATCTTAATAAATCAACGTGGTTATGTTAAGCTGTCTATTGTTTGAAAAAATAAATGTTTGTTTTATGATGCCGATATCCACTTGTCAATTATGTTATTTGTTAAAGTATGTTATTTGAGTAATACACTATTAAATATATGATAAACAAGAATAACCTTATAATATATATTAGTTTTTTTTATATTATTACTGTGACTATTGTGATTAATATATTTATAACTGATTAAGGTATATTCATTGCAAATAACCCGACACTAATAACTCATTTTATGTGTTGTATTATACATACAAGTCCTGATGAACACCACGCACTGCCTAATCCGACAATGGTATAAAATTATTATAAAACAGTACAAATTTTTGATTGATTGATAGTACCGGATAGAAAATATGTATTTATTTGTGAGTCTATATAATATAATAAAAAAATATATAAAACTGTTGTACAAGTTTTTTCTAACAATATAACAGGGCTAGAAAGCATGAATATTTATTATACGTATAGATGACTACGTACAGATACTCATCTATACGTAGTACGTAGTATCAATACGTAGGTCTAACATACTTTTTACTAGTACTCTAAAACAAAATTGTTCACTAAAACACTAGGTATCTCAACCAAGGTGGGCACTAAATTAACAATAGTTCCCAGGAACAGAGGCTGGGGTTACCTCAACGGTTAAGGAACGTCGCGTCGGGACAGCCAGGTCGGACCGATACAATCACTGCACGACTAGGACCTACCTATAAACCACCCACAACCTAAACTCCAGCTACAACCTACACGTAGTACAACACTACCTAAATGGGATCTTGAGGACTTTGAGATTAGAATAGATAATGATAGACTAAGGGCTAGATCTAACCTCTAAATTGTAGATCCAACCTTTGAATTAAGGCTTTAAGTGGTCTTGGACCTTTTTCGTCGGGTTTATTTTATATCAAGTACCATGTAGTCCTTAAAGTATTCTGGTTTTTTTTCTATTTTTCTTTTACAATGTAAATCAGAAGTCTGTGTTGATCTTCATCTCAGTCGCAGAACGTCCATTGCTGAACAAAGGTCTCCCCCATATATTTCCAAAGGGCCAGTTGGAAGCGCCCTGCATGCAGCGTCATCCTGACACCTTTACCAGGTCGCAGAACGACGCTGCGTTTCGCTGTCCGTGGTCTTCACTCCAAAACTTTTCGACCCCAACGGTCATCAGTTCTGCGTGCTATGTGCTTTGCCTATTGCCACTTCAACTGGCTTACCTTCTAAACTGTGTCGGTAACTTTAGTTCGTCAATGGATCTCCTCATTTCTGATTCGATCACGTAGAGAAACCCCGAGCATAGCCCTTTCCAAAGCTCGTTGTGTGACTTTGAGCTTATACATAAGGCCTATAGTAAGAGACCACGTTTTAGTGCCATATGTCGTCACTGATAACAGACACTGGTCAAAGATTTTTGTCTTGAGGCACTGAGGCATTTTGGACGAGAAGACTTCGCGAAGTTTCAGGAACGCTGCCCAGCCGAGTTGGATTCGACGATTTATCTCTTTGTGTTGTTAGTTACTTTATTTAGCACCTGTTACATTCATACATTCAACTTCAGTCATAATCACCATAGTTCTATCATAAATGACTTCATTTTAGTAATACATTTTAGTATGTAGGTACGTTTTGTGTAGATTAATTAATTTATATTATTAATATCGTATGTCAGTAAATGAAATTACAAGAAAAGCTTCGAAATAAGTATAAATATTTGTAACTTTTTCATGACTATTGAAACGAAGGCTTTCCTTTCTTATGAACTAAGCCATTTTATTAATAGTATTTTTAATAAGTATATAACTACATAGTTTATAAACATATTGTTACTACCAGATGAAAACCTGGTATTCATTTATAATGGGCTCCCGATATTTTTATATTTATAATATTTTTGGACAATAAAAAACAATTTCAATTTCAATATATAGGTATATATTCACACATATATTCAAACATATGTATATATTCACAAATCTACATAAAGAGGTGACGACACGGGTAGACAATAATTCAACATAAATAATGATTAAAAAATATAAAAAATTGCGCCACTTAGCCAGGAAGAGCTTTGGAATATACATTTATATAGTATATTTACTATAAAAAAAATATATTTCAATAAGAAATGTGTGTACAACCAACGTACTCAATCGCTAGCTTAATGATAATAATCTGACCACCACTCTATAAACTAACCCCCACTACTATCAGTTAATCGAGTTAACCCTTACGCAGCACTCGATTCTGAATTTACGAGTTTAACGAATTATTCGCTTGCCAACAGTTATTAATTGACACAGATGGGGTGGATTTAGGAATACTGGCGTAAAGTTAATGGGCCTATAAGCTTAAAAATTATACTCGCTAATTAAATAAAAACAGTGTATATAATAACTCATTGTACCTAATCTCGGTGTAACTACATGACACTAATTGAAACGAGATACAATAAATAATAATAATTATAATAAAACCGCAGAGGCAGATTTGTGGCGAGCTGTCGGTGAGTGGCGACACCGTGGACCCCTGACCTCCGGCTTGCCTCAAGTAACAAAAAGCTCCAAGGCTGGAAGTGTTAAAGGGCATAACGCCGGTAGTAGCACTCTAGTGAAACCGCAGCGCACCTCTCTACACCCTTTAGCCATCTACACCAACGTTGCCCCTTTTGTCAACATTGATGGTGACCCTTATGGGGGGCCCGTTTAGTGGGTGGCAAGTCACCACCTGCCTAACTATTTTGAAATGAAATAAAATTGGCAGGTGCCGTAGTCTCATCCAAAGCCATCTATTTTCCTTACATGTATAAGTTCATATAACGAATTTCAATTCGCAAACTTTGTAATAAGACAAATAAATGAAAAAAAAATATATCAATAGCCTTGTATACCCATTTTTGTAATAGATAGTCCATGTCACTGTCATCCCAAATTCTGTTTTTATACTACTTTGTATTTTTTTATACCAAACAGGCCTCTAAGTGTTGGCTACAGCCCCACTTATGCCTTAGTTAAAGGACCGGATGAAATCCGTGATAAAAATTAAATAAAAATAATAATAAACAATTGGTACGTTATAGTGAAAAACTACCAGGATTACATATATTTGTAGTTCATTATAATAGTACAAAATGTTAAACATTATAATTGCAGAGTAACGTATAATGGAGCTTAAGGTTTCAGTCAAATAACTATTTGTAGAACTTTTTTATACAATTAATATTATTTTAATATTTATTTCATTGCAATATCGCAATATTTTGTGTTTACATCACTTTTTCACCCTTTCATTCGCTCGTTCATTTCAGGACACTCTGCAATCGTTATACTATGAATACCTATATATATATATATATATATATATATACTTCTACACACCTTGAGGTGCTAAATGATAATACTCTTTCCAAGATGTGGTTGAAACTATAGTTGGAAAGATCTGACTTATTTACGTGAGCGATTCCCGTTTTTCATAATAAAATGTGTACAAACCACGTTAGCTTTCATAATAAAATTGCTTCTTTAAATTAAAATTATTAGATAATTTGACTTCACATTTCATTATTTTTATTTGTTCAAAAACACAACGTCCTTATTAAAAAAAGACAATACTCTTGTATCAACCTATACATTCCTAACACTTCCCCATCAATCTCTTATTATGGAAAGGTCAGTAAAACCCTCTATTATAAATACCCCTTTCAGATAAACCCTAACTACGCCCATATTGTCACGGATACAGCAATAAAGCCGGGAGTACACTAGACGCAATAAACTTACCACTATTGCCACCCGAAGCTATATAATACCGCTTTATAATTGCTGCTGATAATGTACTAGTTAAAATTATTGGTTATATGCCAGAGCTGCGATACAAACATAGATCTGCCACATGGGCCGATAGTAATGTTTATTACTCGTATAAATAGCCGAGAAACTTATCACATTTTCTTTATAAAAATGTTGGAATATTTGACTTAATAGACAAAAGTTACATTTAGTGTCTTTATTTATATCGCTCAAAGTCAATGTATGTGTAGGTGTATTGTAATATATCATTCGCGTATGTTGTATGTAGTAGTTAGGCGCATGTAATGTAAACTACTAGCTTCTGATCGTTACCTCGTCAGCGTGGATTTTAAGTTCATAGCAATCCCTCCGGAACTATTAACGGCTAGTTCCGGAGGGATTGCTATGAACTTAAAATCAGCATAAACACTACGGTATTATTTCTTAGTGTAAACTACCTTAATTCCAAATTCCATACAAAACAGTTAAGCTATTTCAACGTAACGAAGTCGCAAACATACACACTCACTCGCGTTCTCACACTCACTAGATTTGCATTTATAACGCAATTGTTAAAAACATATTTTCAGTTGACATATTTTAATTAATAATTTTATATAATATTAAGGTAACGTTGGAAGTCCTTTTAATGATCTGAGAAAAACATCTCGTTAAATGCATTTTGCCAATCACATTTCATCTCTCATACAACACTCCTCAAATAATGAGAGGGCGGTAGCGCGAAGGTACGTAGCTGCCATTTACAACATGGTGGCACGTTTTACAATCTCTATGGGACGTCATAAAACTGACCAATAAAGTTCATTATTGACTAGTTCGCGGTCCCAACTTTTATTTGATTAGTTTACGACGGGTATAAAATGTAACTAGGTGTTTGTGTGATTATAAATTTGTGATATGTGGCCTTTACAGCTACTTAAGTTTGATGGCTTTACTGTTAATGTGTTTGACGTTTATGTTTATTGCATTTATCGCGTATAGTATCTTTATTTGTTTCAAATTAGCTTAAGCTTTCATTATTGATACGATAAATACATTTAGAGGTTTAGTCTTGAACTACTAATTCAATATTATATCACAAAACTTCCTTTAATCTTATCGTATACATACATATAGATATATATCTTAAATATGAAAACGTGTTACATAAATAAGGCAACCGGCTTGCCTTTAAGCTTTGAAATGTGATGGTATATACAAACTTATACTCTCTACTATTTATCTCCCTAGCTTTACTTCTACCCTCTACATTTTTTTTAGCATTTGTATACGAGTACAAAATAAATAAATTCGTATATCACGGCAAGTAAATATTATTTACCTTTAATTGTCATAATATAATATTGTATCGAAAAACTGTATGTAAGTTTATTTCTTTGTGGGTCTCTTTGTTCGCTATCTATTCTCTTTTTGTGTGTACCTCTTAATTTTTATATTTATTTTATTTGTCTTTAAAACGATGCATTGCAGATGTAGGTAATTAATATTAACAAATGACATTTAAGACGGGCAAACCTTCACACGTTTCAGACCCTAATAGTAATGCTTATGCACTATTGATTCTTGGCAGAATATCTAGCACTATGGTGGTGCCAACCAAGACGTTATCTTGCACAAGAATTCTACCATGTATACACATTGGAGGAAATAACTCTTCTTTAACTATAGGTTCCTCTCACGGAATAAGTACCAAGCAAATGCAAATATCAAGCTATAATTTTCGAATTTTCTCAAGTACGAGTATTTAATATTAATATATGCTCATCTCCTGAGAACACACGTCTGAGCTATATTTTTTGAAATTACTTTTTTTAATAACTCAGCAAAATCATTATATAATGCATGTGTTGGATTGTCATTTGATAGGCGTGGTACAGTTTATGCAAAGCGGACATGCCCCTAGTGGGCGATTGGAATTAAGCGACAGTACTGTGCAAGGGCCTCTGACCACTACTTACATAATTGCTTCACGAGTTAATGATTATGATTGGTCAGTTGACCAGGTACAGCTATGTCCAGAAGTTAATTATTATAATACTTACCTGGCAGTCTGGATTTTAAGACGTTTTGCCTGTCTTGTTGGCTGTTGGACGAATAAGGTTGCCATTTTGAAACTGACTTTATTATTTACTTCGCTGCTGGATGATATGCGTTAGTTAGTAGGTACCTGTGTGCCCCAGTGGACCTCAATATTATGATATAACTATATGAGTATATATGAGCAATCAAAAACATGCCGTATATTGTTTTATAAGCTATCTGAGTTATGACATAATATAAAATAACACCACTCAAAAACTTTTTCATAGTCTACTGACTGATTTCCCTCCCTTGTGGAGTTTTAAATTCGAATTTCCTTTACCGTTCTATCTATAATGTAAGGAAAAATACACAAGATAGTTTGTGTTTAGATTTAAAGACGTTTGTAACCTTAATGTTGATGCTTTGTATTACAAAAAATCAGCTATTTTTGAGGACCCTTTCAAGAGCTACAATATATTTTGTTAAATTATATCATCATTGCAGGTATATCAAACTGCTATTCAAACTGGGTTTACAAACAGTTGAATACATAAGTACAGTTTTTTTTTGCTTTTGCTTTTATAGACTTGCATTAGAAGTGAGAAACTAGACACTCTGCATAGACGTTTAATTTCTCTCTTAAACATATCAAAGGCTAAAACGAATACTAAATCTCGCAAGACGTTTTAATTGAAATCGGACATTTAATCTAGTTTGTACGCATGCGATTTCCATAACCTATTCAGTTTTCGCGTATTTATGCACTCTGAACACGTTCAGCACACCTGCATTCCTAGCTCGTAAATTGTACGCGCATGAAATAGTATTGTTGATTATAATACGTCTCACAGGAACGCTTAGATACCTATTCACTAATTAAAGCATGACTATAATATTTGACTTGCCTTAGCTAACTTAATTTAAGCGCAGTACTTAGGTACATACGAAATAAAGTTAGATGTAGTGCGTATGCGTACTACGTATAAATGTAGTTGGCTAATTATCAGCACTCAATAAACTGGATTTGTCCCTTTGTAATTTTTTCACGCAGCTACCGACTACGTTATTTTTGCATAGAAGAAGAATGGGTTTCACAACCAAGCAGCTTCCTGCACGGTGATGCAGATATCTAAGGAAGTGTTATTGAAATAATGTTTATTTTTGTATGGGCTGCGTAGTTTTTTATACGACCAGCTCCTCGGCTAAAAATGCAAATTTATGTTTTTATTTAATATTTAAAAAAAAGAAAATAAGTATGTAGGTATGTGTGAATTGTGAATGTATATAGAATGATTTACTCTATATTTTAGAAAAACTAAGTCATTAGTCATAAACGTACCTTTCACTACTTATGTTTGCAAACTATAAAATAATGACAGTTATAAAATTTGAATAGTACCTATTCTACACATAATATATGTAACACGATACCGACTTAAACATTATAATATATTATGTAAATACTATATAAGTACATCCTTCTTCTTAATAATGAGTAGGACTAATGTATATTACTGAATTAATACTGGGAGTTTAAATTTCACAGAATTTAAGTACACTATGAAAGTACACACACAAACACACACATACACAACTCTATCAATAGTGCATGTAGTGTAAATTTCGGACAATATATTGTAACATTTTGTTTGCATCAACACAGAATGTATGTAGAAACAAATTCCTTTAAACAGTGATACCTAAATAAGAACACTATGAAACTCCACCCTATCGGGAGTGGATACGAAGGGTTAACCCTCAACTTTTCCCCCCATCCGTCTCTAGAGATAGGCTAATTTATCTCTATCTGAAGTTCTTTATTGCTCTCGAACATTCCCTTTTCCGCGGTATTGTTTCGTTTGATTAAAGTGGGTCGAGGATTTTTTGCTGAGGAAAAGGATTTCGTTGGGTTTTTTTTTTCTAATATTAATGTTTTCAATGAAAACATGGAATAATTTTTATTTAAATGTTGTTTTCCTGACCGTTAGGTTTTAGCTCAGGAACAATTAAGTTTTTGAACATTATCATTAGATTACAATTGAGAATCTATGGGAGAATCACAAGCTCAGAATAGGAATCTGGAATATCAGGAGGACAGGGAGACAGGAGAAGGTAATTAATATAGATAATAATGGTGCTCTTGAAAGTCCACATCCAAAGACTAAATGAATTGGTAGGTTTCGTTTAGTCCAACCATTTCAACGTTTATGTGTGTGGAAAACACTGCAATGGTGAGTTCAAAATAGTACATTATTCTGTTAGTCATTCCACAGGAAGCTTATAGTAAGCAAACATATAAAAACTGCAAAAAACAATTTAAGTTTTCTATTTTACCATGTCATGATACTTCAGCAATTACATCACAGAACAGCCTGTATATGCTTAAACGTATTAGATCCCTGAATTTTGGATAAGTCAACAGATTCCTTGAATTTTAAATAAATAATTAAAATGCATCAGCCGCGTGCCTAAAATGATGAAGTTTATGCACTTTTACAATAGTTACTCGTAGCTCAGATGCAACCGTAAATAACATTCCGTATACTTATATATCCTATACACATAGCCAAAAAGGCTCGCCTTTGAGGAATACTTATATAGTGGTTCATTAGTCTGGTGGTCGTGGGTTTGAATCCTATCTCGGGCTTGAGATTTCGGACAATGTCTTTCTTATATAAGGAAATCCTCAGCAGGCACTTTTTTATACTACCTATAAAAATTTAAAATCCTACTTAGCACTTATCAGCGTTTTTTTGAAAATTGACCTTCAAAGCCTAGCATATCTTGGCACCACTGGTATATAGGTAGGGTAGGGTATCTTACCTCAACACGTCATCACTTTCCTTCCAGTGAAATATAGTCTTTATAGTATTACTTTTTTAAAGCACTAACGCCTGCTTAGCGATACCAAATATTGTAATATATAGAAAAATTCAAAATAAATATAGTCAGTCAAAGTCTACTCTATTAATTCATGCAGAAAAAGTTAATGTTGGTTATGAGTTATCTATGTAGCGTCACGTCGACTGGGTATTCGTATTAACAGACAAGTGCTTAGAATAGAAAAAAAATGTCTAATCGGTAATGATGCAGTACACAATCACCCATAGATTAAATATATAAAGTAGCTTTTCTATAGTGGTAGGATAGGGTGAGTACTGTTTAAGAGTCCACTTCGGGAGGCACCAAACCTTTGCCAGTTATTAAACCATGAAGTAGTAGTGTGCAAACATTACACGGCCTTATTAATATAATAAACTTGGCTTACAACCGTTAAAACATCGTATCTGTCAATTTTTCGCTTGCAGCATATGTCACGCGTAAAAGCAAGATAAAGCATGTTACGCCTAATATAGGTTTACGCAACGTTTATTAATAAATGCCACAGTGTTTCGGTGAAGGCAATGTCTCCAGCGAAATAGCAGGGCAAGGGATCTCAGGGTGATGATTGCAGTGCATTACCATGCAGGGTTTTGAACTGTTGTCGTTTCAAATTCTGAGTGGCACTGGACTATTATGGGCAAGCATGCATTTTAACACCAGGCGACTGTTTATCTCGTCACTGATTGACTTAAAAAGGATTACGCTTTTAAACACTTAAAAAGAATTAAATAATTTTATCTGTACGCAAAACAAACTGAATGTGAATGAAACAACCACCCAAAAGCACAAATCAACCTCTACATAGAAAATATCAATAATATCATAAGTACATGGTACTACCAAGGCTAGTAAAGGAAACTATTGAGATCTCGAAATGCCAGAATTTCAATCGAGGTGATGGTTTTCAACTCGCCAGTGCGTGGAATCCAGTATTAGGTTGTTTTAAAAATAAAAGTCCGCGTTCAAAATGTGTTCAAAATACTATACGCAGTGATACAGTGAGTGTGTTTTGTCGGGACTTAGGATCGAGTTCGAGTTCCAGTGATAACCGTAGCAAAAGACTAAGAAAGAGGGTAGATCGTTATGTCTGCACCTAACTTTTAAACTTTTTGACCAACCACCCGCATTCTTCAGTCTTCCCGTGAACATGGTGCATGTAACTGCGCCGAAATATCGGGAGCTCATTCCACAACCTTACCACGGTAAATATCCCGTTAATAACCATATAACTTTAGAGAACAACCGTGATAGTTTAAAACAGTGTTTTATCATAAGTACAATTATAAATTTATATAATTTATTTTAAATGACTTTTCGTTACAATCTAGAATTATTGCCATGACGTTCCTATAATATTTAATGCACTTAAATAAAATTATTCATCAAGTTTTATTGAGCAATTAATCAATATATGTTTACATAATTAATAAAACAACCTGGTATGGATAACTTCATTTGTTTTTCTAATTAAGTATTCAAATATTCAAACCGCAGTCACCGAAACTATGTTCCATAGAATTAATATCACCGGACCTTGGAAAATACGTGACAATGTTAATTAAAGAAAATAACGGGATATACGAACACAGGCACATATAACCAACATAAAACCATTTAATAAAGACCTCTGAACATCACGAGATGGCAATAAGAATGTGCAGGAAGAGTTCTAGGGCAGCTCCTATTAGACTGGTTTTTAGAAGTCCCTATGAGTAGTTACTATTGGTACGAGATTCAATGATAGAAACTCACCCACTTCTCGCTTATTGGAAACACACTGCGCCTAGCAGCTTTGCGCGCACTATACATCACTAGAACGGTTTTCCAGGTTTAAAATTACCGTTATATTAGAGTTATATTATTATCTAAATACTTATATGTACCTACACAATTACAATTTGAAAAATGTAATACCGACTTTCTATTCTATTCAGTTATAAGAGAATATCAAAAACTACTGGACCAAATTTGATGAAATTTAAATGAGACCACACGGGAAGCAATGGCTTTCAAACATTAAATGAGTTTTGAAAATCGGTTCACCCAGTCGAAAGGTACGAGACAACAAACATAAAAAAAAGAAGAAAAAAACAGTTAAATTGAATACCTCCTCCTTTTTTTGGAAGTAGGTAGAAAAATTAAATAAATCGGTTCAGTAGTTTTGTGAAAGAGTAATAACCACCACCACATACTTTTGCGCATACTTGAGGACATAATAATATATTAGCACATAAAGTCAAACCTAGTCATTTGAGGCTTGTATGTATATATTATGATTGATACATAATTATGATATATATACGAATATAGATAAGGACTTGTAATTTTTAATAGAAAAAAATAAACAAAAAAAAGTATCGCATTATAAACGCTGGTCGCTAAAACTGATATTGGACTAGGTACATAATCACATATATACAACAATATTGTCGTGGCACGGAAAACGCGATATGACGGATTTATTTCATTCATTTGTTATTTATTATTATTACATATTTCTAATCATAAAATTATACTTATAACTTCTTAAGCTAATGTAGTTAATAATAAAGAACTTTAATTATTTTTAACATTTAATTTATTAACATTTTTGAGCATCATTCTATAACGTGAACACTTAGTAGGTACTTCTCCTCGGGGGGAGGCACCAACTCAACCAAATAATTGCTATTCTATTCACACCGAGAGGGCGATTTATGCCCGGAATTATTTCCTTGTTGTTTTATTCGGGGATTTGTCACTCACCCCCGGTTTTATAATTACCCTCAGATATCGAGTTACTTTTAGTTGGAATTTATGGAGGACTTAAGTCCGTAGTACCTAGAATGTAACCTTTATTAGTTCCGTTAGCTCAGTTAGTAGTGACTCTGTCTTCGAAGCGCGATGTTCGATCCCAAGCGTTTGGTATTGGGTGGTATGATGTGTGTAGGTAGTGTTCATGCCTACCGCAACACAGGGAATCCTATAGTACAGGGTATGAGTGTGTAAACGATAATTATTATATACCTTAGTGTAATTAATTGAGTATTTAAAGGTTTACGTTTTAATTAAGCAAACATAAACAAGTACTATAATCCTATAACGTTCCCACTGCTGGGAAACAAGCCTCCCTTTGAGATAGAGAAGCGTGGGTAATTCACCAGAAAAAAAATATTAAGTCTTATGAATTATTTCAACGTTTTATTCTGGTGTAGATTATGCACAACGGGAGATTAAAGATGAAAGTGCATAATCCACTTAAATATAGTATTATATTTTACTGTTTTTGTTTGATTTTTAACTTTTATTACATTAATACTACCTATCTAAAATTAAAGAAATTACATTTGATACATATAGGTACTATAAAAATCCCAAGTCTAACTTTCTAAATAACTCGATATGAAACCTTCGTCATAAGTATAATTTAAAATAAACGATAAACTTACATTATATTTAGCAATATACTCATATAATTGCTAAATAATTAAATGTAAAATATTGGTAAACAAACAAAAAAATACTATGAATATATGACAGGCAGAAAAAACAAAATGATATTGGCTAATTTGGCAAATAAATACCATATCATAACAATTATTTTTATTTTTTAATCGTCCCAGTATTATACACGTATTCTCATTATATTGCAGTGCAGATCTGGCTGAAACCACAATAAGTTTACCTAATATATTAAATTAACTATCGAACTAATTAAAAAATCCGAATTACCGAGTCAAGTATGAAGGAGGTGTGAATATTGAATGTTAAACATATTTTGAATTTAATAATTTAATAATGTGCTTAAAAAACTTAGATACCTACCTTTATTATATATTTGTTACTCAGCACAAGAATAATATCAACGTCCATGACATTTGGATACATATATTTTATGTGTGGCGCCATCTAGTACAAAGCTTTATCTGGTTTACTTTTACGAATTATAACAATATGTTATTTATTTGTGAATGTATAAAGTAATAATATGGAACAAGTAATTTATTATATATCTCGTCTTTAAACATTTAAATAATTAATTTATAATCTTATATAACAGAACATACTTCACAATAATATCAACCTAATGTAAAATAGTGAAATGTCAACCTTACCGAGACAAAAACTTTAGCTATGTAAGCATCTTGCTGGTTCAGCCGGCAGTTGACAGATGGCGCTGACCATAAACATAGCGAGCGCCACTCTAAAGCTGCGGAAAAAAGTTATAACTCTGCAAGCTCGCCGACGACGCAGTTCAGTGAATATTTACGATGCAATTTACGGTTCGTATATTGCGAGGCACTTCATATAACAAGACAAAACACTCGGAAATTTCTTATTTTTGCTGTTCTATTTTGTTTATATCTCGTTTTGTGGTTTACTTATTGCATTTCAAAACTGTTTTGATACGGTTGTATAAAGCCACAAATAAACAGGATTAACTATGTAAAAAACCTGAAGAGCTGTACTTAACGTAAATATTAATTACTTCTTGTCATACTTTACCACAAGTTTTATTGAATTATCATTTAAGTTTTTCTCATTACATTTTCATCGTTTAAATGTGTTTTACTACCTTAACTAAAATCTCATAATGTGAAGTGAAAATCGCAGCACTGCAACGCAACACTAGCGTCATCGGACGAGGCTATAAAGCATCAATTTTACGACGTGACGACCGACCTAAAATAGCTCATAAAAAGCTTCGCGCTCTCTCACACAGATGGCGGCGTGACTCGTAACTCGACGTCAGACGGACCTTGCGCCCTCTACAGGCGGTTGGTTTGAGTAATTCTATCTTTTCGCGCCAACTTCAAGCTCTCGGGATTCTGTTCTGATCGGAGGTTATGGTTTTATTGGGTTATAAAAGTTACGAGTTACGGCTGCGACCGTCGAATATGGAGATATCGGAGGGCGAATGGGCGTGTAAGACAAGAAAACGACTTTTATTGTTTGTAAATTGGCTGTAAAATTATGAGTTCGCTCGTATTGTGCGCAATCACGGCGATCAGCTGTTTTGATGAGGATAAATCACTTTATTACCGCAAGTGGTGGTTTATGAGTCTATAAAGATTCATTTGAATGGGCGTCGAGGTGTCTACCGTTTCAATGTGATAATGTGTCTAGCTGACGTTTTTTTATGGCTCTCACAGATTTATTGGGCGTAATTTAGGAAAGATTGATGTAAGTGTAGTAACAAGTTGCTGTTAACAGAACTGTAATAGCTCTAGTTTTGTACCTTTTCTACATAATGTCAAAAGATGATTTGATTCCTATACTTTTTTCGTCCCAAACAGCATAAAACATCATCCAAGACCAGCTGAGAAAAACATTTCTGATCATCGCGCAAAGGTTTGCTTAGGCTAGGGATTGAACTTGGGTACCCTTGCTTCGAAATCAGGGTCACTATCACTACCAACTGTCTTTACCGGTCGTCAAACAAAACGCTATTATAACTAAATTTTGAATATAACTGCTATAGTTATTGAGCATGTCTGCAAGTTAGTTACCTACTTACATATTTTCACTAGATTTTCAAACTAAGAAGCTCCAAAAATCTGGGTAGCATTGCAACTGTTATGGGCAGACGTAGTGCTAACCACTATATGGATGACTTGGACGTGTCGTCACCTGATGACATAAAATTTATAGTTCATGCGCGTAGGACGTTTTTGGCTGGTATGGTATCGATTTCATTCTGCTACTCCGTCATAGATGGCGCTAGATGTAATATTAATATGTATATTGAGTTTTATCTTATTTACCAAATTTTAGGCAATGATTGAGTCGTATATCATAACACATCTAGATATTTATGTATTAAACATAAAATGAAAATTATTTTTTCTTGTATGAATGTATTGCAGTAAGTTAGATACTTTTTTATAACGTCAACGCCGTTCTACGCCATCCATCTAAAACAATTGCAGTTTCACAGCATATTAACGGCCTTACTAATAAACGCTGCTTAACTTTAAGTGACGTTATTTAGTACCGCGCAAAGGAAAAATGATCTGCGCCGTACTATGTGACGTTATTTAAATTTAAGTAGCGTTTATTAGTAAGGCCGAAAGCTTTTAAATTTCAACGCGGTGCTGCACTGCGTTCGTCACTCTGAAACATACTAATGCAAGATGTTCTATAGTCCAATTCACCTTGTACCTTCCCTTGCTTCTTTGCCTTTCAATTACACCAGGTACTTTAGGCCCTAAAATTGCGGTGACACTGCTATAGGCAGAAACGGCGCTATATTTTTTTAACAGACCTCGTCAGGTAATACGATCAGAAAACCTATACTCACATCTCCTGATTATCACCACCTAAGAACCACCATTTTTATAATATTATAGACATTTTTATTATATTCTACATACGTATAAAGTGGTGTGTTGTGTACCTACTCTACGTCTTTGTACTACTGTGGTTTAAAAATTAATTATTCAAATATTGAAAGCGATAATGATTTTAGGACCATCATCATCTCAGCTGTAGGACATCCTGAACATAGGCCTCCGCCATAAGTTTCCAACAGAACCGGTTGCAAGCGGTCTGCATCCAACGTCGTTCTGCTACCATTATCAGGTCGTCTGTCCAACGTGTCGGTGGACGACCTGATGATTTTAGGATAATAAAGGCCGATTCTTGTTCTGGCGATTGCCGGGTTGAATATTGCGTCGGGCTTAGCTTTCAGTTAAGAAATCCACAGCATGGTGATAATGCACTTTCTTGTGCCCGCCGATCTAACTAACCCCCCTTTAAGAATGAAAACTTGTCGTTAAGCATTTAATCGTGTGTTCCACTTGACTGTGTCTTAGCTCTCCGCAGTTTCACACGCGCGGTGATGGATGATGATGAATCTAATATAGCCTATGTTACTCAGAGTGAATCTACGAGTAGCTTTCCAATGGTGAAAGAATATATATATATATATACACAAACTATGAGTTATCTATGCCATAGTTGCCCTAGATACATGACAGTTTGTACTGTTTCACGTAAACGACACGATTTTTATAATTTTTTTAAAGTTCTAAAAAAGGAAATTTATATTACTTTGAAATACCTACATAACAAGATGGTATAACACTGGAATCGACAATTTAAAGAGGTAAATAGAAAAGAGTTATTTCTTTTATTATCAGGAAAGTATGCAATGGATTGCATAGCTATAGTACTTTACTATCTAACCTGAAACTGTAGCTTAAGTCCACTTAAGCTTTTTAAACTCTATTAAGTATAAAAATGAGAACATTACAGTCTATTATACAAAATGAGAAGCCTCCTAGGAATCGAGGTCGCGCGTTTAAATTTACTGTTTAAATGCAAGTAAATAAAAAAACTGAATAAAATAGCTGCTCATTTCCTGTTTTATAATTTGATCAAGTCGAAGTTCATATTTGACAGTTGCGTAACGGACATACAATAGCAGGATTGGACTGCCACATAAAACCTTGCGATTATCTAAGTTTAAGGAATGATTCGTCGTTGCGATCATCAACTAGTTCACCGATGTCAAATAAGAGATATTGCCCTTGTACACAAGACTGTTTTTCCAACGTTTCTTGTCATCTCGTCGATGTTTCACAGATGTTGTCAAAGATGCAACGATGCTCTTACAGAATCGCACGGCTGAATGTTACCACCGTAAGCCACGACCGTCCTTTTTTTGCGCATAACAACGCTAATCCTTCTAAATCCTTGCAACACCGACCAATTTGTTTTCATTCAAGTGTTATTACCTCGCATAGTGCTGTAAAGTGAACCGCCCGATAATTGTTTGTTTAACGACACTTTTACGATCATCGTCATCGTTAACTTTGACGTTTACGATCGGTTAACACTCAGCCGTGATTGTTTGAGCGGCTTAACTTTACAGCCGGTTTAAATTAATTTGGTAAACAGACTTTTTTTAACATGCGGCTTCTTTGACGATGAGATAAAGTGCTGTTTTTATTACAATTGTTTTATAGTGTGCTTTATTGTTTAACTTCTGATATTTATTTTTATTTGATGAGTAACCTCAATATGTTTGAGTATGCCAGTTTTTATTGTATTTAACTAGCAACTGCCCGCGACTTTGTTCAGGTAGTAGGTTCGGCCTTCGGCCTTGTCATAACCTCCCATCTTTCTAATATTTTTTAAGATATGAACATTCTACGAAGTATTAGAAAACATTAAAAAGATGAATGAAATCGGTAAAGCAGTTCTCAAGTTATAGCGTAACCAGGAAAAATAGAGATTATTTTTTATGTAGGTATATAGATTATGATAACCCCTCTTTATAGGTATAGTTTATGAGATGTCTACATCTTCATTGATCAATACAATTTAAATATAATATCTAGTGACAACTACTTTTGGCGTAAAATATAAAATCAAAATGAAAATTTAAGTTAAGCTTTAGACGCTGTTTCTAATATAACACAATTAACTAACACGCGATATTTAAATCTTTTATATTGACGCATTATATTGAGACTTAACTTTTTATGAAATTTTCGTTATCACGTGCAAGAATAAAAAAACAAACACAAATAGAAGCTAATATATACCTATATGTTTTGTTACTTTAATAATATAAACAATCATACTTGAACTGTAATCCGCATTCCAAACTATTATCGCCAGCGGGCATTTTAGCTAATAAACCGGAGAAGAAACAAGACAAAAAATGTTAATATAATTGAGTAGAAACAAGACAAAAAATAAATCAAGTCCCAGAGCGAACACTGAAGAAGCGTGGTTATTTATGGATGCACATTTGGGATGAACGGCCCTGAATAAAAACAAAATAAGAATAAAAATACTTATTTCCTGGTAAGTTATTATATTAATGTTTTGGGCTTTTTGGTTTAATTCGCGTTCAGGTTCTTGAACGAGTCTGTTGGGTTTAAAATTATTACTAAATTTCGTGGTAGCAAATCTGGATCTTTTTAGCTTGTTAAGAGGATTGCATAGCTAGTACTTGTCCACACTAAAAGTAACGTAAAAAACGTACGGGCACAGCAAATAATGTGTTGATTGCATGAAAAAAAAACACTGAAATCGAACAATGTTAACAGGTAGAAAAGAGTTTTTTTTTCTTTTAGTACCTACAAGTACTAGCTATGCAATCCCCTTAACGGAATGATATAATATTGTGAATATATATGGAAACAGGCTAGTGTTACTGCTACCACGATCGAGTTACAATCGCGTTCGAGACAGACCCGTTTGAACCAAATGATACAATTGAACCAGACCGTTCGATTTCATGCGCAACCAAAATCGTATGTTTGTTTTACCGCGTTATTCTTCCAATAGTGCTTTATACCAGTCTTAAAAATTAATTTTTAATTAACATAACCTTTAATATCTGTGAAGGTAGGTAGGTTGTCGTATAAAAGATTATATAAATCGTTTTCGATAGTGTATTTGAATGCAATTAGGGTTTGAAAGAATACAGTTGTAGGTATCTAGTTATCTACGAAAGTCTAAAAGAAATCAAAATGTAGTTGAACCAAGTTGGAGCCCAAAATTCAATTCGATTATGTAATGGTATTCATGTAATTAATGTGATTATTTACATTAATACTGCTTGCTTTTAATAATCTTCGTGCATTGCTGCTTCACACTGTAAACCGTTAAAGTATATTTAATTATCAATAAGCTTTGTATATATAATTTTATGGTGTATTTGTAGCTTTATTCGCTGCTAAAGACAGTATTCAGTCAGCTTGATAGAGCTCTCATGCAAATTCCATTGGAAATTTGACACGAAAAAAATACTAAATAATCAATACAATACTATCTACGCCTTGAGGTTATTCTAGCTAAATGAGAAATTATAATCATATACTGTTTACAGTACTACGAATTATTTTACAGACATAAAATAATAAAATATTTATTACTTGCGTGTACTGTTACTTAGTAGTGACATGATTATAGTTAAGAATTGAACAAGAAAAGAAAAATAAGCCGTGTTATTCGCGACTGTACCGCCTATCGCTATGAGTAAGTTATGGCCGCGAGGGTGAATTACACCCTGCTTAGGTCACGTGGTCTGACAGAGACGGCGATACAAAAAAGTGCATCAGAGAAAGAAGGACGTAAAAACTTGGGGCGGCAAGTTATCTTCGTTCCATTCAACTCACACTCGCTCCGAACGTCCGGGTAGATCAATAAAACTACTTTATCTCTTTTTGGCACATTCTCCCGTCCCGTACGCGGATTCCTTAGATGATACGCCGTAGCATCATGCTTTCTCCATTAAAATTAAAAAGAAAAAAAAAGACCGTGGCTGGTATTTTTTGTCTCAGTTTCTATTCTTCTTTTAAAATAAAACAACGTTTGAAAAGAAAAAAAACTTTTTAAAGTAAGAACGCAGCGTGACAAATTTTTAAAAAGCGATCGAACAACGCTCTTTTGTTCTTTTTTCGGAAACGCCGCTAACGCAATTGTCGTCCATTTTTTCACAGCGTAAGGTCGTGTACGAGCTTTTTATCCGTGTTTACAAAGGTAAACGGCCATAAAATATTATTACCAGGCTATTAGGAAGGAGCCACAGGTAGGTACTCAGTTTAGTACATTGCCAGTGCACCGAGCGAGTAGTTGTAAGTAATTGTAGCTGTTAATTTCGTTGTAAAGTGTTTACGTGATTTTGTGAAGTTTGCACGTGATTTCGGTACGTAATTTCACTCAGTAGTCGTACTTTACATGCATGAGAGCTTTCAGTGCTGCATTTACATCGAGGGTGGAAATGATGGTTAACGAACCATAAAACCTTCGAAACTGTAATCTACTTACTACAAGCTCATGTTATAATGTTTTATCACTTGAATTATTTTAAGAGACTTTTTACTCGTAGCGCTAAGGGATTTAGTTGATGACGATAGTTGGTCGAAATTCGAAATAGGTAGGTAAGTACGTACGTAATGTTTATAATTTGTCAATAGTCTCCTGACGACGGCAGTTTTTTATCCGTAGGTTTTAGAAGTTCCTACAAAAAAGTAAAGCCTCATTTAACAAATACATCCTATATACTGAGTACTAATATTAATACCTACACGCAAAAAGTATACTGAATGGATATTAAAATAAATTTTGTATGTAGATAGGTCCTTAGATAGACCAGGCGCTGGAATAACATATAGAATACTGTCCATCATAGCAGCTAGTTACTCATACGTTTAAGCCGCGTCAAAACCCGACTATAAGTCTATAGTATCTTGATACTATAGATTTATAGTTGCTCTTGAGCTAGACAGACTATCTTTGAAATGTATACCTTAAAAACACAGCTAAGTAGACAAATGATGTTCATATAAATTTTGAAGAGACGGGTTATCGAATAGAGACCACGTGTCGGCAAGCGTATCGTGCGACGACCTTCAGCCAGATAGAGCGACGAAGCACAAGGTAGCTGGCAGTCACTGGACAGAGCCGAAGATCGGGCTCAGTGGCGCGCTTTGGGAGAAGCGTATGTCCAGCAGTGGACTGTTACAGACTGATGACGATGATGATGATATAAATTTTATTCCTATAAAGAAAATAATGGTTATTATAGTGTGTAAACGTTCAGTGAACCAGATGTCACGTAATTTTCGATCTCACTTGACCCGGGCTGCTCAAACAATGACCGCGGAGCTGCGTCTGACGTTTATTTAGCCGCCGCTGTTTGTCCTCTCATTACACTCTATATATTATTTTTTTTGCGTATAAAATTTATACCACCGATCACGCCAGTACATGGTGCAGCATGCACAGGTGGCACGTAGACAACAAAACGGTAGGTAGGTATGCCGTATTTTTAATTCATTCTGTATATTATTGCATAATAAAACTTTTATTAAAAAGTCACAGACCCACATCACAATTTTTGTGTTACGAGACCTAAAGTAATAATATAAAATAGATCTCCGGGATGACCCAACTATTCATAAGGTATTGATTATGTTTAATTTCCCTAGATTTGTGTTTCTTCTCTTCTCTGGTTTATTGAATAAACAATCTCACTTAATGCAACTCTATGTATTTACTAAATAACTAATGGCAAATGTACATACGTGCAAGACCACTATTAAGGAAAAACAATAAACACATACACCTAATACACGTATATAGGTAGGTACTTATACACATCGACACCTAATACACATAGACACATAGGTATCACTAGTACTATTTAAAAGCATCTTTGTATAATTAATGTGAATATATAATTATTACTATAGCAAATATCTCACAATGTAAACTTTACAGACAACAAAAACGTTATTGCTCGTAACTTGGACGACCAGAGACAGCATATTTTCCGGTGGAACATCTTCCGGTATCGCCTAATAAAGTAATTACTCGACCACCCTCTCTCCGGGCTGGGGAGTGGGTGAATTTGGGAGAACACACCGTAAAAATTAACTTCAGAGAGGTCTAATGCTGTTAAAGAATTTAAGATTGTTCAGTTGCTTTGTAATTGTAAATCACGCTATCACATTTAATATTAGAAATGTGCAAGTTTGTATCTTTGAATGTCTGAATGTTTTTTTTCTGTTTGTTGCTCAAGTACCCAAAAACCGCTGAACAGATTTAACACACATCCTATGTGTACTTTTCTTCCGTGTCAACCTTGGAGTATACATAAGCAAGCTATACAGCGCGCCTTTATATAAGTATGAGGCTATGAGCCGTAAGCATCAGTATGAACAGTAGCCCGAGCACGAACATTTGCTATAGTGCAACGTTTTCGTATCGTTGACGTATTCTGTACAAACTATGAGTTATCTGTGCCACAGTGGTACTAGAATACATGACAGTTTGTACTGAATACGTCAACGATACGATAACGTTACACTTTAGCAAATGTTCGTGCTCGGGCTACTGCACAGTCGCAAAACATTACGAGTGATATTGAGTCAGCGAGCATTATTTTATTTTCTTTTGTGATTATAATTGTGAAATGTGCGGTACCTACCAGGGTGATTCTCGGAAGCAAAATAAAAGGACTAGTAACTTATATTCATCTGTTAGTAGTATGGTCATTTAATAAAAGCGCTATACCGTAGATAGATGTATTTAAACCAATTGCTTACGACCGGCACAAACGGACGGTAGCGCTCTATAGTTTACTTATGTATACTCTAAGGTTTCAACGGATGGTTCCTGATATCGCGATAATCTTATTTCATACGAATGAATTCGCAAGCAATGTCTAGTATATAATAGCTAGATATCTTATGGCATATCTGTCTACACCTTTCTATGTACAGCCTTCCACTATATCTTACCAAACTTATAAAATGTTGAAGTCTTCAGAGTGTAACAACGAACATTGCGCTCATGCTTATATCTTTCGTATCAAACAAAAGTTTGGTCACGCTTAATGCCTTTACGACTGCCATGGGTGACATAAAGAAAATGAAAAACATTTTGTATTATTCTTGTTGCGCTCTTGCGCGGGTAACTTGTGCGAACCCTCGATAGGGCGGCCGCAGACTTGCCGATTCTAGGACGTCCGGAACTGAAATTAATTTAAAAAATATTAAAATAATAACTAATATAACTTAATATCTAAGGCTGATTCAGCCAAATTTATATTTAATACTATAATCTCAAATCTAATCTTTTTATCCGTTGTTCTATAGAATTTGAAATTTTTCTACTCGTATGAAAATATAGTCTTCATTATTATGTGACCGATAGAAGAATTTATAATAAAACAAAGTTGATAATAAACCAAAAAACAGTAAGTGTGATCATCTCTATTGGCTATTACTAATAGAATTACTAATAGAATATTTATTTATTTTATGTCTAGTCTCCGAAATAATTAAGCCGCAATAAACTTTCTGGGAAAAACTATCGTACGTATTAAATAATTAATACCCGGGTATAGGCTATATCCGTTTCAAGTGTTATTTATATTCTTTCAGTATTTGAAAAGGAAAACTATCTTGCACTTGAATTTTGTGTAACATTTAAAATGTTTGTTTTTTACATGTTTGATTCTGGTTTAATGGACGATTTTGAACCAAAGGTCGGTTAGCAGATCGATATGAAATTCCACTCATTGGCTGTGGAGCTCGTGCTGTGCCACTCATAGGTTGACTAAATTGCCTTTGTTGGTTATTGCCAAAAAATTGAGGTGGTCTTAAGAATTGCTGACCTGATGGTCGCGTTTGGTTCGCGAAATAATTTTGCCTTTTATTAAAATTGTGGATTATTAAACATAGGTAATGGTCGCTTAAATACATTGACCTCCTTTAGGAAATTTTATTAAGACTACTATATAAGAAATGTAATCCCTTACATCAATATTGTATCTTTACAAATACATTTTTAATAACGCCTGTAGTAGTGTTTCACACGGGTGAAAGACTGCCGGGTGTCTTGATCGCTCGCAAATGTGTAGGCGGCCTAAAACATCCCTCTGTTGCCAACGGTTCTGCTTAGACAAATATCCTCGGAAACTAGTTACGTGTTTGGACTCGGATACACGCTCTTTTAATATTTATCGCCTATCGAAATATATACATTTTATATAAAATAGCTTTACTATTAATACTATACACAAATTTAATACAAAATCGTCAATTAAACTTCTAAAAATGTTGCCAGGTAGAAATTTACGAATGTATAATTAATTTCTGCTAGGCATATTCATGAGTTTTATTTATTTTAGTGTGTGACAATATATTTAAAACGTTGATGATAGAGAGCTTTTGATTTTGGTGAATCTCACTAATGATATGTATTTGAAAGCTCGTGAGTTAGTGTGTAAGCTTGTAGCTTTTTACGCTGAAACGGCTTATGATGAAATTTAGAATAGATATACGACAGATCTAATAAGGCTATCTAAGATTAACACAAAGTAATTATTATTTTAGCCAATTCAACGCGAATTCAGTCGCGGGTAGATAACTTGTTCACAATCACTAGTATACCTACCATATTCGGGTATGATGTAAAAAGATGAAGACTTTGTAAAATTATTTGATAATGACGCGTTTTATACTTTTGCTAGAGTCTATTAGATACAATGAACTAAGCAGACATAGGTTCAAGAGATACCCAATAAATAAAGTTACAGAACACATTAACAAACCATAAGGTAAAGAGAGAAAAGCTGCTATCAATTCGTCTGCAGAATAAAATAAAAGGGTTGGTTTCCAATCCATCTAAACATAGTAAGAAAACAGAAGCTCGTAACAAATAAACCGAAGTGAGCGTAAAAGCCTCGAGAGCGTTGAATAAAATTTCTCATCTTAGTATAATTTCGTAACAGACTGGAGCGGAGAGGAGACGAAAGCAAGCCGAGATGTAGGCGAGCCGTAAACTTGTCAACTCGAACTATTCCTGGGCTGTTTGTTTTCCTTTTGACAAATCGCGCCGCGGCGCCATCTTGCGGCATTCCCGACAGAATTGTATTTTAAAGCTGTAATAATAATGACATTCGAGATAATGAGTAAGGATGAAAACAAGGGTTTATTATATTAATGTTTCATTATGTAACAATAAGTAACATATAAAACCATTAAATAAGGCATTGCCTAGGTCAGCTTTTAACACGATTTGATGACAGATTTGAGAGGAAGGCTCGAGTCCCAGCAGTGGGAACAAAATGGACTGATTATGATTATGATATGATAATGACTGATTTTGTAAGGTTTTGTCTAAACTTTAATCGATGGCTGTTGATGTTTTTTTTAATTTCTGAGCTGGACGCTTACAAAGTATTTTTGGATATTTCACAGGGGTTTATTTAGTTTATTTATGTTATCTCACAAAGCGAGCGAAGCCACTGACGGGTTAGCTAGTATACAATAGAATCAGTTGACAGAAAAAGAAACAAGTACCTATATCAAATTCTTAATTCTTTAAGAGTATGTCGTCACCAATTCGTAGAAGCATCTCAGCAAATTATAATAAATTATAATTGTTGTTGCGTTTCAATCCCGCAAGAGGGAGCCGCAACAAAACTTACCTCCAAACCTTAACTAGATTTCACCAAATACAATACATATATCATAAATATTATATATCGCGGTCACATAACTCAACCCGCGTCCTGGGTTCGCTCGTAATTCGTCGTGTGTGGCTCGCGACTCTTCTCTACAGCACGCTGTATATAACACCGCCGTAATGTCTCAAATCTTTTAAAGAAAAACGATCTCATTCTCTTATTAAAAGAGTTGAAAATTGCTCAACTCAAAAACTACACATACATCTCTGTTCTATTTAATAAAAGTAAAACCTTAGACAAATGTGATCTATGATAAACGTGATTTCGGTAACAAGGATCGTCGACATTGATCTATGACCACGACCTGTTATTTTTCTAAGTAATAGGAAAAAAGAAAGTGTGAAAAGAGTACCCTAATAAATAATACGTGAAAAATAGTTTATTGTCAGATCTCGTGATAAGACGTAATAGGACGTCTCAGAGTAATCTTTTGCTGAGAAAATCGTTTTCTTAGTTCTTTGTTATGAGATGAAGGGAAATAATTTGTTGACGTTCTCTATATTATGTGATGTAATATTCCCTATTTATCATGTGAGAATGGGATGACGTATTATAACTCATAACACTCTTGTTATAACAATTTAAGACAATTTGTCGAAATAGTGTGATGTGACCATAAAATGATAATAAACTTTAGGAAGTTACAACTTTGTTTATGTATTGTTTGAATGATTATTTTAATCTCAATTACAAATACTAAATGCATCAGAAGTCAAATATTTTCTACGTCAAATGCTAATCTCAAGTCAATTACTTCCTCATACCAGGCGTGCGATTCTCTAAGGGTATGTTCAGGCAAGTGCCGTCAACGCTCACAACTGTCGCGCCCCGGTTTGCCGTTCCCTTTGGTTGACAGTGACAGCTCGCAATGATCACGTAGAACCCACCTTCGAACCGCGATGGATGGATCGGTGTACTCCTCGCGACGAGCTCACCGATGTCAAATACTGTATGAGATATCGCCCCTTGCGATATCTCATACAGTAAGCTTGTTTTTCCAACGTTTCTTGTCATCTCTTCATTTGTTTCACGGATGTTGTCAAAGATGCAACGATGTTTGCTCTTAGAGAATTGCACGGCTGGCGTTAACGGAAGCTCAATTTTCGTTTTCTATTTTCTGTGCCAGATACAAGTGAATTCGCAAAAGGTTACAACAAATGAAGTGGTTAATGTCATTGTAGCCTTTCAGGGTAACAGACGCTGTTTTCACTAACATGTTGCTGGTTTCTTCGATTTTAATCGAGTTTGAACAAGCCTCTATAAGGCATGCAAATTTAACGTAAAATTGTAAATTGAAACTTACACCCACCATATACCCACACATATGATGTTGAAACCACTCGGTTTCAATATCATATGTGAAGTTTCAACTAAAAAGTCTGAACTATGACACGAATACTAGCAAATGGTTCAGGTAACTCATTGCCTCTCGAAAGCAAGTCCATAAATAAAGTATTTTCTATAAAGAAGACCTCTTGTCGAAGTCTGCAGGCCTGCGGCGAGGCGTCTCGAAGTTTTATTACAAATCATAGAGAGATTTACGGTGTGTGTGCAACCGACTAAGGACTTGTAGCTGGACTGAAATATGAGATTTCAATACGACTGGAGATGGCAAGTCACTGTTTGTAACAAGCTGGGATAGCTGCTACAGCTTCACTTTGCTGTCATTTGTTAGATCTTTTTTTGAGAGCTGTTTTGCTGTTTGAATTCAAAAGGTGTTTTGTTTTCAATTGTCGATACTGGATTTTCTCGGAGTTTGAGCAGAACCATGAATGTTTTGCTACTGAAAAGTATGTAAAATGCAGACGGGTGAACTTAATTAACTGGTTGATTTTTACATTCAGTAAACGTCGTTTAATGAAATACAAACATTTGAGGTAACGCGGGTTGTAAAAGCTTTAAAGAAACAAGCAAAAACAATTGAAATTACTTGTAAGCTCTTCTTGCACAAGCAGTTTTCCTGGTTCAGTGGTGTAAGTGTGAAGTTTGGAGTTCGATTCTTAGATTAGAAAAAGTGTATTTATATAAATTTTAAGTATCAGTTCGAAATTTGAAACAGTTCTAGGTTCGATTAACACGAAAGTTGAATTATTTGCGAAATGTGGGTTCTCTGCCTACTTTTTTGGGAATATACAGACGTGATATTTTAAACGCGATATTGTTAATAATCGAGAATAATAAACAACAACACATCTTTTAAATAGCTATGCTATTTAAAAAAGATTTAAATTTAAATAGCATAGTAACTAACGGTTAATTAACTTACTTATTACGTAATGATTTAGTAACTGGTCGCAATTACTTAATTGTTATTTGAATGCATATTGGCATACTCATACCGAATACATAATCTTAATCTGACCAATATAAGAAGCAATTGAATTCAGTACACATTACGATGTATCTAGTTTTGCTGTGACACAGATAACTCATAATATGTACAATAAAGCATGGTGCGTTATTCTACTAGCTACGTTGACGATAGGTATGAATATTGTTTAACAAATTAAAATCTGGTCCACACACCTCAATTTCGCGTATATTTTGCAAAGTTCATCAAGTAGCTTTAACTTATTGCACATTATTGAAATTAAACAATAAATCGCGTATAATTTAATATTAGAAACGTTGGGATAACATAATATAAAACTAGTAGTTAATTCTACGAACAGTAGAACTCGCGAGCACATAGTCTTATCGTGGCATTTTTTCGCGGTACTTCACAACCTATTATCTCGGAAACCACTTAACCAATTATACTCATATTCGAAATTCCGCTTTAAAGTCAGGTACTTAATGTGTGTACCAAATTTTATTAAAATCGGTCGGTAAATAAAGCCGCAGCAAACTTCTCCCCTTTTCAGGAAAAGTACCCCCCGTCCACTCAAAATTGCCGACAATTTCTTTTATTAAATAGTAGAACATGCATACGAGGTTTCGTCAAGATTGAAAAAATGCGTACAACCTAACGAACCTACGGACACATGAAAGTCAATTTGGTCAGTTAAAGCAGAGACGCTTCGCTCGCTCGCTTAATTATACGTGATCTAATTGTTTTAAAGCTGTTTAATTTCAATGTATAAGAATCGCGAAAGCCTAAGAAGTCATTATATCTACAATAGTTATTAATTCTCTGTATTACTTAATGCGTATACAAGTACAATTTGAAAAATAAATACCGACTTCCATTCTATTCAGTTATTGGAGTGTATCTCAAAAACTACTGGACCGAATTTGATGAAATTATATGGGACCACACGGGAAGCACCAGCTTTCAAATAAAAAAATAATTTTGAGAATCGGTTCATCCAGTCGAAAGTTATGAGGTAACAAACATAAAAAAACATACAGTCGAATAGAGTACCTTCTCCTTTTTTGGAAGTCGGTAGAAAACTACATTTATTTCAAGAAACCTTCGCATTCTCGATGTACGTAGTATAAATACTTTCGTACTAACGCAACAAACGCTCTATACCACAGACCATATATGGTCTGTGCTCTATACACTGTACGCGCGTCTACAGTGACTTTTAATTATTTATAAGTTAGCAATATAAACGCATAGTTGATATCACATACACATAATATACAGTGTTGGCATCTCGATCTCATCTTATTTCCTTGGCATCGAAGCCGACGAGGCTGATTTATGGGTCAGTACCAACCTACAGTACAAAAGTTTACACGGATTTAATATATTTTTTTCACATTGCAATATTTGCCAGATTTTTCGCTGCCAGTATTATTTGAATGAGTTTTTAATTTATTAGTGTATAACTTACATGGTTGTTTTTTAAAATAATTCACTACGTATAAATACAATGTTGTAATACATAACAGTTGTGTTGTTTTTCGATTGATCATTTGTGGGGTTTAACCCTTTGCGTTCCAGAGACGTACATTTACGCCCGGTTCATTCATAAATCTTTTGTTTTAATTGTCACGGTATATGAAGGATTAATTAGAGAATATAATTATGACTCCATGTCCATGCAGCGAAAGCATCTGGTTTTATTTGAAAGCCAATAGATACATCAGATCTTTGATTTTCTTGCAAATCAACACTTTGTTAAAATGTTACAAGTGCAGTATAACACTATAATTGACACTGTCAATTAATTTAAGATACATGTTCAAATAACCGAGAATAACAGCCAGCCCTCGAATAGCGACCTAATGGTACCGCATTACTAGCTGTTCCAGAAATAAATACATAGTGAGAAAAAAAAAGATCGGTCTGAGCACGTAGCTCGCATTAAGTCTAAAAATAAGATTAATATATTGCGTAGTGTGAAAGTTCAATATGGCGACAAACGATCGCGCATGCGCTAACTAACGGCTACCTTTTAAAAAGTAAAAACTTCTATGTAATTGGTCCCGCGTAAAGATATGGGAATTTACGAGCGGACCCTACTGTGAGTAGGTTAGAAGAAAGTTTGAATAATGCATGTTGAATAATGAACACGCCTGCCGCCGGTTTTTCACCGTTATGTAAAATGTTTTTCTTTTACAATTTATTGAAATTCACGCGGCTAATTTGAATTTGGAATTGGTAATGAAGGTAGCCAGTCTGATTTGTGTCACATAAAGTTACATACATTATTTCGTTTTTGCTCGTCGAATAATGAAATCAAACTTGCTAACGAAGTAGTTAACTTCTTAAATTATGTTCCGTATGATTCACACGTTACAGTTCCTGGAAAAGTAGGTTGATTTCTGATATCTATATCTATGGCGAATCCCGAGTCAACGGGTAAGTTTCACGCTAAAATAATATTTTTTGCTCAGCAGCACTACTTCCTATGTTTTTATTCAAATATTTGAAATAACTTCCAGTCGTTTTTTCCCCGGGTGTCATGTTTTGTGAAATTTACGCCCAGCTTAAAGCATCCAAAATTTTAGCTTGCGCCGTCCAAAATCCTGATAAATGTCGCGGGTAGGGTGGAATGTTGCGGAAAAAATCTCTTCTGTACCTACCCTTTTTAATATTAATATTGTTTGCCTATGAAATTGCGTGTGATATTGTGGTAGAAAAACTGAAAAGAAAATTCATCCCATTTAATTTGGTTTGCAGAATTTATTTCATCAGCGCAAATGTTACCTGTTTCAATACCATTTCTGAAACTAGATACATTTCCTTAAAAAAAAACATTGTATTGAAATACATTGCAATAATTCCTTCGTACAATCTGCTCACTATACTGCTTTGATGATTTTGAAATTAGTTTAAACATATATAAAATTCTATCTCCACACTAATCTACAAAAACAACCTAAAATAAAAATAAAACGTTTTTAGCCTACGAACCCAACAATAGAAGACAAGCAAGACAACAGTAATGGCGCGCATTTGGGATTGAACCACGTCACGTAAATCGGGTGGGGATAATATAGATGGCCACTCCGCGCAGCCCACAGGTACGCGGTGCACCCCTCGAGAAGGTTTTAAAAATGGAACCCTTATCCGATTTAAAATGAAGTGTACGGATTGGTTGCGTTTGACTTGTCGATTAGAAGTTCGAAATTTGATTTACTTTCGCACGTTTTTAATAAAAATATTATTAGCAACCAGTAACGTTTGCATCTACTCGAGACGAACTACCCGCTTTTTCATTCTCGGATAGGCCAACAGAAGAGTATAAGCTCCTACATTTCGATAGTCATGTTTTTGGAGAGGGAGCTTATTGCCTTAGTGGATTTAAAAAAATCCACCTGGAAGCTTATGTGAAAGCGTAGAGAGTATCTAGTCGAAGAATATCGTTGGCAAAAAGAAAAAAAAACTTACATTTTTATTCTGATCCATTTAAGCTAGACGTAAGTCTAACCTCTCTGAATACTCAAACAAGGCATTTCAACATTAATCTTTTATACGTTAACGAATGTAATAAAATCCTGAGGGGATGGAAGCCGAGACAATTTGCCACTGTTACCCCTCTAAGCCCACCTATGCGTCTTTCTTATTGCCGTCTAAATCTCGCATATACAACTAAGATTAATCCCGCTGAAAGAAAGGGTGCAACCCTTTTGAGGGATTGTTTTGTGTAAAATATGCAAAGACATGCATGACCAACGGGCCTGCAACTGACACTATCGAGCTTGGAATTACTTTAGATATAGACCAGCTGTGCAATTTGCGTTCGTCGACGAGCTCACCGATGTCAAATACTTTATGAGATCATATATCAAATACTTTTAATAAATAATGTTTTTTTGCAACCAAAGTCAAAATTCAAAATCATTTATTCAATTTAGGCATCAAAGACGCACTTATGAACGTCAACTTTTCATTATAATGTACTGTACTCTACCACCGCGTTCCAAAATATATAGAACCCACCGAGAAGAAGCGGCAAGAAACTCGGGGCCATTCTTTTTATATGGATGTTTACAATGTTTCTACTTAGGTACTACAAATATTACATTTTATGGGTGGCAGAGAGACAGCTTGCCAGAAGTGGAGTATTCCAAGCATCTTTATCTTCTATATAATGTCGAACTTTATAGTAAGCTTTTTTTATTAAAATGTTTTTTACAGTCAACTTGAATTTGCCCTCTGTGAGCTCAGTTATGTGCATTGGGATTTTATTGTAAAAACGCACACAATTTATTATATTATATATAGACTTATTAGATGCATATTTTGAAAATTTCTACTGCTACCAAGTTATCAGCAACCAGCAACCACCTATGAAATTAAATGTTATATTATAATTCATAACAAAATGCATTTGAAAAGAATGTCATTGATTTCTTGAGTATTTTCTTCGATATTTATGAATACTGGAACACGGCGATAGAGTATTTTAAACGCGGCGGTAAAATCTTTTAAAATTCATTAATAATTGACGTCTGTTGAATTAATAATTTGTATTTGAATATTCTGCAAGCGTTGCAGTATTTGCAGTTAATCTATAGTATTTGAAAAAAAAACCTATAAATCAACCCAATTAGCATTATTGTTGCAATTAACACCATCAATAAAAACAACGCATTTCTATGCTAAGCTTGGCTTGTTTACTTCTAACTATGCTTAATTATGGAAATGTAATTGCCCTTTTTATTGTTTTCCAAATAGCAATGGACTCTAAGTGATAAATTTACAGATCAAAGGTATAATCGAATTCGTATAATTGTAGTTTATTGGGTATTGTGATGTCACTCAACTGAATTAACAAAATGACTCTGAATATGAAGAACAATGCATTCAAGTTTGCCGGGAAAAGCATGATCAAATTTTCTACTTCTGATATCAACGTGGATTATATGTTCGTGACTTGGATAGTAAGTTTACCAAAGATCCTTCTATAGTAATTGTGAAGAAAGTCTTCTATAGTAGTCCATTGCTTGTTCTATGGCATTGCTTGTAATGATGGACAGAGCAAAGGATCTGCACCAAACCAGATCACTCAAGCTGGAGATCATGGACAGTTTTATTTTATATACTACTTATATAGTCTGACTGAATTTGTAGATTTACTCGACTCTTTCATCTATGGCGCTTAAGGAAAATAAATAGATGGCGTGATAGTTAGAGAACCACCTCTTACTATTTTCTTAATCTATTCACGACCCTTAGTAAGAAAAGCGACATTCCCAATTCTGCCAAATAACCTGCAGTAACCTATTTAATAAAATATTTTAATTAGGTTATAACACCAACACACAACACACGAAGCGCTCGTAGCGGAGCTCGACTTAGCGATCTTAACCGATCAACAAGTTAAGCAACACTTCCTGCGGTCAGGACTGGATGGGTGACCGCTAGTGGCATTATTCAACTGAGCGCTTCCGTGCTTCGGAGGGCACGTTAAGCCGTCGGTCCCGGTCGTTTGTCGTTAGGCTATGTCGAAGGCCTTCGGGCGGCCTGAAAACTTCGACATGGATTGGCCACTAACCTATCCACCAAACCAGGCACCAAAACTGGGCCCGCGTGGTGGATTATGGCCCAATTCCTCTCTCTGAGAGGAAGGCTCGAGTCCCAGCAGTGGGAACAAAATGGGTTGTTTATGATTAGGGCTAACATTAATGTGTTTCGGTTTGACGGGCAATGTTTACAGCGACGTCACAGGGCAAGAGATTTAACAACTTATATCTCAGGATGACGAGCTCAGCCGTGCGATTCTCTAACGATTCGCCGTTGCGCTCGCCGACGAGCTCACCGATGTCAAATCCTTTATGAGATATCACCCTTGTACAGGTTGCTTTTCCAACATTTCTTGTCATCTCGTCATTTGTTTCACGGATGTTGTCAAAGAAGATTTGAACGTGTGTTTGTAGTTTGACATTGACATTGAACTGCCGTGCGATTCTCTAATGATTCGTCCTCGCGTTCGTCGACGAGCTCACCGACGTCAAATACTTTATGAGATATCGCCCTTGTACACAAGGTTGTTTTTCCAATGTTTCTTGTCAACTCTTCGAACTTAAACTTAACTTAACTTCGAAACATAATCTTCTTTTGTTTCACGGATGTTGTCAAAGACGCAACAATGCTTGCTCTTAGAGAATCGCACGGCTGTTATGAGCAAGCGTGATGCTTAACATCAGAGAATAAAACTCTAAATACGGTATTCCAAATTTTTATTTGGCGATCGTTCATCTAAAGCTTCTTAGATTCACCTTTTGTATTTATAACTAACGTTACTCAAAATTTGATTGAACGGATAACTAAAGGTAGAATTCAGAATACATAGAGCTACTCCCAGCTCGAGTAATTGCGCTTGAGCTACTGATAGTGAAGCAACGAATCTAAATGGACAAAAGCTTGTAGGACGATATTCATTACAAGCCAAGCCACAACCCTTATCAAGAAGATGCTCGTTTTTTCTCGGTTTTCCCAAATAATTTATTTAGCAGCCCGCCGTCAATTTATCTCTGTGTGAGCTAATTTCGCGTCGGCCCGGTGGCTGGCTGGCGCATGCTGTAATTCAACAAATTGCGACTCCAGCTCGATTTATGGGGTTCGCACTTGATGCGGCCCTTCTACTATTGTAGGTATTGTTATTGTTGACATACATGGACAAAAATGTATACTTATTATGTATATTTAATATTATACTTAATTTATTTTTTAAATTAATTATCTCGAACATTGAAAATTATAGAGAGAAAAATTCACATCCTCGGAACCCGCGTCCTCTGACTCTCCGTGTCAGACGCCATTGACCAACTAGGCCACCGAGGTTCGGGTCTGGGCATAGAATTTTAACTCTCTATCTGACTAATCGTCTTAAGGGGACGGAACGACATCTATTGAACAGCTTTGACAGTACTATCCAAACTTAAGTATATCGAACAACATCTACTATGATGATATCTACTGATGACTGATATACATACTTAATACATAGACACACCCAGACACAGCTCAAACAGACATGTTCATGCACACAAATGTTTGACCTATCCGGGGATTGAACTCGGGACCAGCGGCTTAGAAGGCAGGGCTGCTACCAATTGGCCAACCGACTGGTCAAACCGGCCAACCGTCAACTACAACCGGCCTGACATTGTTTATGTTTTATGATTGCACACGAAATATAGCATTATACAAATATAGTAGCATTATGACACCAATATTTTGTGTTGTAGGTCATATTAATAGAGGCGGATTTTATCAAACTTACGTGGGTGGCCAAATCCGTTATTTCGTGGAATCGACAAAAATGCATGACTAGTTTGTTTATTAATATTATACTTATTGTAGTTGAAAAAAAAATGTTATTAACGCACCACGCAGTAATGTTGCTAGTATAAGAATCAATTTCTGGTAGTATAAGAGGCAATTTGTTATTTACTCTCATACAGAGCTGTGGCTGTATGAAATTTACGTCATATTTAAATAAGCTGTGTTTAAAACATCATATAAATTGATGCCTACTTATTACAAAATATCACCTGAGCTGCGGGTTCTTCCGCAATAAGATATAATTTTCTAGATTCAAACATAATGTCATAAGTACATAGTTCTAATATTTACTCTGTGCCATAAGTACTTAAGTACCAATTAGAAGTTTATTCTTAAGTTTGCTTTTTTACATTACTTTCTACAATTTGATGCTTACTGGCGACACTATTGGATATCTATCCAATAGTGTATATAATAATACGTACGTATACCAGGCCCTATTATTATATTATATATATATATATATTATATATCTACCTTAACCATCAATACCTTCTACTTCCGGCAACTTACGGAATTATTATATTTACAATATTATAGGCATGCATTTTAAACTTTAGTTAAATCAATATTCACATGTATTCTTTTAAGCATTTTCGCCATGTTTTTGTATAGCATTATCGTCGTCGTTTTGAATTTTGGGATCGTTAATAAAATACTATTGTGTACCAAATAACTGTACTCAGACGATTTCCTTTTGAAAGCATTATCTTTGAACTCCTGTTGAAAAAATGTTGATTGTTTTTAAACTTATTCAAGTTTTCTACCGACTTCCAAAAAGGAGGACGTACTCAACTCAATTCGACTGATTTTTTAATGTATGGTACCTCCATAGCCTGGGTGCAAACTGGGTGCACCAATACTCAATTTTTTTTTGTTTGAAAGCTGGTGCTTCGCGTTTGGTCACATTTTCATTAAATTCGGTCCAGTAGTTTTTGAGTTACGCTCCAATAACTGTATAGAATGGAGTCGGTATTAAATTTTTCAAATTGTACCTGTAACTGACTAATAATAACTGTAATATGACAATATAGTAAGTAAATATTACTTCCGTGCTAGCGCATAGAAATAGGAAGGTCGTTGACTGGCAACGGTTTAAATTGAGTACAGGTTTTGTGTTCTAATTTTACCATCACTTTCTTCGATACAACGAAACTTTCACCTTAAGTTTATTTGACAGCATACAAGCTTCCATTAGTGCTAATTGGATAAGAATTACTTGTAGAAGCCTGTTATCGAACAACTCTACGTAGACTCGTTATATTTTTAGGCAGTTTAAGGTTAAGAGTTCAATTTGTCATTAATTTTTCTTCTTCGTCTTTGTGAAATGCACATACACATGCGCGCTATAATTTGATCCTGGTGTAATTCATCATACATTATATACATCTCAAAGACTACCCACTATGTTATATAATTGGTAACTTTGAAGACCTCGCGGCTGATGACTCCCGCAATAGATAGATCCAATAAAATCTGTCAAAGAATTAAATCAATATCCGATGACCTGATGTCAATAAATAGCGGAGAACCAAACAAACTGGCTAAAGCTAGTACTGGAAGTAACGGGACGGAATCGATTTCATGATATGACAAGACGTTTTTAGTAAAGGTTAAGGAAATTATAAGTATACTTTATATCTTACAATCTTGGTTGTATATTACCACATGACTATCTTCTTTACTAACGTTGCTACATCATCAATCATTACGGATAATGGATTGCTTGTACAGATCTGTACAGCCCGGCCTGGGATGGGGTGAAACTATGTTTACAATTTTCTCAGAGATGTCTTCACTTAATAATAGTCATAAAGGGAAATCTGGTTTAATTTTACAGTTAATAAGTATACCTCTATCGCCGTAGACAGAGACCAATAACTCATTCTGCTATTGCGATAAAAGCAAAACGTTTTAACTTATCTTTGCCAACATACGAGTACTTGCTAAAAATCTCAATTCTTGACCGCTTGCAACTATCCGGCTCAAAATTTTGCCATTATAATATTTTACAAAAAAAAAGTTTACCGTATGTTATAAACAAACTATCCATAACTAAGTCTTATAGGTAAATTCAGTCACGACCGTACGACCAACCTCATATTTTACAGTTTCCCCAGGGGTTTCCAAACTTTCTAAAATGACCCCTTGAGATTCTGCTTTTCTCTCAGTACGCGACTGCCCTAGCTATATTAATCTAGCTCGTCTGTACAGTAACACATAATCGTATCAATTATTCGGTCGGCGTCTCTCTTCTTTATTACTTCCCTCGGACAGCGAAGTAGATGAATTTTGTACCACTCCGACTTTTTGTGATTCTATAAATAGGATGGTCGGTGGACCGATCTGAGTTAGGAGCTTTCTTCGTTCTCTACTCAGTGTAATAAGGAAACGTTTGTATTTAGCAAATAAAGACTACAAAACTGATGTCTCAGGATCCTGAGTGTATTGATGCGATTAACTTCGATAGCTATAGGTACGTAGCTTAGGCATATTCAATCGATTACGTTCACATATCTGAGACATAGGTCTTCCTGTCAAAGAGAGAAGTACGAGCCGTAATTTACTATGTGGTTAATTGGTTAGTGGCTAGTGTTCAAACAGCCTTTGTCGTAGGATAAACACGACCGAAACTGATTTCTGAATCCTGAGGGTATCAATTTTAAAAATTCCCCTAGCGGTCACCCATCCAAGCAGCTACCACAGCAAGCATTTTTTAAAACCTAGTTTTCCTAACCACACTTTTAATAATCATATCTTTAGTAACGTTTTGAAAAAATAATAGCGAAACGCAGAATTGTGTTATACAAGAGCTGACCCTAGTCGCGCAGCAGTGTTTCAGTTATGTGTTCCTTTCTGCTGACTGCGGACCGCCAGACAGTCGTCCCTCTCACGCCCGCCTCGCGAATGGGCTACATCAGCATCCAAGTATTTATATAGAGCTGATTATAGTTAACACATTTTTTTTTATTTTGCGAACGTGGAAATATACTGTTAATATTTCATACAAATATTAAGGAGTGTATATTATGTAGGATAAATAAATTTCCAATGTGGCTCTAAAAGGTTACTAACTTTATACGGTAAAGTCAAAATTAATGATTTAAGCTTGATTTAAGCGATGATCCCAGAGATATAAATATGTATGTTTAAATGATTAATGAAACATGTGCTATTTATTAAAGCACATTAAATGTCCAGTATCTGGTAGAGTGGTAGGGTGTCTGAGTAGGGTTTAAATCGATAGGTTATAATGACAGAAACATTTAAAAACATAACATAAAATAGATAAACACGCAAACTTACAAAATATTAAAAAAAATAATTGGGTTTAAGTTTTGTGTGACCTCTACCTAATCAGTCCATCATCAATCAGATATATTTTTAATTCAATAACTCAGATTTTTTAAATATATCCTTAATTGTTCTCGTTTAGATACAAAATCTCTGATGATGTAATGATGTGCAACATAAACATTATAATCTTAGTATAATGTGATTGTATTTAATCGCTAAAACACAGGTAATAGATAAATTTAGATTGGCAATAGATACTGTTGTTTTAGTATTTGTATCAAACTAACAAGTCCTTTATTTGTCTATACGTCTGTATATTAACATAACAAACAACAGATCCTTTGCGTTACAGGTTTATGATCTATAAATGTTCATCTTTTCTATCACCGAACATAATGTTGCAGAAGCTGACGCATGAGTCATAACCTGCTTATATTGATCGTGAACATTTATTACCTAAATGTTATCACACCCACAACAGCTCTATATATTATCCATCGTCTTTGTAAATCAGCATATGCAAAGTGGTATAGCAATAAATCTAGCAGCTCTTGCTCGTTCTCGCATCATGTTACATCTTAATTTCGAAGCCGGCTCGACGGAGCCTGCTCGCCAGAGATAGAGCCTTTTATCAAATACGCATTACGCTAGAAAATTAAGAAAAAAAATATTTTAAAGTAACGTTCCGTGCGCGTAAGCGATAAATAATGGAAAGCTGTTAGAATGCTGAGTTTGTTTTAACATGCCCATGGGGCGCGAACGAATTATTTGCATTTTAAGTCCAACCTTATTTGCAAGACTCCATTTCGACTTTATGATTTATCGATGTAAGCTAAGATCTTTAGATTAGTTTTAAAGTTGAGAATACTGATTACAGAATTAATACTTGCACCTGTTTATAGTTACATAACTGTAGTATTAAATAACACATTGTAGAAGAAATTGTGAAGACAGAATGTCATATTTGTTAATCTTTTGTTGCGCACATTTTGCTTTGTTGAAACTGTCCCTGTTGAATTACCTGCGCTCTTTACATTTTATTTTATGATTGGCCTTTTGATTAATTTCGCTTTTCCTTTTGTTTCAGGTGGCCGTCGTGTCTATTATCGATGCTTTGGTAGGTCTAAGATACAAGTAAAATGTTAATAAGCGCACTCCTACAGCGTTCGAATGGTGGCTATCGGTATCGACATCGATTGCCGTATTGTCGCTTCGCATATAGCGCTCTCTTCGCTCCACACGATCCGGCACGGTTTGACGCCACGAGATCAAGATATCAAATCGAATGTCGAATAAATTTTTATACAGGCCCACACGAACGCTTAGGCAATCGACTGCTGGAGATTTATTGTCAAAATTTCCCGTTAGTAACGCTTACCGAGCACACTCTGCGTATCACTATTTCACAAATAAAAGAACCAGTCGCGATATCATCGCCGACTATAAATTATATGAAGCTCGGATGAAAAATACGCGCTTCGGTCTTCGCTTATTTATCACATAGCTCAACTTATGTATACTAAAATGTGAATCATTGTTAAATAAATAGTTGGATTAATTACGTGTGGACGATGTGTGATGAGGAGGTATCGAATGGTGATAGCCAGTAACAACTATCAGTCGGGGTGATCTGCTATCGTGTCGGATCGGGCCGGTGGCTACTTGCGCTAGGAATAGGTCGAGTTCCCGCGTTGTTCTGTTCCGTGATATATTGTTCCGCATCTCCGTGTATAAATCTCGAACGCCTGCTGAGGTACACGGCCGCGGCCGCCGTACCACAACGCTGAGCTTCAAATGGAATTGTATTTTTATTTATCGTGCGAAACGTCTTCGGTATCGCTCACTCGAAATCGCGCTTTATCTGCCGAAACGCGGCGTTATCAATCCTGCAGATACTTGTTAGCTTCACACCCACAATATCTTATTTATTTTATATTACGTACACACCTTGTTGTGTTTTTAACTAACCAATATATCAGAATTTGTAACACAACAGATTTGAAAGTATCAAACCGTAACAAAGCGCCCGTTTAGATTGTGTATGTAACAGTTAAAACTGATGATGAATTAAAAGTTGTGTAACATAAAGTGTAATATTCTTCATTGGATATGATTTTTTTTGCTGCAATTTAAATTGGTTACAGTTTCAAATAAGTGTTCTAGCTTAAACCTTTGTTTAATTCGTATTGTAATCTATTTATCAATCAAAATTTGCACATAACTGTGATTTTTACTGTATACAATCTAATACAATTGAAGTAAATGTAACAAATAATATTATTATACCTAAATACAAGTTCGTACTTATGAAACGTACTTTCACTGGGGTACATATTGGCGCGATGCATGTCGCTAAATTTTGCAAAAAAACGTTTTAAAGTTCAAACTATAACAAACGTTTTTCAAAAAATATCAGCCGTGCGGTTCTCTAAGAGCAAACATCGTTGCATCTTTGACAACATCCGTGAAACAAATGACGAGATGACAAGAAACATTGGAAGAACAACCTTATTTACAAGGGCGATATCTCATAAAGTATTTGACATTGTTGAGCTCGTCGACGATCGCAACGACGAATCATTAGAGAATCGCACGGCTTGTCAATAAGTATAAAATGTTGCGATGTGAGTTTTGGACAATCGTAGTGTCGGTAACAAACAAACATTGTATATAATTAAGAATTAGCATATATGTATTTATAACAGAAATCTGATGTACAACGTCTGTATACGTCTTAACATACGAAAGTGATAAATATAACGCCCTTAGTTCGCAGCTAATATATAATACATAAGTAATTATACTTTTATTAGTGTGATGCAAAATAAGACAAACATTTTTATTACAGAATAAAATGGGTCTATCGCAGACAACTTCCTTTATATCTAAATAAAATCGGTGAACGAGTAGTCATTATTTGCATAATATAAGATCGGATAAGTTTAGACTTAATGTGGGAGGTGTCGGTTACCACACATCAATGTATACGTTCTATATATAATAGCCTGTGGAAAATCGTTCACCGATCATTAGTCGTCTCCGATAGACCAGGATCTTGTTTGTACCAGTGCATCATGCCAGAAATCCTAAATACGTAATATCAAAGGCTTTAGTATTTTGAAGAGAATATTCCATTTCTTTAGTCGATAGCTTAACTTATTCTTAGTAAAATAGTTTACCTATAAAATAGTCACTTAAAAATGACATGAATCAAAACTAGTTGTGCCCAGTATACGAATAGCTAATTAAAGATAAGTAAGTTATATTATAATTTATTTTAAGATACAGTAGTGGTAATATTTTTGGATTCCTATAAACATATACGTAATTTTTTCTTCTGTAATTTAGGGGTATATCGAGTGTGAGGAATTGGTCCTTTCTGTTTTATGTTTTGCGTTTCGAGAGTGCCAAATTATTTATGATTTTCAATCATCGACTCATCTTATTACCTCTTCTAAGTTCCTTTTTAAATATAATTTATGTATGGCTTCATTTTTTTACATGATTTAAAGTCACTATATTTCGCCGAAATAGAAAGGATCATACTCCATTTATTTGTTTCATAATGTAAATATACAAAACTTATTTATATGGCTTTTTGAATGCAATACTTTTTATTATATTAAATTCGAAACAGAACACTTGTTTTTTTATTTCACGGATTATTTTGGTTTATAATTGTGAATTATAAGTTAACCGATGATATATATTGTTAATTTATTTTAATTCGAATCATGCTCATTAATGTTATACGTAAAATTTGTCCTTATAACGAAAGCATTTGTCATACGTAAATAGGTAGGCCCAATTTATTGTAATGTAAAATAAATTATTAGTAATTATTGAAAAAGAATACTTAAAGAACTCGAGGGAAATTAGTGTAGAAAAATGATTATAATGTTTGTGTTTCATGATTGTAATTGTGTGGAACATTGTGTAATATTATTATTATTATATTACCTATCATTACCTTATACAAATGGAAGCGATATTATAATTTTTTGTACAATATCGGCTATAGTGCGAGATGGATCTGCATTAAATAAAATTCTGTTACTGTATTACATCTTTTATTTGTTCTGACACCACTATAAAATAACCCAAAACATATGTGAACGACAAATTAAAAATTTAAGAATTAGCCTGCTAAAATTAGCAGGGACTTAGATGGCAACTCAGTTATCCACCAAATGATGGGTAACTCCATCTGAGTTACAATTTTTATACAACCTGGGGAAAATAAAGGAGCATTAGTTAGATGTCATGTGGTAGTTACAAGTGTTGTGGCATTTTTTTACAAAGGATTGACGATGATTTCAGTTAATTGCAATTATTTGAGACAAGAACTGTGCTGTAGCATTTAGCAGACGTCGTCATACAACGTCTCAATAAACCAGAAGTGATATCTTTATTTCTAATCGCATGCACAGCCGTGCGATTCTTTAAGAGTAAACTTCGATGCATCTTTGTCAACATCCGTGAAACAACGACGAGATGACAAGGAACGTTGGAAAATCAACCTTGTGAACAAGGGCGATATCTCATAAAGTATTTGACATCGGTTAGCTCGTCGACGAACCATTTAAGAATCGCACGGCTGAAGGTTTCTAAAACTCTGGACGCAACGTTGTATCACAGATAGATTCACAGTTGCTTAGTGAGGTATTAAATTCATCGTCATAATTTGACATGGTGACAGTGACAAGATGTGGTGAAAAATTCAGATAATAAATCTCATAAACAAATATAAATTATATATCAGGCATAGACATGACAGCGTTATTTTGGGTTGAATTAAACATTCAACCACCCACCAACCATAACACTTGGCTACGTGGTTCTTAATATAGAACGCAACTCGTACACACCAGACTAATACAGCCTTAATTTATGAAGAGATAAATACACAGGTTAAGTTTCTAATAGCAGGCGTCACCTGTGCCCATAACAGTTCACCATTCTTAGATTATGTGGTTAGTCCGATATCATCTCGTGTTACCTAGGGACCAGACATACTGTAGGAGCCTAGTGCTCTGAGCACTGAGCACAAACAATTTGCGAAAAAGTATTCGTATCGTCAATGCTTCACGCTTCAACTCACAAACTATGAGTTATCTGTGTCACAGTTGCCCTAAATAAATGACAGTTTTTACTGTTTCAAGTGAACGACACGTTACGTTACACTTACGAAGTAATTTGTGCTAGGCCTACTGACTACATATCTTTGGTACGGCGTACGAAAGTTATGGTTTGTAAGAAAAATAAGCCTCTTCTATTCTTATAGCCTCACTTGCGCGTTTCGATGTCTTCTTTTCAGAAAGAGAATGGGCCATTCTCCAACATGAGGAGCTATTGTAGGCTGGTAGATTGGTATCTAGCCGAAAGGTAGTCATTTTCAGACAGTACGAAGACCTCGACTTTTATCATCCTGAAACAAATGGAAACGTTTGAAGTCCATAATATGTTTAATAGGCAACCACGAAGAATAGTCTTTTCAAATAGATGCCAAGCCACAGCTGATTTGTCTCCCGACTTCCAAAAAGGAAGAGGTACTCAATTCAACTGTTTTTTTTTTGTTTTTTTTTAATGTTTGTTTTCTCATAATTTTCGATAGGATGAACCGATTCTCAAAATTCTATTTTTGTTTGAGAGCTGGTGCTTCCCGTGTAGTTATCCTCATTTAAATTTCATCAAATTCGTTCCAGTAGTTTTTGAGTTACACTCCAATAACTGAATAAAATGGAAGTCGGTATTACATTTTTCAAATTGTACTTGTTTTATTCTCAACTACGCAGGCTTATGACACGTCTTATGTAAGGAATCAGTAATTATACGATATAATAAGCTTAGTATGTGAATGGAGATATATAGAACACTTCACTGAAAGTTTACTTGCTTATACGCCTCGCGAAAATAATAATTTATGCTTCTTGATAAATGTATGAGGTGTGCGACGCACGTATCCATAATGAAGAGCTATCTTCGTCTGCAGTTCATCTAATTGACGTGAAGATCTATGTGAAAGCGGCAAGTGTTCATAACACCATTGAAATAACTCTTTAAGCATATATATACCTTCACATTTATATGTATATATATATATATATATATATATATATATATATATATATATATATATATATATATATATATATATTGGGATTTGGGAAGTAAAGAAGAATGAAGGTGATACTGAAGAGATGCCTCTTTTAAGAAATATTGTACTGGTATAGATATAGATAGTTGGCAGGGTTTCATCTTCTCATACTCATATTGATATTTTCCTTTTGAAATATAAGTAGGCGGACTGATTTTCACGGAGTGTTTTCGTCAATACTCGTATTATATAATTGGACGAATGATTACCGCAAGGTGATTAAAGACTCTACATTTGACAAATTTCACACCTAGCATCCAACTCAACCACAACGGAACACCCGTAAGTAAAAGTCAAATACACTCAACACCTGCCTGATTTTCTTTTGAAGGAGAAAGTAGTACGTAGTTGGGTGGAAAAGTCAACTTATTGGCTAATGACAAGTCAACGTTCCATTCCAAGTCACGCTAACAACCTCTATTTTTAATTGTTTTGAATCTGTTAGCTGGATTAACAGATAGGATACTTTTCATCATTATCAATACTCATCACTGGTGTAACCACGGTGCCCAGCTAGTTTTTTAATAGATACTGTTGACTAGCTTAAGTCAGCCGAATGCTTATATAAATTATTGAACTCAATTGTTCAATTGCGTTGTATAAAATTGCGACAACCAAGAAATTTTAATACCTACTAGGTATGTGGTATATAAAAATTCATCCGCCACGACTTACTATAGCTAGTTGTCAAATTATGTTGTCATTTTGAGAATTAATACAACTGTTTTCACAGGTAGTAAGCCGGCATAATTATTTCACGAAAAAACTATGCTTACCAAACATTGGTATCAGATAAATTTCCAAAAGAAGAAATTTCGTGACGAATGTGTAGGCCAACACTTAGTCTATCACTAGTTAGCTGTGACTATATTATGACTGTATGGTGAAACACACTTTGACTAACAGACGCCATGCCGTTGATATTTGTGTTATGAAACCAAGACCTCATCGGCTATGATAATTAGTTTTACTTCATTTTGTGTAAAAAGTTCCATATTCTTCCCCTTTCTAAGAGGAGAGACATCACTGACATAATGTACCTACTTAAGATTACTCGTACCTTTAACTTGGCCGATTGTTCCGGTCTGTTATAATTTAAATTACTATAATTTAATAAATTTACTAGGTCATTCAAGACAGTTTAGGTTTAATACCCCTTTAAGTGTGCCGGCCGTCAATAGTAGATAATTATAAACAAAATTCTTATGTGTGGAGAGCGAGTTATAACTTTAACAACTTATCTAAACAAGTAGATATTGATTTGTTTTGTACAAGCATAGCGTCCGCTGGGCAACTGATGAGCAGAGAGTTTTTTGGATCATATATTTGTATTAAGTATCTACTACGCACTACGTTGTGGAATTTCAAGTTCACAATTATTTAGTAACAATTTATGTTTAGTTGTAGTTATTAACATCTACCTGTAAGAACCTATAATTAGCATAATGTTTCTACCGTCTCTGTTATATTGCTGTTGGTCTTGCAGTAAATAAATAAATACTTATATAAAAAGATTAGCTGCTCTCCGCGGTTTCACCAGTGCAGTGATGATTGAGGATGATGATGAGGAATCAAACATAACCTATGTTATTCAGGGTGAATGTAGCTTTCCAATGGTGAAAGAATCTTTGAAATCGGCACAGTAGTTTTTGAGTTTATTAATTACCAACACACAAGTAAAAATACCATTTTCTTCTTTATAATATTAGTATAGATTTGTTGTTTTACAAAATAGGCCCTATTTGGTTCACGGAACCAATTCAGGAATCGAGTGTTGGTTAGGGTGAAACCACCCAGTGAACTATGCTTTTGTGAACTCTCTCAGTTAGTATTGGATGCTGTGTAAATACCTTATTGCCTACTACGTTCTATCAATAATTTTGCATACAGTACAATAAAATAAAATGAATCTACAGTTATCATTCATCTACGAGTAGGTATATTTATTAAACCATCCGTAATCACTTTACATCGCTTCTATGCGCAAACCATTTAAACTTCTGCGTCAACATTCTAAGACATGCTTATCATCGTGTTCCCAGTATGGTCTAAAGAACCTAGTAAGGTCAGACAGTTCTCTAGCATCCATACCATACTTACTATAGAATAAATTAGCTTGGTATTGAGAAAAGTAGCCGTGTTGTCGTGCCAAACAGGAAGTGTGCATGCGAGGTCGCCCCGGGATGTGTGCTTCGATTCCCTTGCTATGCTATTCTCGCCTTTATTTATTCGAAATCAGAAATACCTAAGTAAAAATGCAAGGCAATATTTGGCTTGGCTAGACTTTACATGACGTACAGTTTGGAAGTTGCTAAGCTTTTAAATATGCATTGTATCAAATGAGCCTGTATCAAGGGGACGTATGGCGTCACGATTTAAACTACCGATTGCCATAATAGATGAATTTGTCATTACACGACATATATCTATCTATATATATAAAAAATAACCTATATTCCTTTTGGTCACGCTATAACTTGAAAACGGCTTTACAGATTTCATTCATCTTTTTTATGTTTTCTAATACTTAGTACACGGATTAAAAGAAAAATTTACGTTTATAAAAATTAAGAAAAGATGGGAGGTTATGGTGAGACCGAAGGCCGAGCCTACTACACGAACGAAGTCGCAACAATCGTTAGTATATATATATATATACTGGTATACGTCGTGTCTACCTTCACATATTTTTGATTTCCTGGTAGAAAACATAAACATTTTGATTAGTTTATCGCTCATAATCATTTTTCGCTGATTCGATAAGTTTTAGCTGTATCTTAGCTTAGCTACTCCCATAATGGATCAATGTGAGGACATTCGATATAAATAAACTCACTGTAAGGAGAATTCAACGTACCGAGTATTCACCTCATAGAAAACAACTTTTTAGTGGCTTTGCTCATGTGGATAATGTTTTTTCACTATCAAGTAACGAAACAGTTATTTAAGTAATTGTTGCGCTGACAGAAAGTATTACTCAAAATAAAGCTAAAAATTTGAATGACAATGTACTGCAATCGAGATGTATGTAATATATACCCCGAGACATTGGTTTTTAATAAATAATTGGGCTTACTACAGTGCACTTCAAATTAACACAGAAGTAAGCACTTGTAAACACAAACGAAAATTTGATACTATGGTTTGGTACAAAGTTGGTATATTACACAAGAGATCTGTCATCTAATAAGTTGGATTTCCTCGCATCTTACAATTCCCATTCTGAAGGAGAAGAGGAAATGCTGCTACTTTCTCCAGCAAGAGCCAAAAGTATTCTGGACAATACATCCTCAATACCAAAATCCACTTACAAAACCCATTCCGTTACCACTAGGATCACCATTATTTATAACCAAGAAACTAAGCTCAATTTTTTATAAAACGGCTAAATTTGGCGGTCCGTCTACAGGGTTGCCATAAATCAGGGTGTATTCGAGGATTACCGTAAGAGTAATGACTACAGTCCACCTGGTGAGGGACAACCATTATTCAGATGTGCGCTCGAGCGTCTAGCTGGGGTCTTGGTTCTTGCTTCTTGGAGTGGATTATGTGTCGTTTACGGTTATATTGCTATCAATATAAAATAACTGAAAGCGATTATATGTAAATGAAAAATTAAAAACAAAAATTGATACATAGAGAGATCTTGTTGTCATTAAACCTCCTGTGCTAATGCAGAGGAGGTTTATCTTAGTGTTTTCATGGTATAGAATATGTTACTCTACCTCCTAGTGCGTTTATACATGACTATAACATGTCAATATACACAACATAACAAATACATGACAATAGCGCACTATTGTTATATAAGGCATAATAAATAAAAAACACACAAAAACATCAATGGCCACTTTTACTGCACCAAGGCAAAAGTATAACCTTCAAGATAACCAACCTCATAATGAAAATTATAAAAACGATGAAGCAAATCCTCAGATGGAAAAAAGAAATATGTCCTTACATGAAGTTAATCAAGTTATGATGTAATTATAAAAATAAGAAAAGATCGTAATTAAGAAGGTTTGTAATTAGAAGTGTTAAGAAACTTTTCTAAACGAGAAAGTTATTTATAAGATCAGTTTCAAAATCTATCATATTATAATAATATGTGACGTTTAAGATACTACGAGTAGCTTAAAAGGAATAAAAATTATATAAGTATTTGTCATCTAATTTTTTAACTTAAATAGTCAACAAAGAATTTGACAAAAATATTAATAAAATGTATGTAATATGAATATGACGTCATTAACCTTACAAAACCGGCCTGGTAATAATGATAATAGTAACAAAACCCGGTCAAAAATTAGAGAGTATCTGGATAGTCTTTTATGTGGAAAATAAGGCTCCCGTGAAAGGCTTATAATTAACGCTCTAATTAGGAACGTGAGACTTCACTTTATTAGGTGCCTCCACCCTGCAACGCAATGGAAGCGAAGACAGTACATGAGATTTGTAATCTGTAAAAGCATCATATTATGTTCCTGCACGAGGTCTGGACAATCTGCATAAATATACATGACAATTTTATAATGTATTTTTCGATACACTTGCTCCTTAAGTGAGCCTTATTGCATCGCCTTTAAGGACATAAACCTAGCTATAACACTCACGTGCATAATAAAATACCTACTTCATAATAAAATTATCCCTATGAAGCAAAATAAATACTTTACTGAGTCATAAGCGAGTAAACAGAGCATTTTCAATTTAACCGGGTAATACACTTATTTTTTTGTAGCAACAAAGAGGTTTAATGCCACTAAAAATCCATATATCTAAAGCAATATATGATTTTTTTTCTTGCAAAAGTTTTAAAAAACGTCGTATAAAATTCGTGAGCTCCAGATAACAAGTGTAAGGTAATATCAAACGCCTTAAAGAAAACCATCCATTGAATTACATTTACAAAGTGCATTTTTTGATTGTATAATGTTCGCAGTGTGGAGTGAGAACGATGACATTTATTTAGAGAAAGCATAAATATAAACAAGGATAAAGTATAGGACTGGACTGGAACATGCTGCAATCAAAAGTATTCCTGGTCAGTAACTTAGCGAACCCGATCTTTTTGTATGTAAAATCATTTGATAGAAAAAAAGCATAATTGTATTTGGGTTTGGAAGATGGCTTATACATACGTGTCTCTTCTTGAGCGATCTGTAAACAAGCCAGAGGATATGCACCATAAGCCATCGAATAGAACTCTAATATTCTGTACTCATCGCCCAAAAAGCCTGGCGATAACCTAAAAATATTACTTTAATTCTTCCTATACCGCAATAATTAAAACAAAAGATTTATGAATGAAACTGACGTATATTTACGTCTCTGGGACGCAAAGGGTTAAGTGAAAGGTGTTGGGAAAGTGAATTAAGAAAACTAAATAAATAAAGTAAGAAAATACATTTATTAAATTGCAATAAAACTGATTTTATTTTATTATATTTTATATTACAATTTTAGAAAAATTTACACCTAGGTCTAATAACTAGGATACTCGTACTTAAATATTGTACTAAGGGACATTTACAAGTTTACACATATAGGTGACAGATTATATACAACTCGGACGGAAAACAAAAAGCATGCAAGAAAAGATATACGTTAAAATAATAAGCTAATATACAATAACTATAATATCACCTATGGTACTTATTATATATATTCTATTAAAACAGTCATCGGTAAGTTTACGTTTTAGTTGTCCAACAGGTGTGTTAAATACATTTAAATCGTATTTGGTAGCTAAGTCGTTGAAACACCGGATCGCTCGCAGCAGATAGCTCTAGTGTCTGTAGTTGGTTTTGGCAACATGTAGTAAAGTGAACTCGTATGCGGACTCTGGTGGCAGCGCATCATCCCACCCTATCTTCTCGCGCCACAGCCGTTGTAGCAGTATCTTCCCGGTGATGGTGTAACAGCTGAGGAGGGCTAAAGGTTCTGACTTTCTGAAACCAAGATCAAAAGACCATATTTACTGAATTTCAATCAGAAATCATTTTGAAGTCTAACTCCTTCTCATATCAGGTAAAATCATCATATCATGTGCCATACAATTCAGATCGCAATAAACCAGACACCAGGCCTAGAATGTAGACTCTGAAGAACAGTTGCCTTATTTTCTGTGGTTTTCATTCCTGAGCATGGTTATTAGCCGTGGTCACTGGAATTCTGTGAATTTTACCACCTTCATCGAAAGCTCATGTTCGTGGTACGGATCGAATCAGCGTTCACCTTCGTGTCTACTGTGATTTCTTTACTTACATATTTCTTATGTTTACGAATTACAATAGTGAAACAAAATATAGCAAACAATATAATGCAGAGAACCGAATGTCGCCTTAGAAGCCAGTTTAGGTACTGGCCTTAGAAATATATAGTGACTCGAGTATTCGTGACGGTGAGATGGTCGCGATATCGGATTTTGGTGCTACTTGTAGTTTAATTAGGCATTTTCATGTTACAGACATTTTAGTGAAATTTATGGCATTGAAAATTTATGGGGAGTAGTTTTGGGCAGAAATTGAGATTTCATACAAAAATTAACAGTTTTATTGTTCAAAAATGTTTATTTTTGTTAGTCTTCGTAGATGTATCTGAAACAAAAGAAACATCGATTTTAGATCAACAAAAATAATATACCATTGGATCATAACCCCTACGTAAAATTACATATAGCTAGGTTTTTTAAATATGTTCATACATAAATGAGGACTTTACTTTAGTACGTTTTACAACTGTGTAGGTACCTAACACATACTGTGTTGAAACATTTTTAGTAAAATGAATTATAGGTATATGCTTATAAAGTATAAAAAGTATTTTACATTTTTTAGCTGTCACTAGGTTACAATCGCGAGGCTTATGCACACTTAAAAGCGGTACCATTGCCTATTTATTACAACTGCATTTCACGACAAGTAACAAACTACACTGCATCCATCACCCTGAGATATTAAGTTGTTAAGTCTCATGTGCCTGTAAAGTCACCGTCACATAAGACTCCATTTTATTCAAAATACACTAGACAGATATGATGTAGTTCGTCAACAAAATACCGCTTACGTCGTATGTACTTGTGTCTGTGGAATACAATGCAGCAGTTACTGTGGTGCTTACTATTCATACTTAAATTTACAGCAGATTTATTTTCATGTTTAATACTTTTGATAAAATAGAATATCATCTAAGTATAACATGCATTATTACATAACACATACAAGGGAGTTATGTAGTATAGGTAAACTTCAAGTGACATTGACGACACACTGAAAACAAACAGTAAGTATTATAGTATACCTATATATAGTAGTATAGTAGAGTATCTAGGGTAAAAGCCGGATAGTTGCCCTACTTTTCGAAAAAACTCTATTACTAAAAAATATGTACTTACTAAGAGTAATGTAACATGTATATCAACATATATACATGTTACATTACAGAACAGTCTTTTATGTTTTATGCAAGCCTTTTTTTGTAAACATTATTAGTATAGGTTTCGTGTGAATCCAGTTTTATTTGACCTCTGGAAAAGAGGATAGTTGCCTTATGTACCGGATACTTGCCTAACGATAAAAATGTTTCGTGGGATAGTTGCTTCGTGCTGGGATAGATGCCACTTTATGATTTTTATAAGACAAAAGTATATCAACATAATTTCCAGATTTAGTCTTTATTAGTTTTAGTCTTTAATATGATCCATACTAATCATATGATACTAATCAAAATTACAAAATAAAATAATGTTATAATGTTCTAACTAAACCATAACAGTAATGTAAAAAAAATTACGTTAAAGATAACTTTGGCATTAGCAATAATTAGTCAATTAGTTCAGTTAAAACATCAAATGAATATAAAATTATTTCGCTCGTTAAAGAATTCACATTTGCGGATAGTTGCCCATAGAGCAACTATCCGCAAAAGAAGATAGCGCATCTATCCTCTTCAGTACGGATACTTGCCCTTTTTATTAATAAAATAAATATAAGCTATTACACTATAAATCGTAATAAACAGTGTAGTTTAATCTCTAATACATACAAATTTTTGACTAAAATTACAATCAGTACAAAAAATATTCAACAGAAACTACTTACCAATATAATTTGGAAGCCTTTTAAAGTTTCGCCGCGGAAGGTTTTCGCTTACACAGACAAAACGCTTGCACCTATACCACCAGCTGACATGGTAATGAGGCCTGTGGGATGGGCGCTTCTAATTACAGTAAAGCGTTTACGCCACCAACGGCCCTAACATAGTGTATGTATATGCAAAAAGTAGTATATCAACATTATTAACAAAAAGTTAAGGTTTTTATTGTATAAATTAGACATATAATTTACTGCTATAGTAAACATTGAGAAAGCCATCAATTTTTGCCTAACTACGTATATATATAGCACATAGGTTCTAGACGTAGTTGATATCATAGCAAACAGCAAGATATATGCTATGGAATCAAGTATCAACATAAGCCTTTCCCCACAGTTTTTAAACGGACCAGTTGGAAGCGGCCTGCTTCCTTCGTCGTTCTTCCTAAAGGACCTTCATGAGGTAGTCTGTGTACCTTGTGGGTGGACGTACTGCGCTCCGCTTGCTGGTGTCTACATGATCTCCACTTTAGAATCTTCCCCCATCGGCCATCCGTTTATCTACTATCCGTTTATCTACGAATCTCCTCATTGACTTATCATGAGGAGATCCGTAGAAGAACGAAAGTCACCGACATGGCCCAGAAGATTAGCCAGTTAAAGTGGCAGCGGGCAGGGCACATAGCACGCGGAACAGATGGCCGATGGGGTCGGAAGGTTCTAGAGTGTAGACCACGGACTGGCAAACGCAGCGTAGGTCGTCCACCGACAAGGTGCGGTCTGACAAAGGTAGCAAGACGACGTTGGATGCAGGCCGCTTCCAACCGGTCCTTTAGGAAATTTCTGGGGGTGGCTTATGTTCAGCAGTGGACCTCCTACGTCTGAGATGATGATAATGATGATGAGGCCTATAATCGGAGACCACATTTGAGTACTATGTACACATGTACTAGGAGTATTACATTTTATTCAAATGCTGATTTGGTGAGCTAAGTAGGTAGGTAAGTGCCAGATTGTACCAGCAAGACTAGGAAGGCGATCAACGCAGTGGAGATAGGAATCCTACAAAGCTTGCATGTGAGTTTCGTACAAGTTATACGAGTTACCAGTAAACATAAACAACAAGTTAACAACATATCGGAACTGGATCGCGAGTGGTGGTCCTCGACTAATTAAGATAACTCAATATGTCTAGAAGCGAAATATGGGTGCGCGCACGCAAGATAACTGAACGTGCGGTGGTTATACGATTTAGCAAATTGTTCGTTGATGAATTGAAAAAGCCTTATTAACCGACTTCAAAAAATTAAGGAGGTTCTTAATCCTCGGAATCTTTTATTTTTTCAGTGTATGTACCTTAATTACTCGAAGACGCCTGGAACGATTCGATTTTTTTAAACGAAACTTACTTAAAGTTCTCATTGGCATCAGGTCAGGATTTAATGGGATCCCAGAACAACCAAGAGGAATCCTTTAATTTTTTTTTATTTTATTGTGACGCATAATATGTTTATATATTCTAAAATTGTATTTTCGTATGGTACTCATCATCTCGTGTTGCAGAGCTGATGATGGAAAAATAACTCATTAACTATTAGAGATAGAATCTGAGACATATGTTTACTTCTTTTGAAAGCATACATATTACTTATTTACTTAATACATAAACTGCATAAGTATTAATACTTATGCAGTTTATGCGTTCATGTCTACGAATAAACTTATTATTTATTCGTAGGTTCATGTAATGTTATTTAAAATAAACGACAACTAATCAAAGCTAAAAAGGTAGTCGTACTTTAAAGTAACCTTCATATTCGTTCACGCTCTGGGTGGTCTTATGGGTTTTATATGCAATAATTACTGCATAAGTAAAGAAACGTCCTTCAGGCGGCCTGAAAACTTCGACATGGGTTGGCCACCAACCCACACTGGGCCCGCGTGGTGGATTATGGCTGAACTCCTCTCTCTGAGAGGAAGGCTCGATTCCCAGCAGTGGGAACAAAATGGGCTGATTATGATGATGTTGAAAGAAACGTCCTACACTAAACTTAATGTCTATTTATACATTCCAATAGATAAAGCTCCAAATACCTTGATAATAAGTTAATTTTCAAGGACCTATATTGCGATTTTCATTCTTGTACATAAAGATGAATATGTAAGCATAAGGAGATAGATGTATATTGTGATAATAATATTCAAGTCCGTGTGACTTGCTCATAAATCTTCATGTCCATGGTATCGAGCGAACCGACTCCTGCACAGTTGGAGATATGTCGCAGAACTACAAAAATTGGATGAGGTGGAATTTTTTCGGAAGAGAGAATATAATGTTTTGCGATAGTATAGTATGTACCTAAAACTGCAAAACATGTACCTAGTTCGTTCGTTATCTCAAAACTCGAATTGAAAGCAAAGTACCTATTTATATTCTAGACTAGACTGAACCCACTGACCTTGTATTGTCTTAAACTTTCAGTTTACCCCAATCTATCCAGTACCAATCATTTTAAATGTATCTGTCTCAATATCTTAATCCGGTACTATTATAATGCACTTACCAACGAACATAATTAAACTTGTATGTATAAAGATAACGCAACTATGTATAAACATAATAAAGGTACCTTTGTTTTGTATATACATAGCATAGACATACTCGTAGAAAAATATAGATCTTACATGGAAACATTGTAGTAATATGGGTTGGTTCATGATAATTTCTTAATATTTTTATTCATTAAATTATTATTATACAGTTATTATTGGTTACGGGCTTAGTAAAATCAATATGTGCTAATTGTGACAAGTGACAAAGCTAAAGAGAATAAAATTATTGCAAACTTAATATATAATCTAATATAAAAATGAACCCTTATTTTTCCGGGTCACTTGAGAAGGGCTTTACCGATTTCATTAATTTTTTTTAAATGTTTTCTTATACTTCGTAGAAGGTTCTTACATTTTAAAAAAAGAAACGATGGGAAGATGACGAAATGATAGGGCTATGCTGAGGTCGAAGGCCGAGCATACTACGCGAACGAAATCGCGGACAGTCGCTAGTTAACAATAAAATATGCAAGTAGACATCATAAATAAATAAACTTACTAAATTTTATTTTGTTTCCAATTAATCGCATGCAAACTTCGCAGTTCATACAAACACTATTGACATAATCGCGGTCTCGCGAATGGCAAGTTTCCGTGCGCCGGCGCAAGCTCAGATAAGATAAAGGTCTGCGCGTGCGCAGTGCCCCGCCGCGACCACTAATTAAGTCTTTAGCTTCAGTATGATTTAGTTTATTTGCTAATAGATAGTTACAAGCGGCTGGACGAGATTTGAAGTGCGTTGTTTTGATAGGGACTTGTAAACGTGGACCTGTGTGTTGTTTAAGATTTTTTTGCAAATTTTTATGTAGGTAATAAAAAAATACTATATGACAAATAGATTTTTTAAATACATAATTTAAGCGAAAAAATGGTATTATCTACAGTGCAAAGTAAAATAAAGTAATTTGAATTAGTCATTGTAATAGGCGCATACGAAATATTCAGGGATTGGGCCAATCAAATTAAAACCAATTATATAAATAAATGCGAATAGTAGTTTAATGTAATATTAAGTAATATAAGTTAAGTGTTGTTTGGGGTAACCAGAACGCTGGCTCATGCCGAAACTTTTGCGGAAAAAAATTGCATAGCTATTCAACGTGGAAATGCAGCCAGCATTCTGAGCAATTTTCCTTTAACAAAACGGTGACTAAAATTTCGAGTAGTATTTTCAATATTTGTCCATTATCTTGTTTTATTATGTCCATCAAGTATTTTATCGAGTACAAATAGAGGCTCTATATACTTTAAAACTGAGACAAAAAAAACTAAAAATTAAATGTTCAATATGTATTAAGCTTAATTTAATTATGTACTAACTCCCGGGACAGAGGTCTGCCTGAGAGAGAGAAAGAAAGATAAATATTGGCCCATTGGATTGGCGGAGAGAGCCAGCTCTAATGTTGCAGTTTTCAAACCGTCTGAAGGTCTCCAAGATAGCCGGCTATTAGCCTAACATAGCAACCAGGACTTTCTAGTCCTGCTTTAAGCTTCTGCTTAAAGTGCCCACTGATTCCTTTGAAGCACATAAACACACAATCTAAAATATCCGTGACGTCTTTTTCTACTTTAAGTGCCTCTCCATTACTGAAGGTTGGCAGTCAGCTTCTTAAATTTTTCTTTGTTAATCGCCAATCTGAACAATTGCTCCACGGTCTTAATCCCTGTCCACTACCTGGTGTTATGGAGCCAAGACATCTTTCGTCTACCCGATTTACGCTTCCCGGGTACATTTCCCATCATGATGGTCTACAGGAGAGAATACCGATCATGCCGTAGAACATGTCCGAGGTAGGTGACCTTTCTCTGCTTGAGAGTCCAGTGACTGTAAATCAGAGAAAGGTCAGGTGTCCAGTCAGTGACGTCATCAAGCAATAATGAAATGTAAGCTTGACACCATTGTAGGTCTTTAATTCTGTCATAGTAAATTCTGTCTACGATGTAACATAAAATGCTGATAACATAAATATAGTAACAACAATAAAATCAAAGACATAATAGTTACCTGGTTAAAAACATTCGTGAAGGGCTTGAAAATATGTTGACAGATTTTTATACAAAATAAATATTAACCATTATTACGCCATAAACAAATACATTATTTACACATACACATACTCGGACACATACACATACACATAAACATAAACCATACACCTAATAACAACAGCACACTCACATTTATGCGCTTTTAATATCAAAAATCTGATATAATTACCTGCTATGTATTTATAGGAAAAGCCACTGTCTCCTGAAACACAGTTCACACTAGCTCGGGAGCCTATGGATTCAAAATTTCACATATATAATGTACCTACCTTTTATGCCAATAAAACTTGTATTTTGTATTTGATAATCATTTTAAATGACCACAACGTAAAGAGCCTTGCATTTTCGTAGACAAAAGCCACCATACCTTTTTATCAAAATTTGCATGCCGTTAAACCTTCATACCAACTACAAAAGCTACGTAACATCACCTGCCCTGCCATTATTGCAATATCAATGGTTCTAAAATCACTTGTTTACAATCTTCATTATAACAATGAACCCGCAATGTTACGAGTTTAAGGTAGACAAAGCAGGATTTGCCTCAAATGTCATAAAAACATGATTTACGTAATTTCAGATCAAAGATGACCATAAATTACTGTTCACTTTACTACACTTTTACCATGTTTTTGAAACGATTTTAAAAGATTTCATTATACATTTTGATCTCTGTTCTCAAGTCCACAAAGAAACTAAGTGAGTGTGTCTTGAAGATGGTAGTTTAAGACAACTTTGTATTCTGCGTACTGATTATTCACAGATATTGTTATCGAACCACCCGCTAACTTGAGGTGACACAAACGAAATACCTTTTATTATTTTTAGGAATTGCATCAATGCATATTTTAAGTTAAAGGTGAAGATTAAAAACCCAAGATGGCGTTTTTGTAAGTTTAAAAAGTATACTTGTAGAAGCTATTCTTGTAAGTACTTTAATATTTCTTGGAATCATAAAGTATATAAGTAACCAGGTAACATGTAATGCATGTGATAACCACTGACAGCACTTATAAAATGTGTTTTAGTTTTTGTTATAAAGGTTATATAACGTAAGTGGTTTCGGAATTCCAAATAGAAGGGAATCACTTAAAACTTTCTTCTTCAACTTCGTAAAGGCCATCACCAGTCATAGTCATGCGTTCGCCTGTGAATCTATCTTTTATAATGCTATTCACGCATAATGGCTGGGCCGATATGAATATTTTCGGCGAATAAGGTTCTTCAAAAAGAAAAGTTGAAACGGTTGCAGAAATCGGAAAATCTGAGTGTGTTTATGGGACAGGTCAACTACTAACCGGTCAGCCAGTGGTAGATATAGTAAAAACATCAGGTTAAATTAATTTGCTTCAGTTATTTACAAAATCAACACTTTTCAGACAATGCACTCAAAATCGTAAGCCCAGTGCTCATATACATTACATATTTTTAATTTTATATATTTATTATTAATAATTTACGTATTTTGACATATTTTACATATACGTTACATCTCGAATAAAAAAAACTTTATCTTATCATTATTCCCCATACATTACACAACACGATATATCAGTAGATCGCATCAGAAAACAACAAGGTACCGAGCCTTCCTAATGTCTTGTCAATCATTCTTACTCCAAACGGGTGTGGTTAGAATAACAAAGACTTTTTTTTTCGTGTGCTACCTTAAATGGAATACCAATTCGTATGTGTCATGCTGACCAGTGATGATGTAGATATACTTATAGATAAGACTCGGTCTAAGTGATTGGAGTTATTCAAATAATACTGTTAAGGCGCAATCCAACCCCAATTTTATAATAATTTACGATGCTTTACGTGATGCGAAAATGCATTAATTTTGTAAGTTTTCTTTATATTTGTCGATATATACTAACACAATTGAAAAAACTGCTAGGTACTACTTTAGTACTATATGTTGGCTATGTATTACCTAAAATAAATACGGTGCTATCGCTGAAAATTCTGAGAGTTTGGATATGAAAGTTTATATTAATGGACCTATTTAGGATTTTTTCTGCAGAGAGCAAGTAATATTTATAAATTCTGTCCGGTTACTACTCTTTGCCCTTCCTTTTCTAACCTAAGTAATTTTTTCATATATCAATTCATATTATCAATCTGTTTCGTGGTACTAGATGTTTAAAGATTCTGCTTTTTACCATCATCAGGATAAGAGCGCGCCTTAAATACGTGTATACAGCTTGTGGAAATAGACGCTCCGCTAGAGGAAACCCATTATCTAAACAGTTGAGGTGAAATTGTGAGGGTACAGGTAATCATTATGTATAGGTATAAGTACTCTTTATTGAATGCTTAACATAAAACTATCAAGAATTGATACCAATACCGTAACCCTACAAAAAATGATCAACTTAATCTCTGACGGTAAGAAACTTTTGATTGCATATGAATCCAATGCACCGTAGTCAAGGCGAGTCAATGGTTCGTAGTCACATTTGCTTTTTATTTCACTAGCTACAGTGTCCTTGAATTCCTTAAAAACAGTAACACTTGCAAACTACTTCTTCGAAACTTTAGACCTCATAAGCAAGCTGAAAGTTGCTTAATGAGCATAGAGAGGGCTATGTCCGAGGTTTCTCTACGTGATCGAATCAGAAATGAAGAGATCCGTAGTCACTAAAGTCACCAGTATAGCTCAGAAGATAAGCCAGTTGAAATGGCAGTGGTACCACGTAGCGCGCAGTACAAATGGCCGCTGGGGACGGAAGGTTCTGGAGAGGAGACCACGGACCGACAAGCGCAGCGTTGGTCGTTCACCGACAAGGTGGACAGGCGACTTGATAAAGGACGCAGGATGACGTTGGATGCAGGCCGCTTCCAATCGGTCCCTTTGGAAATTCGTGGAGGAGGCATATATTCATTAGTGGACGTCCTACGGCTGAGAGTGATGACTTCTTCGACACAGCGTCTCTGGCACTGCTTTGATCTTACCAATCAAGTAGGACCCTCGCACAAACGGCCTACCAACGAGTAAGTTAGATTTTCTAGTCTCTTTACGATTTGCACTTCCATATGGAGAGTATTATTTCTTATAATACCTATTATTTTACTTCGTATAACTCTGACATCCACGATTACATATTTTACAGATCATCGTGGTCGATAACTAGCCTTATGTTGACTCACTCGTAAGAATGCAACGGTCGGCCGGTATTCCAGAAAAATACTCAGTTGTGAATCTAGACTTATGGTCTTACAGTAAATTATTAGTAAAATCTTGATGCATGACGTTTTTCAAACTAGCTAGTCAAACTCGATTATCACTTCACTGACGATTTCATAGTTCTATCGAGTTTTCATGTAATTAAATAGTCAACAGAACAACACCAAATCCGTCGCGCTACTATTTTTAGCGACCACGTCCTTACAATGGAAGTGGATATTAGATATTTTGCAAGCAAGCCAAACCGTCTAGTCTACACACAATAGTATAATGACGTCATAACAGGCGCCTGAGCAAAATCCTACTAATTAAAAGTCGGTATGAGAAATCACTGGCGACGTGACCGATCAGCTATCAATATCAATCGGAAATCTCGATCTGTACTATCGTACCTACCGCAGAGAACAATAGATCAAGTGCGAAGATATATGGACTAGGATGGGCATGGACATGGCCCGAAAACTGTACGATGTTTTAGTGGTTTTTGAATGCTCGTCGATGTGCAATCCACACTTTAAATAGCGTGAATTGTTTAGGTTTGGTATTGTTGAAGAAATCATAAAAGTCTGAAACTAGAATTTTAACTTTATTGCAATTGCAAATAATTGGAGATATGACAGCAAAATTCAAGCAAAAATGATGACAGATGTATATTTAGTACCCTAACTATCACAGGCGATGTGCCAAGATGAGACTGATACATTTTGGCTAGTTTTTATATGGAATGAATCTGCAAGATTGACAGGCGACTTTGAGATTGCGGTGTTAATTATCAGAGAAATACAATTGACCTTTCTTCTGTAATCAGTAGGCGGTTTTCAAAGCACTCCCAGCAGGCCAACATTATTATGCCACACGTAATGCAATGACATACCACAAACGTGCATAACAACCAGTAGGTATAATAAAACCTATTGGTCTGACCAGTGAATTTCAACCGTAAACTAAAACAGTAGCCGCAATACAATATTAGCGATGCCACCGGCGCTGTAATGAAAACATGTTGTTTTTAACCAGCTTATTAAAGCATAACATGAATAATGATTCACGCATTACACCATGTCTATATAATTGAAACGTGCGATTGAACCGTGTCTGTACTGTAGTTGATTATTATAGAGCTGAAATTTTAATTGAGGAATCAATATTTTTAATGATAGTTTTGATTACTAAACTTAGACAAAGGTTCGTTTTAAACCTGGCTCTGGCAGTGCTTACTCATCTTAAAACATAGAATTAGTGAATTAGTGTAAAAAAATTGAGGTTAAACAATGGGGAGGCCTTAAGAGGATTGCATCTTTTAGTACTTTCCGTACTAAAAGAGAAAACTCTTTTCTACCTCTGAACATTGTCCGATTTCAGTGATTTTTTTCATGGTATCATTACATTGTTTACTATTTCAAAGTACTATAAATGTCCTTTTTTAGAACTAAAAAAAACTGAAAAAAATAAAACGTACGGGCATAGTAAACAATGTGATGATTCCATGAAAAATAAAATCACTGAATTCGGACAATGTTCAGAGGTAGAAAGAGTTTTCTCTTTTAGTACGGAAATCACTAGTTATGCAATCCCCTTAAAGCTAGTAGTAGTTTATTACAGACAATAGTAAGACATAGTAAAAGTAGTAGACAGTAAAGGCTTGCATGGAAAGAAATTGTAAGCATATTATTAAGGCCGTAGTAAAAAAAATCAGAACAATAATTACATTAGAAAAGTATAAAAACATACGTTGTAAGAAAATTTCACAATCATTATTATTATACGAGTACATGCTCCTATATTAATGCTTATATATAATAAGTACATACGCTATCACTGCAATGTATGCCTAATGCGTAGAAATCACCTTGTTGAGCAGCTGACTCGTAAAACTCCTCAAAGAAGTAACAAACCCTTTTGGTTACCAGTCGCAAACTTTAGTATGTATAAGTAGAAAGTATATATAAAATATATAGAGTACGTATATAGTAAAATAGCTAAAAAAATTCTGGTTGTAACCAAAACTATCCGTTGCTTTTGGGACAATAAGGAACAGTTCTGCAAACTTGGCAGTTACTATACTACGTAATAATACTTAAAGTCCCTCATTAATTTCTTGTAATGCTTACGATAGCATTCAAGCACGATTTTATATATTATTGTCGTACATTTACGTTGTCAACATTTAAAAAATAATTAAATATTGAAATGAAATAGAATCACTGATTGAATATCATTCTACTGATTGATTACCATTACCATCGCTTATAAAGCTTAAATCTTCGCCTATGCAGACGAAGGCACGAGTCATAGCTAGTTCTTTAATGTATGTTTCAAAATAATACTGAACACCCATTAACGAAAGCACGTAAAATCCATTTGGCGTTTTCATTTCAATTTTATTTAATTAAGGCCCGGTAGCTTCGAATACGCGAAATATGGCCATTAATATCGAATAGTGAGAGGTTTTACTAAATTCAATTTGGTTTGCTACAGTTAATTCTAATTGAACGACGGTTCTAATCTATGCGAGTAATGACGTAGTAGTAACTATCAATAATAATGTGTTTTTTTATAATTGTTATGTTAATGTTGAACTATTACTATCATTCATTCTATCTGACTTGATGAGTGATAATAGGCCCAAATAGGGGACACTAGACCTATTATAAAAACTGGCACTCAAAGTCACATAAGTCTAAGTAAGCTATGTCAATCATAATAGATTACAATCTTAGAAAGTAATCTATTCAAACGAGCACAAAAAGTGGCTTATGACTTCTTCGGACTATCTATTCCGAGGTAAAACTAAATTCCGAAGAAGTTAAATACATTTTTTTAGTTACCCTTGATAACTGATTGTATATATATATTAAATATATTAATTAGTATACCTTGTATGCTTTATTTCATTTAAAAACATGGTACAACATATAAGACTGTACGTTGGTTGTAAACCCTACTTGCTGTTTTAGTATTCCCTTTGTTGCAAATCGTCTTCCTCAAAACAGTATAATGATGACATTAATGCTTCCAGCCGTGCGATTCTTTAAGAGCAAACATCGTTGCATCTTTGATAACATCCGTGAAACAAATGACGAGATGACAAGACCCGTTGGAAAAACAACCTTATGTGAGCTCTTCGATGAGCGCATCGACTAATCATTACAGAATCGCACGCAATGTGATATGTAAACAACGACAAATCTTCAGCAGGTTGTAGCTGCACAGCAGAGTATTGAATTATCTATGACTGAACATTTCAAATCACAAATGATTATTTAATATTAAATTCTACGACATTATTGTATGCTATGGATGACCCATTAAATCGTATATATATTATAGCGTAGATGTTTTTAACACCTCGAGTAACAAGTTGAAGGTGTGGACAGCTTAGACGTATGTGATGTCTCTTTTAGCATAAAGTAAAAGTAAAGTATAGGTACGAGGGTCATTTGAAAAGTTCTTAGCCTAACATGGTTAAAGTCATTGTTTTTGTTATAACTACCCTCATTTTTTAGTTACATTATTTAGCAACAAGTATGCACAGTTTAGTTTATTCACAGTAACTCATTATTCGTTTACACGTGATACCGTAAGTCAAGTCAGAGCTATTTTTGAAAATGGATAAAATTGAACATCGTGCAGTGATAAAATTACCTGAATTTGAAAGGTTTAACTCCAAAAGCTATACATGAAGACATGTCTGCTACTTTGGGTGAGTCCGCACCTTCGTATGCGAATGTTAAAAACTGGGTGGCAGAGTTTAAACGTGGTCGTGAGACCATTCAAGATGAGCCCCGTAGTGGCCGGCCTTCGACTGCTTCCAATGAATCAAATCAAAACAAAGAAAAAATCTGTGATTTAATTTTATCTGATCGAAGATTGGCTGTCGAGGAGATAGCTAAGACTGTAGGCATCTCATCTGAGCGAACACATCATATAATTACTACTGAACTTGGATTCTCTAAGGTGTCTGCGCGGTGGGTACCGCGACTGCTTTCAGATTGGAACAAAAACGCATACTTACTTTTACTCGTACATACTTTTACGTCCCGTGCACCATAAGTTTAGATCATAATTTCAACACTTTATTTTACTAGCTCTCACAATGGAAATTGTCAAGGCAGCATTAAAATAGGTCTACCTTACAGCAGTTTTGGGTTTGAATAATATAGGTAAAATAGAGATTCTATTACAAACTTAATCGATGACCAGTAGGGCTAATATGTATCTCAGTTGCTAACTACGAAGAAATAGTAGGTTGTCAAAACTGACATAGATCCGCCATTTTTCAAGATTTCAAACAGCATTTGCGTTAGCAACTGACATACATAATAGCCCTGCGGGTGACAAAGAATAAATCATCATCATCATTTATCTCTGGACAGCATGTGTCTTGTGCGGACTAGAGCATACAGCCTGATTTTAAAGGGATTGGGCAGATTCAATCTTACAACATTTACCTTTACTAATTTTCAGGATGTCATACACATGTAATTTTACATTTTAAAGTATATTGTAGACTTTAAGCAAAATAAGATTAGGGGTAGATCTTGATCGTACAGACAGTAGAATTTAAACTGATCAGGCTAAGTTACTCGCCTTCGCATTCAGTACAGGTATTTGAACCTGGAGTCTCTAGTTTTGTTTGGATAAAATAGGAGCCCAAAGCGAGGATATCTAACGATGTTGAGTGCTTTAATTTTAAAATGCACCATTTACCACCATGCACCAATTACTTCAAACAATTGACATGGAACAACTCATTACACATTAAAAAACCTCGTTACTATCTGTAACTATCCCGATGTAGTAGATATAACATAATCATATGCTAAACATAATCGCAGTTTCAACAAGGAAGTCTCTTGATCCCGTAAACTTGGCACATTCGCTTTACATCTAAGCACTGGTCAGGCGTAATAAATCTACTCAAGTAACAGTGAAAATTTAACCGTCCTTATTAACTCGGAAATCGTGGTCGTCATTCGTAATGTTATGGAAAAACACGCAGCCTAGTCACGGATAGCATAATGACTAAAAATAAGTAAATGTGTGGAATGAGTAAGCAGGTCGAGAGACGTGGACGTACTTAGGTAGTTGTATGAGGGGGATTGTTTTTTTCTTGTGAATGCCGATACGAACAGGTCATGTTTCACTGCCACTGAAAGTTGCACTGCAACCCATAGCTTCAACTCAAGTTTTGCATTGCACTGCAGGTTTTGGAGTCTAATTGGGTCTGTGATTTTACTTGCACTAGGGTGCTTCAAACCGTAATGCAAACACCTAAAACTAGCGTAAAAGTATAACACACTACTGTTTGAAAACAGATCTGATACTGTACGAACCAAGGTACTCTTACAAGACAAGACCAACGTGCAAAATGAAGGAGACGAGTATTGGAGGAGTCACGTGTATCTCCCCTTACGATTCGTATCTGGACCATCGAAATTAGTCATTACTAGCAATACAGTTTTACCTATGTCTGGGTCTAATATCTACTCCTTGATACACATATATTGGACTAAATGACAAAAGTTTAGATAGACCGAGAGTTACCAATATATTTCAATGTGACAAACTTCAATTAATAAATCCTTTCTAGTAACTATTGAGTAATTTGTGGTTTCCATTAAAAGGACATACTTCTTATTGTATGACTTACAAGAGTTTCCAATGCAATTCAAGCAACGACTAGCCACGCCACTTATTCTTTGACATTAGATAACATAATAGTAGGTATGTTTTTCAAAAAATAGAATTCGTTCGTCGTAATTGAAAAATAATTATTATAAATGGTAAATTAGAAAATATCTATTGGTTCACGTGTCTGGTGTAAATAAGTTTATCTAGTCATCTGTTTTGTAAGATATGTGGTTCCATTAATAAATACTTCTATTATGTAGTGGAAAAGAGGTCTGTTAGCCCCTTGTCTGATTCGTCTAAACAGAGATTAAAATTCAACTCAAATATTCACCCACTTGCAGTAACTGTGGGTTAAACCGGTCGGTTTTACATGAATTTTCTCTTTCGCTCTTTATGTTATGAATATTTAGATATCAACTTTTAGATGTCGTAGAAATAAAACGTAAAGGCCATTTTTTGCTAGTATGTCGACGGCCTGTCATTGCAATTTTTACGCAAAGCTGGATATACATATATAAATACCATTTTGTTCATTATTATATAAAACGTTGTGTTGTCTTCTGCGATGTAGATATTATGCGACTATAAATGTAATATCAAGTACCTATATTTAAATTTTGCATACCAACCATAAGGTGTTTCGTTTGATTGATTTTGTTCTCCTACATTGTTCTAAGTATTGCTTTACAATAACTATATTCCATACCTATTTTGTAGCGTGGGTTTGTTTGCCAAGTGCTATGATTTTTAAGTCAATATCAGCATCCAGTATCCATTCTGCACGTAGGTGGCTGGTGGTAAAAATATGTCTTCAATAATTTATTTTGTTACTATCTTTCAGTTCTATTGGCCTTGTGATTTGTGCAGATTCCAGCTCAAGTCCTCAAGATTTATAGCTGCGAATAACCAAACCGAGAGTTAAGCCAAACAAAAATCTATTTATTACGTTTTAAGTTGTTTACCGGCCGATGTTTGTTAGGCGATGTCCCCGAGCATTTGTTAGGGGCTGTCTAATTTTTTACGCGAAAAACACAGCAATGCGGTACCCTGTAAAAAAGATGAGAATAAACAGACGAGAAATTGCGAGAGAGCTCGAATTTTGAATACAAATGTAAATTAGTATCTTCACTAATTACGGAGAGGACGCGTCCACGGCCATGCATCTTGTAGGCTTACTGGGATGGCTGCTTTTTTAACAGCACTGAAAAGTCGTTTAGGTGAACTAATTTGCTTGAATGTTGATGTTTCGCCGTTGTAACTCGACAAATTAGGTGTCAGATCTTATTCCTAGAAGATTCGAGAAACTTTTTAGTATTCTTTTTTACCTTACTGATCTCGAGTGGTTCAAAAACTGTTTTTCCAAACGCATTCTCGATAAAGAAGACAACCAGCTGTATGATGCTGCGATGCAGTCTTGTCTAACTGTGAGAGTTACATTTTCTATCAGTTCGATCGTCTAAGTTGATTTATCTTTGATAAGGGTCAAAATATTTTAGTTTTATCACAAACAATATACATTTAACACATATAATATATATTATCTTCCTACCGAAAACCACAAAATTCTAAAACGGAGCGATCGTTGTAATTGCGGCCCTGGTTGACCCTGATGCGATGGTACAATATGTATGTTCTAAAACACAAAGAATGCAACAAAGTATAGTTTTGGCTTCGGTTTTATGGAAGGTTACCTACTGATACCTTCACCATCGACAAGACATATATTGTTAGGACAATTTCGTACCCAATTTCATGATTTTTATACATACTAACAACATATTAAACAAATGTGTTCGTGTCACGTCTCAGTCACTGCCTACATTTATAACTCGTTATTCATCATAATCTGGTGTTACCCTTTCATCGTTGCTTCTTCGCTGGGTTCTCTTTAGAATGCTTAATTTAAAAAATTTACATCTAACGATATTTTATGATCCTCATACCTACCTACTAAAAGATTGTGTTGTCAAGCTGATATTTTTTTTTCAACATTGTACGATTGCATTATTAAAAACAAAAAAACTAGTCACTTTTATCATATCATGTTCATAGTAATCTAATAAATTGCCTCGGTATGAAACACAATACATAGATAAACGAATTCGTTATTGAGAGCTACCTATGCTTGGAAAAACAAAACCATGTTCACTATTGTAGATCTTTCTATTTACCTTCAAATAAGTATGTCGAGTTATAGTTTACTGGGTGACCAGTAATTACATTTTGCTACAATGCCCTTCGAACCGCTGAACGTATTATATTTTGTAATATACTTAATATCATTTATGATATATCAATAAAGACGACTGTAAGATATTCTAATTTTTATGTGGAACGAATAATTACCGAAAAATATTTCTTATCGCCTAACAAATGTATAACGTAAGTATCTGGTTTCTCGTAAAAACAATTCGTTATCTGTGCCACAACTTTACTAAGTATATAAAATGATAGTATATACCTACTGTATTTTATGGAAGTTAGAAGTCATTTTTACAAATTTAATCCTGAGGCTTTTATAAATATTAATTATTAATTGATTATCTTTTGAGGAAAAACACAAAATTAGTCTACATAATAAACATAGCCACGCAGTACCAGCAATGATTAGGTTATTTAAAAATAGTCCGTAGTTCGTTGCTTCTCAAATCAGTGAATTTTGTTTGTTTTCAGTGTATTTTATATAACATAGTTATATTAAAGTGTACATATTACATTACAATATCTATATTTTTTCAATATACTTTTAAACACATAACTTGGCTAATGTCTAAGTACATTCGTCGTGTGAAATAGTCTTTCTTTATATTTGATTTAAATTTTATATATTTTTACATATGACGTTTTATCCTTACGTTCGTTTTTAAGACATCAACATATTGCAGGATACATTTTACTAATATAATTTGTAAATTTGTAAAAAGTCGTATCGTGAAGAGTAAAAGTAGAATTTTCTGCAAAAACTCTCCAACCCTCGTCCGTCGGATGTATATAAAAACGTTATCATCTTTTATTTTGTGAAAAATTCACAAGTCCCGTTTCAGAGATGATGTGCTCTGAAATACCCTTAAACAATTATTTATTATGTCTGCGTAGTTAATTAAAACAGTAGATTAAGTGAAATAATAGGTTTACTCTCCCTTGAGGTTTTGAGCTCACTGCATATAAAAGTATGTACGTTAAAACTTTATACTATATCTCCAATTTGCAAAGCATACTTACGACAGAACTGTATAAGTAAAATTTTATTACCTAAGAATAGAGGGAAAATTATAAGGTAGAAAGTGACTCAAACTCCTTTTGTTCATTAATCAATGTTGAAACAATCAATATTACAATAAAATAGAGGCGAGTTGCTGAACTAAACAGACAAGCGTGATACTTCAAAAAGTCATTAAAATTTCTGCTATTCATCGATAGATGCCAAATCAACATATGCAATTATAATTATTTAACTAATGCCACCTAGAGGCGAGTTGCTGAACTAAAGAGACAAGCGTGATATTTCAAAAAGTCATTACAAGTTCTGCTATTCAATGATAGATGGAGTCGGAGTGGGGGGTGTTAGGTTATTTTCGTTACGGAATTTCTGGATAAAAGTAAAAAAATCACTAGTCATTGTTGAATCATTCAAATATTCTTTAAATGAAATGTAAGTAGTAGCGAAATATATTAATTTTTCTACTGCGTGAGGCTTATGTATTCATACAAACCAGAGCTTTGCACTGCGCTTGTCACCCCAAAGCTAGCTTGCAGCGCATGAGTAAAAAAAGGGAACTTAACGTTTTAGCTAATGGGTGTCTGCTTCACAGCTTCTTTATTTCTTCGAAAACACAATTAGTTGTATTAATATACGTTATATTTTTTAACTCGTGTGCTTGCAGTGCCGCTCAAAACTAAACTGTATCAGAATATCTAACACTGCGGTGGCGCAGCTTGATAGGTGCAGACATACCAAGTTGATAAGATAAACCAATTGCGTGAACGTAAAATAAGACAAGACGTTTACCAGTTAAAAACACAGTACAGTTGAAAATAACGAAAAAATTACAATCATTATCATCATCTCAGCCGTAGGACGTGCACTGCTGAACATAGTATATAATATATAACATATATATAGAACATAGATATATAATATATATATATAGAACATCGATAGTATGCCTACCTCATAATTTTCCAAAAGGATTGTTTGAAAGCGGTCTGCATCCAACGTCGTCCTGCGAGCTTTATCAGGTTGTCTTTACCACCTTGTCGGTAGACGCTGCGCTTGCCGGTCCGTATAGTCTCCACCATTCCATACCCACTGCCACTTTAACTGGCTATGTCAGTGACTGTTGTTCTTCTACGGATCTCCTCATTCCGATTTGATCACGTGCAGAAACCGCGAACATAGCCCTCTCAGCTCGTTGTGCCACTTTGAGCTTACTTATGAGGCCCATAGTAAGAGACTAGAGTAACAAATTACCTGAAACATTTTGTCTAAAAAATATTTCTGTTTCTTCATGAATCAATAAAATCAAGGCCAACAAACGCCACTTGTAGCTACAAATACAACAAACATGCGTCCTGCTTACATATTTTAATCACATTTGCCGATGTTCTTTGTTCTCTTTGTTCTGAAAGATATACAATTACAAATAGAAAGGGAGCTGGTGGCGAATTAGTTTCACTTCGTACCGGATTAGTTTCACTTCGTACCACCGGTCATATTATTAAACAATAAAAAGGGGAACCAAAAAGAGTCCTGAACTTGATAGACGATGACAATAAAAGCATACTCTATCATGTTCCGGGAGTGAAGTGAGACTTTGCCAGGTCATATTGTATTGTTTATTAAAACTGAAAATTTAATTTTTTTTCGTGTACATTTCTTGATGGTACTAGGATATACTAGGGGCCGTAACGGCCGTAAAACTATAGTATTTACTATAGGGAAATGTACCTGTTACAGAAGCTTATTTCTCGGGGATTCTCAAGCCGGTTCACATGGCATACGATAGACGAAAAGAGGTGATGCTCCAAACGACAGTGACAATATAGTTGCTCCGTGCAACATTAATGTAAATTTACTTTTCTGTCTTACATTAATTATTTATATATTTACTATTATTATTATCACTTAATTATTAAAGAATGTTTCCCCCAATGTCGGGATGCAAAACGCAAGACAAGGAATACTGACTTGTGCATAAGCAGTCCTAGATTTTCTAGGCCCTAGAAAATCATTAGAATAAGTAAGCAATACTATGTACTTAATGTTAGTAATATGAATCTCGCCAGCGTGACTTTTATAATGTATTCAAACAGTAATCTAAATCGTCAGCCACTCTCCAACTAAAAGCAGGAGATTCGTTACATAAATCACGGACGAATTTAAAATTTATTTAGAGGCAAATGTAATGTTAATTTTTTAGCGAATCGCTGGTGGCCCATTTTGGTGATTAACTACGTTCAGATGTGATATATTTCAGCGATTTTTAATTTGCAATATTGCTTACTTCTCTGGGCCCTGTGGGATTAGGAATAGGAAGACCATTACTGGTTCCCGCAATTTAGAATTCTTTTTCTTTTTAAAATCAATAACATAAATGTATGTAATGTATGAATAATTTTTATTACCATTGCTAAATGTTTCATAAACTTACCATTAATATTGCTAACTTACTATCTCCTCACGGAGAAACAAATTTAATAGAATTTTGCCATCACAAATGGGGTGCGTATTGTAAGAGGCGAGAAAACCCGCTTTACTTGATAAAAACCGTTCTATGTATTTATTGAGAAAACCATCCGGTGACGCTCTAAATGCCGGTAGAGGCAAACAGCAAATAACCCGTACGAAAAAAAAATTATACAGTCAAGAAGGCTGTCTAGGTTAGTGCCCCTGCAGTGCCAGAAGCCCTGTTTTGAAGGAAAAAAATAGTTACGATCCTTTCGACCCCTAGTAATACGCTTTCATCCAGAATAGTGCCTACTCATCATTATCTTCATCATACATATGGGTGAATCTGCTAACTAAAGGTGATATTATTATAGGCTGTTATTAAAATGTTTATTCAAAACTCTCGTACGATTATATTTAATACAATTTAATCTGAACGAAACTGGTCGCGTCCTCGTACTGCAATAAATTATTACGTACCGAGAATCTTAATAAAGCGGCTCTCTAGTTATTTGTGATAAATGACGAAACACAAAATCAGGACTGAATACTAAATGCTAGGTCCAACTAGTTCATATATCCGATATATCAAAATTAAAAGCAATTAAAAATAACACTAGCACACAAGCGCGCCACGCGATAGTTCTTTATAACTCGCACACACTACTTTAAAAGGTAAAATTATAATACGAGTATTTATTTCATTTAGATTTCTTCTTTGCAAATAAGTTTACTGACATTAACTGGATGATTGGCGCGGTTGTTAGCAACTCTGACTTCTGAGCCGGGTTCGGTCCTCGGACAGGTTCCACATGTGTGTGCATAAACATGTATTTTTTGACGTGTCTGAGTGTGTATGTATATGTACATAAGTATGTATATCAGTCTTCAGATCACCAAAGTACAGGCTCTGCGTAGTTTGGAACCTGAAGACTTTGTGTAGATGTTGTCCTGTATTATGTTAATGTATAATACTAGCTACGCCCCGCGGTTTCACCCGCGTGGTAACGGATAATGATGATGATGAAAAGTACAAGTCATTCACGCGTGATGCGATGACCAATTGCCCATTTTTAAAGTATCGCAATGGATATAATGTAGTATGTTATCCGACATAGAAATATGCCATTGCGGAATTTTCTAAAGACCTATAAAATACACAATTCCACCATACATCATTTTGCTAAATCTCAAAGGGTTTAGACAGCGTTTTCGTTGAAAGCCCTCAGACGGCTTAGTTTTTTCCAACACCTAAAAAAAATTATTATATTTTTGCCAATGTATAGAAAAAAAAAATATTTAGTATATTGGTTTTTGTATACTTACATTGACTAAAATACCTTTCTTGAGAACTACTTTATTGATTGGTGAAAACAGCATGATGCAGATTGAGTTTATCGCGAACAGGCAGACAGACAGACAGATGCAGCGGAGGACTTTGTTTTATAATATGTAGGTATTACTAAAATGCTTAAAAATGTGTATACAATATATGTGAAACCGTAGCACGTTTTTCGAAATGTCATGAAAATATCCATTAAATAAAGGTTTTATACGTACTTCTTCCTGTATTTTAATCAAATAAACTTTAATTGTGTCGTACTATCACGATAGTTCAATATTTAAAAAGTTATCACAGTTTTCATAACCTGCCAGCTTTCAAAGTGGCCCCATACATATTTTGGAGCCATACGATTAAACAAAGAGTAAGCATACAAAAAACCAGATAAATAATATGTCAGGCAATAACCAGTATCCGTACAGTAATTCTAGTGCAGTCCCAGGGGGTTACCTTTCAAAAAAATAAGGATTTTGTCTGATAAAGTGACTTCAAGAAAGCTGTGTGCTCGCTATTGATTTCATCACAATAAATTCAGTAGGTAGATGATAGAATTTTCCACATTCAACAACTTACGAGTGGATAAGAAGAACTTCTTAGAATATATCACATAGTTTAAAGTACAGGCAAAACAACAAACAGTGCTTACTACAAATGATCGTTTGGTATTCGTTACCGCAGAATAAACGCCCTAGCTCTAGATTAAATAATAGTCACTATGTCCTAGTGGACATTAAAGTGCAGTAAGGAAACCGCCTTGGTGTCTGCTTTGGCACAACTAAACCGACTTATTTGTCGACTTGTCGCCTTGCCACATACTTGTGTAGATAGTAGATGTAATAACAATGAGTTGGCTTAAATTTAAATTATGTATTTTACATGTGTATTATATTTTTCCGCAATACAGTTGAGATAGTTAGCTAACTGAAGAACTAATTCGCTAACTTAACCATAGATAATGACATAAGTACAATTTAGGTCTTGTAATGATGATACCCATAGAATTAGTAAATAAATCTACACGCTGGAGTTCAAGCGTTGATGGTTAAGAAGCTATAACGCTCGCCGCGTAAGAAGATTGCTAGCGTGGCGAGTTCGCAATAAGACGGTGAAACAATTAATGCTGATGATGCTTGCTATGAGTATATTTAAAGGCAAATAGCACAAGTGCACATTTGGTTTCTTTAACCTTGCGAAATATCTGACAATAGTGGCTTATAATATTTTGCGCGTAAAATCCAGTGTGTGTTCCAATCATACCCGCTACAGAGAGTGATGAATATATATATAATAAATAAGGGTCAATCCCTTATATATTAGAGCTGAAGCCTTACCTGCCAACCTGCACTAGACCCGTGTCTTCTCTTTGGGAGACCTTGTATCCCATCAGTGGAAATATATGTGCTGTTAATGCTGAAGTTCAGTTCTTCATATTATTCACAATCCAGACCCTAAAATGCAAGTGTCTTGCTTATGAAGGGAAAGACTATGAAATGTACATAGCAAGAAATATTTACAGAAGTATTCTCCATGGATTAGTACTTAAATAGCAACACAGACACACATAAATCTGTATAAACCGAATCCACTAAATCAGGCGATTCAATACTCCGCCGCTATTTATCCAAATACAGTTGGAGCAAATATAATCCGCGTTAAATCCCCATAAAAATCCGCTGGCTGCGGTGCAGAATGAATAGACCAGCCCACATTCAGGCTGGCTCATGAAAAGAGCGACCAAAATCGTATATATTCTAGGAGAAACGGCTGAAATACGTCGCGCGGTGGCCTTAGTTTGATTATAGATTTTGCTGGAAGGAGCTAGCTAGCGTGGTTTGTAAAGTCTTGCACTCGTACGAGTATCGACATATCGTTTCAATCCGTTCCAAAAGCGGAATACATATAAAGATATCTTCATTTGTAATATTTGTGGATGATTGAAAACACTATAGGTATGTGCAATTATTTAAATTATAGTTCTTCAATTATTTAGACTAGTTTATTACAAATAATATACATATAGCTCTAATTACTTCAAAAAATGTCCAGTTCTGATAGTTTCATAGCATAAACATTATCATAATAATACACAGCCCTGTTACTACAGTTCCTAATGTTGCGGGAGTCTTGAGCACATACAATAACACATCACAACATCCAAAACCCGACAGCAAACATCTCTGCTCACACAAATATTTTCCCCAGATCCAGGGATCGGACCTGGAACCCCGCGGTTCGGATCCGTCGACCGATCACGACCATTACATTCCCACTGCTAGCATATGAGCCTTTCTCTCAGAGAGTATGGGCCGTAATCAACCACCACGGCCTTGTGTGGTTAGGATAGGCTGGTGACTAGCCAAATACTAGAAGTTTCTAGAACGCCCGAGCCGCTGGCAAAACCATGTTTCTTGTATGGGGCTTCCTTTAATTAATACTCTATAGTCTTATTTTTTATTTTGTGGCAAGATAGGTAGAGATCACAAATCATTTTTCTTTTATACACAAGTTAAAAAAAATTAAATATAACTGGTGTCTTACAAAAGGGGTAGATTCAACATTATGGTCACGATATGATGTGACCGCTGTTTTAGTCTATCTCTGAGGTCGGGCTATGCTCTTGGCCGTACTATAGTAGACTTGAAAAGATACACACAGGCAAGCAGATTGACAGTTGGACAGCTTAGACTTAGTAATAGGATCCAGTAGACTCGTAGTTAACCATTACATACAACTTGTGCATATATCGCGTCACTTCTAGTAGACTTTATATTCAGACAAGCTGATGTACAACGCAAAGAGCATACCTCGTGCAGAAAATAAAAATATAGCCTGAAAGAACGTAAACATGTTTACCCAGTCTGCAAGACGGTTAAAAATTGACAAGTTGGTAAACATACGGTATTTAATGCAACCAAAAACTATGCTCTGTATCGTGGGGGAAGATGCTGAATTATTTGCCACCCGCTGCCGGGATACGGATCATAAGAGGCAAGAAACTCGACTAAGGTACTAGGTGAAGTCTTCTAATGTCATCGTTTTCGCTGCTATGGTGCCAGATAATGAATAATGAAGCAATATTGCGAGAGCCTTACTGTATATAAGGGCCATAATACCGTGAATACAGATCTTTTTCATAAGAATCTGAGGCCGTAGCACAAATAATTTTCGAATAGATTGCACCAATATGTCGCGCTTCAGCGTACAATATTATGATCAATCTGTGTCACAGTTGCCCTAGATATATTACAGTATGTAGTATTTCACTTAAACGACACGTTACGATACACTTACGCAGTTAATCGTGCTAGGCCCACTGAGGTCGTAGCACAAACAATTTGCCAAAAAGAATTCAAATCGAAAGCGTCGACATGTCACGCTTCGGCGAACAAACTATGAACAATCTGTGTCACTGTTGTAATAGACAAATGAGAATTTGTATTATTTCAGGGGACGACACGTTAAGTTACACTTACGTAGTTATTCTTGCTAGGCCTTCAGCCGTGCGATTCTCTAAGAGCAAACATCGTTGCATCTTTGTTCAATCCGTGAAACAAATGACGAGGTGACAAGAAACGTTGTAAAAACAACCTTGTGTGCAATAGCAATATACGGTTTAAGATGTTTATTTGTCTAAAGAATATGAATTCACTTCACAGAGAAACCCAAGCATCCATAAATTTAGGTAGGTACACATTGTAATTGCGAACATAGGATACAAACGAACTAAAATGAGATAATTATTTGTAGGAACATAAACAAAGCAGTATTGGGTAATATCTCTAAAGTATTTGACATCGGTGAGCTCGTCAACGAACGCAACGACGAAACATTAGAGAATCGCACGTCTGTAGTAAGTTAAATAAGTAGGCAAATGAGTCTCAAAAATGAATGTTCAATGAGATACCTAATAATTCTTAACTAGCTGGAACCTACTAGCTGGATCTCTGCTATATATGGAACTAGCTGGACCTTCACCCGGGCCGAAAATGACTAAAAACTAAACTAAATGTATAACGCCAGGTTTTTATTCGTGGAATCCTAATTCCATTTCCAAATTTAAATCCCGTTCAAATTGGTCTAACCGTTTCGGAGATTAGCCGGAAAAACAAAATGACAGATAAACATTGTTTTTAAATGGCACGTATAACAAAACCATTTTTACCTGTTTTTCTATATATACTTTGATTATTAGTTTTAGTAGTTTAGTCAAAAACTGTTATTTCTTTGTTTATAGATATATATGTTTATATCTATAGAAAATTGCAAAGAAAAGTGATTAAGGTAAATTTACGCGTCATCGGTATCCTGATCAAAAGCTTTTCAGCTTCATCTGATAGCCTCTAACTAGCCTCTAGCTCTGATAACATTACCTGATGTATTTTTTATTAAATTAAATGTAGAAAGAGCATAAGATACGTTCTTTTTGTATAGATGGTGACATGGTATATCTATTATAAAAACGGTATCATAATTTAAATAATAAAACCGGATGGCTAAAGGGTGTCGAGAGGTGTGCTGCGGTTTCACTAGAGCGCTATTACCGGCGTTATGCCCTTTAACACTTCCACCCTTGAAGCTTTTTGTTTCTTGCTCTTGCGTCTCCACCCCCAGACGGCCAGTTAAGACAAGCCGGGGGTCAGGGGTATCATTTAGCCCCAGGTAGAATCAGGGTCCACGGTGTCGCCAGTCACCGACGACTCGCCACAAAGCCGCCCCTGCGGTATAAAAATAATAATTATATTATTATATTTATTAAATGAAATATATAAAGAACATAAGACATTTTAATTGCTTAAGTTAAAAAAAAATGTATACCTTAGTTATAAAATATATTATTATTATTATAACTAATGTGAATCCCGGCTTACAAAAAATATGTGTGAAAGGTAGGTGGTCCATATAAATTCATATTTGTGATAGGTATTTCTAAATATATAAATGCACTTACGAAAACTCGATACATTACAAGAAAAATACGCGCTAGGCACTTAAATTAGACAAATGGCTGCGTTGCAATCGACAGTGTATTAAACAGTTGCTTGCATGCCAGAATAGCGCTCGAAAGTTTCAAGAGAGGCTTTTACACTGACATCAGATCCGATCCGACCCGATCAAATCTTCCACGAAGACGATTTTATCATTATAATGATCGCATGCATGCATGCTAGCAGATGTAAAACGCAAAGTATTGAAACAAGGTATTTGAGTCATGATATCTTATTGTTTTGACATTAATCAAAGATTTTTTGTCTTAACTTTAATGTGTTAATTATTAGTTTAATATTATGAACTCCTTTGTAGTCCTCGCCGCCTTTTTGAAAGTAATTTTCAAAGTTTTAAATTGAGAACATAATTTCTCTGATTCATCATCTCAGCCGTAGGACGTCCACTGCTGAACATAGGCCTCCCCCATGATTTTCCAAAAGGACCGGTTGGAAGCGGCCTGCATCCAACGTCGTCCTGCGACCTTCATCAGGTCGTCTGTCCACCGTGTCGGTGGACGACCTACGCTGCGCTTGCTGGTCCGTGGTCTCCACTCCAGAACCTTTCGGCCCCATCGGCCAACTGTTCTGCGTGCTATGTGCCCTGCCCACTGCCACTTCAACTGGCTAATCTTCTGGGCTATGTCGGTGACTTTCGTTTTTCTACAGATCTCCTCATTTCTGATTCGATCACGTAGAGAAACCCCGAGCATAGCCCTCTCCATAGCTCGTTGTGCGACTTTGAGCTTTTCTATGAGGTCCATAGTAAGAGACCACGTTTCAGTGCCATAAGTCATCACTGGTAACACACATTGGTCGAAGACTCATGTCTTTTTTCTCTGATTATGTGTCAATATTGAAAAAAACTCACTAATTTGATGCAACTTTTTTCTCTAAATCTAGCATTTGACCCAGAAACAAAAAAAAGGCAAAGTGCGAATCGAACTTGCTCATTGAGAGTTTTGTACTGCTATACCACGGCACGAGATCCTGACACATGCATGACCAGTTTTTATATTTTTTCTTTTTAATTTTTGAGTTCTATGTATAGTCTTCCAATCATATCAAGGTGCTTGTATGTTTACGGTTTTTCGATACATTCAAAACCAAAACACACACACAAAAATATGTTTAGAGCAGTTTAACTTATTTACAATTATTCGACTTTCCCCATACTTGTGCTTTGAGACTTTGCTTCTTGTCATATTTTTCATTTTTCCTACTGAGAAAAAGGGTTTCTAATAGGCAAACAGGCAGACAGACAAACTCGCCGACAATGAAATGAACATACAAAGGTTAATTTATCTCTCTTGAGGTAATAAGCCCCAACAATTTTGATTATTTATTAGAAATCAAGCTTTTCATTAGAATGCAGGATCATGAGAGGGAGTCATCTTATTTTAATTTAAATTGGTGTTATTTTCTACCGACTTCCAAAAAGGAGGAGGTACTCAATTCGACTTTTTTTAATGTTTGTTACCTCATGACTTTCGATTGAGTGAACCGATTCTCAATATTATTTTCGTTTGAAAAGTGGTGCTTCCCGTGTGGTCCCATTTAAATTTCATTAAATTCGGCCTAGTAGGTACTTTTTGAACTACATTCCAATAACTGAATAGAATGGAAGTCGGTATTATTTTTTTCTAATTGTTTGTCATCCAGCAATTACGTAGTCTTGTAGAAAGTACAACGTAGGTATGTTTATTAAGGGTTTTTACGTCAACCTAATGTTAAATATACGTTGTGTGAATCCTAATGAGCTGAAACCAATCCTGATTATTATGATGTGATATACATATATCATAATGCGCCGATTATATTATAAAAAGTGTATCCCGGACACATAGAACATATTTCCTGAGTCCTATAAACCTATGTACCTATACCTACCTGTTACCTTTGACCCAGGCCTTTCTCAGAACGTTTTCAACTATTTTAAATCGTATCTTATCTTCAAAGCTAAAACCCTCTCAAGAACGAAGCGGGGGTGTGACGGCGCCTCGCAGGTTGCCAGCTACAACTTTTTCTTTGATAGAGTTGAAATAAATCCGCGCCAGGAGAGGGCGCTGCAGACGGCGGACGTGCTACGAAATTTCGGATTCGATGCAGTTTCCGTGCGGGATAAGATTGTTTTGTTGCTGGTCCGGTAGTGACGTGTAAGCTTTATTTGGAGATTTTTTTACTATGAATCTGTTATCATAGATATTACTAGTGAGACTTCACACAATGTAGGTTAGTATACGAGTAGTTTCTGGCTTAGAAATCCAGGAGGTTTCTATATTGTCCCATTCAATGATCGTAAAATAGTGACTAAGAGAAAAAACGCTGTAAGAGCACTATACCACTACACTACTACTCGTGGTGATCTGTTACAGAAGAACTTGTGCACAACAGTCTAAACGATCATATGAGGCTTTATAACCCGAAAGTTAAAAATGAGAGTATCCATGCAGAGCTGGCGTCAGAATTGTGACTTGCTATAAATGCGGAAGATGTTTGTTTTGTACCGACCACACCGTAAAGACTTAGAATGGTGATTTTACTGAAGAGGTATTCGAGTTGATATTAAAAAATAAAATACGAGTATACAGAAGAAATCTTGCCTTTGTATTGTCCACTTTTGTACATATATTTACTTCTATGTATACATACACTTAATATGTTTTTATGTGCAATAAAGATTTAAAGAATCAAAAGAAATCGTTGTTGTTCAATCTGGATCATAATCAATTCAATTTGGTACTACCTGCGCTCGTCACCCCGAGACATTGCTTTTTGAGCCTATTTTGTCTAGAAATTGTAATTGCTACAATATTTATCCTCCACAGATTTACACAGTAATAATTGCATACATCAAAAACTGACTTGACATCTGACTGACTGATCCATTAATGCAGAGTCCAACTCGGAGGCCTGAGGAAGGTTTTTATGTTGTAAGCGAGCAAGCGAAACCACTGACAGTATAATAATATAAAATATGGCATATTAATAAACAAAGGTCACATATAACACGCACAACAGATGGCCGATGGGGCCGGAAGGTAGACCACGGAACCGACAAGCGCAGCGTAAGTCGTCTACTGACAAGGTTGACAGACGACCTGATAAAGGTCGCAGCACGACATTGGATGCAGGCCGCTTGCAACCGGTCCCTTTGGAAATTTGTGGGGGAGGCATATGTTCAGCAATGGACGTCCTACGGTTGAGATGATGATGATTAGATGATGTGTGCTAGGATAAAGCTTGTCAAGCTACTAAATAGATGTCAATCCGTCCTAATACGACGGTTAAAATCAACTAGAGAGTTAAATCTGACATGGATTGTAGGATGGATGTAGGAAAATCTGACATGGGTTCGAATCCCGAACGAGGGTATGTATTTTTTCTCTCCAAAATTGCATGGTTTGGTCTCGAATAACAGGCTTTAGTGCTTTAAAACTTATGTAATAAAAAAATATTTTTTTTTTCAAGTTTTAGTTTCTAATGTTACTTTCACATCACTACACCAAGAACACAGCATCCCAAAGTTTTGCGCCGCACCTTACGTATTCATGGAAGCTACTCGTATGTGCTTGCTTGACAAATGCTAATGAAAATTCTTTATTTTTGAACCGTTGACAAGCGAGCCATATTTCACTTGTAAAGGACCCACTTCAAAAGCTGCAAAATATGTGCGAAATCCCGCCTCAAATTGTTTTGTGGCACGCGATATGAGCATTTATGATATTCGCACTTCAGTCTCTGTGTGTTTTTACCGTAGTTTTAATTTTACACTTACTACTATTTAAATGTTTTATTTTGTTAATATTATGATAAAATTTCAACAATATTCTTTTTACAAGTACAATGTTGCTTACAAGTGCAATTTGAAAAATTTTATACCGACTTCCATTCTATTACTTTGGTGAAAATCAGTTATTGAAGTGTAACTCAAAAAATACTAGACCGAATTTGATGAAATTTATGGGATTTGTGGTTTGAAAAAACGGGACCACACGGGAAGCACCAGCTTTCAAACAAAAAAAGAATTTTGAGCATCGGTTTACCCTATCGTAAGTTATGAGGTAACAAACATAAAAAAAATACAGTCTAATTGAGTACCTCCTCCTTTTTTTGGTAGTCGGTAGAAAATGTATGTTTGTCACTTTAAAAAAACCGTAACGGCTATCCTATGATACTGCGAGTTTGAGGACCACATGATTTTGAAATTATTTATCTTAATAATCTCTCATTATTTCAGCCGTGTGATTCTGTAATGATTCGTCGACACATACATAAGGTACTCACTCGTACATAAGGTTGTTTTTCCAACGTTTCTTGTCATCTCTTCATTTGTTTCACGGATGTTGTCAAAGATGCAACGATATGTGCTCTTAGAGAATCGCACAGCAGTTTTTATGTATAGGGGGCAGTACTTAGCTGATAAGAGCTGTCAAGTTAAGTACCGTAAGTAACTTAGACTATAGATGGATAAATGTTCTATTTAAGATGAGTAATGATGTGATGTTGTTTAATATAAAGGTAATTTATCAAAGATTATATTTTATATTAGAGTTAAGATTATGTTTTTTTTAATTGTTTTTATATTTTTAAATGTTTATTTTGTTTTGTTATTTTTCATATAAAAACTTCAAAATTACTCATTTACAAGTACTATGTTGTTTAAATGCACGTTTGTCTGTAGAAAAAAAATCGTAACGGCAATCCTATGATACTGCGAGTTTGAGGATCTGACCATATGGTTTTGAAATTATTTATCTTAATAATCTCTCCTTAATTCAGTTTTTATCTAGAGAGGGCAGTACTTACTCGTAGCTAATAAGAGCTGACATGTTACCAGTAAGTACCGTAAGTAACTTAGACTATAGATGGATAAATGGTCTACTTTAGTATTGAGGTAATTAATCAAAGAATTTTTTTTAATTTTAAACAGTTAAAAATGATATAACAGATATTCAGTCGTATTTTGATAAGCTTGAGTTATTAAAACTAGACTTAAGCACTCATGTTACAAACAAGGAATCAACCTCCTTATATATTAAATTTTCAATCAAGTGTAGTAGGATGCCTCTTTTGATGGGTTGATTCCACTGAAGTGCAAAATAATGCCTTTTAGCGTTTGTATGCATTACTGTATTCAAGGCTGAAGGGCTCTGTCGGGAGATAAATTACTACGCTGACTGTTGAAACTGGAAGTTGACTTGCTGAATTTTGTATGGAGAATTGATAGACTTTTGATTCTTGATATTATACTTTACTTAAATTTTGGCTAATGTTTACTGTACATTAAACATGTATAAATGTGGAAACATTAGTTTAGGTTCTTCTTGAGTGTTTATTTGGTGAAATAGGCCGAGAAAAATCCGAGCTATAGTACACCACATCTCATAGATCGTGGTCCTTTATGAGCCGAAATTAATCGCATTGTTCGCCAACCCGTTGCCTAAGAAGCCCACAATCATCGTCACCGAGCTGGATACGTCATCAACGACGTCACCGATAACGCTCACGTCACTGTCGTTACGAGTTGTCACTGTAAAAAAACGTTTACCAAAAAATAGAACCGATCAATACCAAAAAGTGTGAAATAACTTTTTGAAGTGCAAGTTGAACCATGATAGTTCAAAGTAGGCACCTTTTATCACAAAATTGTGCGCATGGCACCGACTTCGACAAGTTATTTCACACGTTTTGGTATTGAAGTCGGTTCCATTTTTTTCACCATTTTCAGTGACCCTTGCTATAAGTATAAGGAATCGATTGTCATTCACCGTCAATGATGATATCATATATATATAATCAATGATGAAATTTAAATGGGACTACCTCGGAAGTACGAGTATATTCTGTTAAACAAAAAAAATGAATTTAGAAAATCGGTCCACCAATGGGGGAGAAATCGATTAGCATATAAAAAATACATACACACGAACATATAACCGCCTCCTTTTTTGAAGTCGGTTAAAAACATCAAATATTTATAGGTATAATAATATAATATATCTTTTTTGACAGAATATTAGGCACGCATGTCACGACTGCGTTGGTTGTTCTATTCGGGTTGGGCATTAAAAGCATTGGAATCAAAAGGAACGGAGAAGCGGGGCGCGTTTTTTGTGAGTATTTACGGCGCTTACCGGAACGCACCCATAGACTCTTCGTTCGACAGTATTGAAGTTTGACAGTGACATTGACCTATGTGGATTGGTCACTCGCATTTGGTATGGCGCAGGCTACAGCCGCTATACTAGGTAACTTAAGTGTTTCGTGAAGACCGCAACATATAGCCATGGAGTATCTGCAGTTATCATTAACATTACGTTATGCTGACCACTAACAGCTAATTTGCCTAGTATTAGCACCTTCCTTTTGCTAACGTGCTGAATTCTTTTTGCCTATACTGGTATTCACAGCTTCATTCAGTCCTTAACAAAAGTTACTTCCAACTATCGCTACTACGTTTAGGGGATCATCATGAAACAATGTAAGATAGAGCCATACAGTATCTGCAGTCATCATTTACATGCATACGTTATGCTTACAACTAACAGCTAATTTGCCTAGTATTACCAGCTTCCTTTTGCTAATGTGCTGAATTCTGTCTGCCTATACCGGTAATCACAGCTTCATTGGATGTCCTTAACTATAAATTTACTTCCAGCTATCACTACTTTGTGTAGGGGATCATCTGAAACAATGTAAGATAGAGCCATACAATATCTGCAGTTATCATTTACATGCAGACGTTATGCTTACAACTAACAGCTAATTTGCCTAGTATTTATAGCTTCCTTTTGCTAATGTGCTGAATTCCGTCTGCCTATACCGGTATTTACAGCTTCATTGGATGTCCTTAACTATAAATTTACTTCCAGCTATCACTACTTTGTGTAGGGGATCATCTGAAACAATGTAAGATAGAGCCATACAGTATCTGCAGTTATCATTTACATGCAGACGTTATGCTTACAACTAACAGCTAATTTGCCTAGTATTTATAGCTTCCTTTTGCTAATGTGCTGAATTATGTCTGCCTATACCGGTATTCACAGCTTCATTGGATGTCCTTAACTATAAAGTTACTTCCAACTATCACTACTTTGTGTAGGGGATCATGTGAAACAATGTAAGATAGAGCCATACAGTATATGCAGTTATCATTTACATGCAGACGGTATGCTTACCACAAACAGCTAATTTACCTAGTATTACCAGCTTCCTTTTGCTAACGTGCTGAATTCTGTCTGCCTATACCGGTATTCACAGCGTCACTGGATGTCCTTAACTATAAAGTTACTTCCAACTTTCAATACTTTGTGTAGGGGATCATCTGAAACAATGTAAGATAGAGCCATACAGTATCTGTAGTTATCATTTACATGCAGACTTTATGCTTACCACTAACAGCTAATTTGCCTAGCATTACCAGCTCCCTTTTGATAACGTGCTGAATTCTGTTTGATTATACTAGTATTCACATCGTCACTGGATGTCCTTAACTATAAAGTTACTACCAACTATCACTACTTTATGTAGGGGATCATCTGAAACAATGTAAGATAGAGCCATACAGTATCTGCAGTCATCATTTACATGCAGACGGTATGCTTACCACTTATAGCTAATTTACCTAGTATTACCAGCTTCCTTTTGCTAACGTGCTGAATTCTGTCTGCCTATACCGGTATTCACAGCGTCACTGGATGTCCTTAACTATAAAGTTACTTCAACTATCACTACTTTGTGTAGGGGATCATCTGAAACAATGTAAGATAGAGCCATACAGTATCTGTAGTTATCATTTACATGCAGACTTTATGCTTACCACTAACAGCTAATTTGCCTAGTATTACCAGCTCCCTTTTGATAACGTGCTGAATTCTGTCTGCCTATACCGGTATTCACAGCGTCATTGGATGTCCTCAACTATAAAGTTACTACCAACTATCACTACTTTGTGTAAGGCATCATCTGAAACAATGTAAGATAGTAAGAGCCCTTAAATAAGCGACTCATTCTGTATTATCACTACATGAAAAACATAAAAATAAATCAGGACTCTGTTTTTAGTTACAGTTATCGTCATTTATTTTACCAACTCTATAAGTCACCGTAACATCTTCACATTACATTGATCATATACCTTGCTTGTAATACGACTACCGAAAACACAATATTTATGTATCCAGACTTTCATGCTAGTTCGCGATGTCCGCATGAGTTACAACACCTATCCAACCTAACTGGATCCGCGAGAATCATCCCCAATCTTTTTATTGTTTTATTATATGAGAGTTCATCGTATACTGGTTAGGTAACGCGGAGAAGCGAGTATGAATAATGTATTTTTGTTTTAGATTTTTATGAGCAAAGTTTTGATTATTTTCAGTTCGGTACCGAAGGTACGGAGTAGCGATGTATGGAAGGCTGTACAAAGGCCAGACAAAATAAACGCGGAACTGCGAACAAAAGTTGTCCGATGTTTATTAGGGCTAAAGTGTTCGACATGTTCATTTTATTGCAGCAGTATGGGAGGTGGAAGTTGTAGTGTAGATAGAGATAATTGTTTTTAATGTCCGTGTCGTAAAATTGTCCACAGATCGATGAAAATTAAAATTTGTGTATTTATATTGTTCCGCCTTTGAGCTTGTATCGTTCCTTTTGTTTAGTTTTTGTTTTACATCTATGACATGATGAGAAACTCGAGCATTCAACGGTAAGCATCATACCTAACCACATCTGTAGCAGTTGTGCTGCCAAGTAAAGTTTTCCAGTACTTTTAAAGTTGGGTCATGTGAAACGACCTCTCTCTCCCTGTATTGATATCATCAATGCTGAGATCTGAGAGGTCGTGGGTGGAGGCACTCTCCTTCTGCGAGGAGGTGATGGGGAAGAAGGAGTTGGCGGAGAGGGAGCGGGAAATATTGTCTGAGCTCCCAATCCTTCACGCACGGTTAATCTTTCACGCCCTCCTCCGACATTCATAGTTGGGGACTGGGGCGGCGTATGCAGGGGCGTCCACCGTCCAAACATCTGTGTCTCCGAGGTGGCGCGCGCGGTGTTTCCGTGCGCCCCCAGGAAGACGGGGTTAGAAAGTAGTCTCCTCTAACCCCAACGGGTTGGGATCCTCTGCTGGGGGATCAGAGTCGCCGGGACCGCAGACGATTGCAAAAACGTTCCTGTAGTCCCGGCATAAAGGCGCTTGGAGGAACACCCCGGGTTTTTGGTGGGTATACGGACTCCCACATAACCACCGTGCTCCCCCGGGGGCGGTGGTATAAAATATTTTCTCGGGACAAAAAAAAAATACTCCCAAACCCAATTCTCCATTGATGTATCATATTATCTCACCACTATGTCGTGCTTGCGGTGATACCTTCCGAAACAGACTAGATACTGCATAATAATTCTACCCATTACATCACCTGATTGGTACCAACCGGGACTACGTGTGCGGATTTTATAACTGAACCACAAAGGAACCCAAATCCTTGTATGACACACGACTAGTGCTACTATTAGGACTAATAATTGAGGATTGATAATAATAGTTTCATATCATCATCGTCTCCGGCCGTCTCCGGCATCATAATAGGCCGACCCCATTAATTTAAATAAGAGAGTGTTTGAAAGCAGCCTGCATCCAACGTCGTCCTGCGACTTTTATAAAATAGTCTGTCTACCTTGTCGTTGACCTACGCTGCGCTTGTCGGTTCGTAGGTAGTCTTCACTCCAGAACCTTACGGACCCGTCGGCAATCTTAGTCTTCACGTTATGTGTCCTGCCCACTGCCACTTCAACTGGCTTATCTTCTAGGCTACGTCAGTGACTTTAGTTTTTCTACAGATCTTCTCAATTCTGATTCAATAACGTAGAGTGCAGGACGATTAGGCGTTTCCAGAGCTAGTTGTGCCACTTTTTAACCGACTTCAAAAAAAAAGGAGGCGGTACTCAATTCGACTGTATTTTTTTTTATGTTTGTTACCTCATAACTTCCGATAGGGTGAACCGATTCTCAAAATTCTTTTTTGTTTGAATGCTGGTGCTTCCCGTGTGGTCCTATTTAATTTCACCAAATTCAGTCTAATAGTTTTTGAGTTACACTCCAATAACTGATTTTTACCAAAGTAATAGAATGGAAGTCGGTATAAAATTTTTCAAAGTGCGCTTGTTAAGTATGTTTATACATAGTTGTGCCACTTTTTAAGGATCACAGTTAGTTTATAAATAATTTTATTTCTAAACCGTAAAAATAATTCACATACAAAAATATTTTGGAATCACACCAGTATTTTTAAAAAACATCTTTCCTGTACAAAGCATTCGCAATGGATATTTATCACTGCTCAAAATTTTCAATAAAAATCCTAACATAAATCAAACGGTGCTCGAGTTGGTTGTCTGTCTGTTTATTTGTTTAGTAGCTCGTTACATGTTCGTACAAATCTGATAAACTCTCACGCGATCTCGATGTTCGTGATTCGAGAACTTGAAGTAGGTTGTAGGAATGTAGGCTCTTCGTCTGTAAAAAATCTTTTAGGGAGTCTATAATAGACAATCGTAGATATAGATTTCTTGACTTATATCAATCAAATTACAGCTTTTATCAAATAATAGCTTAAGTTAATGTTGTTACTCAGGAATAATTATAGCTTTTTACTGGTAAAATATTTTTTAGAACCGGTTATGTAGTGTTTGCTTTATCCGTTACAAGCAAACTACGAGTACAAAATCTTCCTCTTTTAATAAAGATTTAGATTAAATAAAGATTAATACCTAGATACAAATAATGTGGCCTAGTTTGTCCTGCCGTAAATATTGCAATTATTTTGCAACGGGAAAGTTGTTATTGTGAAATAACAGTAAAAAAAATATTATTATTATTTATAAAACTGCAGTACTTCACTTTGCTCTATTGTTAATAGTTTCCGCAGCGTACGTTGTGAAAGGATATTTTTTGGTATTTTTTCACATCTTGGGTTATATTATCGAGTTTTCATACAAAATCCTAATTATTTTGAACATATTAATAGCCATTGTTATTGAGTGATAATGTAGCTTTCTTGCGGCAAAAGAATTATTGAAATCGGTCCAGTAGTTTTTAAGTATATTCGTTACATACAAAAATATATAATATACAAATATCTTTCCTCTTTATAATATTAGTATAGATTCAATGATAAATACTCTAAGGTCACCAATTTTAAGAAATTTTTAGTCCCAAGGGCGACGCTGTCCACAAAACAACATAATTGCTGGAAACGTATACTGTTTACCATCATTGTCATATTTTATTAAAATAAAGCTTAAGTACCTACTTGCGGTATTATAAAAAATCGTTTAATGAAAGTAATAGTTATTAAAATAGAATAAATTTTTAATACTGCTCAAAGATATACTAGGGAATTTTGCTTGAAGGAATCTTCCCTTCAACCTTAAGAGGATTGCATAGATAGTACTTTCCATATTAAAAGAGAAAACTATTTTCTACCTCTTAACATTGTCCGATTTCAGTGATTTTTTTTTCATGGAATCATCACATTGTTTACTATGCCCGTACGTGTTGCCTTTTTCAGTATTTCAAAGTACTACAAATTTTCTTTTTTAGTATTAAAAAAAAACTGAAAAAATCAAAACTACGGGCATAGTAAACAATGTAATGATTCCATGAAAAAAAATCACTGAAATCGGACAATGTTAAGAGGTAGAAAAGAGTTTTCTCTTTTAGTACGGAAAGTACTAGCTATGCAATCCTCTTTACACAGTAGCTCGAAACGACTACAGAGTACTTACCAAGTTAAGTTATATATTTGTAATGTCTTCTGCTCTTCACATCCACACTACTTGGTATAGTATATTACTATTCTAATAAAAATAATTCTTTCTTAAAATGACTCAATACTATACCTTCAATATATCAATACATTACCGAAACTTTGCATCAGGGCATAAAGCCTGCTACCGACTCACACGCAAGCAAACTGAACCTACACTACAGTTAAAATAATACAGTAGCTCAATTACATTTCACGCAGCCAGTATTTACGAGTAAGATAAGGCATTTGAATAAAGAACTAGAAATGATAGGGATATCAACAGAGGCTTTATTTCAAAGTTGCCGGACAACGTTTAATGTCGTAATATACCTTTTATATCTTGCTCGAGATGAATGTGCGAATAAAAATATATCAAGTGGCATATTACTTATGTATTATTAATATGTATGATTTTTAAATCGACACCAGTATTGCTGTTACGTGATAGAAGACCTCATAAAGAGTCTCTAAAATCTAAATTTGTCCTTTTTAGGTCTCTATGCCTCAAGAGGAAAAAGTATCCCCTATTTAATATATACTATTTATACTTTGTTGTCTGCCTGTATGTAGGTTTGTCAAGACCCTTTTGCTCATAAACTGGTGGAAATACTTAATTAAAGATTTTATTACATTGAATAAAGTTCGTGTCAGTGGGCCCACTGCAGTAGATATACTCCATCATAATGATAATTATCTTAGCTGGAAGACGTCTACTGTTGAACTTAGGCCTTTCCTATAAATATTCAAATAATTGTAAGCTGAGCGCATTCAATATCGTCCTGCGAACTATATCAGGTCGACTGTACATCTTATCGGTGGAAGACCTACGTCACAGATTACTGAATAAGAACCTACGTACGCTGCGCTTGCCGGTCCGTGGTGTCCACTTTAGCACCGTCCGGCCCAATGGGCCATCAGTTATTTTTGCTTATGTGTTAGAAGATATAACTAAAGTACACAATTAAATCAACATTTTCTCCATCGACACCACATATTTTTAGTTTCATACGTAATCCGAATTTCCTACTCTTAATATCTAAGACTCCCATGCTATGTATCTAATTACGCATTTTTCTTTACTGCCTAGTAGTTTTTGTTAGTAGGGGTATACCGTTACCTGAAATCGAGCTACTGCATCCGACATACTGTAGCGGACCAAACTTTACCCTACACCCACCCGAGATTGAGCGATTAAACAAGTAATTAAGTATCGACGCTCATTCTGTCCCGGCGACTCTCAAATTTGCATGTTAAACGAAGTTTAACCTTGCTTTTTGTTTTACATCCCTTATTGAGATGCTTCTCTGCTTCGTGTTCGCGTGCCTTGAGGACAACTTAAACCCACCACCTTTGTCATTCAGTCTATACGACTCTTAATCCAAGCGATTACAGTTTAAAATGAGTCTGTTAAAGTGTTAGGTGGTGGTTGTGTGGTATTGATGGACTTTTTAATTGTGTTGTTAATGTCAGCGTTAAGGCGTAGAGATCGCTTGCTCAGATTGTGTGGTCGATTCGGTTTGCGTTCGGATCAGATTGTTTGCGTGGACTAGGATTTCACTTGAGTTAAGAAACAAAAGATGTTTCTTTAGAGTTTAATTAATGTTATGGAGCAGTATTTTATTTAGATGTATTCTAATTCTTAAACTGACATGGTCACTAATGCAAGAATTAACGTTAGAAACGGGATAGTTACTATGTATGGTATTTATTGTAAGCTCTCGATATTTCGGCACAGTTGCATGAGCCATGTTCACAAGTATAGCTCACAATAAATACAATACATGGTAAATATGCCGTTTCTAACGTAAATTCTTGTATTAAAATTCTTTAATTGAATTGAAAACTTTCAGTATTTTATTTACATTAATTAGGATAACACTACATTATTAAATATGTTACGAAGGAGATTCTGACATAGGTTGCTATGCAATCACACTTTTTATAATAATATAAATACTCGTATATGCATATTCTTCTTCTTCTTCGTCTTCTTCTTCTTTTTCTTCTTCTTCTTCTTCTTAGTCGGGCCCTCTTGGCAGAGTGGTCGTGGTTGGTAAGATGGTGGCACACGGTAGGTCTTCAACGTCGTCAGTCCTCCCATATGCATATAACATGTAGTTATTAAAACTTAAGAACATTTTTAACTGGAGTATGTACAAAAGTAGAACCGTCGTGGTGTAAGACTGAACTAACGCTCAAGCTTTTATATGGCAGCCCACCCAGCTATTATCTATCCGTCACTCAACTGCAACTATGCACTTATATTCGATAAAACTATAAAACAATAATTTATTAGCAATTTTATTCAGCCTTTATATTAAATTAAATAGCATTAAAACAGTAAATAAGCATACTCGCAACTTCAATGATTTGGACGACTCTCTTTTTGCACCGACTGTATACTTCTCTGTTAGATGTGTTTCTTAATTAATTAATACACACTCATTTTGTAATATGTATATTGCATGTGCATTATGATGTTCACTTGAGATAAAATGGCCACTTTTTTAAACAAAATCAAATAAAACTTGATTGTAACTTTCGTAAGTATTACACAGATAGAGATCGAAATATTCGACTATATCTACCGCGTAATTTAACCTGTCAAAATAACATTAAAATCAACTAAGTTTAAATATGACACACATATTATAATGTAACTGAAATTATAATTTTCATTGCAAAACAAATTAATTAATAAAATACAATATTCTGTTTCCATGCAGTGCTATAAGCGTCACTGGGCTTAGGTTTGAGGGGTACTAGTAGCAAGTCTCTACTATGCTAATAAATGGAAATTGGAAAGTATGTGTGTCTCAAAGCAGATATATTGAAAACTAAGGTAACGCTGCATTTATAAGTGGTGCCTACCGATTCAAAACAGACGCACAATTTGCCCAAACACGATAAAAAGGTAATTTCCACGCTAAAAGCCATTATAAGTTCCTGTTTGTGCTTGCAAGCAACTTCAGGCCTTGGAGGCCCACGCGTAAGACATCTATACTCTATACGAATATACTAATAATATTATATATATATTTTTTTATAAAGAGGAAAGACTTGAATGTAAGTATGTTTGTAACGAATTGTCTCAAAAAGTACTGGACCGATTTCAAAAATTATTTCACCGTTGGAAAGCTACATTTACCCTGTGTAACATATAATATATGATATATATATATATAAATAATATATATAATAATATATATAAATAATATATATAAATAATATATAATATATAAATTTTATATGGCTATATAAAATTTATCATCATCATCATCCATCACGCGGGTGAAACTGCGGAGAACAGCTAGTTATATATAAAATGCCAAGTTATATGTTCATTCATATTTAAAATGACTAAGAGTACTTACCATCAGGTATTATGTGGTGAAGATGATATGACCCCATGGAGACTTTCTCGTACACTACCATAATAATAAACCCACCACTAGATCTCCTGATATTAACTTATACGAACTATCCAATGCAGTATACATTCCACTAAAACAAAGAAAATATAAAATATTCTTTAGTTTTTGTTCTGTAGGTGATTCTGGTGACAACCAGCATTATTTAAATGGGTGGCCCATTTTAAGAGACATATAACTTATCAGTCAGTGTTAAATATCACACTTCCACTCAAAACCCTTGTTCCAAGTGTTGATCACCATCCTACATTAATAACCTACCTTCCGAACATAACTCTCCACCGAGAACGAAATAAATTACGTACTTACTTCGGTAAGCCATATTAAGCGTCCCCCAATTAGCCAAGATGAGATATATGGTTACAAAGTATATAAAGTAAAGGGGGTGTGGGATCGATTTCCGGTTAGCGGGCAGTGGTCAGGCATTAAAATATTAAGGGTCTTCTAATCTGCCATGATTGAATTTGCGTTTCCGTGCCCCTGTGTGTGCACGCCCTAACCCATATGTGATGTATAGTGGGTAAGTACGGCAAGCTCTCGAATGTAATACTGATATAACATTATATTATATATATTTGTCAATTTCATACTTCACACAAATATTATAAAGGCTAAAGTTAGTGTGTTTGTATGTGTGTAATTTCTTTACGTTTAAATGGCTTGACCAAATTTGATGAAATTTGGTATTGAGGTGGAATTGGATGCTTGATTAATACAAAGTATACTCTCATCATAATCATCATCCATCACCACGTGGGCGAAACTGTGGGGTGCAGATAGTTTGATATAAATTAGAGTAACTAATACTCGAACTTCGGAATTATTAAGTATGAGAAGTTAGTATTTTAATATTACTATTATCAATATAAATGTAAATATTATTAATTAGTATTACTACTACAATATTAATATATTTCTACAACTACTATTTGTAACAATCCTGCAACAATCCTGTTTTCGCACAAATTGCATTCATTTCGCTTTCTTGAGTATGTACACAAGTTTCATATACACTAACATATGTTATTGTCTGCTGTTATGCTTACTTTTCTCGTAGTATCTGTTTCTTATAAGTACTTGATAAAATAAGTCTATTGGTTATTATTGACTACACTGACTTATGTTTGATATATTATTGTTTGATGCGCAATGTGTAGGTCCAGGTGTTGAAACAACTGAAATGTTTCTTTAGCAATCGAGTAAGTTTCGAGTTCAACTAGTTCCATATCCCCAGCGTATGGAATAAATCTACAGGCTGTACACAAAGCGTGCGGAGCTCCGATAGCGAGTATCTAACCCCAAGCGGCGGCGGCGGCGCGGCGGCGGAGGAGAGAAAATTAGCATTTTAATAAATACACACCCTTTGAAGCGCTCCGTGCATAAATCTGTACGGATCTTTGTAATCAAACGCAAACACATTACTCTTATTTTGCATTCGAAAAAATTTTTAAATCCGTTTTAGGCGATTATTTATATCCTGTTTGGACCTTTTGTCCCATTTTGTTAAGGTCTGTTGTCCCACCTCCATCTGACTGTTTGGCCTCTAACTATTGAATACGATTAAGATATGTCGTGTGCTGTCTTATTAATAACGGAGGATGCACGAATTATGTGTCAAAAATCAACCACCTTAATGTAATTTGTTTCGTTTCTTATGGTTCCTATGTTAAGTTAAAATTGTATTTAGTAAGTCATTGTCTGGGAATCGATTAATCTGAAGTTTGTCATATTTATGTTACTTTTAATAAATTCAGTGTTGTGGTACCCTAGCAATTGTTTGTTGTAGGAGCAGACAATTGTTTCATTAAGAACTCCTCATGCGCACTACTTCAACTCGTCGTATCATATCCGCGTATGAAAATATTTGGCAATTAGGTAGAGAAAGTTTGCAGAGACTATTAATATAAGTAAGGAATAGGGTAGAGCCCAAGACACTACCCTGTGGGGACACCATATAATACCATTCTATCAGAACTCACTAGCTGTTATATATGTACAGGCTGATATCTATTCTTTTGAGTAGACTCGACTCGAGACATTAGTGACTCGAAATTGTGATTACCACACAATCCAACCTAAAACAGAAGTTGAAATTGAAGTTGATGATTTTAGGACTGAATCTGAAAAGGATACTGGCAGATATAGGGATGGTAGTGCGAAGGTAGTCTTATAAATAGTCTATCATAAAAGGGGTTCGCATTAACCAAACTATTCCCTAATCCTGTTATCCAAGTCGAAAGATGCGCGCTTTTCTATTCTAGTTACTTACTTCAGATAAAACTAATGAGTATTTCGTGCATCTCCGCATATTCCATTGGCTAAAAGGCGCCGATAAATTATTGTGATCGGCTGCAAGTTTCAGGACGGGTCAGAGGTGAGCAGGGCGGGCGGGCGGCAATTATCGGGACCACGGATCTAGTGAAACAAGAAGTGATTTGAGCGTACCTTACAAATAACTGATAGTGAGTTTTTAAAAGTCGTGTGTTGTGGTTTTCGAATGTCACCATTGATGTCAGTGGTATATCGAGCCCCCGAGCTAATAAAGCCATTATTTATAATAAGATTTTTTTAAATCACTTATTATGTACTATACAAATTTACTAATCTGCCCGATGGAATTATTATTACCTATGGTAAATATTAAAGTAAGTATTAATTACTTAAATACTCTGGACTTCTTTTCTTTTTTTTAATGGACTGTAAAACCAGCGGAGCTCTCATGTGTTAATAAATTATAAATAGAATTATATGGATTTTGGAAGACATAACCGATTTTTTAGTTATAGTCCCCAAAGCAACGGAACGGTTTTTCGTATAAGTCAGTTCAAATTCAGACGCCATAAATTGTAGAAGTGTTATTTTAAGTTTATAATTTATTTGTTATTAACACTTATGATCAAACCAGCTAAGCGGGGTAGCACTGTTAATTGATAACACAAGTTTTTAAAGTCCAGCAACAGTGGCTCTAAGCCAACAACGCCTCCAATTTCGCTACGAGCAGTTCCTGTAGCTCAAAATTTCATTTAATACCTAAGATAAACCAAGCGATATAAGAAATGGTATAGGATTTATTATGTTACCTTATTCACTAAAAACGATAAGGCTGTTGTGTGTGAATCAAAATCCTAAGTCCCTTCCAGTTCTTGGTAACTCTTGATGCAGTAGCGTCACCCGCACACTAGATAAAATAAGGCCCGGAGCAACGTCACCCACCAAGATTTATGCACCAACCCTTATCCAAGATTACGATGACCGCCATCTACTTGCCTAGCTTTATGTATTACTGTACACCATACATATTATACAATAGAATTAAGTGCTAAGATAATGAGAAACTGGGATGGTTTGGATGTAGCACAAGATTATAGATAAGTTAAGGTTAAATATAGTTATGTAAGTTAATTAAAGCTTAAAACGAAGGATATAAGAGTCATTATATTTAGTCATTGTTATTTATGACTAGAATAGTAAGTGTCACTCCTGGGTATGACATTGCAGTGAATTAAAGATCTGCGCGTCGATGTTTCTCGAAACATTTTAGGTCTTCAACCAGTACTATCATTTGCTGCAGTGCCTTAAACTAAAACACAGTTGATGAATCTAGTTCTAGTAGTACTCGTAGTAAACTTACAAAAATATTCTCATTGCATAATTTTGGTTTATATTAATAATATAACTTATGTTGAAATTTTGTATATATGTAATTAAGACTGACTATTTACAATGTTACTCAAAAATGTTATTCCAAAAAGGAGCAAGTGCTAGTAGAAAATCCTTTGAATTGAAAGAATTACATAAAAGCTATTTCTTAGATAACTCTCACATAAGTAAAAAGGACCCGAATTCCCCACAAATCTCCGACCGTCTTGACAACGTAATGCTTAAGAAAACCTTCATTACAGCGTCCCACTAAATAATTCCCCGATTTATATGTGACTACCGACATTGCGGACTAGGTAAGGGTCCAAAATTAAATATTATACCAATAAAAAGGATAATAATGCGTCCCCCACATCCGCTCATGCCGATAATTCCTTCTTGCGCTACTCATAAATATACCTTCGACGTTCTTCAAGTAGGTATATATCATAATAACTTTAGGACAGGAACCAGTCCGCCCTTCAGGGCTAAAGCAATAAAGGGAATCCCTTTAAACGTATCCTTGGCCCTTCGACTTATAAATATCAATTTATCCGCGATGTCAAATGCGGTAAGGCGGCAGTTTTTACATTATGTATTGCTCACGATTCGTCTAGGTGCGGATTTGCTGATCTTTAAAGAGAAAATTTTTAAGGAATATATAAGTAATAGTTAAGTTTATTTTAATCCATTGTGAAAATTTTAAATATCCTAACGTAACCTAACCTGTGACCATAGGAAACAAATAATAGCGTGAAGAAGTAACAAATATCACACTCACTCACATCGCCATTTACAAACATTCACTTTCACATATTAAGTGTAATGCAAATATTCGTGAGTGAACATGAAATGTCTCAACGGATTTGATGACATTTTGAATGTAGATATCATAATAGTACATGACATATGTACTAATAGTATATACCTATAATGAATACTGTTATGTTTCCATTATTACTTTGCCCGATTCAACTGGTATTTCCTTCGATATTTCAACATTTATGTGATGATCTTGTATGTAACCTACTACGCACATTCGACTGCCCGGTTTGCGTTGTAGGTAGCAACCCTATCCATCAAAACATTTATGTGTATGATCATGTCTGTTTGACCAGTGTCTGTATTTATGTGTATTATAACAGTCTATCAAGTTACCAAAGTTCAGGCTCTGTCTAGTTTGGGACTTGAAAACCTTGTGTGGATGATCTACAAAAAAACATTAGGCATAAATCTTTTTCCCTTTTTACGCAAAAGCCCTACTACCCATCCAGTATTCGCAAAACGGAAACAAATTCGACCATCACTTTCACCGTTCTTCTATTTTTAACCCATAAACCTTCCTCCCGAACAAAACACGAATTCCGACCGACATTACACCAATTGTGAACCGCGAATGCAAGTTGACATTAACATTCATTAAATACCTACGTCCGCCTTAAATTTAGAGCACCGGCAAAAATAAAGCTATATATTAAGAGGATTTACGGTACAAATATATGTAAAGTTTGCTGGATATATTATATTTCGGGCTTGGTCCCAAGATGAGGGGGGTATACGTGAAAACATTCGAGTACGTGCTTTCGCATAATGCCTTTCTAAGGGCTGAGGATGGCTTCCGCAATTCGTCTTGCAGGAATCTCTAATTTGAAATGTGGATGAATTTCGAAATTGTTGAGATTAAACAGCTTATGTCAAGTCAGTAGTGAGTACAAAATTCTACGCTGTCACCTCTTCTTACCTTATTATAAGATCAAATCTTTGAAGTGGGGTCGGTACAACATATATGTCACTTGCAACAGATGATTAAAGGTTTTAGCTTTGGTTATATTACGGCCGGGTGCCTACCTGACGCCAACACAGCACCACACGCGTCACTTAGACCCTAGCTGCATAATTATGGTAAAACTATTTGTCTTCCACAGTTTGTGTTCAATATTTAAAATTGTGTCAGTCATTTCAGTCCTACTATCCTACTACACTTAATACACTAATATTATAAATGGGAATTTTGCGAGTGGCTGAGTGAGTAAGAGTGAGTATTTAAATGAATCATTTATTCGGGTTTTGATTGAGATTTGAAAACCAGATAAGCCATACTAATACGACACATAGACTATTCGTAGCACATTTTTATCATAACGGGTAGTTTCTGTGGGATCGTCATAATCATAAGGATAGGAACAAAGACGCGGGTAGAAATTAGTATACTATACATGTGAAAGTGTGTGGTGGAACCTTAAGGCTTGAATGGCTTATCTGACGTAGTTTTAAGTGATCTACCGACCTGCATAGTAGAAGAGCCATTATTTTGTGATAACTCTTCTCAATCACTCATGTTAGTATGTAGACACGTAATTAATATTTGCCTTATGTGTACATTATGTTTGTGCATGAGTATGGATGTTTATGTTCATGCCTCTCGCGTCCCGAAAGGATCTCGCCTATGAATATTTTTCGAATTTTTCTACTGACTTCCAAAAAAGGAGGAGGCACTAAATTCGTCTGTATTTTTTTATGTTACCTCAGAACTTTCGACTGGCTGAACCGATCCTCAAAATTCTTTTTTGTTTGAAAGCTGCTGCTTCCCGTGTGGGTCCTTTTTTAAATATCATCAAATTCGGTTCAGTTGTTTTTCAGATACATTCCAATAACTGAATAGAATTACAATTATAGTTTAATACCGACTCCCAGGTATAAAATTTTTCACATTGTACTTGTTATATTTACGCGAAAAAGCGTGGCGGGTCTTGGTTTTGATTTGTGTACACAGTCGTTTAAGAGGGCAATTAGTACGTTAGATAATATGATTTGCTTATGTATTGTACTAATACATCTCTGTGTCAGTCGCAAATTAGTTTTTATTTTAGAATCTTAAATGACTTCCATCGCTGAAACATATTATTATGCAAAGTATACCTAGCGTTTTGATGCTTGACACTCCAGAATATTGCATTTGCGTTATACCTCCATACAAAAATAATAAACATTTGAATATCATCTAGTTCTAAATGCTCTTTTCATTAGCGATAACTCAATAAAAATTCAACTGACGGAGAACAAATTGGAGTACCTACTACAAAAAGTAAATAATCAAATTCGAAAATTCAATAAAAAATGTGCGTACCATGCATTAAAAACGCACGTTGAGTTGAGGATCTTCTTTTTTTTGTACCAAATGATTTTCAAACGTGACTTAGTGAAACCAGACATCACATATTCTCGAGTGGGATTCAAATCCAAGTCTATTGGCATACCGTATCATACCGCTATGCCGCCGAGGATCCACGTAATTAGAATTAACTTGAAAAAGACTATATAGAACTCTTTTATTGCACAATATTGTTATATACCTTAAAAGACAGCCACAACAATGTAGTCATATCTTAACTCCTTAACTATTCCCGTTTACTCTCGTCCACAAATCATAGCAGATAAACTAAAGTCAGCGCAAGCGACAAAAGCGCATTTTTCTTCATTACGTAGGTACACAACGTTTCGTGGATTTAAATTTTTCGCTTCAAAGTTGTTAGGAGATTAGCGACAAAGCGGCTGCGATATCTTAAATGCGAATCTGCTGTAAACAAATTCTCTCGCGCTCCGTCCCGATTTATGAGTTTATTTATCATTAACAAATTATATTAAAGCTCAGGGGAACACAGTTTTTTGTAGCTGTGCTTTTTTAAGCGACTTTAGCGCTGTAACTGTAAAATGTTACGTTTTTGATACTTATCGTAATTGTTAAAGTGATATTGTTTACGTTACATGAAAAAGTGTGTATTAGGCGTTCTGGCTGTAATTAAAATCTGTCTGGCTTTTATTTAAGCAATTACATGCTCTAATTTAATACCGGATGGTTGTTTTATTATGTTGAACTTTGGTTGTGTTCTTTTGAATTCAAACTGCACGGTCTAAACGACTACCGTTTGTATTGCAACAAATGTTTTATCATGTGTTTTTTTTTAAGTATTAACACATAACAACACATTATTTCAAACATAATTTTGATCTGTTATAATATTAAGAACACAATCAAACGAAGACAATACGTTCTTTTCTTCATCAACAAAATATAATCAACCGGAACAAAAGCGAACAATCTTCCGAAACAGAAGCATATTTCCCGAAAAAGTGAAAAAGTGCCTTCCGGGAATACACGAGAATATTCAAAGCAATACTGAGCCATCGTTAGGGGCCAACAATGCTGGGACCAGATGGTCCCGCTTCCCGAGTTTCAATTAAATTTTTACTGAAGATTATCACGCAGAGGTAATGTGGGAACGAATGCAGTGTGTTTATATGTCGTCTTGAAAGCTGTCAAGGATACAATGCTGGTCTTTGTCTCGATCTAGAACAGTGTTTCTTAACCGGTGTTCCGCGGACTACTGGTGGTCCCTAGAAGCATCCAAAGTGGTCCGCAAAACTATCCAAATTAAAAGGTACATTCGAAACAGGAATACATCTAAGATTTTGGAGCTAAAAGGCAATTTCTTTCAAATAGATTCGAGAAATACTTTTACTTTTACTTTGTTTTCATCAACATACATATTTATCTATGCGAGCAGAGGTTCTCGGCGCTTTTGATAGTTAAAAACACCTAAATCTGCTGGATGCGAGTGCCGACAGGCGTTTGGCTTTGAGTAGCACTGAGCCAAGGGTTTAAAAGTTGGTAAAGAATATACAGTCAAAAAAATCGTATTAAAGTAATATACATATGTACTTATCTGTGTAAAATAAACTTTTAGTTAAATATTAAAATACAATTAAAGTATACATATTTTAGTTATAAATAGAACTAGCATATCATATAATTTACATTTATTGTACTAAACAGTGGTCCATGGCAAGAGAGAAGTTTTGTTAAATGGTCCTTCGTTACTAAAGGTTAAGAACCACTGGTTTAGAGTTCAGCTCTAATGACACTTCTGTCCAGTTCGATTTTACTGTTAAAGATTGATTTGTTCTCCTTCCATGTTTAACCTACTCGACGGATTTTAATCAGAGAATCCGAAAATCCCGAATTATAAAATATACCCCTGCACTAGGATTCTCGCGTCCCCGGAGGCATGGACAAACGCAATAACACATCACACAACATCCAATAACCGAAAGCAAAAATTTTTGCTCATCAGATAAACATTTCCCCGGCCAGAAGCAGCCTAGGACCCCGTGCAGACAGACTCGAAGGCAGGCTCGCTACCCACTTAGATACTTAGCTACTCTTCGCTAAGCTAGCGTATTTCTTTATCATCCCTATCGATCTTTCGAAACAAGGAAAAACCTGCAGTGGCGTCCCCTACTAATTGAATAAAAACCTCGTAATTATCATAGATATCCTTCTCATAAAGCGATAACTTACCGTTGTCTCAAATGAGGAACAACTTAATATGTGTGGAGTGCCATGTACATTAAAGAAACGGAGTACTTACCGATAATTTGCTTTAAATTCTATACACATAATAAGTATGCAGTATAGGTAAAACATATTATTTGTGTGTAGTGTGTAATATCTTTATGTTTTTTTATTGATTAGGTTTACAAAACTGATGGATGCAACGCATCACTTTCTTACAATATTTGACAAAGTATTGTAATATTTGTAAATATTCATGGATCACACAATTTCTTTCGCTTTCCATTTAACCTGTTGTTGATATTTTATATTTTTTTATGAAACATCATCTAGCAATTGACCAACGGATGTGTTAAATTCAAAATAAATAAGATTACATTGACACAGAAATTTCAGCGAGAGATATGTACCGAAAATTCACTAGATTTACGATCACTTATTGAAGTGAAACAATGAGATTAAGTTCATTATATCATTAGGAAACAATAAACACTATCAAAGAAATACATACCAACTTCTACTGCGGCTACTCAAAACCAGCTGAAACTGGATAAACGAAACTGGTATGCCAGAGAGAACCAAAAAGAGCTGAGTAAGCTTTACTCAGAGTTCTTACCGAGCCTTTTAACTCTTCATATACCGTGATAATTAAAACAAAAGATTTATGAATGAAACGCAAGTCAATTTACGTCAATGGTACTCAAAGGGTTAAGTCGATAGCCCAGCTGCAAGCTTTTGTCATGGATGCTGTGATTGCAGTTCAAAAGCGACCATGCAAGCTGCAAACTTTGTGTATCGGAACACGTTATTTGTGGATATGTCAAGGAGATGCAGATATCACTGATATGGAGTATGTGTAGGACCACTTGGCCGAGTTAAAGCTGTTAGTCCTGAACATGATAGACAATTACAATGAATGCATACAGACTCGCTGTATGCAGTTCCAGAAGTGAAGTGAGACTTTGCCAGGACATATTTTATGTTTATTATAACTATACTATTGTAACAGGTACATTTCTTTTAATTTAGTTTCCTACTATGTTCTTTGACCTCGACTATATGATACTTCTATGACCCGACTAGAGGGGCATTACTATTACCACTAAGATCAGGTTAAAACGCTCTAGTATTCCCCATATTCTTGTACGGCGTAGAAACATGGACGATACGAGCCAGAGAAAGGCAAAGGATCGACGCATTTGAGATGTGGTGATGGAGGCGGATGTTTCGGATACCATGGACCGCCAAACGTAACAATGCATCGATCCTTTCACAGCTTCGTATTCGAATTAGTCTCTCCACAATCTGCCAACAGCGCATACTGGCCTACTTTGGCCATATAGAGAAGAGGTAAGGAGAGACTTGAAAGACTTTTCGTGGTGGGGAATACGGAGGGAAAAAGACCCCGCGGGCGATCCCCAATCAGATGGAGCTACCAATTAAAACATCCTTCCGCAATCGAGTTTTGCTCAGTTATTAGAGACGCGATGGATAGGCACCGTTGGAAGCAGTTCATAAGATCTCGGTGTACGCCATCCACATCCACCGATGACCACGATCCTCAGTCATGAGGAAACGACCACAGAGAGAAATTATGCTCTTGATTTTTTAATAATACTCTATTTATTCACATATTTACTTTATTTATTTTTCTTATTTAGTGTAGGTCCCATTCTTGATGGTAGTGTATAACACTACAGCATTCTTATTCACAAGCGTTCAACATATTAGATGTAAATACAACATGCTTAGTAAATTAACACTTCTTGTTTTAAATAAAATCAAATTTAAACATAAAAAGAACATGTTTTAAATTTAAATACTTACAACTTACTAATTAAAACTGTTGTGATGTTTTTGTTCAATAAAGGTTTATAGACCCTTTTGAGCCACTCTAAGCTTTTGAGCCATGTTTATAAGCTGTTTTCGAAAATCGTCACGAACTGTCTCAATCGCAGGTTTTATATATGACATCCATACGCTACGGCAAGTTATAAAGAAGAACGAACCGAGTGTAACTTGCCTCTATGTTTGGCGTTTGTGTACTATGAGTAGGCCTTTGATTCGATCGTGGGCAGTGCTCGGGTTTCTCCAGCGGTGTGGCATTGACGATCGGTATATCTAAGTGTTAGTACAATAACGCCAACATTTCAGTCCGAAACTGTTTACTGCTGCATTGGAAGTCGCCTTCAAGCTCCTGGAATGGCAGGGTCTCGATGTTAAAAGCCATGATGACTCATATCAATGAATCGTGATCTCTTACTACGAGCCTCATAAATAACCTCAAAGCCGTACAACGAGCTATGGACAGGACTATGCTCGGGGTTTCCCCCCGTGATCAAATTAGAAATGAGGAGATCCGTAGACTAACAAAAGTCACCGACATAGCCGAGAAGATAATCCAGTTGAAGTGGCACGCAGAACAGATTTTCGTTGATACCTTTGGAAATTTGTGTGGGACATATGTTCAGTAGTAGACGTCCTACGGCTGATATGATGATCAGTATTTATTAGCATTAGGGATACGTAATTTTTATATCAGGGGGGTATACGAGGACGTATATATTTAATAGAAATATTTCAAAATTAAATTGGTTTTATTCGTTTTGCTTTAAGATTTTATTTTTGTTATGCCATCAAATGATTGAACGGGCACATCATACGCCTGCTGGTATGTACCACGCTTGCCTAATAATTGCAGTACTACTCAAAGCTTAGTACTGTAGTTTTGCGTGACACTTCACTGTGCTCCTTGTGCTATTGGTCTTTAGGCCTGTTTTAGCTTGGTAATTACACTTGCACAGTACACGTTAGCTTGCTTTTTGCGGCAGAATATATAGCACTGCGATGGTACCAACAAAGACGTCCTCGTGCACAAAAAATCTCGAAACTGTTATATTTTCTATGTAGAAAGAATGTGACATACAATACGGACAGTTAGACGTGCTTTAGACAGCCTTCACAACACTTAATTTTCAGAACCTGTAACTGCCAGGGCTGAAATATAGCATACATTTTTAAGGGCCATTTCTCTAGGATAAAAAGTATTTCATATCCGTGCCTCTTGTATCAAAATTGGTACAGTAGATTAAGCATGAAACAAGGACAAATGAACCAACAAACGACAACCGATTCATTCAACCGAACTCATTCGCATCTGTAATATTGTCACTAACTACTTATTAGAGCAAGAGGTTATTCAGTTGAATAAACTACTTATACTATTGAAATCGTGCGATTAGTGCTGTACACATGCTGTATAAAATACATACTATTTAGTTTCGCAGCTGCTTCTTCTCCATACTAGCGTGCCGTTTCTCTTCTGCTCTAGACTACACTGCCCTCGCTGGCGAGAAGTAAATGAAAAATAAACACGCGTAGAGGTTTATGCGATGTGTTACAAGCACTTATTAACACGGTTTATGGGACATTGTGTTTGGTCATTAAACGAATTCGTCTTCTGTTTTGAGTTTGATAATTTTAAGGATTTGCGTACCCTTTGGCACTACCGCACTACCTAAGGCGTGTGATATAAATCTTTGCAAATAGAGAGTTTTTAGTTGGTTGGTAGCTCGTTACACAATTATTTATTTAATACATACCTATCATTGGCATGGACCAAGTCATTAATATGACATTATAAAAATGCCCGCGCAGTTTGATGCCCAATATGAGAAAGCAATGTGATAAAAACTATTGAAGTAATAAAAATAATAAATATGTACTTCCGTACGGCTCCCCTTTGTGACTATTCTACAAATTTTTAGAGAGCTTATATGTTTATTTAAATCTCATCAGTAAAGTTTAACCGTAAAAGACAACAAACAAACGAACAGACATTAAACCAAAGAACTTTTAAAGTTTACACCGCCACAGCACCTGTTAATGCTTATATATCATATTTATATGATATATACAACTATTTTACTCTTATAGCTTATACATTATGGATTAGCATATAGATGTTTTTATTCCATAAACCGAAAGGGTTTTCGCGGGGTAGGGAATGAAAGTTTAAATTTTATAATAAATTACTAAGCACTTGATGGATTTTAACGCGATTTTCTCTAAATAGTTAACTTAAAATCTAAGCTATTTTTAATATATCTTTGTTATTAGGGTTAAAATTATAGCGTCAACTGAAGTCAACATATTTTGAATAGAATAACAAAGCCGGGAACTCTGTAATGGGATATAGCAACGGTAAGCTTATTTCGCTTCCTAAGTTTGTAATTAGATGACTCAGTCTGAAAGTGTGCGTGTCATAAGTTAACAGCACGTGGTTCCCGTCACATTTATTGTTTTTTTTTTCTTTTTTAGCGTTTTGTTTGTTTTATTTTCTAATATTTACCCAAACTGTGATGAATAAAGTCTGTATCGTTATATTATTTAGAGTTATTAATCTGGAATTTATGCAGAACACAATAAGTAATTGGCGGTAGGCAAACGATTTGAGTCACATATGTATAACTAGAAAATAACGTAACAAATTATGAAACACGTATTTTAATAATTTTTAGCTCCGAAATTTATATGAAAAAAAATCCCTGGTTCTATTCACTCAAAACTTAAGTAAATAACTTTTACGTAAATTATGCAATCATCTCAGCCGTAGGACGTCCACTGCTGAACATTGGCCTCCCCCACAAATTTCCAAAGGGACCGGTTGCAAGCGTCCTGCATCTAACGTCAAAACTATGCATTAGGTACATATTATTTTCAAACATATTGTCACGCCGTTCTACCCCAGTAAGGGTAGCTAGAGATGTTTTAAACACCCACGTTTCGCCAGATATATTTTGGATCGTATGTAATCGATGGCGTGCCTATTACCATCTTGGTGCATTATTCCGGTTCAAGACATTTATACATCCGATAATAAGAAACTGTTTTTTTACAGTGTAATTCATTTTAATTATTTGCGATATTTTAGGAACTATCTGAAATTTTAACGCTCTCTTCGCTCCTTCGTCACGGCCGCCGGTATTACTACTGACCGCCGTCTTGAAAGCGCCGAGATAGCGTCAAAAATTCAATACTCATAAAAACAAAAGTCTTCATTAAAATAAAAATAAAATAAAATTAAAATTAAAAATAGCATTTATTTACTCACTACTTACGTTAACATTTACATTTATTTTCTTTCTATTAAACATAATTACTTTGTTGCAAATCTTTGAGACTATCTATATGTGTAGGTATATATAAATCTATGTGTTTACTAATTTATATACTCTATTTGAATTTATATATATATGTCTATATAACTATTTAAGTCTACAAACTAATATTAAACTATATTTCTTTATATATATTTAATTATCTATATTTATGTAAAATAATATAATTAATATTATATGCCAGTAGTGGTGGCCTCTGCGGCGTAGGTCTCTCCTAAATCTTTGCAAATATCTCTTTCCCGAGCCATTTGCATCCAATGATTACCACACCTGTGGCTGAAAACGTCTCTCCATCTTATACCAGGTCTCCCTTTACTATTTTTTCTGTTCCTTGGCACCCACTCTGTTAAACGTTTTGTCCATCTATTATTCATTCTGCAAAAAACATGTCCTGCCCAGTGCCATTTCAGTAATCTAAATATTTTTCTTACATCTATTATTTTTGTTTTGCTTCTTATGTCACTGTTGCGAATTTTGTCTGATAATTTTATTCCCAGCATGCTCCTTTCCATTTTTCTTTGGCATATAGCAATTCTTTCATCATCCTCTTTTCTTAGTGACCACGACTGACAACCATATGTTAGGCATGGTAGTACTGTTGTTTCGTAGATTCTCTTCTTTATATTTAGACTCACTGTGTTATTTTTCATTAATTCTCTTAAGCCCCAATATTTTTTCCACGCTAGAGTTATCCTGCGTTGTATTTTTTTTACGGCGTTATTTTCAAATGATAGTAATTGCCCCAGATAGATGTATTCTGTTACATATTCGATTTTTTTATTCTCTACAATAATGTCTTGCGGGTCTCCATTGGTTAGGATCTTAGTTTTCGTTGTGTCAATTAATAGTTCCACTTTATGGCTTTCGAACGCTAGTTCACTGACCATGTTTTCAAGTTCTGTCGCACTTTCAGCAAATACCACGATATCGCGAAGTGAAGGTGGTTCAGTAGTTCTCCGTTTATATTTACTCCTTTCTTTTCCCAATCCATACATCTGTATACAGATTCGAGTACCTACAGCTGAAAAACTTTTTGTCGACAGCGGGTCTCCCTGTTGTGACACAGAGAGACTTTTATGGAGAACTCTGAACCTTCACGGTCTAACCGTACTTTAGCATAACATTTTCAGTAGACACTATTTATTATATTTATGTATGGTGACTGAACGCCTTGTTGAGTTAATGAAGTCCATATTGCATCAAAATATAAAGAGTCGAAGGCTTTCGTATAGTCTATAACACACATATATAAAGTCTTCCTGTATTCTTTAGCTTTTTCTATTAACTGTGTTATGGCTTGTATGTGATCTATAGTCGAGTACCCTTTGCGAAAGCCCGCTTGTTCGCGCGGTCGATTGTCATCTAAAGTATTTGTTACTCTGTTTAAAATTATTTTTGAGATGACTTTATATAAATTCGTTGTGAGACTGATCTGTCTATAGTTTCCGAGAACATTTCTGTCCCCTTTCTTGTGAAGTACTACAATTGTAGACTTTCACTTTGATTTGTTCCGGTGTGGTTTCTGTTTTTAGAATATTATTGAATAATAATTGTAGAGGTTTCTGAAGTGAATTTGATAGCGACTTCAGAACTTCATTAGTAATGTTATCACTTTCTGGGGTTTTGTCATTTTTGAGGGTACTTATAGTGTGTTCGATTTCGGATTTGAGGATATTTGGTGTCACTGTGTCCTTATTTCCTATGTCGTTTGGTTTTGTAAGATATAATTTAAAAGAGCGCGTGTTATTGTCTATATTGTAGAGCTCAGCGTAGAATTTAGTTGCTTCCTTTATAATATCTGGACGTCTATATTGCATAATTCCCTGTTTATTTTTCATATTCACTGTCCACTTAGTCTTGTCGCTCAGCTCTTTATAAGCTTTGTGTAGAGCCCTTGATTTTGTTATGAATTTGAAAAAGTTTTTTGCATATTGTTTTTTTCTCATGAATTATATTTCTATTAATCTTTTTGCTTATTCTTATTATTTCGGACTACCAGTTGTTATTTTCTTTTTATATAATTCTTTCCTATATTCTAATAGATCTTTAGTTTCTTCATTTATATAGTTAATTGGCTGTTTCTATTCACGTGGCAACTGTTTCAGAAGCTCTTGTAATTCTGTATTAAAAGTCTTTACTAACCTTATAACTTTCTGAGTTCTGCCATCAGCATCACAATTTATACGTAGTTAGTTGCGCCCGCGGCGGTACTCGACGGCCCTGCAATAAAAGCCGAGTACTTTAGTACAAAATGTATACACCCGATAGTAAAACACTGTTTTTTTACAAAAAATCAGTATTTTTATATAGGTATAGTATTAAGGTATTTTTATTCATCATCTGATGATGATAGCTATTCAATCCGCGTGTTGTTGGATGATAATTCATCCATCACCACGCGGGTGAAACCGCGGAGCGCAGCTATTAACAGGAAGTTGTTGATTTGTATCAATATACCTCATTCACCCTCGACCCCACATTACGTCACTCAATAATTCAGCTAATATCCTTATAAACAAACCCGAAACAAATTACCATAGGAAAGTGATTCAAAAAAAAACTTTCTCCTACTCATACCCATTATAAGTTTTCTAAGAAAAACACTTTTCGTGCACACGTCTCTCGGCTTTTTTCGCGGCGCAGTTTTCTAAGTGCCATAAATCTCTCACGTAAATAATTGAAGTAATATTTTATGCCAAAACATTCCTCGGGTAGGGGAGGGGGGTCGCGGTTCCACCTGACGCCCAACCCATCTCAACTTGTACCACTTTCCCACTTTAATTTGGTTACGTAATGGATTTTCAATTACTTCCAAAGGAGCTGCGTGATTTGTGGTGAATGAAAGAGATTGGAGCATAATTCTTATTGCCTAATTTAAAGTTGCCTAGGTGTTGGAAGACACCTGTTTTGTGCTAACATATTATTTGTCAACCATAACTATAAGTACAATTTACTAGCGTTTAAGAACAAATTAATGTTGTTATGTTTTCAATCATATTTCAATGATAACTTGGTTGTCTTCTATTTATTGATTTACTAATGAAACTAATTTGTTAAAACGCAGTTAAATGCAATTTGAAAAAGTTAATACTGACTTCCATTCTATTACTTTGGTAAAAATCAGTTATTGGAGTGTATCTCAAAAACTACTAGACTAAAATTGGTGAAATTAAATTTGCGAAGAAAAAATGAAATGGGACCAAATGGGAATCACCAACTTTCAAACAAAAAAATATATTTGATAATCGGTTCACCCAGTCGAAAGTTATGAGATTACATCATAAAAAAAAATACAGTCGAATTGAGTACCTCCTCCTTTTTTTGGAAGTCAGTAGAAAAAGGCAATAAAGGTAAAGATAAAGATAGTTTATTTGTCAAAAACTTGTGCGGTTACATAGGCACTAAGTACTCAAACAAATATGCACTTATGTAGGTATTTCAGCTAAACATTGTATCAACATGTATTGCCAAAATTGGCGTACAAAATTAAGGATGAGATGGCTATGAAATTAATTTACGTCATCTAAATCTAAATCTATAAATTATCATCGTCTTTTTGATCACTGTCTCAATTGATGATCAGTGATGTTGCGGTGTAAGGTGACATTAAACTAGATTTAGAATAGCGAGTTATTCTCAAAGCCATCTACTGGAACACACCGTTGCACATCAGTGATAGGATTTCAATTCCGAAGGTGGTAGCTGGCCAGAACAAAACAAAACCCGTAAACTCAAACCCGAGGCAAATATCATACCAGCGACTACTTTCTGCTGCAATTAGTATGAATAACGGTTACAACCATTTCGTATCAATAAAAAGAAATAAATAGATAGGTACGTGACAAAATATTCTATTGTGTACACTTATATTATTAATATAACAATATATACACATTAATATAATATAACATAACGTAGTAGAAATACAGTACGGGACAAAGAAACATGCACTCGCTTCATGTCAGCGAAATTCCGCAAAGAACTCACGTCAAAGTGCAACCATACCCGCATTTAGAATGCACGCCCGAACAAGATCTGATAACCACGATACTGCTGCGTCATAAATAAACGCTCACTTTTCAAGGGAAATTTATCATTTTATTCGACTTATTTCCCCTTTTTTTCCTCCCCACTTTTTGTACATCTTGGATCACACTTTTAAAAGCCATTTATTTTGCGGTTCGACGTTCCATAACGTTTCGCGGGCCTGATGAAGGTATCGTTATGTGCTATCTGATAATAAAATGCTCGAGTTGGTTGATTCGATTTGCATGTGTTTAGGGCTGCTATCTTTTGGTAAAATGGTTTATATTTGATGAAAGTCAACGTTTTAAAAGATTTAAAACTTCTAACGATACCCAAGATACTGAAAGGGCCAGATATCAGTGTTTTTGAAGGTTACTAAATAGTGTATCTATCTATATTTATTATTAGCTACTATCAACATATTTCTATCAACATACTTATCCTGGGATAGAAAAGTGCCTTTGATTATAAAAAACGGCATGTAAAAGAATAACAAACATCCATTCAGACGCTCTTGTGCAATTATATAATTATAAAATTTAAATAATGGGTTCTGCTGGTCAATTGATAGGCATCAGGAGTCGCAGCCAATACTTTAAGGCTTTTTGATAAAAACAAACGTAGGAAGTGGAGGAGAGAAAAAATGTACTACTGATAAATGTTATAAAGAATATTAAACTATTATTATTAACCGGCAAAACACTCACGTTAAGGATCGAATACGTCGACCAGTGTTTCGATCATGTCAGATGCTCATCTTCATGGCATGTGTAAATCTCACGAGAATCTCAATACAAACATACTTTTTAAGTAACCCTTAATTTACTATGTATTAATATTTAATCAATATTTATCTTTTTTAAGTAAGTATACTTTCTCGGAGTATTTCTTGTCCTTTAAAAAACTGGGTTATGTCGGGACGTCTCGCCACAACGCTGCACTTTCGGATTCATATTTTTTAATTATATTTGACTGTAAATAATTCTATTTCACTCCGTCAAAGGTAATTTATTAGTTGAAATAAAAACGCTCGTTTTATCTAGACAGCTCTGGAATCAAGTATTTTTATGTGATGCATCTGTTGACTATTTGCTTATCAGAGATGCGTGATTTTTCATGTTGACACTTAAAAATGTCAGGGCATGTATTTATAAAGAATAGAAATAAAATAATGCAGCTTTAGGCTCTTTTATGTTATAAAAACACGGTCCATAATAAATTGTTTTCTTTTTATAAATTTTTACTCACGCTCTATTAACGACAAAAATAAATTTCAAACGAATTATTTTTATGTATCATTCATTCCCGAACCCGAACGTGACTAATGAACCGAACATTGTTCTTTCAACTCGATTTGTTTTTATAGAATTCTTTGTGTCCTTTACATAACACAAGTGGGTTATAAATAGGCTTTTGTTGTCATAAGTCATACGTGTAATGAATAAGGGCGATTTGTTTTGAATCCGTCCAAATTTATGGACAGCATCGTCGCTTTTTACACGCGTCTCTCGAGAGGAGGCATTGTTGATCACTTTTTCTGTCCCTTTTTTTCGACACTGACGTTTTACGAGTTATTAATTGGTTGTCACGGGTTTATTTATTTCTCTATTTTGACAGAGGTTTTTCGCCGTATATTATGGCGGGCGGATTGAAAATCTATCATATTCAGGTGGCCGTAAATTTAACGTGATATAGTGGGTATACATGGCAATAATTTTGCAAAAGTGTCACATAGTGCGGACGGATGTGACGCGCTTTAAATAACGACTCTAGATAATGCCCGACAAATGAAGCAGCTTACAAAATAAATAATATTAAAGTATACAATAATTGCCTGATTAATATATATTTGATATTTAAGTACAGGCTTTATATAATATATAGGCTTTCACAGGTTTGACAATGTATCTAGAAGAACCATACTTATACCAAATGCAACTCATGATTAGATACCTTCTTTTTCTCGTTTTATATACGAAACAGTGTCTGTATAAAACTATTATGAAGTTGGTTTCTAGTACGAATTCATATTATATACCTTCTGAGTATTTCTTTTGAAATATACCGTACATTTTTATATATTATATCGAATATCAACATTCCAGAAAATACTCTTAAAGAAAAATTGATCAAACTTTGTGATGCGTTTTTCTGTGACTTCTACTCTCACGTGCCACCTGTACGTCACTCCAACCTATCTCTTACGCAACACTAACATCCATAATATATATGTGCGAAGGCCGTATGCTATTTCCCGCCTTATATACGTACTTTTTTTCGTCCATAAACCATTGTTGGCTGCTTTATTCCTTGATTTATAAGAGACGTTCGAAAGACAAATAGCAGGATTGTGTTCCAAATTTTTAAAGCCACATTTCGTTTCGCTCGTGGCTCTCCCTCAGTGGAGGTAATGCCTTACAGGGTGTAGGGTGTCTTGATGCTTGAGGATGGTTTGGATTCATTGATGTTTAGTTAATATTACGCGTGACCTAATCAGCGAAAGTTAAAACCTAAAAAATAATACTATAAGTTACTATAAATGAATATCCAAATATTCAATTGCAAAATTAATATATTTTACTATGTCACAATTACTATCGTATATAAAAAAAAACAGAAAATCTAAAAGCAAGACTAGAGATTCAAACTAGAAAAACAATATCCATAAATTGTATAACATTATTTTATTACTAAAAAGTCAGTGGCTAGAATGATAACTGGAATAGTGAATAGTATCAAGACCACCCAGAAACTGTACCTACCCAAGAACAGAAGTAAGTATACATATCCCTTATTAAAATGTGTTTTCCAAGCGTCTTCCCGCTGGAACGCCACCTATCGGCCTGTTAGGAAGATTTAATGTGGAACTCTCATTTCTATCGGGTCTTAGGAAGAAATTTATACATTTTCCGCGGATCTTTTTTCCATACGATTGTACTTACTTTCCTGCAATTTATGCGCGAGTTGCAAATACCTTATATGTAGAGGTAGACCTTATATGTGGAGCTGTAGAGTATTGATGACAAATGGTGGAATGTTTTTATATTAATGATATCTAAGGAAAATATAGTTTAATACTTCCTATACCTTGATAATTAAAATAAAAGATTTATGAATGAAATGCACGTAAATTTACGTCAATGGTACGCAAAGGGTTAATGCAGTTTACACATTTGTTGGGTAAAATCGTTTATAATAGTAAATAAAAGGTACAAAATGCAGATGGCTTGATACTGGAAATGTCATCATGAAGGCGGACGACTGTTAATAAGCTTATGACTTGTGTTGGTAGATTAATGCCTTAACATATTGGTTTAACTGATCTAATTAATTCAATCAATGAAGTTGACGTCGAATAAATGAAATACGACTGAAAACTATGGCTGCGGATGAATAAAAGTACTAAGGTTTTCGCAACATACTTTTTCTATTACATTTTTATTTCTTGGTCAGTGAAATTGTATGTTTTATTATATATCAAAATCGTAATACTCACGTAATTAGTTGACGTTATCGACTTAGGTTTTGGGCTGCCCATCATCAAGGAGCTTAAGTTGTAAGATCATGGCAACAGTGGTAGCCCAATACCAAGGTCGATAACGTCGACTAATTACGTAAGTAAAGACGGTTTTGATATTAAATAAATAAATGTCGAACTCATGAGAATTTTTAAACAGAAATCTACTATATAAAAATAAGTCGGGTTTTCCTTCCTGACGCTATAACTCCAGAACGCACGAACCGATTTCCACGGTTTTGCATTCGTTGGAAAGGTCTCGGGCGCCGTGAGGTTTATAGTAAAGAAAATTCAGGATTTTTTTTTAAAAAAAGCGGGAAAATCTTTTTTCAAATACAGCGCCACCATAGCATGTACTACAAACCAATATTTTAAGTAGATGGCGCCAAACAGAATGTTACATAAAACGAAGCCATCTGGTGGCGAAACGGAGTTCGCAGGGTTTGCTAGTATTATATATATGTTTTATTTTATTATTTGTATTTTAAATTCGTTTATTAGCTACAAATATACATTTTCTGATATAAGGTTTTGCCATTCAATTCAGATAGATAGCCAAGAAACGCACATGCATTTAGTCAATGGTTCAAATAAACATATTAAACAAACTGATTCTACTAGTTGCCTTGTTGCCTAAAGTCGTAGCCCGTTCCATCGGGTCAAATTGCGTTTGTCAACTCCGACCACAAATTACCAAAGCTCCACGAAACCTTCCACTATCCAATTGAAAATCAACACGTAACAACCTTCATCGACTTAATTTTTACCCCATAAAGGCACCCCACGAATCGCGATACGATATGGAAATTCGGTATTCGTCGCCGGCCATTCGGCAATATTCGGGCGAACGTGCGTTCTGCACTAAATTGCCTATTTATTCTTTACTTCATATATTACTTTGCGCGTGTTGTCTGCGCAAAGCGATATTTATTGTTTGACCGTTATTGCGTCGAATGACGTATTGGTGCGTAATAACGGATACGTAAAGTATGGCGTGTGCGTGACGTAGTCGTCGACGTAACCGAAAACAAGGATTTGTTGGTGTGTTAGGTCGCGTGGTCGAAGAAAGGTAATGTGTGTTGCTATGAGCAAAAAAAGTATTTATAATGACCCAAAAGTGTAGACTTAAGGTGCAAGTTGGTAGCCGTCTACACTTAGCAGCAGCAGACGACGTGTCGTCGCTTCATGTCGCCACGACACGTGGTTGCGTCCTGTCGCTGCAGTCATGATTTCGAACCCGACTGCAGATCATTTGAAAAGCGATACGAAAGGTTTAGTTTAAAAGCTTTTCAGTTGTTTTACGTAGATAGGTAGGTTAGGTACCCGCGAGCGGCACTACTGATCTGCGGTCGGCGACAGTATCGTCTGCCGCTCGACGACGCGACGCTAGCTTCGTATCGCTAACTACAGATGCTATTTCATAGAATTGCATAGAAACCAGTAGTGTCGCTGCAACACGTCGTCTGCTGTGGCTTCATGTAGTCGGCTACCAACTTGCACCTTTAGAAATGATTATGTGTACAAAATACAAGCTCATAGGCATAACAGACAGAGTTTAGTTCTAATGAGATCTTATTTATAAAGTATCTATATTTATTTTTATTATTTCCCAAATTCAAGCATAAATATGTAATCTACAATACACTAAGGTCAAAACAATAAAATCTTACGTCAACTACTATGCAATAAGTTACTTATTGATAAGAAGCATTCAATAATAATTAATTAATACCTGAAGCAATCTAATTAAAGAGGTAAATTAAATTAAAATTAGTGACTAATTTGTTAGGATGGATAGCGGGGCGGGGTGCTTACGCACCTTGCTTGTTCATATCATTAGCAGTACCAACCAAAAGTTCAAGTTTTGCATAACAGCACCTTCACTCGACATCAATCAATTATCACTGAAATATCAATCACTCAAGCGATAGATATTTGAGTCCCATTGATCCCGTAATTTCACTTGACTGCCACGCAAGTGTATTAAGGCGAAATGAGTTCCAAATTTCATGATTCGACTTCGAGAAAACTTAGTTTTTCGACGCTTAAACCTAATAACCGAAGCTCGAAAAGAAAACGTAGTGTAAATTGAGTATACGTCCTTATGAAGTATGGGAGCCAATACACGATTGAGCAAACTTGGCTCGATAGAAAAAAATCGGCAACATTCCCTAAATTTTGCAATTTTTCTTACGTGTTTCGTAGAAAAAAGCATTTTTATTCAATTATGGGTAAATATATTTTAATTAATGTATCATATTCGTAATCCCAATGAAATTTACTAGTGAACTATGGACTCCTTTATCATTAAAATTTAATCATTTGATTGTACGAAATAAATATAAAAAGTATTAGCACGTATTCAATGGAATTTTTGCATTACATCGTCCATTCTGGTAAGCAATTCTCAATCTTATGTAAAGCATCGAAAATTGTTTAAAAATTAGGATTGGACCGTGCCTTAAATAGCAACAAAGTAGTAATAGCCTCGTACTTGCATAGTACCACGTTGAGCCAGAGTGCATGCTGCTGCAGTGGTACTATCTAAGAAGGTTTGCTGCACAAGACCACGCTAACATTATTATTTTACAATATTTCTATAAATTTAAAAATCTCGAGTCCATTTTGCATTAAATATACAATATTTGTTCTATGTAGAATAGTTTCAAAACAATTCTGAAGTTGTTGTGAAATATGATTGTAGCCATGACAAAAACATCAAATCTAAGCTACAGTAATAAAAAGCATGTTTCGGTCACAAAAAAAAACGTTTTGTAGGTAGCCCTTATAGTAATACTGAGTGCACTCCGCGGCTCCGCCCATGCACTGCACACCTATGCTCTCACACACATATCTCTCATCCATACACATGCAAACATTCACTCACGTGCATTGTACGCACATGCACTCACATACACTTTTTAATTATAATTAAAAATATCCAATTGGGACGTATTTGAGGTTTTATTTATGCTTTATTTAAATACCTATATTATTAATTATTGCTATTCAAATCAAGTTATGAATGGAACTCAACTGTGCTTGGTTATGATTGGTTATGAATGGTACTCTATCTCACCAAACATAAAAGTAAAACATAGCAATTTTACGCTTAGTTCAAAGAATAGGAATAAGTTGACAGTGACTTCGCCCCTGAATTATGTTTCTCAAGATAAACGACGCGGGCGAAATGAAGTCGGTCCCCCTTTACCCCCAACCCGCAATACGCCCTCTGGTGACGCGGAGCGAACATAAATTTGGAAAGAAAAATCCACGACGTTCCCGCTACGAATGTGTGATTTGGATTTTAATTGAATTGGTTCCTATATCTGGGAAATTTAACATTATACATGCGAATGTATAGTAATAGTATAAAAAAAACATGTGTACCAACTCTCCGCTCGCCTTTAAATATAGGTAATATTACTTTAGTAATGAAATTTAGTACATAGTCTCCTAAGGTTCTTAGCCAGGACGTTCTAATGCTTCTTTTGCAACATTTTTCATGCGGGTGAAAAAGTAGTCCGCAGCTATCTGATAAATCTACCAATTACCAGTTAGAATTAAGAATTATTTATTTCAACCACCAATAATGACTACAAAACTCTTAAAACTAGTAAATTTACATAATATGTAACAGTTTCAGTTATTTATTTTTTATAAACCCTGGCCTCCACACTAGGATTCCCTGTGTTGTGGAGATCAGTTCCTCACAAATTGGTTTTAAATCTAGTTGCGTTACAAGTATGTGCTTTAATTTTTTGTTAAGGTTACAGATAGAAATTACCTAAGTTATCTGTAAAAGTCCGACAGTCTAAACATAAAACACTGTTTTAAACTATCACGGTTGTTCACTAAAGTTATATGATTATTAACGGGATATTTACCGTGGTAAGGTTGTGGAATGAGCTCCCGATATTTCACGGGACCTACGCAGTTGATACGAGTACTTATAGCATCATTAAAATGATTTTTAAAAAACCATACAAAAAGCATAGAGGTTTCCCTTATGAACTGTAATTTTAGGTATTAGGTAAATCTACCAAAAAGAGAGTTCTTTGTGTGATTTATAATTCAACACGTCGGTTGACCGGTTGTTTGCTAAAGACAACAGTCGTTAGATAGTATCAGAGAGCTTCGAGTGATCTGAACACATCGAGACGACTACTGGGTTTATATGGCCCATATTCCTATTGCAGAGTAGAATGCCCATGTTCCAGCAAAGGAAACGTAATAGGCCGATTAGGTATATAGTTATCGAACATTCCCGTCCTTATAATCGTATTAATGACGTATCAGTTGGTTTTTTAACAACGGTTCATCTTACTAGGCACTAACTACTGCATCAGTAGTGGTGTGCATGCACACCAGCACACCTCTACTGGTGCAGTAGTTAAAGTAACTGGAACAACTCGGCTAACATGACTGTAGAATAAATATCTAGAGGGAAGAACATAGTGCAATCTTTAGTAATGACTGTAGAACAAATATCCAGAGGGAAGAACATAGCGCAATCCCTAGTAATGACTGTAAAAAAAATATCTAGAGGGAATAGCATAGTGCAATCCCTAGTAATGACTGTAAAACAAATATCTAGAGGGAAGAGCATAGTGCAATCCCTAGTAGTGACTGTAAAACAAATATCTAGAGGGAAGAGCATAGTGCAATCCCTAGTAATGACTGTAAAAACAAATATCTAGAGGGAAGAGCATAGCGCAATGCCTAGTAATGACTGCAAAACAAATATCTAGAGGGAAGAACATAGCGCAATCCCTAGTGATTACTGCAAAACAAATATCTAGAGGGAAGAGCGCAGTGAAATTACTCTTGAACTCTGGACACCACTGTTAGTTATCGTGGACACTTAACATGAACTGAACGGTTTTCTGGTCTGATAACTTAAATATCAGAAACATTAATCTTTGTTTAAATTTGTGTAAAATAATATAACATTATGCCTATTTATTTGGTTAAGTAGCTTATTTTATTATTAGGTTAAGCCAATTACAAGATTACAATAAGTATTCTATGTAAATATTATTTGGTAACTTAATTTTATGTTAACCATAATTAACACAAAATAAATACACAAGTGTCTATTTACGGCGATTTCAGACTAATTTTATAACTCAAGCTATGAAGGACGCGTGTGTAATTAAAAAAAGTTTGCGATCGCTTTGAAAAATGGAACTGATTTTTGTTACGGTAAATTATGTTATGATTTCTTCGTCTTTTTAGTTGCTAATTTAATTGCCAATTGGTAGCGATTCTCTTGTTCAAAAAAACTAAACTAATCTACCGAACTAAACATTTATCATGGTGATCCTTATTCTGTTAACTATAAACTCCAAAATCATTTAACACTTAAAACGACACTTCTAAAAATAGGATCGTTCTATTCAATTTTGGGTTATTTTAGGTTAGTTTAGCGAGCACCAAGTTACGTAACGACTAAACTGTCTAAATGTCCACAATTGAAGAGAAATATTTAATTTTAGTGCTGTCATTCGAATGTATTATACTAATTTGGATTTTAGCCTAAATAAAATAAGTACTGTCATAATTTCGAGATTTTTAGTTAAGAGAGTGCTTACAGAATCGACACCATTGTCAGACCATTCCTAGTAAACCATGGGCGTCAGTTTGTACATACTGGTCGATGATAATGCGCCCGCCGCGAGTCTCAACGACTCAACGTGTCAGTGATGCTCTTCGAGAATACGACATCAAAAGATTAGACGAGCCTGCCGGCTCGCTTGACTTAAACCCAATAGAGCACCCGTGGGATGTTTTTAAGCGAGCTGTTTGCAACCATCAAACCCCAGACAGTGCCAGAGCTGGGTTAGTGTCAAAATCCCCATTAGAATTTCAGGGAAGCCGCAATTCAAGAATGGGGCAGGTTACCCCAAGAAATGCTGGTTAACTTGATTCTCAGCATGCCCAGGAGGATCATCGCATGTGTTCGAGCCAGGGAAAGAGTTATATTATATTGAATATTAACTTTTTTTTAATAAATTGTGGATTAAGTGTAATTTAAAAAAAAAATATAATTTTATGCTGGTGATCACAAACTTTTTTTGATGTGTGTTGTGTATATCTTGTGGTTTGGTTACAGTTACGTATTTTTTGACAGTTTTCTTTTATAGGTAGAAATAAATATATATAAGAGTACGCAAATTTTAAGCAAAACAAGTTATTCTTGTAGAAAAACCAAATATTTAGATAGCTTCTTTAAACAAGTGCTATGTTTATTTGAATGCACATAATATCTATGTTGTTTTAACGCAGAACTGTTGTTTTTATTGAAATCCAGCGTAAACCGATTTGTCTAAAACTTTTAACACATAAGTAGATGTTGATTGGATAATATATAAATATTTATTACTTACGTTACAATTTATAAAAGAAAAATGTTTGTGGAGGATAGTATTTTTTTTGCATGGTAAGAGAATATAAATCAGTATTTATCATAAAATGTGTACTGTATAATACGGAATTTAAGATTGTATTTGCAATTAAGATTGTATTTTAAAGTTAATAATGTAATTTTATCTAATTATTACATGCGATATTTCCAAAAAAACATTTATGAGATAACAAACACGTATCGTATAATCCATCATTGATTCTATGGACATTACAATCCGTCACAGAAAAAACTCAATCAATCGTGAAAACTCTCAAACTTACACAATTCCATTACTCTATCTTCGACCAATCAATCTTTCTTTTTTCCTGTGTTTTTATCCCATTAATAATGTGTTACTATCTAAGAAGATATCTCCTGCTGACCTGTATTATTGTCATAGGGAGATATATACTGTTATTTACTGCCCTCATTTATTTGTCTGTCCCCTCTTATTTTCCGTTCGAAGCCAATCCGATAGACTGTTGAAAATTTTTCGTAAGCAGCCATACATCTTGTCGCGAGTGCTATCTCTGGGCGAACATTCGACGGCCGCCCCTGTACTAAAGGCAAAGAATATGTAAGGGGAGATGTGGAAGTCGTTAGATATTTAGCTATATTTCATTGTAAGAATAATTAAACTACTCTACACATGCCCGTATTATCTGCTCTGTAAGTTTTGTAAGTAGTGTATAGTTTATTTTTTAATAACGACCATGGTTGTGTAGAAGACCGCCCATTGTGACTTTTAATTATAAGTTTTTAAGTTTTGCATAATGTTTAATTGACATAATTATCTTGTATATACAGTGTATGTTTGGTAGAAGGACCGACATACCAAATGAGCGTGTTCGGGGGCCCACTTGGAGAATACAAGTTGGCAGAAAAACATCCTGTCTAAAACAGATTTTACAAATATTATGGTGGTAATAATATAGGTAATAATATAATATTAACAATAAATAGGTATGATTTCGGAGAAAAAGTGAAAATTCACAAAAAAAGTTAAAAAAAAATGGGGGGTCTGGGATTTTTTTTGGCCAACTTGTATTCTCCAAGTGGGCCCCCGAACACGCTCATTTGGTATGTCGGTCCCTCTACCAAACACACTATATTTTATGTGTTATTTTTCTGTACTGTGGTGTTTGAATAGAGAGTTTATCTATGTTATCTTGATTTTTTCTTTGCAGTGTCATTCAAAGTTGGATTACATAACCAAACTCAAGACTGTCAAGTATAAAAAAAGGTATTGACTTCATAATCATTGGTAACATTTTGTAAATGTGCGTTTGCTGTTTTCATACCACAGTTTTTACCACATGATACATACACTTTCGTTCTGTTTTCAAATAAATACAATGAAAAAAAAACTCTGATACTATGACAAAATGTTGTTATGTTACATTGAACTAAATAATTAGGATGGCGGGAAAGAGGTTCAACAATCTATCGTTGATTTTGTTTAATTTCCCTAGTTTGTATTTCTTTGAGTTTGAACATGTAATTGTGGTGGATTATTAAAGAATGCAATAATAATACAGTCAAAAATGTTCAACATGTCAAACATGTTGTTCCTAATTATTTTATGCATCATAATTATTATATGTCTTTTACATTGTTTTGAGACATGTATTTGCAAGACCTTTTTACAACATGTAGTTAAGTGTACTTGATTTGTATATTAAATAATTATTTTAAATATTCTAGTATGTATAGTACATTAATGTGAAGGCACCATGTCACTAGTCAAAGGCGGAATTGAAAATGTTTTCATAATAAAATGCAAGGCGAGAAAATAGGTTCGAAATGGAAACTTTGGCACATAAATGTGAATTTGTTGTTCAAATGTGTCTTTTCCTACGTATGTACGTATGTTTCAGATATATTCATAAACAAAATCACATTCGTCGGACGATCAAATCATATTAAGTACCTTGATAAACGGACGATAAAATTATCACGTAGTTTTCTACACTAATATGTATTATGAAGATTAAATATTTGTTTTTTAATTGAATAGACTCCGAAGCTATTGGAACAAGTGCTTACACCAATAGAATTCTACATTATTCCTGATGAACATAAGCTATAGATAATTTACAAACATTAAGGGATCCATATGAAAACTTAGATGACCCAAAGCGTGAAAAAATACCAAAAAAATCCTAATACCACGTATGCTGCGGAAACTATTGACAATGCAGCAAAGTGATGTACTACAGTTTTATAGAAGACATCAATATCTACAGTAAAACCCCAATACCATATATCTAACTACAGTTATGTCACAATAACTACTTTTTCATATTAAAATATGCAATAGTAACGGCAGTACAAACAAGGCCACATTATTCGTACCTTGGTAATAATTCATAGCTACTCTAATAAAGAGAAAAGATTTGATTGTTTGTTTGTTTGTAATGGATTAACGCAAAAACTACTGAAACGATTAAATATGCCTGAGTAACATACGCTATATATGATTTATCATCATCATCAATCACCACGCGGGTGAAACGGCGGAGCGCAGCTAGTTCTTAACATATTTTTTCATATACATTTCAGGGCCTTAAAATATGATTTCATAAAATATATTTACTTCATAGAGGTAGTGCAACATTTATGTCACATCTGTACCCTATTTTAAACTCACATTTTTTCCCTTGCTTCGCCTCTCTCCCCGTTCCCGGCTAAAACCACTTGTGCCAATTTTCTCGGAGACTCCTTCCACTTTACTTGAGCTTCCACATCTACGAGACAAAACGATATATTGTCATTCACCCTCCAATTTAAAATATATTTTACGATCGACAAATTAAAGCTCATTTTTCTTTGTGCGCCTTTCAGACTTAAACCGTTTTATTTTAAAAGTTTTGTGGGTATTTCGGGGTATATTTGTAGGCCTAGGCATTTCTTTTCCCGCCTTTACTAATGTCTTTTGGTTGTAATGAGAAGAATTTAGTAGTGGTTTCATTTTTAATTTGATACTTGGCAGATGCCGCTTTTGTCTTAAATAAATGGCCTTATTTAATGGAGTGCTTTCTGAAACTTTTTAAATGTTGCTTTATTTCGAAATAATTCTATGAATCATAATCTCTTTTGATCTAAATAAAGGCTTGCTATAAAAGAATTTAGTGAAGTAAGAAGTGACTCATCCAAGTATGGCATTATTCGAGAAACTAATTCTTGTCACACGATCTTTGGGGTGACAAGATTTCAAGTTTTAGACGCGGACATGTTGAAAGACAAACAGGATTTCAAATTCATTTTTGTATTCACCCATTTGTGTTAGTGCGGTGGCTCACAAACGTTTTCTTAGAATTTAGAGAAGCCGGTTCTGATAACGTTTCACGGATTTTATACAAACCTTTTTCACATACTTGGTCAACCTTGGCTAAGTATCCAGTTCTCGGTCCGTATACTGGATAGCTAACTATTAAAAGATCGGCGGAAACCGCCTGCTTTGAACAGTAAAGCTATACCTAAATATAAACTTATTAATATAAGATAAGATATTAATAGTGCAGTTATTGTAGTTTTGGGAAACTTTTACATGGCAACCCTACGGGTAGGTAAATTATAAGCGAGCGTCATAACTCCGCTCGACCTTAGGCCGCGGCCACACCGAGTGCGATAAATCTAAGCTGTCGGGATCAGGTGACACCACCTTCTTTATGTTTTTTCCCAAGCCATTTTACGGAAAAGATAAAAATCTTTACATATTTTGACGCTGCTTTACGGGGCTTATTCTCAAATTACTCGTGTCCATTATATAATACCGGGAACAAACCATTTTTAAGACCCATAGTTTTTGGTTAGAATATACCTTGTGAACAAATAAGGTTGTGGGTTTGTGAAAACTGGAGTGGGGCTAACTGCTCCTAACTGCCTCTAAAATAAGAGCATTGATTACTAATTATTAAAAAAATATTCTTCAAAATAGACACTAAACTATTATTTATTATTATTGTCAAGGTTCCCTTTACAAATTGTCATAAAAAGCTTCGAAAAAATATATTTTAGGATTTTGAGAATTGAAGTTAAATATATAATACATGCATTTGACAATAAGATGTGATCAAAATATTTTAAATCGTACAAACAAAATATTCTGCAATAGATTAATACTAAAATTGTAAAATTTACTTTAAGTGTTGCAGTGTCATAGCTAAGGTCGTTAGGAACTTGTGTTAAATGTAGTAGATATTGACAAAATAATGATTTTAGAATACTGGTTTTTAATTTTTAAACGTGTCTGTTGTCTTAATAATTCAATGTTATGGTACGTTTCTGTATTGATAGTCTGGCCAGTTTTAACATCAAATTCTTTGACCCCTAACGTTTCTTTTTTGTGGTAATAGGTTATATGGTACGTTTTACTAAATTTAACACAAAAACACCTTCTTGTCCCATTCTTAATTTATTTACTGTCAGTTGGTCTAGGACATGTGTTTCTTTAACTCTCCTCTAATAGTCATCACCACGTTAACCAAACTCTTCTCATACTTTACACAATCCACCCAGCTTTTTCTACCTTCCTCTTACATTCCATTTTTCTACCTTTATATTTACTACTTTCCTGGTAACTAGCGTAGGTAGCATCATTCCTCATAACACACTCATACCAAACAAAATCATTTTTTTGCTTTTTAGTCACTGATGCTATTTTCAAGCTTTCTATCATATATCTGATTGTTTTTTTAACTCATTGGTCTTAATAATAATGTTGCATGCATCAATCTGCTTTTATGCATCTTTTCCACTGCACAGTACCATATGACATGCCGTAAACAGATTTTTAATTATTGCCTATAAACTTGATATTCATGAAACGTGAGGTTTTTCATTTCATCTTACCGGAATTGATCCGATGCGTAATATCCCAATCAATTTGACCAATACATAGTACGAGTGACTCAAGGTACCAAGAGTCAGATTTAAATGAGAAAAATATAGCAATAGTGTTCAATAATTACCGTGATTCGATTTGAAAGGCAATGTTTCCAGCATAATTACAGGGTCAGAAATTAAACATCATAGGTATATATCACGGTAACGAGTGCAGTGCATTGCCAAACAGCGACGGGCTCGTCTCGTCACTCATAAAAAAAAGAAGACTCAAAACTAAGTTCTACTCAACCAACCTACTTTAATAGATTCTCACCTTCCAATACAATACACTTACATCTTGCAAACGAGTTTGTTTACCATCTTAACTGTATAATGCGAAATAAATTAAGTGGTTTACGTCCAAACAATGAAGTATTGTCGACTTTATGAATCACCAATCTTAATATCGCTTACTCTCATCCACATTTGCAAGTTTGTCTGCTGCACACACCAATATTGCCTGACTATGCTTCACAAGATTAATGACCTGAAAGTACAAACTAAGCCAAGCAACATTTTCATTTATATCTTCATATGCAGAGTGTAATATCGATTGATGCAAATAAGATAGTTGGTACCTTTTGAAACTGTGAAGTAATCATCCCACAATTGGTAAGATTGAACGAAATGGTTCTAAACGAAGCAGTGTAGATTTTCTAAAAGACGATCTAATGCGTAGAAAAACTGAATCCTATTTCCATTGGACTTTCTATGAGACTTACTTGTAAAGGTAGAGAAGTAAAAGTACGCGATGTATAAAACATCTCTGGATACAGAAAAGTAGCGAAGCGTAGTGACTGGCGTCTATGTGTACCCTGCACCGCAGTGGGCAAAACGAAAATATATTACTTTTCCGAAGATTTAGGAGTGTTTGGACCGAACAATAATGTCCAGCTTTTGTGGAAAAAGATAGATGGCGATGCATAGGTTACATGTAGCGGTGGTTTTTCTTTTGTGGCCAAATAAAACTACAGTATAGAACGTTCTGAACGCTGTTATTAATAATATTTATGTTTTCTCTACATTAGCGCAGCCTATTGTTGAGTATGAGAAAAGATTTTCCTTAATTTGTGGCTAGGAGAATTCGCATAGATGGCATGAAAATGGTAGCAATTAATTTTGATGAAAATATTGCTTACTCAGCGCATGATGTTAACTGGAGATAGTGAAAACAGGCAAAATTATGATTGCATGGGTGTAAAGAGGGTACGTTTTGGGCCTGTGATGAGACAATCAATCGTTCATTTGAAGTTGCGCTTGCTTCTTACTGCTATGCGCTGCTTAATAAACTGAATTATTATAATTACACAAATACTGCACATCGCGATAATTGAATCGTTGAACCGTCGTGAGTGATTACCATTCATTCCATTTCATGTTCTGCAAAGGCGCTCTAACTTCATAGTTCCGCGTAAATAAGTTGACTCTGACAAACTCTATATTTTGATCATCGGCATCGACTAGGACGGATTGCTCGGTTTAAATCTCTAGTTGATTTTAACCGCCGCATGAAGACGGCAGTATAGTGCTCAAAATATAATTTGATTAAACGAAATACATTATGTAGTAGGATTTCTTTAGTAGGTTAAATCTTGAAGAATACATCCCATACAATCCCATACATTGGTAATCGTCGGTATAACACTCCAACTGCAAAACTCCCAAAGCTGTTCAGTCCAATTCGTTAAGTGATTTAACTTGGTGCACTGTCTTTCGGCCTTTAATGAATTAATGAAAAAACAGACCTTAAACCTTAATGACAATGCTTTGATAAGTTTCATAGCACAATAGCTGCGGTGGTACCTGACAAGAGGGACAGTTGAGGATGTTGCCCATCACCTAGTATGCCAAAGAGGGTCCTCTTATGATCGTGGGGCAATTACTTTCCAAATAACTGACATATATGAGTGTAGAAGCGTTTACAACGTGTTTTTTATGTATTTATGCTAAAGTCCAAATTCGTATGACGCTTGCGAATGACAGACCATAAATTTGCCCTTTCTTTCAATTGTGGGTATGTTTAGTGCAGTTTTAAATATGTTACTTTCTGCTCCCTTAATTAACTAACCTAACCATGATTTAATAAAATAATCATATTTTTAGAATTTGTATTCTAACTGTTACACGAATGTGGATTTTAGTTTAAACAAAATAAGAACTACTATAGTTTAGAGTAATTACCATGATATACTCTTACTCCCTAATTTAATAATTGTATAATGTCTTTAGGCTTCCTTTGACAAGGGTGCAACAAAATGCTATATGCTAATGCTATAAGTCAAAAGAAAACCAATAGATCGTAAGATCGTTCGTTCTTCAGTAACTATATGAAGGCATGAAGTAATATTTTGACTTTATTTAATAGTACATCTTAATTTAAATATAACAGAGTATTAATAGTAGATTAGTAGCCAAGGGCTGTAAGGCATCAATTGCAGCCCGAGAAATTTAGGGTGAAATTGATGCTTACACCCGAGCTAACTACTCTGCTTTACATCACGATTGTGAGGTAAGTAGAAAAAAACCGGCATTACAAAAATAAAATTGATGACTATTATACTCATACGAAGACAAGGCTGAATAGCGAAGCGACTTCTTTTGTCATGCGGCTGAATGCATGATGTATATTGCCAGTATGATGGTTAGATGTACGCGAACTTTTTGAAATAGTGATGGGGTTTTTTTTAATTACTTACCGGGCTAGGGCTTTTCTAGCTACAGTATTACCCTAGAGCGCTAATTGGTTACCTACAAGCCCCATTTGTGTGTTTTTTTAATAACTTACCACCCTAGGGCTTTTCTAGCTACATTATTACCCTAGAGCGCTAATTGGTCATCTACAAGCCCCATTTGGGGGTAATAAGGACCTACTTACCGAATATGGGAGATGTAAAGTAATTTAACCGTACATATTATTAAAATATTATGAAAATTGTATTTGTTACTTGGTAAATGTATTAATTTTAATTATATTTTACATAACACAACCAATAATTATTTGCTCGTCTGCGAGCAGACTTAGCACAGTGACCTATAATAAATAACCAGTGAACTATAAGAACTAGAATTTGTATATATATCCTAACAAATAAATATTTAATTTGATTTAACTGAACTACACACGTTCCTTTCCGTTTTACGTTTACGTTCCGCCGAAGATTAGCCAGTTGAAGTGGCAGTTGGCAGGGCACATAGCACGCAGAACAGATGGCCGATGGGACCGAAAGGTTCTGGAGTGGAGACCACGGACCGGCAAGCGCAGCGTAGGTCGTCCACCAACACGGTGGACAGACGACCTGATGAAGGTCGCAGGACGACGTTGGATGCAGGCCGCTTCCAACCGGTCCTTTCGGAAAATCATGGGGGAGGCGTATGTTCAGCAGTGGACGTCCTACGGCTGAGATGATGATGATGATGATGATGATGACACACGTTCCTAGTAAAATGCTGCAAAATGTTACGTATAAAAGTTCTTTGAACAACCGCTAGCTTCAACCAATTTAACCACTCTGTTAAAAATGCATATACTGCTATATTGTAACGATGTTCATATTCAAATCATTTCCGTTCAATAATATCGTTCGTAAAACTATCTACATTAGAATTTGAAATATGAATGATGGGCGCGGATGTCCTATGACAATAAATTTATGAATTATTTCTAGAGAGTAGCGTTCGATTGATTTATAGTTTGTTTACTACAAATAACTATATTACCGATTTTGGGACGCCAGCTTTAGATTCGCTTTTGATACAAACATCATTAATAACGATGGTATGACTTTAGCCGAGTCAGCGTAGCAAAGTACCTCACCCTTGCCAGTTATTTAACCCTGAACCAGTACGGTACAAATATTACTGCGTATCGATTTGAAGGGTAAAAGTCTCCAGTGAAATTACAGGACAAGAGATTTAACATTTTATATTTCTGGGTAACGAGCGCAATGCTTTGCCATGCAGGGTTTTGAACTGTTGTGGTTTAAAACTCTTATTCTTCTTAAAGTGCCTCTCCAGCTAGTGGAGGTTGGCGATCAGAGTGGTACAGCCTCTCTTGATCATAGATCACAGATATATCCAAATAGGAGGCTTTCCGATTGCGTCGGTCTACTGTGGGTAGACTGTGGTATATCTATGTAACGTAATACTAGGTACACAACGAACGCAAAACTAACCGCGTGAACGCTTGAACGCGTGAACGCTTGAACGCGTGAACGCTTGAACGCGTGAACGCTCTGTGTTTGATAGCACCCTTAGTAAGCTGAATGCTTCAAAATATGCAAGTATCACTTGCATAAACTAAAAGAAGCGTAAAGCTGTCGCCACACTGGCGGCGTCAATGGCCGGTTAGTGAAAATGCGCGCACGCACCGTGACTAGCAGAGAAATCGTTCATTTATACGCGCCTTATTCGGGAACTACGTCTCTTCTATACAAATCTACGAATTAACATTGTTAAAACAAGAAAAGCTTTCAAAGTGCAACTTTATATCTATTGAACAGAGTTCATATTACGTTGGGTTTTTATGATTTTGGAAGAATGTTTACAATGTTGAATGGAACTGACCTTTGCGTAAATTTTGTTGTAGTCTTGAATAGAAGTACGAGTAGATGTAGGACAAGAATTTATAAACAATTCAGTTCCCTTATGGGGCAGCTGTAATTTAACTAAATGTCCTACAATATTCAAATATGATAATAAAATTGTCCAAGTACAGTCACATAACTTCCTATGATTAATGATAGGAAGGAAGAAATTAATTATCAAAAGTAAAATTTACACAAATTTGTACAGTCTTACTATGATTTATGTTAAAACTAGTAATAAAGGTGCCGTAGACTTAGTTCACCTTGCGCTAATTCACCCAGATGCATTAACTAAACAAGTTGTCGATCCACCAGAGGCCGTAGCACAAACAATTTGCGCAAAAGTATTTGTATGGTCAGCGTCAACGTGTCACGCTTCGACGTACAAACTATGTATCTGTGTCACAGTTGTCCTAGTTAAATGACAGTTTGTATTTTTTCATGTGAGCGACAGGTTACGTTATACTTAAGTACTCAGTTATTCGTCCTAGGTTCACTGATACTAAGTAGTAGCGTCACCTTTGTTGTATATCTGGTACAGTCGTCTGCAAAGGTGCAATAAGAGGAGCCTGCAATAAGATGTAAGTACCTACACATTCTACAAAGTTTACCAAAAGTAAATTCCACAAATTTTCTTTAAATGTACATAATAATTATGTTAGGTTGTAAAATAATATAAATACAATTATTTTAGACTAATATTGTATTACATCTTTATGAAATTAGATACTGAGACTCTTTTGAAAGTTATAGAAAGATCTTATTGCAGGTGGCTGTACACAAAAGGCGATTTTGATGTTAGCCGGCCAGTGCATCTGTCTCGTTTCTGTTGGGTATGTTCTGTGGAAAATCACGGGAGGAAGTCCACTCTATATGTTACATGTGGGTGGTGTGAAAGAACGCATAAATAGGTTAAGCTAGAAGCACAGGTAAAATGTAGGAATTAGCGCTGACGATGGCAATATGCAGAAACATAAATATTTTAAATTATTTTCAGATATTTTGTGAAATTTTAATTTTTTTATTCCATATTTATATGCAATTTCGGAAACACTTAATTTTCATAATATAAAAATGTATTGAAAAAAGGTATTATGTGATTTTTCTATATGTTTTGTTATTTTTAAATTTTAAGAGATCTCAGTGAAAATCGCCAAGTTTTTTCAACTTTATCATTATTTTCATAATATCTATCTATGTATTCTACATATTTATTATTATATTATGTTACCAGGCTTTATAGGTTTCATAGAGCTCGTCAAAGCATTTTGATTTATACATGAATCTAACAAAAAACACACAGGAAAACTACGCCCCTGCAAAGGTTCGGAAGTAAAACAGTTCGGATTGTGGATCGTCATGGTAGGGAATTTGTACAGCAATGGTTATGCAGTAGTATTTTTTAAACTTTACGAGATCTATCGAAGAAGTACTACTACACCTATTCCACACTGTAAGCACTGTAGCTCTGTATTAGCATAACTGTGAAGCGGTTTGAAGGGTATGGGTGGCCTATGAAATTCCAGGCACATGAGACTTTTATTGTCTTAGGGTTATGGTCGAGTCACTGCTGATGGATGCATTTGTTACAGGCACAGGTCACCTCTTAACATTATAGGTCTTGGAGTTAGTCGGCAATCTAATCACATTCAAAAACCTGGAACTACTTGCTTTCAACTAGTATCTAGTTGAAAGCAAGTAGTTCCAGGCTTTTGAATCAAAATCTCTCAAAGTTATACAGGGTTATAATCTACCTTACACTAATTGTATAGTAATAATTGTTGTGTAATAATTGTATAGTAGCAACTTGAGATTAAAATACTAAAACAAATAGCAGGTTGGGCAGCATCTGGCAAGGCATGACAATGAATTAACCCAATGACTTAAGGAACGCTAACATAGCTTAACCCCTAATATGGCCCCTAACTGGCTGCTTTGAGTTCCAGGCAGATCTATTATAGTTTAGCTGATTTCCCCGAGGTTTCGCGATACTATGTTATAACAAAATGATACCAAAAAATGTCCACTCCAAAAACTGAAAAGTATTACGCCTATTTTGATGCTATCATCAGTGACGGTGAAAGATAATCGATACCGTGTGTATCAAGGGTCAATAAAATAGCGAAAAGTTTAGGCGAAAAATTTTAGCCTATCTTTAAACATTTTTAAAATTGCCGTAACACTTTTCACTTTTTGGAGTGTCATTCAAAAACTGCCTAACCGAATTTGATCAAATTTTGACCACCTCGGAAATATACCATCTCTATCATCAAAAAAAAAATTGAGAGTGGTTCCATAAATGGGGGACAAATCGGCTAACATATATACAAAAACATACATCCTTCTCCTTTTTTGAAGTCGGTTAAAACACAACAAAACGGGCGACGAGCTGAATACGTCGCACGCAGCAATTAAAGAAGTTGCAATTAACAATTTTATCAAGTCTGATAATTGCTGGAGTACACGAGTATCTGCTTGAGTGAAGTACCTTTAAGTAAGTACGTGTGGGACCATACGGCTAGGTAGAAGGAGCTGATACCTGCGGAAGGTATCTGGCGAGTTCTGGATAAGAAGCTGTGAACTCTGAGGGTATAGGTACTAGACCATGGTCTAGGTAGTGACCTTTATTTAGCAGCAAAAGTATGGAATTGTCATGACGATGATTCAAATTAATAATAATTTTAGCAAGGAAAAATAACTACTGTGTAAACAAATATTAGTTTCTATTATTATATTTTTTTCATATCTAACAAAATATGTGAAACTGCTGTTTTGAAACAAAATGAAAACTAGAATCGTATTGCTAATGCTATCGCTGTTTCTTATATTCTTTAAAGGAAATAGCATATCAAATCATACATTTTCTATATTTTTTTTTTATTTTACCACACTCCAGACTGTTTGGTCGGATTTTCGTGACACGCTTCTTCGTCTGGATGATGATCACCGTGTTGTAGGTCAAACCCTGTGCTTCGTGTACGGTTAGGGTGCATGACCCTTCCCCTGATCCGTATCTTTGCTGACTAAGAAGGATTTTTCCTCCTGTGTCAGCGCTAGATATAGGGTTTTCGGAAGGTCCGTTGGGATTTTTACACCTTTGTACCGTTCCAGCTTCAGGGAATGATTTCGGGATCTAGACGAGTAAATACCCGGATACACTTCGCTGAGTACATATAGCTACATCAACTAGATTACGGCGCGTGCAGAACAGCTCTTGGCTGATGGACGCCAAGATTTCAGGACTACTGTATACCTTATCTCAAAGAGGTTTTCCCTGTCGATATATGGCAGTTGGTTGACGTCTCCGATGATGACAATTTCTTCCGCCTCCAGCAACCTTGCAGCCAAATTATTGCCCCAAAGTGGTTCATGTGAGCTTAGTCTATTACTAAAAGTTTGTCCCTGCGTTCAATGAACCCATTGGCTAATACGGTGGCCTATTATATTTGTGATTCAAGATTTGTAAATTTACTTGAGTTTACTTACGAATTTATAGTATAGTTTCTCCTTACAAAAATCCTCAAATGTTTTGGATTATATGAAAAAAGTGAACTACGAGCACCTGATTACTGAAATGATAACTAGATAAATCTGGTAAGCCTTTCTACGTGCTGTGAGCCGTCCAAGAAAAAAACTGCGTATAATGAGTACGTGATAACTGAGTACGTGCTCATATCGTTGAGGTATGCCGTACAAACTATCGTTCATCTAGTACTATTTTGACACAGATAACTCGTATTTTGTACTATATACGTAAGCGATGCGATACGTTACATACACTGAAATGTTCGTGCTAGGCCCACTATTTCAGTGTTTGAGTTTGAGTTCTGTCATTTAATGTCAATATGTGAAAGTGAAAAGCTATCTTATAGATAGGAACCCGTTGAAGTCTTTTGCTAGGCAATCGATTTCTAGACTCCTACGATTTTTTTCGTAGTTACTCGTAGCAAGTAAGTCTTGTAATCAAAGTCATATCGTCATTTAATAGATAAAGGTAAATCTCTTCCTCAAGTATTCTGAATGTCTTGATCACATAATCTAGGCTGCAAATTTTCTATATCTAATACTAATCAAATATTCAAAAAATCTAACACAATTATCCCGAAACTTCTGTACAGTATAAAACAATTTGCAAGAAGTCAGTCTAATAGTTTTCTTTTAAATATATTCCCATAGATATAAAACTCCAGATGCTTAATACGTCAACATTAATGAAGCAAATAAATGTAACCCTAGCAGGGATATTTGCATTTCACTTGTCAAATTCAAAATCGCAGACTGCGAGTGGATACTGATGGATACTGTGGATACTGAGTATAATCAAAAATCAAAAACACCGTTTTGTGCGATTAGATTGCGTAAAAATTAGGGGATATGTAAAATAAAGGAGGTCTCGGTCGTCGGAGGTCGGTCTTCACCTTCACCTTCACGCATAAGTGGTCACCAACAATTATTTTTAAGTGTTTTCAAGAGATTTTTCTAATATATGCAAATCAAAATTAGTGTTACCACTCGACTCGACTCGTTTAATTTCCCGATTGATGTTATTTAGAAGAGCAAAATATCCTTTTATAGATACAAGTTGGATCATATCAATAAACAAAATACTTGTGCTATACTTTAGAGAAAAAACAAGTTTTTTTAATAACAAGGTAGTTATCTAAAGTTATATGATTATTAACGGGATATTTACCGTGGTAAGGTTGTGGAATGAGCTCCCGATATTTCGGCGCAGTTACATGCACCATGTTCACGGGAAGACGAGTCTTCCCGGTAAATATCCCGTTAATAATCATATAACTTTAGAGAACAACCGTGATAGTTTAAAACAGTGTTTCAAGGTAGTTATAACGTAGATTGGTAACTCTTACAAACAATTTTAATATCTTAGAATGCCGTCTTTAGTTTCAAACTATGGCTAACCTTTTATTTGGTACGGCTTGATTTTTATTTTCACGTAGGCACGATAAACATATATTTTTCAGATTATTATCTAAATCGGCTAAAGTTTAATACAGCATAGTTTTAACTTTAATAATATTCAGTACTGTAATATTGTACTGTCTGTTTTATATCATATCTGTTTTTTTTCTGATCGGATAGCCTTAAAACATCTAACCACTATTTTTTATTTATTTTAGATTTTATACTCTATATTCCCATCCAAGGTTTTAAAATGTCATCTGGCAAATAATTAAAAAAAGTTTGCATTTTATATACATTCCTTTTATATAAATCCTTACGTGCAGGTGGTCCATAAAGTAAATTCACGAACCTTATTATTTTTTGGCGGGTAAAATTTGTCCACGTTTTTTAATAAAATCTGGCTGTTGTTTGACTAAGACAGAAACATCTCTCATATACATACACGATAGAGGAAGTATGTTACATGCTTTAAAAAGAGATCTGCAGCTGTCTAAAAACCACGCCCTGCTTATGACTCTTACACAGCGCTTTTGTATTTTAAATAGTCTGCCTATGTCGACTGAGTTGCCCCATACTACCAAGCCATAGCTAGGCAACGAAGACACATGAACGTGATATGCCATCAAGCAGCCTCCATAGACAAAGTTTGCTTTAATTTTTTGAGTGCAAATACGAAGCGTTCTAATTTCTTACACAAAATGTCAATATGAGCTTCCTAAGTCAGATGTTTGTCAAGGGTTAAGCCTAAAAATTTAAAATTTATCAAAGCTATTATGGCAATTATTGTAAATTGGCAAAGGAGTACAGTTATACGATATAAATTGTAATAATATGGGTTTATATATGTTAATTTTTAAATGGCTAGTTTCCATCCAATGGATCACGTCTGCATAAGGGCTTAATTAACTGTATGTTGAGACTGGTTTAACTGGTGGACTGGCACACTTAATATCAATTGTAGTATCGTCTGCAAAAAGTATAGGAGTGGCTTCAGGAAGGTAGTTAATATAGACTAAGAATAGTAATGGGCCCAGTATACTCCCTTGAGGAACTCCTGTATGTAAAATTAAAAGTTGCGATTTTATCGTTAGTTTTGTAAGTATATTTTCGTTATATGTAATAACTTTGGTGTTAGGGCTAAAGAAATATTATGCCACTATTACTTACTTTGAATAAAAGGAGTACTATTATTAAAACTCTACTTTATAACTAGACTCTTAGGATGTAGGATTGTAAATATGTTGTCATAACTACCGCATCCATAGTCCTTATTAGTTGAATGACCTTCACTTCCCAAGCTCAGTCATTTTGATTAAAGGACTTTGTCGCAGTAACGATCGACAGAATTCTGCGCGAACTGCGAAGGGTTAATTTATCGCCTGCAGGGCAGCCCTCATTAAGGGTTGCCGCGCCACCTGTAGAACGATCGTGAATAGATTTATCTTAAATAAATTATTGTAATCTAGGTGCTGCTAAAGTTTAAGTACTTATAATAAAAAAAATATAATATCCGAGATATTGTCGTTTAATAGAATATCTAGAGTTGAATATTTATATTAGTTGTGTAACTTGTTTAGAATTTATGAAGACAAGTTTTTTCTTGGTTACCAAGTTTTATAAACTTTACCAATCAAATTTCATGCGTACATCCACCTTAAGCCTCGGACGCCATGCTCTTGACTGCCGCGCTCTCCCACTCTCCAAACCACGCGGCCGCACTCCGCCCATAAACATGTCAGCGGCGCACGTCGCAATTTACGACTTCTCGCTCTAACGTTCTCATAACTCAGCTTAACAAAAGGGAAAGCTATAACACTCAACGGTCCCATGCGGATAGTTTAATTTACGCACACATGTTAACCGAAATGAGGTAGTATGCGATTTGTTAGCCGCGTATATGTCAAATTTAGAGACAATTTTCAGTACTCTAATGGATATTCAGCTGAAAATGTTACCTCCTTCATTTATGAAAAAGCAAAATTCGTCTTTAGATTGAGTAAAGAGGAATTTTGCAATGAAAGTTAAGTGCTCTATCGGTAATCTTAGCATATACTACTTCAGTCTTGTTCTCGGTGTATCAACGGACTGGCTATGTTCAAACTCGCCGTCGGCAGAGAGTTTAATGTTTTTATCTCTTTCTAACACACAATTCCCAGATCGTAAATCTTGAAATGGCCGCATGTAGGTTACGCACGCCGTCCTCGGTGTACCGGAGGGAGCGCATAAAGTATAGTTTTCTCTGTTTTATTACGTGTTTCACTGTGTGTTAAAAGAGACCGAAGTATCCCATAGAAATCAGCTGTTTTGGGGCCTGCTTCAAACGTTCGTTGGAATGTGGCGGGCGAAATGTGATGCTCAAACGGCTTGGAGTATGCTCTTCTTGAGTTAGGTAGAATTTATTTAAAAGGTGTAATTTGGTCAAGTTTGAGATTTATTGAAGTCACAATTATGCAAATTAGTCTAAAGTATACGTCATTATTACGCGCAGGTTATGGAGAGTTGATAATAGTAAAGTAAGCATTGTTATATTTAAAAAATAACCAATTTTCGGTAATTGATACCTACCATGTACTCATGGTTATTTCTAGGTCTTCTATTTTATATCTCTGATATCGAATCACTTACATTTTTTTAAAGTTTAAGAGATGAGATGGATAAGTCACGGTTAGCATCACGCCCACAACAGTTACAGCGCCACCCACTTGGAACTTGGCTTAGCATGGAAGTTTTGTGTCACTAGGCTCGCCACCCTGAGACATTAGGTTTTGAGTGTCATTCGCCCAGTAATTTCACTAGCTATACAGCAATTTCACAGTAAAGTGTGTGCTATATTGCTTCGCGTTAGAATATCAGGCATTGCGGTTGTACAAATCAAGAGGAAAAAACAATCGAATTCGAAAATGGCAAACGTTGTCACTTATGCACGAGTTACAAGAGGCTAGTTTTTTAAGCCAAGATAGCAAGCTAGTGCCAGTAAGCTAGCAAGCTAGTACTTCTGGCTTTGTATAGACAAAACTAGCTTCATTTCTAAGATAGTAAGCTAGTTAACAAGCCAGGACAGTTTTAATAGGATAGAGTTATTATTATATTTTTAGGCTAGTAGCGACCGCACCACTGATTTTACTATATCGGCTTGTGTACTGGCTTAATATGGCCTGCGAAGCTAGTTTTCAGTTGGCTAGTAAGCACCAAGCAAAGTAACCACGTGTTTTGTGAATTCTTCTGACGTGTTTTTGAAATTTTAAGATGCCCAAACTAAGTACGGAGATTAACTAAAGTTTGTACAACTGTACCAAGACCATTAATATGAAATGCCACCCACCCAAGTTATTAATACAATTATTAATGAGATTCAGGTACGATAAATGTTTGGAAAATTAAAGAAAGTGGGTATTGTCCCGTAATGTTTTTGTTATGCATCTTTTACTTCCTTTAGTGCGAATTGGCAGTTTTTGAAGTAACTCCTTCAGTCGAATAGTGTGTTTTATTCGCATGCAATTCATGTTGGACGCGTGGTCACTTCAGTCACTGCAATAGTACTAGCTTAAAATAATGAAGCCTCATGTAAACAGAACTAGCATGTTCCATGCAAGTTAATCTCTAAACAAAAAAGTAGCGTTCAAACTTTCTGACATCAGAGAAGTAATCGTAGAAATGATTAGTGAAATTTGGCGACAATGTCCTAAACTTTTTACAAAGCGACAAAACGGCGCTGACTATAACAAGGAGTCATCATGAAATTGCACGCTCGAGTAGACTAAACAGCGTAATTTGATTTCTGTGAAGTGCGAAACGTCAAAGCGGCGATCACTATTACATGTTGCAACGAGGAGTCGATGAAGTTGCACGTTGGAGTAGATCAGACAATTTTATTTGAAAACCTATTACTAATTGTATAACCTAAACAAACAACTGTAATCTGTAAAACAACTATGCTACCACCATACAACTATGGTGTGATTAACTTAATTCAGATTGTTTGATGACAGGATAACATTATAATATATACTATTTTAGTTATGCACGAGAAAGTTATTTGAATCCCTGCATAATATAGGATATAATGCGATTTAAGGTACGATCATAAGGAATCTTAATATGAATTTGATAGAAAATATTTTAAATTGCTATACAATTTTTAGTGCTATATGAGAAGAAATAGGTTTTGTAATCTGTAAATACGAGTACTTATTAGTTTATTATTTAACAAAACGAATATTAAATATCTACTATTAAAAAGATTGTGATAACAATATAATATTAAGCCATATTAAAATAATATGACCAGTTGGCCAGTGGCCAATATTAAAATAATATGAATACTCTATACTTTTAGATTATAGGTATGCCAAAGCAAACTTAACATTTAGTTGTGTGTTAAAATTGTTAGAAATATTCTAATAAATTGTGAAAACAAATAAAACAGTAAATTTTCGAATTATGGTCTTGAGCCCATTATTTAGCTTATGAAACGATATTAATAACCAATTAAACGCAGTAAACAACACAATTAGATCCTTTTAATATCCAAAAGAGTTTAAAAAGTACTTTAGTAAATATACTTGAAACTTTAGTAAGTATTATACTTTAATAATATTATTTTGACCGCGTTTTTATGCGGATCACTTTTTCATAGAGCATAAGTGCACCTTACTGCGTCCACACTTGCACTCAAGAACACAGATTATGAAGAAATTACCCGAAAAGTTACGAAACCACTAGACTACCGCGTAAATTACACCGTCAAATTTATATTGAATATAAGTAAACATTATCATAAAGTTTATTTCTTCTTTATTAAACTCTGATATTATTTTTTTTATGTAAAAAGCACTAAATACTATTCATCTCATATAATCCTCAAATACTCTAAAAGAAAAAGAAAGGAATTTCTCTTATAAAAAATACTATTATAAATATCAAAATAACTATATGTATAAATATCATTTGCTCAAACGAGTGCGACAAGACTGGCAAGTGACGTCAGTGTCGCTCTCTATTTGGGGTGATTGGTGGGAGAAACAATATGGCGGTTATACGATTGCTTGCTATTGGTCACCTAAATATGACGTTACTGCCTGCACTTTATTCAAGGTATTGAAAGCATCAGCTTTTGACGGTTGGCTTTGGAAGCTCGTCCCATGGCGACTAAGGACTGCAGTTTGTGTTTTATTGTAATATTCGAGTGACTTTTAACTGGTGCCGTTGTATTTTTGCTTAGTAATTTTCCAAATCAAATAAAATGTTATTTTCAGTGTCAATAAAAAGTGCAAGTTATTTTTAATTGTATAAATATAAGTTATGAAAATTATAAGTTATATTTAATGAAGTTTATTGTAAGTTTTAAATAAAAGAGTTAATTACAAGTTACAATTAAAAGTTATAATTAAAGTTATTATTCAAAAGTTATAAGTCAAAAAACTATAAGTAATGAAAATTATGCTAAAAAACGCCGCTTAACTTTAATTATTACCGTTATTTTTATTAAGACTTTATTTTATATCGAAATTGTTACTCGGCGTACTAAATAACGTTATTTAAGGTCAAGCAGCGCTTATAACTAAAGCCGATGATGGCTAATTTTAATGTTTTCACAATAGTGATGGAACGGAAACCTCATGCGCAGCCGAGTCGAGCCGAGCCATCAACAGTAACAACAGTATACTGATACTGCAAGTATCAAAGTAGGTACTATATACAATTCAGAAATTGAATATAAAGTTTTGCGTAGCACTGCATTGTTATCCCGAAACATTAGCTTTAAGTTTCATTGGATATGTTTTGTATATCACTTTTAGATCACATTTCGTTTTTTTTCATTTTCATTAAGTTTATTAACAAAGCAAATCGTTGACAGATGGTGTTGCACTTAGAGGTAGGTAGGGAATATCATAGCAAATGAAAATGATATAAAAGTTTAAAAAGTAGAAAAATATTAACATATGTATCTACTACTAGCTTCATATATTTCATCTTGCGGATATCGAAGATGTAATATATACCGTGTGCGTATGAATGATAAAATATAAACACATATATATATATAACGCATAGATACCGTGCACTACATGATAATATATGATTAATAAGACGAATATATGATTAAAACGATTGAAGATTAATACATGATAAATATAACGTATCTAAAGTTAATTCTTAAAAAAATGTTTACAAAAAAATGGAACCAACTTCAACATCAAAAAGTGTGAAATAACTTGTATAACTTATTGGTTCCATGATAATTCAAAAGTAATTACCTATTAACACAATATTGTGCGCATGGTACCTACTTCAACAAGTTATTTCACACTTTTTGATGTTGAAATCGGTTATTTACCATTTTAGTGATTCTACTTACGTGATCGATTGTCAATGATTATCATCTTCAAGATAAATCAACACTTTTCAGTTTTTGGAGTGTAACTCAAAAACTGCTTGACTTAATTTAACGAAATTTAAATGGGACCACCTCGAAAGTATACTCACGCAACACAAAAAATAATTTTGAGAATCGGTCTGCAGTGGGGGGAGAAACCGGCTAACATACACATAAAAAAACATACACAAGGACATATAACTTCCTTCTTTTTTGAAGTCGGTTAAAAACGCCTAATAAAGAAGTGCAAAACTTTTAAGTGTGCCCCATGTACACTTAAAAGTTTTGCACTTCTAGCTAATCGGAATTATTTGAATTTCGAATGTAATATATTTTTTTAAACGTTGCAACCTTCTTAGTAATAAAAAGATCAATTGGGAAATCATTTGTCAATTGTTTTTTATCACACATCAAAGTCCTACGTACGCAACGAAAATGGAATTAAGCATATACCAAAATATATGAGTTAAGTCGAAAAGATTTAAGAGCGATGATTTTTTATGATTTTTAAAGTTCTCTCTCTCCGCAAGATTGTGCCGCTCGTCTTCAAAATGCTTTTGGGAGAGAAGCACCTTGTTTGAACACTTGAATTTGAGAGAGGTCGAGTTTCTTTACATGACGAATTTCGTGAAGGGCGGCCTTTAACTGCCGTCAACGAAAATAATGTGGCTACTGTTAAGTGGCTAATTGAAGAAAACCCGCGGATTACCTATGAGATAATTCGAGGACTATTGGGGGGATTGGTATGAGCCAAATTCAGAAAATTTTACACGAAAAATTGAAAGTTCGGAAACTTTATTGTCGTTGGATCCCTCATGAACTGACAGCGGAACAGAAGCCGTCTCGCGTGGAATGATGCTCACAAATGCTACTGAAGTACGACAACGGATATTCTAATGCTATTTGTGACATTGTCACAGGAGACGAAACTTGGGATTATCGTTTTGAACCCGAAAAAAACAGCAATCTTGTGAATAGGTGTTTGAAAATGAGAACAGGCCAACAAAAGTGCGCTAGGCGAGAAACGTTGGTAACAAAAATCGCGTTTTTTTTCTCAACTACGGGTCCCATCTGTACAATTCCACTTGAAGATCAAAAAAGTGTTAATGCCGAGTGGTATTCTACCATTTGTTTACCAAGGGTGTTAGAAAAGGTTCGCGAAAGACGACCAAAAAGCCGCGTTCTCCTACATCATGACAACGCTTCTTCACATACGGCCAACAAAACAAAGTCATTTTTAGCTTCCGAAAAAGTACAACTCGTCACCCATCCTGCACATAGCCCCGACCTAGCACCCTGTTATTTCTGTATTTTCCCTAAAATCAAAGAATTAATGAGAGGTTTCACTTTTACCAACTCCGAAGAAGCAGTGATAGTGTTCAATCAGCACGTAGAAAACTCGCCTTCAGATCTGTGGTCCTCCTGTTTTAAAAAATGGTTCGAACGCATAAAAAAATGTTTGAAATGTAAAGAAGAGTATTTTGAAAAGCACTAAACATAATATTTTGGTTATAACATATTGTTTTTTAAGTTACGCAAAACTTATAGTGTGACCTACGTATACCAGACTAACTAGAACTTTTAAAGCATTTCATATTTTCTGCAATGTTTAATAATATTCTATTGTATCATTATTTTACTTCTCAAATCTTAGTTAGCTGCACCTCATGGTTTCACCCGCGTGGTGATGGATGATGATGAATATGATGTTGAATAGTATCCTATATTATCCGAAATATAATCTTTTATCTAGTTTTAAGAGAATTTACCATGATGCTCATGAAGATTGCTTGAAAATATATTTAATTTTGTACATTCTTAATACAATCTTGCTTTATAAAGTATATTTACAGTTTACTTTTTATGTTATTCCTGCAACAATGGTATCCAATTTTTTTCACATTATTTGTATTTTTTGTAGTAGTAGAACAGCCTTACCTTATCAAGCCTTACTATTGTTTAGCGGATTATCCCAAATTTAATGCATCATGATAAAAATAGTAAGGTCACGCTAACAGTGGCTTCGGTAGAAGAAGTGCCGTAAGCCGTAACCAACATTCGCAACTGGACGCGAGATTACCTATTCTTTATCGTATAAGATAAATTCTTCATGATACATAGGTGTTACCGGATAATAATAAAAATCTACATTCAATTGTCAATTCAACCCAATACCAGGTCATATTCTCAGAATCATACAGTCGTCGGCAATACCATAATGACCACAATACAAACGCAAACATGCACGAAATATAGAGCTATACATATTATACCTTATAATATAAGAACACCTTCTTAAGAAATAACTTGTGTATTGTGATCGTATCATCAGTTTAAATAGATTTAATTTGTATTAAGCTATCTAAATAAAGGCAGTACTAAAGTTTTAGTTAACTATGTAATTAATTTATAATTGAATATTTCAAGTTCTCACGGCCGTTACTAGAGAAGAGGTAGTTACCTCTTCTGCAGTTGCATATTAGGCGAGTTTCCGAATAGATACCACGATAGGTACCTATATGCTATGGCACGTGAAGTTGGATGCTTTGTATATGTTTTCCGCCTTTGTATAGATATAATGACGTGAGGAGGTGCCGAAGATATGTCGCATTTTGTTTTTACTCAGCTTGATCATCAGCTCTATCATTTAGCCCGTTGCCGGATAAGCAGATTGGACAAGCACATGCTGCTGGCTAGTGGGAGTATAATGTAATATTATGTAATTTACATGTGTTAGATATTTATTAATGTTTGTGGACGCTTAATAAACCACACAATGGATTGTACACAGGATGAGTGCGAGTTTTTGGAAGCTCGATCACGTTGTGAGCAAAGACTGATAAAGTGTTATTATGATGCATTATTATAGCAGCCGATACGTCTCCAACATGTAACCCGTTCTAAACATAAATTTGAACCTGTTAGTACCATCAAATTATGCCTAAATAATTATTTTTATAAGTTAGTCATCCTTAAAGGTCATTTTTACAAAGTAGGAAGTAGAGCTACTTTCACATCGGTCATGCCGGCATCAACGTCTGGTGCATCGAACGATACACCGAGAAACTTTATGACGCCGCACTTGCTCGGATCGCCCGTGCTACGGGTAACCGCTGCCGATACAATTCTATCGCGAGTTGCGACCGGACCGTCCGATTAATCGCCTCGATTAACGTTGTCTCCCGGACATCAACGTTGCCGGATTAACGGAGGGTGGTGGTGTCCTTTTCTGTTGGTCGCAGATTTAGTGCGGCGCCGCGGCGTGTGGCGTCGCCGGCGGGGGGGGTGCGCCGTCGCTCGTAAACCATCGTTCGCCACATTCTACTGACGCGCGCCTCGGCGACAACGCGTTGCGTAACCACCGCGCCATAAACAACACGACGTGATCGGGACCCGCACCTGACTTGCCCACGTGCGCCCGACACATTACGTATTGCGCTCATGCCACATCTAAAACGCTGACACGTGACTTGACGGAGTGAAACTCTCGGAACTCTTTTTGATCGGTAGAACTGTGAGTTTTGTGACGAAGTTTTTAGCGAGCGGGATGGCGGGAGCGCGAGCCGACGGCTAGCTGCGGCCGGCCTAAGGTGAGTTTATTGCCGATTTACGGCCGCGACTCGGCCCGGCCGGAGCAGAGGGTCCCAAGCGAGATCTGTTTGCCGAACAAACTTTCCCAACACTGTTTACACTTTATAAACAGACGTTTGGAAACCGTTCGAGATAAACACGAGGGACGACAAATTGATTTCAATAGCCTACATGGGAGCGGATGGCTTTACTCTTGCGCCGATTTAGAACCGAATCTCCAACGAAAACTGACTTTTGTACTTGTAGCCTAGACGTCGATTGAACGACATTGAATGTTTATAACTCGTTTATTCCTTTATTTACTAACAAATAAGAAAAAAGAAATAAAAAAGACACAATATTCCATGCATTGTTCTTAAATATTACACATTGTATGAACGTTTACGGTCACAAATTCGCCTTACAATCTCCATAATTATCTATAAGAAAATATTCTGGAGGAAAATTACATTAATAATTAATAATCATGTGTATTGTATCTCAAATTCTGATGTTACAGTTAAAATCTATTACGGTCTGCTGAGCCAGATTAAAATATTTCTCTGTATTCTTATTGTTACCATTATTTTGGCCTTTATAAGCAGTACATAAGTACCAAAATTGTTTGAATGTAGAAACAACTATCAAATAATCTTTTACAAGAGCTATACTGTTTTGAATTTGAAGAAAATTATATATGATCTTCACTTCAATTAAGTTACAAAATTACCTACCAGACATATGGTTTTAATCTATTTGTATGTTTCATTACTGTATGTAATTATATGGTAAATTTAATTAAATCTTGGCTAGAAAATCATGCAATTTAACATGTATTAAATTTGCAGGATGTAGATATGAAATTTTTAGAATTGATCTGACACAGGATATCTAAAACTTCATAATACCACTTAAGTAATGAATATGCAGTAGGTAGACGGCTACCACCATATTATATATATATAGTTTATCTTCCTGAATAATAATTACAAAATATAAAACCAAAAATAAATTACTTGTGTTTATTGATATTCGATTGCATATCATATCAGTAATGATATGACTGTTATAGTATAACCTAAAATTATGTTATATACCTTTAAATTAAAGGTACTTACATTTAATGTTGTAACTGTATTATCAATGCGTTGTAAATGATGACAAAAATATACATTGGATTTAATATATTCTTCAGTTACATTATTAAATTGAAAATGCTCCTGGCATTTCTGCTTTGTTATTTGTAATCAATCATACTTTTATTAGATTGTCTGTGAAAAAGTGTGTGTGTGTGTGTGTGTGTGTGTTTGTTTGTTTGTGTGTGAAGGTGTGCACGTATAATATTATGTTATTTGCCTCTCACTTTCGTAACGGCTAAATGTGTTTTGATGAAATTTTGTAAATAGTGTTTTAGATTCTAAATTAGAACCAACACAATAAGTATTTTTCATACCGATAATTAAGCCGTTTCAAAGGAAACGCAATGTAAACTTTTTCCACGTGGGAGTATCCACGTGCGGATACTAGTCTGTGAATATATTTGAAATGCTATGACCAATCGTTAACTTCCATTGTCGTGAAACAGGGGTGTGAAGGGACGCAAAATCAATTTCGCATCGGATTTTGAACTTTATCTACAATGAACAACGTAGAGTTTACAAAAACAGTAGAGACTACAACTGTAGTAGTTCAGAATCTATGAGACTTTTTGAGCAGACACGCTTCATGTATTAAAATAATATATAATCAATTATACGTTAAATAATGGTGATTCAAATGCAATGTTCTGACACACAATTCTGCTCCAAAGTAATATTTGCATGTCCATTATAGCAATTAAAATGTGAATTTGAGAATTATACATACCTACGAACAGGTGCATAATTAAAAGATATTTTTTTAAACATGAGAATAAAATCCAGAAAAAAACAATGTATGATCTCTACAATACACGCTAGGTATTGTAGAGATACAGTTGACACTAAAATGATAATATTATCTTATATGGACATGTTATTTCTTATTCAGCATGAATCAAAAACCTTTTAAATGCTCTCGATGATAAATTATGATTGATGATTTAAATAGAACCAACTGATGATACAACCTATCCAACATAAGAACCATTATACCAAAACAGGATGATTCTTGATGTTGTTCGTCATACATCTAAAAGTACACGTCAACTTGTAAACCTTGTCCATTTCTGTTTGTCGGCTAAAAATGAATACTGAACTACAGACAATAAGGACTCGGATCAGCAAGCTGGAATTTAGCAATAAATCCAACTTCTTTATTTTTAAATTATCTCATTACCGTGATAAAATCCCTGTAAAATTTTGACACTGGGAAAAATTCATGTGAAAGTTTCTATTCCATAAACTTTTCTCTAACAACTTATACTACAGCATTGAATTCCAAACAGTGCTTAGATTTAGATTTAAACTGTTGAAAAACTTCCTAATAACAAAGGGATAGGATGGCATTAAGGCGCGCTCGTACCCTCATTAAAGAAAAAGCAGAATTTTTAAACACCTAGTGTAACGAAACAGATCGATAGTATATTATGAAAAAAATACAAAGGTTAGAAAAGGAATAGGAAAAGAGTAATAACCGAATAGAATTCATAAATATAACTCTCATTCAGCAGAAAAAAAATCCTGAATAGGTCCACAAAAATAAACTTTCACGTCCAAACTCTCAGAATTTTCAGCGATAACACAGCGAAATTTTTTTTAGGTAATACATAGCCAACGTATAGTACTAAAGTAATAACCAGCAGTTTTTTCAATTGTGTTAGTACATATCGAAAAACGTACAAAATTAACGCATTTTCGCATTACATCGTCCAATCTAACAAGCGATTTTCAACCTTAAATAAAGCATCGTAAATTATTTTAAAATTTGGGTTGGACCGCGTCTTAAGTTTGCACGGCATTATAATATGATTATACATAGTTAATCTCTGAACTGTGGTGATAAAATGAGTGGACACTCTTCCAATCTCTTCAAGGATATAAAAACTAACATTTTTATTCCACAATTAAATGCCATTGTATTGGAATTTGATCTCACTTGATGATGAGTACAAATAAATTAAAAACGAAATTGTCGTACTAGCTACGCCCACTTTACCTGCATTGAAAACCTTACAGGAACAAATTCTATAGGAAAGACTATGTATAATATATTATAATTCAGGTATTTTCTTAATTCAGCTATCATTCATCAAAACCAGTCCTGTATAGTTTTAGAATGCAAACGTAACAATCCTCCATCCGTTTATCCATCCAAATAGACAGGCGTTTGCATTTATATGTCAACCACCATTTTAATATTATTAGCTACTTGCTAGCTAGCACTTGTTAATTCATTTATTCTTAGATTTTGATATTACTTAAAGCTTAAAGGTCCATTATCAAATAATAAAATATTAGTGTTTGCCCGTCGATTCGTCTGCGTGGAATAGGGTTATCATCCCTTAGCAACCCCTCGTCGAATCGAAATAAAAAGTAAGCAGCTATGCGCTAATCCTGGGCATAAGGTATCGCCAGTCCAAATATTCCTATTTATTATTTATTATAAAAACCAAAAGTTCAAGTTTCAAACAGTTGGTTGGTTTGAAGAAGTAACGTAAGTAAAATAAAGGTAAAGTTTTTCTCACCCACTCATATACATTATAGACACTTTCAGAATTTATAATATGAATTCCTCATTTATTCTTATTTATGCAGACATTATTATAATTAGGTATCTACTGTAGTGTGAACTAAAAGATAAATATTATTCTTTTAGCTTAAAACATTCTTACTTAATTATGTGATAATTTTATAATATATATCTTCAGATATTGTACAAGATCTAAAAAGAAAAAAAGGCATAGAAGTAGTTAAAAGGAATTTCTAATAAACAAAATCCTCATGGAAAATATGCAATTAGTATACAATTTTGGATATACCTATTTATAACATAATATAATGTTGTACGCATTTATAAAATAACATGGTTACAATAATAATTATACAGAACATAAACCTTTACTTACGTAAATTACGATAATTAGGTAGAAATAACTTATGTACGCATATAAATCACTATCTTTTTAAAGAGTAATACTACTAGTAATTATTCAAAGATAATGTTACATTAATTGAAAAAACGTTAATTCTCTTAAACAAATCTATAAGATGTACTAGTTTAGATATGTCCTAGTATTAGCGTTTTTGGGCGGAACATTCCTCCGACATAGATTACAATTTTACAAAATTACTCAGGAGTAGTTTAAAATAGGAAATGTATATTACGATATATTTTCAATAATAAATTATCACCAAACATTAAAACATTTCTTTTTACCTTTCATAATAATTCTCTGTCCATATTATATTTTATTATGTCACTATAACAATATTTTTAGATAAGAACATTAGCTGCTCTATAGATTTTTATTCCACTAAGTACCTTTTTCGGTACAAAAAGGGACAAATCAATTACACATGATTCCATGCCCGTACATAGGCTCACCCCATAATATCAATAAAAATACCATTATGACATTAATATATATCTCTTAATAACTTCTAACAGCAAAAGTACAGACCTATAAAATTACCATAACAGCAGTTACCTTCACTACAGACCCCATAAACACCATTGATTGATGGATACATTCCTCTTTACTTCCCGTCATTATCGCGTTAAACTTTATTCTTACCTATTATTGTATTCATTATAGCAAGCAATGCTTTCAATGCGCTTGGCTGAGCAATTTAATCAGTTTTACTAAATTACTAACCTACCCAGACTGTGACCGAGACATGAATCGGTTTAAGTGAGCGCATTAACAAAATGTATTTTAAATAAGAACGAAAATACTAAATAAATTTAAAGATGTTTGTTGGAGAAATTCAATAACAACACATATTTTACAATGTGATAAATTGCATATATCATTGATAAGAGCCGCCTGCAACTTCGTTTGCGTAGACATATATAAATCATAATATTTAGTAATGCAAGTAGATTCAGAAATTATATCCGACAACCGACAGCTAACACACACTGTTTCTTTATTACATTGTAGGTAAATGTATATATTGAAATTAATACTTATTCCTTAATCATTCCCTCATTACTGAGGATCGTGACTCCTCTGTTGCAGTTTGTTTACTGTTTCTCTCCATCGAGTTCTGTTGCTGGTCTGATGTAGAGCTGTGCTGGAAGGCATCTCCAGCTGTTCCGATACTTGATCAGGTATCGGAACTAGTGACTCGCGGTAATTTTGCCAGTTACTATAAGACGCTCAAGGTTGGCAGAGCTTCTACGCGCCATATGACCGAAGTACTGTAATACTCGGTGTAAGCATATTGCAGAGTCTTTGGGAACCTTCTTAACTATTAGATACAACTAATTGAAATACATACTAAACAAAAACCAATAATAAAACAAATTTACAAGTCAATACATTACAAAAAGAAGTAAATAGTAACAAAATTCGAAAAAAAAACAAACAAAAACATGTATGTGTTTCACATTAACACTATAAAAATACACAAAACTGTTATATTAATGTAAAAGTACGCCGATTGCGTCGCCATAGATTTCTTGTCCTAAAATGGCCGCGTATTCACAAACTATGGCATGAAATTGTCCTTCTCGCGCCAATAAATTATCATCTTAATAAGTCATAGAGTGAATTCACAATACCTTTGTTTTTGTTAACTGCACAATGCGTACAAGCACTATCATTTATTCTGCTGTACAAGTGCCAATGGTAACAACCCGTTTTTGCCTTAATAAGACACTCACGCATCTGCCTTTATCGAATTTGATTAAAGCTCATGTTTATTTATTGCGTATTTACTTTAAGGACTGCATATTTCAATGACATTTTAATGTAATTGGAGGTAAACGGACCAAATATTTTATCGTTGTAAGTCTTTCATCTTTTTTATACATTTTTCTCTCTCTCTCTTTCTTCTGTCATTTTTAATATCATAAATACTTGTGATTCCGTCTGACAGTTTTTAATTTATTTCTAAATGAGTAGCTTTTTGCCGACGAAACAACACAGGATTATAAATATATAGCATTACTGCTAAAATTTGTATGAAAAAATGACAATAGTTACCTAGTCATAATTTGAATATAATAGTGGCATGTACTAAAAACAATATTTTACGCCTTTATGACTCTGCAAGTCATTGAATTAATATAAGAGACCAAAACTCCGGGAAAAATATAGAATTACAGTCTTCTTTTATCTAATTCTGAAAAACAAAATCTGTGAACTAAATGTATCTATGAACAAAAACCAAATATATTAAAATATAATTAGTATGTTTTTTTGTCTTGGTGGACGAAATAGTGGGTATATATACATATACGTGGGTATATATATACAATAGGTACTATATAATAGTGAAACCAGCTACTACGTTCTTCTAAATTTCTTAAATTCTATTTAATAATAAATCCTATTTTTATTCGTAAATGAAAGCAACACACATACGCTTTAAAGTTCAGTTAAAGTGATAAATAAAATCAATTCTCGTAAATTACCGTTGGACTTAAGTGCGTTTCGCTACGTGAACTTCCGTGGAACAGCTGAACGTGTCAGATTAAAAAATATCACATTTTTTGCTCGATCGCTGTCTAAATGCACTTTTTTATGCTGAGCAAAAACATAATCTTTACTAAGTGTATACCTTTCTATAAATTTATATTCATCTTTATAAGTGAGTGATAAAAACGGAGGTTGCAATTAAAACATAATTGTGCATCAGTACAAACATTGTAGTCAAAAACTAGTTTGGTTTCCATAGATTCCTTTTGCATATTTGCGATCGATTTTCGTATCAACTTTTAATTTCAACAAAAAATCATTGTTGCGTCAAATGCTAACAAGCTAACAGGTTAACAGGTGCATTGCTTACCTCCCGCGCATTCGCAAAAACAAGGTCTGTTATTGAGACAATTTATGCACGCGTCATTTGTACACACGATCATATCTACTTGATATACGTCGTTGGAGACAAATTGCAGTCACTTCAAACGAGCGAATCCGGCAGCGGAATACGAACCGATTGTTCCGCGATCGTGTTAACGAAACGCACACTAAATTACTAATCAATTATGTAATAGTTGAACTATTGTGTGATCCGTGTTCTAGCTTGTTATTTCAATGTTTAATAAATAATTATATCTGAATTACTTTCGAAATATAGGTTACTTTATAAGGTATATCTTCGAACATATTTTACTAATATATTTGTAAAAAAATGGTGTATCATACGCTATTGTTACAACAGGCAGGTATGTAATGTTGCAATGTGTAGCTATATAATATCAGACTACACTAGAGAAACATCCTTTATTCCGTTAAAACTATGAATTCCAAAGTACTTTGATTCGCTAAATGGACATAATTATCTTAATGGTGTTAAATTATTAACCACACATGTCAATTCCTTGAAAAAAGTATGATTTCTGAGATAACAATTGTATTATTGGGCAAATATGGCGATTAGTGAGCCTACGGGTTAAGCACATGTGAGCACTTGTCCTTATTATATTTCCATACGTCTTACGACTTTGAGATATATATCATGATACTCACAATGAAACATAGCCTTAAAGGTTACCAAAGTGTCATACCGCACACTGCGTAAAAAAGTAGCAGACGCGACAATTTTGTCAATTCTTGACAAGCAAAAATAAAAACTTGACGTCGTATAATAACACTTAGTTTAATGTATAATTTATTGAACGAATTTTATTATAATGCATCATCGGTTCTGTTTTATTCATGTTTGTAGCACTGGCAGAAGAAACAAATCGCCATTACCACTGTGTTTTGTAGATGCACCTAGATACTTTATAATAATGATTCATTAAACATTGTACATATGAGATATAAAATGTATATTCAATTTATCTAGTACAATGTATGACACATTTCCTTTGACCAAGTAAATGACGAACTAGGCGTAAAAATGCACTACAAAACGAACTATCATTTTATTGTCTGACAAAAATCATGAACAAATACGAGTACTTTAATGAACATAAATTGATGCTATGTATGAAACTTCAAGACAGGCAAAATGAAAACAGTGGCACTCTCATATTCATATGACTACCCTTTTGATTAGGGTTGTCTACTTTATCACTCTGGCAAGTTGATGACATGGCATGGTATGGCAAAACTAAAATGGGTTTAAGTGAATCGACTATTATTAAAAATTCATTTTATTTATTTAGTGAGTATGTTTTTTCATAATACTTTTACTAATATTAGTATTGTGTTAGTGATAATAATTTTGATTTTTGCTTCAAAACATCCTTAACTGCGAAATTTTAAATTAGTGATAGTAATATAGTGATAGTAATAGTGCTGTAGGCGCTGTAGCTCAGGTATTCTAATGTCCATAGCAAAAATATTTTAAACACCTTTCTTCAATCCTTGACAACCCTATCCATGATTTACAACAATGTTACAACCTTAACTGTTCGATAATGAATGAGGTGGTCGTAAACGGCCAACTCAAAAGACCATTAATGTCAATAAAAAAGCCGTAACGTCTATTAGCCGTCATAAACTTCACCGCATCTGTTCAATAACTCGTTCCTACTACAAATAGTGTTAATTGAATAATTAAAATTTTGTTTGTCGTTTATGGCTCAATAAGATTATTTTTAGTTTCAAGCCTGTCATCGAAATTCGGATTCAAACGTCATCTTGGGTATACTTATCATTAGAATACAAATAGTAGCTATATCAGAGTTCTGATCAAACACTGAAAATTATGGTCAAATAGGAGCATTCCTAATGCTAAATTTTGCTTCTAAAATCAATGTGTCGGTTAATTTACTATAAAGTCAGCACAGTAAGCACTTTCTTAAAAGCTAAATATGTAATGACATAATTATATCTTTAATAGACGTTAAACGTTAGGCTAAAAAATAATGGTTCACTATATTGTAAAAACCGCGATATCTTCCAAATTCGTAAAGGTTTTTCAAAAGGTTATCCCGTAAAAAATCAATTATATCATAAGAACTTTCAGATTCAGAATTTCAAACAGATTCCTGGCTAGATAAAACAACTCTCAGTGTATATCATAAGTAAAGTATCATAAGAAAAAAGTCTACGTATTATTGTTAGAACAATAGGAGTATGTTTTTTAGTAAAGATTACTTCAGCATAATAAATTTCAAGAGACAAGCAAAAAGAGCAGGAAATAACAGTCCAAGGGACAAAACTGATGATCTATTTGTCGTGAATCTATTGCTAAGAAACGAAAAACGATATCTCATGGCTTAAAACATAATTTAAGAAACTCTAAAGAACAATGTTATTTATGAAATGATACCGCATCAACTATCTTAAAATTACACAGTTTTGGTCGGTACCAGTATTTTTTTTAATATTTACCATACAGTGTTTTAGTCACATAAAGCGATAGAATAGGACTTTCGCCGATAAAAGAGACGACGTACTCAAATATGAGAGCAATGACGTGCTGTTAATAGTGGACACGTGTGACACATTCGAAACCAATATTTTGATTATTACTGTGTTACTATATAAAGAATAAAATCCACATGGGTTATAAATGTAATATCAGGTTTTTGATCAGAATATTAATACGTAAATAACATATAAACAACCGTAATGACAATTTAAACATAAAAGAAATCTTGATTGGCCAATTTAGATATGTGCCCAAATTAGTTGGATAACGATTTATATTACAAACATCACATTAACATTTATTTTTTACATTAACAACACAGAAACACAAAGCATCTATCAAGTCCCGTGAATATAGACCACACTTAAAACTGAAAATAATTTGTATTAGAAGGATAGAGTATGAGGCGAGACGCAACAGCGTTTTGGCACTTTTCTTATAAAATAAAATCTAAATTTAATTGAAATCGTAGTTGCATCGATTTGACTTATTTACGTAAGGGTTCCCGCCATTTTTCATACAAATAGGTACAATTTAAAAAAAATATATTGAAAAATTTAATACCGACTTCCATTCTATTCAGTTATTGGAGTGTAACTCAAAAACTAATACTAAACTACTGGACCGAAATTGATGAAATTTAAATGGGACCAGACGGGAACCACAACAAACAAAAAGAATCTGAAAAATAATTTTGAGAATCGGTTCACCCAAATGTTATGAGGTAACAAACATAAAAATAAGAAACAGTCGAATTGAGTACCTCCTCCTTTTTTTGGAAGTCGGTAGAAATTAATTTTCACGCTGAATAGCTCAGTTTATTATAAGTTTAGAATAATGTGTCTTATAAAATAATCTGTTATTTTAATTCATATTCGGTGCATAATTTCATACAAAGTCCGTTCCCAAATTGCGTCTCTTTGTTTCCTAAACGAAAAAAGGCAGTAAATTTTGTGTGTCAAATGATAAGCAATTGTCGATAAAGAACACGGAAACGAACTTTTGTTATGAACTCCACAAATAGGACAATAAATTACCTCAAGGTGTTACACGACTTACAAGGGAATTAGATACTCTTGGCCACAATTCTCAAAACATTAGCTAACTTAACTAAACTCATTGTAAACCATTACCATAACAATCGTTTTACCTGACTATTTTGCAGGTGAATTGTCACTGTTCTTTTGTTTCTTATTTCTATTGTGAAATTGTGCAAGATATTGTTACGTTATAAAAAATAGCATAATGGAGCTTAAAATAATATCGTAAACATAACTGTTCTATTCTCATTTGCATCTGCACTGTTTAGCATCACAAAAGTGGACAATAGATTTTTTTTGAGTAACGGTTACTTTAGTAAGTCTATGCGTTTTTAAGAAATCTCGCTTCTCAATAACTGTTTTATTTTATTAGCTAGCACATGTTCTTGTTTTGACTACTGTTATTTTGAAACAATGGTAAGTTTTTCTCTTATTGTCGGAGATCCGCTACTGTTTTAGTAAATTTGGCGCACGAACCTTATTTTTATCCTAAATTTGTAGCGATTTTTGCGTCATTTACTTCGTATTAATATTAATATCTAATTATGATTGTGTCTCTATAAATCAGTAACACATATTTTTATATTTTTATTTATAATATGTGTTACACATATATTATAAAATAATATAATATTTTATAGCATGTTCACTAATTTTGTCAATTTGTAAGCACATCTGATGCCTTATTAATTACAACTTTTGAAAAGAAATGAACATTTAAATTATCCATTAGCTACAAATTCATTTTTACAATTAGGTAAGTATTTAGTTTCTTATATTATATTAAATAGTTATATAATACACATTTGATTACCTATATAAATAATACAGTTTCAGTAAATAAATTATAATTCATATTTTTTTATTATTATTTAAATAAATTATAATATACGCTAATTCATTTCAACAAGTCACTGTAATAAAAGTTTAAAATATAGTCAAATTGTTCTATCCACATTATATCTTAGATCTACAATAGGTACTAAAATAGATGACGGGTCACTTACACAATAGAAACTGTTGTCCGCTTGAATACATACATGGACTAGACACAAGTCAATCAAAAAACAAAAAGCAGGTTGAATAGCATTTATTTTAAAAACAACCCTTACAAGAAATAAAGTACTTTACTTTCCTCGTTGTTGCCTTGTGAACTACATCCCTGCTTTTCAATCAAACTAAACTATATAAGAGCTCACGCCGTCGAATGCGCATTTATTTAAAAAAATGCTTTATATTATACGTATTTATTGCGCGGACCATTAATCTCTGGTATAGTTCTTCAAATATATTTGCACTATAATCTTATACAAATAATGAACCCAGCTCCAGCTCTGTATACATTCAGTAGTGTGTTAATATTAATATTTAAAAAAATACCATCTAAACTGCTGTCATTTTAAAATCAACGGTTGAAATATTTGCGTTCAATTAATAAATACTGCAGCATTCATTATGGCAACAAAGTTGGTAGCCGGTCCGTCGAAGCAGCGGGTAGTGCGGTAGAGACTCAGGCTTGAAAATTGTAATATTTCAAAATTACTCAAGAGTCGCGTCGGTTTGAATAATGCGATAACTTTGGAACTAGGGAGTTGCCAGCCACCCCGTGTGCGTGCCAGCCCACCCCGAGACTTGTTTTTGAACTTCTGTTCCTGAATTGGATCAAAATATACTCTCTGGATCGTTTGGGAAACGCCCGTTTTGTTAAACTGATTAGGGCTATATGCAAAACTGTGACATCATTTTATATAAACATATTACTTCAATCGCTGCAACCCTAATTTTAGAACGAAAAAGGAGATCGCTTTTACGGCGGTGCACTGCTTAAATTATTTCATTATATACCATGCTTACTGCGTTATATGCCTACTCGTTTTACAAATGATGATAATTTTGGTGTAACCACCGTCTAATACCGGCAGCTGAATTTCGCCATCGGACATCACGACGGAAATTTCATAGAGATCACGTTGAGGTCTGGGAGTCCACAACTGTGCGATTCCGACGGCACTTTATGCCTCACACTACTACTATGTGGAACCAGCTGCTACTTGAGGTGTTTCCGAACAGATACGATTTGGGACCCTTCGAGAGAAGAGCCTATTCCTTCCTCAAAGGCCGGCAACGCATCCTCGAGACCTCTGGTATTGTGTATGTCCGTGTGCGACGGTGATCACTTACCATCAGGTGAGCCGCTTGCTCGTTTGCGTACCTATACCATAAAAACCTTTTTATTTAGTTTTCTTATTTTTATTCCATTTTTTTTCATTTTATTTTCTTCAGAAAACTATCATACTAATTACAAAACAAAAATACCTTAACTATTAAAGTTATAGCTAATTAAAAGTTTTCTGTAGTCGGTCGAAACTCCAAATGACCCGTTCCTCTTTGTGATGACTTTTGATTATACATTATATAATTTATCGGTCAACATGGTTTGTAATGTGAACAAAACTAAATAGAAGTGTGAACTTGAGTGAAGCTATATGTTTCAACTTCTTTTGTTCATACTATACTTTGTACATTAGTTATGTACTTGCCTAACTATATTATTGCTATAGCTGAACGAAGTTTCCAAAAATACAGATTATAAGTCTACTTTTCGAAACTAAATTAAATAAATTTTATACACATATATGTACAAGGTTAGACTATGTATGTGTAAATAAGATTCTAAGAACTTCATACATAATGCTTGATGCTTATTACTTATTAACTATAAGAAACTTTCAAAGAAGTATTGATGGTTCAACAGAAGGTACCTATTATCACAATATTGTGCGCAAGGTACCTAACCTACGTAATATAAGTTATTTTAAAATTTTTGGTGTTGAAGTCGGTCCAAAAATTAACATACACAAAAAAAACATACAATCGAACATATATATCTATAAGCTTATTGAAATCGGTTAAAAAACCAACAATACCGACGCAGTAATATCTTATGCAAAAATTACCTTTCAATTTTAGGGCCTCGTTACTTGTTCTAAAAGTTTTCTAGGTTAGAAAAAATACAGGCTATTTGTCTGTTCGCTGGCCGTAACTCGACAAAAGCAAGAATTATTATGAGTGTAACCAAGAATCCTTCGAAGCTCACTGCGTTAAGAGGTTACTAGGGCCGATCGCAACCGGTTTATCACATGGCTGGAACCACGTGCGGCCTCCAGAATATACTTATATATGTATAACTACCAACTTCACATCAATATATGAATACATTTGTGGTAGAGACTATAAATGTTGTTGGAGTTGAATGACGAGCCGAGTCATAGTATTCGTACAATAGTTTCGTTATTTGAATTGTGATACGAACAAATTACAAGTTTGATGTTTATATAATTATGCGTATTCAATTGTATGTTTTTATTAAATTAAATGTTCACATTGAGTTATTTACTCACACGTTAATCAACTTTGACTTACAAAATAAACATAGAGATACTGTATTTTAAGAGTAAATTAACCGGTATTGCATTTACTGTAATCGGAAAGTAAGTCTGTTTGTATGTTTGCCATGCCAAAACTACTAAACTTATCTACTCGTCGAAGATTTTTTAAACAATGATGACGAACGAAGATAACGTATATGCTACTTTTATTCCAGAAATAGCAAGGAATAATCATTTATCGCATGGAAGGAGCCAAAGGGCATTGCTGGTTTAAAAATAAATTAAAACATTTATGACTAATTAGACATTTGCTTTCTGTAGACAAATATATATTGATACATCACTTATATAGTCTTACTCTAACAGACCGCAGCCAGTAGGTACAGTTCTCAAAATGTGGCAATAGATGGCCTCTATTCTTATGCAATAGACAGGCTAGCACCTTGGTCATGTACGTTTGAAATTGCTGTTATATAGACGCTCGGATAGGTCTGATAATTTTTAGGTAACCTAAGTTGTAAAAAACATCACTTCCTTATCCCTATACGTATATACGAAATTATACGAATATAACGTAAAGGTAGAAAGGTCAAATGATTTATAGCCAAAGAGCACTAACTTTGCTCGTTCATTATAATGGTGGAGCGCGTGAAAATAATACACTCCGTAACAGGTAAGCCGTCTATTAGTGCGTTGTAGCGGTAGAGTAGAGGTCAAACACGTCTGTACGCTTAATTGTCCTACATTTCCACTGCCTTATGTTACTTAACAACTTTGGTGCTGGCTTAGCTGTGTACTAATATTAGAAATTACTCATAACCTTGTATAAAACGTGTATTAATATTACATGATATCGGTAGCGATTCACTTATTTTAAAAAACTAAACTAAACTACCGAACTAAAAAATATTATGGTGGTCCTTATTATTTATCCTTATTATCCCTGTTAATATAATAAAATCCAAAATCATTTAACACTTAAATGACACTTCTAAAATAGGATTATTCTATTCAATTTTGGGCTATTTTAGGGTTAGTTAAGCGAGCGCCAAGTTACGTAACGACTAAACTGTCTAAAATATGCTCACAATTGAAGAGAAATATCTAAATTTAGTGCTGTCATTTGAAAGTGTTATACTAATTTGGATTTTAGCCTATACAAAATAAGTACTGCCATAATTTAGAGATTTTTAGTTAAGGGAATGCTTACAGAATCGACACCATCATCTATCTTTACTTATATATCTATATATATATAAAAAGAACCCATATTTCTCCTGGTCACGCTATAACTTGAGAATTTGGCACAATCTCGCTAATTCATTTATTTTGTGTTAATTATTATCAGAAGATTCTTATGAAAGAAAAACCAAGAAAAAATAGGTTATGGCGAGGCAGAAGGCCGAGCCTACTACGCGAACAAAGTCGCAGGCATCCGCTAGTTTAAAATAAAAATGTAATGGATCGCTGTCTGTACATGGAAGAATATGAGGAAAATATTATAGGGACTTTATAAACGAAAATAGAATGAAAAAAAAATATTGTAAGATTTTTTTTTGTCTGTGCGTTTATACACGCTAATCTCAGAAACGGCTTATTCGATTTAAATGTGGTTTTCACATAGTTTGGTAATTTTTACTTAACATTTAGTGTTGGTTTCATGTTAATCGGTTCTTAGATAAAAAAGTTATTGAAATTTAAAGAATAACTCTCTCGCCACTACAACAAGCCCAAGTGAGCGAAGCCACTGGCGAGACAAGTAGTTTATTTTTGTCTTTATCATCATTTCTCTTACTCGTATGTTATTTCTAACAGCTAAAGCTATCGCCAGCAGTATTGTTTGCATTTTTTACCTTATATACACAGCCAATAACTTTTACCGTTATACGAATAAAATTTCTTAAAAGTCCTTTACATAACAGTTGTTACAAAAGGAACTATTATTTAAATTAGAGCTGACAAACTCATGAAACACAAATTTTCTTACAATTTTTAACCCCTTTACACCCGTCATGAGAGAAAATTACATAAAATTTATATACACAATAATTATTTTTCACAATTTATAGGCTACTTTTTAATATAATCTGCTCACGCAATATGCACATATTGTGGGTTACATTTATATAAAATTTACATATGTTGAAGTAAATTTAACATTTTTTTTAATTAGTGAAATACTAGTACATTTAAATTTTTATTTTAGATACAAAGATCAAGTAAAAAGGTATAATTAAGTTTTATAAAATGTGGTAAGTCTAAAAATAATACGGAAAGAAATGATTCTTATATAGCTATATACTAAAAACTGTCTAACTAAACCAATATTTTTATGTTTCCCGACTATACCTGAATAGGAAAGGGCCAAATGTTAGTCAATAAAATATATCAATATGTCAAATAGGATAGGACCTGTGCATAATTCAACATTTTTTAAACACTTTATTTATAAAGTCATAAATTAAATACGATCATAAACAAGTAATATTATTCAATGACTAACTGTACGCACTATCTATATATTATAATCAAACGTTTAACTTCTACTTGCATTTTGTATCTGCACCTTGCTCCAATAAAAACTGGAAACAATTACTACAAGAATTGTCAGAAGACGTATCTACCAATTGGCTGTCAATTGAATACTACCACTAATCTGTCATCGACAAAGATTAATTTTGCTTGTGAAGGCATTGTTTGTAGATTATAAACTGCATGTGGCATTCCGTGGCGGGTTTCTTTGCTAATGCATTTTCATGGAATTGCCAGCGTTTTTCCGACACCTTACAATTGCATGATTCGAATTCTAGAAAGCTATATCGGTATCAACATTTTTAATGACATTTATGAATGCATTTTCTATATGTATAAATATATGTGTGTTTGTGTTACCAGCTTACGAGATGTGTTTTCTTTCTAAAGAAAAACCCGATGATGTCGTTATGAATATCACAATTAATTATTGTATAAATACAAAAGTATATTGGTTACTTCTTCACGCTGAATCGGCTAAACAGGTTGTAATATAATTTCATGATCATATTTCATTGCATTAAATCCTTATTTCGTGTATTTAAAAACTATTTCTTGATTAACCTAAAACGTGACAAACTTTAAAAATGGAGAACGAGGATGAAATGACATAATGGAGACGTCAGGAATTTGAATTTGGATTTTGGGAGAGAGAGTATTGGATCACGGATTACGTCCGATTAAAAAAAAAGATTATAGGAAGATTCCAATTTGGTGTGCCGAGACACGAAATAATTATATTCCCTGGAAACCTTAGTTGACGGTTACTTAGTTGAAGTTGGTGAAATAGTGATTTGCACCCGACGAGTCACTCTCGATATCGTCAATTACATTCCTGAAGTCAAGACTAGGAAAGATATTTTTATATGTATTAATTAATAACAAATCGAGGGTGTTGGTTTGATAAATACTCTCGCCCTGATATATAAAACAAGTTATTGGGGGTATCCCGTGTTCTCTGAGCTCAGACTTGAAGCCTTCGATAAAGCAAGAAGCTAACTGGATCCTTTGATGGAACGTGTGTGTGTGGACTTGTGGTGAAGTGTTATCCGCCAGGTCATGTAATACTTATTATTATAACTTTATTTATATTTCTGATGTTCCTTTTTTATTTTTTAGTTAGCTAGCTGGGCCTTCAGCTAGGTATTCTACCAATGTAAGTAACCATAACATTACAAGATTTAATTGAATTTTGGAATGGCGATAGGTCATTCCCTTGATTATTGATGCACATATTATACATATACAATATAATAGAACAATAAAATTAATATAACTATATCATAATCATCAACAATCAGGTTACGCGTTACTATTTGCCATACGGTCACACATTACGTGTTTTAGAAATAGCAAACACATAATTCATATATTATAACATAAGCAAACTAACGTTCCTGCCATAATCAATTTAGCTGTTAACAAATCGCTTAAATTACTAAATTAAATTCTATCAAAATCATCCATCGCATGCACTGGATATGATTTCCTGTCTTTGATTTGTATCGCTTTCATTAGCAATAGCATCTTATTTCTTACTCTATCGGTACATGTAAGTCACGCCAGTATATCACAGATGTATAAACACCCATGTTTTGTATCCATGTAATAGGGGGCACGTTCAATTGACAGCTATACGGGAGCGTATAGCACATTCCAATCCGACCCAACACTTTTTTCCTTATTGCAATTACAATAAAGTACACTACAGGATAAGACCCGATAATCGTTTTAACTGAAAACGTTCACTTACTTTGTAACTTCAGTGAAACCGCACCTGCAAAACTTGGTTCTTCCAACTGAAGTTGAAGAATCTCCAACTCTTGCTGGCGTCTCGTTAGCTCCAGCCGCAAAACCTCGTCTTATTTATGTTCTTACTTTATTCCATTTGTGGCTCCACTGATATTTTAGTTTTGGGATGCTTGCAAATTATTTTTGCATATGGCGTTCGTTTTTGACGTGAAAAAGTGCAACGATAATAAAAACAGTTTAACAAGCAAACATACTTTTGCACAAGTATGTCTTGCGTGTTTGTAAGTTGTGTTCTTTCGTGTGTAATGTGTTCGAGAATCGAGCCAACTTTATGCTTACTAATGCTTTTAAATCGAATAAAGTTTTATGGTTTATAATCTTACTCATTTCAAAATGGCTCTACACCCAGTTTAAACACTATTAAGGGGTTACTATTAGAGGTACTAATTAATTATCTTTAACAATAAAAATACAAAAGCAAGGGCCACTTGCACCAATAGTGCAAACCTGAAATTTATGAAATTTAAACACGATTTAAGTCTAAGTCTACCTTAAAGTCTAGCAGGGCATGCGCTCGCAGTTAAATCTCGATTTAACAGATGTCAAAATTAACCCTTCATATACCGTGATAATTAAAACAAAAGATTTATGACTGAAACGCACGTAAATTTACGTCAATGGTACTCAAAGGGTTAAATTGGTAAGTTGAGTTTAGGACCAAATCTCAATAAATAAAATCAATAAAACTGAATTTAAGGAGTTTTGGTTTGTATGAAGCAGACGAGAATTTATTAACTAGATATAATTCTGTAGTAATTATAATATAATAATGTAAAATATTTTCGTTTAAAGGCTGGCAGTGACAAAAGTAGTAATATACTAAACGTACATTTTAAAAGAACCTTCAACGCTCAACTGATCAGACACGCGTCGAATCGCTTTATTAAAATACTAGCTGCTCTCCGCGGTTTCACCCGCGCGGTGATGGATGATGATGATGATGAATTTTATATAGCCTATGTTACTTAGGGTGAATGTAGCTTTCCAATGGTGAAAGAATGTTTGAAATCGGTCCAATACTTTTTAAGCCAATTCGTTACAAACATACATACAAATCTTTCCTCTTTATAATATGAATATAGTATGCAGTATGTCGAGTCATAATGCTCTAACGGCGCTCTCAACAATTATTAGCACAAATAAACGTATCTAGAATTTGATAGCTCGGCAATACATCTCTAAGAAAATACGGACTCAATGTGTCACAAGAATTCAAACCAGTGATGACGTATATCCCCCACAACTATTTGTTAACATTGTAAGCATTATCAATACCTGGTCGCATTGGAATTATAGTAATTTCTCTTGCAACGGAATTCCTCACGAAGTATCTCGCTCTAATTACCTAACCGTGTCAGCGGGTCGTTATTGCAGTAATTAATAAATTGTTTCGATTCATTATAAAACCTCAATTTTCACAGACATTCTCCAAGTACTTAAGTTAGAATACCTGCCAGTTTTGCGACGCGCCTGTGGTAATAAAGCTTTGCATCTGATACCATTTGTAGTTCGTTTAATAAATTATGTACGTTCCCGTCTTATGAATCCAGCAGTGCAAATACCGTAAAGTCGTTAAATTTGTCGAGTCGCTAAGATCGATAACATATCGTATCGCCCCTAGCACATATGGAAGTCATATCGACGACTTATACGATCGTCAAATTGTCGACAGTATATCGATTATTACGAATTGTATGCATTCCACAATGCGTCCTTCTATCATTTGAAGATTTCTACGAGCATTTCGCTCTTCTACGACCAAAAGAAGACCGAATACTAGCTGCGCCCCGCGGTTACACTGGTGATGGATGTTGACGATGTTGCTGAAAATCTTATATGTTGTAATCTTATATGTGTTAATTCAGCGCCCTATCTACCTCCATGCCAAATTTCATCAAAATTGGACCAGCCGTTTAAGCGTAAGAGAATAACAAACATCCATTCATCCATAAATACAAACTTTTGCGTTTATAATAAAAGTAAGATTAAACGCAACTAAACAATATTCCCATTCTCGTCGCCTGTCGATAAGCTATATCGAATTGAAGTCATTTTCAAAGCTGACAAAACAATCGTTAAAATCGATTAAATAGACGATCTCATACGTAATTTAACACTTCCATGCTAGGGTTATCGTTATAATCGTAAAAGCTTATCGAATTTGTCTACATATCGCTTGATTTAGTGACTTACTTGCAATGATCGACAAAAGATCGATATAGCCAGTTTTTTCGAAGTATGACGAATTCAAGACTCAAATTTATCGATCGGTAAGTTCGGTACTTGCACTGCAGGACTGCTCTATACCCTTCCATGGAATGATATTAAAGCTAGCTAAGAGATAATTTGCGCACCATGCCACTACCTTTTTAATTTGTAGTAGGGGTTGCAATTTGCTGCACAATAGCAGCTCTTAATGTTTATAAATGACCCCAAAAGTAGCGCGTAAAGCTGTAGAGTAAAAAGTACCAAAAGATAATTTTCAAGAGTTGGTGTCAGGCAGGTTCTTCTCTTCTCAGTCGTTTCGCTCTTGACAGAGCGGTCGTGTTCGTCATGTAGTGGAGGCAGATGTAATGCGCCTCACGATGTCATGCCATCCCCCTCTATTCGCAGTCATCCTGGTGCACTCATGCAAGGGACCTCCCAACGCAGATTTGATCTGATCAGTCCATCGCATGGGTGACCTCCCGCTCGGTCTACTGCCTTCTACTTGCCCTGAACGACAAGCTGCTCTATAGACTGGCTGCCCCGCCTCGAAACGTGTCCGAAGAATGCGAGGATCCGCGCGACCAAAGCTGAAAGACGCTGCTTGATGCCAAGTTCTTGAAGTATCGAGACGTTTGTACGAAACTCGGTCCACGACACCCCAAGCATTCATTCTTTTTCATTCATGCCTTACAGGCAGGTAGCTGACTAGGGTCTTGACCCTATCACCAAGCCTACGCCGTCCATCTGTCCGTCTGTCTCTACTCTCTACTCTCTACTCTCTATGTCTTGTTTGTTATTCGTATATTGTGAAACGCAATATGTACTCGATATTTTTTACAAAGAATATATTTAGCGCAGTAGCTTATGAAATAAAAATCAAATCAATCAAGAAGTTCTCCCTATTTTCAAGTAGGTGCAAGTTACATAATAATAAGTAAAGATTAATAAGGAGTCCTTTGGTTTGTGTTGCTTCTCCTGACGACGGACACGACGGTATATATATGGTAAATACATTGCAATGGTTAAATTTTGTGTAATTATAATATAAATAAAAAAAACTGTAAAAAAGTAAAATTAAGCTCGCACTAAGATGCTGATCGAAACATTATGGAAAATATATATCATTCTAAGTCTATTTAAAATGGCATGACCTCATATTTTGTTATTTGTTTTCATGTTTGCAGGTAATTATCATTACATAATTAACTAGCTGCTCTCCGCGGTTTCACCCTCGCGGTGATGGATGATGATGATGATGAATCTTATATACCCTATGCTACTCAGGGTGAATGTAAATGCTTTCCAATGGTGAAAGAATTTTTTAAATAGGTCCAGTACTTTTGAGCCAATTCGTTACAAACATACTTACATACAAATCTTTTCTCTTTATAATATTATATTAGTATTAGTAAATAGTAAATTAGTAAATAAGTAACTAAGTGAATAAGTGAATAAGTAAATAAGTAAATAAGTAAATAAGTAAATAAGTAAATAAATAAATAAATAAGTAAATAAATAAATAAATAAATAAGTAAATAAGTAAATAAGTAAATAAGTAAATAAGTAAATAAGTGAATAAATAATAAGTAAATAAGTAAATAAGTAAATAAGTAAATAAGTAAATAAGTAAATAAGTAAATAAGTAAATAACTAAATAAGTAAATAACTAAATAACTAAATAAGTAAATAAGTAAATAAGTAACTAAGTATATTAGTATATATTACTAACGTGCCATCTTCCATATGTACTTTGCTAACTAATATTAGTATAAGTGCATGTAGTACTACTATTATGATACATTTTTTAATAATAATATAGATAAAGCCGTTGGTAAAGAAGCCGGTTGTAATTTGAGACAAGCATTTACCACCTGTACCTACAAGATGTTATCTATTAATTCTTTATGACATTAGATAGTTCATTTAATAAGATATGAAAGTAATTTTGTTAACATTACACCATGCTCCTATATTAATTAAAGGGTATAAATTATTATTTATTATTTTTTATTAATTGATATTATGACATTAGATAGTTCATTTAATAAGATATGAAAGTAATTTTGTTAACATTACACCATGCTCCTATATTAATTAAAGGGTATAAATTATTATTTATTATTTTTTATTAATTGATATTGGTTAAATCCTGACAAAGATTCACAGGACTACGGTGGATCCAGGCCGCTTCCAACCGGCCCTTTTGGAAATATGTGGGGGAGGCATATTATGTTGTGTATAGTGTATACTTCCTACGGCGGAGATGGTGATGAATATTGAATAGATGTAAGAAATATCAAAGCGCTCGTAGCGGAGCTTGACTTAGCGATCTTAACCGATCAACAAGTTAAGCAACGCTTGCTGCGGTCAGGACTTGGATGGGTGACCGCTAGTGGCATTATTGTACTGAGCGCTTCCGTGCTTCGGAGGGCACGTTAGAACAACAGTCGTTAGGCTATGTCGAAGGACTTCGGGAGGCCTGAAAACTTCGACATGGGTTGACCACTAATCTAAACACCAAGCCACACTTGGCCCATCATCATCATCATCATCATCATCATCATCAGCCTGTGGCAGTCCACTGCTGGACATAGGCCTCCCCAATTGCACGCCACTTTGGTCTATCTTGGGCTTCTCGCATCCAGTTTTTGCCAGCCGTCTTGCGCAGATCGTCACTCCACCGTGCCTCAGGACGTCCTACACTACGTTTGCCGAGACGCGGTCTCCACTCTAGAACTCGTTTACCCCAACGGTTGTCGGTTCTACGGCTAATATGGCCAGCCCACTGCCACTTCAGCTTGCTGATCCGGTGGGCTATGTCGATGACCTTGGTTCTCTGACGGATCACTTCATTTCTGATGCGATCCCTCAGAGAAACACCGAGCATAGCCCTTTCCATAGCCCGCAGAGCGACCTTGAGCTTGTGGACCATTCGAGCCGTCAGTGTCTACGTTTCGGCTCCGTATGTCATGACGGGTAGGATGCACTGATTGAAGACTTTCGTCTTCAGGCACTGTGGAATCGGCGAAGTAAGGACTCGACGTAGCTTCCCAAACGCTGCCCAGCCCAGCCGAATTCTTCTATTCACCTCGTTCTCAAAGTTGTTTTTTCCCAACTGCAATGTCTGCCCGAGGTACACATATTTTTGAACAACTTCGAGAACGGCGCCGTGTATCGCAATCGGTTCCGGTAGAACATGTTCGTTGAACATGACCTTGGGTTTGTCCAAGTTCATCCGTAGGCCGATGCGTATAGAAGAGTCAGCCAGGTCATTCAGCATCTGTTGCAGGTCCTGCAGCGTCTCTGCCACGATGACGATATCGTCAGCAAATCGCAATTGAGAGATGTATTCGCCGTTGATATTAATGCCACGTCCTTTCCAGTTCATCGTCTTGAACATATCCTCCATTGCATTTGAAAACAATTTCGGGGAAATAACGTCCCCTTGTCTCACTCCTCGATGCAACGGTTTGGGACTTGTTTGCTGATTCTGTACTTGGACGGACATGGTGGCGGTTTCGTAAAGACATCTCATCACTTGGATGTATCGCCAATCTATCTGGCAACGCTGCAGGGACTCCAGAACAGACCAGATTTCAACCGAGTCAAAGGCCTTCTCATAGTCCACGAATGCTAGACACAGGGGCTGATTATACTCTTCGATCTTCTGTATAATCTGCCGCACTGTGCGAATGTGGTCTATGGTGCCGTATCCGCTCCAAAACCCAGCCTGTTCCGGTGGTTGGAATTCGTCGAGTCTACGCGCAAGACGGTTCGTGATCACTCTTGAAAACAGCTTATAGACGTGGCTTAGAAGGGATATGGGTCGATAGTTCTTCAGCAGGGTCTTATCTCCCTTTTTGAAGAACAGGACGACCACACTCCTACTCCACGCCTCTGGAGTTCTCCCTTCGAACAGGACAGCGTTAAAAAGCTTCTGGAGCTCCCTCAGTACGGGTTTACCTCCTGCTTTTAGTAGCTCTGTTGTAACGCCATCCTCTCCAGGGGCTTTTCCATTTTTAAGCTGTCCAAGAGCGATCTCGATTTCGCCAATACTGACTTCTGGCAAGTGACACTTGGCCCGCGTGGTGGATTATGGCCCAACTCCTCTCTCTGAGAGGAAGGCTCGAGTCCCAACAGTGGGAACAAAATAGGCTGATTACTTTTTAAGCAATATCTAGCCGACTTTGACATAAATACCAGACTAGCATCCAATTACCTTAATAATTACTTATGAAATTATAGTACCTATTTTTTTACTCGGGGCTTTCCCGCTCTCGTTCATAATTATTAAGTTTAAGACAGGTACTCAGCTATTGATTTGTATATACACTCAATATTTTCTTTATTTTAATATATAACTTTCTATTACCACATATTTCCTACTATTGTTTATAAAACTTAAATGGTTATATTTTGATATTGCGTTTTGCGTATCTCCTTTTGAACATCAAGACACGCAATAACGCAATGCATACGAGATAATATATATATATATATATATAATAAGCAACATATAACTTAATATTCTTTACTAATAAATAAAATATTGCATTTACTCGATTTGTTATCAGAATTAATCGAGATTTAATGCAACAATGGAATCTAATCAAGTAATCGATTCAATATCTCTAAAAAGTAAATGCACAATCGGATTCAATTAGGTTGTATGGCGATTCAACCAAAACCGGTTACAACTAGTTATCTTTCTAGGTATCTGAGCTTTACGATTACCTGTTGTAATATAACCTATAATACCAGTATATCTAGATTTATAATGTCATCTTTGAGTCGAACAACTATTGGTTTTAGTTCTCGTTTAAGTGAAAAGTAGAACTAGTAATTAGAAAAAAAAAGAAGACAGGAGAAATATTACTTGTGTATCCTTGCAAATCAAATACGAATAGTTTCATCTACATAATAGGTAAGCGAAATATTTGAATCCATAGCACGGTAATATTACCGTGTCCATAGGCTACCGAGCTAGTGTGAACTGTGTTTTGCAAATCCACCTACTCCCACCTCTTAAAGTAGTCTTATTTTTAAACCTTACCATTACATTTGGTACCACCACGTCAATTCAGCAAGCTTAAAATAATAACGGACTACGATAGACGTTTTGATGACGTATTATCAAATAGTGTACTCAATTCGCGTACCTACTTTGGAACTGCGTTAGTGTTCTATTCGGGTTGGGCATTATAGGTATTGATCCTGGAACGCACCATTAGGATTGATTTCGGCTAAAAAAGGAACACGCCATTAATAGTATTGAAGTATACTTTCGACTTAAAATTTACAGACCCATCTCGCTTTTGAGCCATGTTTATAAGCTGTTTTCGAAGGTCATAACGAACCGTCTCAGTCGCAGGTTTGATGAATTCCAGCCTCCGGAACAAGCCGGTTTCCGAAAAGGCTATAGTACCATAGACCACATCCACACGCTACGGCAAGTTATACAGAAGACCGAAGAGTATAACTTGCCTCTTTGTTTAGCGTTTGTGGACTATGAGAAAGCCTTTGATTCGATCGAGACGTGGGCAGTGCTTGAGTCTCTCCAGCGGTGCCGTATTGACTATCGGTAAATTGAAGTGCTGAAGTGTTTGTACAAAAACGCCTACATGTCAGTCCGAGTACAGGAGCAGAGTTCGAAGGCAATTCCATTGCACAGAGGCGTGAGACAGGGAGGCGTTATATCTCCGAAAATGTTCACCGCTACATTGGAAGACGCCTTCAAGCTTCTGGAATGGCAAGGACTTGGCATTAATATTAACGGCGAATACATCACTCACCTTCGATTTGCCGACGATATTGTAGTCATGGCAGAATCCATGGAAGACCTCAGTACGATGCTCGAAGGCCTCCATCGAGTTTCCCAATGGGTAGGTCTTAAGATGAACATGGACAAGACGAAAATTATGTCTAATGCCCATGTTGTACCTACCCCAATATCAGTTGGGAACTCAGTTCTCGAAGTTGTTGACGAGTACATCTACCTGGGACAGACAGTCAAACTAGGCAGGTCCAACTTCGAGAAAGAGGTCAATCGTCGAATCCAACTCGGCTGGGCAGCATTCCGGAAACTTCGCGAAGTCTTCTCGTCAAAAATACCTCAGTGCCTCAAGACAAGAGTCTTCGACCAATGTGTGTTACCAGTGATGACTTATGGCACTGAAACGTGGCCTCTTACTATGGGCCTCATAGACAAGCTCAAAGTCGCACAACGAGCTATGGAGAGGGCTATGCTCGGGGTTTCTCTACGTGATCGAATCAGAAATGAGGAGATCCGTAGAAGAACGAAAGTCACCGACATAGCCCAGAAGATTAGCCAGTTGAAGTGGCAGTGGGCAGGGCACATAGCACGCAGAACAGATGGCCGATGGGGCCGAAAGGTTCTGGAGTGGAGACCACGGACCGGCAAGCGCAGCGTAGGTCGTCCACCGACACGGTGGACAGACGACCTGATGAAGGTCGCAGGACGACGTTGGATGCAGGCCGCTTCCAACCGGTCCTTTTGGAAAATCATGGGGGAGGCCTATGTTCAGCAGTGGACGTACTACGGCTGAGATGATACTTTCGACCGTTTTGTGACGTTGAGAGTACGATAACTTAGTACCTAAGTATGATTATTCTAAGCATATTTCAAAACGTTCCTGATTTATGATAGTTTTGTAAAGGGAGTAGGCCCCCAGAACACAGTATCGCGAACATTACTGCTTTACGGTTGAAAAGGTAAGGTTGGAGTAGTGTACTTCCCCGAACAAACCTATTCAAAAAGAGTTCTACTTCTCTATGCTTCACCGTAGAAAAAGGTACATAGATAAATGTAATTTTTGCAAGGGCATATTCAAATCACTATTAATGTGTAATAAATTATTTTAATGATTATGTCTATTCATGATAGTTATGTACACTTTATGTCAATTTTTGATATAAACTATTATCTAACACTAAAACATATTTAAGTATACTATTATTTGTTATATTTTAGATAACATCTTTCATTATTACCTTCAGCATCTATGAAATAAACGAACAGAAAAATAGAGATTGTTAATAGAATATCAATTGACCTCCTAGAGTATTTTTAACGAGGCTGGCTATAACTCGATCGAACAAACTTGATTGATAGGTAAAAGGACGCCGTGCACAAATTAAAAAACAATGGCAATACCACGTCTCGGAAATGTGAAATCTTCACTTCAATTAAATGCACTTTTGTATTTAATTTACTTTGGCGGTGAAAAGTCGGCGACAGGCGTGCCGGTGTTGCAAGGTCTAAAGAAAACTTTTAACTTAGAAGAACATACGCCGTCAGCGAGACCATCCGTACGATTCTTATTAATAAAGTTGACTATTTATCGTTTACCTCATAAAAATATGAATAATTAATAAATACCTACTAAGCTAATCTATATAGCGAAGCCTGTTCTTGTTCTGTTAGGGTTCAGTTCATATTTTACGAATATGCGCTTTTCAGTGAATACTAGCGACTGCCGCGACTTTGTTCGCGTAGTAGGATCGGCCTTCGGCCTCGCCATAACCTCCCATCTTTTTTATTTTTTTTTTGTAAACACCTTATATAGTATTAGAAAACATTTAAAAAAATGAATGTAATCGGTCAAGCTGTTCTCAAGTTATAGCGTGACCAGGAGAAGTAGGGGTTCATTTTTATATATATACTTATTTTATTATATATATAAAAACCGCAACTTCGTTCGCGTAGTAGGATCGGCCTTCGGCCTCGCCAGAACCACCCAACTTTTCTTGGCTTTTCTTTCATAAGAACCTTCTTCTGACAATAATTAACACATGTGTAAATTTAGGATAGTAATGATATATATTAAATATATAAATTCATATATATATATATATATATATATATATATATATATATATATATATATAGTATTGCAATAAAAAAAAGCGTGATTGTTCCATCCGTTCTCAATCATATATAGATAGATTACATGTACGTATATACAATCCATGAAATATTGTAAATGTTTCGAAGATATTGTTAGAATCCAGGTAAAAAAATATAAATAATATTTTTTTAGTTAGTTATGTTAGTAAAAACTATACAGACTAAAAACACATCTATATGTCATATAATAAAAATGTTACGGATCGCTAACTTGCTAAGCTAAGCTCGTCAACTAGTTATAAATATAATATTAAACGTTAACGTGTTCAGTATTTGTTCCATAAATACATTGTATTGTACTCACACTTATCAATATTCCTAATTATTTTTTTTACCTTGGTATCAGACAGATCATTTCTTTCTTTATAAAATCAATAATAAAAACATATCTGTACTTAACTCATTAAACTCAGTAAATACGTTAAAGTTAGACTTATTGGGTGCTTGTCAAAATAGGTATGGGATTATCATGATAAATCATTGTAATTCTAATCTAAAATTTGGCTAACAATCTTCAAAAACGTATAATTAAGGCCCATTTTGTTTACGAACCAGAGACCCTTGACATGCGGATGGACCGATAGTAGAGATACAACAAATAACTCTGTTTTGAATTTTACCTATACGGTACCCTAAGAATTGATAAAAAAAAATATGACACCTTTTTGGATTACTTAGTAACATCGGTAGCTCTAAATTATCTTATCTTTTATCTTTATACTATCTTAGTCGGATAAAATCAATTTATGATTTGAGAGATATATACTCATTCAATCAAAATGCCTAGTGATGAAGTTTAGGTAGGCATATATAGAACAATGCTGATAAAGACGTAAGTTACAAAAAAGTCTTAAAACTTTATGATCCATTCATAGCCAACGAATGGATACACGTAAAAATCAAGGTAGCGTGAATTATTTTGATATACGGTATAATTAAAATTCCTGCGGCTATGTAACTGTACCGTACCCATGTTTTTATGTACCAACCATTGTACAAAAAATGTTCGGAATGGAAGGAGAAATAGTTAGATTTTGGTGGTAATAAAGACCATTATCAAAATGGCTGCTTTATTAGAAACATTGTCGACGATCCAATTAAAATACTCAAAAAGTATGTTGTATTACTCAGTGTAATTTTATTGTGGACTACCATTATACAGGCATAGAATGTGCCCGGTTTTCGGGTAAATATTTTGATTGGCAACAAATTGTGTGCGTAGATTGTTTGGAAGTTTATGCAGATTGTGTTTGCAACTGTATACATTCTATTGCAATCAGACCAGTAAAGCACATAGCTTTTATATTGAGCAACGTAACATTCATATTGCAACACTGGTGTGGTGCAGTGACTAAGTTTCACAAACATATAACAATGAATAGGTATATATGGTATATACTTATACTTTTCTTTTGCTCGTGACTTTGTCCGCATGGGATTCCTTGCCTATTACGTAGAGTCCGACTCGAGGTTAATTAAGATATTATACATAAGCAATTATGCCATCATCCAACGTCGATGACCTTTATCAGGATATCTGTCCACCTTGTTGATGGCCACCAAACACCACCAAAGGTGAACACATGTGAATACCACGGACTGGCAAGCGCACGTAGGCCGTCCGACCGCTGCGCTTACCGGACCGTGGTATCTACTCCATAAGCTTTCGACAACGTAGGCCATCAGTTAAGTTGTGTGTGTTCATCCTGGCTCATTGGTACTTTGACTGGATCATACTCCAGGCCATTGAACATTGTCGTTTATTGAACAAACCTCTTCTGTTCCGATTTAATCACTTTAAAAGAAACCCCGAGCATATGCCCTCTCCATAGCTCGTTGTGTGCCTTTGAGTTTACTTATAAGAGTGTTCAGTGCAATAAGTCATCACTGATCACTGATAACACACACTCAATGACATTTGGCTAGAAATACTGATGTTTTGAGTACAAGAAGAGTTCTCAAAGGGTCTGTAACGCTAATCAGCTGTGGAGGATCTGCCTGGACTATAGGTATACCTGGTATTTTTAAGGTAATTTTTAAAGATTTGCTGGTATTTAATAATAAATGCACGTCAGTATTATTTATGTCTAGTGTGACAATATGAACAAATAATCAAATTATTTATAAGATTTTACTCAATTAAAAATATAATATTGGCATTTCACAAAACTATCTCCCTATTTCACGCTATACCGTGCTAATACGTCAAATCGCTCACAGATTTACAAAACTGTTTCAAATGTAAGAGAATGCTCACATCCAGATATTAATTCTGTATAATTTTAGTATACTTTCAATCCAAATAAACCAACACGTTTAGCAAAATATTGTTCTGGAATCCCTCGTACCACGTTGTCGACCGTCATATCCGTGGCAGATGTAGCCGTTCTATCGGTTGGACTTTGCGATAGTCTCGTCGAATATCGAAATCTCTCGGAGACAACGGTAGCGTGGTAAAGGGATGGAGGAGTAATGTTATGAGCAACCCATTATTGTCTCGCCCCATACCGTAAAACATTACGCAGTAGTACCGACCTGAACATATATCTTTAGTGCTGTCAAAACCACCACAAAAACTATATTTATAACTGCTACTTTAAGCCAGTTTAAAAATATTTTTAATACGGACTCTTATCATTCGTTACAAAGGTTTTCAGATCTAAAGAAAATAGAACACATAATATTCCAAAGTTAATTAGCTATGATATATGGTTTACATTTGCGATGAGCCGTCACCCTGCAATTTCTTGGGTGGATGTAATGTTAAATAATTCAACGACTGGGTCGTAAATCTAGACACGTTAAGTTCTTCCTGGCTTCGTTAATTTGTTAACTGACCCAATAAATTAATTGGGCAGCAGGAAGCTACAATAAAGTGCGTAATAAATAAACAATTCGTGAACATGTGTAACTGTCAACTTATTATTTTTTGGCTTAGGTTTTTTCAGCTCTGTATATTCCGTGTAGGTCGCTTAACAACGTCTTGTGAACGTAAAGACGGTGCGACCTCAAGGGAATAAAAGAGTTATCAATAAGTTTTATTCAATTGGAATAATTTAGTTCGTCTGAGATGAAGTGGCTGATAGTGGGGTTTTGGCAAGCTGTCGGACCAAGTTCATGAGGTTTTATTTTGTGAATATATTTGTTTGTGGAAGTGTTGAAGTATCAATGAATTCACTATTAAACGACTTTGGTATTATGATGATATTATCGTTTCTATACGGAGGATAGTCAGATATAAACATGTTCTCATTGTTTCTGTAAATCTATCAACTAAAGAGACAGGCAAAAGTTGCACGGAAAGATAAAAAGCAATTGTGAGAATCATATTTACAGTGACACTGCCATACTCTGTGGCATAGCATTGCGCTCGTCACTCCGATGACCACTATATTAGTCGCGCAGTAAATTAATTCACCTATCAAACGTTAATATAAAAAATATTGCATTGCACACTACAACCTCGAGGCAGTAGATTTGGGACTATATTGCCAAGCAAACAAGTGTCTTGCACCTTGCTGCTTTTACTGCCTTATCTCCTAGTAAAACAAACTAACAAAACAGTTGAAAAACAATCAATATTAAAGTATATTGACATTATTCATGAAACATATAATTATATAACATTCAACTATGAACTACTCCACAGTTGTGGCGACTTTGACCATATGTTGATCAACGATACTGTCTCTAATAATATGTAACTTATAAATAAGAACTACTCCACAGTTATGGTGATTTTAACAATCTGTAGATCAATAACACATAATTTTATTAGTTTATTTATTTGTCTTTTATTAGTTACTTGTTTTAGGTTAGCAGTTATTTTGTTTTACGTTTTATGCTGCCTACGTACCTACCTATTATAACTAGTTATTATGTAGGTATTTAGGTAGTTACACTTTTTTAATTGTTTACTCTGTTTTTACAAATTAATAAACCTGTTATTTAAGAGGACCTAGTACTGCGACAAAACTTTACGAGGTTTACCGGTGCTAGTTAGTAAACAAATGTTTTTTAATGTCATAATTAAATAAATAAAAACATAAAAATTAAAAATACAATACCTGCCCTTGCCCTTACAATACCTACAAAATAATTAATAAATAATATATTATTTTTTTCACAAATTGCTTACTATGCTATGTATAATGATTAGTGAAAATAAATGATTAAGTTACCAAATATACATAACATATTTAAATAACATACAACTTAATCAAAATTTTAAAATGTCTTAGTTTGTGCAGATATTTACGCCAATCATTCTATTGACTATCATGTCTTTCAACTTGACTCGATCCATCAACGAGAAATAAAATCTATCAAACAAGCAACAAAGCAACAGTCAGCAACATAAACTAGTATCCGGCAAACGCTGATCTATCGCTCCCGCAGAACTATGGAAACAAATCTCTGGCAGTAATAATTTACGGACGCAATATGGCTCCGCAGTTCGAAAACAAACTCGCAAAACAAAAACAGCGCGCCATTAAAGATGTCGAGTTTGACGCTTGTCTAGTCTCTAGTGTTGTCCTTTCACTTTGCAAATTTTCCTTTCATATTTTTCTACCGACTTCCAAAAAAGTAAGATGTACTCAATTCAACTGTTTTTTTATGTTTATTACCTCATAACTTTCGATAGGGTGAACCGATTCTCAAAATTCTTTTTTGTTTGAAAGCTGGTGCTTCCCGTGTGGTCCCATTTAAATTGCAGCATTCAATTCGGTAAAGTAGTTTTTGAGTTACACTCCAATAACTGAATAGAATGGAAGTCGGTATTTCATTTCTCAAATTGTACTTGTTACATACAAAAATATGTATTACCCACTCGATGTGGTTTTCCAGCAGTGGCGATTGCTATAGCCACAGGTCTTCTTCTAGCTATTAATTTTAAATATTTAGTTAATTTAATTTTTAAATTACTGAATTATACAAAGTAGTTCAGATTTTAAATGGCTATTAATATAATAATAGTTAATTGTAGACTGATTGGGTACAGCAAAATATGAGAGAAGAGTAACAATCAATATTTTATATTAAATTTGTAATTATAGAATGTTCCTAGTCTATAACAAAGTTAATAATATTTTTTTATTAATAATTAAAACTGAAATAGCAAACGAAAATCTAAGTTTTCGTAAATCATGGTAGTTCTTTTATTTTATTCTGTTCGTATAAAATTCTAAATTATTTTAATGCTTGCGTTTGGCAGTCCTTAAATTTGACATTTCGTTTAAATTGTGAGTACTCTACGTATAGATTTGGTCGTCCTGTAAGATCATGCTCTCTAAACTGATGTTAATCTACCCACAATTTAATAGAATAATCATATATCTAGGATTCACATTGTAATAATAATTGTCATACGAATATGGATTTTAGTTAGAACTAAATAAGATATAGATAGATATAATTATACCATAGTTTAGAGAATTTAGATTTTAGTTAAACTGAACTATAGTTTGGGGTTCTACACAAGCGAATCGCTACCAATATATGGTTAAATATGTTTTATGTGTGGTTAAAAATGAATTTAAATGGATGAAATTGATAATAGTTTCTAGTTTGGTTAAATATTTGTCAGTAACTGCGTTTTTAAATAGTTATTAACTGATTGGCTTCACCAACTGACAATTTGAAAACAAAGAGCCGAAGTGAACTTCATTGAAAGAAAAACAACTAGCAACCCTAGAGTCGTACTTTAAAGATAGTCTTGTATGTGCTTAGATAGCGCAAGCAAATAAAGCTATGCGTTTGCGCGTCGCCGTACCAGCCAATCAGTGGCCATTCGTAATTATAGGTTGCATTCGAATTAGGAGCGTCGCTCGCGCAGTGCTAATTGAAAATAGAATTCTCAGATTTATATCTAACCGTCTCGTCGGAAGCCTTTGCTTATTGTTTTTGTTATGAGGAATGGCATAATGAGATATTCTGCCAAATATATCATCAATGATTGCAACTTAGTAATTTATATTAATGATACAGCCATGTATAAAGTCTAGCTACGCCATGATAAATAAATTACAACTCAAGTTAAATTCAACATTATTCCAACATTAACTAATTGTTATAAAATTGAGGAAACAAATTAACCAGCCACTGTCCGTGCGAGGATTGCCAGCTCGATAAAATGCTTCGAATTGTCGGGTGCCTATCGTCATTCCTGGCACAATTATTTAAAAAACGAATGCCCGTTGTGCTTGTATTATGTCCTTGTCGCACATTAACTTTGGCTATATGTCTATCTCTTTTCCCATGCTCCCGCGTTTTTGATAAGTGCGGAATGTGCCGGTTGACTTCAGACGGGCGGTGTTCATAGAACATTTAAATAGAAGAAATTAAAAGCTGAGAGTTTTAAAGACCTCATAATAAGACGCAAATATTGTCCCTATTAATAGATGTAGGTGCATGACACCGGCCAAACGCAAATTTAAGACGTTTGTCCCAAAGTATAGTTTTTTTCTAGGATTAACAAGTCATTCCAATACGCAAAAGTAAAAACCGGTTAGGCCTAGGCCAAACCAGTTTATCCTGTGTTCTATAGGACAAAGCAATTTAGACCAGGGGGCGATTCCACTAACTAAATTGCAATCAAACCGTAGCTCAACGTAGAGTTTTATACGTTTTCTTATTCTGCTATTGAACAACAGTCCAGCTGCAGTTACGTTTCGGTTGACGTCAGCGATCGATCTAAACTTTATATTCTACTAACTCGATAAATAATGAACGCGACACTAACTCATGAATATGAGTTAGTGTCGCGTTCGTATTTACGAATGTAAATAATAGCGGTTAATGTGTATTTAATACGTAGTAGTGTTTAAGATTACGTTAAGGTCAATTTGTCTCAAGAAATATTAGAATGGCTTTTTGGTTATTGATCGAATGACAACTGGAGTTGAACTGCAGTTGCAGCGGGATAGATTGTTGAACGTTGTGAAATAGTAGAATTGGCCTCCAGGCTAATATATAAATAGCTGTATACATATAAATGTTGTACTTAGTTTTTCTCATTTTCGGATTCGAATACGGATTCGACAATCCCGTGACGGGAAAGTTACGAATGGATATTTTATTTATACGTAATACATTATTATTAATTTTATTAAAGGACGAAATAAAATAAAAAAGAAGCAATCAATCTTTAAGTAGTAACAACACTACAGTAGTATGTATGTCTTGAACGGAACCCTAAAATCTCAAATTAAGAAAAAACACGATGCAAGAGCAATATGCTGCAGATCCATACAAGCAATGGATAGCGCGGTTCTCTGACTATTCAATTCTTGCTATTAAACAATTAATGAATCTCCTCACGTCATAAAACTGGGTAAAAAACTAAAAAGTTCAAAAATATCATAAATAATGATTTTAATTAATGTAGCTTATTAGATAAGCATACATTAAGATAATTGATTATACAAACAAACACGCGGTAATTACCTGTTTTGCAAAGCATTATTACCCAGAACTGAATAATTTGCTATCATAAAGATAAGTCTTGGTAACTTGTTTAGTGGCATTTTATGCTTGTAATATAGTGTGATGTCAAATGTAAGTATTTGAGTAAATTAAGTTTGATAATTTAAAAAAATATTAAATTGATACTACACACCCAGAATTGATCAAGTCATGTTTTTGGACGCATTGGTTCGCATGGTTACTGCGAGGTCGAATGATATAACTCTTAAAAAAATATATAATTACATAATTTTATATTTTTTAAGAGTTATATCATTCGAATTGTTTTAAAATTATAAACGAATTCAATAGATGATTGATTGATAGATGTTTGGAGACAAACTATGATCTTAGCCGATCGTAATTTTATGAATATGAACTTGATGATAAAGTACTAATATTCTTAAATTAAAATCCTTACACAAAAGATACGAGTAGTTATATTAAAAAGTCCTCCAATCATCGGAATTTTCATAAAATATATGCGACTGAGTTTGTTTATAATTTGTATACCTACACATAAAAAAACTAGAACATATATCTATCATCTGAACAGAATAATTATCGTTTCATTCAGGATAAAAGTAACATTTGTAATAACCCTGAAAATAAGTAAACTTCATTCTAAATTGCACACAAAACGTTAAGCCGTTTTAGCATGAAGAGGTGACAAACACTCACATTCACCAACTACATATCCCCATTTTTTCGTTTATAATATAAGTGTGTAAGTCAATTTATTCCTATTTAAAAAACGTTTAAATCACACCATTTAATTCAACTTGCTCTAAAAAATAAGTTTATTACACGCCTAAAATGAAAGATTTCGCGAGATCAAATACCAAAATCTTACGACTGAAAATGAAAGAAACCGCACGAGCCAAAAAGATGGAAACTTCGGCTAAAGCGTTTACTCCTGAGAAAATTTTCAAGTAGTCTTGAGCGCAGTATTAAGGGTAGCATAATAAGGCTTGCTGGATTAGGTAGAGCGCTCTTGAGTGAGAATAAACCCAGGGGAAATCCTGGCTCGCAGCTTTCCTTCTAATTTATTGCTCCTCCAACGGCTAGCGGCCTTTGTATCGGATATGCCGGAATGAGAAATATATTTCTGGATTAACATGTTCGCCAGTCGGAGGTAATTAGCGCTCAGGCATTTTGGTTAATTTCTACTAGAGGTAATACGGTATTGGGAATGAGATTTTTCTAAAAGATATTTCGTTTAGTTAGATGAGTTTTGTGGAATAAAATTCACATATTTTTTTATTTGATTCCATGGGAGTCATATTGTATAAATAATTGAATGATCTTTAAGTCCATCCTATAGCCTACGGTTTGATGGACTTTGATTAGGATACTTCGAACGGGGATTAACCCATATTTGCTTTATCGAGAAACAAATATTCTGCTATTCGAAAAGTCTTAAAATTAGGTACATATGATTTTTTTTATAATAGCTCGTTCCTGAAAATAATATTCATGGTCGCAAATGACAGCAATATATTATTGTGTGTTGCCAAGAAATCCAAAACAATATTGGATTTTCAATAAACCAAAATGATACCAATATTTATTGAGTGGAAGATGAATATTATTATTATACTAGCGAGTGCCCGCGACGCAACGCTACGCGTTTGCGTAGTAGTCTCGGTCAAACTATAAGGAAACATTAAAAAAAAGATGAATGAAGTAGGTAAAACCGTTTCTAGTGATAGCGTGACCAGGAGAAATAGAGGTTCATTTTATATTATATATATAGATTAAAGTTCATCCTTAAAATTAGTAATACATTAGTTTAAAAATGAAAATAAACTTTTTGTATTTTATAAGTACAATAAGTACCTATGTTAGCATCTAAACCTCCTTCGTTCATCCATTGCTTAACTTGGAGTGAAATTATGGATGATTCTGACTGCATTTGTCATCGCTAATTCAAGAATATAAAGTTTGCCTCTTTTCAGCCGTGTTTTCGGTCAGGTTTTTCTTTCTTCTTCTTCTTTAAGTGTTCCTCTCCATTAGGGAAGGTGGCCAGTCAGCTTCTTAAATTGTTCCTTGACAAGCGCCAATCTGAACAATTACTCCACGGTATTAATCCCTGTCCACTCCCTGATATTACGGAGCCAAGGCTATAGAAAAGCTTAGTTGGGAAGAACCGGGTTATCTTTGTTTTTTCCAATAAAGCTCTTCTATTGCCTCTTTAGCGTAGTGTATGAAACGACGATCTTCGCACGGTCGCTGGCAGAGACTGAACGAGTAGAGCCGGAAACTGGGCTCAGTGGCCAACACTGGGAGAGTTGTATGTCTAGCAGTGGACTGGTATAGGCTGTTGACGAACCCGATGATGATGGTTGCCTTCTTACTGATCGAGACTCGGGCCTTTTTTTCAAAGAAAATTGTTATTACGAGTATCAATACGAGTTAGTGGATAGGACAGTAGTGAAAGCCAAATGCTCGTAATCAAGTAGGTAGAGACTTTAGTATATGCTAAATCAAGAGAATACACCTGTTATCCTAATAAATGTCTTTAATATAACTGGAACTGAAACTTTCCATAAAACAATTGAAAAGGCAAGCCTTAAGTTTCGCGAACACAATTAACCCCAAAGCCGACTTAAACTCAGGCTCTTTGTACAGTTGTATACGTAACCGTGTGCACCAAAATAACAAATAGTTTGGATTGCAGCCATTGAAAACAAAGTCTGGATCATCGTATATTACTGTCACTGACTGTACCCTGAAGGAATTGATTTAATGAGACCATAAGTAAATTAGATTCGCACGATCCAATTCAGTTAAGTCTTCGTGGCGAGATTAACGCGATATACTTGTCCTAACTTACGCTGTGTGGACATCCCTGTCTGATTATAAATTAGTATTTATATACGACATTGTTTTGCCTTTCAAGATAAAATATTTAGCTTTCAATGTAAGCTTCATTAATGGATCTGACGGTGCACCAAAGTCATCAATCTCTGTTAAAGTGAGCCATATTTTTGTTCTGACTTCATGATTGTTTTATACGGTAAAACAGCGGATATTTTACTTTAAGTGTTTTGTATTCATTTTCTTTGTCTTCCATGTCTTGTTACCAGTTTACTTATCGCATGAATGACATCTTGGATCGTCCTGGCGTCCAGTTAAATAATTTTATCATAGCAACTATATTTACTATATTTTTTGTCATGCATTTACACAGCTTTTACACAGATTTGCACAGCAGTATTGAAGAATATATTCAATAGTAAAAGTACTAGTTTCACTGTAGTTTCACACCTATTAAAACATAAATTCAAATGGACACACAGGATAGCATCCAATTTTCATAGTCTTTTTCCCAACCGATCATAATTTTACACCTGCATAAGGTCTTCAGGGGTCAAACTAGACAAAGCCTGTACTATGGCAAACTGATGACTGAATACACACAGACACAGGTCAAACAGTCGTGTTCATGCACACAAATGTAAAAAAACCTCGATCGAACGCGGGACAAGCGGCTCAAACGGCAGGGTTGCTACCATCTGCTCCAACCGGCCAGTCGGAATAAAATGAAACTTTGTAGGCAAGTGAGTTAAAATAGCATCATAGGTATGCCTTATAAATGAAACCAATCATGTTCCAAAACACAGGCATGGTAATCATCACATAGCTGTAGCGGCTGTCGCCACACCACACTGCCGCGCGCCGCCACCGCCGTCCGCAATTTGCCAAGGCACGTTTAATATTAGAAGTCCTGATTTATGTCCTGGCCATGTAATGAAGTGTCTCTACACTACAAACGCGTGTGCATCGCACTAATTCACTTCCGTAGATTAATAGGTTGGGTACGGTACGATACGTGTGCTGGTGGAAAGTTAGTGCGACGCAGCAGTTGTTTAAATTAAAAAGGAAAAGATTTATTTTTGTTTAAAACTCATGTTCGTTATAATCAAGTAATAATAAAACGGTAAAACGGTATAAGACGTAAGACTTACATGTTGTGGATATTATGGTTTGCAATTGTTTCTGCTTCGTCCGTAAGTTTTCTTCAGGATATCAAATGCGAGGCGGGACGCACTGACGGGCGCACTTTCATTAATACACACACAGTTTACTTAACCTTATAAACATAACCTCTCAGATTTCTTTGATCAAGCGCTGCTCGATTCACAAATAATTAATATAAATTAATTCCTCAAATCGTAGGCTACCTTCTATTAGTCTTAAAATGCGTTCTATTCATTTTATAGAGACTAGGAAAAGTCAACAATTTATTTTTGTACTAGTTTGCCCGCGACTTTATCTACTGGGAATAAAATTATCGCAATCCGCAGGAACTACCCGTTGAACTGAGATATCGCATTTACAATACTAGCGTGATTAATTTTAATTTTTCCGTTATATTGCAATGTTACACATATTAAGTAATTAAAATTTATAACAGCGCAAGTAACGAAACAAATATATAGTTTTAAATTGACGACCCCGTTAGGTTAGGTGGTAGTAACCCTGCCTTCGAAGCACAGGTTTTCCGGTTCTATCCATTGCCGGGAATAAAAATGTTGCGTAGAGCGGAAATGTTCGTACTCAGGTCTTGGATGATTGTAATTTATTAATGCACTACCGACTGCCCGTGACTTTTTTCGCGTCGTAGGCTCGGCTTTCAGTCTAGCAATAATCACCCATCTTTTCTTAATTTTATTTTAATGTAGAAACCTTCTACGAAGTAACTTGATTGAAACTTTCGTAACTATTACACATTTTAATGTTATTAACTTACGCGGTAGGTATAGTCGAATATCTCGACCGGTTTCGTGACCGTCCGGGCCACTTCTTCATGGAGTACGTGCGCACCCGGCTGCGTTCGCGTCAGTACTTTCTAATACTTCTATGAAGTATAAGAAAAGATTTAAAAAAAAGTTGAATCAAATCGGTAAAGCTATATATATTGATTGTGCCCCCCCTTGACACAGGTAATCCTAGTAAGGAGTATGTAAGGAGTATGTGACCGTTATTATTATTAATAGTAATTTTACTTCAAGTTGAGCTCTATTATATTGTATACAAATATATTCTATACAAAACAACACAAAAATATTTATACAGTTACCTATAACGTCTCCTGAGTTAAACTTTATAACTTGATGTTTTTTTTTTAAATTACATCAACTCAATTTCATCTGCTTATCACAGCTTCCGTACAATTTACTTTTTTCTGTCACCTCCTAAATGAAATATGAAACGTGAAAAGTATTTTATTAATTTATTTTCTCTTCTGTTGGTGATAATTTCGGTGTCCCCTCTGCGAGATGTTTTACTAATGTGCTTTTAATGTACTAAAATGTCTGCTTACCTATGTCTGTGTAATCTGTTTTGTTATTTTTTGTATTATAGCCTTATAAATAGTATAAGGTGGTTGTTGCAAATTGCGTCTTTTATTCTAATACTACATGCGATTAAAAAGATCTCATGGATAAAACTTAAACAATAAAACAGATTTCTTATAATTATATTGTTTAATCCTTTTTTTGTATTGAAATTCTCGTGAGTTTGACACATATTTAACGATTACCTACTATTAACCGGCAAAACACTCACGTTAAGGATCGAATACGTCGACCCGGGTTTTGAGCATGTCCGATGCTCATCTTCAGGGCGAGTGCGTAGTGGCGTCTGCGAGCTCCCAGCGGGCACTTGTTTAATCCTTTCTAAATCGTGATAAATAATAATAAGGAATAATCCGGTGTCGCCCGGTTAGACCTACATGTGGAAAAAGTCCTTTCGAAGCAAATAAGCAGTTCATTGATAATTAAAGCAAAAGATTTATGAATGAAACTGACGTATATTTACGTCTCTGGGACGCAAAGGGTTAAACAACTCATAGAAAATATCACAATCTACATACAGCATAATTAACAATAGCCCATATTTTTAAGACAAATTTATACTTATTTTAGTACATAACGGATTAAAAGTTGTCATATTGACTTTGGAACATATACAAGTCTCACACTTGAAGGAAAAAAAATATTATCCGTACTTTACGAAATAGTTTGTTATTGTTGTTTAATAACATATAAAACTCTACTTTACTTAAGCATTATAAAACAACTCAAAAGTGAATAATTAAATTGTAAACTGAGAAAGTTTTGCGCTGTACAATATTGATATTATAATTATTACAATTATATTATTGTATACACATTTTGGTTTTCGCTGTTACCTAAAACATTTCCAGTTACAATAATATGATAATGGCATTCTCACAGGATAAACCAATACTGCGTTATACATAATAATATAAAGCTAATTACGTTTAGATGAATAAAGACAAAAAAACTGTTAATATTACTGACTGAACTTTTAGCCACATCTAGATAGAGTGTTGATGCAAGATTCAAAGAGGGAAGGAAAGAAAAAAAAATGCAATTTATATTATTTTTATCTTTTTTTGACACTATCGGTCCCTCCCTGTTGTGAGTGTTCGAGACAGGGGCGTATCGAGTGCCCTCCAAGTTTGGTCCCCCATCTGACCCCTAAGAAATATGGGGGTGACAAAGGGACGCGCTATCCTGAACTTATAATTGATGTTAAGTTAATCGACTATTAAAACCAGCTTAAAGCTGATGAGTTATTGTCAAATACACGAAGTAAATACATAAAAGTAAGTAAACAAATGTAACTTGCTAAAAGTTTATCATAACACTTTCATATACTTACTTTTAAAATCTTTGGCTGATGATGAGGATGATTGGACTGACAAGCGTAGCTGAGATCGTCCACCTACAAGGTAGATGGTCCCGGTTTGTAGCCTAAGGGTTACAGTTATCAGGAGATAGTGGAGGAATTTTGGCGGTCTGAAAGTTATGAGCTTATCTTCTATTGTAAATTGCCTGCGTGATGTAAGGCTCCTGCCACAGTATTGAGAATGTAGTTGCCTAATTATACTGCTTTTGCTCCTTGCCCAGGATTACTATTTTAAAGCTACTAAATATAAACAAGCAACGATGGCTTCATCACAGTCCTTATTTAATAACACAATCTTGTATATTAAAACATTATTAAACGTTATTACATGATCAAAGCTCATTTACACCATGTTACACGCAGAGTTAAGGCAAATGGTCCGGAAAATGTTTTGAGTTACAGAATTATTTTTGTCGAAATTCCGCGACATTTCCGCGTTACGAATCAACGCCCCGCTGATATATTGGCTAAGCTCGTGTGTGGTATGGACTATGTTATATTGAATTGCATTTTTGGGATACCTTATATGTTTATATATTCTGAACGAAATATTTTTCTTTTAAGTTAAGGAAAATATGTAGGAAGCTTTAGATAAATAAACGCTACTTCAATTCGGTGGTAGTTGCGATGCGACACTGGTCTTTATCTCAGACAAATTAGTATAGGCAATAATTCAGGACGTGAAATCGGGGCGTGCCGGATAGGCTTATGCAAGCCGTAGCTGGAAGGCTGGAGCTTTAAGACCACCCAAAGCCTAACATGGCTATCCATTGTTATACTACTATGACTGGAGACTCAATCTGACTCCGAAGCGCAGAAGCACTCTGTTGAAAATGTCACTAGTTTTCAAGAAGAGGCCATAGCTATGTTACTCATCCCACGTCTACATATTTAAAAATGTCAAAGCGTAAGAGAGTGGTGTTATCGCTTAAATACAAAATAAATATTATTGATTCAATAAAAAAATAAGAAATCGGTCGTAAGTTAGCTGATAAGTATGGTGTAGGTACATCCACGATAAGTGATATTAAGAAGAATACCGATTTAATTTTGTTGTACACCTGTAAACTAAATAGTGAAGACGGTTATCATCGGAAAATAATGAAGAAACCAAAAAAATTACTTTTAGAAGTCGCACTGTATTTATTGTTTGTTTTTATAAAAAAAACGATCGTATGGACAACCGATATCCTTTGCTCTGTAAATAATCACTTAAATAAAAAATTTGGTGGCGATGAACCGTTTGTGGCAAATAACGGACAATATACACATTTAAATCCCATCATGGAATTTTTGAATTGGAAATAAAAAGTGGAAAAATGTCACCTAATGTAGAAGCAGCAAACACTTTGTATGTAATCGAGTCATATATCTGATAATCGATAATCGAGTATCTACTGTTATAAAACGGGATTAACGTTAGACTTACGCGTTGTCGATCGTGACATTGACAACGCGCAAGTTTTACGTTAATCTCGTTTTATCATTTCTAAAATATACTTCATACTGAAGAAAAAACTCAGGTTGTGAGTTCTTAGACAAAATGGTCAAAAGCAGTGTTCCGAATGCGCTTGTTTTGAACAATTCACTACAAACTGTCCCTTACCATGGTTACAAATTACTAGGCAAGTACATTTTTAGCTACACTACGACCTCGTAAATTCACACACGTACGAAGTTCTTAATATTAAATGTAATTTAAATGACTGATTAATAAATCATCAGTAATGTGAGAACCAACACTAAGTGTGTTCGCCATAATGTTGACTAACACATGTATATTAATAGATTATTGTATACCGCCCTTTATTTAAGTTATATTCATATCATAAAAATATTTTTAAGACAATACTTTTATACAAAATTTACGAAGCAAAAATTTTCCTGCGGATTATTGAAACATATAATTATGTTCTTACATTCGCACATGTGTTAATTTCGACAGCTAAGTTAATTTAAAATTTGTGAGTGGCAACTCTTAGTTCCTAAGTTACATATGCATTAAAACTTTCCACGTATGCATAAAGTTCGCCCCAAAAGCCCTGCGGACAAGGAATCCACATTATGCTTACAAAAAATAAATTGTTTTTGAAAGTTTTAATTTTGAAAAATTTTGTTTTTAAGCATTAATACGTTAACTTTAAATTATTACATGTTTTATCTAAATGTAGGTACATATCGTGGACCTTATAGTGTAAGGAGCTAATATCGGACATGAGTTTTATAGTAATACAATAATTAAAGGTTATACTATCGTACTGGATTAAATAGGTATGAATGTATATCCTGCAATTGAAATATCTGAAAAGATATTATTATCTTTCCTGATAATTTAGTAGCAGTAGTTAAATGCTGAAATGTATGTACAAGTTATTATTTATAAAATGCGAAAGCAAACTATGCATTTATATGACGTTTACACTTGTTTGACAAAATATGGAACTTATCCAACTTTTATATTATAGTAGTCGGTTTCTACATAGTCATTCATAACTTTTTAAAAGATAGGTTCTAGCAGCGACTAATGGGGGAACCCATTAATCTATCTATCGACAGTTTTCCTTACTACCGATAGAAATTTGACATACTAGTAACATCCATACAAATAGTATTAATTATGTATCTCTAGTAAGGTAAACCGTCGATAGATAGGTTATTGGCACCGGCCGGTAGTCTGCCCGGAATAAATTAATTGGGATCTCTCGGAAACTACTTGTTAAAACAATATAAAATCCCGTGTTATGCCGCAATATAAGCTATCTCCGTTCCAAATCACATCCAAATCCGATGAGCCGTTGTATTGCGTAGAAGTTATAACTTACAGTCTCACTAACATCCTTAAACACTCAAAACTACATTTACGATATTAGTGTGGTGCTTACTACCTTTAAGTACCTTTATTATATGGAACAACATCCACACAAAGTCTTCAGAAGTCCCAAACAAGGCAGAGCTTGGACTATGGTAACCTGATGACTGATATACATACTTATATACATATACACACCCAGACACAGGTCAAACAGACATGTTCATGCACACAAATGTTTGACCTGTCCGGGCATCGAACCTGAGACCAGCGGCTCGGAAGGCAGGGATGCTACCAACTGCGCCAACCGGCCAGTCAAACGTACTGCTGGGTTGGCGATCCTCTCTATATGACTACAATAAAAATTGCCTAGTTTTTCTGAAATATACACACAAACCTATTTGTTAACCACGATATATATAGGTGACTAAAAACATATAACTTAACACATGGTGCCGACGTATAGTCGTAGAAAGCAATAACTTATCCCCATCTCTATACTCCCCTGGCTCTATGTATCCTAATAACGGATGTAGAGTCGATGGAAAAGACATCAACGCACTTTGTGTGAGTAATGTGTTATGTCCTTTGTTGATAAATGTATGGAACGAGTGAGTAACAACAACAAACTTATGAAGTCAGAAGTGTGAAAGTAAGAGCTAACTGCTAGAAAGAGAGAAAAAAGCTAAACTAGATAACCTGCGTGAACATTACTGCGTTGGTGCTGTGTTCACCACATTGCAGTAAAACTATTTAAACACAACAGGTGCAAGTACTAGTTTCTGTTTTGCATACTGTAGTAACATGGTTATCGTAGATTTTGGTTGTCTATGTCCAGGCTATTCTAATATAAGGTATGATATGGTATGGTAGGATGATGATGATGATAAATCTTATATAGCCTATGTTACTCAGGGTGAATGTAGCTTTCTACTGGTGAAACAATTTTTGAAATCGGTCCAGTACTTTTAGAGCCAATTCGTTACAAACATACTTACATACAAATCTTTCCTCTTTATAATATTAGTATATTTAGACAAACGGCATCAAGTTGACAATACCGTGCAAACCCCATTTCGTACCCCTTTTCACACGCGTTTCTTTACTAACAAGAGGCAGATATACTTATGGGTTTTAGTCCCGTTCAGCTCATTTAATAAAACGTCACGTCATCTAATTGCTGCTCGCGTAATTTGTATACTTACTTAAGACTGTCATGTATCACTACGATAACGAAGGACCGGTGCTCAATTTCAAATACAGCTGAAGCCAAGGATCGTACCACACCGTATATATAACAGTACAATAAATGTGTTGTTCGAAATGTGTCTGATATTAGAAATGAATCTATGCACAATTCCACTTCAGCAATATCGAGATCAACTGCCATCTCGCAAGAATTATCTGTTTGTCGCACACCGCAGTCCATTGTAAAATCCGCAACATCCGAAACGCGATCAATCAGGCTCTGCCGCATCCAGTCTCGCTAGCTCTATAACCCAACCAAATACGAAAGTTAGTCGCGAACAACGCGCGCGCCACCTATATATCACGTTTTGATTCGGCCGTACCATAAACAATACAATATATCAATATAAAACAGACGGTGGCGAAATTTGAGCGTGCCGAGTGCGTAATATTTATGTGTTGTGCGCAGGCCTTTATAAAGTTGTACGCTTGTGTTTTGTTTTAATGTGTTTTGTAAGTCGATGGTATGGAAGATTGATTGGATCGGTTCTATACATTACTACTGTGATCCATTTTCTGCAAAGTTTTTGCAGAATTGACATAAAAATAAGTTGGTATTATTTTGAACATGCTCGATGTTGATACGTACATCTTTAACAAAAAGATCGTAGCGAAGAGGCGTGCGGGGTTTTGTATAAGGCACGAAAAAAATATTTTATATACCTAATGGTTCATCAAAGTGACTCCCTCTCGCCTGATGGAAAGCGAAGATGGAATCAAGAAGCAATGAGCACTAATCGCCACCCCTATGATGACCTGACAGATGCTTTTTCACGCCCCGCTTGAAAAACCCAGGGTCATAGCTGCAAGGAAATACGTACGCCGGCAAAGCATTCCACAATTATATCAAGATGTTAATACTAAAAAGCTTTATATAGAGTAAAAGAGAAGAGGAGAGATTGATGTAGTTAATTAATTACCGTTGCCTCTAAGTGTCTGTAAATAACACACACACACACATTACACATCACACAGTCAGATTAGTAATTATATATACCTTTTAAAAAGTTACAAGTACCTACAGCAAAAACATTCTATAAAGCATGATTTTCATCTACAGAATGCAAACTACGAGTATTATACACTGCAACAATGGTTCACAAAACAAACTATCGTTTATAAAGACACCCAACGCTGAACGCTACAAGGTAGATTGAAAGTAAATCACTCAGGAAGGTGCAAGCTCTACACGAGACACTTGATAGTGCAAGACAGCAAGACTGCAAGACCGCGCAACATGACTTGATGAAGTTGTTGCTTACGTTAACTGTACAAACATACTAATATAACTAAGTTTGTAGGAGCAAAGTACAGTTTCGTTTATAAGCAGTTGTATGTAGAAATTCGATTTTATTAGTGAACAAAACTAAAGTAGCATAGGAAAACAAAATAAAACTAAATTCCAATTGCACAGTATATTATACACAGAGTTTAGTTATCCCGCTGGTATTTGAATCTTTTATTTAAAAAAACATCGATTGCTCAGCTTAAGTATGAGCAAAGTATGTAATTCTTTGGTACTTCTTGTTGACTGTCGCGGTTGTTAACTAAGTTATAATATGTACTCACGGGATGTAGACCACGATTTACTACATTTGGAGTTCCCGATATTTCGGCACAGTAACATGCACCATGTTCACGGGTAGACAAAATCGTGGATGGATCGATAGAACATCCACGTGAGTACTAATTATAACTTAAAAAACTTATTGAAATTTGGAAAGTAATAGAATAGGGTTACAATAACAATAATTGATAATATGCAAAAATCCAACTCCTATAGCTCAGATCATTATAGAATATTTGTGTATTCCTTTTTATTACTTGACTTGTTTTCACAGAAAATATTCTAATTTTCACAGAAAATTATCACCTGTCGAATGTATAGTATATTTGTATATCAGTTACCTATATCTATATCATGATTATTGTAGTAACTTACATTAAAGGTCTGGTAGAGGTATCTCTAAGCGATAAGATCTGGGTTTAAGAATTGTTCTTTTTAATATTAAGTGATTAATGAGGTGTCTCAATAAAGTGTTATCTATCTATCTAAATAACGTACATGTACTTTGAAGGATAGTATGTTCTGCCGTGCGATTCTCTAATAATTCGTCGACGAGCTCACAGATGTCAAATACTTTATGAGATATCGCCCTTGTACATAAGGTTGTTTTTCCAACGGGTCTTGTCATCTCGTCATTTGTTTTACGGATGTTGTCAAGGATGCAACGATGTTTGCTCTTTGAGAATCACACGGCTGCTCACCGATATCGAATAAGAGATATCGCCGTTCTTGACAAGGTTGTTTTTTCTTTGTCAATTACTATTTCAAGACTTGTCGAGTACAGAAAGTATTTACAGCATGTTCTAGATATTTTCAACATTACTTCTTAATAGGTTGTATATAAAAATGGAAACAAAGGTAGTAGTAGTCTGTAGGTACTTACACTGCACTCTCAAACAACTCATAGACGCTCAATTGATCAAAAAGGCCAAGTTATTTCTGCATTTTACGTTGTTATGGTGACGGATAAAAGCTTTGTTATTTATCCACATCCATGTTTAAATGTTTCAATATCAAATTGCGTATCTATTAGCGTAACTATATGAAGCGAACCCACACAAACTCGTTCGACACAAGACATGTTCATATGTTGCGGTGCCGGTACGCTTCGCCTTGCCAGTTGCCGCGGTAAGGAGTACCATCCGCACTTTTTTCCTGAGACAGTGTTCCCCTTTGTGAAACAAACAAACGCCTAAATAGGTTTAGGAGTTCAAAGAATTTCTTTTACTCAAAAATTTAAAAAAAAATCATAAAGGTTCACATAAAATGAGATTTAACACTGAAGCTACTAAATTACTAAATCGTTTATATTAATTCAGTACTTAAAGCCATTTTATAACTTAACAGACTGGGTAAGTCGTACTAGTTCTGGACTAGTAGGACTGAACTGATAAGAACGGAAAAACTGAACAGAGCTGATTACTTCAAAGAGACGTTCCAAATCACTGTGATTTTATAAGGCTTTATTAACTGTCGTGATTAAACTTTTCGAAGAAGCTGTGCTATTAAAGTTTAACTATTCGTATTTGTGTTATGGTAATATTGGCACAAGTATCCTATAACTCGCGAATTTGAAATAAAGAATGGTTGTTTGTAAAGTCGGTTTACTGACGATCATTTTACGTAATAACGTCATAAGACAAGCCGAACGCTTAGGCCGATCGTGCCTCTCTCAAGCGATAGAGAGGCACGATCGTTCTAAGCTCAGATGTAACGTGACAATGAGTCATGCATTTTAGTAGGTGCAGCCGGCGTTAATCGATTTATAAGACGTTATCACGTCAAAAAATACAACGACGGGAGTCGAAGAAAAAATATGAAGCCTACCACATAAATAGAAAGTAAAGTGTTTGAAAAACTCTTTTATCGGCCGTAAAAGATTTTTAAGCAATTAAATATGTATTGCGTTCCGTCCTGATATGACGGTTAAAATCATGTAGAGAGATACATTCGATGCTATAGTCCGTTTCTTTTTTTCTTTTTTTTTTATATTGGACAACATCCACACAAAGGCCTTCAGGTCCCAAACTAGGCATAACCTGTACTATGGTAACCTGATGACTGATATACATAGGTACTTATATACATATACACACCCAGACACAGATCAAACAGACATGTTCATGCACACAAATGTTTGACCTGTCCGGGGATCGAACCCGGGACCAGCGGCTCAGAAGGCAGGGGTGCTACCAACTGCGCCAACGGGCCTGTCAATTTAAAAAACACGTACTGAGTATGTCTCTCGCACATTTCCGATATTGACAGACGAGATGGGTTATTGATCGGGGTGGGGCCAATGCCTTTGTTCTCGTTTTGAAATTGTCCCAAAGCCCATTCATATTGAAATAATAATATTTCAGACTGAGTGAGCTTAAATAGATAATGTACAACAATTAGATTAGACTGGTGACTGAATACGTCGACCATAAATGTTGGTTTTGACGCATTTGTAATGCAAATAATATGTACGTTTACAGAACGTCGGTATCGAAATTAATTTCAACACACAACATATGTCGGTAAATACTAGTTAGTAACCGAAAACGAGACGTGACCAAATAAAATCCGCCGAATAACAAATCATACCGACTGACATAATTAAGCCATCGTGCCCATGATTTGACCGTCTCATTACTTGACAGTAAGAAAAATCCCTGTTGAAGTCCTCACCATTCGCAAATTTTATGGTTATCATAGCTTCTCCCGTCCTCCCCGCACGTCCCGTCCGGTACACGGGATTGTTTTAAACTTTGATTAATTCCTTGCCGACGCGTTCGTATTACCTTGTTGTTGGTTGATGAACACGCAGCGTAGTTAGCTTGATTAAAACTTCATGGATTTGTTTAGCTGCGTTACTAAATTATTCTATACGTTTTTAACTGACGTTTTGCATGTACTATGAAAAACACTGTGAATAATGATGAATATAGTATTACTTTTCAAAGCACTAACGCCTGCTTTAGCGATCTCAAACATTGAAATTTATAGAGAGAAAAATATTTCAATGTTTGAGATCGCCAACGCAGGCGTTAGTGATTTGAAAAGTAATACTACAAAAATCACAAGGGTTGCGATGTCAATGCGAAAGTTCAAGTATTTCTAAATAATGCTTCTTTCGGTTGGATGGTACTGTTAACTGTCCAATAGACTTCGCTCCTTCCCCGCAAGACGGTTAGTCAAATAGAGAGTTAAAATTCGATGGTCGGACCAGATTCTCGGTGGCCTAGTTGGTCAATGGCGTCTGACACGGAGAGTCAGAAGACGCGGGTTCGAATCCCGTCCGAGGATGTGAATTTTTCTCTCTATAAATTTCAATGATGACAATGTATAGGTCATGTATTCCAAGCCTATAGTTGCTTGAACGAGTAGAATGTTATTCTTTGAATGTACTAGGTAATTTGTGTCACCTACTACATTGTGATCTGTGTAAGGCGTAAAGTTTAAAATTTACGTTGTCTGTGTCAATGTGAGATTATGATAGTTGAAAAATTAAGAATTAAAGATTGTAATTGTGAAGATAAGTAATAATCGTAAGACAGACTCTTATTATGTAATACATATAGTACATGAGTTTCAAAACGTTAAATGTAGTCAAAGAAACACCAAAGTACATAAACAAGAACTGAAATCGATAGTGTTGTCGCTACAAGGATAACGATGGGATAAGGATTGTTGATAAAGCGTACTCCCCTGAAGCCTCGCCGCCTGTCACATTGTCAAACCAAAAACTGACCACTCCACTTATCTCGAGAATTACATTAATTAGAGGTGTGGCCATAATTAATATTAATTAAAGTCACCTTTTAGCTCGCGACACTGAATGCGTATCGCAGTTAATAAATTTAACGGACGCATTGGCTGACTGGCTCGAAGATAAAGATGCAACGCGAAATTCGCAAACGCACTGATACGAAACTCATTCCAAAACCAACCTTATTTCAGTTTCGTAAAGGTTTCGCAGATTGTACAAGCAAGTTTGGAATAATACACGCCCGTTGCAATTCCAACAAAATGCATTTGTCGTTTCGACAAAGAATTGTAAGCTTTGAGAGGTTGAGATAAGATAGTGGTTGACAGAGTCGCGTTTTGTACGCGTGCGCTGAAAGCTTACGATCGTAGGTAATGGAAAGTAGATTAAGTTACAGGAACATTGATATCATAGCGAAGATTGCCATATATTTTTTATTTTCTTTTTAATGAAAGGTGGAAATGCTTTCACCTGTGGCACCGACATGACACCAAGCGTGTGCCAGCACGAAATTATTTCTTTGTCGTTTGGCTCGCGCTATAACTTCTCTTGGATGGCCAATTATATCTAGATTTTTTTTTGATGGTAATGATCGCGATTCTGACACGAAGGCGTTTCAAAATTATACAAAATGAGGGTATCGATTTTATTGAAAATTACCAAACTTCTCTTATCCAATTGATTACAATAAATTGATATAGCGTTTAATGTTAGATGACTATGTCACCAACAAGTACAATTAGAAAAATTTTATACCGACTTCCATTCTATTCAGTTATTGGAATGTAACTTAAAAACTACTGGGTTGAATTTGGTGCAATTTAAAGAGGACTACAACGGAAGCACCAACTTTCAAACAAAAAAAGGATTTTAAGAATCGGTTCACCCAGTCGAAAATTATGAGGTAACAAACATAAAAAAAATTTTTTTGGAAGTCGGTGGTAAATGCATTTATGCGTTTCTAGAGTTAGCACGAAAACCTATATGATACTTCATGGTAAACAAACACTTGGGATTGTAAAAAAAATAACTAGCTTCTTTCGAAACGAAGCTATGATCACTTTTTTTAAATTTTGGCCGTGAACTTAATCTTTACTAATCTGTAATATAAATATCGGAGACTCAAACCACATATACGAGTACAAGTTAAGCAATCTAAATATTTCTAATCCGTATAATCTAACTAAGTAATGAGTGTATATACTAGTGTAGTAAGTGTTTGTTATTTTACAATAAATTAGCTTAAACAGTTTGCCTGACTTTTCTACCGACTTCCTAAAAAGGAGGAGGTACTCAATTCGACTGTATTTTTTTAATGTTTGTTTCCTCATAACTTTCATTAGGGTAGACCGATTCTCAAAATTATTTTTTTGTTTGTAAGCTGGTGTTTTCCGTGTGGTCCCATTTGAATTTCATCAAATTCGGTAGTTTTTGAGTTACACTCCAATAACTGATTTTTACCAAAGTAATAGAATGGAAGTTGGTATTAAATTTGCTATTAAGTTTTTATAGAGATAGCGAATACCCAGGATTATTACGTAGACTACTTGCTGTCATGATTCCTCGGATAGTGTCCTAAGGGTGGCGACAAACTTATTCCACGCAGACGAAGTAGAACAGAATTTTATTCATTTATAATTTAAATATATATCAAATTAGTTATAGAAAATAAATGCCGTGGGAACCAACACACCAGCGTGTGGGCGACACCGCCACAGGGGAACTACTGCATTACAATAATAATAAACATGGAGACAATACTACCGATTCATGTTGACCAAACTAGAATAGCTTTGAATTGCTAAACATTTATTCACCTTTGGCTCGCTGGAACAATAGAAACCACTTCTGAGCTTTGAAGTCTATATTATAAGTCATATTCTTAGTAATAAACACTGGAAGAACTATAACAAAGCTTTTGATATTTGTGTTAATAGCAAAGCATTATACATGATGTTTGGTAGAGGGACCGACAAACCAAATGAGCGTGTTCGGGGGCCCACTTGGATAATACAAGTTGGCCAAAAAAAATCTTCGACCCCCCAATTTTTTTCCCCTTTTTTTTCTAAAAAAGCTTGCTAGTGGGTTTTTTTATCACTGTGAAAGTTGAACTATGAGGTAAAATTTATTTCATATGAGCTCTAAATCAGTTAGCTCTGTTTTGTATACAATTTTGCTTTACGTGGCCTGAAGGTGTGTTAGAGACCAAATTCAACTAAAAACATCCGGTCTAAAACAGATTTTACAAATGTTATGGTGGTAAATAGGTACAATTTCGAAGAAAAAGGAAAAATTCACAAAAAAAAGTTTTAAAAAATTGGGGGCTAGCTGGATTTTTTTTGGCCAACTTGTATTCTCCAAATGGACCCCCGAACACGCTCATTTGGTTTGTCGGACCCTCTACCAAATACCCTATATATTAATGTACAGTAACATCACCGCCTATGTAACTTGATGCTGTGGTAACATGAACAAATCATAATAAGAGTTTTGTACTTGCATATCTTTGAGACATTCACACACAGATTATAAAAGGATTTTAGGATCACACAATGTGTATATTATTGTTGTACCTACATTTATTCGACATTCAATTGATATGTGCACAATTCATAGTTTCCCTATAATATTGATAAATATTTAAGATAAAACAAATAATATATAACAATTAAAAAATTGCAAAATCGTTTAAGGTGGTGTAGAGTTTAATTTGTTTTGAAATAAAATACAGATTTAGAAAAAAAAACTAATTGTATAAAGTTCTCGACACCAAATGTGACACAAGTAGAATCCAATATACAATTGAATGGAACAGGGTTGGACCTTGTGGAGTCAGACGCTAAATTGTAACGGGGTACCAACATTAAAACTTTGTCTAGTAGACTCAGTTCAGCGGCTTATGCTGTTAAAAAAATTAGACTATTAACTGATGTAGACACAGCTAGAATAGTTTATTTTAGTTATTTCCATAGCGTTATGACTTATGGCATACTGCTCTTCTGCTACTGTTATATCGTTTAAAAATTGGCGATACAGTCTGAAATTATAAAGAAGACAAAGATGCTTGGAATACTCCACTTCTACCAAGCTGTCACTCTGCCACCCATAAAATGTAATATTTGTAGTACCTAAGTAGAAACATTGTAAACATCTATATAAAAAGAATGGCCCCGAGTTTATTGCCGCTTCTCGGTATGCTCTATATATTTTCGAACGCGGCGGTAGAGTCTTTAAAGTAAATTATAATAAAAAATTGACGTTCATAAGTGCGTCTTTGATGCCTAAATTGAATAAATGATTTTGACTTTGACATTATTTATCATCGTAGTCAAACAAAATTAAGCGTAAGAATTGAGTGTCAATTGTATATTTTATGGAATTATCACGTTCATTTCTAACAGAGCTGTAGTACATTACCAAGTAGTGGTTTCACTCCCCGAAGGCAGAATAACTAGCGTTGCTCACTTACCCACGATTGTATTATGTAGAGTCCTACCAACTTATCAATACGTTAACATTTTCATGAAAGGCTTATATATAATATGTATCATATATAGTCTAATATTATTATATCTATACATATAATAAAAAATGTAACGGATCGCTGTCTTTACATGGAAGATATATGAAAAAAAATTATTGGGGCTTAACGAAAAAAATAAAATTGCTAGTATTTTTATCTGTTTGTCTATTTGTCTGTGCGTTTGTGCACGATAATCTCAGAAACAGCTTATCCGATTTAGATGTGGTTTTCACCAATAGATTAATAAGCTTTACTTAACATTTCGTGTTTGTTTTATGTCAATTGGTTTATAAATAAAGAAATTTAAAGAACTCTCGCCACTACACCAAGACCAAGCGAGCAAAGCCGCTTACGGGTCAACTAGCTCTTTAAATATATTTAAAAATATGCAGTAGTAAACGCTTCTGCTTTAATATTTTCTGCAACATTATTATATCCTTTGTGACCAAAATGGATATGTATCATAGTATTAGTATTGCATAAATAAATCATGCAACCGCCGCGCGGATGCCAGACGGCGATAATCTAGCTCTGGACAAACGATAAACGCTTTATCTACCGTCCTTTATTTTACACCTAACTTTATTCTATCTATACCTTTGTTTTAAACTGTATTAGTAATTGACCTGTTAAGACCTTTAGGTCGATGGGATCCATAAATTTACATTACATCGTAGCATTTTTTCTTGCTTCCCCTTGCATTTTATTACAAAGAAAAAAATAAGTAAATCATAAATCGTACTCCAAATTCATCAGTTTAAACCATTTTCTTCCCATAATTTTTACTAAAACAATGAAACAGATAAACAGACTTAATATATATAATAATGTATCTTCTTCTCTCGGTGCCTCTTCAATCAATGAAGGTTGGCAATAATGGTTGGTTATAATAATGTATACTCCATTCAAATTATATGGTTTTGAAAACCTGTTGAATAATATGATTTCTCTAATCGATAGGTTTTTTTACTTAGTTTGTTATACATATAACTAAAATATGTCATTTAAAACATATGGGCGGTGACCTATAAATAAATAAAAAAATAAAAGAAATAAATAAATCGAAACAAACATTGGTTCAAGTGGTGCGACTTTCAAGTAAGAGTTTTGGATTGATATCGCCATATTTCTTGTGTGATTTCTATGTATGAATTCTTCTTACAACGCTGAAATACTAATTTAATAATGTAGGTACTTCTAAATCACAGTAATATTATGCGAATGTACGCGAGTGAGTGCGTGATTATTTGCTACTTCTTCCAGTTCAGTCAGCTCCACAGACTTGAGTGAAAATTGAAATGAAGATAGCTTACCCAGGATTACCTAGACTACGCTTTTTACTGGTAAATATTTATGTGGGATAGAAATTTTACGCGCGAGTTGAACCACCGTATATTCATTACAATATAATTCGTCTGTAGTGTTATGTTATATAATATTAGTCACAAAATAGAGCCAGCCCCTTACAATCTACGTAAGAACTTAAAACTATTAATAATGAATTGTGTGGTTCGACCATACCCAATGCCAAACAGACGGGAGGGTATGGAGGGGTAAGCATTATTCTTCGACGGACATATTAGAACGGCACTTGTTTTATGAAAATTAAATTCGGGGTGAACCTACCCTTTTGTCTATGAGCACATGTGCTTGGGATATTTAAATGATGTATTGGAGGGTACAAAGACTGCTTGATTATGACAGTGTTTTAGAGGGTATTCGGATGTTTCAATTAAGGATTTTCTTAAATCGATGCCATTGATGAAACTTCGGGAAGTCTTCTCTGCAAAAAAAGACCCCCCGTGCCTCTACGCAGCTACGCCATGTATCCAAACTGAACTGCTACACTTACTTTCGAACTACTGGTTGTGGAGCAGAAATGCAGATTGCGCGGAGAGAAGAGTGGCTATTTGGTACATCAGTGCCATATATATAAATTCTATGGCGCAGCACAATAAGTGTACTCACACTGCTGCACCACATTTAACAATGTGTATGGAAGTAATTCGTATTCCTGTTTCATATTGAAGTAATTTTTGAGATATATTAGAACAATATTATTCGTAAATATTAAGAATTGTTATTTTATTTGCTTAAACATTTTCACATGTCCTAAAGTGGATATCTACAATTTTTAATAAACGCCACAGAGCTCGGTGTTTAGCTCTCAGTTCTTACATTACATTTTTATCCTTATAGAATGTTCATAGGGGATACCCATACTATTTACCATTTCTTCATTTCCCTATCATAAGATGTCTTAAGCATATCTCGCATTTGTCAACTTTTTCCTCATATCAAAATAAAAACAATACTCAAAGAATTCTCATGCTGCTTTTCACAAATGGAAGTGAAAACTAAACAATCTGAAATAATGCAACAGCTCGGTGCGATCCTTTTAGAACCACTTAAAATTCTGACAATCCCGAGATACCCAGACCATCAGACCGTTTCCTCTCAGTCGACTTGAAAACAAATGTGTCTGTTTACTTTCCAAAATACGGATTCAGCTTTAAAATCTCTCTGAAATATCATTTTGTAATTAGGCAAGCGCGCGGAATATATTTATGGTTCGCGAATATCTCATTCTGTCAACTAAATGCGTTTTGGTTTAACTAAAATTGCATGATCATTTTGATTTTAGACTACGGCGCTACGGGCGCTCGATGACAGATGCAAAAATATTGCCCTGTATACCAGTTTGTAATGTAATGCGCGGCCTGGGGATTTACATCGAGTGTTTGGATAACTACCAACTTACAAATTGTGCCCAGTTTTGTGTTTTTATTACAAGACATACTTAAATTTGACTTATGCATTTTATGGAAGTCGTTATTTAAAACAAGTGCAAACGTGTTGTCGCTGTTCATTTGTTATCTTTTTCTCCGTGTAAATAAATATATACTGCAAAATCTTCTCTTACTGTGAGCTGTGAAAAAACATATTTTGCCAACGAAGTGGACCTTTTTGATGTTTTGTTGTTGAATGAAACAAGATAAAAGCTGGTTCACTTTGCAATACGTGACATGGTTGTCGTAATGAACCGACAAGCAGTGGGTAGACGTCGAACGAATAACTATGTAAAATAATATCTGAGATTGACATCATAAATCGGGTTGTTTGATGTTTTGTTACTTATGTCAAAATACAAGGGAAACATGCAACGTCGTAGTAAAAAATATTTTAAGGAGATCAACTTTTTTATTCTTCTTTTTTATTTTTAACTTACCATCAAAGTTTCACAACAGCTATTGTGGATACCAACAAATGAAATGGAGGTAAAAGCTGTAGGCAGAGAAATTATAATACACTCAAAAATTGTTAATAGCAAGAAAAACAAAATCAGAAATATTCAGGTAGACATAGAATTAGTCATACGATGTTTTGTGAAAATTGTGTTAAAAAAACTAATTTTTACAAATTTTTAATTAGAAATACGGGATTACTCACGTAATATTCTTCGGATAGGTCCGACTATAGTTTCGACCACATTCGTTGGTCTTTTTCAAGGAGTGTTAATTATAAATATAAGTAATCCTGTGTTTCTAATTCAAAATTTGCGAAAATTAATACAACCTTTGCATTATTTCTCATAATATTATTTAAGTATTTTCTTTATTATACACAAAATACTGAAATTGAAATTAAGAAGCCCCCAGTCTCTGACACTATTTCTGTCTTTTCATTGTCTTATTAAGCACTGTGGTTATCAGAGTCAAAGTTTGCATCTACATTTTTAAGAGGAACGTTTCATATTAATTTTAATAATTTCAAAGAACACAACAACCGTACGTATATATTCATTCATAGCTATATCATCATCATCATCTCAGCCGTAGGACGTCGACATAATTTTCCAAAAGGACCGGTTGGAAGCGGCCTGTATACAACGTCGTCCTGCGACCTTTATGAGGTCGTCTGTTCACCGTGTCGGTGGACGACCTACGCTGCGCTTGCCGGTCCATTGTCCCATAATTATATATTTGGTCACAAATAGGTATACATGTTAAACTGCAACTGTTAGATAATCCCGTAACTAGTTCAAACTCATCTTGATTGAAGTTGACTGACCCTTTTGTAGGTAAATTGATTGACATGCAGACTGATGCAATCTCTCTCGACGTCAATGGGAGCAAATTGAGGACCACTTATGAAGAATACTCCGCGAATCTTCAATCTAGCTCAGATAGCCCGTAGAAGTGCAAAGAATTGTGTCATCTTGATCTGGATGAATTAGTTCAATAAAAGTACCTGAAGACTTGAAAAGTCCCATACTGGAGTGATTGCTCACCTTCGACGTGGGTGAGTAATACGGACGATGTAGTTATCCATACGATCTAATTTTCAAACATTTCATATAGTTTTATAATAGTTATATGAACATACCTTTGATATATACTAGCTGTGCTACGCGGTTTTAACCCCGCGGTGATGGATGAGGATGATGATGATGAATCAAATATAGCGTATGTGGCATAATATAGCTTTCTGCTGGTAAGAAGAATTTTAACCGGTTATGTAGTTTTTGCATTTATCCGTTACAAAACAATCTATCAAATTTTTCCTCTTTATTATTAGAATAGATAATGTGGCCTAGTTTGTACCGGCGTTAATATCGCATATTTTAACACGGAAAAGTAGTAATTGTGTGACATAACTGTAATAGTTAGACATATGGTATTACAGACTTTATTGTAGATATTGATGTTTTCTATAAAACTGCAACACATCACTTTGCTTTAATGTCAATAGTTTCCGCAGCGTACGCAATATATCCTTATATCGAATGTTTGGTGGTTTTTTTTTCAAACCTTGGGTTACATTATCAAAGTTTTCGGATACCTAACTTTTTGAAAATATTATATGTTACTCGGTGTTAATGTAGCTTTCTAACGGCAAAATAATATGAAATCGGTCTAGTAGTTTTAAAGTCTATTCTATTATATATATAAAATACAAATCTTTCCTCTTTATAATATAACTGTTGATATCTTTGTAATTATTGTTTTATACTCTCGTATAGATACACATAGGTCGTGTTGTAATGTAATATTTGGTGCAATACCGATATTAATATTCAATTATTTTACTAATTAGTATTATAGAAGATCACCGTTTTTAATGGATTCATTTCCAAACTCCTTAGAAGGACAATGTATGTGTAACTGGAGATAGTAGATAGCAATTAGTTATTCTCGGTAAGCAATAAATATATCAATTGTGTTTGCTGTTGATAGTTTTATTGGTAGGTATTTCTACAATCCGATTTAATTGCCAACACGTGTCACATTGTAAGTTTACTGTGTAGACATATTTATTATAGACAAAATAAATCCTGTATCTAATTTCTTGTGATGTAATAATTATAATAAACTTGGGTAACTGGCTGACTGAGACACCACGAAAAGCCTCCTAAATATTTTATAATGTTTTATAACATTATAAAATATTTTGAATATTTCACTCCTTAAATAGTCAAGCCAGAAAAGCCACTGGCAGGTCAGCTAGTACAATTAATCATTTCAATCAATCAATGATTTATTAAACCTTGTTTTAAACTATCACGGTTGTTCTCTAAAGTTATATGATTATTAACGGGATATTTACCGTGGTAAGGTTGTGGAATGAGCTCCCGATATTTCGGCGCAGTTACATGCAACATGTTCTCGGGAAGACTGAAGAATGCGGGTGGTTGGTCAAAAAGTTTAAAAGTTTGGTGCAGACATAACGATCTACCCTCTTTCTTAGTCTTTTGCTACGGTTATCACTGGAACTCGAACTCGATCCTAAGTCCCGACAAAACACACGCACTGTATCACTGCGTATAGTATTTTGAACACATTTTGAACGCGGACTTTTATTTTTAAAACAACCTAATACTGGATTCCACGCACTGGCGAGTTGAAAACCATCACCTCGATTGAAATTCTGGCATTTCGAGATCTCAATAGTTTCCTTTACTAGCCTTGGTATGTAATGGCGTTCGGTGGACAAGATTTTAGGGTTATGGAATTCAATCCAGTGGTTAGGACCCGCGTCCAGCAGATGCTCAGCTATGGCAGATTTGTGTCTTTCATTGTACTGTAGTATTGTCTTTCAAATATCGGGAGCTCATTCCACAACCTTACCACGGTAAATATCCCGTTAATAATCATATAACTTTATTAAACCTTGTTGTTCTAGGTAGTACATAAACATGTGATGTTAAAATTAAATAATTAATTTCGCTAGATCCGTTTAATTAGCATACAAGATGAAAACAAAGAATAATAAAAAATACAAAACATGCAATATTAATACAGTTAAACATAATTATAATTTCGTATATCAATTAAATTTTATAAATTGAAGCAATTATGTCATAAAATAGTATGGAGTAAAACGTTATGTACAATGTCATGTAATATTCTTAAATTCTAAAAATTCCCTGATGTAATATGTTTATTTAATATGTTTTGTAACATGCGTAATGTATGTTTGTACAAATACTTCCTGCCATACTCATTAGTCGTGAAAGTGTATTAAATCTTATTATGTGCAAGTCTGCTTATTTGTTAAAATTATTGTGCTCAAAACGAATTTGTATCTAGTAGTAGGTACTGCGAACAGTAGACCTCGCGAGCACATAGTATTATTAGCGTTATTACTTTACAACTTATTATCTATAAAACCACTTGACCAATAATATTTTTATTTTATTTTCGGAGGAGGTGGCATGACTTCTGATGATATGCTTTGTTTTATTTCCTTTCACTTATAAGCCATAAAATAGAAACATATTCTGATGTTAAAGTTCATACTCGTAAATGGAAACAAGATTATTTTATATCCGATCCCACCAGCTCAAATAGGTATTTTATTAATCTATATATATATTATTAATCTATATTTTGTTTGAGGCGTCGGGTGACAGAAATGCTGGCGCCTATTTTGGGAAAAAACTTAGCATTGCCATCCAGCGTGGCAATGCCGCCAGCGTTTTGGCCACTTTTCCCCCCACCATGGGGCTTATAGATTAGATAGTTATTATTATTATTATTTTATTTAATTTTTAATTACTAATAAATGTTTTTCATCTATATCTATATATATATAAATGAACTCCTATTTCTCGTGGTCACGCTATAACTTGAGAGCGGCTTTTCCGATTTTATTCCCTTTTTTAATGTTTTCTAATAGTTCGAAGAAGGTTCTTACATTAAAAAAAAAAACGGAAGATTATGGTGAGGTCGAAGGCCGAGCCTACTACGCGAACGAACTCACGGGCAGTCGCTAGTATTATATCGATTACAAAAATCTACGCAATTTGTATTTGATAACAATAGAAGAATTAACTATTTCATTTCAAACTGATTTATGTACCCTCAAGTTTCTAACCCTAATTCAACTAGTCACATAAAATACATAACAATGTGATATCAAAACCGCGTTTATTGAATAGAGAAATTGTCTTAACCCATCCACCCTTTCTGGCTCATAAACTTGGCGAAACGTACAAAAATACGGACATAATGCCATTTGCATAATGTTTCGAGTTTTGTTTTTTCATACAGCGGTGGGTTTCAAATGTCACCGCAGACGGTGGGGTGCGAAAACGCCCATTATGGGGTGCCGGGTGTATTAAAAATCGTTCGAGTTCTTGCATTCTTAAGGTTATGCGTTTAAGTGCGTTCAACCCTGTTTTTGATGATGGAGTATGAATTCGTTTGTCTCAGTCAAGACTCGTATATTTTATAACGCAAATGGTTCATACACATTTGAATACGAGAAACGGGATTCACCTTCGCAAATAAGTCAGATCTGACTGAACTGACGCGAGATGCAGTAAGAGACAAGGGCAACTGCAAGCGTTCTGCACTCTCCTTGAAAAAGACCACCTGTATGTGGTTGAAACTGTAGTTGGAAAGATCTGACTTATTTACGAGAATGAGGCCCGTTTCTCATATAAAAAAACGATACCTACAAAATAGTCAATACCTATGTTCTACTAACTAAGTTAGCATATTGATTTTTTGTTTTTCCTGGACTCTGGAGTATAGATACTCAACTTTGTTGGATTTCCACGAGTCTTGCGCATATCTCGATTGTGGGTAGGGACGGATGGATAGAAATGAAGCATACACCCGCATCCTTTGACTAGGAGAATAAGTAACACGAGGCAAAATAAATAAGTGAAAATTAAGAACTTCACACTAATATTATGAATGCGAAAGTTTGTCCACAGTGTTCTTACATTTTCACGCCGAAACGTCTGAACGGATTTGTATGGAATGCAGAATAAAGACAGCTTATATCGAGGATTAAGATAGGCTTTTATTCCGATTCTACAGTTAGTTAACTAAAATACATTATTTCACATATAAAAGTTCTAACTCGTATGTTATTTAATCACAAGCGTTTTACTTGAGTGTATAAGAGCCTCACCTCCCTATAACAAATGTAATGTGACTTATACTTTTCACTTTCAAGTTTCAGGATTGCACTTGTCAGTACGATGATGAGATTTGTTCTTTAGATCGTTATTTGCCTGTCCTGACAGTATGGTATTTTTTTTATTTGCTTTGTTTTGTTCTCAGTTAAGTTCTTCTTGTAAAGAGTCGCCCGTAAGAGTAACTTGTCCGAACCATACAATATACAATTTCATATCAACACCAAAAAGAATACTACATTTACCACCAAAATAATGTAAGTGCTTTCAAAAATACTGATATTTTCTTTTTCTTCTGTCAGCTTTTCAGATTTTAAAAGGTTCTTTATTTTTCTTTAAAATGAACAATGAAACTAGCGGAAGTCTGATACTAACATGATGCTTTGCAATGTCCTGAAAGCTCACTCATAACAGGTATATTATCTCAAATATCTTACAGACACTCAACATCAAGACTATGAAGTCACTAGCGGATGTAGTCGTTCCGACAATAAAACTTCCGGTAGCGACACTCGACTCACTTCCGGCGTCTGTGAGGGTAGCTTCCTCCCATTTGTTTGTACCATCGACAAATAATAATTGAGAAGTAGTTCTGGCTTTATTAGAAATTAGAAAATGAAAGTGTTCAGTTTTTATTGGATTTCAAGAAAGGGGTGAATTTAATCGATGTCATAAAAAGGTTTTTAATTCAATGCCGTTGACATATGTGACTTAGACTTTATAGGGGACGAAGTTATAGAGCGTATAGTGCAGCGTCATATAAAGCATCAGCTAAACCACTTGCAAAACTGGCCGGCGCTTAGAATGGTGCTTAGAAAAATGTGTAACTTATACCCAGCGGGTCATCTGCTAGTTTTCCCGACAGGCCCCATGTTCTACGTTTCACAATAGTTTTGATATATTATTTTTTATTGCGTTTAAATTCGTCATAACTTTCTTGTTTGTGGTTTTAAAGCCATAAACAAGAAAGTAATGACAGAGTATATAGATAGTTAGTTATTTTGTGGTATTATTACCACAAAATAACTTGCTTGTATTCTGTAATGTATTCTTATTCTAAATAAATAATTACTCGTTACAAACCTTATAAAAAAATCTCCTGATTTTACAAAGTAGATAAATCAGTGTAAATACTATGCAAAGTGACAAGTTCTAAATGAATTACAAAAAAAAACGGCAAGCCGTGTTGAAATTAGCTTTCTTTTGAGAAGTTCTTTAGTTACTATATTACCCTTTCCAAAGAATTCGTTTTATGAACAGTTATACAGTTGCCCTTTTTTATTCCATCTGTACTCTGTATGTTTTGTGATGACCTGATGTCTAGGACCTCTATTGCGTGCAATATTCCTTCCCAAGTTGAGAATAACACAATTTTAGTTCATCGTTAGAGAAGTTCTATGTATAAATCTTATTTAATCCATTGACATTTTAGTAAATATTGTAAACAATACTTTAATTTCAAATATATACCTACACAAAACGTTAGTCTACACTAAAACTAAAATAACCTACTTAGTTTAATAAAACTGCTACAATGCAATGTTCCTAAAATGTTGGCAGGTTTACAATGTTTATTACAATGTTAAATTTTTAAGTGAGGTATTATTATTATTGGTTTCAACATGTAACTCTGACGAAATATTACGTGTTCTTTGGCTTTAACATTCCGATCCAGAGAGGCCTATTATACAGCCAGAACATAGCAAAACAATATAACCACCCCCTCTAAGAAAACCAATAAGAACAATAATAAATAACTCTTATCATATTTCGAGTATGCTCCTGGTCGCATCGCGAGAGATCCAAAGCAATATATCACTAGGAATTTACGAGGCAAGATACGACAGGAAAATTGCAAGAATGGTGGCGCAATCTATCTTAGTTGGGTAAAGGGAGGTTTTTGGGGAGGGCGGGAAGGGCGAGGGAGGCAGGGGAAACTTCGAGAGGTTATTAGTCCAAGCATCTGTTGTTGAGTTGGGGGCGTGATGGAACCCCGGTAGGTACAAGCTAACAAATCTAATTGCTCAGCAGGAGGCCGCGTAATGACAAAACGGGCGATCGTGGCGTAAGGCAATTTGTTAGAGGTCAGGTGACCCATGATACTTTCCCATGTCTGCTTGTATCTGGAAAACTGGTTTGTACCTGTTGTAATAGTTTTTTTTCCTTCTACAAATATTGCAAGAATGTAATTTGTGCCGTCTTCAATTATACTAAATTGCCTTAGTATAAAAAATATATTATACTATAGGTATGTAATATTAACTACAAATTTAATATAATCTAAGTAATATTGTTTATTGTAATAATAATATAATGTGCTAGCTGCTCGCCGCGGTTTCACCCGCGCGGTGATGGATGATGATGATGATGAATCTTATATAGCCTATTTTACTCAGGGTGAATGTAGCTTTCCAATTGTGAAAGAATTTTTAAAATCAGTCCTGTACCATTTGAGCCAATTCGTTACAAACATACATACAAATCTTTCTTCTTTATAATATTATTATATAGTATAGATGTAATATTTTTTGACATTGCATTAAGTTTTATCGATCTATTATTTTATTTTCAAACAACATCTTTTCTCTTAAAAAATTAAGACTGATCTTTAAATTATGTACTTTGATAATTCTTTAAAAATATTTTGTAATTTTACAACAATTCTATATTTTCAATATACATATTTCATAATTTGTACGCCCCAAGGCAGACCATGTTGGAAACTTTCAAACATCTTTGTAACATCTTATATATTATGCACCCATGTTTTTGACAAATAAACTATCATTTCATATAAAATATGACAAGGAAACAAACAAAAAGCAAAATAACACGGCTATGGAAATAACTAGACTGTACATTCAAGCGCTTATTCCGCCCTCTATTTGGGCTTTGCCGTAGTCGAGTAATTATGTACTAAGTGATACTAGCGCCATTAATGTCTCTTTTTGATACAAAAATGTACTTATAGGAGTATAATTTATGTATATACATTTCTGTTTTAAAAGGAAACACTCACATTGGATTCAGTATTCGGTTTAGTAATAAATGAATAGCAAAAAGTTTACCGTTTGCGGGGCGATTAGGTAGTACCTTTCTACGGGTGCACTGGGTATGTTATGCAAAATTCATGGGTAAAGTAGACCCGATTTCTTCCCCACCAAATAACAAAGGTTATATTTAAAAACTATATACCATTAACTGGTCGTATCTTCTAATTTTAAACTAAATCATATTATACACAGCCGTCATTTTGTCCTATGAGAACAAATAACATTAGACATTTCATTCCGAGAACTTAAATGTAACCGTGTCCAAGCAGTGGCTACTTTTTTGCTTCCATACATGGAAAACACTTTTTGGGACAAAAAATGTGTTACCAGATATTGTCATTTTACGTGGAATTTAAGTTTAAACTTTACCTGTATATAGTATCCGATATGTAAAATAAGTTATCCTACCAGATTTAAGGTTTCGCTACACTGCGGCGATGGTGCTGCAGTAGTTGTGGTTGTTCCGAGGCCTCGTTTACTTCTAAACCGAATTATTGCACCACAACTACGTCAATGTGCCTCAAAGCACATTGAAGTATCAGCAAAAGTCATTGTCTATTATTTTTATTTCATACATTTTCCCCATTACGCATCTATTTAACCTAGTTATCTATCGATAATTATCTATCGTCTCGCTTAGCACGTCATCGACGCGGGCGTCCCGAACACTCCTTGAAAAAGGCCACCGAATGTGGTCGAAACTATAGTCGGACCTATCCGATAAATATTACGTGAGTAATCCCGTATTTTTAATTAATCATGATTGAAAACCACGTTAGTTTTTATAACAAAATATACTAAACTATTTACAATATACTTAATTAATATAATTGTAGTGTACCAGTTTATTGACAATTCACATTTTTTTAAAGATAGGGAAGTAATTCTGTATAAGAAAAACATAACTTTATCTTGCCATGAAAAGAGTGTATTTGTAATTTGGTATTATTTTTAGTTTACAACGGGAGCCTCTAATTAAAATTCCAAGTATACATATTGTATCACTTGCTTACGTATTGGTGCACATAATTTCTAGTAAATTACAAACGAACTTATAATAATAGTACCTGTACTTATCATAAACAACATAATTACAAAAAGATTACATCTTGATATACACTTTGAAATACCTTAAAATGGACGATGTCGTTTTATCCTGAAAAAGGAATTCAATACTATTTTTAACTTGATGATGGTGATGACGCAGTCAAAGATGAAGCTTGCAAACCTAGAAAAAAGGAAAAAAGTCTTGGCGATGAATGAAAACATCACATTATTAACCTAAACTATCAAGAATAGTGCCTACATCAACTAAAAGAAAATAAAAAGAAACTATATAAGTAAATATAGTTACAATAAATAAAAATACATGACCTGGCGAATTCACACTTCACTGTAAGTCCTGAAAGGCCAGTTCGTTAGGCAAGTTACATACGTTTAATGAGGTTAATTTAATTTAATTTTTATTTAGTTAATTTTATGAGGTTTAGTCAGGTTCTGGCTTCAAGGCAGGCTTCAGCTCTGGGTTGAATGCCTTACGAACTTTGATTGCATCGTCAGAGCGATAATACTCGACAAACCAACATCCTCGATTTGCTATCAAATTATCCTGGGTCAAGACTATAGGAATGTATGAAATGTATTGGTGTAATAAGTTTTTTGGGTCCAAATCCATTAAGGTTTTGAGTCAAAAACCATTATTCTATTCTTTTATCAATTACACTCTTTGGATCATGCTTTTCCGTTAAAATCCCCTGCCCTTTCGTTTTCTTTCCATTGTCTTTTTCACGTCAATTATCTTTTTTTTGAATGTGCTGGCCAATTAAAAATGAGTTACTATTATATACTAAAGAAATATACAAAAGCTTTTAATGAGAAACGAACGAAAATTATCTACGTGTATATCACATGATTCACATTGTCTTGCAACATTTTTTTGCACTAATACAATGTAATTTTTATTTAAATTTCCCGCTAAATCCGAGAACGATCACCTCAAAGGCATCTAGAAGATATACAGAGTCCGAATACCAGTAAAACCCGTAGTTTACCCGTAAGTTTCGAGGAAATGAGTAGGCGTTGCGTTTTAGTAGGCACCGCTTGACGCAAGATAACGAAATACGAAAACGTCACTTCTACTGTGTATGTGGGTACATACAATCTTTTTATGCTTATCTTTCTGTGATTTATGACTTGTTCGGCGTCCAACAACGGGAAAGAAAGGAGGCATACAAAAGTAATTTATTTTTTACGTTTGTTTTTCTTGTCTTACCATCGGTGCGTGCGGTACTGGCCGCAGGGCATGTTTTTTGAAGTTGGCATTTTTGAGATGTCGCAATATGATTTATGTATGACCTCTCGCGTAGGCGTGCCCACTGCTTAGCTCGATCGGTATTTTCGGCTCAACGTAACATTAATCATGGAGCACAAATAAATCATCCAGTAAATGTGTCCTCTCAATATTGTGCGTAATTTACGATGCGAAATTTTCGGGATTTTGTTTTGTTGTGTATAAAAATTGTTTACCTACAGGTATTTTTGGGTTATCATTTGTTACTGTATTCATAATGTATTATGTGTTTATTTCAATTTGAAAACATCAATGTGATGAACGATTTTATAATCATTACGATTTTTTAAATCGTGCAATATCACTACTCTTTGCTAATAAAAATAGGATCAAAGTTTACGAAACTCGTAAATTATACGAACACGCTATTATTAAAGCTTGATTACCTTGAGCTGCATTGTGACGACCTGACAGTGATCAGACTTGTCACTTGCATAGTTACGAATGTAATATTACACCGTGTAAGTTAGATACGAATAGTACAAAGGAGCAGGCCAGTACTGCCCCGAAAATCAAGATATCCATGCAGCATTGAGTAAGGTATGAAAACCCTTTTTACTTGTTATAAATACCACGCTAGCTGATTTACCTCTAAAGGTTAAAATACTAAAAATATAAAACAACAAAAAGGTAGTTTAGTTAATGTTAGTGTACTTATATACAAATGGTAATATTATTTTACATCGCCTATTTTGGCTTGATATTTGCTTTAAAATATTGATTTCTTCTAGAAACAATCCGCGTCTGTTACATGTCTACAAACAAATCTAAACCCTTTATAAACAGCACAAAAATATATCATTTATTCTTGTTTCAATTCAATAACAAATGTTCAAGTACTAGGAACTTCTATAGAAATTTAGTTTTTAAAGAGAGCCATAATTTACACAGATTATTTTTGTATGTGAATTATATCTTATTATACAAAGCAATCCATGCATAATTTGACTACATGTTTGTAAGCATTTGGTTACATAACGAGTAACAGGAAGCTCTGTTAAAACCTACCAGCAATATGATTTTAGATAAAGGGATGAAATTATCATGATGTCGTCCATTATGGTGCTTTCACCAGCATTTTGAAACCCTTACTATAATCATTTTAAAACATTGATCTGCTACTCTTTAACCAATGTTGTACAATTGCATTGATTAATAGTTCACTTTCATGTCATCTCATTTCCTTGATCATCAAGTGATAATGCCAAATAAATAAAATCTAACGGACCAACCTCTGCCGTACTCAAAACTAAATCATTACTTGTCAATATAAGGGAAGACGCTCATAACTCCGAATATCTCAACACTGTCCCACGTATAGATTAGAAAACGGACACCATAAAACAACTGCTGATTTTGTAATTTGACTATTCAGAAAACAGTTCACACGATTTGATAAACATGTTCCTCTCTCAATTAGTCTCTAACCGGACACACTTGGATGGAATAATTCATGATGGCACCAAGCACCAAATTATAATCTTGTCATACTGCGTCATGCAGACGACCAGTTCGATCAATAGCTAGATTGAAATGATAAGCTGATAGTTAACAGACAGTAATCTTAATAAGGTACTTAAAAAAAGGTTATACACCAATCCTCGAAATTGTTACATACCTTACAAATTGGCACCCTGAGCTTAAATAAGTTATTCTGATTTTTCTGCTTCTTAGTACTTAAATTAACTATTTTATAAGCTATAGGTTCATTGTATTTTGTTCTTCAAATAGACAAATATTCTTACTTTCTTACTTACATGAGAACAAGATTAATATTTTCGTAATAATTAAGTCGTCCGTTTAATATCATCGTTTATTGCATTATTTTAAAAGTGGTAACTTTTCTTTGTCTGATTGTCTTGCAATTATAGCTTTTACCATATGCCAGTTTCGCTCTAAATGCAATAAATGAGCTTTGTTTTTTTAACAGTAGGTATTTTGTTACAAAGTTGTGCACCTTCAAATGTAATCATTTTTAGTTACCTTAATATATATTATTAAGCACTATATATATACACATAATATATATATATATGGTACCTATATACATAGTATATCATGTAAATCACAGGTTTAAAACAGTGCCAATTATTATTTTATATATTTAATCTGACGCGTGCAATTCTCTAAGAGCAAACATTATTGAATCTTTGACAAAATCCGTGAAACAAATGACGAGATGACAAGCAACGTTGGAAAAACAATCTTATGTACAAGGGCGATATCTCAAAGTATTTGACACCGGGGAACTCGTCGACAAACACAACGAATCGCATGGCTTATTATAGTCATATGACTATTATATTTATATGTTTAAAGTTACTAATGTTTGTACGGTACGGAATTATGTTATCCATTGGGATGAACGAGTGTGCCCTTGTATTAAATAATCAATTTAATAATGTGTTATTTTTGTTACAGGTATGTTTATATTCGACGTGTGTTCCATAGTTTTTCAATCTCTAAATGTGAGTATTCTACCATCAACTTGTCAGTAAAGCAGTTATCCAGGTTAATGTGATTTGATCTCAATATGTTAGTTTTTTTATATGCTGCGTAGACAGATTCATGTCAAAGGGCATGCTCGTTTCTACACAGGTATTAAATTTGAAATATATGTAAAGTGTTAAATAAATATCCTGGAGCAAACCCAGTTAAAATCTTAGTCAGTGAAATATATATAGTGATAGATAGTTGAGACATGGATTAAGTAAAAGTTACACAGACGTGTAGTTTTTTAATTGATCCGTATTCCATAGTATAAATATAATTATAATTTACATAATATCTCACATAAAAGTAATTATCTGTACCTAATATTATAGGAATTTTCGGGAATTGATTTGAATGTGTGAACAAACTTGAATACTCGAATATTCGAACTCTCGAGAAACGTGTGGTTTTTAATTGTATAAAAGTTTATATATTCTAATATATATATATATACTCTAAACTATAATAAAAGTATTGAACTAACTTATATTTAAAATGCTCGTGTCACGGTGATTGTAACATAACTCCTACGAAATTCTTGTAAGTACTCGATTCTTATTAAATTTTGTGTGCGTATTCAGTAGATCTGAATTCTCAGAACGTTAGAATAGATAGAATAGGTATTAAAGAACAAAGAACTTTTCATCATCATCATCATCATCTATCACTGAATATTATAAAGATTCTTCTGAAAATGAGAAACGAATTCTGAATCTGAAAAAGAGCTTGTGTTATCAAGAAATTGGCCTGTGTTGCTTGAGAGTTCGACGGACATATTGATACTCTTACAAATCACTTATTGGTGCATTGAACAAATATGCCCTCATTGTACATCAAACGAAGATACTGACTAAGTAAATTCTATATTTGCCTTGACATAAAACCACTTGATCATACTTACGTCACAGTGAATACGTCAAAAGCCCGCGAGCAATGCTCCGCACAAAACATGCATTATGAAGATTGCACATCTAGCCAAGCCAAGTAGCGGATAAAGCCACTAAAACTGCGGTAGAGTGTTAGCGATTTGAAAACTGTAGCGGGTAAAATCAATCTGAAGTAAATAGCAATAAGTTTGATGATGGTTGATGGTTTTGTTTGCCTTTTAATGAGCAAAGACGAGGGTATAAAAAGATCATTATCGTACGTGATTTTGCTAGATCTTCGTTTCTTCTCTATCATCTGTCATATATCGAGCGAAGCGTCTCTGCTAGCTAAATTGACTAGCCAAATTGACTTTCATCTGTCCATATAATTGTTAGGTTGTTTGTTTGTCTTCCTGTACAGGTCGCATTTTTCAAACAATCTTGACGAAACTTGATATGCATGTTCTACTATATAAAACATTTTTTTATCATTGGTGATTTTGAGTGGAGTGGGAGGTATTCAACAATGGGGGCGGGGGCAGGGTTTGATTGGTCAAGAAGTTTCCGAGAACTTGTGTATGACTGCGAAAAATTGCCGCAAATAAGACTTTGTGCTCGCTCGGTCTACTGTTAGAACAGAACTACTAGTAACACGTCTTATAGTTTACAATAACTTAAGTCACATAACACAATGTTTTGCTAATACATATAATTTACTTTCTACACTGCTCTACTATACTTACTTCGTTCTGAATTTTAATTATTAGAGAAAAGCCGCGTTTTCTTTATAAATCGCTGAAGGACTGTGAAATTAGTGGACTAGACTAGTATGAGTTTCGAATCTGTTTGACGCTATTTGCGTGGCCCTACGCATAACATAGGTACTGTTGCCAAAAATCACACAATAAATAACACAAGAGAGCAAACTGCATGCATTATAGCCGTACCTTATCTTAGTGAATTTGAAGCCAAGAGTTGCCCATTAAATATGCATTAAAATTACCTGTCTAGAATGAAAAATACGTGTAGCTTACGGGGCTTAAGCCCTATTATTCGATACTGTGATATATTGCTTTGACGAACAAATATTATGTAATTTGTATTCGTGTCGTTGAGCTAAATGTGGTAAAAGTTGATGAATAAGATACTCGTAGTTAATATCAAACCATAACTTGGTGGATCGTACGAAGTATGTTTATGTCCTGCTATTAATTATTTGAGCCGCCAACAATTTTAACTACAATAAATGTAATATAAACAAAGGTAAGTAACTTTTGTTTTTATCACATTGTTAAAAGGAAATAGCGAAAGCAAAAAAAACTAAGCTTTACTAACTGAATGCAAACGCATCATGCACATTTTATTGTAATATTAACAATAATAGTGGGTACTTACGAGATTATTGTTTTTTCAGCATTTTTATCACGCAGGCAATTGATTGCCTATACTTATCTGATGAAACGTGATGTGCCTGCATCAAAGGAGTAGCCATGCTAACTTATAACTTATGGTATGTTGTATATGGCAATATCTGTTTTATGGCGAAACAACAAATTGTTCAGCGCAATTATACTAAATTGAATTACTTTGTTCATATACATATAGATATATAATATTTTTATATTTCCAGTAACTTTCTTAGTCATCATAATCATCTCAGTCGTAGGACGTCCACTGCTGAACATATGCCTCCCCCATGATTTTCCAAAAGGAGCGGTTGGAAGCGGCCTGCATCCAACGTCATCCTGAGGTTTTTTTCAGGTCTTCCACCGTGTCGGTGGACGACCTACGCTGCGCTTGCCGGTCCGTGATCTCCACTCCAGAACATTTCGGCGCCATCGGCCATCTGTTCTGCGTGCTATGTGCTCTGCCCACTGCCACTTTAACTGGGTAATCTTCTGGGCTATGTCGGTGACTTTCGTTCTTCTACGGATCTCCTCATTTCTGATTCGATCACGTAGAGAAACCCAGAGCATAGCCCTCTTCATAGCTCGTTGTTTCTTTCTAAACTCACTTTCTAAATATATTATAATAATTAAACCGTTATTTGGAACTTCAAAGTTCAAACATACTGGAGGCCTCCATGGAACAGTACTTTGCTGGTCATCAGTATCAGCATATTAAATATACTCATACTATCACGTCTCCGCAAATGTTGGGAGACGTATTATATTATATTTATATTTACTTATCATGATTTTTATTACTGCAGATATATCTATATATCTAGTGGCTTATAGCCATTTTATCTCCTAGTTGAGTATTAATATCCAACAATTGTAAATTTGAACAGGGTATTGTAAAATTATTTCCCTTGGTTCTGCAATAGTTGTTACCTTAGCTACCAACGGATGGTTGCTTAAACAGACCTTCTGGTAGAAGGTAGGAAGTAGTGTTCGTAATTAAACATAATTAGTCTGTAACAGAAACGTGCAGTAATACTAAAAACAACACACGCAGAAGCTTGGCATATAATTGGAACCTATCTACTGCGTCATATGAATTAGTTAAAATTCCGAGTTACGAGTAACCAAAGTTTTTCTAATACTCAAGCAGGTGCATCCTTGAAAAACTAGGCTATAAACGGCAAAGACGGCAATGACCTCCAGAACGTAGACTAGGTAAACAAGATGCCTAAACGAGGCCTGAGATGCGGCGCACGGATATCCCTGAAAAACTAGGCCAAAGATTGCAATGACTTTCAGAAGGTAGACTAGGTACCTACAAGTACATACTATACTTAATATTAATCTTTGTTAATTTTAATACTAATTAAACTAAATTTATAAGATAAGTATATTAACAAAATCTATCGAACCAAGTGTTTAGTTACCTTGAAACCGTCATAAAGTTAAGTAAACAATGCATTATGTAAACTTTTGTTGATTAAAATTGTGATCACGCGTCGACTGCGAATCAATCACGCTGACATACAAAGCTACCTCCGCAATTACAAATGTCGCAAACAAAACGTGGGTTAACCCTTGTACAGTGTACTTACATTGACTGACTAAGTAATACCGAAACCTTAGAAACTACTATAATACTATATAATTAAAAACTACTATATAATTCTATAATATATTTGTCATACGAGATGATATTTTATTTTTTCATTAAAATGCTGGTCATTCACTAATAAGTTTTTAATCTCTTAACTGAATTTGAAACACGATACGTGAAATTTACAAAAAAAATAAAATTAAAAGGGGATGACGTAGGGGAAGTCAGGAGGAAAAAATGAAAAAAGGAGGAGACAAGACTGGGGATTAGATTTTGGTCCGGTTTCAAGGAAAAACAGCAATATTTAAGATGGGTTAAGACCCGAGAATTTTATTGAAAAATAAAATAGATTTCAAGGACTTCAGATTTTTATATTTTAGACAAAGAACAAGAAAATTAATTTGGGCCCAGGAGGTGTCCCAAATGAAAAGGACTGGCTTCCGAATCTTGGAATCCGGAACCTTTAGGGGTAATCACAATTCTTGATAATGATAGAGTAGGTTTATAATACAGTGTACGTAGTAGGGAAACCTAAATTTACGATTATATAGACGGTTATGAATTAATAGGCTGCGTAACACAGCACATTGACTCCATCAAACTCCAAAAATACGCATGTCTAATAGGGCTGTCCAAAAAAATTACGCATTATAATTTATTTTTCTTTGTATGAAAAAGAATAAGTGATTTAAATTTTGTAGCCATGTGAACCCTGATTAGGGACTTCAGTATTATTACTACACCTTTTTACTACACGCTATATATTTCGTATGAGATATATTTCAAGGTATAGAGATGAGTATGTTTCAAGGCTTACCACGCATTAAAGAACCTACCAGTTTTGCTTGAGAGAGATGCGTCAAATAGTCGTTTTGAGTACGATGTTGTCGATATACTGTAATGAATAATTATACACCTAGTAAGAATGGTATCGAGTTCTCATGCTGGTCCCAACCGGACGCGTCATTGCCAACATCACTGTCCAGTACTCTCGTTTCCAAGATTGCTGTGAGTTTGGGTCTCTACTACTAGTACTAGTGGATTAATGTACATTAAAAAAGGAAAGAATAGAATAATTTATTGGCATTATAAAATTAATAGTTACACTAGGCAAGCCAATTTACAGTAAGATCTGTATCTATACTAATTATAATATTATAAAGAGGAAATATTTGTTTGTATGTTTGTAACGAATTGGCTCAAAAAGTACTGGACCAGTTTCAAAAATTCTTTACCATTGGAAAGCTACATTCACCCTGAGTAACATAGGCTAATAAGATTCATCAGCATCATCATCATCCATCACCGCGCGGGTGAAACAGTGGAGAGCAGCTAGTTACATATATAATGTAATAACGTTATAATCAACGAATAGTTTTGGGAGAAATAAGAATCAATGAAAAATTTACAATTCATTAATGAATATAACATTAAAGTTAGAAATTATAATGATCAAAACTGACAAGAGCTTATATAAGTACAATATATGAAAAATTTAACATCTTATGTTCTCAAAAACAATATGAGACTGATCCAATATTTGTCCAATAAGTCTATAAAAGTAGTGGATGTAAATGTCGATTGCTGTACTCGTACGCATTCTACAATTGGTTGATCAATTTATTAACACGAAAAGGAAGATTTCACTAGACGCATATGCATAAATTAATTTAATGAATAAAGGGGATAATGATCTAAGAACTGTTTGAGCTTTCGCTTAAATTCATTCGCAGGCAAGGTCTCTAATACAAGCCGGTAATTTATTAAACATGCAAATCTTACCAATACCCTGTGTTTTTTTACTAGTCTTACTTTGGGTATAAATAGGTTATCTTTATTTCGCAGGTTATATGTATGCACAGTTTGTTTTTGGTTAAATTTGAATCATAAATTTCCAGTAGGCATTGTAAATATACAAGCATATTAGCATTCATGTTATTATTATTTTTAAAATGTTGCCTGACTAATGTGCGTTTTCTTATGCCAAAAAATTCTTAATGCTCTTTGCATTGTTGTTGCGTTACATTTTGGAAAACAGTTTTTTTTCTTTTATTTGTCTTATCACAAATTTTGCGTACACTTAAAAATACCCTATAAACCATAAGTGAAAAAAAAATTGGGATTTGGAAAAAATTGGAAATTTGTGAAAAAATTTGGAACCACTACTAGCACTCTTGTTCGCATGAAAAACAACTTCCCAAAAGTTTTATTTTTGGATAAAACGTCTATGCATTACCTATTCTATGTCATCTTCTAGCTATGTTAAAAATTGCAACCAGATCAATAGTTCTGAACCAGCCCGTTGGATAAATACTATCAATCCAGCTAACTTTATCACTTATTTTACGTGGATTAAACGTAGGTAACCTTAATTCCTTTGTGACACAGGCAGTATTTATACCTACGCCTTAATAAATAGTTGCTAGACACAGTTATGTTGAAGATTGTCAGCACTCCAGCCATTTACTGAAATCTCTAGGGAAGCTTAAAATACTCAATTCGACTGTTTATTTATTATTTCTTTTTTTATGTTGTTACCTCATAACTTTCGATAGGGTGAACCGATTCTCAAAATTCTTTTTATTTTTTGAAAGCTGGTTTGTGTGGTCCCATTTGAATTTCATTAAATTCAGTCAAATAGTTTTTGAGTTACACTCCAATAACTGATTTTTACCAAAGTAATAGAATGGAAGTCGGTATTAAATTTTTCAAATTGCACTTGTGATTTCGCAAGCTCAATAATAAAACTAAAGAGGCAATGAAGTAAATATAGACTTATTTAGTTTTCCTAATCATCATCACTTCTTGTTCACATATATACTACAGTGAACTCAAAAATCCGATAGTTAATTGAGCTACGAGCTAAGTTGAAGCAAAACTAAAACGTAGAATTTTCAATAGGCCGAACAAACATGAGTTCCAGTAGTAGGACCTCTCATCACAGCGGACTGCCAACTCACCTCGATTGTTATTCACTAGAACACGCCGAGTTGACATCGCACGCACACAGCGAATGCTCAATATGGGGAATTCACGCTCGAGCATCGTCACATCACTCGAGTACATGACACTGCAGTGCTCTTGTTTCACATCGTTGGTATTACGTATCTGGAATATAGCATAAATAGATATAAAAAATATACCAAAAAATTGAACCAACGCCAAAAAGTGTGAAAGAACTTGTTGAAGTCGGTACCATGATAGTTCAAAAGTAAGTACTCCTATTATCACAATATTGTGCGCATGGTACCAACTTCGACAAGTTGATTCACACTTTTGGTATTGAAGTCGGTTCCATTTTTTGGTATTTTTTTTACACGTTTTGATAATAGTTTTACCCTTTTTAGTGATCTTTGCTACCTTACGAGATACACGATACACCGTCAATGAGATGTTAGCAAGATATGCAAAACACTTTTCACTTATTTGAGTATAACTGCTTAACCGAACTAGATGAAATTTAAATGGGCCCACTTCGGAAGTATACACTCTATCAAACAAAAAAAGTATCATTTAAATCGGTTCATAAACTATATAACATATAATAACTATAATATATATGTAAACGGACGAATTGAGAAACCTCCTTCCTTTTTGAAGTCGGTTAAAAATCATTTTATAAACCTTTGGTTACATTCTGAAATGGTTTTCAATCTGAATATAAAAATCTTCAATTACTTTTATTTTTTATTTCATTATTTTCATTTATTTTATTTAATAATTTTTTAGTACTATTTCCGTATATTTTTACTAGAACAAGCCATATAACCTCTTATAAAAATAAAATCTAATAAAAATCTTTAATTTTGATTGAAGATTTTTACAGTCACATACATTTTTTTTGTATTGTTAAAGCCATACTTCTATTAAATATTAAATTATGCAATAGGTTAACATTACAACTTAGATTTAATTATCGTTATTTTCTAAACTTCTTGGTAAAACATTGGTATTATAATCCCAACATGCAAAAATAAATTTTACACAATTCTATATATCTAAAAATATAATTAATTGCCAAAATGAAACATTGTGTATCGAAACTACCCCTTGAATCGGGAAAAACCTGTATGTTAATATAGGTGACAGCTTTTGCCCACGACTTAGTCTGCGTAGGGTATTTTTTTTCTAGATATAAATTATTGTAACTATAAAGAGCTATGTTCATGACTATTGCCTGCCACTACGTGTGATATTTGACAAAAGTTCAAATCAACTCCAGCAAATTCTACTAACTCTGGTTAGTCCATGTGACTTATTAATAGTCATCGCGAAACAAATCTTAATTGGAACCTTTTTTTGCCATCTTTAATCCAAACGGTAAGTTCGGAAATATTGTACACGCGGCACAAAGAGTGTTTCTCTTTTGGCTTTAGTTAATATTTTGGCCTCAATGAAACATGAAATATCTAAATACTAATTTTCACACCTATAAGCTCAAAAAGAAAGTATTTTCCATAAAAAGTTTCATCCCCCTTTTCACCCCCTACGTCATCCCTGTCCATCCAAAAAAGATTATGTATAACATTTTTTATTTTATATGAACTATTAATAATACAATTTGTCACACCTATGACTTCAAAAACAAAGGACTTTCATTCTTAAGTTTTCTACTATTTTTAACCCCTTAGGGGTTGAATTTCATAAAAAACATTCCTTAATATACATCTATCCACCAAGACAAAAACACCCTCCATATTTCAAGTCCCTGTAACCAGCGGTTAGGTTAGGCTCTTGGTTCACTTTCTGGTTTTGCTTTGTGGCGTGCTTCGATAAGCAAGTAGGTCTTGCTCATGATAGTTGGAGTGCGACCTAGAGTTTAGAACTTTAGTTTTGCTTAGAACTGTAGATATAGATAGATAGATAAACTCTTTATTGCAACACCCCCCGTACAATAAAAATTTAACAACAAAAATATATAAAGCTTATACTGTCAAATGGGCGGTCTTATCGCTCAGAGCATTCTGTTCCAGACAACCATGTACTGTGTGTATGTACTGTTATATGTTCGTCCCCCTGAGACATTGGGGTTTGATGCAGTATTTGAGTAATTTTACTTGTCTTCCTTCACACACTTTTACAGTACCTACCTAATTAATGCCTACGCTCTATTGCTTTACGGCAGAATAACTGTGGTGGTACCAATCAAGACGGGCTCTACCTAGTAAGGTTTCCTCGGATTACGGTTTGATTCCCGAAGGTGGAGGGAATATTCTTTTTCGCCGTCCCTTCCCAGAAAGAAAACGTGGATTAATTTTAGACGCATACTAAGGTTTTAGATTAACAACTTGGACGCATACTAAGATTTTAGATTAAAATTATAAATGTATATCATCATCATCATCTCAGCCGTAGTACGTCCACTGCTGAACATAGCCTCCCCCATGATTTTTCAAAAGGACCGGTTGGAAGCGGCCTGCATCCAACGTCGTCCTGCGACCTTCATCAGGTCGTCTGTCCACCGTGTCGGTGGACGATCTACGCTGCGCTTGCCGGTCCGTGGTCTCCACTCCAGAACCTTTCGGCCCCATCGGCCCCATCGGCCATCTGTTCTGCGTGCTATGTGCCTTGCCCACTGCCACTTCAACTGGCTAATCTTCTGAGCTATGTCGGTGACTTTCGTTCTTCTACGGATCTCCTCATTTCTGATTCGATCACGTAGAGAAACCCCGAGCATAGCCCTCTCCATAGCTTTTAGCAATGTATATAGGTATAAGTATTATATGTATATGTAAGTTCAATGAGGAAGGTAGACTATAGATGGCTCCTAAAAGTGAGTAAGCATCTTTTCTTAGCTTTAAGTAATACCAGATGATTGGTGACTTAGTGATTCATATGGTATTTACATTTTAAGAATAAAATAAACTTCCATTCATAGATTTGTAAGTCAAATGAGACAAACACGTTTTACGATTCCATAGTATGAATAATATATTTTTTTATATAACCGTTTTAGTCTTCATGATATATTTTAACTTATGCAACCTACGTATTCTCTAATGAATCAGTAGATGATGTTTTGTATTTATAGGAGAAAATAATATTTTAACAGTTTAAGCTAATACCGTGATAATTAAAACAAAAGATTTATGAATGAAACTGACGTATATTTACGTCTCTGGGACGCAAAGGGTTAGAGATAGCGAAATATTTAATAGAATAAAATAAAAACAGACCAAATGCGAGTTGGACTCGCGCACTAAGGGTTCCGTATATTAAGAAAACATTTAACATTATAGCTCTAACTAAAAGACAAACTAGGTCAAAGGACACACTTAACTTTGACGCACGATCCATAGACACGGTTATTATACCAACCGCATATAATTCCCTTTTTTCTGTTATCAATCTACACATTTACAATTAAGCTCTGTGATCAACCGGACAACTCATCAGACGAGAAGTCATGTTACAGGCTGTTAGCACTGTTAAATCTGAAGATGCCTGAAGAGAATGTAAGTAGATGAATAGCGTAGATATTTGTATCAAATGGGCCCAAGAAAATGGATAGTCATGCTATATGGTTTCAAATTTACGTAAAATGCGCGATGAAGTTATCAAGACGCTATATTTTGTAAAAAACGAGCAAAATTAGACCGATTTTCTTCGAAATATGATCATAAATATTTGTTATTTTTAACCGACTTCAAAAAAGGAGGTTATATGTTCGTGTGTATGTTAGCCGATTTCTGCCCCATTTTTGGACGAATTCTCAAAATTCTTGTTTTATTTAGTAGAGTTTACTTTCGAGTGGGTCCCATTCAATTTCATCAAATTCGGTCAAGCAATTTTTACACTCCGAAACTGAAAAGTGTTGATTTATCTTGATGATACCATCATTGACAATTGATCCTGTAAGTACGGTCACTAAAAATGGAAAAAAAAAAATATTTTACCTTGAAAATGGAACCGACTTCAACACCAAAACGTGTCATATAACTTGCCGAAGTCGGTACCATGCGCACAATTTTGTGATAATAGGTACCCACTTTTAAACTATCATGACTGATTTCAACAAGTTATGCCAAACTAAAATTGTGTAATTTTAGTAACTACACAAATGGCCTTAGAAACCAAAATTTTCTGGAACATTAAATCTTTCCCAAATGAGTTCCTTCAGCTGTAACAGGTACTCTGTAGTGCGTCCGATTATAAGTATTATTTCTTTGAAACTTCTTTGAAATCCTGCGTAAAACTTTTCGGTTGGCGATGTCTTTTGCCTTAACTTATATTGTATTGTGTTTTCTGTTCTGTTTTTTAAGCGATACTCGATTTGTTAATAGTTTCTTATAGAGTCATTTTTTCTGTTACATGGAGAAAAGTACTTTCTGTACCTATTTGTACCAAGACAATGTACCTGAAGGTGACTTAATTTGACTTTTAATATAGGTATATTATAATAAATACATACTAGAGCCGCAATCCAAGATTTTTTACTATATCGCCTGCCTGAACCGGAAATCAGACCGGTTTGTAAAGAACACTTTATCTCTTTTTATGACAACGATCGAACGAGTCAATCACCGGCATCACTAATCATAACGCCCACACAGAGAAATCTTTAGGTATTTGTGGAGCGTATACTTAACGACATATATATGACGATTCATAATAGTTTAAGTAAACGGACTGTTACGCAGGAGCAGCTCAAGATGCCGGTACCCTCGTTAGAACTGTTTAGGAATAACTGCACTTACATGGTAACTCTCATTTATAATTCCATTCCGAAGTATTTGCATGAATTACCCGGTCGCAGATTTTACACGGAGTTAGAAAAGTGGTTGGTGAGCGAGTGCTTTTATTCGGTTAAAGACTTTTTGAAAGAAACATCATGTCGGTATTACATTTACCATGACAAATAGTAAACCTTATTGACATTACATTATATAATTTTATTGACGACTTTAGTTATTCTAAATTGACATTTGCATACCTCATACGAGGTTGTTATGGCGGACTTAAATTATTGTTATAGATCTTATTTGTACCCATATTCATGCAAATAAAGTATTTGAATTGAATTGAATTGTATGTAATTAAATAACTTTGAAAGTATATACGAAATATTAAAATTTCTAAGAAAAAGTGCTTAATATTTTTATTTTCATCATCATCATTATTAGATAGAAGTCCTGCTGAGCAGCTAAGCCGATGGGTTTAACTCTTTGTTGGTCACAATTAACAGCTTTTTGCCTATCAAACCCATTGGCTCCTATCCCGTCCCGCAACTTTCACATCTGCCGGTTCAAAGTCATCACTTGACAAACTTTGTTTCTCATCCCTTATCAGTTCTTCTACTGATACGGCCTGATATTGTCATTTCAACTTGCGAATTCTGAGATCTATGAGGGTTGGTCGGCTACCACATCCATCCATCCCTTTTACAGCTACCTTAGTTTTGCATAGCTGGTTCTGCAAAGCTATCCTGGCCATACCATGCGAATGTAACCGAAAATTCAATACTTTTTGCTTAGCAAAAGCTGGAAAATACCAATGTTTGAAACACTTCATTCTCTAACTAAGCTTTCAATGCAATATAACTACAGTATTAAACAATTATCTGTTCATTCTAACAAGCAAATAAACTATTTGAACGCAGCGAGTACAATAAACAGTCCAGTTGGTAGGAAGTCAATAAAATAATAGCCGTGGATCCACCAGACCACAATAGGTACGGTGCGCAGAACAAACAATGATAGTCGTAAAGTATCTTACGGTCTCACAGACCAGCGACTAATAAACGCAACACAGTTGTTTTAAATAATTGTTGAGTTTGTAGAGCAGCAGAATATTTTTTTTAAAGAGGAGGTACTCAATTCTAATGTTTTAAAAAAAAAATCTTATGTTTGTTACCTCATAACTTTCGATAGGGTGAACCGATTATCAAAATTTTTGTTTGAAAGCTGGTGCTCCCCGTGTGGTCTCATTAAAATGTTCATCAAATTCGGTCCTGTAGTTTTTGAGTTACACTCAAATAACTAATTTTTACCAAAGTAATAGAATGGAAGTCGGTACAAAATTTTCAAATTGCACATGTTTTACTTATACGGTTGTACATTTGCCCACTCTGAAGTTATTTATAAAAACATTTGTAGTGTTTTTATATATATTCATAGTCAAGTCACAGTCAGATAAATAAGCCAGTCATTTAGGCACTGAGTCACAAGGACGTGACTCAGAAAGGACAAAGTCAAGGACAAGGACGTCCTTGTGAAAGTGGTGGATGCGTTACTAAAAATTTCCAGGGTTATGGCGAGGAAAGTACACTTTGCACGTAACACTTGTGCAGCGTTACTAAGACCAAACAATAAATAATCCACCATTGATACACGTTAAAGGTCGTGGAAACAAATCTAAGAAAACTAAACAAATATGTAGCAGTCAAAGTGAGATGTACAATACAAAAATACAAAATACAAAATTATTTCTTTTCAAAGATTAATGTTACATAAATCAAGTATCAGGAGTCTTTTAATCTCCTTTTAAGCATAAAATGCCTGTAGTAGAAGCCTCCGCTCTTCCATATCCATCACATACTAGTAAAATTATATTGTGTAAACTTAAATGCTTCACAATCATTTCCAAACAATGCACGGCAGTGCGTCGACCATGAAATTGGGACGTAGACGAATGAAACTAAACAGGTGCATCTGGCGGACCTCGCGGGGACAATCACAGTTCAATACCGCTCAGAACTAGGACTTTGCATGTGAAAACGCAATGCCATTACCATCTGGCTTCCTCGTCTACTCACTAACTAGTCTATAAAAACAGAACAAGTACGAGTATGACTTGTGCATCGTGGGTTCCGTACGAACAACGATAACTTGAATGAATACACTTACCTGTCACAGTAAATTCTTCAACTGCAAATGTAACATTACATGACGTGTTATCAGCCACGCGATTCTCTAATGATTCGTCGATGCGCTCGTCGACGAGCTCACCGATGTCAAATATTTTATGAGATATCGCTCTTGTACGTAGATTGTTTTTCCAACGTTTCTTGTCATCTCGTCATTTGTTTCACGGATGTTGTCAAAGATGAAACGGTGTTTGCTCTTAGACAATCGCACGGCTGAAAATAAACAAGAAACAAATGAACGATTTTCAGTTTTACTTTACTTGTGCTGTTAGACTTTGCTTCACGCCAAATATTCATTAAGATGATTTAAAATGAATAGAACGGTCTCTGTGCAAATACTATTCAGGTTGATTATTAAAGTATTAAATTTCAAAAAATCAAAATTTGCGGCATTAATGTTATTTTTAAGTGCGTTGATTAAGTTATTTATTTTTTACAGCACAGGACTGTTTACCAATAAATTTGATGCCTACACGTGGTTTTGTGAAAGTGAAAATTGTCTTGTTAACAGGCAGATAAACAAAGATATACGATAAGAGTTCCATTTTCTCTCTTGAGGTACTACCCTTAAAATATATAATTACAGCAATACTTAAATTTAAGAAAACTGTTCAATACCTCTGGGATAATGTGAAAGTTAAGGGGAAAAAGAGAGAGAAAAAAAAACACGTGAAAGAATGAAGTGAAGTAAACAGCAACACCTATACTTCTAAAATTAATGCTAAATTAATTAAAACGTTCAAATTGATTGCTGGTGGTTAAACATTATAAGTATTATATTAACCCTATGTTTTTTCATCTATTTCCAAACTTTTCCAAAATTACCCTATATAAAGCTCTTACAACTGTGTTAATAACAAAACTTTAGACAGTCACGTATAAAGCACTACTCACAATTTAATTCCTCTAGCTTGAGCTCTCTTTTTAAACACAAATTTAAAATAAAAGTATCATCTATTCATTAGGTTTCTTCTAACTTAAAAAAACGTTCTAAATACAAAACGCCTAAAGCTATGACATCTTGTACTTGGTACTTGTACTTGGTGGGCTGGCTCTTTTCCGCAACCAGGCCGCTGTGGCGCGGCCCATTTTGCGTGATAGCCGGGTGACGCTGATCAGTCCAGCCACCCGGTGTCGCCCAGGAAAGCCAGCAGCTCCTTCGGCTTGGCGCAGGCTTCCCACACTGTCCTCGGCGAGCCGAGGTTAGCTGCCCTTTGTGCCGCCACGCTCCTGCATTCGATGAGCAGATGCGCAGCTGTTTCTTCCGCCTCCATGCAGCCTCTGCATAGGGGGCTGTCTGTAACACCTAGATTAAACAGGTGTTTGTTTAAGAAGCAATGACTGGTCATAATTCCGACGATATGTTGTACATTATTTCTTTTAAGATTCTGGAGAATTTCAGATTTAGAATCGGAAAAGCCTCCTTCGACTGCCTACAACCCTCGATACTTGCCCAGTAGTTCTGATGCTGGTCCTTAGTTTTTTTGCGAATCCATGCACGAATTTGACTGAAAGGTAGGGGGATCATTGGTTCTGGTCCTGCACACGTCATACCGGAACCTCTCCTTGCTAGCTCATCAGCCGCATCGTTACCTCTGGAATCGCTGTGCCCCTTTGTCCATTGGAGTGTGACATTATTGTTATGTTTACTTACTTCCTCCAATAGTCGGTGACATTGTATGATCAGCCCCGAAGAGTGGTCGTATCTATTTAGGGCTCGTAGTACCGCAGTGCTGTCGCAGAGTATCCTAATATTACTATTGGTTACCTTCCTGCAGAGTACTGCTGCTGTGGCTTGGATGACACCCACACATTCTGCTTGGAATATAGAGTTGTGTTTACCTAGCCCTGTTGCTATGTGTATGTTTAGTTCCTCCGAGAACGCTCCCGCTCCGGTGCCTGTTGCCATCTTGGGGCCATCTGTGTAAATTCTGACTTCATGAATACCTGAGCAGTCGCTTGGCTCTTCATTTAGTTGTACGCGGTAGCTCTTTGTAAAGAAGTGTTGCTTTTGTACTCTATCATAGATAGACTTTATTAAGGGGTTTCCAACTGCAAAGTTTTCTATGATTGTTGTATGGGGTGCTAATTGATCCTGATACCAGAGGTTCAGTGCCTTTAGCCTGTACGCAGCCGCCGCGGCCTCTTGTTGTATGTATAGGTGTAGCGGGGTCAGGCCTATCAGGACCTCAATCGCGGCGGTTGGTGCAGTGCGCATGCAGCCTGTTGTGGCTACACAGGCAATTCTCTGAAAGGTTTGTAGCTTGGTTTTGGTGGTGCTCAGGGTGGTTCTGGGCCACCACACAATTGCACCATATGTTAGTGAAGGTCTGATTACCGTTTTATATAGCCACAGGGTGATCTTAGGGCTTAGTCCCCATGTTTTACCTATCATCCTTCTGCATTGCCAGAACGAAATACTGGCCTTGATTAACTTGTTCTCTAAGTGCTTGGCCCAATTCAACTTGCTGTCTAGTGTGACTCCCAGATATTTCACTTCTTCTGACAGTTTCAGTTGCTTGTTAAATAGGCTAGGTAGTGTAAACCTGCCTAGGGTTCGTTTGTTAGTGAACATCACCAGTTCGGTTTTAGCTGGGTTTACGCAGAGTTCGTATTCTATGCACCATTTTTCGACAACCTTTAACGCATTTCTCATCAGGTCACATGCCACACTGGCAAAATGGCCTGATATTAGTATTGCGAGGTCGTCTGCATACCCTACCGTGAAGAAGCGACTTGTATTCAGCCTGGTGATTAGATCATTGACTACAAGATTCCATAGGAGCGGGGACAGGATACCTCCTTGGGGGCACCCCTTGGCCACCACTCCCCTGGTCGTGCCGTTTAAATCAATACGTATCGCCCTTAATTCTAGCATGTTAATGATCCAATCGATCAGGGTCAGGTCTACTTTATGTTTAAGCAGTGCTGCTCTGATGCTGCTAAAGTTAGTTTTGTCAAAGGCTCCTTCTATATCAATGAAAGCTCCTAGACATAATTTTTTACTTTTGATATCTCGCTCTACTTTGTGTATAACACTGTGTAGGGCGGATTCGGTAGATTTACCTGCGCTGTAAGCGTGCTGTTCTGGGTGAAGTGGCGCGGTAATGAGAACTGTGTCTCTGATGTACCTATCACAGAGCCTCTCCAAGGTTTTCAGGAGAAAAGACGTAAGACTTATTGGTCTATAAGCCTTTGCTTCTGTGTAGTCACTCTTACCCGGCTTTGGTATAAACAAGACCTTAACCTCTCTCCACCCTTTGGGCATGTATCTGTGCGCCAGACATGCCTTGAAGATAGCACTCAATGTCTCGTTTATATGATATTCACTCCATTGTAGGAGTCCTGGGAATATCCCGTCCAAACCTGGCGTTTTGTACGGTGTGAATGTGTTGATTGCCCAGTTTAGTCTCTCTCCTGTAACAACAGTCTGTGCAACAGCCCAGTCTGTCGCTGTAGGTGGTGCCATGGGGTGTTCTGTCCAAACATTTGAGTCTGATATTAGACACCCAGGAAAGTGTGTTTTCAGAAGTATTGTATAGGTTTCTGTTATAGTTTTTGTAAACGTATTGTCGCTTTTCTTTATGGAGCCGATGTCGCGGTTCGGGTTACTAGCGAGTATTTTCCTAACCCTATTCGCTTGTCCATTCGACTTGATGCTGGTGTTGTAGTTTTTCCATGACCTGCGTGACCTGGACCGTATATTTTTCTTATATTTAGCCTTGGCTATTCTATAGTTGTCCCAGTCCTCGTCCATGCATGTATTCATGGCTCTATTGAACAGCTTGCGTACCTTCCGCCTCTGTCGTTCCAGCGCTTTGGTCCACCCCTGATTGCCTCCCCCAGCGTTTGGCAAAGAGAGGGGGCATGCGCTTTCAAAACTCATAGTGAGACTGTACGTGAGTTGTTCAACAGTTTGCTCTATTTCTTCTATGTTTACTAGTTGCGTGTTCGCACTTACTGTGTTCATGTTTTGTTCAAGGGATCTAGTGAAGATCGTCTTGTCAGTCCTGCGGGGGTTGCGGATTGGTGTTAGTATCTGTTTGCTTATTTTTAGTTCATACCTGATCCACCTGTGGTCGGAGCCGGAGTATTCGCCTGATACTTCCCAGTTCTCTATGAGGTTTGTATTACCTGAGACCAAGGTGAGGTCGATGATAGTACGGCTGCGTTGTCTAACAAAAGTTGGTTCCGCGCCTGTATTTGCTATAAGGAGATTTGTAGTAAATAAAAAGTTTACCAGGTCCTCCCCTCTGCTGTTTGACGTGGGCATACCCCATATAGGGTGATGGGCGTTTGTGTCTGCTGATATTACTAGTTTGAAGTCATTGAGCTCGCAGTATCTTACCAGGTCCGCAACGTCTTTCGATGGGATCTCCTCGTCGCCGGGTATGTAGGCTGACGCGACGATCACGTCCCCAGCTTCCTCCCCGAGAACACCCCGGAGCCTGGCAGTAGCCAAGTCTCTGGAACAGAACTCGGTTAGAGGCAATGAAGCAATGTTGCTTGGTACATATATACATGCTCGAATGTTGTTTTTGGAGGTGTTGTCATATATTAACTTACCCCTTAGATTATTGAGACCACACACACGCCCCTCCCTGATCCACGGCTCCTGGATCAAGGCCATGGTCTCCTCGCTGTCATCCCCCAGCACTCTGCGCAGGTTAGCCGTTGCAGTGAGGCTGTGCTGGAGGTTTGTCTGGATGACCTTACACATCATGGAGGATTGGGTCGCCATCATTCAAGCTACCCTCCTCCTCTGACTCAGCCGTGTTGGCCCCGTTTGGATCCCTCCACTCTCCTCTGGTAGGGGGGTCAGGATCCACACTCATATCCTCCGTCACCTTTGAGGACGATGGTTTGGGCGATGAGTGTGACAGCTCGTCCGGAGTTTCCCCCGTCTTGCCGTCTGGAGCCAGCATGGTATCCAGCTTGTCTGCCGGTGTGGGCTTGCTTGCTGGTGCAGGTGGTTCGTCCTGAAGAGACCCGTTCGCTGCATAGAATCGAACGTAGACATTCCCCAGGTTGAAGGCTAGCCTCCGTCCTTTCTCTACGAGTGTAGGTATAAGGGGTTCGGGAATCCCCAACGTGAGGAACATCGTGTCGTCTCCGTGCATGCTATGCGCGAACAGTCTCCAGGTGTTCACCTGGGCCCACTTGTTCTGATCCGCCAGAATCAAGCTCGTGTCTTCGACAGAGCTATCACATTCCGGGATGAACAGTGCTGCTTTTACTACTCGGGTTAAATCTCCCTGTCGTTTGACAGTGAGTTTAACCCCTGAGTCAGCTGAAAGACTGCTAACTGCCTTGTTGAGCCACCGCAGTGAAGCATCATCCTCACACCACAGCTTCAGGGCTCCATCTGCAATGATGGGCTTCCCTCTGAAGCAGGGGGAGAATGTGATGTTAGGATCTTAAACATCAGCTAGAATCCTGTTGACCAGGTACTTCTTCACTTTGGTGGCTTGCTCTTCTTTCAGCTCTTGGCTTTCCCCCGTCACCGCTACGCATAGCTCATTCTGAGCAATGTCTGCGTAGCTGGTCAGGGTGCGCCGTGAGCTGTCCAGTTTGGGTCTTTTGTGTTCACCTCTAGGTGACACCGTGTCATCCAACCGGGTACGCTTGCCGGGCTCAGTGCGGGGAGGGGCCTGTGCAGATTTCGAAATGGCCACTGCCCCACGCCTCTGGCGATTGTACCGGTTGCTGTGTTTAGGGTGCGACCACTTGCTCTGGACCCCTGAAGGTCCTGGTTCTGCCGTAAGTGGTGCTCCAGTCTTCAGTGGTTTGGCAGGTGGTGCGGTGCTGTGTCCTGCTTTTTTAAAGAAGTAGCTCGGGCCAGGTGCGCCGTTACTGGCATCTCCAGTCGTCTGCTTCTGACCTTCCGGATGGTCTCCTGCCTTGGGGACTCCAGCGTGAGGCTTAAGTCACGTTAGGCTAGATCCCGTACCGGTGTTTTCAGCTTCTGACCTTTGACTAGCCAGTCGCGCTTCGGCCTTTTGCTGCTTCTTTAGCTTCTGCCTCAGTCGGTTTCTTTGACTTTTGCTTAGAGTCTCTGGGAATCTAGCCTCTGGCTTAAGTCCCTTAGCGTTAGCGTGGGGGAATCCAGCTTCTGGCTTAAGTCCCTTAGCGTTAGCATGGGGGAATCCAGCCTTCGGCTTAAGTCCCTTAGCGTCAGCATGGGGGAATCCAGCCTTCGGCTTAAGTCCCTGTTGCTTGTCTCTTGCTTTTTTGCCCTTCGGTCCAACAACCGTCCAGGCAGAGGTGCAGGGCTCCGGGGCCGACATGGCTGCCACGAGCTCCTTCACCGCTTCACCTAAACCCGTGGGGGTTTGCTCACCTCTATCTTCTTCCACATCGTGCAATACTTTGCCCCCCCCAGAATACGTGGGGCAGCCCGAGCTATGCTCAGGGAGGGATTCTCCGGGTAAACCGGTACCCTCCTGGGGTAGTTCATTATTTGAGTTTGCAGCCATAGTGTGGTCGGATTTTTATACAGGGGTTTCCTTCCCCCGGCCAGTTTATCGGTTTTGTGTATGTTCCCTCGCCCGTTCCGCCCATGATCCGGGTCTAGCTACGAAAGTAGCCCGTCCCATTTCACAGGCGGCGCAGGAGCTGGATATATCACTTGGGCGCCGATGATTCGCCTTCGCACTGCATACTTGGCTATTATGGTCACGAGGTAGATGTTATAGGCGGGCTCGTTGGGGACCATAACATTGCCTATGCCAAGCTATGACATCATTTACATCTGAGAACTTTTTTATATTATTAAGCATAAGTCATAAATGTTATAAGCTAATTTCAATAGGACCTACTTAGTTGGATACATAAACTATCTTATCAAAAACAAAACTATAACGGATGATCCAGTAAACAGTTATATATTGATGAGCCGTGCGATTCTCTAATAGCAAACATCATTGCATCTTTGACAAATCCATGAAACAAATGATAAGATGACAAGAACCGTGGGAAAAACAACCTTATGTACAAGGGCGATATCTCATAAAGTATTTGACATCAGTGAGTTCGTCGACGAGCACATCGACGAATCATTAGAGAATCGCACGGCTGATTGCAAAACAATATTGTATATAGTGACAATATAAAAAAAAAAGATAACTCAAGCAACCTTCTTTTATGCGGCTATGTTCTTAACAAAATCACAGTTGGTATTCAATTGAATTATCTATATCCCAGTCGGCTTCACCCTTCGTTTCAACGAACACATGAATGAAACCGCGCTATTGAGATCACAGACAAGCAGTCACATGTATCTATTACTTCCCGAGGCGGCTGTCGTATTCCAGACTGACTTGCACTTGAAAAACGTCTATACGTCAAGGGGGTGACGTCAAACGTCTCATGTGAAACGTTCTTTGATCATATTCTGACTTTGAGCCATAGAATAGAAACAGCCGTGCGATCCCCTAATGATTTGTCGATATGCTCGTCGACGAGCTCACTGATGTAAAATACTTTATGAGATATCGCCCTTGTACATGAGGTTGTTTTCCAACGTTTTTTGTCATCACGTCATTTATTTCACGGATGTTGCCAAAGTTGCAATGATGTTTGCTCTTAGAGAATCGCACGGTAGTATGCAATGAACTAGAACGACTTTGTGCATGATGTTTAAAATTAATGAGAATATGAGTTTTGTATTAGCCCATCACGTTCTTACTGCTCATGGTAGGCCTCTCGGGCAAGATGCCGTTTTGATTGGTTAGTATCAAGTAGCGCCAGATAATAATTCTGCGAAGCAATAGTGCGCATGCATGATTGTGTTAGGATATGAAGAGCATTGTGGCAAGTGAAATTTATCTGTGCGAAGGAGACTCAAAAGTCAATGGCTGTGGGTGACGAACATAGTTACTTCTACGCAAAACTACAGTTTCATGGTCTGATTTTAAAACATCATGTGAGCCAAGCTGGATAGGTTGCGTAAGAGGTTTGGAGGATGTAACTGGTAGCGGAGGTAATGACCAGCCTCAGCATTGGACTTTTCATACCAACGGAATGCTTTCGAGATGGGCTAACCACTGCTTTTATTAGATAGCAATACCAGGACCATTAGCTTTGTGAACCTTTCTAAGTACGGAAACATTCAGTTAAACTGTTAATGTCCTATCCAAGAGTGATTGCAGCAAACTTTGCTTTTTACACTTGTTGATCATGTGAGTTTACACGTATAAAATATTATACCTATTATAAAAATTCTACCTACGAGTTAATAGTACTGCGAATAGTAGATATCGAACACAAACTTTCAACGTTTTTTTTATAAATCTTCGGGTAGCTGATGCCGCAGCCAACAGTCACCTTTTTGGGAAAATATTATACCTTCGATTAAAAAAAGTCGATAAAAATACTTTATTCATATATACCAAATTTCGTTAAGATCAGTAGAAAAATACGACATATACGCGAGTACCAATATCCGGACGAATGAAAGCAAATTTGTCGAGTCGTTGCACATACTTTGTGCGCTTCGCTCACTCGGTCAATAAAATTAAGATTTAACTTAGAAGTAATAAAATATCATTAAAGATGAAGATAATTCCCGTAATTCTTTTGGAGATCGGAGATCCCGGTGATCCTTCAAATATCTCGATATCAAAACCTTATTGAAATTATCAACAGTTTATCAAAATAGAATCAAGTCTGCGTCAGATGGTTTAATTTATTACTATATGATGAAAATAGATGTATTACATAAATTTTGTGTAACACTATAAATAACATCACAGCAAATAAAATCGTCAAACACCCGTATCGATTTTAAAATTACAATCGTGACTCGTAGACGTTGAAAGCTCACGGCGATGTTTTATTTAAAGCCAAGGCGCGACTTCCATAAATCATGTACAGCCTCTCAATACAATTCGATTAAAGAATAAAACGTTATAGAATATACGCATAATAACATAATTCCTTACATTCTGACGGTTCTATACGGAGCAATAAGCGGAATGAATTAAGCTGTGATTGTAAGAGAATTCCGTCAAGTGTCCACTAATTACGTGAACCCAAACGGCACGCAATCAATCTTATTTGTTCCGGCGTAATTATCATTGAAACTAGGTAATACAGGTTGGAGAATGAAGTCGTCAGAAGAAATTGGGGTACAGTAAAAAAATTGGTGCTCATTAAAGATACAGCGAAGTGCAAAAGCCGACGCGAAAACAATCGCTGATTAATAAAGAGACGGTAAAACAACCGTCGGTGGCTCTGTACGGAATAAATCGGAACCGTGGATTGTCCTTATAGTGCATTAGGGACACGTACGAATATAAACCGGGCTCGAGAATTGTACCGCTTTTACCGGTAACCGTTCGTAGGGCTGCCAACTCGGTAATTTATACGAGAGTCCACTTTTTCCACGTGATTGCGATTCCGCCGCGAAATACCTTCACTTGTTTTTGTAATTGTGAACATTGCTTATGATAAATATGAAATGCGTTTTCGAATAATAACTGCATTGTAGATCCCATAAATGTGATCCCTTATATGAAAAGACCATGATGTTTGTAACACTGGTAGTGCTTGTAAATTAGCACAAAACTGCATAAACCGCTCGAGTGCTCAAACATTAATATAAAATATATTATTATACTCTTATGTATAATAACTTTATGTATTAGTAACATTTAAAATGGTATAAAAATAGAATTTACTGTTTTCATGTTCTGTTTTCGATTTACTAAGTCTTAGCGCATATTACTCTTCATATAAAAAACTTAACAATATGAAATATAAAAATAGAATATCATATTTTTAAATTATATTTTGTCTACTATTTAAGTACTACATTGATACGGCAACAACTACCCATTTACTTCGTTAGCATTCTCTTGTAGCGAGATGATCATTGTAATGTTATTAATAGCTTAGATGAATATACGTATTATTAGGAGAAAAGTATATTTTAATGTTACCCGCTACTGAAAATTACTCTACACAATTTGTGTAAATTATTTACTATCGTTGTTTATTTCTAATAGATTTTCTGGTGAGTCACAACCCTGACCACCAAAAATCAGTATAATAATTGTCGATTACGGTATGTAAGCTTAATGTCTTCATCAATAACCGATAATTTATGTACAGCACGATCAGTACAAGACGAAATTGCTGCGGCCGGCTTCCCTTTGTAATCAGTGCAAAATTATAAGGCCGTTGCAACACCGCGGGGCTGTACCCTTACGTTATATTAAAAGTTGTATCTCAATATAGGTACCAATGAACGTCCTGTTATACGAATAAAAACAATTACTGAGAAAGAGTTCATTGATCTGTGAGAATGCATTGTCGGTGGAGATTTTAAAGAGTATTCAATCCATTTGCGTTTTCGGGTTAATTAATTTAAAACAACCACAACCTTGAAGAAATAATAAACAATCACACGCACTCTCTCACACCTTCACTCACGCACTCATTCATCTCATGTTACAAACTGTAACATGTATAGTATTAGAGTGTTGAGATAAAGCGTAAAGATGACTACTATATAGCTGCTCTAGCGGTACCTAATGCATCCTATCCTTAAGGGGTTTCTTTCGGATAAAAAAGTACCTTAAATGTTAATTTAGACCATCGTCTATGTCAAGTAACACTAAAATTAGTCAGTCATTATCAAATCAGTCATGTTGTTTTGGTGTGAAAACGAAAAAAAAACATCTATTCAAACAAACAGTTTCGCCAAACTCAACTCAAATTACTTATTGAGGTAACATTTTCTACCGACTTCCGAAAAGGAGGAGGTACTCAATTCGACTATATTTTATTTTAATATTGTTTTATGTTTTTCCTATCATAACTTTTGACTGGGTGAACCTATTCTCAAAATTCTCGTGTATAAGTTGTTCCTTCCCGTTTAAATTTCATTAAATTCGGTCAAGTAGTTTTGGAGTTACACTCCAATAACTGAATAAAATGGAACTCGGTTTCAAATTATCGATAATATCTGTAAAATTTTATCCAATGTTAAATTAAAAATAAATGAGGTGAGACGGTGTTCAAACGCAGTCCATCTGATGTAAACAACATTTCAACCACCAAATCTACAAAAAGTTGGTATAATATAAGATAAACAAAAAGAAATTCTGAGGTGTGCTACCCTTCATCTCCTTTAAGATATTTGCGGTGGCCTTGGGTTCTAAGTGCCTGAACCGAAGAACTGAAAATCCTATGCTGACCGAGGTATTTTTTGCTATATTATTTTGAATCTAACTTGTTTACTTTTCTTACATGAGTGATTGCAACTCGACGTACGTACGTATCTTTAAAATACCCATTTTTAATCCAACATATTCTTGCTTGATTGATTCTGATCTTTCGTAACTAAACAGTAAAATACCGTTCATGTTTACCGAAGATAAGAGTGGTAGAAGCTCTTGAATTTTGAAAGCTATTTTAAGGTCGAGCATGCATGTACCGACTACCGCAATGCATCAAGGATAGATAGCTCAGAGTCGAAATGTTTCATGTTAGTAACAGATGAAAGTATGTTACGCAGCTAAATAAATATGAAGACATTCTATGTGTTTTCTGCATATACTTTTTAATATGATATATAAAGGTAACATTTAGTGATACTAAAGCTGAAAATATACTTTTGTAGCTGAGATACGGGAAAATTATACAGAATAAGCAGCACATTGCACACCTACTAAATTCAATGAATCAAAAACTCTTCGAGACGTGTTTCTCCTCTACACGAGGTATCCTCTGGACACAGAATAAGTAATAGTAGACACCAGAAAAATTGACTCGCCAAAATCTAGAATGAGATATTTCGGTTATTAAGCGGAAGGAAGGATGATGCGCACTGCATATGTCTCTGCCACAAGCATTTTTCCTGCGAAAGTGTCACTAAATATGTCCATATTAACATGGATATCAACAAAGTAACGCCTGAATCAATGAATTATATATGTTTTATAAAGCTATTTTGTTAAATTCATAGGTTGAATATTGCTTATATCTCTAGTCGACATCGAGACGGAAATATATTTTTTTACCAAAAACTGGAGTAATCTATTGTCATTCAACGTAAATAAGGATATCAAGGTAGGTGAAACACTTTTCAGTTGAAAACTTAACTAAACTTTAATAATTAACTTTTTTAATAACTTAACTTGTTTAGGTAACTAAAAAAACGCTTGACTGAGATTGGTGAAATTTAAATCGAATTAAAGGGACTACCTCGAAAATATGCTCTTTCACAAAAGAAAAAAAGTTTGAGAATAAAATACAAATGGGGGGTAAATCAGTAAATACATAATAAATATAGTAATACATAAAAAATACATGAACATAGAACCTCCTCCTTTTTTGAAGTCGGCAAAAATAACCTTTGACGTCATGAAATGGTCTAAATGAGTGAAATGAAATGCTATGTGATTGGCGGATAATCAACACGGTGCGTTGTATTTATTTAAAATCTACATAGAGACACTTCGACCTACAAGTCTCACAAGTAACAAATCACTAATACGATTAGTGATAGCCTGAGTCCTGCCAGCTACTACATACCAAGTCGCAATACAATCTAATACAATTCTAGACCATTGATAACGAGGTTGTTTTATCACGTTTGAGGATCGAACTATGCTCACCCGTGCGTATTCATCTTTAAACTCTCGAAAAAGTTCAGTTGCTCTTTTATTAGTTTTAAAAACGGTCGTTTAGATTACAGCGGCGTTTGAGGGTGGCTTATTGCCTCATGAAATATTGAGTCCGATTAATGGCACTTGAAAGAAATATTGTGCTGGTATGAAGTATCGCTTTTTAGTTCCCCGTAGTGAAAATGTTCGGTAAGCTAGTTGGTCGTAGATAAATCGTTTTAGAGTTTGTTACGGTACAAATATTATTTTTATAATATACCTACTAACTGTTGTTCATGGACAAGAATAATTTGAAAAATTTAATACCGACTTCCATTCTATTCAGTTATTGGAGTGTATCTCAAAAACTACTGGACCGAATTTGATGAAATTTAAATGGGACTACACGAAAACAAACTAAAAAATAAGAATCGGTTCACCCAGTCGAAAGTTATTAGGTAACAGAAATAAAAATAAAAAAAAACAGTCGAGTTGAGTACCTCCTCTTTTTTTGGAAGTCGGTAGAAAATATGGTTGTCGCTATCCCTCGGAAATTACCCATGGAATATATATGTAACTATATGTTTCTCCTGTGTATATAGACGATTTCCATTACAGATTTCATCCAAATCTGTCAAACGGTTTCAGCGTGAAGAGGTAACAAACATACTCACTCATTCACACTCTGCTCACTCAATCATATCATCAGTCTCACACGCCAATTTTTCTACCTACTTCCAAACAAGGAGGAGGTACTCAATTCGACTGTTTTTTTCTGTTTGTTGCCTCATAACTTCCGATAGGTTGAACAGATTCTCAAAAATTTTTTTTTTAAAGCTGGTGCTTCCCGTATGGCTCCATTTAAATTACATCAAATTCGGTCCAGTAGTTTTTGAGTTACATTCCAATAAATGAATAGAATGGAAGTCGGTATAAATTTTTTTAATTGCACTTGTGTATTTATAAATATTAGTGTGATGTGTTTTGATCAGTATAGAGAATCCCAACAGATAATCCTTGGAATGGCATTAATTATTAAATGTGTATATGACTATTCTGCAGGAATTCTTCTTGGTCAGTACCCCCAAAGTGCCGTTATAAGTGCTCTAAGCGGGAGTTTGTAAGCGGTACTGAGTGTAGATTGCAGGGCTAGAGCAATACGGATAAAGACACTGAGGAACTAGATTTTAAAACTATATCTCAGGGTGAAAATGACAGTGCAGTTCCGCGCTGTGTCGTGGACAGTGAAATCGTTTGAATTTTGTAAATGTGTGATAAAACTGAAAATATTTAAGCTAGTGCTAATTTTAGTGCTAATCGTACTTCAATGCCCACATTATAAGTTTTGCATCCAGGTGTAGAAAAGACCGGTATTGAATTGTACCAGTTAAAATAACTATAAACATCCAAAGAACAAATTGAATATAATCATCATCATCATCATCTCAGCCGTAGGACGTCCACTGCTGAACATAAGCCTCCCACATAATTTTCCAAAAGAATCGGTTGGAAGCGGCCTGCATCCAACGTCGTCCTGCGACCGTCATCAGGTCGTCTGTCCACCGTGTCGGTGGACGACCTACGCTGCGCTTGCCGGTCCGTGGTCTCCACTCCAGAACCTTTCGGCCCCATCGGCCATCTGTTCTGCGTGCTATGTGCCCTGCCCACTGCCACTTCAACTGGCTAATCTTCTGGGCTATGTCGGTGACTTTCGTTCTTCTACGGATCTCCACATTTCTGATTCGATCACGTAGAGAAACCCCGAGCATAGGTCGTTGTGCAACTTTGAGCTTATCTATGAGGCCCATAGAGACCGTAAGAGACCACGTTTCAGTGCCATAAGTCATCACTGGTAACACACATTGGTCGAAGACTCTTGTCAGGTACTGAAGTATTTTTGACGAGAAGACTTCGTGAAGTTTCCGGAACGCTGCCCAGCCGAGTTGGATTCGACGATTGACCTCTTTCTCGAAGTTGGACCTGCCTAGTTTGACTATCTGTCCCAGGTAGAGGTACTCGTCAACAACTTAGACATAATTTTCGTCTTATCCATGTTCATCTTTAGATCTACCCGTTGGGAAACTCGATGGAGGCCTTCGAGCATTGTACTGAGGTCTTCCATGGATTCTGGCATGACTACAATAATCGAAGGTGAGTGATGTATTTGCCGTTAATATTGATGCAAAGTCCTTGCCATTCCAGAAGCTTGAAGGCGTCTTCCAATGTAGCGGTGAACAGTTTCGGAGATATAACGTCTCCCTGTCTCACGCCTCTTTGCAATGGAATTGCCTTTTTTTTGAATATATATATTTCGAATATAATAACATCACATTATTACAAACAGGCACAGTCTCGTGAATTACGTGGTCTTTCTTTATGTGAGCACAAAAGTAGGAACAGTAAGGACACTCAATCACTCACCATCCTGAACACTTTTGTAGGAACCTAACATTCTTGTTTCAAATATGATAGAAGTATCGTATAGCTATTTGATCTGATTTCCACTGTATGCTATTTATGATATTATGTTTCTAAACACATTCGTTCATGAACAATTGTATAACTTATCACTGTTCTACCACCTTGAAGACTTTACCCTACTTTTGCTACTGCTGGAACGTTACTACGGCTGCCACACAAGAAACTATACATGAGAAATTTCATGGTTCTCGGTCAGCAGTGGCTTCTTATATGGGAGTGTGGCCCTTAATCAGCGAAGTCTTTATACACTCGAGAGCAATGAATCCGGGTCACTTAAAGAATCCTAAAAATCTCGGAAACTAAAAATGCTAGGTTAATGCAATAAATTGTATTTAATAGACAATGTAATACTCCTTAAATGAAGGTATTAAAACTTCTTAGTTATTGTAAAGTTATATCATAAAAAAAACAAATTTGAAAAAGGGCCACTTTCGAAGATGGAACTACGAAATTACAGCATTTGGTTTTGCTTTTGTTTGTAATCTGTCATTTATGTGGGTACATAAACCATGTTGATAGTGCTCTATATTCATTATTCAAGCTGAAATTATGTCGCTTACGCCTGAAGAATGCACCAGAATATTTACGATGCTGGAAACCGGCCGGAGTCAGCGCGATACAGCCAGGACTGTCGGTGTGTCGCTGTCAACAGTACAAAGAGTTCTCCGACGTTACGAAGAAACTGGATCTAACCTACGCAGACCAGGAACGGGCAGAACCAGGTGTACCACAGCACGAGAAGACCGATACTTGGTGAACACCATGCTTCGAAATCGCTTTCTCACAGGAACTGAACTCACAAATCAGTTTCGACGCCTCGGAGGAAGTAACCCAAGTGCATGGACAGTAAGACGTCGGCTTGCTGAATCTAACTTAAAACCCCTTAGACCTGCAAACGGCCCTAAACTGGAGCGTGGGCATCGTATTTCAAGACTAAGATATGCCCAGAGCCACGTAAATTGGAGTATTGAAGATTGGTCAAAAGTTATGTTCTCCGACGAATCAAAATGTATGCTCTACAAGCACGATGGAAGACACAGGGTGTATCGAAGACCAGGGGAAAGATTCAAGCAAGCATGCATCGAAGAAAAAGTAGCCTACGGTGGTGGGTCTGTACTTGTGTGGGCCGGAATTTCTTCTGAAAGTCGCACAGAGCTGGTGATCATAGAAAACGGCTCTTTAACTAGCGAAAGATATGTGGAAGAAATCCTCAATGATCACGTTGGTCCATTTATGGTCAATTTAGGTGAGGATGCTATATTTATGCATGACAATGCCCGACCTCACACAGGTAGGATTGTGAATGACTACCTTCAAGAGATGAACATTACTCGTATGGAGTGGCCAGCGCGCAGCCCGGATATCAACCCGATCGAGCATGCTTGGGACGAGCTAGGCAGATGCGTAAAACAACGAAACCCTCCCCCAATCACGCTTCGTGAGCTCAAAATTGCTCTCACAGAGGAATGGGAGAATATTCCCCAAAATCGTATAAGGAACTTGGTGTACAGCATGCCAAACCGCGTAAACGCAGTAATGGAAGCACGAGGAGGCAATACAAAGTATTAAAATTCAAGAAAATCGTAATAAAGTTCAAAAATTTCACGTTTCCTATTTTTGTTTTAAGGAGAGACCAGCAGTTTTTTTCTTTATGTAATTTTGTGTTAATAAAATGTATGGTGACTCATATTTTTTTTACTTTCATTTAAGGAGTATTACATTGTCTATTAAATACAATTTATTGCATTAACCTATCATTTTTAGTTTCCGAGTTTTTTAACATTCTTTAAGTGACCCGGATTCATTGCTCTCGAGTGTATATACTGCATTCCAAACAGACCTAAAACTCTCCACCATCGCGAACTAAACGTCAAGAATGATATATAGTACGTGACGTTTTAGATAATTTGTAGTCAGTTTCACTATCTTCGAACATGAAACGTGTCATACTGGTGCTGCGTAGGATAGGCTCGTTCTACTCGTAGTATTATGTATTGTGGATGGTAATTTTCGTCCTCATCGGCAGTTTCAAGTGTGGTTGTAGAAACGGTCGGCGGCTCTCACCTGGTATTTAGCATAATTACTCTATCTGGGGATGCAGCTTTAACGTTTAGTTGATAGGGATGCCATGTGTGGCACTTCCATACTTTTCCACATGTGCTTTTGTCCGTACAAAAAACTTTCTCCCTGGATCAGTACACCTGACTTGCCCAAGTTAATAGCCATATGCCCCTGAGGAGGAAAAATAGGCACCGTCAAATACGATAATATATGAAAAGTAAGTTCTCTTCTTTCAAAGTAAAACTCTTCTTTCGGTTGGACAATGCTGTCAAGCTGTTCAATAGAAGACACCCTGTCTTTGCTGACGGTGACAAATAGAGAGGTAAAATTCGATGTTCGGATGGTATGCCTCGTTGGCCCGGTTCTCATGGCGTTTGACACCAAAAGTCGGAAGACGCAGGTTCGAATCCCGTCCAAGGATGTGTATTTTTGTATCTAACATGGCAATTGAAATTATTTTAAAATGAATCTTTGAAACACTAACAACAGCTTTTGCAGAAATAAACGCTACACATTTTTGATGATAATAATCTTGATAATCTGAAAAGTAGCCATTGAATTATTTACTAACGTGTCTTTTTCTAGCTGACTGACTGGGAATGCAAAACGTTTTTATCGTTGTTCAAACAAACCCCGTGGTTTCATCCGCATGGTGATGGTTGATGATGGTGATAAAAAGTATCCTATGTGTTATTCCAGCGTCTTATATAGGTATTTTCTAAATCTCCAGATCCGTGCAGCTATTGTCGTGATTCGGTAACAAACCTCCATCCATTTAAATATTCGTATTTATAATATTAAAGCAAGGATAAGAACTAAGAATACGTATGAGTTTAAGTTGAGTTACTGCATTCAATATTATACTGACGCAAGTATCTAAACAACAAAACAGATATGTACGACCGGTCCAGAAATAAACTTAAAACCGGGTTGGATGTAATATCTTCATCAAGAGGTGTGTTCGATCGATTATATCGGTCTGGCTTCTTATTATAACCGTGTATTAAGTAGGTATTTATGGGATATAATGTATTTGAAGTGGATACTGCAGTTTCCTTATTTACTTTAGCCATAACTTCATTTTGTTTGTAATATGTTATATTGATGATTGCTTCTCGAAGCGTCTTTATTTCAATGTGATTCCATTACTGTGACATATATATTTAATGTATTGAACATAATCTTGTATTATCATTTTCAAAATTAAAATGCATTTATATCTGAATAAGCCAGCACAAGCAGCTCATTTTTAATAGATCCACAATAATGATTTTATACCATTCCTACTCTAAAGAGCTTATTTTAAAAAAGGCCTTTTAATCACTGTTTTGGTGTTTGAAATTCGAACACACCAATATATTCGATCTCCATCTCAGTGCTTATGCATCTTCCTTACGCAAATAATAGTCGACATACGTGTGCTCTACTACTCTTTGTGCAAGTAACTCCTCGAGATTTGATTGGTCGATATTTGAGACAAGGAGTTTAGCATTAGAATAAAAACTGTATTGTGTTCTTTGCTGCGATTATACAAAAAAATATATAATAATAATAAATAAATTACTCTTATGTTTAGTAATTGTTCTAATTTTAATGTGCATTTTAATTAATTTAACCTTCCTTTTATATTCATTAAATGTCTATTTCGCTTATATTATTTCTTTTTCTCGTGGTCAAGGTATAAAGTATGCAAAACTTAAAAATAAAAAAAATATCGAGGGCCATGTAATAAAATCACTCGCATCGCTCAGGATTCTAACACTTGAATAACTCGCTACGCTCGTGATTCAATCATCACGAATCACTCCCCGCGGTCGTGATTCTGTCGTTAGAATCCTTCACTTACTCGTGATTCATCTATTGCCCTCGCATTAAATCCGTCTTGCATAATATCCCTACTATTAATATTTAAACACCGGTACTAGTTTGGTGTAAAAAATACTTACCGTTTTAATAGTTACTAGCTCTCATAAAATATATTTTTTATAGGTAGCGATCTTACTTTTATTGAGTTAAAAAATTAACACTCTTACTTACACATCGACATTAATAAATACTTTCTCTAACACATTTGGCATCCATACAGGTAATTATGTATTCAAATTGGTGCTAATAACACATGCAACATCACTCGACTATGGATTTAATTATAATCTATACCCTACCATTAAACAAATAGGTAGCTTAACCACACAATTTGTTTTGCAAATTGAATTTTAAACTTACATGATATTAAGACAATTATTATTGATAGTACTTATTATTTATTTTTCATTGCGGTAAAACTGCAGTATAGCTTCCGCATTCGCCAGTAACCTATCATCATACGTTTTAATTTAGCACGGTTATACCTCTGTACATTTCACCGAAATTATATATGAGATTCCGAATGGATATACAAGTGTATTATTAATTATTTTGAATGAGTAAATTTTTGGAGCGTATACAACGAAAAGTCTTTAATCAACGTGCTCTACTCGCGAACGCGAAACGAATTGCTAAATTATTTTTTGATAATATAGATTGTTAATAATTTCGTACAGTTTGCAACAGTCCATGTTTGAAAGTGTTTCGTGAAAGTTTAAATATATGTACAGTTTCTAAAACGCTTAAGTATATCTTACTGTTCTCACATGTTTATAAGCGTAACGTTACTTCTAATAATACTAGTAGTTCAGCGAACAGTAAGCAAGCACAGACTTTCTTCTGTTATTATCAAAATCAACCAGATTTGATGATGCCACCGCAGCCAACATTTCATGCTCATCATCACACCGCAGATACATTCTTGCGTACACCACTGACACTAAACAGGCTCACACAGATACAATCACAACACTTTGCTTACGCACATATTGTTTTTTGTTCTACCCTCAATATATAATACACTAAAAATTATGATATAGTTTAGTACTCGGTGCCGGCGTTCCAGAGATTGACCAGAACAAACAGACAGACAGACAGATAAAATATTAAAAAAATACATTAGTACCGTACCGTACATAATTTAATATTCGTTAGGTGAAATGCTGTTATTTTGGAATTACGAACTGACACTTTAATTTTATTTATCTATATGTATGTATGCACAGATAATTAAGAATACACTTTTTACTATCATAAATAAAACATAAAATAAAAAATAATGTTTAACCTATTTCTTAATCTTCAAATATTTTTTGCAACAATAAATGTTATATTACAGATAATTTTATTCTTTATTAAAGACCTTGCCTTATTTACACACATTCTATCATTCGCCTTGTCTATCACAACTTTTCTTGAGGCTTTGAATATATACCTACAACTAAGAAATAAGCTACACTAAATGCACCTAAAAGTTGCTATTACAAATTCAATTAATATCTGAAGTGCTCGCAATGGAGTGAAGACCTCGACTGATCGATTAGGTTAATTAAACAAACCTTACATCAGTCATGACTTGGATGGGTGACCGCCAGCTGCATTTTAAACGCAGCGCTTCCGTTTTAGAAGTATAGTATAGTATAGTCATCAAAAAAGTATGTTGGAGACATGTTCTACATTATGGGTGGCTACTAGCCTATTCAACAAACCGTACTGGGCCCGCGTGGTTGACTCTGGCCCATATTCTTCTCTCTGAGCGGAAGACTCGAATATCAGCAATGTGTTAACTGATTATGCTTTAAATATACTATATATGTACAAAAACACATATGTGTACATTTTGCGTGTATAGATCCTGGAACGTTAAAACACTCATCGCGGGCATTTTAAACTTGAAATCTCCCTTCAGATCTCAAGATAAACAGAAAAAAATTACATCGCTTTAAAGCATTGCTCTCTTGGCCACACTTTGTCATTTAACGCACCCTTAATATCGATGCCAGCACCAGATATCACCGTGTTTATGTCGCTTACATTAAATTGCCTGTGTTGATTATTGTGACACAGCTTTTTGTACACGTTAAAATTTATTCCTTCCAGTTTCATTCAACTCTTTCAACTTTAAGTGAACTATTTGTCATTTCCTGATTTATTTAAGACGCCCACGGTGCGGTAATAAAATTATATTCTCATAAAAATCAATATGAACACCATAACGTCCTATAAAGGCGGCTCCGGTTTAGCTTAACGTCTTCATTAGGTTGCGCACGACCTTTCGATCAAGTCGGAGCAATTTTCGGATCGAGTCTTTCTCGTGGTCGTAATTTGCGCACAGGTTCCGATTTGTCGGCAGAGGTTCACAATTCTGAAAGCGGTCGCCCGACAATTTCAAAGAGGTCTTGTCGAACAATTTTCGAAGTGAAGCGATTGGACTCGGCTCTGCTTGCGATGCGAAGGTGCTCGGTCCCACATAATAATCAAGATACGGGACGACCGAGGCTTGAGGCTCGGGGCAGGTCGCAATTTTAAAATTACCTTGATTGAGTGTTCACTTCTCGTTTTGTACTTATTACAACGAAACTCAAAAGCTCTCGAGTTTGCAAAAATACCTGTAATTTCTGTGGGAGTATCATTAAAATGTTGTTTAAAACAATGATGTGGTCAGAGTATTATCAGTTTAGGTTCGAAGCTTAGCTGGTTATTACGTGGTTTTGTACGTAGAATGTTATAACGTTTATAAAATGTATGTTGTAGACGAACATATACAAAATTATATCACAAAAAGTGTAGAGACTTCCAAATGGTCACAGGAAGTGAATTAAATGTCCTGTTTTTTATGGAGCTAATAATCTAATTACCTGGACTATTCACAGACGGCCCACAAAAAAGGGCAGCCACAATTTTCTATTAACGTCACCTTTCTTTTTTACGAAAGAGCATAATTGTACAACCTGAGCCCGCGCACTGTGCGCAAATGATTTATACCCCCGGTCTAGTTAATTGTATTTTTCTCCCAAAAAACCGCCGGGTATTATCTCTCGACGGTCGACAGGTAACAAATCTTGCTTTTTAAATATTATTACTCATCGCATTCGATTTGGGAACGAGCTCGCTACGAATGCTTTATCACCACCTACTCTACGTCCCGCGGCTCACGATTCTGTGGTCCCCCTAAACTTTATTCAAATGCGACACACTTTAGTCTAGCCGTCTCATTCGCACGCCTGAAGATTAGTTGCCGACCGTGTATCGCTGTCTCGTCCATCACTAAAATAGACTGTGCCCAAGCGCAAAGTGTTCGTGTCAAAAGTTTTGTATAGACTCGGATAATGGCTTACGAAATTTTTCCCCTAGTTCATGACTTTTTTTACAGTCGAGTTTACATGCTGGGGTCGTGAAGTAGTGTTAAAAAATAGTGGATCGGGTTTTGATGTGGCGTTTAATGTAGAGTTAGGCATTTGTGCGATGTCGGGCAGATGCCTTCTCCGTTCTATGTGAGCTCTGAACACGAGTCTGTTATAGTATGGAAACAGTGTCAGTTGTAAATAAGGATTTGTATAGTCCATACGTATCGTTTTAGTGGAAGCGGATTCGATCTTTATTGCCCACAACTAATTCAATGGGATCATAATCGTCTTTGTTTTAGATAATAACGTCGATAATCAAATTTATTTTATCATCTTTATTTCGGTTTAGTGCTCCAACAAGAAACTTGGAAGAATTTATTTGTGTATTGCATAGTGATATTTGGAGATTGTTTATTAGTGTGTTAGTGGCGTCATTTATTTTTAGTGATACTGCTGTTTATTTTCAAGGATATCATTAAGAGTAAGTTTTAGATTACTTTTATTCAATTAGTTAGATTTATATTTCTTATAATTCGCTATTTTCCAATTTATATTTATCATAGTTCATTATTTTATTTTGTCGGCATCCGTTTGGTTATCAACTCTACTATGTTCATGGCAATTTTTCTTTTTACCTTTAGGGAATAAATAAGATTTATAGATAAAATACATGATTTTAATTAAATATTGTAGGGATGAGCAGTTGTGCTCCATCTTAAAGCTATACTTAAGTTTTATATAAATAAAACTAGAAAATGAAACTTTAAACGATTGAATACAATTTTCGGGTCAGCGCAGACCCTCTAAAGACCGACGAGAGGAATGCATCGCGATAAAAGATGTCATCCGGATCCCGAAACCTTAGTATGAAACGAAGCCATGTGTGGGAATTGTTCATCGATCAAAAACCGTCTTTACCCACAGTGAAGTAAAGTTCAATACCTTTTGCACGCGTGTCGCTTTTTTCCCCAATGGATCGAGACAAAACTTCAGACCTAGCTTTGGGAATTCATAAAATCAAAGCTCACTCCGAACCGTTTTGTTATTCCACGAATTCGTTTACTTTCCTTTTTGTATCACATTTTTCATTATCATTTCTTTTAGTGTGTTCTCTTTTACAATAAAATTTTATATTAGGAATGATTATTTAAAAATTATGATCCATTTTCAAAATAATATAAAAATTGGTTCTATATAACTTATCCACTCTTGACTAACTAATTTCATTACTTGGCTACAATTAGTAATAAACAGTGTTATCCTGCAGCTTAAATTTGCCAGACCATTTTTTGCAGAAGTTCATGTAAAAGAAGTTCATATAAAGACCAGATAAACAAACGAGAAAAAAACCTAGAGGCATTTCTTCATAAAACAGTCGATTCAACAATGCTTCTGTTACTTATTCCTAACATTCATATTCCGACAAGTGTGATTATATTTCTTATTTATAAACATTTGCACTCTTATGTTTTTGTTTTCGTTCAGATATAGTTTTATTAGTATAGGAAAAAGATAGTTTAAATTGATAAGTCACATATAGTTAAATTTACCAAAACCAACTTATTAACGAACGACATAGGTACCATATTTCAGAAGGCAGATTATGATCATTTCGTTTTAATCACAAACTAGATATAAAGTTACAGCCGTTGATGATAAAATATACGTGTGCGATTTTAAATTTAGCTCTCATTGATGTAAATGTGCACCTTTTAAAACTATGTAATTGTTTGATAGGGAATACCAACAAAGAAAAGTTTAAAAGCTTCACGCATACCCCGCACCTGCGCAAAGCGCTTTTATCAGTTAGGTATTTTTGTCAGCGGCTTCCTTAGATAGCGGGGCTCTCAGCTCGAAGGAAATGAAATTCTTATCGTGCTCCAGTAGAATGAAGCTCACTTCTTTCTGTTATCCGTAGAGGAAATATATCGGGAGGATGGAAATAAGCGACATCTGATTGCTAAAAGGAATCGCGGAAATCTCGCGATGGGGAAAAATGTTGCCAATGTTGGGGAGTTGTAAATGGATGCAAAGATAAATAAATCTACTTATCTCTAGTGCTAAGTCGATATAAGGAAATAACTCATCGTCATAATAATCTTCTAAGTGTGCATATAATTACGATGTATATAGTTAATGAAGCCCTGATCCGGCATACGATATCTAACTCCTCATTTTTTATAATTGTGCTACTGTTGAATGGTTATGGCAATTGAGTGTTGATGGAGATTGGACAAATTAATCTTCAGTGGTAATCTTTATTTCTTACATGTCAACATGAATCGAACTTTAAATTAATGGTACCTATCGAATTTCGGCTTTGTATCTTTTATTTAGTAAATGTTATGTTATCGACTTATTTACAGCTCCATAAATACTAAAAAACGCGTCAAATGAGTTTTGCAACTTAAAATATCAAAGTTATTTATAATGGTTTTTAATCATAATAACTCTAGAAGCTTATTTGTATTCTGTGGTTGTATCGTCGCGTGGGCAAATAATAGTTTTAAAAAGTATTTTTTCTTTACACGCAAAATATTCAAGCATCGCGATGAGGCTTACCTATTTTTTGACGACTAAAAAGTGTTAAGTTATTAGTAATAATAGTCAGTAATTTTTATAAAATATGACACTCTAAAATAAACGTAACTTAATTAGGTAGTATCTGTTTTCCGAGCGAGAATAATAAATTATTTCGAAATTCATTGCAGTGATCATATCAGAAAAATGCTATTTTCTTAGTAAACTACGTTCATAAAAATGCACACCCAAAACAGTCTGCCACATACCTATACACAACTGACAGAGTCGACAAGACCCAAAAAGGACATCATTTAAATAACGCACAAATAGTTAATCCGTTCAGGGCTTCAACCTCGAACTATGCAAGTATTATAGCAAGCATGCAAGCATTTTCATTAGGAAGCATTGCTACGATGCTACTATTAATATCGTTGCTATGCTCATTGACACACTATAGTTACATTTAATTAAGGAGTGAAAGGATCGTTATTTTTCATATTCTAAGATATTGCTGTGTTTACGTTATCTACGTTGGTGGTTCTATTTTACGACACAATTTGTTTGATACATATTTTAGTAAATGTTTCCATTAATCGTCGTCAAACGGACAGACGGCAATTTACGATCATTCTGTAACGTAATGTGACAACATACAACCCACTATTTTCTCGGATCAAACAAAAACAGATATCTCTAAATACTCAAAGTTAATAAACATACTCCAGGCTTATTACTCTTGAATTCAAAATCACAAAACGCGTTCAAAATTTTCAACAATGATGTTCCCTTTTTCATTCTGACGCTGCTGCGAAATTTATCGTCGTACCCCGCGAGAGAACATTGCGTGCCTGACGTTTCTAAAAATGTGTCAAACTTTTTTACGAACTTCTTTCATTTAGCCCCGTCCTTCCTCTTTAGCCTTGCCAGTTTTTATTTCTGTTATATTGTTTATTTTTTAGCCTCTATTGAAACGTCCGGGCAAAGGATTTTGAACAACGGCCTTAAAAGCGGACACAGTATGAGATAATGAAATTTCTTTTCTTCTAACCGGTCCTTGCAAGTGTCTTTTTTAATGTTACTGTTTTAAAATTTTTTCGCTTTGCATTTTAAATATTGGAACAAAAGTATGTTTATGTTAATTAAATTTTAAGTTTTAACAAACATAACATAAACTTCTTTATTTCTAAATCTTGGCCTTAAAATTCTTATCGACATGTTTATGTATCGTTGAATATTTAATTTTGACCCGACAAATAAATAGGAGACCAACTACGGATTTACATTTTAGGTATATATTGACATAAATTGATTCTAATGTCGTAAAATTAATCAAGTTTATTAATTGGTGATTAATTTTGAATTATATGATCAAATAATTATGACATAAAGAAAATCTTTCAAAATGAGAGTAGCAGGAACCGTTACCTAAGCAGATAAGTAATAATTATGCTTGTTTTGCATACAAGTTATACCGTTAGTTGTACCTTTTATTTCTACGACATAACCATTCTTCTCAAAGAAACAGACCATAATTCATTACACTGACCCAGCATAGGTTGACTTGACAGGTTGGTTCGTACCTAGCCCCAGCTCCATATCCTACCAGATGCTTCAGAATGGTATAGATACTGTTGTCCTAAGAAGACAGCAACTGGGATGGATATCCCTCGTTAATAGGCCGACCGTCTTCCGAAACATCAGCGCAGCGGTTACCCATTCAAGTAGTCACCCAAAGCAAGGTTTTACTTGAAATAATCTCTGAATACAGAAAGTATATTACAATATAATTAAATGAATAATTAAGAAATACTAAAAGCGTTTCATATAACACTAAAATTTTCTTAGTACGAGGTACAAATTCCTAAATATTAGGCTGGTACACACAATCTTAGTTATATAACAAATTCCTGACGCAGGAGTATCTTAAACCTGTGTCAGGATTTTTTTATATACACGAAGCATGTGTGTGCCAGCCTTATATTAATATTTAGTGTATGGAATAGTTATGATACATATAATGATTTATGTTTTGAATAATTACCCTCCAAGCAATTGTCATCCGTTCGATTGATTATTTGTTTGTGATTTATATTATACAGAGGAAGTAGCTGGTATCGATTTTCTCTATAATGTACCCCTTCAAATATCTTTGAGTGCGGCGGCCGACAAAACCAGTCGTCGAATTAACTTTTTTTTGTAACGTGGTATCTCATCTGGTCGATGAGCATTTATGCTCGAATCTAATAAGATAAATTAAAAAGTTCAGGATTGTTTGCTCTTATTTTTATAAGTACTGACTATTAATTAAAAGATATTTCATTTGAAACAAGATGTTTTAGCGTCGACTCTTGTATTAATAAAATAATGTTAAACAGTTGAATCGCAATAGTCCAAATATAAATATGAAATAACAATAGGTACTATATACGTAGGTAAGTGTTATATTATATTTAGAAATTGATGACCTTACAACCACATGATTGTGTGAAAGGCTTCTCTTTGCCCAAAAGAGCAAAACATGAATTTTAAGTGTATAGTATACACAGTTACATTTATACACTTACACTTATATTACATAAGTTATATACACTTATGTAATATAAGTGTATAAATCCTCTGACATTCCACTTGTGTATGAGCGTGATGGTGTAATCACCTTCACCTTAAAGTACGGCAGTGCCTCCGCCAAGACGAGCCTAAAGAACCAAAGAGGGGTCAAAACACTACCTATACTCACAGGCTACAGCGATTTAATTTAATGTTTAACTCTCCGAACAATAACTTCAGTATAGAATAGGGTTTAGTATATAATTATGTATAACATCATTGGGTTTAGTGGCCAAAGTAATTAAATGTACTTTTATACTCTGTTTCCTTGTTTTTAGAATATCATTATTACCAGTACATACCTTACCAAGGTTAAAAAACCGTTACTGCGGTCACGACTTTTGGGTTACTGGAGATTACAACTGAAAGCCTCGTTGTTTCGGAGGGACGTTAGGCCGTCGGTCCCGATTTTTGTCTCAGGACAACAGTCGTTAGGATATGTTTGAGCTCTTCAAGGAGCCTGAAAGCTCGCCACTAAAAAGCCTGACCCTAGTCTATATATCTGATTTCATAAGCTAATTATATAATGAAAACTGCGTGCTAGGTGGCAAGCAACTACGAATGTACAGCCGTGCGATTCTGTAATGATTCGTCGACGAGCTCATCGATGTCAAATACTTTATGAGATATCGCCCTTGTATTAAGGTTGTTTTTCCAACGTTTCTTGTCATCTTGTCATTTGTTTCACAGATGTTATCAAAGATGCAACGATATTTGCTCTTAGAGAATCGCACGGCAGCACTCAAGACCGCAGAAGCCGAAACAATTGTCTATCGTGACATCGACAATTCGTGTCCCGTTATTAATTTTTAAAACCAAATACTTCAAATGGAAAATATAAGTTATTTTTTATTAGAATACATTTCCTGTCATAAGTATGTTTAAACGATTTTACTGGTAAAATAGATTTATATCATTTTGAAAGAATAGCATTAACTTTATAAACCGATATATGGGAAAATTTGTATTTTATTTTCTTAAACGAACAGTATGTGGACATTGAAATAAATATTAAAAATAAAAATTACCACCTTAGTAAATTATGATTTCAACATATTTACGTTTTGATAATTACCTCTTACATCCTGTTATTAATATATTTTAATGAACATGCACTTAAAACGTAACTATGTTTTAACATTATTAATAGGTATATATTCACACTTTATATTATAAATGCAGTAGCTTGCGTGCGCGGAGGTTTGTAGGTATGATTTTACGTCACAGGGGCTGAACAAATTTAGATGAGTTTTGTAACAGCAGATATCCTATTATATAGCCAGTAATAAGGTGGAGCCGCGAAACGCACATAGTAATCAATATGCATGTAAAGAAGAAAATACTGATGAATTACAAAAAAAAATCTTAATTTAATTTTACAGCATATTATCAAAATAATGATGCACTCGAAAGCGTGGACAACTACTGATATTATAAACGCGAAAGTTTGTATGGATGTTTGTTACTCTGTTCATTACTCTACTATTACGCCAAAACTACTGAATGGATTTTAATGCAATTTGGTATATAGATACTTTTTAATCGACATCATCACCGTCATCATCACCATCATCCATCACCACGCGGGTGTAGTCGCGGGGAGCAGCTAGTTCTATTATAACGTAACTAGCTAATGATTATGTAGATGAATTTTAAATAACCTATGTTACTTAGGGTGAATGTAGCTTTCTAATGGTGAAAGAATTTTTGAAATCGGTCTAGTACTTTTTGTGCCAATTCGTTACAAACATAGGTACATACAAATCTTTCCTCTTTATAATATTATAGTAATAGTATAGATGAACTATGTACTTGAACACGGTACAAGATTACATCGAAAATAACATTGAAATTACACTTAAAAACACTCAACACATAATTTATAACAATTTACCTTTTGGTGTCATTTAATAAAAGCTTTAAATGTTTATTTAAATACGTAGGTAGGCTTAGATATCGGAAACCCTAAAGAATGTCGGTCAGTTTTATGTTACTACACAGATATAAAATGTATACATTACAACCGATCGACTACCAAATAGACAAAAACACATATCATAAACTACACGTGTCGAATAAGCGTCACCGAGAACGGAAAAATCGAACTCGCCTTTATGCTAATAAAGAAACCTCTATGTAAAAAACTAAGGTATCTAAAACAAACCAAGTTCATATTTCGATTTGAGAGACGCGTAGGCGCACGAATTAGGCGACTTAGATGTGTGTAAGAAGATTTTAATCTGTTTTCGTACGTGGGCAGTGACTTATAGGTTTTTTTTATTCTGCCTTTTAGTCGAATATATCACTTAATGAGTGGGGAAACTCGGGTTTTCTTAAGGTCTAATCTACTAAGAAGTCAATAAATCAAAACGATACACTGTGTTACATAATTACTAGGACTTCACGCTCAGCGCAGGTTTGAATTTAATACGACGTTATTTATGGCTGTGTCAATTAAAATTATTTAATAGGCAAATGTAAGCGGCCAACGAACTTCAAATAAAATAATTTAGAAAAACAAATAAAATTTAATGTGGTTTGTGTATTTGGCAAGGAAAATCTATTTGTCATAAATGCTATATCTGACTTACAAATATTTAAATATACAAGCGGCGAGATAAATCATTTGGCAATATAAACTACAACGCGACTTAAGGCACTGTCAGCTCAGCACTGTCAGCTCAGCACTTGGTTACGTTCAATTTTCTTTAATTGAAATAAAGGAAGCGTCTCGTAAAAACGTACAAAATAAATAAAAAAATAATGTGAACTCCGTCAATGTATGTGTATTAAAAATTGGTATTTTATTATATGTGTCTCATGACAAATATAATAGCGAATAGAGAGGAAAACTGTTTAAAAGGTGAAATTAAGTGGTATTTTTTTTAATGTACTCTAGTCTAGTATTATAAAATATGTTTTTAATGCCGTCAATGTGTACTTAGAAATAATTTTTTTTAAATTTTGATCAAATCGCTGTTTATGAGTTAAAATGCTTTAAACACCCTAAATTATGAACATCAGGAATTGACAACACCTTAATTCGCGTAGAAGAATATTTTCATGGTCTGCCGTTAACTAGACGTTCATTCAGGAAGAAAAGAAGACTTTTGCAGGAAAACTGTAGTCGTTCTGATTTGGCATGTCATTATAGTTTTAGTTTTTGTTTTAATATTCTCGTGAGTTTGACACATATTTATTTAATATCAAAACTTTATTGACGAACATTCAGTTCCTTCGGCCGTTTCAGCGTCAACAAGTATTAGCATATACGCACTTACTTACTTACATTTTTACTAACTCTCTTACGAACTTTCTCATTTTTAATATCAGGATGCTATCTGAAATATTTTCTCGTTATAAAATAAGGCTATCACTCCACTATCAGATATAAGGCTGGGCTTACACCGTGCGGGCGCAGCTGCCTGGCAACTGACAGCTTTTAGATTAGGCCCCCTCCACACCCCGCGGGGACTCGCCCCACCCAAATTGAGAGCTGCCGTGCCGGCTAAATTAGTAACGGTTACCAAATTGCTTTTTAATTTGGATTCCGTTATTAAGTAAGTATTTTTCGAAGTTTATGCTCTTTTTTGTTTTATATTTGGAGAGTACTTTCCTAGTTCTTGCTGATTTCTTCGCGTCAAATTAATTTTCTCGCGTAAAATTTTACTCATAAAAAATACAATCAAACTATATCACACTAAAATATTATAATGCCGAAAATTTGAGAGCGTGTTTGTAACTTCTTCATGCTTAAACAGCTGGACCAATTTTAATGAAATTTGGTATGAATACATTACTTTTCACCGCGATCATCATCATCATCATCACGGGTGTAACCGCGGGGCGCAGCTAGTCAACGATAAAATACAAACTTAAAATACATTTTGTGGGTAGTGCTATTCATTATAAACACGATTACGGATAAAAAGTTCATTTTTTAAACTTATATAAACGTTATTTCACGGCCACGACCCATTTATTATCGGAAATAATATATTAGTTTATATTTAGTTACACGTAACAAGAAATAAGTTCGGACATTGAAAAATCTCTCATCTCATCTGTATCGTTGGTCGGCTGCTATTCATTTATTTTTTTTCCTCATTTTTTTGGCCGTGAACCGGGTCGGGCGACGGCTGCCCTGCCCTAGTCGCGGGTGTAGCCCATCCCTAATTTTAATGGCTGCTCTGTTGTAACATCCGGATAACAAAGTATGGAGAGAGATTGGGCAATTTCTGTAATTATTTATTAAAGGTTAATTAAATATTTTTTTTTGTTGGAATTTAATTCAGATCTAAAATAAAAATGCTTAGTTTTTCTTCAAACCTATTTTGTAATTTTTGAGGAAGTAGGTCTGATTGGGAATGTAATGTATCCATGTTAAACTCCACTTCTCATATCTAGTTGAGTTCGTGAGTTAATGCGTATGTTCAAAAAGTTGTAAAAGTTCAAAGGATGTAGACAACATTTAAAAGCTGGAGAAAGCTTAAAACAGACAACTTTATGTACCGACTCCACAGGCATTTCTTGAGGGATCGCAATAATTTTATTCTACGCAGAAAAAGTCACTAGCAGAAACTTGTTAAATTATAAACTCTATATACTTTAGTTAGAAGCTGTCATCATCTGTGACTTTTAAATTATCATTTCAGCGTGTCTGGAAATGCTATAACCTAAGTAGTTTGTCTCAGTCTGCATATATTGAGAAAACTTTCATATATTTGTACTGTTCCTGGCATAAGAATTGCACTGTTCCATACCCTGCCAATTATATAGGTAGGTACTGTTCCTTGCTCAACAACTGCAGTGTTCCATATCCTGCCAAATAGTATATAGGTACTGCTCCTGGCTTAAGAATTGCCCTGTTCCATATCCTCCCATACTGATGTCGTAATAGCCAACTAAATAGTTGGAATGACAATAGACTCGCCCCTCGACTCGACTTGCCAAAATATATAGTACTTTTTCGTAATGAAACCAAGGAAAAAAACATTATAAACTTGGTTGGTTATATACCTTAACCGTCTAAGATGTAAAACCGTGCGTATGTATTCGTGTAATTTACAGAAACAAATTAAAGTTACAAGTAAACCACATTATAATAATAAAAATATGGTGCGGACAACATCTATATACACAAGGTCTTCTCATCCTAAGCTAGGCAGATCCTGTACTCTATACATGCATTAATTAAATATCTGTTCAAACATTCTGTGAAAACAAAATGAAGACCTATGTTACCCTTAAGGAATGGTGGTAACTAAGTTTGCCTATCTCTATATTGCCCTAGACTTTGTGCACATAGCATTTGTTTAATAGTAAACCCTTGGGAACAATATACCTATTTGATTAGGCTAATGCATCAAATTTTACTCTCCAGTCTACTTCTATGGAAACAACTTCACGTTGATCGGTTGCTCCGTTCAAGAGTCAAAAAGCGTCATATCAACGAGCCTTCTTTTGCCAAATTTTACTCTCCAGCCTACTTCTATGGAAACAACTTCACGTTGATCGGTTGCTCCGTTAAAGAGTCAAAAAGCGTCATATCAACGAAGCTACTTTTGCCAAATTTTACTCTCCAGCCTACTTCTATGGAAACAACTTCATGTTAATCGGTTGCTCCGTCAAAGAGTCCAAAGGGCTCATATCAACGAAACTACTTTTGCATCTGTTATGTTTATTTATTTTATTTCTAAAAATCATCACTGTATCGCAGACTATTCATACCAGTTTCGTGAAACTTAACCAATCGAGTGCTTACCAATTTTACCTTTATTTTTATACGTTACACTTTACTCTCATAAATTAATTATTCCGAGTGAGATTGGGTTTCCGTGTTGGAAGCGTATTAATACAAACTATAAGTCATCTGTGCACCGGCAACCCTTCTCTGCAAGCTGATGCATGAGTAACGACCCGGGGCCTTTTAGACCCATCTGGTCCTCGGACCTGTGAAATTGTTTACAAAAGATAGATATCATTTTAAATGGAGATGTTGTTATTGCTATGTGTAATTTACTTTAAATTTCTGCTAAACTAAAATTAAATTGTATTATGAGATATGAGACTACATTCATTCCTACACGTCTTTACATCCCCGAAGGTGTTGAAAGAGGTGTACAAACACTAAAAGCCCATTATATATTATTATATATAATATATAAAGTAAAGTATAATATATTATATATAAAGAGATGAATCTTTTGCCATCTTATTTCTATATTTTACCCTAAATTTATGGGAAAGGATATATGGTAAATACCAACGTTAATTCATGAGAAGGATGAATAATCAATTGTCAGTTTGTTCCATAGCTTTTTTAGTTATCGCGATTTAATTAGTGAAAATAAAATATTCTTCAAAGTTAAAGTAAACCTTAGTTAATTAGTTTAGTCTTATTTAGGACGATAATCTGTGATCACTATTCTTACTGAGCTTGTACTAAATACAGTATGTGAGTATTAGAGAGCTTAAATAAAGCCTTCTCCTCTTTTTTTGCATGCTTGCCTAATATCGATCATTTCGGATACCGATGAGTCAGCTGGCCGGCATTCTAATATTATATTATATAAACATTGTGCAGGGTAATAATTGTGTAATTATGTAATTTGTTATGTAATCTGTGTACATTTCTCGGTTTTATAACATTTTTGTAAGCTCCAGTCATCAACTTTTAACATTTTCGTTAGTATTTTTAAAACTGACATATAACTGCCATTTTCAAGTTTTCATTCAATGAATTGTAACTGAGATACGTGCGTAACTGCCCTGTTCATATAATGCAACTTTGCTAGCTAAAAAACATTATGGGTTTTACTTATAAATGCTGCTTAACCTGTGTGGTTAAGCAGCGTTTATATAAGTTGCGTTGCAGCTCCTGGAAAAGTGGGTTGATTTCTGCGATTCTATTGTATTATTGGCCAAATATGGCGAATCACGAGTCAACGGGTTAACTCTAAATGACGTTATTTAGTACTGCGCACAACAAAATTGTTCTGCACGGTACTTTTCTTTGTCTTTTCTTTTACCCAGTACCTATAAGCTTCAAATTAACGTTGCTGAATCAAGATGTATAACTAAATTATTATACAGCAAGATATATTACCAATATCATGCAGCAAGATCTATTATTACTCATATTGTTATACAACTTTATTAGCGTTAAACGTTAATACACTTATACCACTGGACTCCCTATGTCATGGGAAGCATGGTCAGGCACAATAATTCAGTACAACATGCAAACCCAATAACAAAGGTTTTTGCTCATCACACACATTATTAACCCTGCCAGGGATCGAACCTGGTACACCTCGAAGGCATGAGGCCTACCAAGTGATCTAACAGAGCCGTCAAATTAATCATTGAATTAATTAAGCTGAGATTGTGCAATGCAAACTATTACTCATAGGCGTACAGTCGCGCAACCCTTTCCCGCAAGCTGATGCATGAATAACGACGCCGGGTCTCACAGACCCCATGTCGGATCGACCGACGCTTTTTGTTATATTCAACCCGTAATTGCTGAAAAGTTTTCACGCCGCGCGGTGGTCACGCGTATTTTATTACTATAAAATTGAATTATTTATGACGTCAACTCCACCATTGTACGTCGGTAGCAGAATTTTAATATATATTTCACGCTGTGTGATTAGTACTGACTGTCAAAATGACGTATCAGCTCGGCAGGCTTAATTGCGTCGCCCCAGTAAAGCCTTGGCCAAGATTTATGTATATCCAATCCCGGCGTCCTAATCCCACTCCTGGGCCGGGTCAATCCGACCCCGGAAAGGTTTTCCCGGTTATTTTCCGTGGAACTTTTAATCCCGCCGAATACCGACATACATCATAGAGGATTAAGAGGTTTAAATTGGAAGTTACCGACGTCCGAAATAAATTTAAATCGGCTGGCAGTCCGGTATTGTGATATCGGTTCGGATGCTAAATGGCCGCCGATTTTATCCCGCAAGTAAATCTTGTAAAGAACGCGCTTAGAAAAATTGTTTTGCCTACACAATGTTATTGTAACTGAATATGTTTGGGTGAGTTCCTGTATGTTGTTGGGTAAACAATCACGCGGGGATAGCTCGCGAGTGTTTACCTGAGCAGAGGATGAAATAATGGATGAAATGTTGCCCAATATTTCTACGTCGGTTAGAGTCAGCAAAGATGTTAAGGAACACGGCAAATAAAATAAACATAACTATATAGTGATACGAATAAAAATGATGTTTAGATTGGGCTAGGTTTTTATAATAAAACTTGGCAGGGACGTAGATTCAGCGTAAGAAATGTTATGTATATATATGTCCTTGGATCTGGTTTTATTGAATAGCTATCCTTAAAGTTGTAATTATGTACTAGCTGTATATTAAGTTGCTGTATAGTAAGCTGCGCCCCAACAGTTTCACCAGCACAGTAATGGATGATGACGATGATGATAAAACGTATGTAATGTTCTTCCCCGGGATATAATATCCGTGCCCAATTTCATTACGATCCGCTCACCCGTTTGGGCGTGCTAAGTTAACGAACAGACAGAGAGACGGAGTAACAGTGACAGAAAAACAAATGTTTTTATAATATTCGATATGGATGGATACCTAATTTTAAAGTTGTAGGTACAATAGTTAACCAAAATCCAACCAAGACGGACTATTCTTAAAACTGCCTGGTTTCCACGGATCGCGATTACTCGTGGCTCCTAGCTCCTGAAGTAACAAATAGTTGCAACATAAGTAGCTCCATACCAGTAGCTTTGTAATTATTATACACAATTTTAATACCCGAAACATAGAAAAGTTATACATACCAAAAGTCGATAAAACATATAAACATTGTCTGAAACTAATTACGATTTGTATAGAAATTGCCCTTAGAAATAACACGTCTTCCTATCCAACAATAAACAAATTCAAGAAAATACTCAAAATATTCTTTGAATGTCATCCTTTTTACCATATCAGAGAGTACATGAGTTATTCATTTGCTGACATGTCCTCGTGGCTATTACTTGTTTTGCAGTAAAAATATATGTTCTGGTATTTATTTTGGTAATGCTATATATTTTGTTTCATTTTCCCGTTATGTATGTACTATATTGACTTGTCAATGGTATGCAATGTTACGAAATAATTAAATAAAAATCAGAATCAGAATCTATTAAAACTTATACAATATACAAGAGCACAAAGACTAGAACGAGTAAGGAAATCAGAAAATACGTTTAGAACACGTCAATACGTACTAAGTGCAATGTAATTTGTGGACACTAAAATTTCCCGTCCATAAAATAAGCCAACAATAATTATCATATATAAATACAATGCATACATCGGCAATCAGCTTCACCTACATATGGCATTCATGGTATACCAAATTAAAATGGGTTCCAATAAGGGCGCACTAAATCATGTAAAACCGTCTAGCTGGCATCCCTTTGGAGTAGACCCTTAGGGGACACCTGACCTGCCTCAGTTGCATGCCGTTTGGATATATGTATAAGTACTAAATCATGCTTTAGTAATATCATATAAATTTTCTGAATATGAAATTTTGGTTTCCTTTCGAAAAAGCACTTTTTGATTTGAATTTATCCAGAAAACTGTCGCCAAATTGTGACGTGCGTTCGACTTTTTGCATGCTAAGTACAACTTTGAGCCTTTTACTACGCGACTGTTTTGTGCTTTAACAGTGAATAAATAAATCAAATCAAAAGTTGTATCTAAGGTTAATTTTCCTTCAAGATATTCAGTGACGCCTGTGGAATAGAAAGCGGTTAGATTCATATTTAAAGAAACTTTAAAAACTTTATAATACAAGCCCTGTTCCACTTCATGGAGATGAAAATTGGGGCGAAATATATTTATATACCTGTCACTAAATAAATTAGACCTATTTATCATGTCTCACTTGATGAGTTGTAATAGGCTGTACGAGTGAAAGAAATGGATATATCTACAAATAACTTGTACCTACTTGTTGTACATGCACCTATATATGTCACTATCGGTCGGTTTCTATATCAATGTTTTCCTAAACTGTGGTTTTACGTATGGTTGTTTATCGACAGACAATATAATATAGGAACTTGCCGACGCCACGCGCTTTAACTTATCATATTGACCAAGTTAGGAAGATGACTAGTAATACAATATTTATCTATACATACATAGTTCCTTGATTATATGTCTAACTGACTGATTCATGTATGCAGAGCCTACTTAAGCCAACATGCTATGAGCATGCAGAACATATGACCGATGAGGCGGGCAGGTTCTAAAGTAGAGACCTCGGACCGGCAAGCGCAGCGTAGGTCCTCCACCGACAAGGTGGACTGACGACCTGATAAAGGTAGCAGGACGACTTTAGATGCAGGCCGCTTCCAACTGGCACTTTTGGAAATTTGGCTATGGCTGAGATGATGAAGCGAGCGAAGCTGCTGATAATTCAGCTATGTAGGTATATTCGACTTGTGGAGTATGGAGTTATAAAAATTTCCCGTCTTCCTCGTTTGTAAAAAAACTGTAAAGTGCCTTATAATACTGGTTTCAATGTAATACATAATGCTAGCCTAACAGAATTTATAGATTGTCCTCGAATAGTGAAATAGGAAATACACATTGCTAGACTGGTAACACTGTAGTGACGTAGATGCGTACGTGTTAATGTAGTCATGGCCGCGGATCCAGTCGCTGGACAACACGGAATTGGGTTCGTAAATCATTAATCAGCTACGTCATTTGTTCGCGCCAAAATGATTAAAGTCCATGCGAGTGGTGTTGCCACTTGCTTTGCCAGTAACCTATTTTGGTTCGCATTTTGTTGAAACATTCTAGTCGGGTGTAACTTCGTATTAGGAACTAAGACCGTTATATTCCATTGTAAAAACGGGTCAGAAAAAGCTGCATCTAACAATAATTCATAATAAAAGCTATAAATATTCACGCATCGTACTTGTCACATAAATCATACACTTATCCCCAAAAGTCAGACACATACGAGCTCTCGTCGAAAGTCACCGTGGCTAATCAAGTGTAAACTTGTAACTAAGTTCGGTAGTACTGGAATATAGTGATGTGGCAATACAGTGGAAATTTATATCGATAAAATTGTTTTTAAACATCAGCTTTAGTCAAACCGTTCCAAAAATAAAAAGTTACATAATGTATAATGATTCACCTCACCCAGATATCTCTTAGAACTTGTACTTACGTTAGTTTACTTATATAGGTAGCTTTAGTTACGTTATTGTTTACGTCGGTAGATAAGTACATAAATAAGTGTTACTCAAATTGAAACGCTATTATTGTATATATTAAAATGATCATGATAACGTGATTTTTTTTATTTAAATTTATTAACATTGCTATACCTTTCCATAAGCCTAGGTGAGCGAGTATATTTTAATATAGATGCAATATGTTTACTTTAACAGATAAAACAATTCAAACTTAACAAAAATATTTGATTGATCAATCAAACGGTTCTACGTGCGTGACTACGGAAAATGAGGGTACTTTAAATGTGGTTCATATATTAGTATGTATGAATATACGCACGTGTGTGTCATAATGTCCTTAATATTTCACAGTTTTAAAAAGCCGGGGCTGTAACTATAAAACATAAGTCACTCTTAGACTCTTCAGAGTTTTAGATGTCAAATGCAATAAATGTGTTATTTCTCAACATTATATGGCGTTATGCAGTGTTACTTAAAACATTATAGTATCATTTTCTAATACGTATAATATATATATATATAGTAAGAGTAACCAATAGCTAATGTTATAATTAATATGCTAATGTCATACTGTTGTATTGTATATTATTGTATATGTATTGTTTGTCCAAATTCATACATGCATACATATTGATGTATGGCATATTTTAATAATTTTATCGATAAACTCACCACGCATCCCTGCTCTAAGCAAGTTTGGTGTTCAATCCTCCCGAAAAGGGCGTAATTCAACAGGGAAGGGTTGCCGCAGGGCCGGAGGCGCAATAAACTGTCGGAGCGCCCTCTGATTAATGGACGTGTAATTGTTCCCACATAATGTACAATAACTGGCATAGATAAACGCTCATCTGTTATATTTGGACGCGAAGAACAATATGTATCTTCGATTTGAAGAACAGATCTCTAAACTCGAAAACATCTGTTATAACTTACATAAGTACTTTTTTTCAATCAATCAAAATCATTTATTCAATTTAGGCATGATAAACGCAATTACGAACGTCGTTGAATAATAAATATCACTCTCTACTCTGACTGACTCCACTGACTCTACTGCCACGTTCTAACATAAATTGAGAATCTGTCTGTGAAGAACGGAGAAGAAACTTGAAGCCATTATTTTCAATTATATTTTTTCAATGTACATATGTATATATATATATATTTTACACTTATTATCTTGAATAGGTGACAGATGTCGAGTTGTCAGATGTCTTTACCTCTAGAGTAGAGTGATCTAATTTCTTACTTTGTCTTCCAGGTCTCATTGTATTCTAAATAGGACTCAGAACACTGTATCTCAAATCAATATTGTTTTTGGGTTATATAGTAATAGAATCGGGGTAGCCTCTTTGCATAAGCTATATCAATCTTAATGACACTCAAATCTATCAAGCCCTTTTATAGTGTGAAGTAACAAACATTGACATTCACAAACTTTAGAATTTGTTATATGATAGTGAGGTCTTTATTTAACTTAATATGATTATTGATCAAGATGCAGTTTTAATTAGACATATCATCTACAATATTATCAATAATGTTACCAATAATATTATCAATAATATATTATTAAAACATAAACAAAATTTGAACCCTAAACAGCTTAAGCTGTTTAATATCAATTTGACTTTTCAAATTGATATTTTTCTATATCTGAAAACTAAATTGTGCTACCAAGACTACTCGTCATGTAATCTTACTTTAATATATATTTATGTGCGCATACTTGATGCATAGAGTTCATGACTCGTGGAACATCTTTAAGTAACTTAGACCGCCAATTGATTAGAACAATAAAGTGATAAGTAGTAAATGTGTTGACTGTCTGGTCTCGAAGGTTTTCTATTTATCTTCTATTAACTTAATCGTACCGTGCAAACACTAACGTTTCATTTGTTTTTTATTTATTCTAGACAACTACTTAATGTAACTCCATTAACAGTAAAGTAACAAATGAATATGTGCGAGTCGGGAAACAACGATGAGCGCACCACACTTACAATAAGAATCCTTTTAGACAAACCTGAAACAATCCATCATCCGTAATCATTCCCTCATTACTGAGGATCGTGACTCCTCTATTGCAGTTTGTTTACTGTTTCTCTCCATCGAGTTCTGTTGCTGGCTAGATGTAGAGCTGTGCTGGAAGGTATCTCCAGCTGTTCCAATACCTGATCCGTCCATCGCTTAGGGATCGTAATAACAACGCATAAGTTCACGTTTTCCTGTTCTAAGCAATATATTATAAACTTTCCACAATTCCATGCAACTCGTTCACAACTGGTAACATTTTTAACCCCATTAATATCCCACATTCCTGAACTAGAGCGGGCGGGTCCAAGGGTATTCAGACCCGATGGTTTATAATGAACTCACGAATTGTTTCGCTAACTAATGTCCTTGTAATTGTTCTTGTATATGTGTGTCTTAAATTCAATTTAAATTGTCGCCCGTTTCTGACCTCACAATTTCGCATTGCCAAATGTATCGGATAGTTTCAGAGGTCTATGTTTTACTATGTGTGCTCTTCCGTATATTTTTATAATATAATCATATAGATCATATCAGAATCATATACTAGATTTTTATGATAACTAGCTTAACAAATATCAACATTTAAAGCTTTTAGAGGCTAAGCCTAATGCTAGATGTAGCCTGTAAAATTCCTCATGCATTATATACAAAAATACTTGTTACAAGTAGATACAATTTGAAAAATTGATTGATAGTCGGTATTAAATTTTGTGTAACACAAAAACTACTGAACCGAATTTGATGAAATTTAAATGGGATCACACGGGAAGCACCAGCTTTCAAAAAAAAAAGAATTATGAGGATCGGTTCACCATATCGAAAGTTATAAGGTTACAAACATAAAAGTAGAATTGAGTACCTTTTTTTGGAAAAATCTCTTCTGCTTTGTTATATTAGTATAGTATAGGTAATACTTGGTAGGTACCTAGGTAGAGTTACCCATAGAATTATATTCTGCCCCATAAGTCCCCACTGCTGGGACATGGGATTTCCTCTCTGATATAGGAGTTTGGGCCGTAATGTACCATTTGTGCCTAGTTCAGCTTGATGGATAAGCTAATGTCCACCAAAAAATGTCTAAAGTTTTGGAAAACTACTCAAAACCTCCGTATTGCCTAACCGACTGGCTTTGTTTTACGACGACAGCTTCGAACGAATAAGCTAGATTCGCTTTCCCATATTATATATTATAACTACTGCCCAGAACTTCGTCTGCATAGAATAAGGACCACTCGGTATGTACCTGTTGAATCCACATATCAAGAGCAGCTAAAGTTATTGCTGGGTACCTACAAACTAGTTCCATTTCAATTTTTCAGCGGGAAGAAGTAAAACATACACACTCACTCACAAACCATCGCACTTACGATATAAACTTGATGATATAATTACGATATAAATATGTTTCAGATTAATTTAGGAAAAAAAGAGAAAAGAAAAGAATGCACGATATAATCCAATTATATAATAATATATAGAATTCTAGGATATTTATATAGGTATTCAGACAAGGAAATTGTAGAGTCATATCTTATTATATGTATGTATACGTTATATATAATAATATAATATAAATTCAACTAAACTAGTTATCTTTCTCATATTATCCTAAGGCTAGGTCACGCTCCTTTTGTCTCCGTTTGTTTTAACGAGCACTCCCTTACACGAGGTTTTAGTCTATTATCGCCTGCGTTATAGGCGAAGACCGCATATCGGCATTATCTAGCCTTTCCTAATTTAGCCGTAGATAAATAATTCAATTATAGCGACGGTGTGGGGGGGAAATACTGGGTGGGCGAGTAATTGCACTAATTACGTCACTGACTCTGTGTTATTAGTAATGAATTATTGATGGGCCGTAGCGTGTGATTAACGATCTCGGCTTGTTAACTAGACAATAATTGTACTTTTTGCCGTTGGTGTTGAGCATTTACAGTCCATACCTGGAATTACTGCTAGTTCAACGATCACCTTTTTTGTTCGAATTAATTTTGCAGGCATGTAGGCCACGCTTCACGGAGAATTTTAGGATGTCAACGTAGTTCACCTATCCGACGGTAGGTGTCGCAGTTTTAAATGTATGTTTGGTCGGCATGAAAGCGCCACTTCATCCCGTAATAACTGTCGAGTTTTATTATTATTTTATTGCTCGGCTCGGTTATCAACGATGTTTATTGACTTTCTATTACCAAACAGTAAATAAACAAGCGTGTAAACGTAATAAAAGTACTCATTCGTCATCGGAAAGAGATTGAGAAGATAGGAGAGCGACAAACATTGTATAGTTCGATATTAAAACGTTAGAGTGCGTGATTTACGGTAACATTGACGGCAGTCTATTCAATTTGGTGTAATCGACGATTATGAGCGCATTAGTTTTACGGCGCGTTCAAACGTGATTTTAATGGGCAGTTTTTCAAATATTTACACGATGTTGAACGGTAATTAGGATTTAATGAACTAAAATGGATATATAAACGCCATGAAACGTCTTGAAGCGTGTATTAAAGCATTGTTTTATATTGCAGTGTGATGCGTATCAGTTTGCAATATTATTATGCAATATTACTCACACGGGTAGGTAATTTTATGTAAAAAAACTGTTTTGTATGAAACAACAGAGTAAACATTATCAATAAAATATAGTAAGTAGAGCTCCAGCTTTTTTTGATACAAAGGCGTTGAAGGGTATTGAATTGATAAAGAAACATTATTATTATACTACCTACTATGCCGTTATCTAGGTCGCACAAGTTGTGTTGGATCCAGTTCCAGGGTATTAGCAAATTATAAAATTAAATCCTTTGCACCCTTTTCGAATATACATATTTTTGTAAAACAATAAACGAAGTGAAGACTGATCACAATGATTGATTTATTTATAACTAAAAGGTGCCTTTACCCTTCGCCTAAAAAGGATAAGAAGGCCACACGCTATGGTAAAATAATAACAATAAGGTTTCGAAGAAAATCAAGAATAAGTACGAAGAGGAAAAACCTTATTTAAAACAACAAAAAAAAATCAGTAAAGTTTATTGTAAACATTGAAGTTAAATTTATTATCATAAATTTAACTAAGTATGTAGGTATATGTACCTATGTTGTATTAAAACTGATTAATAATGGAACTTATGAGGATATGGGACTAAAATAACATTCAAAGATTTTGAATGAAAGTACTTAACTCTTAAATGATAAGTTTTTATTATTGTGTTTTAGCATTTAATTTTATGCTAGCTTTCAAAATCAAAAGTAAGTACGAGAATGCTAATTTGAAAGTACCTACGAGCCCTAAATCCGATTTCACAAGATAGTCCATCGTGTCGCTTACCATCAAGTAAATTACTTACCCGCCTAGATAAAACATAATTATCTCTCAAACACATTTACTTATCATCTATTATCTGATAATTTTACAAAGTTTAAAAACATATTAAAATTATAAAGAATAAGACTGTAACACACCGACTACATCTGTCATCATCACTCACGCCGAACATCTTCCATCAAAGCATCGTAACACTCAATAATAATACCGAATAAGGGTAACTTACCCCTAAAATTAAAAATGGCCGCTGGCGCGAACGCTCTCGATTGGTGGCAATAACTCATTGCTCCGCCGCTAGGGGGCGCCAGCTACGAGCCATTTGTCAATGTCAACCCCCCTCCCCTCCTGAAACCCCTCGGAGAATATCTATTCGGAAGATACGAGGGGATGTCCGTAACAATTGTTTGTATCATTTTTGTTCTTAAATCGATATACTTTTTAGTGTTTTGCTTTGTCGATTAGGCATTTGTTGCTGAACTTATCCAAAAACATTTAGAATAACTTTATAATAATATAGAACGTTAGCAAAAACATCTGCTATACTTTTGATATTGTATACTAGCGTAATAACTGTGTTATATTCTATACTAGCGACTGCCTTTTTTCGCGTTGTAGGCTCGTCTTTCGGCCTCACCATAACATCCCCCTTTTCCTAATTTTTTTATGTATAAACCTTCTACGAAGTATTAGAAAACAATTAAAACAAGATGAATGAAATCGGTAAAGCCATTCTTAAGTTATAGCGTAACCAGGAGAAATAGGGGTTAATTTTTATTTATATAGACTAGCGCGCGACTTCGTTCGCGTAGTAGGCTCGGCCTTCGACCTCGCCAGAACCTCCCTTCTTTTCTTGGTTTTTCTTTTATAAGATCCTTCTCCTAACTATATTTAACACAAAAAAACAAGGAATTAGTGAGATTGTTCCACCCGTGCTCAAGTACAACTTGAAGCTTTTCCAGGAAAAATAGAGGTTCATTTTTTTTAATAAAAGTATATATACAATAAAGTACCTACCGAGATGTTGTTATAAGAAATTCTACAGCACTAAACAGATCAATTCTATTCTATATATCTACCAAGAATATATATATCATATTATAGACTATGATAAACGAAGTCTATATTTTATATACCTTATATATTCGTGTTTGCAAGAGACATGTCTATTGGGCAAAGCCAGTTGACGAAGCTGAAGAGAGGAGACGGCAGTGTAGCGTCGACCAAAGCGGAAGTGTTAGGAGAGGTCGAGAGTTTCTACGGACAGTTATACACCTCGGTCGCTAAACCTGTTAGCAGCTCGGTCAAAGACCCAAGAGCCAAGCTGACCCGACATTATACCGAAGATATCCCGGACATCAGCCTGTACGAGATTAGAATGGCCTTGAAACAGCTTAAGAACAACAAGGCGCCTGGTGACGACGGTATCACATCTGAGCTTCTGAGAGCGGGTGGAACACCGGTACTTAAAGTCCTTCAGAAGCTCTTTAATACCGTCTTACTCGAAGGCTCAACGCCAGAAGCATGGAACAAAAGCGTGGTGGTGCTGTTCTTTAAGAAAGGTGACAACACTTTACTTAAAAATTACAGACCCATCTCGCTTTTGAGCCATGTTTATAAGCTGTTTTCGAAGGTCATAACGAACCGTCTCAGTCGCAGGTTTGATGAATTCCAGCCTCCGGAACAAGCCGGTTTCCGAAAAGGCTATAGTACCATAGACCACATCCACACGCAACGGCAAGTTATACAGAAGACCGAAGAGTATAACTTGCCTCTTTGTCTAGCGTTTGTGGACTATGAGAAAGCCTTTGATTCGATCGAGACGTGGGCAGTGCTTGAGTCTCTCCAGCGGTGCCGTATTGACTATCGGTATATTGAAGTGCTGAAGTGTTTATACAAAAACGCCTACATGTCAGTCCGAGTACAGGAGCAGAGTTCGAAGGCAATTCCATTGCAAAGAGGCGTGAGACAGGGAGACGTTATATCTCCGAAACTGTTCACCGCTACATTGGAAGACGCCTTCAAGCTTCTGGAATGGCAAGGACTTGGCATCAATATTAACGGCGAATACATCACTCACCTTCGATTTGCCGACGATATTGTAGTCATGGCAGAATCCATGGAAGACCTCAGTACAATGCTCGAAGGCCTCCATCGAGTTTCCCAACGGGTAGGTCTTAAGATGAACATGGACAAGACGAAAATTATGTCTAATGCCCATGTTGTACCTACCCCAATATCAGTTGGGAACTCAGTTCTTGAAGTTGTTGACGAGTACATCTACCTGGGACAGACAGTCAAACTAGGCAGGTCCAACTTCGAGAAAGAGGTCAATCGTCGAATCCAACTCGGCTGGGCAGCGTTCCGGAAACTTCGCGAAGTCTTCTCGTCAAAAATACCTCAGTGCCTCAAGACAAGAGTCTTCGACCAATGTGTGTTACCAGTGATGACTTATGGCACTGAAACGTGGTCTCTTACGATGGGCCTCATAGAAAAGCTCAAAGTCGCACAACGAGCTATGGAGAGGGCTATGCTCGGGGTTTCTCTACGTGATCGAATCAGAAATGAGGAGATCCGTAGAAGAACGAAAGTCACCGACATAGCCCAGAAGATTAGCCAGTTGAAGTGGCAGTGGGCAGGGCACATAGCACGCAGAACAGATGGCCGATGGGGCCGAAAGGTTCTGGAGTGGAGACCACGGACCGGCAAGCGCAGCGTAGGTCGTCCACCGACACGGTGGACAGACGACCTGAGGAAGGTCGCAGGACGACGTTGGATGCAGGCCGCTTCCAACCGGTCCTTTTGGAAAATCATGGGGGAGGCCTATGTTCAGCAGTGGACGTCCTACGGCTGAGATGATGATGATATTCGAAAGTAGGAAGAACTGATTCTGTAAAAGTATAAAAGTATGCCATCTACTGTTCACCAAAATTAAATAAAGTAGATACCTATACATATGTATGAAAAAGTTATACTACAACATTAGCTTATCGAGTCATTTTTATCAAAACTTAATTTGATATATACGATAAAATATTTTATCGTATAGATAATTATATTTTCTACTAGACATTTGAATTTTACTACTTAATTGTTTTGATCACCACGTTGTACTCGTCACATGCCTACTATAGTAGGCCATATATGGTAATGTAAATTCCTTTTCTTTTGAAATCGATATCTTATCTTTATGTTGAATAAAATTAACCTTTTGAAATAGCATAATTACCATAAAAAATATTTCATGGCTATAATTTTTATATACATATTAATATCTAAACTTACGATCTTAGTTCACTAAGGATATAAGATCAAAGTGTAATAATTCAAGAAAGAAGAATATTCTCAAAGTTTTATGTGCTCTCTCCGTGAGGGGACGAATTTTAGTAATATTCCATCCGCTGTCGAATCGTAAGAGGCAAAGAAACTTACTTAGAAGGTATTTATCTTGGTCATGAGGCTGTCTTGGTACCTACCACCACAGTGCCAGATATTCCTAATACAATACTACCACGAAACAATGGTGAGCAAGCATTACCCTATAAGGGTGGAAACTGGGGAGGGACACTGTTGCAAGTGAAAGCATTTGGCGAAAGAGACTCATATACCAATGTCTCGGGGTGACGAGAGCAGTGCAGGGCCACGCATACCTATAGGTTGTAGTTAAAATTTGATCTTCTATAGTACAAAAAAAACACGAAATCTACTTGGGCAGAACTGGATTTGAGGGTAGTTGGGTTTCGAAAAAGTGCCGTACCTAATAACTTTTCCAGTTGATATAATAAAATTTATATAATATTATGTACCTTATGGTGGACTGACGACCTGATAAAGGACGACATTGGATGCAGACCGCTTCCAACCGGTCCTTTTGGAAATTTGTGGGGGAGGCATATGTTCAGCAGTGGACGTCCTACGGCTGAGATGATGATGATGATGATGTACTTCAAGACGAATGCAAGTTAAAAGCGCGTACAAGTTTATTAAGAAAACTTCTATCTGCGACGAACGCCTCCACATTTCTGTAATGTAACATAATCATTGAAAAATCTCTAAAGCTATTATAAATAGATAACCATGTAGATAAGTATTACACCATGTCAGTATAACGTTCGATACTACATTCTTGAACAGAAGTCCATATTTTAATATTTAAATTTGTTTCCAATCTTACTATTACATGCTACTTATTCAGATATTCGAAATCATTGGAAAAAGATAAACAATCTTTTAAATGTAACATTCTTAATCTGATGAATTTATTCAAATTAAATAAAAAGTAAATAATGATCACTCGCTACCGATACATGTGTAGGTGGATATATAGATCTGATAAAGTATTTATTTCTAATTAGTTTTCATGCTGGCTAAAGGAAAACCAAGCTTATCTATGTTTATGTATAGAACTAGCTATAAGTTAGAGGGACAGCTTCTAACACTGATTAGGTTTCGGCGGAAAGCTTTACAATGATAACATCATTTTTTTTAACCGTTTACAGTTTTTATCATAAAGTTTATGGTTACAGGAATAAGGCAGAATTTTGAATGAAGGGAACTTCTCAAAAAAAGCAGAGAAAAGTTTGTGCTTTATCCAAAAGTTGCGTGATAAAAGGCAGTTTGGGAACACACCTCACGCACTTCTTTTGAAATAATTTTAATAAAACCAGGTTAGTTGAATGTTTTGATATTTTTTCTTATAAACTAGGAAGGTACCTTCCACCGTTTTATGAACAACTCTGTGTTGCTCATCGTCATGTTTATCATGAGCCTATTTGACTGTTGATTACTGAATCTCTAGGCCTAGGTAGGCCTCTTTTATTGCAGGCCACTGAGCACAATCTTAGGCCTCTCACGTGCATAGTGTGACCACTTTGGAAAGATTAGCGCTCTATTTAGTCTGAGGACGTCTTACCCTACACTTCGTTTGCCTTTTCATCATCTACACTCTTAAGATCTCTTGTTTTTTCTTTCTCTTGTCTTTTCCGTCGGTTATCGGGTTTGAGACTAATATGGTCAGTCTATTGCTGATTCAGCATGTTACTGTGGTCTATATCATGGTCTAACTACCATATTTTTTTCGAGTACGACGATTCAAATATCTTTGTAGAAAGACGTCCTCTAATACTAAGACGAGCATAACCTTTGCATTGCTCTCTAAGTAATCTAAAATTTGTAAACTCTTCGTTTTTTGTTTGTTGGTGTGTGAGGTTGGGCTGAAGACATTTTGTCTTGAAGTTATCTGATATAACGATAAAACACTTGATATGATTTTTTTCAAATGTATCCATCCCATTCCGATGTATTTTTCATTTTGTTACTTCCTCAAAATTATTTTCCCGGCTGCAAAGTTTTCTCATGATAAAAAAGTCTTCAAACAACGCCGAAGACATCATTGATGGCAAAGTCTGAATCTGTAGCGACATGGATATAAAATTATTATCTTTAAGATTTGTCCCAGTGCATGCTAAGGCCAATCCTTGGCGTTTGTCTCATAATGGTAATATCGACTACGTCGTCTGAACGTTGTAAAACCGCGGCTTTATCATAGCTCTCATTATATCTGTGTACCTAATTACTGGTATTTAATCATAGTAAATTTTTTGGGTTGTTATATAAAATTCGTACGCATTTTAGTTATATTCAAAATCATTCAGGTAATACTCATGTTTAACAAAACAATTTTGAATAAATAGTATTGGTATCAGAATACTGGGTATTTTGGATTCGATAATAGATAATATTTTGACGCTGTTAAGTGTGGAAAGTCATGACTATGAATGCTGATGATTGCGAAGATTAACAAGATCAAATTGAAATTAAATCGTCAGTTTCTACTTGTATGAATATAACTACAAATATAATAATTACGAAAAAAATTACCAAAAAATGGAACCGACTTCAATACCAAAAGGTGTGAGATAACTTTTTGGTACCTATTGAACATTATTTTTTTTCACCATATTTAGTTTTTTTTGTGACCCTTGCTACTTACGGAATCGATTGTCAGTCACCGTCAATGATGATATTATCAAGATAGGCGTAGCAATTTTAATCTGTTGGATTGTAACTCAAACATTGCTTGACCGAATTTGATGAAATTTAAATAAGACCACCTCGGAAGTATACTCTATCCAACAAAAAAGAATTTTAAGAATCGGTCCGCACAAATGGGGGAGATATCGATTAACATACACATATAAAAATACATAGAACACTAATTACAATACATACCACACTAATTACAAACTGGTGCACAAAATATAAGGTTGATTCTACATGAGAAATTTACCGAGCTGCGTAAATAATCATTTTTCTACCGATATATATATATATATATATATATATATATATACTTTACTTAATTATATATAACTTTCGATAGGGTGAACCGATTCTCAAAATTTTTTTTTTTGAAAGCTGGTGCTTTCCGTGTGGTCCTATTTAAATTTCATCAAATTCGGTCTAGTACTTTTTGAGTTACTCTCCAATAACTGAATAGAATGGAAGTCGGTATTAAAATTTCAAATTGTACTTGTTTAGAAAGAGCGTTATATATAGTGATATGTATGCATTTTAAATTCAGATTACTTATACATTTAAATACCTGTTCCAGCCAAAAACTGTAATAAAAGTGACCAATATAAGCGAAAAAGTAAATAATATAATAAGCGTTTTCACAATAATCTATCACTATCTTTTAATAGCACTGATAACATTTTGACAACGTACAGATATATCGAGATTGGTACAGGATTTATAGGCTCCCCTTTACCCATTAAGTCAAACACAGGCTGACCAAAAATAAATCAACCATAACAACTATATCTTTGAAACTACAAAGCATTCGCAACGATTATTATCTCTTGAACAAACTTAATGCATTTAAGGCTAGTAGCGACACGGTCTCAAGACGTTTTAAACCACTCTACAACCACTATATGTACTCAATTGAACTCTAATTCATTGTTATAAAACCTATTTCCACCTTTCTCAACTGCACTACTCTTAAATGTAATGATACCAAATTGGTTTGCAATCAAACTGCACTTTATTATCTTGGTAGCAAAGTTGAATATTAAGAACAACAGCAATAACCACAGTGTAAGTAAATACTAGAACGGCCAGTCGTGATCGAGGATCGTGATTGCGACACGGTTCTGCGTGCCCTTTGTTACATGGGTTCCGTAGCCGTGAAAAATCACTTGAACATATGCAAGCCTGCCAGAGACCTGGCGACGTTCTAATCTAGTGTAGAGATAGCAAAACCATCATCGGTCTAGTATTTAAAGCATAATATTTTGGTCATCAAATATTTAGTTAATAATATTTATACTAATATTTATTTAATATTATAATTTTATAACAAAAAATAGAAAAAAGAAAGTGATTACATTATTACTTTTTTATCTGCAAATGTTTACAAATAATAGAAATGTACAAGGAAAGAGCTTTCAGTTGCAATCACTATGTTTATTTAAAGTTAGTTATGCCAAATATTTATATATATTTTTCGCGGTCGTGTGCGAAATCTGTCCCGCGTTCCCTCCAAAAGCGGCAGTGACGGAACACCGCAGAGGTTTGGTGGGTATGCTGCCCTTCTGGCAGTGACTCCCACATATCCATAAAGGATTAGGTACTCTGCGTAGAAAAATATATATTTAGGTTAAACGGAATTTATTATTATTTCAATGAATCGAATTGCATAAAAGGAATAAAGTTCCAACTAAAAGCTACAAGGAGAGTGTGTTTTTTTTTCAAAAAAATAGGTTTACTATTAGATCCTAGAATTATCATAAGTCATTACTTTTTTCCTGACTCTACTTATGAACAATAACGTGAATAAGCATTTGGTAAAGCACGCAAGGCGTTGTAACTGTGGCACCAATTGTACTGCTTCCTTTCTATTTCAAGGTTTTTATTACTGTTGAACTTTGCCTACTTATCGACGGGGCTAGCTTACCTTTGAAGCTTGTTTGTGGCTTAATTAAAAGATAAAGTTCATATATGACCAACGTAGTGATATTTTTTTGTGTCCATTAAAATGACTGAAATTTTAAAAGAACTCGGCCGTTTGGACGAAATTCTTGCTATCGAGATGACGACTATTACACTTTATTTAAGGGCTTTCAAGACTATGATTATGTTTCCCACACAGTAGCAATAACTGATTAGATAATTCGTATTTCTAAAAGAAACTTCCATAGCCGAAGCGTTTTTTAAGATCGTAAAACTTCATACCATGAATGGTCTATCGTACTGACCCAGACATAAACTCAGACAAAATTAATTTGAGAGCACATAAAAATAGTGTCGTCCGTCGATGACGCATATCGAAACTATTTCCAACTTCATCGATTAGACCAATCGGTGGCAGATCGTGTTTTGTTTAAAATTCGAACATCGACGTTGCCTAGTAAGGCGCACAAGGGATCATAAAATATTATGAGTCTATTCTATTCGATACGTGATAACTCCTGGATCAAGTGTTCGGTGCATAATAATGTAGGGCTGGCCTGATACTCCTAATGTGACTTCGACATCGTTACACTTCCGGGAAGTGGGTTGGCGATTCCCAGGTTCGATTCGTCGTTTTGTCGATCGATGCGAGTTGGGAATTGATTTATATCGTGTCTATTTACTCGTAACTGACACTCGATGTGTGACATTGAGTGCTTGTTTTCTCCCTTTTGGTTTCACAACCGTACGATAAATTTTATTAAGATATTCTAAGAATAGTTTTTCTTGAAACGACATTTAAATAATGTTTTTGTATATTGATATATCGTTGACTTAGTTGATTTTAACATATTTTTATTAAAAGGCCTCAATCAACTGTTTTACTTGCCTGATTTATTACGCAAATGAGCTCCTTAAATATCTAAGATATTTTTCGAGATAACAAATGATATCGATATATCTGATTCAGTTGTCTGTCAATATAAGTAAGTATCACCTATAAATGTGATACAGCGACACACCATAAATGTATAATTAACTTGACCACGTGGTAGGTTTAATAGCTTTAATAAAATACAATGTTGAATGGAGAATAGTAATAAATATTTATCACAATACATCTGCGTGTAATAAATTAATAATTTTCGATTTTACGACTACGAACTTTATAGTTTCAGTGAAATGAAGTTTCTGTGAGGTCTTGGAAATACAATTACTAACTTAATAGAATTGGAACACAAAGAAACACTATGAAAATCATTTGCGTTTATACTTACCCTTAGAAGTTTATATTATTAATAGCCAAACATATGAGCTACGCTGTTTTTAAAGGCCCACAATAGTTAGGTATCATTACGTAATTATAATAGTTTTCTACATTAGTTTTTAAATTTAACTTAAGCACCTTAGCAAATAGAGTGGTTTATTCATAAACCTATTATTCTGCGCGAAGCATGTCCCCAAAAAGTTAAAGCGAAAACAATAAAACATTCTAAAAAAAGCTGATTACGAAAATAATCAGCCCGCACATAGAAGCGCATAAAATCAGCCATTTTGATTTTCTAAACATTTACTTCGTTTTACCCAACACTCGCATCATCAAGACGAATCTAAAGACGTATCACTTGTCAAATCGGTCGAACTGTTGAGTAGTTGAACACAGGAACGAACATACTACATACATAAAGATCAAACACATCACCTTCATTTGGGGCTTCGCTGCAGTCGGGCAAAAGGAAACTTTATCTTATACGACCTAAGTTTTCTTTCCACTGTGATCAGTCATCGTCGATTTATAATTAAATATCGTGTAAATATATATGGCATGTGATTTCATTAACTACGTTTTTATGTCCTTAAAAATCGATTATGAAAAATGCCAACAGCAAAATCGATTTATAATTACGATGGCAACACTATAAATCTATGTAATTGATAGTTCGCGCTTTCAGCACAGGGCGGGGACACAAATCATCGCGCACGAATCAGATTCTGTTTGGACGAATTGCAAATGGCGCTGAATTTGTGCGTGCAGTTGGTCTGCGATATTGACGTCACGGGTTCAGGAGAATAACTGAATAATACGCGTGGAACTAGGTAAATCACTGCATATGCGTTTTAGAACATTAACGTATGATTTTATAAAGGGTTTTTTACTTCATATTAAAATAAATATATCACATGTAATGTTTCCATAATTAAAACTCCTATATCACCATCTATGCTATGCTTCGAATTAACAAATTGTAGGTAGGTATATATCTAATAATACTTCTTATTAAACATAATAATAATAATAAAGTTATAAATTAAAAATAATAATAAAGAGTTAAAAAAGGGTGATTTATTTTCGTTGTTTACTTAGAAGTCAGGATCAACTTGCATTGCACTTATTACTACTACTACATACATACGAAATATACTGATTACATTTAAATTTTACTTGTGTGATAATTAATTAAATAAGATAATTGTTTGATATATTTGATAAGATGCTTTTTTCGAGCAAAGTATACTTTTGAGCATATTGCCGCGAGTGAACCGAGAAGAAATATTAAGTTAAAAATCATCAAAAAAACAACGCCCATATTTGAAAAAATCACATTCATTTGTATTTTGGTCTGTTTGGCGAATATTCTGATTCTGTAATATTTTGGTTGGAAATTTTATAGTTTGTTGTAAAATATTTTGGTGTGTTGTTAAATATGTATAAAAATATAAAATTTCCGGAGCACAATAAAATTTGTAATACTAGATTTTCAAAATTCCAAATACGCTAAAATTCAGAATCTTTTTCGAGCTTTTGGATTCTAAGGATTTGTTACCCGTTAGAATAATTACTTAGTATCGATAAAAAAAAACAGGGATGAAAAGCCTAAGTGTTATTTTAGATTATGTAGTAGGAAACATAACTTTCGAATTTTCGGTAGATCCTGTTATGAATTTAGAAAGACTATTAGAATACGACTCATTTGTGATTAGTATGGTTTTGTTTATACCTCTTTACTGTTGAAACTTTGGCCAGGGCTTTGAACCAATCTTTGGGAATGCTATCCGTGCTATTTGGCATTTAATGACTTTCCTATGGGCTCCAGACACAGACCGTTTGTGGCTCCAGATTATTTTTATTTTTATAGTACAGCACCTTAGCTCTGATAATTCATCGGGACATAACAACTAACCCATATATGCTCTTTAAATCGCGTAAGTTACCTCATTCCTGGTAGTATATTATGAACTAGTCTATCTTATCCATCGCCTTAAACACAAAAACGCAATTCACGTTTGCCGGAAATTTTGAATTACCTGTAAAAAGGTTACCATCATTGCATCCAGGGTGTGGACGTTATGGAGTTTGCTAGTTTCCGTTATTTTCTGTTATTCTTAGGGATGTTGAACCAGTCATATGTAAGCGTAACATTCTTCAAACTAAGCCTATAGATCACTTCGAATTTTTATTCATCAGGCTTCAACACTTTAAGACTGATGAACGTGTCTAACTTTTTATATTTTGATCCGTTATAACATCCTGCGTTGATTTATGAGACCGAGTATTTTCAGTGTAGCCCAGAAACTTTTCTCCAGTATGTTCTACGGCTGGACGATACGGTTTTTTCTCTGTAGTAAAGTCTTGATTGGACTCCCCAACTGTGAACGTCTCCAGCAGGCAGCTTTGTGAAATTACCAACTTGTTCTCTTCCCGAAACAGAACTAAAATATATTTTTTATGTTTGTTACCTCATAACTTTAGACTGGGTGAATCGATTCACAAAACGCTTTTTTTTGTTTGACAACTGGTGCTTTCCGTGTGGTCCCATTTAAATTTTATCAAATTCGGTCCAGTAGTTTTTGAGATACACTCCAATAACTGAGTAGAATGGAAGTCGGTATTAATTTTTTCAAATTGTATTTGTTATCGGTAGTTTCCTGTGTCCCATTTTAGTGTTGTAGTCAACTTAGAACTACACATTATCCTCCATAGTCCACGCTCTGTGTAGACAGTGTGAGTTTTCGGTCATTCTCGTCTCCCTCTCTCTAGAAAATTCCGTATCTCAATAAGAGAGTATAACGTGATTATGATATTTGTGTGATTGAAATCGGGTCAAGACTTGACCCTTATTCATAGATTATTGACATAAAAACTATTTTCAGTTTGAAAGTCAACGAGTCGTAGTTAGACTAGCCAGACGTTACAATACACATCACAAATCTAAATGCGCTCAAACCTATGAATAGTTAATCATTCGTTAGCATTGCAATCTGCATGCGTAACGTCGCGCGATGTCCGTACGCAATTAATAATTTCGACACTGGGTGATTAACATTTAAATCAGTGTCGGGTTTGGTCGGGTCGTTCGGTCGGGTCGGTCAGTCGTATGGTCGTGTCGGACCATGTGGTGCGGCCTGGGTGATGGATTGATTTATTTGTTTGCTGAAATGTTTGTTATTTATTGTGTGGAGGACAGCAGCTTTTAAATTAGGACGCGACCCTGTTGGTTGAGTTTGACCAACTGTGCGACTAAATGGCACGTGTTAAGATAAGTTTTTAAACAAACATTTATTGCTCGTGTAATAAATACACGTAAATAGAATAACTAATAAATGAGATTATGTTTTAGTTAGATAGTTTTTATGACTCACTGATAATAATAATAGTTTTAGATTAATGACGAAACATTGAAATAAGAAATACCAAAACATTTGTCTGATGGTAAGCTAACATCTAGAGGTCCTAGAGCGTTAAGCTGTAGTTCAGTGTAGCAATGTACAGCGCTTGTGATTCTTAGATTATAGAAGGCACTGTAATCTTATATAATCAGCAAAACAATTACTACAGCAGTAGGCTACAGTATGCTACTTATTACTACTATTAGCAAGTGTTAATACTTAATTACCAGTAATTTATTACCAGATACACTTGTATAAGCGTTTTCAGAGCACTCACTAGAGCAATATAATTAATAAATTATATTAATTAATTTAATTACTCACACTAGCTGCCTTGTGGCTTCACCCGCGTGTAAAATGAATATAACACATAAGTCTGCTTTTGCGCGAAACCTAATAAATTTTCTAACAAGTAGTTTTAGTTACTCCTTATAGCTATCTGCCCGTGCAAGTCCCTTCAAAGTTAATCTATCCATTTCGGAAATTAGTCGGAACAAACAGACAGACATTCTTTATGTTATTAGGAAACGGTAAAAGTACGAGGCCTGCCTGATGTTAAGTGGTAACCTCTGCCTTGTCCTCTGCAAGTGACAAAGTGCACTGCGTATGTAACCTTGAGATATTAAGTTGTTTAGCTCATGTGCCTGTAATTCGTCTTTGCTTCGTTCGTCGCTTCGCACTTTTTTACGTGAGTGTATCCCGTTTTTTATTTTATAAATGATTTTCTATTTATTCAACTTGCGTTTTCTTGTGGCGCTCACGTGTAGCGCCATAGCACGTGCAATGGCGGAAGTGTCGAAACGTTTTCAAAGCTAGCGCATTCTTCTTCGCTTGCTCGGTCCGTCGATGATAGATCTGTGTGAAAAAACATAAGAATTTATTAAATATGGCAGTATCAAGAACGAGGAAATAGAAAGATGTTTAGCTAATTCTAATGTGGTAAAATACACTTTATTATTAAAAAATATCATACAGATTGGGCATATTATTATATGGTATAGTCGTGTTGCATACGTGCATTTTAGACTAATGTAATATAACCAATGTATATTTATTTATTTTTTATTTATTTATTTAGTTCACCAACGATTGTTACATTGTTTCTTATAATTAATCTATAACAGAATTATAGTAGGTACATATTGCTAAATGCACAACCAATTAAAGGTAAACACAGCATGCTAAATTAAATTTACAAAGGAGTAACATTTGACATAGCTGTTGTTTAATAAGATCAAATTACAAGATATTTAGTTTGGAATTTCCTTGAGCGAATGCTCGCGAAAATGATTTAAGTTAATAGAGAAAATATCCATTAGTCCGGTACCGAACCATTCATTTAACATTCTGCACAATCTAGGAATCGGAGAGTTACTGCCATAAACTGTGGAGCGAGAAGGTGGGACAAGCAGTGAAACTGGGCGACGTGGTATTCTACGGGGTATTCTAAAGTTGAACAGGTTTAATAATTGTGGACAATCTATATGATTGTTGAGAACTTTGTATAAGAATATTAGGTCCAGAAGTTTCCTTCGCTTCTCTAGAGAAGATATCCGAAAGTGATCTAATTTTTCGGCGTATAACATTCTTTTTTTGTGAATTTTGCAGCATAACACAAATGCCATAAGAACCTTTTCTGGACGCGTTCTATTCTGAGTGTATGAGTAGCATAATGAGGTCTCCATACAACGGGGCAATATTCAAGCACACTGCGAACTAACGTATTATATAGTAAGACTTTAGACTGTTCTTTTTTAAATATTTTACTAGTTCTAATAATAAAGCCCAACATATTAGATGCACGCTTTACAATGTTTTCTATATGAGGAATGAAAGTATGTATATATAATGTATGCAACATGGGATAAAACACACAAGCACGATAAGAGCGTACACATGCACACATATGAACACACAAAACCAATAATATATTGGTATTATTCATAGATATATATATATATATATATATATATATATATATATATATATATATACGAGTAGATCTTTGGATGTTATAAAATGGGACAACATCCACACAAGTCCCAAACTAGACAAACCCTGTACTATGGTAACCTGGTGACTTAGGTACATTAGTCATTCGTATATATTTACATATACACACCTAGGCACAGGATAAAGAGACAGTCATGCTTATGCACACATATGTTTGACCCGTCTGGGTTTGAACCCGGGACTTAGAAGGCTGGGTTGCTACCAACTGCACGAACCGGTCAGTCAGACATGACTGTCGTCATACGTCTGAACTTTTCACATCATCTACCGAAATACCTCCACTGGATTACCTCATCAGTCTTCCCCTAAGAACGATGCAATGAAAGATTGATTAATGGAAATTCTTAATAAAGAGATTTTGGCAATCGAATTATAACTATATCACTTTTTTGTCTGTAACCGAGCAAATCTTGGAAGCTACTGTAAGATTTTTCATACGATTTTACCATTGTATTAAAGATTTTAGTTTGAGAAAAATCCAAGCACCTGAATACCAGACTTGTGGCGCGTAAGTTGTTCAGAGTTGCGTGCTTCAATTATTTTGTATATGAGTTGCTGTAAGCCTACGTCTGCGACTCGAAAAGACTAATCTTGTCAGGACCATAAAACAGAGAAAAGTTGCGTACTTAGGTCATGTTTTACATTACAACCGGTATCAACTGCTGCAAACTATTATGATGAGCAAAGTTGCAGGCAAACGGAATGTTGGAAGAAGGAAATTGTTTTGGCTCCGCAATATCCGACAATGGGCCGGTATAAGAAGGGCTGAAGATCTGTTCAGGCTTCCCTTGAACAAAGAAGAGTTTAGTAGGATGACGGCTAACCTCCAGTAGTAGAGAGGCACCCGAAGAAAAAGAAGAAGCCAACGTATAGTTACATATTGTTATCAAGGTTATACTAGTAGTCACAATTCAAAGTACAGTGAAACTTAATTCCACTTTAAAACAGTTTTGTTACACTCTGCTAGTAGCTCTGGCATAAACCTTACAAAGTAGAATCTAATCTATCAATGTACAATTAGCATGAAGTCACAGATTAAGTACTAATCACTACGTGCGATAGTTCATTGGTACATAAATAGTGGTTGACAGCCTGGCTAGGTGCCTGTTTGACGCTGATAACGAGACAAATTGATTTCTATACACTACATTAGGTAGACTTTACGCCTGGTTTAATCAAACGGGGGTTAAAAAAGAAGAAGACAAGGTGAGTATGTGAATGTTTTCGTTTTTATTTCCATATCAGCATTCAGTTGGTATATACGTGTTAAACTTTAGCGTGAATTTGACAGATCTGCCGTGCGATGCTCTAAGAGCAAACATCGTTGCATCTTTGTCAACATCCGTGAAACAAATGACGAGACAAGGAACGTTGGAAAAACAACCTTGTGTACAAGGGCGATATCTCATAAAGTATTTGACATCGGTGAGCACGTCGACGAATCATTAGAGAATCGCACAGCTGCTCAAATGCTCATCATATATTTTGCTTAAATTAGATAACAAAATGAATACACGACCCATTATATTTAAGTAATACGAAATCAATCAATCAGGATTCCCTGTGCTGGGGGAGACATGTACACACACAATACACAACACAATATTTGGATGTTGACCCGACAACAAACATTTGTAATGGTTATCACAAAAATATTTGCTTCGTTCAGGGATCAATCCTGGGACCCCGCGCTTTGAACGTAGGATCAATGAAAACTGACCTAGCGCAGCCGTCAAATCAAAAAGCTTGTCTCCTAGCTAATTGTTTTAAACAGCTATGCAATCGGATTCAAAACAACCCAAAATGAGCCACATAAACAAATAATACAGAAAGCAAACAATAAAATCGCAACCGAGCAATTATTTTGAAATTCCCCCGCGGCACACCCACATAATCTGTCGCACACGCGCCTGCCTTTTTTCATCAAACCATCGACCACATTGATATGCGAAATGTCACCGCGATTCGCACACCGCATACATACGATTAAAAAATCGCCGCGGTAGGTGACCGGTGCGTACCCGGCTTTAATTGAATAGATTTAGCGTCACACACCGACTCCTAATTGTCTAATTTGAAGCGAAAACAACAACGAATATATTGCTAGGGATCTAGAAGGACTTTCTTTTGGTCCGATATAAACAATGAACTTTGAATAGCAAGTAGGACGATGTAGGCTGGCGTTGTACGTACTTGTGAAATACTATTAATGAGTTAGTGAACTTTGCGGCTTTGGACGCGATGACATTCCAAATCGAAACGTGAATATTTGCACATACTTTGACACTCTTCAAAATGTCCTCAATTCCGATAGAACATACATTTAATTTGATATATAATTTGGACACAGTACTACGTATACGCCTCCGATACACAAATGACTTCATACATATCTGTAGAAGTAAATCTTGTTGCAATATGCCAGACTGCTCCATGAACGGGTCTTTATATTTTGCTCGGTATGTTTAGTACTATCGGAAGCTTGGTACATTGAAGTGATCAGCGACATATCAACTAGTACCTAATATTAAAAAATATGAAACTGACATTAGCTATTAAGGTATAGAATCTAAAGTAGTACACACTTGAATAATATCATGAATTTATGTGCAAATATATTTGTTTATTATTGAGCTCATAACCTTTCCGATCATGGCATTAAAATTTAAATTGAATCATCTTGAGTCTATATATGCCCTCGTATTCAAAAACAAAACCATCAAAAACGGATGTGTCAAGACCACTTAATATGCGTAGTCTATACTTATATTCTAAGAAGGAAATTTGTATTTTTGTAACGAATCAGCTCAAAAACTAATTAAAAAAATATTTTACCATTAGAATGCTAGGTATATTATTCCTGAGTAACATAGACTAGTGAAGTATTGATACGTCATAATCATCATCCGTCATCACGCGGGTGAAACCGCGGAGTGCAGCTAGTCATAGATAAAACAAATATATTCGGTTGAGCATACCTGTAAGCTGTTGCCCTGCATAGACAACATTAAAACTAGAGTACACGCGGGGCCTACTATAGTAGACCAGAGTTACTCTAATTTACGGTGACTTTTTAGTTTTGCGCGCTAGAAACCAGTGATTCCAGGTAAGCCTCGTCTGATATAATCTCGCAACCTCAGTACCCCTCGCGATCTCCGCGGGAACGATTGTACGAGATATTTGACGCCAAAAGCGCGAGCCTACTAAAGTAGTCCGTGCGTGTATTGGTGTATCAAAATCTAACTATTAATCTGATCAGGTAACTAGTTTTTCGTGTATTATAGATTTATAACGCTAAAATAATGTTCTCCGGTTATAATATGTACCTATGTATATTTGTATTTTTATTAAATTACTATTATTTTATAATCGTAAAATTTATATTAATTTTGTAGATTCACGAGTGGAAAGGTGGCTTCATGAGCTAGATACTGATGTTAAAGATGTGAATAAGAGCGAAGATGATGAAGTTTAGCCAGAATCAGACTTACACGCCTTGGTCGTGAGTCAGAACTCCATGAAAATGGAGAGGAAAGTTTGAGTGAATCTGACGAAACATTAGATTCAGATAAAAGGCTCCACTGTCGCAACTAGCATTTGGAAATCGCGGTCCAGTCTACAAATCGCCGAACAGACCTATTGAACACAATAATTTACCTTCGCCAACGTGAAACATTGTTGGAACCAACGCTCTGGTATTCAACTAATTCAATGGCCTCATCATAAAAAAAAAACAAATATAACATTTGCACGAATTGTCAATTTAAAAAAAAACTATTTTGATCCATCGGGCATTCATTGAAACACTTCCCCGACAACTTAAATTCAGAATTGAATCACTTTTGGGCAGCACAGCTCAAGAATCCCAAGAGTCTCGACACAATTTGACGCCAAAGACAGGATGAGTTGGTCGATGAGCACTCTGCTCGAAAGCCCAAAATCGGTCGACAATAAAGTGGTGCAAGACTTGCTACAAATGGATTATCCCGATCACCAAGCAGTAGTAAGGTGTCCCGCAGGGCTATTATGTATCTCAATTGCTAACAAGTGTTGATTGAAATCTAGAAAAAATGGCGCCTCTATGTCAGTTTTGACAACCAGTAAGCAAATTGTTCGTAAGTTGATGTCTGGAGCTGACAAAAGTGACATAGAGCCGCCATTTTTTTCGATTACAATCAAAATTTGTTAGTAACTGAGATAGATAATAGCCATGCTGAATGCTAAAAATAGTAATTAAGTTTAGTATTAATTTAAAAAAATATAAGTTGATCTCAGATTTTTTTACTTTTTGTTACTTTTTCTTAGAAATTTACTAAATTGCCAAACTATTTTAAAAACATATATCTGAATTTGAATGTTGTATTACTAAATAAAATTAAAAAAAAAATTCCATTTAATTGATTATTTAAGTCAAATAATTATAAATATACAATTTATTGACATTTTAAAATGGCCTCAAATATGGCCACGCGTGTACTCGAATAAAAAAAAAGGAGCGCGTGTACCGTAGTGTTAACACATCGATTATTTTGTATTTGGTTCTTGTCAGGAGTTCACCATTCATAGAATTGGAACATCTAGACAAGGCTAAGTACCTTAATTGATACTATTTTACAAAAAAGACAGTTGAAAAAGTTCTAGAACCTTCATAGCCTATGATGCAATATCAAGCACTACGCCAGACATCAACACACCGAATCCAGTAAGGGCAAAAAGCAATCAAGAGTAACCATTGTCTATCGGCCTTGGCACATAGGTGCAACATTATTATTCCTCTACAGACCACCATATAAACCTGAAGGTATGTAGCTAAGGCATGTGGGTGGCCTATGCTAAACTGTCGATACTTCGGTTTGGTGACCGACGAACATAGCATACGTAAGGTAAAATACACGCTGACAAGCCGGTCTGAACCTGACAGTGTGAGATTTTACAGTAAATCCTTATTGAGACCATTGTTTTGTATTCGACATTAGACTTCTTTCCAAGGACCTTATCTTAGCCAGCATGGAGGTCTTCACAATATAATATTTTATTAGTTTCGCACGCTGTAGTGATTCATAGTCATTGATTTGAATTCGCACAGCGTCTTTGGAATAAGTTTACTGCGTCTCTTACCTTAGGTTATCAATTAGATTTTACATTGTAAGCGTAGTATGGATTTAAACAAAAATGTTCCTTAATGATTGTGGATAAGTTTTATACTAATATATAAATAATTATATCTAAGTATATAATTATCGTATCTTCAGATAAGGATATTGTTTAGTGATTTTACTACAAAACTTTAAGGTTATAACGATATAAGTTTCGTATTGTACTAAACATATGGGTACCAATATGTTCTTTATTTCTTATTATTTACAATCTGAAAGAATGAACTAGTGGTAGCCGCGTAAACGCCCTGAGGATGGGCATCGAACATGCCCGAAACCTAGGTCGATGACGTCGGCTACTTACGTGAGTAAAGTCGGTTTTGATATCAAATAAATATGTGTCAAACTCACGAGAATTCAAACTAAAATAGCTTACCGGCGCAGTGTTAAGAAGTTAAGAAATTCTTATAGAATTGTGTTCTCACAGCATAAAGAAAACCAAGAAAAATAATTCTGAATTTGGTGCTGCTGACTCCTTTTGTATGTAAACTGCATATATTGTGTGTTGTTACAAAATAATCGTAGCACCTGCAAAAGAAACAATGATATGTATTTGGTAGTAATATGCAATAAACTTAAATTTATTACCTAATTAATTTTACCCCTCCTATAACATAAAATTACCTAATTAACCTTATTAAACGCATAAGATCAAGGTATTATTTACATCATTATCGCTTGTACAGTTTATAGTCTCAATGTATAGCTTCGTGACAGAAATAAACATTTAGGTAAATAAAAACATAACTTTACTTAAGTAAGTCTACTATAAATTATTCTGTGACATGAAATATGTTCTAAAGTTATCGTTTACTTTCTTCATAAAGTTCATTTGTATTGTTAAAAGAGTGCAATAAAGCACAATAGACTATTCCAAAGTAAAGAGAACAATAAACATAATGCAAAATATTAGAAAGCCGATAAAAAAGTGTTACGCAATAACGCTGTCTAGAAAACAAAAGATAATTCACGACAACAGCAATTCAAAAATATTCCCAAAAACTAGGAAACAAAACAAAACAGAAACATGTTCTCGTTGCACTAAAATAAAGACAAAAGACGACACCAATAAATTACCGCTGAAAAGTAACCAAAGCATTATACAGTTGCATAACAGTACATAAAAGACGCAAAAAGGAGTAAAACTGTGCACGAAACTGTGCGCTTTTAAATACGGACGACGTTCAGCGCGAGCAAGGCAAAGACATTTATGTTCACTAAACAAGTAGTAAAAGTCACTACTTGAGCGTTTTTATGGCACTCATAAATGTCAGATTGCGCGCCCGGGGTTTAGCCGTCCCGTTCGGAGTTCTGCTCACTTCTGAATAAAGCCATCCGACTCCCTTGCACCGATCCTTAATTGATTCCACTCATTTCTCAATTTGTGTACCTTTTTATGTTTATGTTTATGAGTGCAGTATAATAAAGTAATTTCTTTGCCATTTCAGGTAACCATTGCTGCTGTTTAACAGTCCATAAACAATAAGGTGTCATTAAATGGTAAGTCGACAGTCTGAATGTTTAGCCGTTGAGTGATGAATACGGGAAGAGAAACAATTTCCTACATGCGTTCATATTTAGCACAAGTAAATAACACGAATTGGCTGTTTTGTTTTCAGAACACAGTGTTTAGAAAATTTAATAAAAATATATACAAAAAAAGCATTAATACTATATACGGTATATTAATACTTAGGTGCTCTTGACCTTTGAGCCACTGCATAAGGTGAATAAATTTGAACTAAATACGAGTATATTTAGATATTTTTTTCCATGAAGTGTGCTACCAGTGTAGTTTAGAGCTACTAGTATTTTAGTCGCAGCATTTTTTAGGATAAATGTATATGCTACTAGCTGGTATCCGCGACTTCGTCTGCGCAGGATTAGTACTTCGAGTAGCTTATTATCTTCTCCAAGGCTATCTTTTTACCAAAATATAAAAGATATTTGCATGGTCAAACGTAATTGCTATAATAGTATTATATGAGTAAATTTAAATACTTAGTTATATCAATCAGTAAACACTAATAATAAAATACAATAATAAATAATATAATCACCTTGGAAACAACTGTTATTACATTTCATCACCCTTGACGATTGCCGAGCACATCTAGTGTATCGAAATGTCAAAATGACAGCGTGCTTTTGACTAAACTGTAAAATGGTTTGATAGCTATTTGCGCCATAGATCTCAAATTGTAGAGGTTACAAATTTTGATGGCACCACCGACTCTTCTAGTCGTGTCTATAATCTGAGAGGTGTTCCTCAAGGTTCTATTCTTGGCCCTATTCTTTTTGTGCTGTACAGTGCTGACATAATAAATTGCATTCAGAATTGTCAATACCACATGTATGCTGATGACTTACAAGTTTACATGAGTTTTACCCCAGATGATACAAATCATGCAGTTACAAAGATAAATGAAGATCTATGCCGATTGGCAGAATGGTCTTCAGCTAACTGCATGGTTATGAATCCTATTAAGTCAAAATTTATGATTATGGGATCTAGGAAGCAGGTAGAAACCATAGCTAACTACAACCCTCAGGTAGCCATCCTTAATGAAAAAATACAATGTGTAACTGAGGCTCGAAATCTGGGTCTGATTATGGACAGTCATTTGCATTTTGAACAACATGTGCATGAAGCAGTACGCAACTGTTTCTTTCGCTTAAAGGTTTTATACAATATCAGGCCGTTTCTGAGTGTTGATCTCAGAATAACATTGTGTGAGTCACTCATTTTGTCCAAGTTAAATTATGCAGATGTTGTTTATGGTCCACGTCTCTTATCCAGGACAGAACGTTTGATTCAAAGAGTACAAAATGCCTGTGCACGTTTCTGTTTCCATGTTCCTCCTCGTGCCCATATTACTCCTTTTCTTAAAAGTGCTAATCTTATGAACATGAAGGAACGGCGACAGCTACATTTTTCTACTTTACTATTTGGCACAATCATAAATAAAACTCCTGAATACCTTCTGCGTAGGCTGACTTGGGCTCATGAGAGACGAATGTATAATACTCGAGCATCCTTGTATTTGCTAGTCACACCTCCACATAGAACGCAATCTTTTAAAGGCAGCTTTAGGTATGCAGCTACACGCTGCTGGAACAACCTCCCTCCCCCTTTTCGAGCCCTGAAAGCAATAAAAACATTTAGCAGGCGGTTAAAGGAGCACCTAGCTGCATATACGGGTAATTAGTTACATGTGCATACATATATGTATATGTATATAAACACCCAGGGCATGCACTCAAATGTGGTATAAATGCTTGTGTGTGTATATACATATACCTATATAGATACTTTACTTGGATGTTTTCTCTTTTTACATGCTTATGGTTGTTTTGTGATGCAGTAATATGTAAGTTCAAAGGCAGTAACTACCGATTACTTATTATTACTAAAGTACCTCTAATACTATATATTGTTTACTTACCAAATGGTACTGCTCAAAATGTTGGCGTATGGACGGTTCCAGATTTGATGATATTGCTTGTTTTTCTCACCACAAAAACACTGTCTACCTGATTCTTAGGAAGTGGATAACATTGTATTTAGTAAGTTGTAGATGACGGTTACAAAACCAGTTAATCAATGTTAAATTATCACAGTCAACTTGAAATCAATAATAAAAATTATAAATCATTAGTTCTAGCTTTAAAGTATTGTGCACAAACTTGTATTATATTATATTCACTTTGTATTTGTAGACTGAGTGACGTACATTACGTAGTACCTATAGTTGTCTGTGGACTACACTACACTACATAGCGGTTGCTTGTAGACGTGGCGGTACGTGGCACGCATAGATAAAATAGAATCGTTGGTGGCATGGTGCCACGTCATGGTGTTACCATAATAATTTGATATTTTTGGCCAGCCCGAAACACGCCAATAGTGCTAATCGACGCTTGGCTGTCGGCAACGCGCGAAGTGTCTCGGAATGCACCATCTTGTTTGTTTTTGTTTTCTTGTCTGTATTTTTGACTGTAATTATAATAATTATCTTTGTTTCATACTATGTATCTTTGTTTATTTTCTATTGTTTATTTGTTTCTGTTGTGTCACGAGTTACGTTCGTGGTGTCAGTGAGGAGCGCCGACTGAAAATCAGTGCTTGGGTTTACCCTAGCGTATGCTGAGTCGGGGCTCTTTCATGGCATTACGCAACATTATTATTATGATGGTTGTCCTATTTTGTCAGTATTTTTGTATGTTATGTTGTGTGATGTCCTGAATAAATCTATTTTCTTTCTTTCTTTCTAAAATATCAGATACTGACACAAAGCTTGATAAACTGTCATCAATACGATCTTGAGTATTGACTTGGAGTATCCCAATAATCTATCTATCCACGGTTTTCCTTACTACCGATAGAAATTTGACATAACTTCCATACAAATAGTGTCAAATATCTAACTCTAGTAAGGTAAACCGGCGATAGATAGATTATTGGGACCGGCCGTTAGCCGGAGATCTTGTTTTTTTGTCTTTGCTGTGCCCAAGAATATTACACTTTATCACTCGCGTGGTGATGGATGACGGTGATGCTGATGATGATTAAAAGTATTCTATGTGTTGATCCAGTGCCTCCACCTCCATACCAAATTTCATCAAAATTGGCTCCACCGTGAAAGAGTAACAAACATCCACACACCCATATATCAATACATCATACTCGCAAACTTTTGCGTTTATAATATTATAATAAAAAAGTAGGAAGTAGAATATAAAGGTTTGAAACTAGATAGACTTAGGAATTTCTAGTAGTGGGTCTGTGAGTTATTCCTCGCCAGTAAAAGTCTTTGCATGGCTTAAACTGACTGAATAAATATACACCGCGTTCCTTAAAACTAAATTAACTATGCCTACTAAAAAAAACGACAAGACTTAGTAGGATCCATCCACATCAAAATTGTCAAATTCAATGCCACGAGCCGCACTGTAAATTACTGCCGCTAGGATAGTAGCTACTAATATGCTAAAAACTTGATGATGAAATTAAATTTTTCTTGAAAGTTTTACAAAAAATAAATCAAGCAGTGTATTGCATCAAGCTACCTATACAGTGATACTGGTAATCAATAAGCATCCTTTTAAGAGCATATTCTGTACATCAAAACATACATCTTTTGTTCTACGCCTTTCAAAAATTCGTATATCTTTTCTTCCATACAATACTTAAAAAATCAATTTGACCGGTCTAAACATAATTAGCACTATGTAAAAAGCGCGCGCGCAGTACCGACAAGCCCCAGCCGGCGGCAGGCGGACTACACGTAGATGAATGAAGTGGATGCGATGTAGAGTTATGAAGTGTAAGAGAGATACACAAAAACAAAAAAAAAATTTGGGACATTTGTTTTGTTTTGGGAAAGTTCCAGAACAAAAGTTGTTTGTTTTGGTGTACAGAATATGCCCTTAACAGGATGCTATTTGATTACCAGTAACACGGTATAATTATTCCAAAATTTCACGATTATCGATCGATAACAGCGACAAGCCTTGCGATTCTTTAATGATTCGTCTATGCGCTCGTCGACGAGCTCACCGATGTAAAACACTTTATGAGATATCGCCCTTGTACACAATGTTGTTTTGCCAAAGTTTCTTGTCATCTCGTCATTTGTTTCACGGATGTTGTCAAAGATGCAACGATGTTTACTCTTAGAGAATCGCGCGGCTGTAGTAGGAGAACAGCCGGACATCCGGGCATACGAATGAATTTTGGCCCAAGCAATTTCAGAGACGCTTCGCTCGTGGTTCGCACTTGCTCGGTCAATAAATGGCCTAACACGGACGCTCGTCACCGGCATCAAACCTAACATAACACATCTACTCACTAATAATTGTTATTGTATATCAGCTAATGCACATAAATATTATCACGCCATTAAACGCTTGAATGGGTTAGCGTACTCACAGTTCGCCAAGCACGTCCTCTATCTCATCTCAGAAAATAAGAAAAACTATTTCATGTCTAAATATGGTCTATTGCTAACATTACATTTAACTTTAAATTTATTTAAGACTGCGCTCCGCGGTTTCACCCGCACGGTGATGGATGATGATGATGAATCAAATATAGCATATGTTACTCAATAGTTTTGTTATAAAAACTAACGTGGTTTTCACTCATTATTAGTTAGAAATACGGGATTACTCACGTAATATTTATCGGATAGGTCCGACTATAGTATCGACCACATTCGGTGGTCTTTTTCAAGGAGTGTTCGGGACGCCCGCGTCCATGACGTCTCGCCTAGTTTTACACTTCAGTTACTCAGTAGCTTTCTGGTGAAAGAGTTTTTTGAACCGGTTATGTAACTTTTGCGTTTATCCGTTACAAACAAACCATCAAATCTTTCCTCTTTATTATTTGAGTAGATAAGGATTATTTTTTTATTAAGGATTAGCAGTATTAGCACCAAGGTACGAATAATGTGGCCCAGTCTGTACTGGCGTTAATATTGCATAAGTACTTTAGCACGGAAAACTAGTTATTGTGACATCACTGCTATAGTTAGACACATGGTATCGCAAACTTTTTTGAGAGAAGAGTGGAAATTGATGTCCTCTATAAAAATGTAGTACATCACTTTGCTCTATTGTCAATAGTTTCCGCAGTGTACATATTTGATATAAGAATTTTTCGGCGTAACTATTGTATATTTTACAAGTACCATTTGAAAAATTTAATACCGAAGTCGGTAGTCTTGTCATTCATTCAGTTATTGGAGTGTAACTCAAAAACTACTGAACCGAATTTGATTAAATTTAAATGGGACCACACGGGAAGCACCAGCTTTCAAACAAAAATAATTTTGAGAATCGGTTCACCCAGACGAAAGTTATGAGGTAACAAACATAAAAAAATACACTCGAATTGAGTACCTCCTCCATTTTGGAAGTCGGTAGAAAATGAAATAGTAGTTATTGTGACATAACAGTAAGAGTAAAACATATGGTTTCGTGGACTTTATTGTAAATATTGACGTTTTCTATATAACTGCGGTACATCACTTTCCTCTATTGTCAATAGTTTCGGCAGCGTACGTGATATAAGGATGTTTTTGGTACTTTTTTTACACCTTTGGTTATTGATTTTATCGAATTTTTCATACGGATTACATCCCTAACTTTTTTTAAAATATTATATAGCCTTTGTTACTCAATGATAACGTAGCTTTCTATAGGCAAAATATTTTTTTTAAATAGTTCCAGAAGTTTTAAGTTTATTCGTTACATACAAAATTACAAAAATCCAAAAAACCAAAAATCCAAACATCCAAAAATAAACAAATCCAAAAATACAAATCTTTCCTCTCGATAATATTAGTATAGAAGAACTCTCTACTGAAATATGTGTTTGCATATTATGTAATGTAAGTTAAGATAGGTAGGCACATAGGTGCATATTGCAGTGATGTTCAACCGGCCAGCAATATGGGTAGATGTAATAAACAACTAATTGTCTGACTGTGGTACATATACGAACAAAGGATATGTATTAATATGGTTACTTACCAACGGTTAAGAAGAACCTATTTGTAACTAACAATATCTACATCGTGAGATTATTCGGTAAATATAACAACACTGTAAGACATTATAGATCAATTTATTGCATTTCACCTATTTTCCTACCGACTTCCAAAAAGGAGGAGGTACTCAATTCGACTGTTTTTTATTTTTATTACCTCATAACTTTCGACAAGGTGAACCGATTCTCATATTTGTTTGAAAGCTGGTGCTTCTCATGTAGTCTAATTAAAATTTCATCAAATTCGAACCAGTAGTTTTTGAGTTACACTCCAATAACTGAATACAATGGAAGACGGTATTAAATTTTTCAAATTGTACTTGTTTTATCTTACACTGCACAAACAATGAGCTACATGTTAGGTATACAATTAGGGCATATTGTGTTATTTTATTTAGATATACCACCGTATAATTTTTAAAACAACCTACGAACTCTGTAATGAGGTATTTAAACTAAACGTGAACACGATGACCAATTACAGTATCGGAGATTCGGAGACAATCTACAACTACCCTCCGTGCTAGTAAAATTGTATAACGGCAGGGTAAATAAATGTTGTTCTGCATGGGATGATGGAGTCACTCCGATTTGGTTGCGTTTGGTCATCATGCTATATATTATTAAATTTTAACATGCAGTATGTTATAAAAATTAGACAATTTTACATTTCATTTTATAGGTAGGTCCTGAGAAATCGCGATTACACGTACATTAATACTCGTAAACTGGTAGAAAATAAAAACAAACCTGACAAAATACCCCAAAAATATTTTGTCAAAAACGGTAAAATTGTACCAAACATTAGTATATGGCAAACTACCAACCTGGCAACACTAAAACTTCCGTAACAAGACTACCCACAAATGGATGTTATAAGAGACGTGAGAATAGCTCGCTTCACAACGGGCGCGTATGCAAATGTTTGCGTCATTAAACACTTCGTAGGCTTTCGTGTTAGATTGACGTTAGCAAGTCGTCGGTTGAAGTGTTGGGCGGAAGCATTGATTGGCGTCTGGTCAATTACAGCCTCTTGTTTTATTTAGTAGTTGGCGATTGTTTCCTGGATCGCGTTGAACAATGTTTAATGTTACACGAAGTGTTTTAAAATTGGGCCGCGGTTTTATTGAATATAATATAATAATATGGATATAATTAAAGGTAACAGTTTTCTGATCGACTGGCTAGTTGGCGCAGTTGGTAGCAATAGCAACCTTGATTCTGAGCCGCTGGCCGAGCCGAGGTTCGATCTTTAAAAACAGGGCAAACATACATGTTTTTGCACACAAATTTTTGACCTGTGTCTGGGTGTGTATGTATGTCAATCATCAGGCTAGCTTAGTTAAGATACTGTCTAGTTTGGGACCTGTAGATCTTGTGTGGATGTTTTTTTTTATGGGATAGGTTGGCAAACCAGCAAGCGGCTCACCTGATGGTAACAGATACCGTCGCCCACGGACATCCGCAATACCAGAGGTCTCAAGAATGCATTGCCGACCTTTGAGAAAGGATGATAAGAAGGAAGAAACAGAAGGGGTGCGGGTGGATGGGGAGGGGGAAGGAGAGTGAGAACGGGAAAGGGGGAAATGGACCTCCGGAACCTCCCCGACGAAACGTAATATCAAGCTATGTTACTTTACGTCGGTGTTATGCGGGAGTGTGATATTTCTCCGGTCGTGCCGGCTCATTCAGCTGTTGGGTTTTACCGTGGCACTACCACAAAAAAAACCCAAAACAAAAAATTGTTGTTCCATATTATAATATTATTAGATAAAACGTTGCATAGTGTTATGCGATCACAAAATGTTTTGAGGATTCATCATCGTCATCATCATCATCTCAGCCGTAAGACGTCCACTGCTGAACATAGGCGTCCCCTATAATTTTCTAAAAAGACCGGTTGGAAGCGGCCTGCCAACGTCATCCGGCGACCTTTATCAGGCCGTCTGTCCACCGTGTCGGTGAACGACCTACGCTGCGCTTGCCGGTCCGTGGTCTCCATTCCAGAACCTTCCGGCCCCATCGGCCATCTGTTCTGGGTGCTATGTGCCCTACCCACTGTCACTTTAACTGGCTAATCTTCTGGGCTATATCTGTGACTTTCGTTCTTCTACGGATCTCCTCATTTCTGATTCGATCACGTAGAGAAACCCCGAGCATAGCCCTCTCCATAGCTCGTTGTGCGACTTTGAGCTTACTTATGAGGCCCATAGTAAGAGACCACGTTTCAGTGCCATAAGTCATCACTGGTAACACACTTTGATCGAAGATTCTTGTCTTTTGACGAAATGACTTCGCGAAGTTTCAGGAACGCTGTCCAGCCGAGTTGGATTCGACGATTGACCTTTTTCTCGAAGTTGGACCTAGTTTGACTGTCTGTACCATTCCAGGTAGATGTATTCGTCACCAACTTCGAGAACTGAGCTCCCAACTGATATTGCGGTAGGCACAACATGGGCATTAGACATAATCTTCGTCTTGTCCATGTTCATTTTAAGGCCGTTGCAAGTTCGATGGATTTCGAGCATTGTATGTGTTTTATTACGAAGTGCATTACTTCTAGTTCCAGGACCGATCAGATAATAAGATAATATCAGATTTATAACTGCTAATCGTATTTATACAATTAAGTAGCAAATGTATTTCGCCCTTTGCCTATATCATATACGAAGATATAACGGATATTCAAACGTATTTTATTTCAATTTTAAAAACGCTTGACCTGATTATATAAAATTTGAATGGAATTACAATAAAAGTCAATTCAATTATCGAGTCACACCTGTCTTGTTTTGTCAAAACTTATAAATGACCAAGCAGTCATAAATTGAGGTCTTTATTACGCCTACACTTTTGCTGCTACAAGTTTACTTAAATGGACTTTGCCTTAGCCAAATTAAATGAGTAATCTTATAAATTTTGATTATGAATGTTACTCGGAATTTTGGGACTACCCAGAACCTGTTAGCGTAGGAGTTCGTTAGAAAAGTTAAGCTAACGGTGAAAATGTTTGATCACTGAAACCTATTAACGATTTAAAATAAGAATAGCTATATGAATTTGATCTCCTATACATGACATTTGCATGTCTGTTCAATGGTACGTCTGTAATTTTTGAACGAATTTGGTTATGTATGAATCCATTATAGTAATGCCAAAATACATTTATTATATAGATACAAATAGTTACAGAATAATAAACATAAAAATAAAAACTAATCAATTAATCCAATGGTAGGGGGAAAAGTGGCCAAAATGCTGGTAGCATTGCTATGCTGGACGGCAATGACAACTTTTTGCCCAAATTAGGCGCCAGTATTTCAGTCACCGTCGCCTCAACGAAAGCCCCAGCGCCTTTTACACACGACAGCGACAGTTGACAGCATTATTTGGTTATTACTATGAAATCACGAGAACGCAAATCAAGTCTTGCGATTCTGTAATGATTCATCGACGAGCTTACCGATGTCAAATACTTTATGAGATATCGCGCTTGTACACAAGGTTGCTTTTACAACATTTCTTGTTATCTATTCATATGTTTCACGGATGTTGTCAAAGATGCAACGATGTTTGCTCTTACAGAATAGCACGGCTGATAATGGTAAGCATCAAGCTCACCCATGTCAGTTACCCTGAATACTGTAATTTCATTTCCTGCATTGAATGCCCTTCATTCCTCGACTTTTTGCACAGTTCAGCTTCTAGTTAGAACATCTTGAACTGATATCGTAAAAACGTTATATATGTATAGAAAAATATATACACGTATAAAAAACTCTTCCGTTTTTGAAATTTCACCTCTAATACCAATCGGTTAAAGTTATTTCGTCGTCGTGATTGGAAGCCTTCAATGTTTAGTGGCTACGAATATTGAATTTACGAACTAATTTCTATTCTATTGACTAATATTATTTACAAAATGTTACAATTTCGTGTGTATATCCATTATATTATAAAGCTATTACAATAACATTGTACACATAGTAGTACTCTTTGTATACTTCGACATGCGCAAGATCCAAAGCAAGGTAATGATTTTTTAGACAGAATTTGTAAAATACTTCCTCGTTAGTATTTCATACCAAATAGTATATTTCATTACAAGTGGGGAAAGGCTGTCATTGCAAAGAGTTCCGACAAATGTCTACCCGAGCCGAGGCGTAGCCGAGGCGTAGCCGAAGGCGAGGTTGACAGTCGGAACAAGTTGCAATGACGGTTCCGCACGTGTACTACGACTATTTTAAATACAGTTGCGAAAAAATGAAGCAATTTAATAAAATAAACTCGCAAAGAAAATTTCTGAAAAATAGCGCCAACCGTAGAATATAAGCTGAGATTTTTTTTTTCACCCATTCTGGTAGGCAAAGGGAACTATGCCCATACAGCCAAGTCTTCAGTAGAATTTTTTTATTGATATGAAATGAAAACGAAATTTAATGAGATGAAATGAAATGAAACCTAACCTAACTCATTCAATCAAATCATCAAATCTGATATTGAAACAAATTAGTAGTTTCTTTTTAGAAATATACGTATTTGCATGAATTGTAAAAACTTCTATGATTTTTTTTAGTAACAACTTTATGGTTGGTTTTTCTTTTTAATAGACATTATTTTGCCAGTTGGGAAAGAGAACGCACGACTAGTAAATAAAAGCACGAGTATATGTAATAGCCCACATCCCGAACGCTATAAGTCCCTGCAATACGCCACTTTTTGAGCAACTGTATTAAAAATATTTTTAAGTAATAGAATTCCCGTTTCCTAAACAGCAGTTCGCAGTCAGCCACTTTCAATACTCTGGTATGAAAATGTTGACGGTACCCTTCCTCGGCGGTATTTACATAGTGCGTGCTACAACCCAATAGGGTTATCGTAATAGGAAGAAATTTATATCAATAACTCTAGCATTAACGTAAAAGTTACTGAGTCATATTACTGTTATTGATGTAAGTATAGTATATGTGTGAGATAAGCAATAATCACTTAGCGTGAATGTAAAAAAAAATGTTTTATCAACCAAAGAGATACTGCCTAAATGTAACAAAATTACGAGTATTTGAATCTATACATATTTTCAAATCATTTTGTATTTATCATCATCATCTCAGCCGTAGGACGTCCACTGCTGAACATATGCCTCCCCCATGATTTTCCAAAAGGACCGGTTGGAAGCGGCCTGCATCCAACGTCGTCCTGCGACCTTTATCAGGTCGTCTGTCTACCGTGTCGGTGGATGCCTGTCCGTGGTCTCCACTCCAGAACCTTTCGGCCCCATCGGCCATCTGTTCTGCGTGCTATGTGCCCTGCCCACTGCCACTTCAACTTCAACTGGCTAATCTTCTGGGCTATGTCGGTGACTTTCGTTCTTCTACGGATCTCCTCATTTCTGATTCGATCACGTAGAGAAACTCCGAGCATAGCCCTCTCCATAGCTCGTTGTGCGACTTTGCGACTTTATGTATATTAAAAAATATGATGTACATGCTCTTGTGCTATTTTTATACTATAATGTTCATATCTATTATGATGAAGATAATAAAATTCTTATAAAATTGATCTTGTTTTGCGTTTAGAGATAGAAGGGAAGAGTATTTTTTTATAATATCTCTCCTTACTTATTTTATTTGACCCAGCCCTAGGAGCTGTACCATCCTAAGTTTCTTAAGCAGCGCACCTGCTGACTTGGACATGTGTATATAGTGGGAACGCGACTTTTATTGACAGACTCGCGTTTATTACCTGCACTTACCTTCTTCGAGTTAGGTTGGGACATTTCACCTTTCCTAGTCTACAGTATGGAATAAATTTACTGTATACATAGCCTAAAAGGTCTAAGTTGTGAGAGAACCGTGGGTATATTATATTGGTGGGGATAGAAATAATTCAAAATTAAAGCGTGATTTAAAAATAGTTTCACTTGGCAAATTTACGCTTGCGATTTAAATATAAAATACAATTAAGGACTATTATAGAACAGTAGTTACGCTATCAATCGTCACAATAACTAAAGAAATTATCACATCCCTACGAAGAAATACTAATAGGAAGAGTAACTGCCTTTAAAAAATGACCCAATAAAAGTCGTGCTAAATCAATAACACGTTCACGCCGCTATGACTCAGCTGTCATAGTAGACTTTAAAGCACGCGCATGAACCAATACCTGATTTCCTTCTGAAATTTAAACCAACCACCGAACATGTCTATTTGTAACCTCGGAAGTAATTCGTATTTGGAATCATACGTCGTTTTGGTTTGAAGGATCACTTTTTGTGTGGAATTTGTTGCTAAATGCTTCCTGACATTATTTCTTCGTAGTCCTTCACAATAATTACAATAATGATAAATAATGATAAAGTACTCTTTTAAATACGTATTTGCCCACCCCTACGTATACGTATGATTATCATATTTCTATGTATAAAAATAATGATATATAACGGCAATATTAGATTGTTTGTTTGTTTGTAATGAGTAAACACAAAAACTATTTCACCGATTTTGAATTTTTTTTCACCAATTGAAAGCTCTATTATCCCTTAGTGACATAGGCTATATTTAATTCATTAGGTTCGTCGTCTATAACCACCTGGGTGAAACAGCGGAACGCAGCTAGTATTTCATTTAGGTAGATCGACACAGTACTACCTTGTAGATATAAAATGGGTGTATTGAAAATATTTCGTAAATGTACATGGAATTTAATAAACACACATCACAAGTCAAAAACTCAAAAGATAAAAATAATAACAAATAAAATAAACGTTATTAATTTCATACGTTTATTGCATTAAATATTGTTGAAACTAACATTACAGGCAGTGATTGAATTTAGAGTATATTGGGTAAAAATAAATAGGTTTGTATTTTACACTTGTTCTTAGTCTGCGACTAAAACTCAAAAAGCTTTGGCAAAAAATTTAATATACAAACATAAAACCAAATCATAAAATACAAAAGATAAAAATAAAGATAAAAATATTAAGAATAAAAATTAATGTTATAGATTTGATACGTTTATTGCATTAAATATTGTTGAAACTAACATTACAGGCAGTGATTGAATTTAGAGTATATTGGGTAAAAATAAATAACTTTGTACTTCACACTTGTTCTTATTCTACGACTAAAACTCAAAAGGATTTGGCAAACAAACAGTTATTTTACCTACCAGAACAAACGCAACGAACTCGCTGTCGCTTATCAATAAGACCAAGCTTCCGACTTCGTTTATGGCTATTGAATTACGAATACTAAATATAAAATAAGCCATGGGAATAACTATTCTACTCAGTGGCCTTGCTTTTGAAATTTGATTGGAATTGAATTTTCTTAACATAGATATCTCAATACGATCTGTACTTTACTACTGTAATAAAACTGTTTACATTTCCTCGTTTTGCTACAATTTTATGTAAAAATCAATTCCACTTTTTACAACCGAAATTAAGAGAGAAATTGGATGTAACTTTTTATACCTTCCTATATTGTGCTGACTAGTACCCATAGGTTTTACTATCTTTTTCATATTCCTGCATAAAATCTTTACGTCTTATAAAACTTTAGTACCATTAACTAGTCCAACCTTTTGTCTCCTCGATGTGAATATCAAAGTTCAGCTATTGTCAAGGGACATAACTTGTCCAATTTGGGGGTCGCTCATGAGAAGGTTTTACATTGTACTGTTATAAGTACTAAGTTTGTGCTCAGTACCTGCATCAGTGTAATGTGTAAGTGAAGCAAACTACTAGCTAGCATTATATCTTCTATCTAAATAAATGTCATAGGTGTCTTGACTGTCTGACTGATTCATTAAGGCAGAGCTTAAACCACTGGAACTGCAATCTTAATGTTTTAACTTTTAACAGCTGGTGCCTTTGGTCTTGTAAGCATTAATTAAGGAAGATTCACTTAGAAAATTTAGTGAAGCCGCTAGCGCTTTAGCTAGGTCTATAATATATATAGACGTGCAATTCTTCCAATCTCGTTCAATTACTTTTAAGAAAACAGTAATTTGGCAAAGATATTTTAAATTATAATAGTAAGTTTTACTTGTATGTTATTTATCTGGACCACTGATTGAACTGGAGCTTTAATATGAAATTTCTTGATAGATCAATTGGAAAACAGCTAGTCATTCGACCGTAAGGGTGCGTTTACGTCGAGAGCGCCAATCGTTATGGCGCGAGAAGGCATGTCCGCGATCGCAGCGCCACGATAGCATTGTGTTCTGCGCCCGAGTTGATTGTGACGCCGATTACGAACGCCTGTCGCTTACACGTCGCCTCCCGCTCCTATCTCGGACCGCATCGCACGCAAATTATAATCGATACCATTATTGTAATATCGAGTGTAACATTCGCACTATTGTTCCTTTTCTCCGACGATAGCTACGTGCCTCATTGTTCGCACATCACAAAAACTATACTGATATAATACCATGTTAGCTTTCAACGCTTAATTATGACAGATTTAGTAATTGTCACGTTTTTAGTCGTAGTAATTAAAAGTTATTACCTACAGTACGATAATTATGGGAAGTAAGAAGCGGTTGTATTACGGTACTCGGACTGGAGTTGTCCAATTTAACTGACGGACGTGTCAGCACGTAGCCGGCAGGTGACATTCGTTGTAAAAAGTTAATTTGGTTTGTTTGTTTGTACAGAGCTTTTTTGGTTTCACCCCGTTATAGGAACATGTCCGGTTAATCGAAACGTTTATGCTTTATGGCAGTTATAACGTTTTTAAAGAATAATAAGCCGTCAACTCTTATAGCCATTACGACCTTTCAATATTGTAATTGGATATTATAATTCGTCCAATCCTTATCTTTTCAATTAGTGTCGTGTGAACGCGGCTTTACGCGAATGACAAATTGGTGTTTTTCAGTGGCGTATTATCTAGATATTCGATAAAATTTTTGTTGACTTATTTTAATATGATACCGAAAAGGTTTATCTTAGTTGGTGCGCAAAATATCTTCATGAGCGAATAACCATTAAAATTATTAAAACTGATAATAATATTTTTTTCTTGTATCGTGAACAGACTCGGGCGTGTTCGAGATGCCACTGCGTTCATAAATCACATCAGTTGGAGATATATCATTTTATATTTTACAAACACCATATTGTTTTATGTCTTTATTCGTGGGTGAAATGGTTGATGAGATAAGAGATGCGTCTCAATCGACGCCTTGTTGGCTTGGTGTATTTTAAACATTTTTAAAGTTATAATGTAATTTTTTATGTGTTTGAGCTGTTGTTTAGACGATGTTTAAGAAAATTAATAAATTATTAGAACTACTTAATTTTAATCTTAGATCGTTAGATTTCTTCTTCCATTACTGAAGTATAAGACCGGTATGTAGTATCGTTTCTTCGTTTTTTCGGTCAAAGTAGTATAGAAGCTTTCTTTTTCAAATTATAGGTATTGTCTTACTGCAAATGGCTTAATGAGGAAATAATTTTTTTACTAATAATGGAAATTGGGAATGATAATGATGTAGGTACGGAAATAAACGATGTGCAAGTGTTGAAAGTATGCACAGTAATGTTATCATATTAATCATATTACCGTGGTATAAGGATGGTATAAACTGGTTGGATTTATTTTCTTGTATTTCAGTTTATACAAAAAGGTAGTTATTTGGACCAAAAGTAATTAAAATAGTTTCAAGATATATTTTACAGATTAATTTCCTTAAATATTATCCGAGGGTTGTGTACTATTTTAGTTATACATATAAATACTTGATACGTACAATATTTAAGCGTAAATGTTTTATTTGAATGATACTGATTTGGCAGGTGCAATATAGTCTCATACCATAAGTCTGGATTTGACGTAACATCAATAGACAAGGCGAAAAGTATACACATAGACAATTAAGATAACTATTAGTACTCGTAGTATAGTAATTTGATGGCTACCGCCTGCGATTATGTCCACTTAGAGTAAGGTAAATCTTTCTGGAACTATCTGTTAAATTGAGATAAAAAGTAGTTAATATATAATTCCAGGGTCTAATACTCGTAATATCTTTGTTGTAAATTTCATACAAATATATTTAGCCATATAAGCGTGCAGAATTAACAAACATGCGCACTCATTCAAAACTTTTATATTTATCATATGAGTGTTATTTCCCCTCCATCAACAATAGTCTCAAATTTTTATTCTCATCGCTTACCAATGGCCATGGCTATAGTAGTAATCATCATATAATCGGAAGTTATCCCACAAAATGCATTTTTCCCATTCTCATGAAAATTGCCATCTGACCTAAAGCTAATGAACTCATTACCTGTCAGTTAACTTTCCAACTCAGATCACAGTTTATCGCGTAGTTACAAAATAACTGAAGTGCCATGTGAAAGTTCTATGCAAAACATTAGAGGGCATGAACGCACGGAATAACAGCTGTTGTTACGTAAGCCATAGTAACGGCTTTGCTATAAATTGACGCAATATAAGGTCAGGGTCCCCATAAATGTTCAGTTCAGTTCGATGTGGATGCACCGCACCGCAAAGTGGTCATTCGTTTCAAATAAATAACCATGTAATGGTGCGTTAATTTGCATACTCTAGCAGACCAACGTCTACTTTACATTCGAAATCAAACCGTATGTAACAACATATTAGAACTGATTTCCCGAAACTGTTTCAATTCATTCAAAAGCTCCGGTGAAGGTGCTGCCACAACAGAATTCCTTGGAACTATGAGCTTTCACGAAATTCAAACACCATCTCAGAGATGGCGCTAAAAGCACAGGGTGCAAAAGTTTGTTGTGGATGAGAACCAAAAGTTGTTGGGGGATGGACGTAGTACGCATTTTCGCCGCAAGGGTAGTTCACTAAGGGATGAAACGTTTTCTGTAAAAATGGAGAGATGGCGCCTCATCCAAGCTTTTATAGATGGAGCTTTTTAAATTTGTGGTAGCTAGCTTTATTAACCCTGAACTGAATAACAAGAAAAACGATGTCTTACATGTAATTAGATTTAGCACAGTGTTTGCTTTGAAACTGCAAAAACAAAAAATTACAAGATAATTATTTATCATTGTTGCATATATTTTAATTTAAAAATGTTTCTGTTTCTTTATTAAATGTTAATGGCAATTAAAGCAAAATGTAAACCTTATGCTTTTTAATCCCCTCATTTTCATTCAATAACAAAAGCTCCTTTTCATGCAAATATTATGCAATTCATACTAACTGTTAAGACATAGAAAACTACATAGTTACTACGTTCGTTCTACGTGGGCTACAATGACTTCAAAATGCTCTGGCTAAGCCAATTATTCTCAAAAGGATCCGTTTACAAACATTCGTATTATTCTAATCGCAAACAATAAAAACGAAAGTTAAGGATGTAAATTCCATTCCATAAACTGTCGCAAACATAAAACGACATGGTATAAGTCTCAAGTACTTATTATCAGGTAAAGCTTTGTTCAATAATTTAATCCAATTTCCAAAAAGAAACGTTTATTTAGAAACTGGTATACCTATATGTTTAAGCATCTGTTCTAATCGGTTAACTTAGCAGTAAACATATTTTCTAAATAGGTAAATAAGATCAAACTGAGCCTCAATTTATAAATTCATGGCTATTATAGTGGCTTTACTTTTACTACGATGCAACCCTAGACACTGATTAGTCTATTTCTTCCCTACAAATTATAAAAAAATACTGTTTTATTCTTTGATATTTGCATTAGATAATTTAACCAGCTGAATTCATCAGTTGGTTGAATTCTTTGAGTAAATTAGCAGTCTTAAAACTGATATTTAAAACTAGAAAGCGCGCAAAGCTTTCAGTTTGCGACAAGTTATTTGAGTACCTGACTCCTGTCACATTATTGCGCCTCTTGATTCGCTAAAGAGTCAGTTGACAAAACATGTTGTAAATCTAAGTCAATCACAAGCTGACCTAATTTCTTTTGAATTTTGTGAACAATTGGGTTTTATGTTACCTGTGCGGCTACTGGATTCTGTTGAGTTTGTTCAATAACCAAGCGTCTAAAATTAAACTTCGCTGTACTTTAGCTGGGTACTTTTAATTTTTGTACTTTAATAGCATATGCATACGTAATGGTACACAGATTAGGTATTGTTAGCAACGTACAAAAATGCATCTAGACACTTATCTTTGCCATTGCACTTGTGTCTACGACACAATGTCGAAGGTCCTCTATTTGGCTATAATTGAAATGGATATAAATTGTAGTTACTCGTCATTATCATCATCTCAGCCGTAAGACGTCCACTGTTGATCATAGGCTTCCCCCATAATTTTCTAAAAGGACAATGTCGTCCGGCGACCTTTATCAGGTCGTCTATTTCCATCGTGTCGGTGGACGAACTACGCTGCGCTTGCCGGTCCGTGGTTTCCACTCCAGAACCTTCCGGCCCATCGGCTATCTGTTCTGCGTGCTATGTGCCCTGCTCACTGCCGCTTTAACTGGCTAATCTTCTGGGCCATGTCGGTGATTTTCGTTCTTCTACGGATCTCCTCATTTCTGATTCGATCACGTAGAGAAACCCCGAGCATAGCACTCTCCATAGCTCGTGCGACTTTGAGCTTACTTATGAGGCCCATAGTAAGAGTACTAACCATAGTCATTATACAACCATGAAACAATGTTAGAGAGCCAAGATTGGCCTCCTACCTAACATAATCCCGTTCGGTTAACAAGCAATCATTTTTAATACATAATTATATGATTGCCAATTAAATACAGTAATCTACAATGGTTCTGTTAAACTTATAACAACAATTGCTTCACACCTAACCACCAATTCGAAATGAACACGTCCATGTTCAAAGTAGATCTTTAATAAGATCTAGGTCAAATATTTAACCATAACTTATATCACTATACGTAAATGAGCAGTCGGCATTACGAAACACATTTCAACACTGTACATACTTTTATACGTATGTGTAAGTACCTATCTAGATGTTGAAAGCAAAAAAGTCTGCTAGTGTGTGTTTTTGTAACCTCAAGTATCAATTATTCGGTATCAATAAATAACTTAGGTTTTGGATACATTCAGTCAGAAGCCAGATCACATAAATCAAATTTGAAATTTGAGTGAACTTAAGAAAGATAATTTTACGTACATATAATATATCTACGCAGAGTGAGTGCCTCCTTACATAAAATAATATGGTCATCTTCTAACATCTAACCATCGAAATGAAAGGTTCTATTGTACCTATTCAACTATTTTCCAAAGGTTGTTACTTTATTATAGCCGGTGTGTTAACTGGTTTACTGATAAGACATTCAACTCATTTTTTTCGATACGATTTTGATTCTTAATTTCTGAACTTCAGTTCTTTATCCAGTATTTTAATTTCTTCAGAAATTAAAAATAAGAAAGATTAGCCCTCTTCTGAGTATGAATCTGAAAATATCGATCTTAGGAAAAAATGGATGAGAACTAAAATTGTATGAAGTTTAATTCAAAACAACTTTTGTATACCCATTTTTCGTGCTAATTTGAAAATAAACGGGTTATTCAATTAACAAAAATTTTACTCTTAAAATCAAAATGGCGGATGACGCAACGAATCGATTACCACGCAAAACAACATTTAGACTGCCAGTGACCAACGAATTCCGAAGGAAATCTGCTACTTACAATTTTTTCAGGATTTCCCTTTTTTTGAGCAATTTGACTGGGCTAAGCCACCTAAAATTTGGCTAAGCAAAGATATGTGACAGTTTGTGCGAAGAAGCACATCATGCTAATCATTGTTTTACATTGGTGATACATATTCATTATCTCAAATTATTTGTGCTAATCCCGTTTAAGTTAAATCAAACCGTTTGAATAGCTCCAGCTCGATGCTCTATTTGGTGTACTGTATCATTGTATAATAAAAACTAGTGAATCATTTTTCAATGTCCAATTCCACGCGAGCGCAGTCACATTCTCTAGCTAGTCTTATAATTGCGTGCTCACGATTCGTGCAAGCCGACCGTCCATGCAGATAGTATGCCTGCGTGCTCCTTTATCTATCAAAAGGCTGGGTCGGTGCGGTCAAAGCGTACAGTTTGGGATATGCTAGAAATAGCTGGTTAGCCATATGGTATAAGTGTGGTTGATGAGCTCTAACTTACATGATAGGGCACAGTTTATTATAGCAAAGACTGTGCCCAAATTTAAAAGTACTATGATTATAAAATATGTTCTATATGTACTACATATTTATTCCAAAAGGAATTTGACATAATCAGATCAATCTGTTCTTACGTAGAGGAAGAAGATGTCTTAAGAGGTGGTTCGCCTACCGGTACCGTCAAGTTTGTGTCCTTAAGCACCCAAAAGTGTGTTCCAGCCTTGAGAGCCAGTTGCTATTCTAAATTTAGTGTGATACCACCTTCAACCGGATCAGCACTTACCATCAAGTGAGAGAGTGAGATAATGGTGAGACACTAGGCAATCAAGGGTAAATAAAACCTCGCCAGTTTGGTACAGTTTTGTGGATAAGTGACCAGTATAAATTAACTTTTCAGCCGCCAGAAGGCCTTCGACATAGCCCAACAACTGTTGTTCTAAGACAGCAACCAGGACAGATCTAGGGCGTATAAGCCGTCCGAATCATAAAAGCGCTTAGTTGAAGAAGTCACTACTCAGTAAAAATTGCTTAACATTCAATAAGTTGAGGGGAAGCTCTACTGCGAACGCTTCCAATAGTTACATGTTATTATCGGTTTTTATGACACCATGTAGCAATATGACGTGGTGACTTGACCCTTACTGTTTGACCTAGAAGACGGTTGTATCAAGAAAAACTTCTTTTATATATAGGGTACGTCCCGGGAAGCGCCGTCAACGCTCACAACTGTTTTTTTCACAATGGTTTGCCGTTCCCTTTGGTTGACAGTGACAGCTCGCAATGATCACGTAGAACCACCTTCGAACCGCGAGCGTTTGGTCGCGGCTTGAGCGTATTCGGTGACGTCGATGACGTTCGAACGCCGCGAGTGATTTCGGCGCTTCCCGGAACGTAGCCATAGATACATGAATTGTGCCCATACGATACCGACGGAATAAAATAAACAAATGACTGAAAAATTTTGTCTTTGTCAGTCAGTTGTAATCAAATGTTGATAGATATCTTAAAAAATGGCGTCTTTACGTCAGTTTTGTCAGTTCGAGTCATCAACTTATACTAACATTTTGGCTTACTGGAGATGTCAAAACGGACATAAAGCCGCCATTTTTCCAGATTACAATCAACATTTGATTGGAACTGAGATACATAATTACCTACCCTGCAGATCAATATAAAAACAATCGAGATGAAAAGAAGCCGCAATAGTGAACAACATACCAATATGTATGACATTAATTTTCCATATTCAGCATTACCACAAAGAGATTACCAGAAAAATGACTATGCCTGCCATAAATGCTATAAATTCACATCGACGAAAGCGAAGATTAGGTAGCAAGTGAAGCCAAAACTCGATATTGGGTGAATAATCGTCGCCACTACCGGCGCGGTGGCCAGCCGGATGCACAGATTTATACCCGGCTGTACCCGGCAGGCGGGTACCGGGGTACCCGGGTATGAGCGGTATGGGTATCGTGCACTATACTGGGAGTAGCCTTACCATCGTTGGTCTCATAGAGATCAGAATAACTAGATGTGTCTCCTAGGATGGTGTTCGTCTTGTGAAAATGTTCAAGAATTAGTTAGAATTTTATCTAGGTGGCCAGCCTGTAGCAGTAAAATGCATGTTGGATCCATCATTTGTGTATTTTAAAAATGTTTCTTAACTATCTCGCTTTATCAGTTTGATATGGTAGACCTAGACTTACAGCTGCTAGTGCACCTTGCTAATGTGCTGCCACACTTGCATCCATATTTCTTTCTTGATACCCATCGATGTAATCGTAGTGTTATTTTTCAAGCAGTTTCTTAGCCCCAGTGAATGCAACTTTTATATGATACAAGTGGCAAGACTAACAAGCCATGTACCTGATGTTTGGATTACCAGCCAGAAGTTTTAAGTTTTCCCCGGTATTGGATTGCGCCTATCACCCAAAGATATTATAATTATCCATGCGAGGTGTAAAACCGACTAAGAGATAAGATGGCTATCACGATGTTGTTCTTCAGTGATGAGTCCAAGACGGCATGACTGGTGATATCGTGTGAAGTAGTGAAGTCGTCACCCAGAGCTCTAAACTAAAATATTATTCGAACTGCGCCCGTGGCCGGCATAGTCCTAGAGATACTGATAATGATAACAGAGTTAACTGTGACCTTCGTATTGAAAAAAACAGCTCGGCAAGTATTTGAAGAAAATCTTCTTTCGGTTGGATAATGCTGTCCAGCTGTTTATTAGATGTCGCTCCGTCTCTATACGACGGTTAAAATTATATAGAGAGCTTAAATTCGATGCTTGGACGGTAAGCCTTGGAGGCCTAGTGGTCATGGCGTCTGACACGGATTGTCAGAAGGCGCGGGTTTATATCCCGTCCGAGAATGTGGATTTGTCGCTCTAAATGCAATGATTGCTAACTCTAAGCGGGCGTTAGTGCTTTTAAAATCGTATTATAAAAATAATGATTTTAAAGTTTGATACGTTGTTTTATTTGCTTTACAGTGCTCTACAGAACGCTGCACTAGTACTTTAACACTTCTGTGATGCTAAATATCTGCCTATACAGTGTAAGACAAAGTAAAAATATCAAATACTGTCTTATTAAGAACTATTCTATATCTTGATTTCAGCAGCTATTAATAATAAAGATTGTATGCAATTTTATGTAATTTCTCTGTATAACAGGCAAAATATTTCTGAATTAATAGTTTACAATAAATTACTTTTACCACATCATTGCATGACAATATTGGACAAAAACCATCACTATTAGCCTTCTACATAGTGCACAACTTGTCTACCATCATACCGCATCCGTGCTGTCGTCGATCTCTTCATAAAGTACCATGGTTGCCTTGAGGGACGCGATTTATGGTGTGGAAACGTCATAGGGCCCGGTGTTTCGGCGTATATCATGTATGTTTGCGCACTGCATGATACGTCTTCCGAAGGTGCACGCTTCGTTGGCTGGCCCCAGTGTCTTTATCATGATTGCAATCGATGCCTGGTTTCACGCCTGTGGGTTGAAATAGTGTTTGTTTTTATTTGTTTATTGCTAGAAGTTTAATTCTCTTTATTATGAACTTACATTTATTTATTTATTTATTTTCTTAACTTACATGTGCAGCACACGCTGGAACTAGTTTTGTTTAAGACACGGTCCAACCCCAATTTTAAAATAATTTACGATGCTTTACGTAAGGTTGAAAATCATTTGTTAGATTGGACGATGTAGTGCGAAACTGCGTTCATTTTGTACGTTTTCTTTATATTTTTCGATATATACTAACACAATTGAAAAGTCAAAGTCAAAATCATTTATTCAATTTAGGAATCAAAGACGCACTTATGAACGTCAACTTTTCATTACTTTAAAGACTCTACCGCCGCGTTCCAAAATATATAGAGCCCACCGAGAAGAAGCGGCAAGAAACTCGGGGCCTTTCTTTTTACATAGATGTTTACAATGTTTCTACTTAGGTACTACAAACATTACATTTCGTGGGTGCCAGAGTGACAGCTTCCCAGAAGTGGAGTACTCGTATTCCAAGCATCTTTATCTTCTATATAATGTCGAACTTTATAGTAAGCTTTTTTTATTAAAACGTTTTTTACAGTCAACTTGAATTTGCCCTCTGTGAGCTCAGTTATGTGTTTTGGGATTTTATTGTAAAAACGCACACAATTTCCTAGGAATTATTCCTTATTAGTCTTCGCAAGTCTAAAACTAGGTACAGCTATCCTATTTGTATTTCTAGTATTAAAAGTGTGGTGATCACTATTTAACTTATATTTATGTAAATTTTTACGAACATACATTATATTTTCAAATACATATAAGGTTAATATATTGATTTCTTTAAATAAATCTCTCAAAGATTCACGGGGACCCATTTCGTATATAGCTCGAATAGCACGTTTCTGAAGGATAAAGATGGTCTCTATATCAGCCGCTGAACCCCATAGCAATATCCCATATGACATTACGCTGCAAAATACACTAACCGCGCCGTAGAAGCATCTGTTAGCTCTCTTATTTTACGTACTGCATATGCAGCAGAACTGAGTCTCCCAGACAGGGTATTTATATGAGGACCCCATTGTAATTTTGCGTCAATTTTAATGCCTAGGAAAACTGTTACCTTGTCCATTACGAGTTTAACTCCATCAAGCGTAACGTTGGACTCCAAATATGGAACAGTAGGCAAAGAAAACTTCAAACATTTTGTCTTTTTTTAATTTAGAAGTAAATTATTAATTGAGAACCATTTAGAGATACTAGATAGAGCTTTGTTTACTTGAATTAGTGTGCTATCTTTCCTATCAACTTTAAAAATCAGAGATGTGTCATCCGCAAATAAAACAATATCACAAAGATCCTGCTAAAAGAAGAAAAACTGCTAGTTATTACTTTAGTACTATACGTTGGCTAAGTATTACCTAAAACAAAATATAGTGATATCGCGGAAAATTCTGAGAGTTTGGACGTGAAAGTTTATTTTTGTGGACCTATTCAGGATTTTTTTCTGCTGAATGAGAGTTATATTTATGAATTCTATTCGGTTATTACTCTTTTCCTATTCCTTTTCTAACTTTTGTATTTTTTTCATAATATACTATCGATGTGTTTCGTTACACTAGGTGTTTAAAAATTCTGCTTTTTCTTTAATCAGGGTACGAGCCTTAAAAGCGAATTCTGTTTTTGATTAAGTCGAATTTAAATCATGTATTAAATTTGAGAATCGACAGGATTTTATGAACGTTTAATTTGTATTCTAGCGGTTTGTATTGACACTACTTTAGGTAATTGTATTGCAATCAATTTTAATATATCATTTCATCACGATGTTCATATATCAATATCAATTTTCATATATGTACTTATATAATTTTATCAACATTTCAGTCACGAGATACTATGTACTTTCACAATATAATTGTCGTACTGAAGCTATGTAGGTAGGTCATAAAGTGGTAATGAGGGTCGTCGGCCATTGATGATCGCGGGTTTGAACTTGTCGTGGAGGTAACATCGTGAGAAAAGTCAGCAGCATGGTAATAAGATACTTTCTAGCACTTGCAAAGTTACCACTCTCGTAATTAAAAAATTGTCCCGAAGCATTTAAAGCTATATTTCTTCAGCTGTCCTTGGGACCGAGCTATCGTTTTAGATCTATAGTGCACATAATCAACAATAAATAGGCACTTAGGAATATACCAAGCCATACTGGGCCCGCGTGGTCGATTATGGCCTGTACACCTATTTGAAGAAGACCCGAGTTTCAGCGGTATATCATCATCATCATGGAGGCCTCGTTGTGTTCCATTCTTAGATGTAGGCCTCTTCCCTTTTTTCCATTCCTGGCAATCTTGTGCCCGGTGCATCCAGTCCCGGCCTGCGTGTCGCCTGATATCGTCAATCCAGCGCTGCAGTGGGCGTCCTCGCCCTCTTGTGTCGGCCCTGGGTCTCCACTCAAGAACTCGCCTCACCCTTCGACTCGCATCCATTCTCGCAACGTGTCCTGCCTGTGTCCACTTTTTCTTAGCTATTGCGACCAGCGGTACATAATAGGCTAATACGTACATATGTAAAAAAACAATTGAATACAAAACTTACGCGATTACTTACAATGTATATGTTTATACAACAACTACTACAACATTTTTTTTCTTTGCATAGTTATTAAAAATATTTATTGTTTAATCTATTTTTAATAACTAGGTATTCAAAGAAAAATCTTGTTATATTTTAAACTAATTACCGAATGCGTAAAAATCACTTAGCATAACTTAAAAGCTTGAGCCGAAACTTGAAAGTTCCGCGGGAAAATCTCAACGCGCCACTTTCAATTCGGCCGAGAGTCGAACCGAATTATGACGTAATTGCTAAAAGCTTTCCAACGAATAAGAATAAGCCCTAAATCAATGTCTGTTCTCATTAGGCCGTGTGTACAAGTCTCGAGGGTAAACAACGTACCCTTCGACTGCCGTCGGTCTAGACGCGACCTTAATCACAAAGTGACACTGTTATAGGTCTGAAGTCTGAAATTTTGGCATGGGTTTTGGGATATTTCAAGGTGACGTAAATATACCTATTTGCGGAATTCCTTACTAACAGTAGAACTAACGACGAAAGTTTTAAGAGAGAATAGTACCAAAACTTACGATTAAAAAAAATATATGTAAACATTTTTGTTTAATAAATAAATATACGCGTAACATACATTTCACAACAGAACTGCAAATTGATCTACTTTTGTCTGAGCTTTGAAAAGTAACAGAAAAGAACCAAATGCTTTTAGGTTTTTTATAATGATTTATATTGGCATTTATTTAAGTAAAACTATCTTATATCCGTAGCACGGTGTTCTTTATCTCAAACTGGGATATATTGAACTCATTAACATACTATAGTCCTTCACGCTTTAACATCCCGGAAGAGGTTGGCAGTGGTGTATAATATCAACTATCCGCCAGTCATCTTTTTGAGCTTATCATAGAATAATATAAGGAAGTTTAATGTCGAGCTTTTTGCCTGCCTATCTTAGTCGGCTTTAACGACTTTTACACTAGAATTCTTAAAAAAGTGACTTTTTATATGATTCGTCTCGAAAGAGCTGGCAAAGCTGAAAAAAGTGGCTCATTTAGGCTATCAATAACTATAAGTGTTTAAACTATCATGGTAACAAACATTAGAAGTATTCAAATTATCAACGGGATCCCGTTGATAATTTGAATACTTCTGATATCAATAACTAATAGGTACATGTCAAATTAATGTGTTTTGTGTTTAAAATAATATTCGTTTTACGTTGTTGTTAAAGGGCAAACCAGGGCGCGATAGTTGTGAGCGTTGACGGCGCCTACCGGAACGTATCCATAGGATTAACTAAGCTCGTTTTCATTCAACAATGATCGACTATCGCAGGAAAAATCAATGTCATTTCTAACATGTTATGGTTTTTTTCTTTTCATTTATTTCAAACAGGGTTTTATTCTACAAGAATATGCCACTCTTGTAACGAACTTACATAAGTATAAAAACACTTAAAAGTATAATCTGCTTTTTAAAGCTGCTTGATATTGATCGTACAACTTTCTGGCATCATCTGTTTCTGGTTGAGATAATATTGTATGGTTCAAATTCAAAATTAGTATTATACTAAAACCGTAACAATGCTTTGTACCTCATTTATATACACTCCCACATCTATGTAAAGGTTCTCATTCACCTATGCACACCCATTTTCCGCAGTCCAAGCCCCCAAATCACACAGCTAATTCACAAGCCTTTGTTATAAATCACCAAAGCATTTTTGTTTTCAACGCACCGATAACTCTTTTGTCATTGTGCGATGGTAGGGCCGATGGAGTTATTTATATTGTCGTATTTTCTTTTGGAAAGAAAATTTCCTTTCTGTGCGCTTCATGGGTCAGTGAGTAGGCGCACCGGGGAGCTTGCTGTAGGACTTGTGAGGTATAAGGAGGTCTGTGCGTTTTCTAAATAAAAAAACTTTACGGGACCTAACTTTATTTATTGTATTTAACTTTAAGTTTTGTCGAACAAATGACAATAAATATTATAGATAGAAATTAAATAAAAAGTGTTATTTATATAAACAAAAAATACGCAAGATTGCTACTAGCTTTTTCAACAACTTTTGTTTGAAAACTTATTTCTAAAGCAATCACATTCATGTATTTGTTTATTCTATTTATAAATTTGTTGTAGCGCTGTCCAATGGTTTTATGGTCGTCCTGTGGTCACTACATGGTTGGGTCCTTTGAAGGCATTGAAGAGGTCTGAAAACCCTGATACTAAAGCTAGTCATTACGCTGCGCAAACCCGCCAAAACTATATATATATTTTGTTTCTAGAGAATACTCATAAACCAGCCAAACTGCTACCTAACCCAATGACCTCTCACACACAATATACGCATATTTTTTTATCAATGGTAACTAATTCCAAATTCGTAGTGAATTTCTTATTAGTATTTAGTTATTCGGCCATTTCAAAAGGGGCTATAGCGATCGTATACTGAACTAATTGGCAACCTTTTGGTAAAAGGGTATGGCAAAAGTGCTATAAGCGTGTAAAGCCGGCCATACACGCTAGGGTGTACCATATAGTACAGTTTAACTGTACAGTTAAACCGGAGCGTGTATGTCGCACAACTGTGCAGTTTTCCACGCCCGTATATGTAAGTAAAAACATACGTTTTTAATATATTTTCCCCTGTACAGTTTAACGTGCAAGTAAACTGAGCATGTGTAGCGGTCGCCTGCACAGGGTTCAGTTGTTTTGCACCACTGTTTACGGTAAATATTTCTAGTGTCATGGTTTCAACTGAGAGTTTGTACAGGTTTACCGCTGCGCGTATGGTCTCTACTCAGCTAATGTTAACCTGTGACCTGACTGTACAGTTGAACTGTATAGGCAGACCGTTCAGGTAGACCGTTACGTGTATGGCCTGATTTAGAAAAATATGAATAGAGTGAAAGAAACAAATTAGTTATGACCGGATCATAGCAAGTGGAAATTTGTAGTAACCCGTGTATACTTATATTCCACTATCTTTTAATTTCATAATTCGCAAATACTTTCTTTTACTCCTAAGTCAGCTGCTCCCCACAGATCCGCAGTGGGCCGTCGCTGGCCGTTCCCCGAGAAATAATTGTTTATTTTCGACAGCCGCACTTGCGCTCGGCACTAACGATCATGTAGTATGGTCACCCTCTTGGTTAGTGATTCAATTATTTAGATTCATTGCTTTTGGTACAGATCTTTGCTGAAGAGTAGTGTATTTCATTCATTAGGTTTGATGAGATCAACAGATCATGCAGAAGTAGTAACATTTTAAACAGCGATTCTTCAATCTTTTGATGAACCAGTATCATGGTAAAAAATGATCTATATATATTAAATATATATAAATTAAATATATATATATATATTAAATATATATATAATATATAAATATATATTCATATAAAAATTTATAATTTCTTTATCTAACTAGATAAAGAAAATATAAAGATAAAAAAATTTATAATTTCTTTATCTAACTAGATAAAGAAATTATAAATTTTTGAAGATAACTGAAATTTTTCGGAAATAAATAAGGAAGATCCTTATGTTTAATGTCAAAGAAACATATCTGAATGCGCTGCAAGATGCAAAAGCTTAGTATTCATACCTGTATCATAAAATAAATCATTTTTGATTCCGTCTTAGTTTAAAACACTGCATAGTTATATGGATCATAAAATAATCAATAATAACGGTTGTAAAAGAAATTAACGTCTTATTAATCTGTATGCCCAAAACCAAAACTCATATTTAAATGATAATATTGTGCAATTATTATTTTCCCATATTCCTGACAAGTATACAAATATGCCTACACTGTGGAGTTCAAAACTACTTGGAACATTTTAAAGTCTTAAAAAATTCCAAGTAGTTTTGAACTCCTTATTACTATTATATACTATACTAGCTAACCCAGCGGCCTCGCTCGCTCGCGTGGCCTCGCGGGACACGGTTAATTACAGTTTTTTAACTATCCCATGGGAACTATTTAATTTACCGGGATCAAAAGTATCCTATATATTGTCCAGGAATATAAGGTACCACCATACGAAATTTCATGAAAATCAGTCCAGTCGTTTCGGAGATTAGCCCGTACAAACAGACAGACAAACAGATAAACAGAGAAACAAAAAATTTGCAAAACTTCTATATTAGTTCGATTTCACTCCTTACATCCCCCTGACTCGGTTTTTAGGTTTATTTCATTCTACAGAAATTTGACCTCTATATTTTTATTATATGTATGTATATAGATAGACTACTTCGAACTATTTAAGACTAAAAAATTCCAAGTAGTTTTGAACTCCATATTACTGTTATATACTCGTACTATACTACTTGGAACTATTTAAGACTTTAAAGAGTTCCAAGTAGGTTTGAACTCCATAGTTGTAGGCACGGGTGTGTAGGCACACTCGACCTTACCCCAGAACATAGAACGTAGAGGCATAAATAACACATAGCTGAAAGCTTGCGCCGAGAACAACAATGGCAAAATGTCGAGGCTCACTCGCGAGCATTGTACCGTGGCGCGGTAGGCGTTACGAATCAATGGAGGGAATTATCGGCACTGGGAATGATGTGGAGATGATTGTTGATAAAAAATCTTTGATTACCTGGCTTTTTCCTTTGTGAATAAGAATTACATTAAGTTTAGTATATATCCATAATTATTCTTTGTTTTCCCTTGGTTGGCGCATATCGTAGATTGAAAATAGTTGTTAAATATGTTTTATTCTTATATTAGTTATTTATGCAACTGTTGTAGAATGAGGATTATGAAAACTAGACTGTGTGCTGTGTATATTATTACTTATACTACTAATTTCTAATACAGTAATTACTAACTATGTCCTGCTGCGTATTTATCTTTATAAACTTCAGGATGTCAAATGCATATTTCGTCGGCTTATTGCAAGAACTCACTAACGGCAAAAAATCATTAAATACAGTTATTATAACAGTTAAACTTGTCTCGATTAGCTCTATAAAGAGCAAAAACTCATTTATTTCTAGCTTTTCAAATTTAGCCGTTATGACCTAGACGTAAAGTCGATAATTACCATTTTGGATTACCTGGTTCTTAGAAACTCGGTAAAGTACAATAATAGTTTTAAGTAAATAAAAATAAATAAAAAGTGGCACATTTTTTGTAATATAAATGTCATTAAAGTAACTTAATAACTTTTTAAGAAACGCGTTACGCACATCGCTTTTGAAAAGCATTTGGTTAAAATCATTAAGTGCACATAATTACTTCTTTAAATCTATGATTTATGACAAATAAAACAATAATTATTTTATTTGTCATAAATAATAGTTACTACACCTCAAAGATGTTTAGTAAACGCTACCAGGAAAAGAACAGTATCGCGCACTTATTTTTTTCAAATAAATGAGCAAAAAATCAAAGTTTGTGAAAAATTCTTTAAGAACACTCTTTGCATATCTAATGGGCCTATCAACAAAGCATTTAGTGATGTTGGAAGTTCGGGTAGTTTAGAAGGGGTAGATAGACGTGGCAAGTACGAGGCACATAACAAAACAAAACAGGAAGATTTGGACTTCATCAAAGGACACATCGAGTCATTTCCGTCTATGGAGTCACACTACTGTCGAAAGAGTTCATCTAAAAAGTATTTATATAACAGCTTATCTATTTCCAAAATGTACGAACTGTACGAGGAAAAATGTAAAACAGCATCCAAATCTCCGGTTCCAATAAATGTGTATCTAAATATATTTTGTACACACTATAATTTAGATTTTATAAACCAAAGAAGGTCCAATGCTTACTGTGTCACAAATATAACTACGCCAAAAAACAAGGCTCACCCGACCTTGCTATAACAAAAATATGAAGAACACATATCCCTTAAAAATTAAAGCCGAGAAGCCAAAGAGGCAGATACAATTCGGGCTAAAGAAGATGCAAAGTTTATGTCAATTACGTTGGACTTACAAAAAGTACTTCATATTCCATATAGTAACGTCTCATTTCTCTACTACTTAAGGACATTGAATGTATATAATGCTACTATTTACGAAGCTCGTTCTCCAAATGATGGTCTCTGTTACTTGTGGTCTGTAGTTGATGGGAAGAAAGCAAGTGATGAGGTGGAAACGGCATTGTACCTTTGGATTAAAAGTCTGCCATCTTCCGTAACAGAAATATGTATATTTTCTGATACCTGTGCAGGCCAAAATAGGAATCAATTTCTATTATGTTTGCAACTGTATTTGGTTCAGACAACACACCTTGAGGTTATTGATTACAAATACCTCGAATCGGGCCACACTCATGTAGACCCAAAATCAGATGCGTTATATGCCAGTTTTGTCGATGATAGATCTTTGCAATATCATTAAATTAGCCAGGTCTTACAGAAAATCAAAGAAAATCACCAATATCAAGAAACCATACGAATCAGTGGTAATGGATCACAAAAGGAGGAACTGAAACAGCCACCCAAACTATAAATCTGCGATAGCAAAAACCTAACGTAGATACTTAATTAAAAAAGCTTACAGCAAAAAGCTTCCTATAACCAAAGCGAAGAAAAAAGATTTATTAAAAATGTGCTCAAAAAAATAATACCCCCAGACATTGAAATTTATAGAGAGAAAAATTCCATCCTCGGACGGGATTCGAACCCACGTCTTCTGACTCTCCGTGTCAGACGCCATTGACCAACTAGGCCACCGAGGTTCGGGCCCGAGCATCGAATTTTAACTCTCTATTTGACTAACCGTTTTACGGGGACGGAGCGACATCTATTGGACAGTTGAACAGTACCATCCAACCGAAAAAAGCATTATTTAGAAATACTTAAACTTTCGTATTGACATCGCAGCCCTTGTAATTTTTATAGTATTACTTTTTAAAGCACTAAGGTCTGCTTTATCGATTTCAAACATTGAAATTTAAAGAGTTTTGAGAGAAAAATTCCATCCTCGGACGAGATTCGATGCTCAGACCCGAACCTCGGTGGCCTAGTTAGTCAATGGCGTCTGACACGGAGAGTCGGAAGACGCGGATTCGAATCCAGTCCGAGGATAGAATTTTTCTCTCTATAAATTTCAATGTTTGAGATCGCTAAAGCAGGCGTTAGTGCTTTAAAAAGAAATACTATAAAAAATACCCCCATCACTGGTACCAAAACCTACCAGTGAAGGAAGGTCGAGATATTTTTTTACCAGAAGAAGTATATTCGGAAGAAGATGAGTAAGTCGTTAAAAATTACTTGTATGTTTAATACTTATTTCATTTATTGAGTTACCATGTTTACTTTTATTTGTACTGATTTATGTGCCAAAGTGTTTTTTTTGAGTTTAAGATTGTTTTCTTTTTAAAAATTTGTTATGAAGATAAAGAAGACTGTTTTGTTAACTTTTAAGACTGATTAATACCAGTTGGTTCCTTTGAGAAACTAGTCTAATGTTAATACTTAGTCTAATTTAAGAAATGTCTAATTCACACTTAGTGTAAACTTTCAATGACAAGAAGTCATCAACTTTGTTTTTACGCTTTTAAAAAAATATCCCTTGATTTTTTTAACTCATTTATGTTTGATTTTAATAATAAATATATTTAACTCTCTAGTGGTGTTTATTTTTTTATAAACATATAATATAATAAGATTTTATAGGACATCCAATAAAATCAAAAGTAATTAACTGATTTCTCAAACTTTTGTTTATGTCACTTAATGAGTTCTTGCAATAAGCCGACGATTTATTTATTTAACCAGTACGTTAATAAGTGCCATAGTATCTGCCTATTCATATAAAAATTAGATGCAAAAGCGCGGGCGGTAAATTTTGCTGCCATGGTTTGACTCTTTTCTTAAATTAACCTTGACGCTATTACAAAAAAAAAAAACAAAAAGCAAATGTACATGTTAGAATATAGTTATTGCAAACTGAGATGTTATGTACGAATGTAGATAAGACATTATTTACTATCATACTGAAAGATGAAATTCAGTAGGCTTTGATTTTTAACAGATTATGGAGAATTTACGGTACGGATGTAAACAAAGATTTCAATGCTTACGGAATCTTTTCCTTTGAAAAATGGGTTCTCAGACTTGAGCGATTACAAGGAGTTCCGATAGCATCCACATCCACATAACTCCTCAAAATATATTTAGACATAAGTATTTCGTACGAGAATGAACTCTATGAACTTTATAATAGTATTTCAGAGCTTACGACGTTTTGCTTAAATATTTTTGTAATAGATAGATAGATAGATAGATAATACTTTATTATTCACAAAAACATAACAATATGAAAACTTAAATGTAATGATTACAAAAAAATGTGTCACAATGGGCGGCCTTATTGCTAAAAGCAATCTCTTCCAGGCAACCTTAGGATGGAATGTATATATTTAAAATTCATCGACATGGGCGCGTTTTTAAAACATAAGTAAACATGGATATAAAAAGCAATGAAAAAATAACAATAACATAGCGAGATAATACAAAAAGGATATGACAATACGTACTCTTGTAATTTCATATTATTACCATGTACATACTAGCAAAGTGTCATACCCAACAATAAAAATATGTAACCAATAGGTATAAATACCAATATAATAACATAAATACATATATAAATACATAAACGTAAAGCAATTAAGGGACAATAAAAAAGTGCAGTGCAGTATTATATGTTTAGATATATTTTTTTTATTTGATCCTTAAAAATGTTTATAGATGTTGCACGTCTGATTGAAATAGGTAAGGAATTCCACAGGAGGGTGGCTTGGACAGTAAATGAACCATTGTAAAAAGAACTTGAATGTGGAGGAATCGCAAGAACAAGATTTTCTGATGACCTTAGTGGGTGTGAAGGACAGTTAAGGAAGTTAAAACGTTCTTTGAGATAGCGCGGATATGAAGGATTAAACAAAATATTGTATAAAAGGCAAAGAATGTGGGTATTCCGGCGAAGACGTACATAATAAATATTAATAATAGTAATACATATTATATAAATATAGAAAGCACTTTTTATTGAAAATAATACTTAGCTGACAAAAGACACTTTAAACTGCGTTACAATAATTTGAAACAAGACATTTCCTAAGCCGTTGCACAGGACCAGCCGAGCATAACACAAAGCAAATTAAATTTTCTGAAAATTTTAATTAATACAATAACTTAACACTAAAGGAGCAAATTATTCAAAACACCCCAAACCTCTCCACAAAAACGCTTGCTCACAAAATTTATATCTACATAATAGCATCTCTACTGTCAATCCTGTGCCAGATTAGTCCGTCCCACGCTGCGTATCGAGAAGAGGTAAATGAAATGCTATCCGGAGGGGAAAAGTTAAATTACCGAATTTGAGGGTCAAAGATATAAGTCTTCCGTGGACGTGTGCGCTACGCCTATTGGAGACTTGATTTAGGACGTTTGTTTTGATGCGACGCGTTGGTGTCGGGCATTGATGCCTTTATTTCTTGAGCTCTACCAAATATTAAGATATCTATAAGGTTGTTAATTTATTTACCTGGTATGCTACAGTAACTTTGTCGTAGAAGCTTTGTGGCAAGTGGGGAGCTGCAACAGTGTGTTGTCGGACCCTGAGTCACAGGATGCCAGAGCGTTGTTCGATGTGTAGGTACCATACAGCTATCAAAAGTAGATCGTCAGCAGTTTAAGATAGTATGTACATACTTGTTTAGTTATAAGGGTGGCATTTTATTAAAACCCTGTATAAAAAAAGAAAAAAAAAAGATAATAAAGCTAAGGTATAGAGCTTGAAATTGTATGTTTATGGAATTCCCTATCCTTCACTTGTTCTCTGAAATTACTTTCTTAAAAACCCAACTTACTAGGTGGACTTCTCGCACTCTTGTGCGTGCATTCTTCTAGGCCGTGTAAGTTGGTCCTTGTAGTGAAAATTAAAATTCTGCTGCAAAGCAATTGTGTACAAGCAATGCTGAGTGAGGATGTGAAGGGCACTGTAGCTAGTGAAACTGCTGGACAAATGAGACTAATCAACCAATGTTTTAAGAGCAGTAGAAATATTTATGAACGAGTTTGTCTGGATAAGTACTGCTGCCATACCTATATCTACCGTGAAACAGTTATATCCGTTTGGAGGTATGGTTGCCGGTGAAAGTGACACATGAGATTTAACAATTTAGTACAGGATTATGGGCGCAGTGCAGTAGGATAGTGCTTAACCTCAAAAGTACCTACAATAACTAAAAAAATACTTTAAAATCAAGCGCCTTCTTCACTCCTTGCGGTAAAGCATCTTCCACGCTCCTATTTATTTTTTAGATTTAATCTTTGATTTTCGTGTACAACTGACATATCCAATTATATAAATAACAACGTCCGAATATAACTATCTGAAACACTTTCAACGAATTCGATTAAAATCGTTCGGATTTTTAAAGCGCCACGCTCGCTTTGATTGACTTTGCCGAATTTCCCCTTGTTTTGAAATAAATTGAAGGTCGCTTTAATAGAAAATTAATCTTATTCGTATGATTTACGGTTTATTTTTGGTAGACAACGTATTTTTGTCGGTTTTTCCGCATATAAGTGGTCGATTTTGTATTTATGGGAAAGGAGCTTAGTAGACACCCCAAGGGGCTCCCCGCTCTATTTCTAAATTGTCCTGTATTGTTCGTTAGAAGGGCGGAGTTCAAATTATTCTTTTCCTGTCTCATTTATTCTAAGTACATATTTTAAATGAATGAAGTTATTAAGTAATTGAAAGCAATAAAATAAACGACGAAAACATTAGAAACAATTCCTTCAACGTGTTTGATAAATGAGTCGCATTATTTTAAATTCTATCTGGGGAAGGGTCGTATTGTAATGACCCTGAAGGTAATCGCTACCAAAAACCCTCAATTGCCGCCAAATTTAAAATTCGAACGTCATAATCTAACTTGTTTTTTCTTTAAAGAAGTTAAACCTTTTTATGTGTATTTCTCCATTTGAAATTATGTTGTATTGTTTAGCGATAAAGTTTTTATTCGATTGATTTTAGTGGCTGAGAAATTGTAACATCTGCCGTTAGTTCGTAAGGCGGCTCGCGCGCATTGGAAATTTTGAAAAAAGACCGACGCCAGAACAGATGCGACATGTCGGATTCCAACAAGCAGCTGTTTATTAAATACCCTCATAGATTAAACTGGACAATTTCTTTGTTTTTGTACGAACGTTGAACAATATTGTTCCTTAAATGGTTTGACCCTCTTTGAGATATGCGGGTAAGATAGCTTAATAATTCGTATCGCATTTTGTCATTGTTGCTTCTGATGGATGATATGAAATTGTTAAAATTGAGACAATTGCCATGTTTTAAACAATACAGAAAAAAACCGTGTCACTTTTTCTTATAAAGCGTAACATAACAGCGGTAATATGTGGTTTTTATCTGACATTTTTTTTTATTTTATTTATTATTATAAACTAAAACGGCAGATTACCAGTTACATCAATAAACACACATTACTAATAAACAGTTAAATGTTATGTTACAAATTATAATTGTAATATCACATGAATATTAAATTTATCAAATAGAGTTTTATAATAAATAGCATAGATTAACACAGAAATAAAAATAAACAAATCAATTACCTATTTAAAACTTAATTAATAAAACACATTACTACTTATATGTATAAGATATCAAAACACATACAATTAAATATTATTTTTAAGAGAGAACATGGTCAGGGGTAGAATAGCCTAAGAAATCATTATAAAACTTTTTTCTTTTACTTTCTTTGACAAATCTTACATCAATTTCTGTGTGTTTTCAATGAAGCGTTTACAAAGACAGTTAGAATTTTAACTGAATCGTAAAACAGAACACATGAATCGGTTATAGAGACGGTAGTAAATATAAATCGATAAATATTATACTCCATCATTAAAATGTTACAAAAAATACTATAACGAACTGTTACAAACTTTGGTTATATTGCCGTAGCAAAAGCGAAATTTCATGGTCAATTTTTATATGATTCGTGGAAGTTGGCACTGGTTTAAATTAAACTGGAGTTTAACTGTTGGTTGACACGCGAACGTTGCGTGGTTTGAATTAGACAAGAGTTTCGAAACTATTTTCCACAGTTTTGGGAATTTTGAAGCTGTATCAAATTTGAATTGTTCGCGTTTCAACTGTTTGCTTGAGAATTTACTTTCAAATATAAAGTTTATTGGTGGAGATATCGTTGAATGATTCAAGTGATAGACTTGATTTTAATATTAATTGTATTGTAACTTAAATCAATATCTATAAACAATATTAGTGTCCGTAGACAATCAGCTAAATAACTCGGTTTTCTTTAAGGAATAAGTCAAATTTCTTATGAACTGAAAAAGTTTATACCGACTTCCATTCTATTCGGTTATTGGAGTAAACCTCAAAAACTACGGGACCGAATTTGATGAAATTTAAATGGGACCACACGGAAAGCACCAGCTTTCAAACAAAAAGAACTTTGAGAATCGGTTCACCCAGTCGAAAGTTATGAGGTAACAAAACATAAAAAAATGTATATACAAATATAAGGTCGAATTTAGTACCTCCTCCTTTTTTGGAAGTAAAAAGAAAAAAAAAAGAAAAGAAGATGTATCGTACCTTTATACATATAAATTAGTCGATAGAAGGATTTAAACAATATATCCCAAAATAACCAGTAATTTCAAGTACCTATTGACGCCAATTCATTGTTTGTAGTATATTGCATCAAAGGTCGCACGGCCAGACACAATAGAAATTTCATTGTTATAATGACATGGACCCTTGAAGGGATATATGTTTTGTAAAATACAAATATGTATTTTATTTGTGAATATTAATAACACAAAAGTCTTACTTTAAAAACGACACTCATTTTTTTACAGAACTGAATAATTTAACAAAAACCTACGAGTTACTTACTACTATTATTACAAACACGAAAGTTTGTATGTATGATTTTGGTTACTCGTTCACGCAAAAACTCCTAAAATGATTTTAATGAAATTTGGGATGTAGATAGATGAGGCGCTGGAATAACACAGGATACTTTTACATCACTTTCATCATCATCATCTACCACCACGTGCGGGTGTAACCACAAGGCGCAGCTAGTATATAAATAAAACTTTGGTAGTTGATGCTATTTATGTAGAAAGCATCCATCAAGGAAGTATTGTTAGTATATTTCAGTCTTAAGCTAAACGAAACCGATCGGTTCCGTAGTATTAAAAATAAAATATGCCAAAGGTTAAAAGTTTAAAAACCTGAAATTAACAACCCATTCTGAGCGCAAGGAGCAAACAAAACAACAAACATGACTCCTATCAATAAATTGCCATCATAAATACATACAGCTTTTATATCTACCCCTGATTGATGAGACAAAGTCATCACATACAATAGTAAATCCAGGTTCATAATGCAATTACTTGATAATAAAGGAACTCACTCCAACCAAAGATGTTATCTGGCTATATATAATAAATTTGCAAAATAAGAGCAAACATATCAAACATGACTCCTATCATTAAACTGCCATCATAAATACATACAGCTTTTATATCTACCCCTGATTGATAAGACAAAGTTACAGACGATAGTAAATCCAGGTTCATAATGCAATTACTTAATAATAAAGAAACTCACTCCAACCAAAGATGTTATCTGGCTATATATAATAAATTTGAAATATAAGATCAAACATATCAAACATGACTCCTATCAATAAATTCCCATCATAACTACATTCAGCTTTTATATCTACCCCTGATTGATAAGACAAAGTTACAGACGATAGTAAATCCAGGTTCATAATGCAATTACTTAATAATAAAGAAACTCACTCCAACCAAAGATGTTATCTGGCTATATATAATAAATTTGCAAAATAAAACAGTTTTAACATCATTAACAAGGTAAATTAATTATGATGGGCTATTAAAACGCCAATTTGTAATGTAATGGGTTGCTAACGAGGTGTCAAACGTTTTGGTAAATGATTTTTATATTGTACTACACACAATCTGAGTTTATTATGGTTTTTGTTGTAAAATTGATGGACCTGATATGTTAATAGTTAATACTACAGTTAATTATCAAGTATATTGATGTTCCTAACATTTGTGAATCGAAAGTAGCTGCTACGAAAGTTAACTTCTGGACTCAATTCGTGCAAATTCGATGTTATTTTATTTGTACGTATATTTTTTTACAGTGTCCCCATCCTATATATCTTTCTGTTTTTATATTAAGTGATTTGGAATTCTGGATTGGGGTTAATTCATTCAAATCTATATCTTTAATTTTGTTTTATATTTATTTAGGTGAATTAATTTAAATCATTAAGTTTCTTTAAATAATTGGAATCGGGAACAAAATATACAAAACTTCTTTGTTTTTAATAGAGATACCTACGCTATACTGAATTTAAAAATTACTTATATATAGCAACATTAAAATTTGTATATACAATATACAAATTTTAATGTTGCTCGTTGGTAAGCGTAAAACTTGAGAACGACTGAACTGGTTTGGATCAATAATTTTACAAATGCTTAATTCTCAATTAAATTCAAAATGGCATTAGAAATTGTTAAAATATATATTATTAAAATCGAAGTTATTAATTTATTATATTTACAACTTCACTATATATTATTTTTACATCTGCATTTTTCGTAATTAGTCCCAAAACATGAAAGTTATTTATCTGCGAGTAACAGAGTGATTCTATGTATAATAGATACTTAAAAAAGGATGACTTACCACGGGTTAGCCTTGTATCATTTTACGTGTTTTTGGAGAGATAATTAAAAGCGTTCAAGCGTGTTAATCGATAGAAAATCTTCACAAGTACCTTGGTATACATGCTTATTACATTTTGATCTAAGTTTCGTGTTGTAACTACAAAGCAACTAACCTACAAAAAGCATTCCACCATGACCTGTTGTCGGCAGCCTATCCGGCCCACCTACTACATTGAAGAGGTCATAGTTTGAATAATACACTTTAATACAGTTTTGGGCGTACTGAACCGGGCCATCGAATCGATCGTAGGTAATTATAGAGTAAAAATGTACCCCTCATAAATTTTGTATCATTGGTTTGGTAGAGGGCGCGGCCGGAATCGCCCATGGCGTGCTTCATGTTGTACGAACAGTCCTGTAGTTTTGTGAATAATTTAATTTTGATTCGCGCCAATGTAGAATATAAAATATTTTAACTATATTCCATCACATCGATTTCTAACTATGTATAAGTAAATTCTACTAAGAATCATGGTTGCACCCTAAATAGTTTTGGGCTCAGGTTTTGTATTGAAGGTCAGTAAAATAAATGAGGAAACTTTTTTTTTGTTTATTATTGAAAACATATTAGATACCAAATAGTATGGTTAATTTAGCTTAAAAATTGTATGTTCTGCAGGGCTATTATATTGTATCTCACTCTCTAACAAATGTTAGTTGAAATAAAAAAAGTGGCGGCCATTTTAGTCAGCTCTAGCCATCAACTAACATTTTTGCTTACGGAAGTTGTCAAAACTGACTTAGAGCCGCCATTTTTTCAAGATTGCAATCAACATTTGATTGCAATAGAGATACATATATATATAATAGCCCTGCTGGTTTTATACGTAAGAAATGTAATATTTCATAGATATAATACTTTTTAGGGAGAATGTATTGTTCCAAGCAAGCTAAACAATCGTTACTATAGTAAGTACCAGGAGATCAGAATGAGCTTTAACCACAGCAAAACTAATAGTAGACCTCAACACAATGGGGTTATTCTGTGTATTTGACGAGTTCCTATGGTCTTCTTCCGGGTCCATATTAGACCAGCTCTACTATATAGTACCAAAACGAAATGAAAAATATAAAACAAAGCCATTTTACTTATATATATTTGGAGGCTAGTAGCCTCGAAAAAGCCCAAATACATTAAACGGTAAACTGAAGTATCACTAAAATATAAATAGTAAAAAAAATATTCTGATCAAAATATATTACAATTTTGTACATATTCCAAGAACCATAATATTATTATCAATTGCACCAATACTTTTTACGATACTCGTTTGAGTATTTATAATCTTTGGTAACTCGTTTGAGTTACCAAAGATTATAAATATCGTAATGATAATTTACCGTTAATACATATGACATATTAATTATCATATACTTACTTGCTTGTTCAAGTTTTTTTCAAATACATTCAAACGCTACTTGCACTATACTATACATTGTCAATACTTTCGCAATAGTAACGTCCGCCGTAGTAACTCCTGTCATATTTTTTTATTAATGTATATAAATTCATACATTCATTTCCTGCACTACAAGAATGTACCACCATGCTCGTAGCAGGTAGATAAAAGAAAGACCACTCTGGTTAAGTGGCTCACACGTTCAAAACAAGTGCTTCCAACATTTTCTATTTATTTATTTCAATCTAAAAATCAATATCATGATATCGTAGCAGAGCATCCAGCTGTCGCATTGAAAAAAGTAAAAATGTATGAAAAAACAACTAAAATACTCACACGCAAAATGTCCTTGAACAATATATTTCCCCAAAAAGATCAATGCACGAAGATAATAAACGAAAGTGAAAGTGTACGCGTGATTGTGGAGTCCCGTTGGCACCGTACCTGTTGCAGTCTTATTTACGACCCAAAACAAACGCTTTATCTCCTCGTCCATATAATGCGACCATAAAACGCGACTTCACAGACTTTACAAGCTTTACAACCTCTTGCATAACACCCTTTGTTTATAAACAAAGCGTTTTCAAGGTCTTGGCTACCTTAAGAATTACGCATTCAATTTTCAAATTTAGTGTTCGATTCTCTTCCGTCGCGTAAAGAACATCTCTGCAACATTCAATAAAATGTCATGTCGTCATCATTACTTGCTATTCGATATATCGCAGTTAAGAATGGAGTGGTAATAAAAGCGAATGGGTTGTAAATATATAATAAATTATGTAACGCATCGGACGATAACCTGCGATTTCCACAATATAGCTCAAGTTTACGAGCTAAATTTACGATGTACGAGTGATGTGATCAATGATGATAGAGTGAATAATTATTCCGTTTTTAATTTATTAAGTGACGACAACGATCTCATTCGGATTCTCGAGGTAAAATAGAATTATTATTTTTAAATCTGACTAGTGATATAAAAAGCAATGGGTTCCGAAAAAGTGTACAAAAAGTGCTCTTGAGCGAGGAATGGCGGCCGAAATTTAACGGAGGGGAGATGAGGAGAGTGGGGACAAAAAAACTAATAATAACAACGTGTGTGTCACCCCATCACTACTGCGGTATCCCGTTTCTGGCCGACCGACGTCACTGCCTGTGAGAACCATTTTGGATGAGACAGCTTTAGGACGTCATATTGTTTGTGTGGTTTTGTTACAGCGTAACATAATTCAATGTACTTAACTAAAAACATCATTAAAACGAAGTTTGACACCTGAACTTGGAAGTTATATATAAATCTAGTAGGAAGTATATAGGTATATATAAATCTATGTTTTGTCAATTCTTTTATGTAACGGACGGGCGAGTCTTTGGTTTAAGTATAGCGTAGGCTTCACCCATGTACCTATATTAAAATTTGAGTATATATATCTTTATGCTTTAAAGTTCGGTACTGGCTGCCCTTGTCACATCTTGTCACACATGAGAGATATAGCGGCTTCATCCCACTCGCCTACAAATTTCAAGTGCCGCGGTTTTTCAATAGCGCTTGATTCGAAGCAAATTAACTAACACTACAACCGTACCCAAGAAGGCCACACCTTTAAAAGAGTTCGACTACTTAGGTACTTAACCAGGTGGTTGGCTACAAGTGCCATCATTGACGAGGACCGATGCAGGGGTTCACGGAAAGATCCTACGGACGTAAGAGTGTACCTTTTTGGTGACTGACCAGACTATTTTGCTAGTACATCGCTCCTTCACTTGCAAGCCAACTATTGTACAAAAAAGATACACACAGTACCTGAGGGACAATTTCATTTTCTTTTTCATTACAGAGGATTCATCATCTTGCAGCGGATAGAGGTAAACTTAAGATGAAACAACTTTTGCGACATAACATATTTTGATTTATCTTCAAAAACTAACACTTAGGTACTAACACGTATTCTATACATAATATATTGATGAAAAGTTTAATTTACTTCATACCACTTTATATATATATATATATATATAACAACTTGCACCAATGTTAACCGGCGATTAAAAAGCGACCCCACATCCGATAATATTTTTTACCACGGATTTACATCCCGCGTCCACCTATCATTACCGGGGCGAGACTAATCTACTGTGTAATCTTACGTAATTATAACATGCTTGTGCTAGTGTAAGTCACGATTTAGAGCTATCTAGTCCCATGATTAGCCCATACTGAGCCCATATAGTTTGACCACGATATTTGCGTTGTCTTTCCTAAATTTAGGGGATGTAACTACCTACTGATCTCGGGATCAGACTTTTACAATTACTAGGAGCTCATCCTCATTGTGGTCTTTTATAGTTGAAGGCTTCCGGTCTTCTTGAGAAACAACCGTGTTACGGGAACGTTTTGTCTACAAAGGCTTAAGAAGTAGATAAATATAAGCTCATATAAAAGACAACTACCATTCAGTCTACTAGAGACCATTTCTAAAAACTGTTCGGAACTTTGGGAGTAAAACAATTTAAAATATATGCGCATAAATGTGAAAAACTATAATATGTTTTCAAGGATATTTTTTATCCCAGAAGCAAGTTGACAACGTGTGATCAAAACGCTAAGTGTTTAAGGATTTTTTTTATTTTGTTTAGTATTTATTTCTTGTTGTAAGTCAAAAAACAGTCATGTAATAATTTATCTATGAAACTTTTAAGATTATATATGAAGGTACATGTAGTATTTAATAGTGTTAGTTATTTGAAATATAGGTATAAATTATGTGCTGAAATGAATAAAATTAAAAAAGAAATAGATTTAGAAAATTCTGAACTCGATCAAACTGTATTTCTTCCACGGTGGTATAACTGTGTTAGTTTTGTAGGTAACCTACGTGTATGTTCTATGTAACCAACCTGTATATGTGTATGTATGGCACAAAGCACTTTGTACTATGTGTAGAACGTAGATGTTGACGGCCAGATCTGATTATCATCGCGGTCGAATGTAAAGCTGTGTGCACAGTAAGGAAAATATAATGCCGTGCTTATTAAAATATATCAATATTACCGAAGACGTATTCATATGAGGTTTAATATTTAACTGCCTTTCAACCGTACATCATATTTTCTGGATTAAAAGAAATTTACCTTACATCTCTTACATGATGTACTAGCAAAATAGTGCCATACAGTAGGTCTTCCATAAGTTTACAACATTGACAACCAATCTATGCTCGATATCGTCTGCCACGAAAAAAAATATGAAAAAAGAACAGTGCCACCTCGTAGTCAATTGTATAACTAAAATTGACAGCGAGTACGCCAATCACGAGATCAAGTATCGACTATAGATGACATCTATGTTCCTAACTCATGGTAGAGGTACTGATTATTCAGGCAATTGAAACCGTTAGTTATAAGACTTTTCCATATGCACAAATACTACATTATACAAATACAAATAAGTTTATTTCATGGATTTTGCACAAAATGTGTGAGTCCATTGATTCTGAACTAGTTTTCACTGTGTTTCGGTAACCAATGGCCGCTCCCATATTAATAACAGCTAAAGGTATGCGAAATAGCAGGTTACAATTTGGAATTCTAAGCAAAATTTAAAACATTAATTTAAGAATTATTATAACACAATACGAATAACATAATACGAATAACAAATTAAAACACCAATAAAACATTTGTTTTTAAAGATATGAACATAACGAAGACCTTGTTTGTCTATAGAAATCTAATATAATCCTAATAAACGCTTTGTATGTATGCATGGATGCATGAATGTTTGTTACTCTTCCACGCAAAAACTACTGGAAGTATCATAAAATGAAGTTTAGTATGTAGATAGATGTGGCGCTGGAATAACAATATAGAATACTTTTTCATCATCATCATCCATCACCACGCGGGTGCTATACCGCGGGGCGCAGCTAGTATACTATTGACTTATAACTGAAGTTTTTAACATGATCAATTATATCAAAAAAACAGTTATATTTTAGTAAACTTAATAGAGTTTTATTGCATGTGAATATACCCTATGTTTCAGGCCGTGAGTTAAGCTCGTAGATAAAGCTGGATGTAAACACGCGAAACACGATCGCCTTCTAAAGTCAGTCCGCTACTATCGACTTAAAACTATAATTTGTATTTTTACACATACCAATTTTTGTTCATCATAAATTCGATGTACGATAAGTATAAAGAATATTGTTTTGATTTTGAACAGATAATGTCGTAAATATTTAAAAAAAAGTACTATATAGATGAAGTCCTCATACTTTATAGATGTGCAGAAGCGGTAATGAATATAGTTTTAGAAAAAATTTCGACAAAATTGACAAAAAGAGTTGTCAATGTTGTAATTGAGAGTTGGCCTAATCATATGCCAAATAACTGTGTACAATATAATCAACACCTTATATAATTTTAATGTTATTTTGACAGTTTAACTTACGCGGTAGGTATAGTCGAATATCTCGACCGGTTTCGTGACCGTCCGGGCCACTTCTTCGTGGAGTACTTGCGCACCCGGCTGCGTTCCCAGTAGTTATATCATATTAAAATCAGCTTCCCTATGATTGTGGTAAAACGCAATATCGACAGGGTAACTATGTTTTTAGTATTTATTTTTCAAGTATGATAATTTAAACTTGCATGTAATTTTTACAACTTGCGTTATAGACTGGGTAGTGATGGTTGCATGCTTACCTGCATAGGCCGTTGATTCTTAGGATTCCTAACCTCAAAATAAAGAAACGAAAATAATTTAGTTTATTATATTTAAAACGTAGTAAAAACAATTAACGTCACATATATTGCAGCGATCGCAAACTGACTTGCCAAAACCTTTAGATTACTCCAACCCCTTCTAACCCCTTCTTGGTCTTGTTGACATCTTGAATCATGAAATTAGGTAAGGAAGTCATAGTACAAATGGAGTAAGTTTTGTTATATATGCAGTTGGAGCATCGACCGTAGACCGAAGTAAGTAAGCACATTATTTTCCAATAGGAAATTTAATATGTCATTTACTCGAAGGAATATTTTTTTCTGATCAACTTTCGGCTAAATGATGAATTTCAGTTAGTTATTTTAGCCCATATAAAACCTAAGATGTTTTAGTTATATTGGTAATTCTGTATTATATTAGGTATGGTATGCTATTTAATTATGAAAAATTGTTAAGTAAAATTTGATACCGACTTCCATTCTATTCAGTTATTGGAGTGTAACTCAAAAACTACTAGACCGAATTTAATTAAATTTAAATAGAACCACACGGAAAGCACCAGACAAACAGTTGTCAAACAAACAAAGGATTTTGAAAATCAGTTAAGTCAGTCGAATGATTATGAGGTACCAAAAAAAATTGTCGAATTGAGTACCTACTCCTTCTTGGAAGAAAATACCGATTTACTATGATTGTTTCACGGGTTGTTTTAATGACTGGCCCTGGGTCGCTGGCACAACTGCTCCAGTGATGTTGGTGGTATGTAAACCGATGATAATCTAGAACTATACCGATCTTCAAATAGTCTGGTTGTGTTCCGTATATTTTCCGTAACCGTGCACTCCAGCAGCACGTGCCTTACGGCCTCATCTTCCTGTAAACATCCTCTGCACAGTGGACTGTCCGTTGCACCAGTTTTGTGAAGGTGATAATTTAGGTTGCAGTGGCCTGTGATAAGGCCTACTAAAAGTCGCAGGTCTTCTCGCTGCAGTTGCTGCAGTTTCAGCAGATTGTTTGTTGAGAAAATAAAAAAAAAACGATTGCTCGTATGTGAACCTTACAAGATCGAGGCTTGACTAGTACTTGGCTGGTTTTAAAATGCTCGTAAGACTTCGTGATTCAGTGTTCTGCCATTATAGTTCCACGATATTCTTCCCATCTTTTGATATTCCATCAATGTCAAAAGAAAATTATCCATGAAATACGGCCTCAAATTACGGTCGATCCAACAGTTTTGCGTTCAATCAACGTAATGGTATAAAGGGCATGGCGCTGGTAACTCAATCTCTTAAAGGTTTTGTTAAAATGCTTATATTTACGTTATCCTCTCATTGGATATTCGTAAAAGGTGACTGTGGAAAAAAAATTTTAAACTCTGCTCACAGAAGCAAACGTTCAAAATTTAATGTGATGCCAATGTTATTTTAACCAGCAGATAAATTTAGATTTTAGCAATGAGATTAACTATAGAGACGTTTTATTCCTTTAATATGAATTTTAAACATGGCAAATTTTGTGCTATACCTACCTATAGCTATGGTATAAATAGTAGTAGTAGTATTAATAGTAGTAGTTAGATAAATCATTCCTGTTTTTTACACTCGTTCTAGTATATGTTCTGCAGTGTCTGAACACACAAGTAGGCATTTTTTCCTAAGTGTTGAACACGCGCTGCATCGTTGCCAGGCAGTAACTAAGTTGAGTCAAGGCAACTAGCTTCTGTTGATGTCGCCAAGCCGAGCGCAGGTAGGCGTATCTACCTCCGTTTATATATATCATCATTGGTTTTTTGTCACAGACTGACTGAGTGGTTGTATCCTTTAATATCACTACATAGTATAAAACAAAGTTGCTTCCTGATGTCTGTCCCGATGTATGCTAGATCCTTAAAACTACGGAACGGATTTTGATGCGGTCTTTTTAATAGATAAAGCGATTCAAGAGGAAGGTTTATGTGTATAATACATGCGCAGTATAGTAGAGAACCACTGATAATTTTAGAGGTATCGAATGTGATGTCATTAATAAACACATTTTTTGTGCTTACATTGCAAACGCTGGCTGAACCCTACGAGATAGATCAAAATAATGTACTATAAAATTGTACACCTTAGAGGTCTACAAAAAAGTCCACGATGGTATATGTCTATCTCTTAGGGATAACCCACAATAATCATTTTTGATCAATACAAGAAATAATAGCTTATTTACGAAGCGATTATTTCTCTCTCGCAACTACCCAAAAAGCAAGCGAGCAAAGCCGCTGGAGGGTCAACTAGTGTATATATAAAAGGTCATTCATGATGTCTGCTTCCATCATCAATTTATGGCAAACTTCAATAACGCGTTTCATTCTTCAAGTGAAAATAATTCATGCGCTAAAAAGTGTCCTAAAAATGCTTTTTAAATTGACAAAAGGAACAATGCGAACGCTAAATTAAATTCAAATATCGAAAGAGGAAGTCGACGCGCCGCCCTCGCGTCTCCCGAAGATTTATTATATTTGTTGTGCGCTTATTTCATTATTGCTTGTCGGACGATTTCTGCCCGTTAAAATTTTGAATAGTTTTTTACTGTCGATTAAATACGCTTTCATGTAAATGAATTCTGTAAAACAAACGACGAAATTGGCAGACACAGTGTTCTAGAGGTAAGCAAAATTCATTGTGAGATGTCGATTAAATTATACGTATTTGAAGAGGTTCTTCTAACAATTCAGCGAACTTATGCATTTTTTTTTATACCAGAGTAACGAGATGAGCAAGTTTTTCACCTAATGACGACTATTAAAAACGCGTTTTATCCTTCAGTGTTTGTACGGCAAAGAATTGCGATTACCGCATCGAGACATGATTATTTCATTCTAATTTCTAATGTGACCTATCTACAGTGCTTGTATTGCATAATACCTAACACAGTAATGCTTAGCTTATACACAGCTTCGAGGTAAAATTGCGGTGGTACCTAACAAGATACAAAAGGTCACCTAAAGTACAAATATATCGACATATGGATCCTATAGACGTAGTTGCCTCGGCCTCAAAAACAGCTTGATTCTAATAGTACATACAAATTAAAACCCGTCCTATAGTTTTCTTTATGCTACCAAAATTAACATCTGAAACTACTGGACCTTATTTTCGATATCTACCTGTATTCATCATTATCAGAATGCAAGTCAGTCTAGTTATAGTAAGTTAGTTTATATCTTATCTGATTCGTATACCCAGAGATTACGCATAAAAGAGATATTTTTTATAGTAAAACAATCTGTACTCTGCAACGACTCGCCAAATTTGCTTTTATCCATTCGGATGTTGGTACTCGCATACAAGTCGTATTTTTCGGCTAATTTTAGCGAAATTTTGTATACATTTTCTACGACTCCGTAGGTGTTTTAATTGGGATTGGTTTTTAGATTGGAGGGGAGATCTTAAAAAAAGAAAGTGAGTTGCGTCACCATCTTACAATTATCACTGCAATAATACCTGCAAGTAGTCACCGTTTCGTGATGGAATTATGGCGTAATGCATATTGACATAGTAATACCAACGAAATTTATGCGAGGTCTTCTGTTTGCAGCACTACTAGTTATTTTAGTGTAGATTCTGTGGATTTAACTTTAATTGTTTATTTTGTTTCAGGTAAACAATCACCTAAATGTTCTTCGGCATCACTGCACTAATGAATTCCACTTCGCGAAAGTAATATTAGTATCCACGTTGTTCAACAGGTACTGTCAATTTTTCAAAGTCATGCTTTCATGTTTTTTTTTCGAACGGACTAATACTGTTTGCCTCTACCGGCATTTACAGCGTCACCGGACGGATGGTTTCATGAGAAATGCGACATCATTTTGATGACGTTCGGTTTGAAAGGAACTTTATATAGCTTGCCAAAAAATTAATGTGATTTTCAATTACCGATCGAATTTGACTACCTTTTGTCGTAGGATGATTAACGCAGTGTAGTAAAAAGGGCACATATCTGAGCGCACTGCTACTAACTATTGTGGCCAGGTATTGTAACACAAATAAAAAACGAAATAACTATTTGAGTTTAAAACATGATGTTTTACTAAATCTGTTTTCACTCAATCTTACCGAGATCAAAAACCGTTCCCAACTTTTCTAACAAGTCAAAAAATTTGATACCAATTCGATGCACGAATACGCTATGCATGGTAACGAATAAGACATACAAGAGTTCATAAAGTAAATGGTCTGAAAACACAACAAGACTGTAGAGGGTTGGAACGCTATGTAAATAGAAGTAAAATCGCTTTCTTACTGAACTGGTAACGCGCAAAAACTTTTTGATGGTCTCTCCCGGTGAGCATAGTAGCATATGCAAAACGTCAAGACAGTTTAATTTTTTTTTTTTTAATTTTTGCTGCTGTAATGTTCAGTCAGTTTTGTTATACTGAACCTACCTTTACAAATTTTTTTGTAGCTATAAATTATAACACGGCAACACAGAACTGTATTTTAATGTTTGGTTACGTGCAAATATGACGATGTTTATGATACAGCGGGAGCCTCCGATGTTCAAGTAATGATAGAGATAGAAACACACGCATAATTTTTTTATTTAAGAGAAGCCTGAATTCTGCTGCGCAAGCGTCTTGTCTGCACTATCTTCTCTTATTACAAATACGTATTGTGAATTTTAGTTAAAGTTTTATATTTACAGTAAGATTTTGTAGTTAGCTAACAACTAAAAGTAGTTTCTAATTTTTGGTAACATTATGTACTAGGGAATATATTGTAATATATAGTGTATATATAATTTAAGAACATAATATTTGTAGTTAATTGTCACCCAGTATGCCTGCTGGTGCAATAATAAACTTTAAATATAATCTCCAAGTTATTTATTTATATGATTTACTTTCGGTTTGGAAATACGCTTGTTATGGAGTTTCATTCGGTGTGTTATAATTGCAGTTAAATGTCACATATAACAATCTAAAGTAAAACCTTGATTGACCAATACTTGAATAAAGCAATCACTCAGTTTTTATTTTCACATCTTTTCTAGTAAATAGACTATATTTACGTTCTATAAAAATCTATAAACGTGAACCAACTACTATTTCAGGTATAATGCAACGTTGATCGATCTGAAAAATACGCATATACAATCACTTATGAATAGAAAGCATTGAATGAATATCTGTCTCGTTCACACTTGGGTATAACCTTATCAATCTAACACGAATCGAACAATAGCGCCGCATGTTTGATTTATATAGTCGCTTAGTAGGAGCATTACAGATAATTATACTGCGACCGAGAGGAGTTAATGCTTTTGCAATAAAGCAAAATATAATTAATTTTGGTTTACCTATAGGTATTGGATAGGACGTGTGTAGCTCAATTTCTTGTTACATTAAGACGTAGGTTTTCCAATTTTCGATTAGGATACTGTAGTGTAAATTACTAATTATTATATTTATATATATATGATATGTATACAAAAAAGAGGTTTTTGATGTGTGAAAGAGGTGTGTGATAAGAGAAGAGACGCGTAAAAAGCAAATTAATATTCATAAAGGCTATAAATTCTAATATAACAATATTCTTAATATTTTAAACTGATTTTGAAGTAACTAAACTAGTTATTAAATGCAATTATTTTTATAGTGATATGTAAGACCACTTTAAAACTACATCCAATGTTGTAACTGGTCTTACCACAAAACCTTTAAAAAGGCAATTTCAAATTTAGAACTGTCAATTGAAGCAGAAACAAATCCCAAGAGGTCTCGCGCGAGCTACACCTCCACAAAGCCGAACAGAAGTAGGAGCTCAGCTCACGAGCTTTTCAAGGGTGGTGGTTGCTTTCGGCGGGAAAAGCAGCGGCTTGAAGCGGATCCCCCCGCTGGGGGTGGGGTGGAGGGCGTGATGGCTCGTATTGATTTAGTGCCGTCGTCGACGGAGCTATGTAGTGTAGGTAGGCGAATATCGCTTGATGCGCTTTCTTTGGCAATACAGTGACTGTAGAGAAAAATATTAGAAACAACACAGTTTAGAATATATTGTTAGAGATTGGGCAAATGCTTAAACTATCATCAGGTTACTACGAGAAAGTTACAGTCATAAATGTTTAAAAATGAATTGAACATGTAATTGCTATTGATAGATTGGCTCACTCAACGGGGATAAAATCAACTAACGCTAATGAACGCATAGGCGATTGAATTTTTATTTCACCTCTACTAGGTACTGTATTTACTTCATAAGTATATTATGATATTTTAATCGGCTTTTCTGTGTTTTGAACTTTTGAACCAACTCCTTATTCTTCTTAGAGTTCTTAAAGTTTGGAGACGTAATTCTTTGACGTTATTCATGACGCAATTGAAATCATTTTTGATATACACAACAAAACTTAAATAAAAGATAGAAGCGTTTCTTAAATGACACAGCGCTCTTCAAAATCCTTGTTGTCTATACATATAAGTGTAACAGATCACTGCATGTATATGGAAGATATATGAGAAAAAAATATAATTGCGACTTTTATAAACAGAAAACGAAAAACGAAAATAGAATGATGAAATTATAGTTACAATATGTTTCTGTTTGTCTATGCGTTTGCTCATGCTAATCTCAGAAACGGCTTATCCGATTTACATGGGGTTTTAACTTATATATTGCTGAAAGCTTCACTTAATATTTAGTGTTTGTTTCGTTTAATGATACTTGGTCTAATATTGTAAATTTAATGCTGACATTTTGTGATCAATATTTAATTGGATATTTTATTAAAATGTCCAATTAAATAGGATTATTATTTAAGTTTGACATTAAAAACATTTTTATATTTAAATTACTTCATTAGCTAGGAATTTGTTTTAATTCATTTAAGTACTGATAATATGTATAATTGCAAGTGCATTCATATTAATAAATAAATAAATGATGTTAATATTATAAATAAATGTCAATCGGTTCATATACAAAAATTTATTGAAATTTGAAGAGTAACTTTCTCGCCACTACACCAAGACCATGCAAAGCCGCTGGCGGGTCAACTAGTCTACGTATATACAACATCAGTCTATATATTTCTATCCTAGAATTTCTAGTGCAAAGTCCAATAAAGCGCTTTTCGCTGCTGCAGCGCTGTACTCCCTAGAGGCCAAGCTTGGAGGATTTAAATGGATATTTAACTTCAGTCTCAAGGAACCCAAAGTCTATTGCCTCGACCGTCCTCGGACAGAAGACTTTTTCTTCGAGAGAAAAACTTAGAGCTTTTAGCAAATGGCTTAAAAATGTCTGGAGCAAGTATCTGTTTAAAAGTTGTGAAAAGCTTTGTTTCGCTTTTTTCTTGTTTAATAATGTCACTTTCAAGAAAACGAGATGTACCTAATGTAACGTAGTATTTTTTATTTTAATGCGTGTACATACTTCAAGTAGTTAAGTTTAGTGTAGCAGGTAGGTAGGTATAACTGAAACGAATATGTAGGTTTTAATAGCAAAATTACACTTGTTTTGTTTGAATTACTTTTTATTTAATATCTTATACCAGCATTACCATTTCATGAAAATAAGATATGAGACTTGCCTATTATACAAGATGTCTCAAAAATAAGTTTATATTATATTTAGCTTACTGCGTGAACACAACGAACCGAGAGGGGCGCGGGGGTTATGACAATCGGTAGCCTGGCTCTTGAGAATTCATTCAGTCGCTATGGAGCGTTTCTCAGGAGTAGACCGCGCGTTTCATAAAACTCGAGGCTTTTGCAACTTATTATATTAATTATGCGCCAAGCAGTCCTCTTATTCGAAAATGGGTCAAAAAGTTTAATGAGACCGATACAACGCTGGAAAAGCCAAAATCCGGGCGACCAAGATTATAAAATACGGTCAAAAACGTGGAGAGTGTTAGTCAGTCTGTTCGTGACGACCCGAACCTTTCAATTTGGAAGCGCCCATCTACTTTAAATGTGCATGGATCATCATTACACCGCACAAAGACATAAAGCTGTACCCCTATGAATTTCAATTAGTGTAATAATAAGATTCTTCTAAGCTACAGTCGCCGAATCACCGTTTATATAAAACTTTCGCACGTACAATGCGCGGCCTGCTCCCGAGAAACGCTATAATAGTGACTGAATTCCCAATAGCCAGGCTACCGATTGTCATAACCTCCGCGCCCTACGGTTCGTTGCGTTCACGCAGTAAGCTAAATAAATATAAACTTTTATTTTGAGACACCTTGTATAATTAGTAATTCTAGGAATATGCTCTGACTCCGTTCGCGAGAGAGTCGAACACAAAAATGAAAAATTTAAACCTTAATCTTAAATCTCAAAACTAATCCTAATTACCAAATGTTATAAATGCGAAAGTGAGTATGTTTGTATGTTTTTTGTTAGTTTGTTACGTTTTCAAGCCTAAAACGGTCGATGAAATTTGTTATATCATTATTTGTCATATTGACATAGATAATATCCCGAGGAATGACATAGAATACTTATTACTTATTATCATCAGTATCATCATCATCCAACACGGTTTGGGTAAAGCATGGGGGCGCAGCTAGTATAGGAATTAAAAAAAGCAATTTTATTTACAACATGAAAGTAAGAAATTTATTACTAAAGCAAATCTATGTATAATTAAGTATGGTGTATTGCATGTTAATAATTTAAGTTGTGAATAGCCTAAATCGATGAAAAAATAGAGTTTTAACTTGTCAACTTTATTTATGTTTACTTCCATTTTTACTTGAAATCCATAAAACGAACAAGTTTATTTGAAAATTTTCAATGATTTCTACATACATAAGTAGATACACACAACCTCGCCTTTACGTCCCTGAGGGGGACGGCAGAGAGTATTTCGCCAGCCATATTTGTGTTCTCATCACAGTAACTAAACATATTTCATAAAATACGAGTACCTAGGTGGCGAGTATCACGTCACTTATTTTATTTTTATGCCATCTATGTAGGAAGATATGAAACAGTTTAATTTTAAACCGGAAACTGTACTTTTTAACTTAAAACAAACCGGTATACAGCAATAGATTTAAATACATCGTAAACTTATATTACATAGCAAAATAGAATAATAATTAAAGAGTCAGATCTAAATTTTATTAGGTCACGGGTTGTAGGCGGTTTAGTGAACTTGATACAGCCTTATTAGTGCAACATAAAAGCTTAAGGTAGAGTAACTTGAATTCATAGAGACAGAGAATTATCTAAAATCCTTAAAGTTGTTAGTATTTAACGGAAGAAAAAATATCGTTAGTTAAAGCTCATGATTTGAGTTTATTTTACAAAAAAATATTTAGTCGTATAAAATAGTAAAAAAATAAACAGTTCAAAAATTTAGATCTCTTTGGGTAAAGATGAAATACTTATTAGAACAAATAAATAAAAAAAAACAATGAATTTGAATAACAACAGCTAAATGTATAAAGACCTCCTCTGAGAAGAGAAGAGTCTGAAATCAAAAATAGTTGCGCCTCGTCTCTCTACCCATAAATGAAAATATTTTTGTCCACAAAAACCTTCATTCCAAACACTATAATTCGTTGAGCAGGTTTTAGGAACGAATACCAAAAAAAATTAAGTTATTAAAATTACTCACTTAGTCACAAATTCTTGCATTAAATAACGGTTAAATGAAGTATTTAAATAATTCTATGAACAAAAGAAGCCATGAGAAGAACTTTAAAATATATCTCCATCCGCAAATAATCCAATAATGTACCTAGAAACGTTTTATGAAAAAAGATAAAACAATATACGTAAACTTTTACTTGGAACCTTGGATAAAGAATTAACAAAAAAATTATTCAGATTCTCTGAACACTTTCCTACTCTGTAGAGACATAAAGAATTTTATGATTGTTGCGGCGATGCCCGCGCCTACGTTTTACACCCGGTTTTGTGTGTGCTGCCTACTTATTTTAATTATCATTCCGATTGCTATATGGCCAGTGATAAACATCAAAAGCCCGAATAAAAAAGTTTGCACGTAAAATTTAAAGACATTTAAACAAAGCTACTAATATTATAAAATTCCTATAGTTTGTAAAGTTTTAACGTCAAAAGATTTATCATTGTTTTTGTAGCCACCACCCTATATTTGTTTAAAAAGGGCGGTAAAACAAACTTTTATATTTAAACGGTTAACTTTATACAGTTTGTATTTGCAATTCACGGAGTGAAAACGCTCAGCAAGACTTAGAGTTATCTTTTATTTATAACTATGTAAAGAGACCCTTCTGCTATAAGCGTACTACGAATTTACGATCTACTCTCACTAAGTTTTAACCAAAGTTTTATTAAGGAGAATGCAATCGCCAACTCAATTTGAAAAAAAAACATACATTTCCCCGATTCACAAAAAAAGGTCAATGAATGAAGTAACAAACTACCGTCCTATTTTTAAGCTGTGCACTATAGATAAATAGTTTGAAAAAATATTTACGAGCAATAATTTTATTGTACCCAAGTATATATAATGCATTACCACTATCTCAAGACAGTTTCCTAAACGGGAGATCGACAGTTAGTAACCTAATACTGCTTAATGAGTTTGTTACGAGCAGCATGGAATAAGGTAACCAGGTTGATGTAGTCTACACAGACTACATCACATTTTTCGACAAAATAGATAAGAATCCATAAATTACAGAAGGCTGGCATAAGGGGCATATATTCTTAAGGTAATTTTCGTCATATGTTGATAATTGCACTCAGGCAATAGTCTTAGAAAGCTACATGTCTAAGTGGAAGTACATCCCCAGTGGTGTACCACAAGGTTCAATCCTGGGACCTCTCCTGTTCTTATAATTTATCTCTGATATAGATCCATGCTTTCATCGCTCTCATTTGATTAGTTTTGCAGACGATATGAAAATTATAACTTAGCTTGTGCAAAAGTTTATATTATATACCTAATATGTTATAATTTTGTTTGTCGACCCGAATTTCCGTATGTCGTCTTGACTCTATATGTGGAGACTTGTAAATGACCCATATAATGTTTGCTTATCTAACATAAAATGTGCAGTCGATAGTCTTTAGAATATAATAAAAATAAATAAATAACCAAGTTTAGTAGGTACTAGCCAAAGCAAGTATTTAAGAAAGTTAAATAGATATATACACCACCTACCTACCTCCAGACATACCTATCATATTCGCCCTCGCTACAAAGTGCTTATGACCCAGCAACTCGACCGTTCATTGACCTAAGGCATTTATGTTAGGATGTGTACTTGTGTACAGTATGACAACTAATACTACTATAAAATATTCCATATCCTCCAACATGGGTGACATAAAAGCCCCCGATGAAGCAAATATTTGAGTGTGCACCTATTCAGACAAATTTTATTGAGAATATTCAATAGTAAGAAGTCATACGTGAATAAGTATATTTTAGGCGAGCGCTCTATATTTTCGATCGCATTGTCAGGTGAGATATTAGTTAACCGTAGGGCTATTATGTATCTCAGTTGCTTACAAATATTGATTGAAATCGAAAAAATGGCTGCTCTATGTCACTTTTGTCAGGTCCAGTCATCAACTTACTAACATTTTTGCTCACTGTAGTTGTCAAAACTGACATTGAGCCGCCATTTTTCAAGATTTTAATCAGAATTTGTTAGCAACTGAGATACATAATAGCACTGCAGGTCATACGCGAGCCTAATGTACTTTTCAGGGTTAAAACTAAATCAGTTTTAGGGTTTCGAACCTTACAGGATCCTTTTGTTGTCCGTCTTTCCGTCTGTCTTTGGAGTGTCTGTGGAGACCTTATTATCTAGAACGCGTAGAGGTATCAAGCTGAAATTTATTTACAATACTCGAGTCAAAGCAACAAGTCCAGCGATTCTGAACTGGCATTCTATTCAGTATATTTGGAATATCTTATTTCTCAGCTATTTAAAAAATAGTTCCCATTAACACGTGCCTGCTCCACTCGACACTAAATCACCAAAATCTGTTATACTCATCACCATAGTAGGGGCTAGCGGTCCGGAAATCAGCGGGTGTTCTCTCCCATAATTATATTCACTGATATTTTCGAACTTTCAAGAGTTTCACGTGAGCTCTTTATTTCGACGGCTCCTTTTTAGGGTTTCGCGTTTCGAAAGAAAACCTCAAAGTGTAAACGCTCAAAGTAAAAAAAAATATGTATGTCTTGGCAGAAAGGATTCCTTGAAATCTGTAGAATGTCTTCATCCACGACACCTATAGTACAATTAACGGGCGTGAAAAAGATAATTATATTTATAAAATCAATTAACTACGTCATATCACATTAAACTCGCCTCTTTTCTTTCCCGCTAAGTGCAGGGGGAGTTTTTCTTGTTTGTCTACTCAGTACGATTTCTGCTGTGACTTAAGACAATTTGCACAAACTACTACTACTAAAACGAATTTAACATTAGTATCTAAGTATAATTAATAATTTATTAATTGTCGTCTAACCAATTTATAATTTATTAATTGTTGGATAGTACTTGGTACCTATATAACTGCAGTATAATATAACGTTCAGTCAACATTTGTACTAATTAATGATAAATTAGGATACATACACAAACATACATAGACTGCAGTTACCAAAGGAAAAGGTTTTCAAACAATAAAACAGCAGTAAAACGGCAATGCTCAAATAGTGCAAAAAAGGCATCAGAATTTCGCCTAGTGTTTCTTCGATAACTTAAATCATAATCATTACATTTTTTATTACCACTATTTTGTGTAAAGTCTCAATTTTTCTTATATCAAGTTAAGCTAAAACCATCTAGATAAGCAAACAGAACCCATAGATACCTAATCTAACTCGAACTTATTTTTTTTCTACACACAGTGATTTACGTCACTTCTGCCTAAAGTCGGATCTCGTAGATGTCGCATTCTGTGACTGTCAGTGTGGTGAAAGCTTTATGTCTTACGACAAAAAGTTATACCATTTTGAGCGTAGTTTAAGCTTGCTCTCTAGCATTATAGAGTCATTGACAGTGTTGAAGTTGAGGTTAGATTAAACGTTGTTTAGTTAATTGTTTCTTGTCTTTTGAGTTTTAAAAGAATATGTGGTACTACTTATTTTAGGGACAATTACAATGGATTGAAAGTGGTTTTATTAAACTCGATCTCCGAATGGTGTTAGGCATGTGTGGTAGGAAAGTAATCAACTATCCTCTCAATATTTTAATTTTTCTTTGATGGTTAATATCGTTTCAGCTCCGTTAGCTCAGTTAATATGGATCGAGCTATTAAAGCGCGGGGTCCCGGGTTCGACCTTTGTTCGGAGTAATTGTTTGTGTGGATGATCATAAATATTTATTATCGGGTCTTGATAATGAAATTTTTCTTTACCCCATTTTCATTCTAATTTGTTGTTATTTCTTACGACAAGTACGTGGGTGGATATGGATCAGCCGTGCGATTCTTTAAGAGCAAACATCGTTACATCTTTGACAACACCCGTGAAATAATTGATGAGATGACAAGAAACGTTGGAAAAACAATCCTTATGTACAAGGGCGATATCTCATAAAGTATTTGACATCGGTGAGCTCGTCGACGAGCTCGTCGACGAATCATAACAGAATCATTCATTACATAAGTCGATTTACTGAACTATATTTTAAAGTACTGACGCTACAAGCCTGCGTTATTATTAATACTACGTATTCTGACCGCATTACCAATAGCCAAACGAATTTCTTAACCAAAAACAATTAGTTAACTCAGGTGCTAAAGAAAAAGAAATCGCCTTTTCCTGTTAGTTTTCGCTCCCTTGCACTTTTCCCGACCAAAGCGAACTAAAGATTTACGTCGACCGCGTCTGGGCCTTTAGAAACTATACCTAGTGATATATCCACGTAACTTGAAATAGGAAGGTGGTAAGAAGGTGAGGAAAACAAGTGAATCTAGAAAAAATGCTACTCGTATATTTCGGGTATGTTCTAGCTAGAGCATATTTACAGGTTTATTATTGTAATTCCTACGTAAGCCAATTGGTGTACCTTTCGTCATGTCATTGCGGCACTGGCCACGATTTATAAACAAATGTTAATTAATATTAAGTTTATATTGCAAGCAGGATTCAGTCTTATGAACAAAGTAAATTTTGCTCCAAGTTACCCATTCCAATCCATTTAACAATAAGTTCATAATCCAATTAAATTTCCCTTCGGTTGTCCTGAGCCATGTTTCAAATTCAAATAAATCTCCAACTCGAACTCATCCTACGGAAATAGCACTCTGCCCGTCCATAAATCCAAGTCTATTTAAGCAATCTCCAACGAAAAACCTCAAATAGCCTGAATAACATGTCACCTTGCACATAACTTTCAATTAAAAAAAGAAAGGAAAAAATAACAGCTTCGAGTTCGAATCATTACAAAAATGGAATGAATTTCTTTTTGTTTCGATTCGCTGCCCCGTGTTGTTGTTAGTACGCTCGAAATTCATATTTAAAATCATAGAGTAGACGATTCATAGACGTTAATTTCTTAATTATCAGCGTCACGATCAATGCGAACGTTAGCGTAAGATACTCATCGGGTTAAAATAATTAATGCAAATTTATGGTTTGCCGCGCGGGATTCGGAACCCACTACGCTAAACCTTGTTGCTGTGCGTCTACTTCTACTTGTAAATTTGATAATGCCTCAATTAAGTTTATTTAAATTTGGAACAATCCAAATATTTGTTTTTTTATTGCCAGTTTTACGCGTGAACCTACAAATAGAAAAAGTATACTTACTTACATACCAAACAGGTTAATTAGGAACATTTAATTTAAATCTCTCACACGGGTAAGATTTATAGCGAATGTAGTTAAATTAATTGAAACAAGTTGAATAATCACCATGTGTGGCACAATTTTGTTCAGTTTGACATTAAGTGAACCTGACATTATCACTTGAGTTTTTATTCGTCCACTTATCGCAACATTAAGTTGACTCACCGATGTAATTAGTCTCTGTAAAACTGATACATAAATAATTTGAACTCGCGCCCGCATGTTACAGATTAAGAAAAGCAGCACTGTTTGGTTTGCAATCTGGATCATAAGGTCGATCTTCAGTAATTGATTTGTTTATTCTGTGGCCTGTGAAGTCATGAGTTTTAACATATAAATTTTGTGACTTGTGGTTATTACAGCATTAGTTTGAATTTAGAAAATTGATATTATTTATTATTTGCACAGCTTAGTTTATTTATGGTTGTAATAAAATTATTTCTTCAGCTTTCTTCTATTTACTCAAGCTATTTTAGTTAATGTTTTAACAATGTTGATTTTATTGTTACGATAAAAACATACATTATTTTTATCGTACTTATTCAGTAAAAACATACTTAGCAAGTAACTGTGATACCTACTTGCCGTGGCTAGTGACATGATTTGTTTAAATTATTTTACACTCTCACAATATTAACTTATTATTGTGAGAGTTTGAGAGAGAGGAGAAGTTTTCAAAAACTTACCTACTTAATATTATTGAGTAGGTACGTTTTTCAAGAAAGTTCGCCTGCTCACCAGAAAGTTTATAGCAAAGTCGTGGATAATTGAAGATGACAATGGACAGCTTCTGCATCAACTGGATGAGATAACTGAAAGATGGCGTGGTTACTGCGAGACACTTTATAAGAATTCGGCGCAACCAGACACAACCAACATGTAAACTGTATGGAACAACCTGGATTTGGAATCCGATATTCTTCGGTCTGAATTCTTAGCGGCTTTAAAATTTCTCAAGATCAGAAAAGGACCAGGCCCTGACGCAATTACGGTTGAAACCCTGAAAGCCATTGGAGACACTGGTATTGATGCTCTGCATGCCATATGCAACAAGGTGTGGATCAGTGGTGAGTGGCCAGATGACTAGACAGAATCCATCATCATCCCAGTGCACAGGCCACAGCCAAGGAGTGGTTAGAATTGGCGAAGCAACATCACAACTTTTCTGTTTTGGAAAAGGCGTTTCAGGGTTGCATCCTATCACCAATACTCTTCAATGCCTATAGAGAATACATAATGAGGCAAACTTGCGACCAGTGGGATGGAAGCGTGCGCATCGGAGGCACCAAGATAAATAACTTACGGTATGCTGATGACACAACACTACTAGCAGAAACTGAAGCGGAAATGTTTACCCTATTGAAGAAAATGGAGTTAATCAGCAACAACCTTGGACTCGTCATTAACAAAAGTAAGACCAAGATAATGGTGGTGGATCACTCCAAAATTTTGGAATTCACTGGCGCACTTAATCATATATCAACAAATACACTTTGTTGATAACTTCATCTACCTCGGATCCAACATCAGCAATAATGGCTCCTGCGAAGCAGACGTACGCAGAAGAATTGCTATAGCCAAGAACGCCATGTCTCAGCTCAGCAGAATATGGAAGGACCGTAAAATATCTCCCAGGACAAAGAAAAGGATCGTGCATACCTTGGCCTTTTCAATTTTTCTTTACGGGGCTGAGACATGGACTCTGAGAGCTGCTGATCGCAACAGCATCGACGCTTTTGGGATGTGGTGTTGGAGAAAAATGTTAAAAATACTTTGGACAGCACATCGGTCCAACGTGTCTATTCTGAAGCCACTTAAAATAACTACAAGACTGTCTTCCATTTGCTTGAAGAGAATTCTGCAATATTTTGGTCACATTGCTAGAAAAGAAGGAGATAACCTCGAGAAACTTGTGGTGACTGGAAAAGTCGATGGCAAAAGATCTCGTGGCCGCAGTCCAATGCGTTGGTCCGACCAGATCCGCACTACTCTTGATACATCCGTTTACGATGCTCTACACATAGCTGGTGACCGAACACACTGGCGTAATATCTTAAAAGAAAGGACAATGGGTGGAGGAGGTCACGACCCTCAGACATGAGGATTACGACTCAAGAAGGAGGAAGTTTTTGAAAACTTCTCCAATACTCCCTAAATTTTACCGTTAGGTATAAAAATTCCACTCCATTCTGATAAATAAATATGTACTTACTTCTGTTATACCTAATATTATAATATATTTAAATTTTTAAATTGTTATTCAGTGGCACACTATGTAAATAATTGATGAAGAATATTACTTAAGGTACATGACTTTTATGTAATGCTTTTGGTGTATACTGTACAGTTACGTACTGTAATTTACTGTACAAACTGAATATGCAATAAAAAAACAATGATTTGCGAAATAAAAAAGTTTTTTTTATCATCAAAATAACATGAAACTGACATGATTTGTAAACTAATTTGGAATGACATGCTTTGTTTACTTTTATTTATTTATTATATAGCTTAATTATATATTTATAGTGTTCCCAATTTTGTAGAGTCGATGACAGCCACTCTTTAGCGCGCACGAATATGAACCTTATTTCAATCCATCTTACTTCGATATTTGTTTCGGCCACATAACGGGGCTTGGTGGACAATGTCGTTTTAAACACGTGTCAGGTTTCCTATCGAGATTCCCGTGTACGTTGACAGTTCTGTTACTTTCATACAAGTAGGTCAAACGTTTTTACATTATATAGAGAGGATGACTTGATGCGAGTGTAATATCCTGAATGAGAATCTAATTTCAAAAGGTCATGGGCAAGCGTCGTCTCCATAAAGCGAACTTTTTGTCCATCTCATCACATAAATAATGAACACGAAGAGTTGCATGTCAATTTAAATTGCTTTTCGATTACGCAGAGTAGCTTTGTAACCTTGAGTTTCCCATCAAAGTAACATCTTTAGGTTCTTTCTACTCATATGAAAATGTGCTTTTATTAAACCTCTGCGTATAGCAATAATAAATGTGGGAAGAGAGAGCGAGCTGCCGACCAGGTGATCGTTGATTCGAATCTTACCATAGGCTTGAGGTTTTGGTTGAAATAACATTCAACATGGTAACAAAATCAACAGTATTGTCATTGTACATTGTATTACAGTCGGGCATTGTCTGGCTTAATACCACTCTCAAGCCATTCATCATCATCTCAGCCGTAGAACGTCCACTTCCGAACTTCTTTCAACTTCCGGCCTCCCCACAAATTTCCAAAGAGACCGGTTGGAAACTGCCTGCTGCCTGCGTCCTGCGACCTTTATCAGGTCATCTGTCCACCATGTCGGTCCGTGGTCTCCACTCCAGAATACCAATCAGCCATCGGTTCTGCTTGCTATGTGCCCTGCCACTACTTCAACTGGCTTATCATCTGGCCTAAGTCGGTGACTTTCGATCTTCTACGGTTTTCCTCATTTCTGATTCGATAACGTAGAGAAACTCCGAGCATAGCCCTCTTCATAGCTCGTTGAGCTACTTTGAGCCTACTTATGAGGTCCATAGAGACCACGTTTCTAGCCATTATGATACGGTAACTGGTCTTTGAGAGCCAGTTGTCCGTATATATATTCTACATCCAGTGTTCTAGTAATCTCGACCTTATCTCTAGAATTACTATAGCACATAGAGCGGTCAAACGCTTACATGTACATGTTTTATATAGCACTTTTAGACCTACAATGGTAACTTACTATCAAGTACAGCCAGAGCATAATATAAACTAAAACTTAACTTATGTTAGAACGTATATAAGGCTATAAAAATGACATGTACGGTCACTTTACGACTATATTAAGGTTACTAATGGTGATAAGCATTTCATTACCGCATTGTTTATTACGAACTACTCAACTACTCATTGATGTGTAATTGAAAATAATGAAGCAATAACAAGTTATATCTGTAACTACTGCGCACACCTTGCCTAACAATATCTATTAATGATGTAAGTGAAGGTGGTGTTTCTATGGAAATTACACTGAGAACATTAATTTAATATTTTTTGCAGACATAAACACACTCCTATTGAAGTGTTTAAGACAGCAATAATAGTACTTAATGGACATTAAAGTTAAGTACTAATGTGGATACTCATTATGAAACTAAATGGAATCGATTGTATTTTGCAACTACTCGGTAGCAAAGAGGCGTGTTCTTTTTTTTAAATTATATAAAGGTCGGCCTCAATAGAGGTGCGATTAAAAATATAAACCCTACTGGCAATTGATTTTGTCGGTTAAGAAAGAGTGTTTAATACGAGAAAATTCTAAACGATTTATTTTTAGTTATACTTTATGACATTATGTTTATTTATTTTCATATGGTTTGAGAAACAGTCGTTTAATAAATGTCGAAACAGTCACCATGGAATTTAAAGTCGAGTATGAGACTCTTGTTTATTTTGATACTCGTATTCTATGTAGGTTGTTAGGTAGGTTAGGCGAGAAAATATGCAACAAATCCGTGATATTGCGTTACTCGATAACATTAAAAATCATTCCCATTGAGTGCAGTTTAAATAACAGAATTTCTGTAAACATACAAAATTTACTGTAATTTTTATGAACTGATCTTTATTTACAATATTTAGTCATACTTCTTGCTAATTTTGCTGTTATGGCGATGTATATTGTGTATATTTTTTCTATCAATTTTAATTTGAGAATCATTCACGTTCATAAGTCAGATCTCTCCAATTATATTACTTATATTTTTGTATATTTTAATATACTTTAATTTAATATTTTTTGTACGCGATTTAACCATTATATATTATTTACAAAGTATTAAAAGTAAATATTAAAACTAATCTATAAGCCCCATGGTGGGAGAAAAGTGGCCAAAATGCTAGCGACATTGCCGCGCTGGATGGCAATATTTAGTTTTTGCCCAAAGTAGGCGCCAGCATTTCGGTCATCCGTCGCCTCATACATTACTTATATATTTATATGGTATGTATATTGTTATATTTGTAAATATTTATTGTTTTTTAACAGTATTTAATTTGGTCTGTCCGTGTGTAATACAGTCATCGCGATCCCTCGGAAACTACCCGTTCAATTGAAATGACGAAAAAAAAAACTTCCCTCCGAATTTCATCAAAATCCGTTCAGCCGTCTTGTGGTTGAGTAACAAACATCCATTTCACATTTATAAAATTGGTGTAACTATTATTATACGCTATCAATATCGACATCAGGCACGTACATCGATAAAACGATTTAGCGTCTGTCGATAAACCGTCTGCCGATGTATCGATACAAAAATCGTTGGCGGCACCTATTTAATCATGTTCGGCGCACCTGCTGCATACATATTCATTAGCTCGATATCGGGTATCGAGTCCGTGTCGAGGACGACATGGCATTGGCGTTTTGCGCGACATTGAAACGATTCGGAAACTATTTCACTATTTGGGTTTATAATGGATTGGTTTGTGAGTTGACATTTTTTGTTATCAACCGACTTTCAAAAGCAGTAGGTTCTCAAGTCACGCATAACTCTTTAGGGAGTATTCCGATTTTGATAATTATTGTTTGTTTGGTAGAGTATACTTCCGAAGTAATCCCATTTAAGTTTCATCAAATTCGGTCAGGCGGTTTTTGAGTAACACTCCATTAACTGAAAAGTATTTCGCCTATCCCGTAATTAGCAAGGGTCACTAAAAATTATAAAAAATGTTTTACCAAATAAATGGAACCGACTCAAAAAAATATGAATGTAAAATTATCGACAGTAAGTTTATACGTTTAATAATTATCCATGTACTTAGATAACTTAATTAATATAAATGGAAAAGCTTTATAGTTCTTCACTCTGAAACAGCTTATCGATTCCTACTTATAAGTGTTTGTCAGCTTCCCTTATGTTTCTACTTCTTTGTTTTTATTAATTACTAAACTAGCTAAGCTAAGCTAGAAATTTAAGCCGTGTATGCACGCTACCAGAAAGGCGCTTATAAGTAAGAGAATTGTCTGTATGGGACCGAAGATTTACAATAAGATTCCGGAATATTTATAAGAACTAAATACATATATAATTAATTTATTTATGTCTTTGTGGATATAATATATCAATAATTGTCTTTATGGATAGTCACTTTGCGCGCTAGTGCAGTCGCGGTCGGAAGTATTGTATACAATAACTCAGGTACCTCAGGTAGTTACTTTATAGTTTTGAAAAATTCAGGTACTTTCTTACCTCATAATACATTGTTTATAACATGTTTAATAGATATCGTTAAAAAATTTCATTTATTTTTTTAGTACATAGTCTCTAATTACGCTTTAAAACCGGCTAGGACTCGCGTAATATTTACCGGAAATATTCTCCGACCAGTTTCGAACTTATTTGAAGTTCTTCTTCTGGGAGTCACTCTTGTACACAGCGGCGAGCGCGGGCCACAGCACGTAACTGTACATAGTCTCTTTATAATTTAAAGCAATCAACCGGTTTAACCTCAATAAACATACCTATTCTACTATGACAAAATTATTGAAATTGTTTCAAACAGATCAGCAAAACCACTATCATGTTATATACATACGTTTTGTGGTGCTACGGTATGTGTTTGTGACACGATGCGACAGCGCGACATGTTGTATGCAAAACGCACGCGAAGCCGCTTGATTGCTTTCAGTATTTTCAGTAGGGCAACAGTTTAACTGAATTAAATATATAAAGCTTTTTCGGTGTGCTATAAGAAGTCGTCTAGTCGGCTTGATATTCATATTCCTGGCATCTACAGGGCTTTTAAGTATGTCAGTTGCTAACAAATGTTGATTGAAAACTTGAAAATGGCGGCTCCATGTCACTTTTGACAACTCCAGTAAGCAAAATGTTACAGTAACAAGTTAATTACTGAAGCTAACAAAAGTGACATAGTGACTACATACATAAGTAGACATCTGCTGGACAGATGTCAGTGAAACGTCTTTAAAGATTGTCGATTGTCTTTGAAGGCGTAATCTACCTAATCTTAGCAATTTTCAAGATGTTATCAGAAAACGGTGTAAAGTGATAACCTCTGCCTAGAACAGATGCATTTATTTACAAGTGACGAACTGCACTGCGCCCGTAACCCTGAGACAGTAAGTTGTAACCCGGCAGCCATACCTTCAAACCAAAACACAGTATAGGGAACATTACTGATTCGCGGTGGTGGTATTTAGTATTTTGATTTTGGCACTTCTGTTACATATTGATTTTATATTATTTTTTAAATAACAATGCTAGTTTTTCCATTCATATTTTTTACGTTTATGTATAAACTTACTTGTAATATATTGAGAAATTTCTTTATCGTGTAATTTAGTAGTAATTTATTAATATGTAATCTATCTACAATTTACCACTAATACATGTATCCACCTACGTATATCATATTCTCAAAATCACTCTAATCGAGCATTATCTAAATAGGCCACGAAGCCGCACGGAAGGAAAAAGCTCTAATTTGCAAAAAGCTTTTTAGCTACTTAGAGACGATAGCATCACGCAACGTTATCGATCGCACTACATCGTATTTCTTCTTGACGGAACTATTCCAAAAGAAACAATGGCATCATGCAAACACCGAACCAATTAGAATTGTTACAGAAACGCCAAAGAATAATGCAAAGAAGAGACGAATTCAATTTAAAATGAGATCAGTCTACGTTCCGCCCGGTCCCGCGTCGATCGGAGCGAAATTGAAAAAAAAAGAAAAAATCGCTGAGTGGAATAAATAAAAATAGAGATCCCGCTACAGCGCAAGTCTCCGTTGAAATGAAAATAAAACAGCAAAAAGCTTTTTGTGGACGAAATAAATTAAAAAGTGTGTCGCGATTTTGTGAGCGGGCGGCGACCGGCGCGCTACGTTAGTGCTATCTATGACTATCATATTCTGTTATTTATGGATGTTTTAGTTTCTATATTAGCCATTTGTTTCGTTAATAACATGTTGTTACATGTTGAGAGCGTGTATTTAATTCCGGTAGCGCTTTTGGAATTACAAATTTTAAAAGATTATCACTTTCTAGTTACAGAATACGTCAGTGAGTGAGTAATGCGCTACTTCAAATATGTATTTTGTTTGTATGTTTAGTGTTTTATTTAATAATAAGACCATGTAGCATAGAGCGAGCAAGCTGCCATCTTACATTTATGTGACGGATGAAGATAAAAAATTTATAGTTGAGAGCGGGACTCTATTCTATCCATCCTATACCAAATTTCATCGAAATCTGTGCGGTAGTTTTAAAGTTATGCGTGAACATAAAGACAGATATTTTTTTCAAAAACCTCATATTCTTATTCTGTAATGAATTTTACGTCTTCTGATCCACGATTTTTAATTTTGTTTCAAGTACAGACTTATTGGCCTCAGTTATAAAATAGAGAGTTTTGCTTTAGTTATAGAATATTCTGTTATAAATTTATATTTAGTCATTCTACAATGCCAAAATACCACAGAAGAAAAACAGAATCATTAATTAGAGCTGAACTGAATAGGATCTCGTAGATCGTATTTTTTTTAAATGTTGTATCTACGATTAATTGTTGTGTGAAGTTGATAGTTTTCGTCCGCTGACGTATTTACGGCCTTCAGTCCGTGAGCTAAATTACTTAACAGTTGGGGAAGACATATCACTAATTGATATTATTATTTAGTGTAAGCTTGTTTTATGTCAATATTCATCTCACCTTTTAGTATAATGGCTTTACCAATCTCATGCGTACATAATGCGTGTGCAGGGTGTAGTAGCAGTAGTTCGGTTGTTAGTCCGGTTGACCGAAGTGGTGCATTTTTTCAGTGGCAATAGTCCGGTGTGTACATAGCACCAAACTATTCATACTCTCTAGTAGCAGTAGTTCGGTTGTTAGTCCGGTTGACCGAGCTATTGCAACTTTTCAGTGGCAATAGTCCGGTTCGTACAAAGCACCAAACTATCGATACTCTCTAGTAGCAGTAATTCGTTTGTTAGTCCGGTTGACCAAACTATTGCGACTTTTCAGTGGCAATAGTCCGGTTGGTACAAAGCACCAAACTATTGATACTCTCTAGTAGCAGTAGTTCGGTTGTTAGTCCAGTTGACCGAACTAGTGTAACGTTGCAATAGTACGGTTGGTACAAAGCACCAAACTATTGATACTCTCTAGTAGCAGTAGTTCGGTTGTTAGTCCAGTTGACCGAACTAGTGTAACGTTGCAATAGTACGGTGGGTACAAAGCACCGAACTATTGAAACTCTCTAGTAGCAGTAGTTCGGTTGTTAGTCCAGTTGACCGAACTAGTGTAACGTTGCAATAGTACGGTTGGTACAAAGTACCAAACTATTGATACTCTCTAGTAGCAGTAGTTCGGTTGTTAGTCCAGTTGACCGAACTAGTGTAACGTTGCAATAGTACGGTGGGTACAAAGCACCGAACTATTGAAACTCTCTAGTAGCAGTAGTTCGGTTGTTAGTCCAGTTGACCGAACTAGTGTAACGTTGCAATAGTACGGTTGGTACAAAGTACCAAACTATTGATACTCTCTAGTAGCAGTAGTTCGGTTGTTAGTCCAGTTGACCGAACTAGTGTAACGTTGCAATAGTCCGGTGGGTACAAAGCACCGAACTATTGAAACTCTCTAGTAGCAGTAGTTCGGTTGTTAGTCCAGTTGACCGAACTAGTGTAACGTTGCAATAGTTCGGTTGGTACAAAGTACCAAACTATTGATACTCTCTAGTAGCAGTAGTTCGGTTGTTAGTCCAGTTGACCGAACTAGTGTAACGTTGCAATAGTACGGTGGGTACAAAGCACCGAACTATTGAAACTCTCTAGTAGCAGTAGTTCGGTTGTTAGTCCAGTTGACCGAACTAGTGTAACGTTGCAATAGTACGGTTGGTACAAAGTACCAAACTATTGATACTCTCTAGTAGCAGTAGTTCGGTTGTTAGTCCAGTTGACCGAACTAGTGTAACGTTGCAATAGTACGGTGGGTACAAAGCACCGAACTATTGAAACTCTCTAGTAGCAGTAGTTCGGTTGTTAGTCCAGTTGACCGAACTAGTGTAACGGTGCAATAGTACGGTTGGTACAAAGTACCAAACTATTGATACTCTCTAGTAGCAGTAGTTCGGTTGTTAGTCCAGTTGACCGAACTAGTGTAACGTTGCAATAGTCCGGTGGGTACAAAGCACCGAACTATTGAAACTCTCTAGTAGCAGTAGTTCGGTTGTTAGTCCAGTTGACCGAACTAGTGTAACGTTGCAATAGTTCGGTTGGTACAAAGTACCAAACTATTGATACTCTCTAGTAGCAGTAGTTCGGTTGTTAGTCCAGTTGACCGAACTAGTGTAACGTTGCAATAGTACGGTGGGTACAAAGCACCGAACTATTGAAACTCTCTAGTAGCAGTAGTTCGGTTGTTAGTCCAGTTGACCGAACTAGTGTAACGTTGCAATAGTACGGTTGGTACAAAGCACCAAACTATTGATACTCTCTAGTAGCAGTAGTTCCGTTGTTAGTCCAGTTGACCGAACTAGTGTAACGTTGCAATAGTCCGGTTGGTACAAAGCACCAAACTATTGATACTCTCTAGTAGCAGTAGTTCCGTTGTTAGTCCAGTTGACCGAACTAGTGTAACGTTGCAATAGTCCGGTTGGTACAAAGCACCGAACTATTAATACTCAGCCGTATGAACGCGCGACAGTCGGAGCATTTGCTTCGACTGTCGCGCTATTCGCGTATTAGAGTAACAGTAATTTTTTATTCAAATATCGTGGCCAGTAAATACTTATATATAATTAGAAAGTTTACATTTATCAGTAGGTACTTAGCTATTTTTTGGTATTTCAATTTATTTGCCATATTATATAGTTACATTTTTATGCCCATTAATTAATTGAATAACAAAGAAATTTAATTCGAAATGGCCGGGCATCCATAACAATCGAGGGAAAGTTTTACCTAAAATTATATTTGTCGGTCGTCACGCTTTTCCGGGGGAGATGGGTGGCGATTAGAGGGGTGCTTTGTGCACGCCGTAGGTGGCGCGGCGGCCTCTATCTATAGACGTGGGTAGATTGTGTGTTGTATTACTGTGATATTTTTTCTACACCGTTGCAAAAGGTTAGCTGGACAAAACATAGAAGTCTTTCGTTATGTATAATTTAACAAGGTACCTGTTTCCGGATTTGAAATAAAGTAATTAATTATTATCCATTAAAGCGTAATTATTATACGAGCCTTTGAATATGAAGTGATATATAAAGTTTTATTAATGCATGTTTGAATAAAACGTGACTAGGACATTGTGATTGTGACTTGATTCTGCTACTTTGAATTTAATTTTACTTGATAAATGTAAAATAAACAAACTGTATGTAGAATGTTCAGATCACGCCTACGGAATAATGGATTTGCTAGAAACGATCGCCGTGAAATCAATTGTATCTATTTTGTTTATGGACATTCGTTACTTCTGAATTTTAATTATTGGAGAGGTACTTTAATGTGTCAGCACCAATGAATGTACGGAAATCTTTAAAACCTCATGTAATTTATTGATAAGTAACATGATATCAAAACAAACATATTAACGTTTACATTGTGTTGAAAATATATTAAAAATGTTTATTTAATATGTGTAGCAAAGACGCTCTTATTTCTTTTGTTACTTACTTTCTTCTGTTACTCTTTCTGAACTGTAATTTAAACGACCGTAAACAAAGTTTTTCCTAATATTTTATAGTTAGTGAAATTTGTAAAATTATAAAATTAGTAAAGAATGCACCCGGAAAATTGCTAGGATGATGATGATGATGATGAAATTTGTAAAATTATGCACGTATTATGATTTCATTATATTTTGTAGAGTGTGAACTTCTGAAAGTATTTTGTGATGTGATTTCAAATATCATACAAACTTAAATTTATCTTATTTACAGTAAATCGTAATTCTCAGTCCCTGTACTACACATATGGGCCATTTCTAATCCAACCAGCACTTAAGTTGTGGGGGCAATTGGGGAGTTACTCGCGTTTCTAGAAATACGTACTTTTACGTTTAAAACGTTAATGTTGACGTGAGACAGGCCTTCAATGAATTAACGATTACGTTTATTGAGAATGTACAAAATGTTACTGAACGTAAGACGTGGTATAAACTATTAGAGTCTGTGTTTACGGAAATACCAACAAGGAAAACAGGTCGTTTTTGTTATATATAATTGTTATCGTTTTTGAAGGTGAACAATGCTGGGGCGTGACCAATATGTTAATGAAAATGTAGTGGTTTATGCAGCGACTCAATAAATATATTCTACTTCAGCACTATATACCTATTAAACTTTTCATTATTGTTTTTTCTAACAAAAGGTACGCGATACCTTAAACGTTAAAAGCGTATTCAGTACGTTTGCAATTTTCATACTAATTATAACTAACTAATTTGAAATAACCTCCAATAAAATCTTAAAAAGCGCCCTTTATTTAATTTTCAGTTACCAGTATATACCCGATTCAAATTATGTCAAGTCAATGGTATTTTTCTTTATTAAAACTCAAAAGCGTGAGCTGAAACTTAAGTAAATATTATGTTACTTGAAATTGTATTTATATAACTACTTTTAAATAAATCTACCACTGCATTCCAAACTTACTCTACCAAATATAAATAATTCGCTCTAAAAATTGCAAAAAAAAGATCTGTTAAGAGCGATGTTTCAACGAGATAACCTGCCTATTGAATAGACTTGAAAGAAAGCATCCAGAATGCGTTTACAGCGGGGGCTATCCCGACAAAGTTTGGTAAGAATTTTTAATCAGGCGTCGTCTAGAGGCGCGGGCGTGAGGGGCGGCATCGCGACGGCGCGCGGCAGTGTTGGACGCGCGGGCATCGCGCCGCCCGCCCAGTCGCCGTGCCGCCATGACGCGCGAACCCGCGACCACGCGAACGCTCGCGCCACCCGCGCTCTAAAAAAGACGCGCGACAACCCAACCGAAACTGAATAAGTTCGACAAATCCTCCTCTTACCTGGACCATTATATAGACACAGTGACGCACAGTGATACTTTACATTTTCTTTTATTATTAGTACAAAATCTTATATCTCTTGTAGACAGATAGTATTTTTTAAAGTACAAATATAATGTAAATTAATTAGCGGGCACCGTAGTTTACATAATTATACAGGGTCAGTTTTGTATGAATTCAATGTGATTGTAGTTTAAGACGCCGATACAAGCAGCTGTTCATACCGCTTTTAGAATACCGACAGTGATTCATAGGTGAGTATGTAGATGTTAACTGAGATGTGTATAAATTTATGCTTCTAAAATCATAAATTCTTTTTCACACCTACACTTTTATCAATAAAGTCTCTAGCTCACGGCCCAATATTACACGCCAATTACCCACGTAGTGGCCATAAATCAAGTCAGGGTGGTTAGGTATTATTAACTAAATTAATATGCCACCTAATAACGCTCATAATCGTCCAACGTGCAAATTATATGGGAAATTATTGACTACTAACTCCGCATAATACATTAACTGACCGATATCGTTTGATAAGTGGCGTCGAAACAAAACCAAAACAAACCATAATTCTTTACTCGCCCGCGTTAAGTGACGCCAGTGCACCGGTGGCTACATTCACGCTTTGTAAATGCAAAAAGCATACGTATTCCGGTCTTGAAGACGACACAACTATGATTTAAGTGTAACAGCAAACTCCTAAATCACGTTAGGTGGCAGAGGCGAGTGCCGGGCTGCAAGACTTTGTTGCTCGCAATCCACAAATTGTTTGTCCCGAGCCTAACAATTTAAATATAGCTCGAACAAATGCCGATCGTAAATCGAACGGTCCGCAATTGTTTTGAATACACCCGCGAAACTTAGCACCGAATGTTACATTCAAATGCAGTGTTATGGTGTCGAAAGTTTGATTAATCGTACGGTATTCTATTTTCCGTTTATGTTATATGTTTTACCTAATACCATGAATGTATATAAATTTACAAATAAACGTAGGATGTCAAAGCCGCTATTAACGTAGTGCATACTAACGTTCGTCACATATTTTCTTTAGCGCAACAGTAAATAACAGAAAAAGTTATAATGATGCAATAAATAAAAGCTTGACTACTAGAACAATTAAAAGAGACGTCGCACGACTGTAAGTAGTAATATTGCATTTATATTCAAATTCTCACATACACATTACCTAATTTGCAGTTTAATGTATTATCTACCAGAGCTCAAGCCCATGGGAATTCTCAAACAGGTAAAAATAATACTACAGCATCTCTTACAAATAAACAACCGTTTGAAATTCGAAACAGTTTAAATAGAGAACATGTGCGGGAAACCTTAACATCGTAATTGTTTTTTCTAGATTCACATCTTTAAAAATTTCCAGAATTGTTTAGTCTTCACACATTAGCGTTTCTTTTGTTTGTACTTTAGAACACAACCAAAAAATCTGACCGAAAAAATGTAAGCACCGACAAAAAGTTTAAATCACTGTCATCAAAAGCTTCTAAAACACGACAGGGTTCTTCCCAAATTAGCCTAAAAAGGTGTTTCTTTTTTTCACACTGTGAAAAGAATAGGAAACCACTAAATCATATTCGCCCTTTGTTCGGATAGTCACAAAAGAATAGAAACTAGTCTAGTTTTTATCTTCAAGCGCGTGGGTCTAACGGTACGCAGAATTATAATATTACGAAAGACCAAAACCTTCACAATGGAGATACGTGAATGGTCTTGCGCAAGACATCTTTTATATTTTTGTTTTTGTTCACGATTTTTCGTGTAGAATGTGATGTGTTGGCATTTGAGTCATTGTTGCGGGGTGGTCGGTGAAAGCGAGACTTATTGAGTTTTTAAAATACTTTTAAGATGTTAGATTTCACATCTAATGTCTCACATTGTTTTCATCGATTTTAGGGTTATAATTGTTTTATTACTCATTGGATTGACATATTATTTTCGTTTAACCACACACGTTGCAGTCCCTGGCAAAGTAGGTTGATTTCTGCGAAATCTAGTGTACTAGTGGCCAAATATGGCGAATCGCGTGTCAACGGGTTAAAATTTAATTATTTACATGATATATAAATAGAGTATTGTCCTAACCAAACATTTAAATAGGGTTAAGTAAAGTTTCCAAGCGCTATTATATATGGAGAGTATTATTAGACAAAGCGTATTCATATTCAATCTTTTATTGATTTTTTAGTCCATCACATTATGTTATAATGATCTAGCAATTTATGAAGCATCACATATGACCCTGTTAGGGTATGGGAATATAAGTTGGAATGGACAAATATATTATCTTCTGTGGTTAATATGGATAGATATTACTATAAGTGTTGCCTTGTCTTAGATTGCATTGACTTGTCAAACAGTTCGTCATTTTTTGCAGTCGTGAATGCCGTTTTGGATCAGTCATAATATTAATCAAATGTATTTCAATGGAAATGATACAAAAATATTTACTAAGTCTCGTGCGTTACAACTTACAATGCTAATTTTTCTTTGCCTTTATGTTGTTTATTTTTGCGGAAATACATACATATCTATTTATTAAGTTTAGACTCTACAAATTAAATTATTGACGTTAAATGCGCAGTATTATTGTTGTGTGTCTCCGCTTGGTCTACTTATGCTATACGTGCCTTAATATTTATACCTACTCGTGACTGTGAGAATCGGTTTGTCATTTGCATCGAGTTTAGAAATGAGATCATAGTATTAGCATAACTAGAAGTAAAACAGATAGGAACAATATATTAGAAGATAACATTTAATGGTCCCAAAATTGTGAATGAACGTGAATGAAAAATAATGAGGGAATCGTTTTTTATGAACATTCAATAAATTATGGAACAGTTAACGATTCACATATTTTAGGTTACACAAATTGAATTATTGCTATTTGACGTAATGAGTGTGGAATTGATTGTTGGCAATGGGGACTGCGTATACTAGTATTTATTTTATAATACTGTTTAGTTTGTATGGATTTTAAGTAAGTCAGAGTTAGTGTCTGTAGTTTTTCATACTGAAACACGTATATGAATTTGCATGAAATTCGAAATTTTGTTTATATCCAGAATCAATACTTAGCCTACCTTTATCTCAATTTAACTGATAGTTATTTCCTAGTTATATTCCTTTTCCTAGGTCAGCAAAGTCGTGGACAGCACGAGTTTACGATTAATTCTCAATGTTTACCCTTAGAATTGAATTGAAATTTGGTTTACAATACAATTTAGTATTGTAAATAAACAGTTGTAGGTAAATAACCTTTTTTTGTGAATATATAAAATCACAAATTCTAAATATATATATGAATGTAGGATACGAACGCAACAGACACTATGCTCATACCGAAATACCGATATGGTGGCCGTTGAAAGAGGGTAATAGATTAATTAGATTCATGATAAAGTCGGTAACGCATTGAAATTTGAAGTCACATCTGTAACTATTGTAACTACCTACTTTTGTATTTCTATAAATTATATATGCAGTAAATTTGCCTTCGAAACAGGAAATTGGATAAACTAATGTGGAGTTTTTATGCAGTCGTCGCTCGGTCTACATAATATACATACAAGATATAGGTACATGTATCAAACGTGTTGAGCAACCTTCACAGCCTCAGTCTGAGAACGTTTTAGCCATGACCCCGTTTTATTTTTATTTTCTAGTCCAATTTCCTTTCCGACCGTGTCTAAACTTAATAAACTTTATATACTTGCATATTTCGAAACTGTTTCGAAACGTTTTCAGAACTGGTCACACGTTTCACATGCTTTTATTGAAACCTAGATCGGCGGAAATGTTTTTGGTGTATAAGTGAATAAATTTGAAAGATGACAAATTTGAAACATCTTAAAATTACAGATACATTAAATATGAAACAAGTAAATAAACCATTTTTTGCGGGTAGGGTTCCCAAAAAGCTAGCAACATTACCTCGTTGAAAAGCCAGGCTGATACGTTGGCTGAAGTAACCCTAACCACCAGGCCTTTTGTTAGCTGAAGAAATGAAATCAATTGATTGCTCTATCATATTTTTTTTTATTTAATTTCTTAATGCGACATTTATGCTCACTTTAGCATAATGTTTTTCTTTAGACATTAATAATTCTATGAATTTATTTCATGTTTGATACTGTTTTACTACTGTAGGTATATTAATATTTGGAAACTTATTAAAATTACATTAAGTAAAATTTTGATCTATATTAAAAACAGGCACTATTACAATTGGTACTGTTACCAAAAAATGTGTCGCTTCACCATCTAAATAAGCACTGCTATAAGTGTATATTTAAAACCTTCTTAAAACAACATGTCGATGAGTTATTTTCTAGCGGACTTTTAAATACCTAGCTCAAAAGAATTTTAATTAATCATCGGCTTGTTTTATCTTAAAATATTACCATAATGATACTTGCTGTCATATTAACCACCATATTTTTAGGATAAATATAAAATTAATAAACAATATAATAAAACCAAAACCGTCAACCGCATCCCGTAGTGGCATAGCCGTCTGTGAAGTTTCATAAATCATTCGCAAACAAGTAATTAAAACACAGTTGTACAGAATCGGACAATTCCAATGTAACATACAAATTCATACGACAATTGTAACGTGTGATGTTGTGAATGTTTAAAATTGTTTTGCGGTATAAATCTAGATGTGCCGCTTTGGGCAGTAATTGGTTTGTTTAAATACAACTTTTCAGATTGGAAGTGTTATTTTTGATAATAATTGTAGATGTAAAGACTATGGTACGTCTTGTAAATGGAAATCTTAATTGAATAAATATACATTTAATGAAATAAATTTTAAAATTTAAAATTGTTTTGCGGTATAAATCTAGATGTGCCGTTTTGGGCAGTAATTGATTTGTGTAAATACAGCTTCTCAGATTGGAAGTGTTATTTTTGATAATAATTGTAGATGTAGAGGTTATGATACGTCTTGTAAATGGAAATCTCAATTAAACAAATATACATTTAATGAATCAGATTTCAATGTTTAAAATTGTTTTGCGGTATAAATCTAGATGTGTCGTTTTGGGCAGTAATTGGTTTGTGTAAATACAGCTTTTCAGATTGGAAGTGTTATTTTTGATAATAATTGTAGATGTAGAGATATGATACGTCTTGTAAATGGAAATCTCAATTAAGTTAATATACATTTAATGAAATAGATTTGACTAAATTATCTACCTAAGTTACCAGATGTAACTAAAAAACGTGATTTGTTACACATATCGCGCAGCTGGATACTTTAGTCCGAGATAACCAGGAACTCAGACGTATACGCTAGCATATTTATTGAGTTTAAGTTATTACCTACTTAAATATCTGTGTATTACACCATACATATGTTTACTGTACAATACATATATCTTGGTAATATTTTGTATCAAATTAGTGCCTAGCACAAAAATACGAAGAGTTTGGTTAACTTCAATAAACCTATATCTCTGCGAATTTTGAATGCGGCCGTGGAGTTTAACTGCTTTGATGGGCTTGTTGGAGCATTTGATTGATCCGTGCCTTCTGAGCCGCTGGTCCATGGTTAGATTCCCAACAGGCCAAACATGTGTGTGCATGAACATGTCTGTTTGGGACCTGTGTCTGGGTGTGTGTGTATGAAATTATGTATATCGTCATCAGGTTACCATAGTACAGGCTCTGCCTAATTTGGAATCTGAGTACCTTGTATGAACGTTGTCCCATATTATTATGTAACCATCAGTTACCCTATCTATCATTTGGTAGTAAGTAATGTAAATAAAAGTTAATAAATGTATAAACTTGCACCCTTGGTCTTCATTAATTTGCATGAAATTTATATGTTATGGTTTGCTATAAAACATTAAGCTATTTAAACCTAAAAATGCATTATAAAGCAAAACAATAACTAATATACATAGTCCTTCTTAGGGTCTTCGAAGAAGTACAAGTTTAAACATGATTTTCATTATTAATTGGATGTCATTACATACCTTGTCCACACCTTATAAATATTATGATTAATTTTCAAATTATAGCCTCTCATGAGATGTTTTCTGATAAAACATCGTTGTAAATATTAATTAGTAAAAATCACGTTATCCGTGAATTTACTTAATACTCAATTTAAGTAGCACTTGAGAGTGTTTCTCAATGACTGTGATTGAGTGATTGAGATACGAGCGCTGATATAGCTGGAGATTGGGATATGGGCGTCATAACTTCTGTCTATCTCAATATATTCGGTAAGCTTGATACAGATTGTGACCATGCAATTTTTTTATTAATCAATGATATATCTATCCTACCGCCTGCGCCAAACGAGATGAATGTAAGGAAAGACTATTCCAGAGTTTAAAAGTTTTATAATTATGTAGCAAATAAATAAATAATAATAGAACAGACAGGTTAAAAAACCCATAGTTGTACGAATTAGTGTTGATACTTAAAATAAAACTATTAAGAGAATTGACATTAAACAATAAAACGGATTAAATCGCGTATAATTTTATATTTATTTTACGTATTTGATGCACGGACTGTAATTAAAAGCTCGTAAGCAACTATTTAGCAATTAAAACTAATGTCTGAAAATGCATATAGGATAGTAAGTAAACACGATATCTTATATTATTATATATATATATATATATATATATATATATATATATATATATATATATATATATATATATCGCAAAACACTAGTTAACTTGTTAAAATTTTCACGTATTAATTACCATTGTCTCGATCGTCAATAATCGATACTGATCGTGTTTAAAAACGCCTGTAAGCAGGCAACTACACTGTCATAATTTCAATATCCCAATTAAGGTTAGTATTACGGCTATTATGAGTGCATAAAGGATCCTCGGTCGAAGCAGTTACTACTGTGTCGTAAAGCAGAATTTAATGGGCGCTCGAACAACGAGGGATTTCTTCGGAACTTGTGGAGTAATGGTAACATTCATGCAATGTTTTATAGAATACTAACTGCGTTTCGTGGCTAAATTTTCGGATTAAATATAACTCGATTTATTCCAGGTAATATTCTAATCCATGTTGATTTTTTATCCAAATTAAAATTACGTGGCCATACCAGAACCCTGAGTTTCGGGATCTGCACATCTATAGGAAACTATACATTTAAATTTCAACCCGGAGTTTGATTTTGAAATGTATTATCATTATTATTATTCATATTATCATGCTATACATTACACACGTATACTGTAATATGTTATCACTACATAATATAATAAAACAGTAGGGGTCGAATTTCTGTACAATGTAAAAATTAGCTAACAAGTACAATTTGAAAATTTTTATACCGACTTCCATTCTATTCAGTTATAGGAGTGTAACTCAAAAACTACTGGACCGAATTTGATGAAATTTTAATGAAACTACACGGGAAGCACCAGCTTTAAAAAAATAATATTGAAAATCGGTTCACCCAGCCCAAAGTTATGAGGTAAAAACATAAAAAAATACAGTCGAATGGAGTACCTCCTCCTTTTTGGAAGAAAACGAGTCAGGGGGATGTAAAGAGTGAAATCGAACTATTTTTTTATTTTTTGTTTCTCTGTTTGTCTGTTTATCCGTCTGTTTGTACGGGCTAATCTCCGAAACGACTAGACCGATTTATTATTATATGATATTACAAAATTTAATATATGATATATTAAATTTTGTATGGTGGTAGCTTATATTCCTGGTCAACATATAGACAACTTTTGATCCGGGTAAATTAAAGAGTTCCCGTGGGATTGTTAAAAAACTTTAATTAACCGTATCCCGCGAGCCCACGCGAGCAAAGCCGCTGGCGAGTCAGCTAGTTTATAATATAATCCATTAATATATCAAAACATACATACGTTTATAACTATTACGTTAGTGGACACTCCAGGGGTATATCTTACCGTTGTATTTTTGGTCTAATAGAGTCTAAAGTTCCAAAGAGAGATCCACTTCCGACGTACCAACAAAAACGGCGGTGACAGTCTTTAATCCTGACATTTCATGCAGTATACAGTGATCCAGCCGTGCGATTCTGTAATGATTCATCGACGAGCTCACCGATGTCAAATACTTTATGAGATATCGCCCTTATGAATAAGATTGATTTTCCAACGTTTCTTGTCATCTCTTCATTTGTTTCACGGATGTTGTCAAAAATGCAACGATGTTTGGTCTTAGAGAATCGCACGGCTGGTCTCTAGACTACATAGTTTTCAATAGATTTATGGAAAATATTTTTAACACACACAGTAGTCGCTTATGTTGCCAGAAGTCCTAAATAATAGGTATTGAGCTAGCTCTATCATCTTTCCGTTGAATTAAGGGCGTTGTTATAATTTCAATAGCCTCGCGTAACACTCTTGGCATTTATCGATTTTCTGGCCAAGATTTATAGATTATTGAGCCGAATGTAGTGGTTGGGCTTATCGAGAGCATGTTCACATATTGCAGACTCATTCGACCGCCTGTTCTTCATGTCACAGCTACGAGCGATTTTATGTTCTTTACTACACACTAAAGCCTTGGTCTTGACTATACGTTTCTTTTCAAATCACAAAAACATACCTAATACGAAAGTTTATATATACTATATACTATAAAATATAATAAAGAAGAAAGATTTTTATGTATGTTTGTAACGAATTGGCTCAAAAAGTACTGTACCGATTTCAAAAATTCTTTCACCATTGAAAGCTACATTCACTCTGAGTAACATAGGCTATATAAAACTCATCATCATCATCATCAATATTGAGTGATAAAGAGGGAATATTTGTAATTTCTTTACGATGAAGAAACGCTTCGCTATTTCGGTCAATAAATGTCGTACCATTATACTATGGATATCATCAAGATTGTATATACAGGACACTTAAAGCCTAGGTTGGGTTCTATCCGCAACTGCCAGATCAGCGACTGACTCTCACTTCACTATCTTTAAGCCATCATCGCTTCGACTTTTACCATACTCATATGAACCGTAGCAAAAAGCTGAGTTTGGATTAGAATTGATGTAGTAATGATATGGTAGAGTTTCCCAAGTTTTATCTCGTAATTAAATTAATTTGGCTCCCCAAGCATGACATGATTATTAAATATAATTACATGTTATATCAGATTTGATCCCAGATTCGAGATGCTCAGAACAATGACGCAAAGAAGTAGATATAAATGATTATGTTGTAAATTTAACGTTATACACACTCAGTAACGTTCACACATAGTTGAATTGTGTTACATTTAAAATGTGTAAAGCAATTTTATGTTTAAAACTACGACTACTACTTAGACGTAACCTGTCAACAAGAATGGTTGTCTATAAAGTCGGTTTACGGACGATAATTTTACGTGATCAACGTCAGAAGCTAAGCCGAACGCTTAGGACAATCGTGTCTCTCTATCCCTTGTTCCGTGCTCTCGCTTGCACGCTTGACTCAGGCGGAACGTGACAATGAGTCATTCTTTTTCATGTGTGCAACCTGCGTTCATCGATTTATAAGACGTTATCACGTCAAAAAGTACGTGGTCTTTTTAAAACCATCAGTAGATCCTGATAAGGAAATTCTGACGTAATGCGCCAATATTTTAATAATGCGAAATACTCTTTATGTTACTATTAAAACTATATGATACATGATTATTAGTTATTTTTCTCTATACGTGGATAAATCCACGCGGCAATAAGTTAGCAAAAGCTGAATTAACAATTGTGTCGGTACAGCTAAGCTTAGGAATATTAAACAACTAACAATATACAAAGTAGGGTAAATTACAAACTAACAAAGTTTGGTTACTCTGCCTTGTAATAATGTTATTTGTATGTAGACAACTTGGAATTCGTCGCGTGACTTCCAACAGAAATTCTGATCGTCAGACACGCCAACAATTTTACGTATGCTATTCACAATTCGTATGTCTTTTTCACAGATATCTAGACATTTATCATTTATGCAGGTTGAAAATGTTTTTGCATTTACTGTGAACCGTCATAATACTTTATAAAAGTTTTGGTATCCGTAGAACTAGAATTTTGGCGGACATCACGGCACAAATGCATGAATTCTGTTCACCTTCGTGTCAATTTTGTAGTGCTGATCTGTCAAACGGGATATTCAACTCTAATCGCCTGATTATAAAATGTGGGCTAAATATAGTCCTGACTTTATACTATGATTGAAGCAAATTTAATTTAGGAAGTTCCCATCAACATAAGGAAGTTCAGGTTTTATCATAAGGCGGTAAGAGTGTCTTAACTATATCCTGTACAAATAAAATTATGACTTCGTTAGCTTAGTTGGTATTCACCGTGCCTTCTAAGAGTGGGTCCCAGATTCGATTCCTAGCCGGCGTAAATGTTTGTATGATGAACAGAAATGTTTTTAATGTAACTTGGATGTTGTGATATGTGTCCGTGACTCCCTGCCTAGGAATAGTGCGAGAGTATGAGTGTGCAAAATATAACTAAAAAAACAAAGGTTAGGTAATACTATACACATAGTATAATAACTCATACATAGTATAAAGTTTCTTTAACTATATTGTGAGTGAACTCTGTACTAATCTAACATATCATTTTAATATGTATAACTTTTGAAAAGTTATAACCATGCCATCAAATCATTAATATTGTGTGAAATAGGTGAGTTATCTAGAAATAAATTAGAATTATATCACTTTTAAAGCACTAACGCCTGCTTAGCGAGACAAAACTTTGCATTTTGAGAGAAATAAATTTAAACTACACATTCTTGGACGAGATTCGACTGAACATTTTATGTGACGAATCTAACTTTTTAGTTGACTTTAACTAGTTAATAGGTCGGAGCGCGATCTGCCGTGCGATTCTCTAAGAGCAAACATCGTTGCATCTTTGGCAACGTCCGTGAAACAAATGACGAGACGACAAGAAACGTTGGAAAAGCAACCTTATGTACAAGCGCAATATCTCATAAAGTATTTGACATCGGTGAGCTCGTCGACGAGCGCATCGACGAGTCATTAGAGAATCGCACGGCTGTTGACGGTAATGACGTTCTGATACGGATTAGCGGAAGATGCGTGTTGAAATCCCTTCCGAGGATTTTGTTATATAATTTTATTTCTAAAATCGCAACGATTTGTCTTTAATAATTGAATATATAGTTCGGGTATGCACCAATTGTGCTTATTGTTGTTGAATTGTAACATTACATCATCGAGCATTTCTCATAAGTTTATAATGTGGAATAAAAATTGTTAAGCTCTAGGAACAATTATAAATTTTACAATGTGTTGTAAAACTTAACATATTAAAATCTCAAGTAGATCTACACGCTCGGGCAATGGATTTTAATTTTTTGTCCCATAATTTGAAGCATAAAGCAAATTTTGTTTAGGTATTCTTGATATTCTTCGCAAATTTTATTTTGAACTATACAAGAGATTTTCCTAGCGTCGTTTAGATTTTCCTTAACTGTATCAAATTGTTTTTGTTATTACATATATTTTTTCGAATTTCAAATTGACTATAGTGCGTTCTCTTTCACGTTAAAAATACTCCAGTTTCCTTTGGTCAATGCAACTAAAACCCATGTTACCCAACCCAAATCACGACCCTGTCTAAATCCCACCCCTAAGTCCAGTTTTAGTCCAGAATTAGGCCAACTAATAGCGAATTCTCGTCACAGAGGCCTCGATTCCGGTCTTATTCCGTTGGCGTTAAATCTACTAATACATTTCGGGTAGAGTGTCGACACAGGGCAAAAATCAGGGCGAACCGCGCCGCCCTGCATAGCAAGCAGGCCGGAAATAAGCTAGCAATGTTGTTTCACTTGAGGTTAGAGTTCTCAAATCGTGGAGCGATTTACCCCATGTTGGCAAGGGTGCCAGTGACGATATATTATGCATTTTATTCTTTTTTTATAGTTTATAGACTAGCGTCACTGAGACATGGTCTCTTACTATGGGCCTCATAAGCAAGCCCAAATTCGCACAACGAGCTATGGAGAGGGCTATGGTCGGGGTTTCTCTACATGATCGATTCAGATATGAGGAGATCCGTAGACGAACTAAAGTCATCGACATAGCTCTGAAGACTAGCCAAATGAAGTGCCAGTGGGCAAGCCACATAGCACGCAGAACGGATGGCCGACGCGGCCGGAAGGTTCTGGAGTGGAGATCACGGACTGCCAAGCGCAGCGCAGGTCGTCCACCGACAAGGTGGACAGACGACCTGATAATAGTCGCAGGACGACGTTGGTTGCAGGCCGCTTTCAACAAGTCCTTTTGGAAATTAGTGGGGGAGGCATATATTCAGCAGTGAACGTCCTACGGCTATGATGATGATGATAATGATGATTAGAATAGCGTCTACTGTCTCACTTGATGCGGTCGTATATGGTATCAGACTAGATCTAGGATGATTACTAGCTCTCTAAGTGGTCGGTTTGCAAACTAGAGGATGAGTTAGACTTCATTTCATCAAAATATTACCTTCAACGAAAGCTCAAGCTTGAGGTAGGGGTCGAGTCAGCGGCCGTCGCATTAACCGCCGAACCAATTATTAAAAAGTATTATTTGCTCCAGATTTTACATCATGAAACTTTGCAATTTAACCTTTCCTATACCGTGATAATTACAACAAAAGATTTATGAATGAAACTGACGTATATATACGTCTCTATTCGAACCCGCATCTTACGTGTCAGACGCCATGACCGCTACGTCACCGAGGTTAACCGTCCAAGGTTCGAATTTCAACTCTCTATTTGATTTTAACCGTCGAGTGGGGATGGAGCGGACAGTATGTATACATGTATTTGTCTCTCTCTCTCAGATCTCCATAATTGCAAAATTTGGTCACGCTAAGCTGGCGTTAGAGTTTTAAAAATCATATATGTACTAAAAATTTACATCATGAAGTTCTAACTAAAATGTAAATGGGTCAGGGAATCTGTCAAAACTTTTCAGTTATAATCATTTAATTTCAATTTCATCAATATAATATGAAACAGATACGCGCGAATATGATCGCAATTTCAATAATATTACGTTCGATATTTCCATTTCCGGTCCGCATTAAGGCACTCAGCCGTGCGATTCTCTAAGAGCAAACATCGTTGCATCTTTGACAACATCCGTGAAACAAATGACAAAATGATAAAAAACGTTGAAAAAACAACCATACATACAAGGGAGATATCTCATAAAGTATTTGACATCGGTGAGCTCATTAGAGAATCGCACGGCAGTTGGTGATGTCTTTCAAATTTGAACGTAACAGTAGAGTATTTTAAAGTTTTACTTATTAAGCATGTTTATATTGTCTGAAATAAATAAACGATTTTATTAGCAATTACATCTGTAAGACGTATGAAAACATATTCGAATGATAGGGGTTCTCTTGTTTAATAGTAGTCACTTAAATTTCCTACAAGGGAATTAACTAGACAGTCCATTTTCCTTTCTGTATAGTTCGTAAACATAATCAGCCGAGTACATTAATATAGATTGGTCCCCTAATCACTCGAAGGGGCCTAATATCAAATGCAATTTCCGTTATTGTTTTACCTAATACAAGGAACGGGCGGGGTGGTACGGCACGCACAATATAATTGGGTAAACTGTTACTGTTATTGTTGTGTATTGAGTATCAAAAACGGTCGTCAACTGGAGACGGCTCCCTTGGCTACTAGGCTACAGTTCAGTCGCAGGTTTTACCTCTGACTGGGGGAAATATATTGTGTTATGAGCTATATAAATATTGTTTTATAATTGAGGTAGCTGTCGGCCAGTCGTCTTTTAAATTATTCTAGTTAAAGAATGTAGATTACTTCAGTTATTGAGCTGAGAAAGTTAGTATCAACAGTTATACACACAATACATAATGTCTCTTTTTAAAAGAACGTCAAAGAAAAGACAGTCATAGGTCAGTATATTGTATTTACCCCCGCACTAGGATTCCATGTATCGCGAGAAGTATTTAATATATAATATCACACACACATGAACACTTTACAAACATCCATTATACGCTAAACATTTAAGCTCATTGCACAAACATTTGCCCCAATCAGAGATCGAAACTAGAACCCCTCGCTTCGAAGGAAGCGTCAACAAGGCCTTCAAGATTAAAAGTACACGTATGCTTCAAGATTAAAAAAATAATATTGTGGGGATGTTTAAAATTTTTTGAGACAACCCTATACTCGTGATAAGAACTAACCCATAAACTTTAAATTCTAATTTTAACACAAACACATTTACAAACTGATTCCTGTTACTGATAACCTGTTCTTCTCATTGATTTTATATTTCTTTCATTTTAAAGAGTCAAAAGATTTAAAAGCCATTTTAGTGGTGGTCTATATATTATATTATTATTATTTTTAGAACGTTTTACGTTTATAATATTGGGGAAATAAAGAAAAATCAAGCTTACTTAAAAAACAAGCTTAGCTACTTTCAAATAAATGTAACACTCCATTCATGAAAGATATATGTACCCCATTAATTCACAAAACTCAAAATATATATACCAGTTATATGTGGAACTTGTCAGTGTCGTTTCATTTTAAAATAACTGTAAAATTTAAAAAACCTACTTGCAATCCGTTATAGTTGTAAGGAGAATCTCATAAGTACTCGTAGTTTCTAAAACTCCGCCATCAGTTGATACAAAACTCCGCCATCAGTCGATACAATGAGTCTGATTTAAAAAAATATGTGGCATAAATAGATCATTTATTTAGTTTTGTAATTTGATCTTTGTTGACAAATTATGCTATAGTGACCTATAAATGCAAACGAAACCATACAGGAAATTAATGTCACACTGTTACTTTGACT